>CM038672.1:336964023-339364023 GCA_021605145.1 Aegilops bicornis | reverse complement strand
GCCGCTGCCATCGAGGCCCTCCTGCAGGCGGAACCGGACGTCCTGGACTTGAACCAGGCGGTAGAGGCTCAACTGGATGTGGAGCGTGTGGATGCCGCTCTCATCTAGGCCCTCCTGCAGGTGGAACCGGACGTCCTGGACTTGATCCGTGCGGCGGAGGCTCGACTCGACGCGGAGCGAGCGGATGCCGCTGCCATCGAAGCCCTCCTGCAGGCGGAATCGGACGTCCTCGACTTCAACCAGGCGGTGCACTCGTCCGTGCAGAGCGCCCTCACGCTCCGTGTGAACGAGTAGCTGGAGGCCGAGGACAACCATGGTGCGGAGACACACGTCGTCAGCTATGGATGGTTCGCGCCGGCAGCCAAAGACGACGAGGCCGTCTCATTCCGCGAGCAGTGATAGTTTTTCTTTATGTTGTTGTTTTTATGGATCTTTTGCTGTGTAAAAACATATATTTTTATGCAAGTCGCCTGACTCGGGTCAGTCTACCATTTGAGGCGGTTAGATTAATATCCTACGTCTCCTAACCCTTCTTCCTCACCTCTTCTTCTTCATCAACAGACCACTGCACGGGCCGTACGGATACTCCCCAACATGCGGTTGGATAAACATACTAAACAAAAATTATGTATCAGCGATAGGGTGGCTGAGTTTGGTTTGTTCACATACGACAACACGTGTCAGTGAGGGTGTGTTCCCTTGGTTGGGTTTGCGGCGTGCAGGAGCGACTGTGCATGTGAGGGCGCGGTGCGACCGCGACATGCAGGAGCGATCGTGTGAGGGTGTGGTGCGACCTCGACAGCCGTGCGCAAGTGTACCTCCTTTTCATTTTGAAAACTTTAGGCAAGCTTGGCAAAAATGTGTGGTGAAGTATGGCAATGCAAGGCCTAGACCCAAACAGGATAAGTACGTAGTACTACGTACTAGGAGTACTAGTGTTAAAAAAGAAAGGCGGGGTTTTCCTTCACGGGATTAATCGATACAAATCCTCGTTTCACGTGTCAATTAATGCGTATTTTTTTCTCCAAATCCCAAAGAGCTAACCATCTCACTCCTCATCGCTTGATTAATGCAGCGCCATGCAAACCAACCTTCTCACTTCCGCATGCATGCAGGTGATATTAATGTCCTTGGTTGCTAGTACGAGGCAAACCCCATCAATTTTGCCTCAATTAGTGTTAGTGGCCCTTTGCAAATTGTAATTTTCATATACTGGCCTTGTGTACAAAAAAACTGGAGGAAGTAACTAATTTGACTTCCTTCCCCATTGCGGTGACGTCGATGATATCTCGAACGTTGTGGTTTGGCAAAGTGCGTTCGACGGAGAACACCATTGAGGGAGACCACGGTAAGTCGTTCGCAAGTGTCGCCTGCAAGCCGAGACAACCGCCTTATTTGCATCTAGGAAGTCCGTTGAACCAAAGGACGCGTAAATGTACTAGTACTACTCGTACACAATAGCGTCGTCCGTCCAGCTTAGTGCGGTGAGATGTTTTCTCGAAGAAGACGACAGAGAAGCGGAGTCAGCAAAGAGTGAAATGATGGTTGCTACATCCGTGCTTTGTGA
This sequence comes from Aegilops bicornis, assembly GCA_021605145.1. Classification (NCBI taxonomy): domain Eukaryota; kingdom Viridiplantae; phylum Streptophyta; class Magnoliopsida; order Poales; family Poaceae; genus Aegilops; species Aegilops bicornis. Next base: position 339,362,456 of record CM038672.1, on the reverse strand, counting down.
TTTGATGCCTCACTACTTTGTGATTTGTGATAGAAGGGACAGGGGAGTAGACTTTGTCCTCTATACTGTACATGCGTCCAAGCACGGGAGAAAGAGGAGAGACGTTGCATTTTTCTATTCCTTCAATCAATCAATCAGGGAGCTTCGGTTCCATCCTTTTGGCTTTGGAAACACCGTCCACAATGGTTCCCATTATGCCAAAAGCTATTTTCACATTTGGCTACACATTGTGGATGCCCTTAACCGTACCACTTGGTTTTTCTCCTGTGTGCTATCTATACAAATCTCAATTATATTGATCTAAAAAATTATAGAATCAAGATTAGTAAAAAGGAGGTGATTTTGCCGCACGGATGGCGGGGGAGGTTTCTTATTTTTAGAGGACGTTGTCCTCTCGGTTTGCTAACATGCGGTCTCACATGTCAGTGCTTTACCAAGCCAATCCGCTTCCCACATGAGGCACAACAATGGCAGAAGCAACACGTGGTTAACTTGAAGAAGATGAGGGAGAAGAGGATTCAGCAACGAGTGAAATGATGGTTGCTTTGTCCCTCCAACTTCTTTCTTTTAGCATTATTACTTCGTCCCTCCAACTTAACTGCGGGAAAGGTGCAGCTTTGTGATTTGACGCCTAATTGCTCATTACTACGCCGGCGCCATGACTGGGTGCTTCACCCCGGCTGCTCTGCACTATATTCTGGTATGGCATGTGGACCTGGTAGCTTGATGCCCCACATGTCGGCGAAAGGGACAAGAAGATTTATGAAAGCGAGCGCTCCACTGTTACGACGGAGGAGTACACGACACGACGGCCTAGTGAACTGTCACTTGTACTGTATATAGTACTATTGTTTTGCTGTTTCGCACGATCCATCGATACAAACACGATTAAACAGGAAAGGGCGGGATTTTTCCCGCGCGGTATATGATACTGGCCATACATTTCAAAGGCAATTTTAATGTATGCAAACTGAATAATTGAGTAACAATATGATATCTAGTAAAACTAAAAACACATATGATTTATTGTGTTAGAGTGTAGTAGTAGTGCTGTATTGCATAGTTGTTAGATGTAACATGCGAGAACGTGTAGAGATGTAGTTTTGGAGGGCCTACAGAGAGAAAAGCGTAATACGTTCACCGAACTTCGGAATAAGCTGATCACGGTCACTATATATGTTTTGCGGTGATTATACGGTCACTTGCTCACGGTTCAGCATCGGATTGCTCTCTGTTGACCGGACAAATAATCTGCATGGCACCATGTTGACTAGTTAAATTGACCACGTTCCTTGTGGGTCCCACCTATCAGTTCGCATAGGGAAAAGGTCAGATAAACACAAATTTACGCATTCGCGACAAGACTCCACCCCGTGCGCGGGAATCACCTGGTTGTGTATGTGTCCGTCAGGGCCTGATGTGTGCGCATGCACGTGTCGGTTGAGCACTTGAGCGTGAGAGTGTGTGTTGGTCGTGTGGTGTACTGGTGTGTGCATGCATGCATGCGTGTGTGTGTGTGAGTGTTGCGTGCATGCGTGGTTGCGTGTGTACGTGTGAGTGTTGCGTGCGTGCGTGGGTGCATGTGTTTGTGTGAGTGTTGCGTGCATGCAGTTCGTGTGCATGCGTGCGTGTGTGTATAATCACCAGACCAGCTCCTGTGTGTTAAAACAGACGGCTCAGCATACCAATAGAAGGCCACCTTATCCGTTGTGCCCGCGGTCATGACTTCAAACCACCGTCCAATATTTTTTTGTCGTTTGTTTTCATTCTTACTAGCAAGATGCCCATGCATTGCATGTAACATCAAGATGCATTTGTATGACTAGTTTATCTTGTGAGAGAAAAGGATGAACGAGGGAAGGCCTTATTTGCAAATGTGGAGTGGTGTGTGGGTACATGTTAGGCAAAATTGTCATAGTTTCTTTCCTATCCGTCAGATATAAATCAGACGACCTATATTGCAGGATGGCAGGCACACCATCATCACCAACTCTGTTTTTTATAAGAGTGTATTTTATCCCTACTCTTATAAAAAGCATAGTCGGTGATGATCGTGTGCCTGCCATCCTGCAATATAGGCCGTCCGATCTATATCTGACGGATAGGAAGGAAACTATGGCAATTTTGCAAAAGATGCCCACACCTCTCCACACTTGCAAATAAGGCCTTCCTTGTTCATCCTTTTCTCCGACAAGATAAACCACTCATACAAATGCATCTTGATGTTCCGCAACGCATGGGCATCTTGCTAGTATTTTATAAGAGTGTAGATGTAGAGTAGATACAAGCCGACAGGTGGGCCCGATGGTAGTGAGATAATGTGATGCAACACTAGAGATGCCACGTGGAGCATTTAACTGGTCAACTAGTCGTGTCTTGAGCAAATACTGAGTTGTACGGTGAGCCCGTGACTGTATAATAACCACAAAACATAAATGGTGGCCGTAATGAGTGGATTCTGAAGTCCAATGTACGTATCGTGCTTTCACTTGAAATGCAATGATCGTCACTGTATATATCACGAGAGAAAGATGAAACATGTGTGAATGTGCTGGGGCTTACTTTTAGAGGACCTGGAGATAGTTTGTGTGCATACCTGAAAGGGGCGTAGAGGGGGGGGGGTATGCGATGGAGAGAGAGATGCTCTTCATTTCTCTTTTTTATGACTACCTTTATATATAGTATAAAAATATACAAATTCACAGTGCGGAATAAATATCATTGTGGGCACCATGCAATGCAAGCGTAAATAATCCTCCATATAACTTTGTATGTTGTTTATATGTAGAAATTCTAAAATATTTTATTGGCCACACTTTATTCAAAAGGAATGTTGTATGCGAAATAAACGTGAAGAGAGGGCTTTTTAGATCAATGGGGTACGTGATGTAACATGTGTGAATGTGTAGTTGATGCATTTGGCAGGGCCTAGAGAGGTATGTGTGTGTATTACGTATTCGAGAGAGGCATGGATAGAGGGGCCGACAGGGGAGGCGTGGGAGAGATAGCACGAGAAATGAGAGTGGTCTAGAGAGAGACGAATATGACATCACGGTGAGAGATTCCCTTGAGTGTGTATATGCAAGGGGGGAGTGGATAGAGGCACCATGAGAATATATTTTTGTGTGTGGTCTCTGTGTTGGTATGTGTGGGTGTGAGAAGATAACGAGACATGGGGGCAGAGGGTGTGTCACCGCGTGAGGTCCGGTGGGTCGAGGTGAGGCCCTTTGTTCGGTTCCGTCCCGCGCCACATTGGTCGGCCCGTGACGCATTTGGGGAGACCCATGGATGACTAGTCGTACAAGACAAAGATATCATAATTGTGAAGGACTTTATGTCCACTAACAAAGCCAGATAGGATTTGTAACCCTGGGTTCTCGGACTAAGGTGACCCCTTTATCTCTGATATTACTATTCATCCAACCTAACTTTAAGGGGCATCCTACAGAATGCTCTGCTAGAATCATACTCGTCGATTAGGAATAGAGGTGTGAGACAATGCGTGAGAGACATGCCTAAAGATAATGTGCGTCTGTGAGACACGTAGGCAGGTCTATGTATATAGAAAGGGTCGATGGGGATTGTGCGTGTGTATGCTTGCGAGATGAAGTGTGCTTGTGATAAAGGTTAGCGAAAACAGTCGTAAATGGTTACGAGAGGGACAGAGGGTTATATCGAGAGCATGTGTGCGAGAAAGACACCTCGGGAGAGAATGTGTGAGCATGTGTGAGAGACCACTGAGTGATAGTGAAACTACACGTACAATACTGTTGTACACATTGATTAAAGATATAAATTGTATCCAAATATTAGGATGGGATCATGATATTTGCAATGGGCATAAGGAACGGTCACTGATCCATCAAACATCTAGATTCTATCGAATTTGAACATGTCTATGTTATTATTCGACACAATTGATCGACATAGTTAGTATTTTGAACTCCAGACAATGCATCACTTTAGCAATCGAATATAAACGTGAGTATAGTTCATGTTGTGTGTGTAAAGCACATTATACATACGAAAGTTACACAATGAACATTATAAATAGCTACCTATGAACTAGCATACATTTAAAGTCAACTTAAGGTGGTTTTAAAAAATCGAATTCAACATGAAGTCCATTCAATTATTTGAATTTCATATCATGGCGTTTGTAAATCATACCTAAATTATGGGGGCACCAATCTTTGCTCTGATTTTGTACATAATAGCATATATAGTCGTGTACAAAATAGATTCTAATTTAGCTCCTCCATTCCAAAATAAGCGTAGTTATAGGATTTTCAAGTGTCAAAATTTCAAAAAGAAGTGGATAATTTAATGAGGTTTTCAAACATACAAGGTCAAATTTAAAGTTGTCTATTTAGGTCAATCCTCAAAGTTCAAGAGTACTCTAAACGTGAATGCTTGTGTTTCAAAATTTCGAATGAAGCGCCAAAAGAGCCTCTACTCGCCCTAAACCGCGTGAGACCAATGTTTGGTAGTACAAGGAAATTACTTTTCTAATAACTCTGACCCGTGAAACCTACCGGCCTGACATCCAAAGGTCTAAACCGAGGTAGGTTTGTAGCTTCATCTAGACGCCACGCAACCGCCTCCGAAAAACATTCATACACAATGCCGCCTAAGCACACATGCGTGCGGCCGAAATCGCTCCCGCCTACTATTTGGGACACCTGGGATTACCATCCTACCCCCGAGCCACAGTAAGTCCGAAATTTAAGAGGGTGGCAAAGTTTGTACTTTCCCCAAATTTCAAACAAGCGTGTCCCATCTTCTGCTCAAAAAAAGCCAAAAACAAGCGCATCCCAGACCGAAACATGGTTCTCCCCCCTCCCCCCCCACCCACCCGTCCGATTCCCCATTCGTACTCCATGGGCGCAAAAACTACCTCTCCACCAGCCGCGAAACCCCGGCGTCCTCCGTCCGCCACCCCATTCCACCCATCAACCGTCGCCCTCCTCCATCACGTCGAAGCCGATATCCCGACGTCGTCGTCCACCGCAACCTCAACCGCAACGCCCTCCATGGCTAGTAGTTGAAGCCGAGGCCGAGCCGTCCGTACCCGAGCTAGTTCAACCACGCCGTCCTGCGCCTCACCGCTGCCGCTCCAACTTCGCCACCATCCACCGCACCAGAGCTGTTCCTACTACACCGTCCTTCGCCACCTCGAATCTGCTTTCTCCGCCAACATACGGCCACAGCAACACAGTCAACAATTTCGCCATGGGTTTGTCCAATAATCCACGGTTCTCCAAAACATCGTTTCCCCCGGGAGAAAAATGAAGATCACCGCGACATATGGAGGAGACCACACTTGCAACAGATAACAGTACTCCTCTTCCCTTATTCGTGCAAATATTACGTGTCTGATTGCACGGTATTCATCCCACATAAGACACTAGTTGACGGCTTCTTCTTCATACTAGATGTTCCTAGAAACTCGCGATGCACAAGGTTTCTCCTCATATACTATTTCACCTTAGCTAGAGGTCCGCCGCCCCCTGAATTTCAATTCCTGGTCATTTGATTCACAATTAACGGAAGCATTCCCAGGCATAAAAGGCGCTAATCCGCCTATTACGCCGGGGAAGCAGCGCCTCGGTGTTTATCTTCGGGGCGTGTGGGGCCTAGAGCTACTGGCGCCCAATCTGGAGGTCGGCCGGGATTAAAGGGATGGCCTGGGGGCGCTGCCAAGCACGGCGGTGGTGTGAGGTCGAGGGGAGGGCGGGGCGGCGGAGGCAGGGTCTGGCCGGTGGTTGCTAACGGTTCAAGAAAGATCACAATCCTTGATGGTGGCGGGAGGTAGACGAAGGCCATCTACCCGTTCCTTATAGATCGGACGGTTCATTAAAAAATCGACTGACCTATTTATTTTTAGTCGACTGTTATCTTGACATGACCACATGTGGTGGTGTGCTGGAGGAGTACCTGCATTTCCTGTGCTCATATACTAGAAAATCATACGGAGTAGAATCTAATTTTGTTTGCCATGCAATGTTGTAGAGCTATCATATGTCTCCTGTCATTTATTTTTGAGCCACCTGCTATCTGCTACTTTTACAGTGCACTAGTTCTGCAGACACTTCACCCATACTCTCACTATTCTGTTTTTATGAAAGCGTATTTCAGACCCTGCCTTGACAAAAGCAGAAAAGATAAGAGAGAAGTCGCTCCTGCGTGGTACGCGGCTAAGCCAGACACGTTTCAAGACTATAAAGGGTGTAGTGTCAGTAGATGGAGACGGGGAACATAGCTCTGGAGTTGATGATCTCGCTCGCCATGAACCACCATCCCAGTTGCTTGCTTTAACTTCACGGTGTCATATGTGGTTGCATGTTCCATATGGTGTCTAGCTTGTATTCGAAAGGCCGAACTCGGTCTTTATTAAGATAAGGAAAGATATTTTTTACATGAACCACCATCCCGTGAGCACCAGAAGACAAATAACTAGTCAGGGCACTGGCCGAGCCAGTGACAAGCCCAGCAAAGAGAGGCATCACCTGGAAGCCAACTAAAAGGCTGCAATGGTGGCGAAGCAATCTGCCTCCCACCAGGCTCTTAGGTCCTAGATGGTCATGCTTACCACTCCAGCCTGATGTCTAGCTTGTATTGCTTCCAATTTGGTTAAATTGCCTCTTCTTAGTTTACACATTATACCTTTGAATATGACATGCCTTTCTATTTTTGGTACATACTAGTACATCTGTGTAGTAACCATGTTCTTACATCAAACTAATGTTCTTGTGTATCCCTCATCAATCACTTATGATGAGGCAGTCAGGCAAGCGGAATACTCCTCATTTAAAGAATGCAGCGTCAGCCTCCCGACATGATTCTTAAGAAACAGCAAGGCTAGATGAAGATAGTGAGCGTAGCTCAATAGTTGATTACCACATTTCCCCTACACTAGCATCGTAGGTGCTTGCTGTAACTTGGCAGTGTGATATGTGGTTGCATGTTGCATATGGTGTCTAGATTATAATTCTTCCAATCTGGTTAAACTGCTTGTGCTATTCTGCTTAGCTTATACATTATACCTGTTAATGTGACATGCCTTCATGTATTTAGTACATAGAACATATGTATATTAAGCATGTCCTCACATAAAACTATTTTTTTGTATCCCGCATAAATCAATATGACAAGACACCTTCAGTGTATGCAGTGTGATATTAGTTGCATCTTTGATATGATTTATAGCATGCGCTGCTTCTAATTTGTTGAAATGCCATTTATGACGGGACACTTTTAACTTGGCAGAGTCATATTGGTTGCATCTTTCACGTGGTGTCTAGCTTGCATTGCTTCTTATTTGGTGAAATGGTTTCTGTTTAGTTTACACAAACAGTTATGAATATGCCATGCCATCCTGTTTTTCGTATTATTCCATCCTGGAATCATGTGTTTTCCTTACATCAAAGTAGTAATTGTCAGTATCATGCACGAATGAGTTCTAAAGAGTGAATTTTATTGCTTTTTCTTGTCGGTTTTACTTGACAATTCAAAATCAATAAAGCGGAAGGAAGTTAGCAAGGCAGCGGATGAAGGTGCTCCTTCCAAATGGAGGGCCTCTACATATTCTACTCCTCCATCCCCGCAAGATGATTTCTAAGACAACACATGCATAGACACTCAACGTAGCTGTGTTAGTGATGAGCACGTCTCCCTCTAACTTGGCACTGTTATATGTTGTTGCATGTTATGTATGATGTCTAGCTTGTATTGCTTCTAATTTTGTTGAATTGCATCTTCTTACTTTACACATTATACTTGTGACTAAGACACGTGTTCCTGTTTGAACATACAAATATCTGTCTATCACACTATGTTCTTACATCAAAGTACATTTATTCTGAAGAACAAAATTATTATTCATTTTTCTTGTCGGCTTGACTTAACATGGCACAAAGAAAGAGGAAGCAAGACAGAACGACAGGGAAAGGGAAGCGGAACAATCCTGCAGATTCTCAAATCTGATGGTGCAATAGAAGGTCAAAGTACAGAGGAAAATTGTACCGACAGGGTATCCCATTGTACACGAGCTGCAGAACAAGCCAAACAGAAACAAATAGCTGCCACCAAACAAGCAGAGACAACCCTAGTTGTTAACACCTTCCATAGGACCACCAGCTGCACGATTTACTCGTTCGTCAACTCAGCTAGCAGCACGTTCCCAAGGTCCCTTGCCACCTAACACTACTTCCGAAGCACTCTTGACACAAGATGAGTTGGCAAGATCAGATGAACTTTGTGAGCTTCAACAGCAAGAAGGTAGTTGCTGGAGTCAAGTTATAGTTGCATGCTTCTTTATATGTAGTCTCACAATTTGTTGTACACTAACACTTCCTATGTTTGTTGTTGGACTAGCACCTAGGCGCAAGAGTAAACAAACATCAGGGATAATGCTAGATAGGTTAACTAAATCTAGAGGACGAAAAATGGAGATCCATTTTGAGGCAGGTTTAAAAAGGCGACGTGATGCTACAGAATCAGCCAAGTTAGTATTAGAGGCAGCGATTGCTGTTAGGTGTCATGTACGTATCCTCCCAACATGGATTCAGTACAGGAATGACAAAGACGAAACCTAGTTCAACATATTCCTCCACCTTTTATCTGTAAGTATGGTTATGTATGGAAACTAGTAATATCGTCTTGCTCTGTCCAATACTTTCTAGGTTGCTGATAATGAGACTCCCATAATTTTCAACAGATGAGGTTCAAGTTGGATAGACAAGATGATGCAACCAGACAAGCTTGCACCCATGTTTTCAAGTTTACTCTATGACAATATCGGTATAACTTGAGGAAAACTCACTTTGAAGGCAAGGCTAATAAAGGAACTTGCCCAAACATCTCCAAAGGGAAAATATATCGGATGAAGACTGGAGAGGCCTCGTTAAACACTGGTCTGATCCGAAGTATCAGGTACATTATATATATGTGATCAGATCACATGTTGAAGTCCTATTTACGCATGTGCCACACAAATCTATCTTCATGTAGGTGAACTGTTCAAAGAACAACGCCAACCATACGAAAGTGAAATTACAATGCATTTACGTGATCTCGTAGCTATATTGCACAATCGCGAGGCTCTTGTAATTAGTCGGTGTTTCACTCTTTTCACTGCATCATATTATCGCATCTATATTGACTTGTTCCAAATGTAGAGGAAAGCCCGCAAGGACCAAAAAGTACCTGAACCAAATGTTGTGGAAATCTTCAAGGACTATCACACCAGCAAGAAGAAGGGAATGACTACACCAGTCAAAGCCAATGTTGTAAGTCCTTAATCATCATGCCTTTTAACTACTACTTACTCTGACTTGTGCCTTGAACTGCATGGTTTGCAGCCAATGTCTATTACTCTTTTCAATTTTATACACAATTGTCTTAGCGTATCATTGCACCTTACAAGGTTTAAAAGAGAGGAGTGATGTTCCTTTGATCTTGACCTGTAATCTAGTTCCGTGCTGGACTTGCCCACACAACGTTACAATTGCCTGTTTGTCTGTTCTCAGTTGTTTTGTGATATGAATGATGTCATACTATGCTTACCGTATTATAAACTTCGTCTCTTTATCCTTAGCCCTCAATACAATGTGAAGAAATAGACAATACATTAGCGACGGTACATGTCATATGTTTGGAACCTAGTTTTATTATGTACTTTGCAATAAAATACAACTATTATTTTACATGGGTTCACCAGAATAAGTTCTGTATATAGACCAAAATTATTTTTTTTGGTTTTGCTACCTCCTTAATATCTTCTGTTTTGGTACTACTAATGTAAAACCACAACTTTTCAGTGAGCTATGGAAAAAATGGTGGAACCGCCACCTTCTGAAGGTGGTGAGGCAACTATAACCGCAATGTCAGCTATTGCTGCAGTGGGTCAATACCTGTCCACTAACAGTGCCAAAAGCACATTCCTGCGTAATACTGGGTTGGTTGTTAAGGCAATCTCGTCCAAACTGTCTCATGATCAAGATATGCAAGGTCAAAACAATGTTGTATCCGCGCTCCAGACACAAGTCCATTCCCTAACAGAGACCCTTTGTGAAACAAGGAGAGACATTGTTCAATGTTGTCAAGATATGCATGGTTTTGAAACCAGACTATCAGACATTTGCTAGGTTGTTGAGGAGCCTAGGAGAACTGAAGGCCAAGGTTATGGTGCTCCATCGGACAATAAAGCATGAAAACATAACAGTCAGGTCAAATGAACTGAGCTTCTGAACTTCTGGTGGTGCATTTATCTGCTAGACTACTAACTTTTATGCCAACCTTCTTTTTGTTTTATAGTTGTAATTTGTTTTCGTGCGATACAAAATTTGTTCTTAATGTGCAGCCACCGGCTGAAGAAAACAGCAAGCTATTTTTGTATAGTGTAGGGTGTTCCCTATATTTGCACTGGTGGCGAACTTTGATGCCCACCGGCTGTAGTTTACATGGGCCACCTACGGGCCGTAGAAACAATGGGCCTTCTAAGGGTCATAGAAACAATGGGCCTTCTATGTGGCGTAGAAACAATGGGCCTTATATGGGCCACAGACACAATGAGCCTTCTATGGGCCGTATCATCAATGGGCCTTCTTCGGGCTTCTGATCGGTTGGCCAAACATGGGCCAATAACAGACCACATTATGGCCGTAAATGGGCTAGAGTTGAAATCATCTGTTCATGGCCCGACCATAACGGGCCATCATTAATCGGCCGTATTTTGATGACGCTATGAAAACGGCCCAACGTATTAACGGGCCACAAACGGGCCGACTGTAACCACGGGCTGAATTTGGCCCACAAGCAGAAAATGACAGTAACAGGTCGTAAATAAACGAATGTGGAAATGAGCCCGATAATAAATGGGCCCCGAGAAGGCCGAAAGATAAAATGGGCTTGAAACGGCCCAACTGAATAATGCGCCATTAGTGGGTATAAAGTGATACACTATTCATTACAGGCCAGTTTCACCACAGGCCGTTAATGGGTATAAAGTGATACACTGTTCATTACGGGCCAGTTTTACCACGGGCCGTTAATAGTCCGAGAGTAATAAGGGCCTCATATGGGCCGAAAGACGTCATGGGCCATACATAGGCCGGAAGTTAGAATGGGCTGGAATTATATTGGACAGCCCAGATGACGCTACTGGGCCTAATTCGGTTAGACCGTAAACGGGTCCTGGGTTAGCGGGTTGTAAATGGGCTATATGCAAACAGGCCGTTAACAGGCTTGCCGTGGGCCGGCCCGCCACCTTTTGACCAAGTCAAACGGGCCGGCCTTTTCACAGGAATGGGCCTCTGTTGGGCCATCCCACGTGTTGATGTATCATGGGCGCTTTGTGTCCAATGAGTGGATGAAATCTGTCCCAACGGTGAGCTGACACGTGTTTCCTCCAGCCAATGATGATTTTACACGTGGAAAATCCCCATTGGTCGGGGCTGTTAACGGGTTATCGGATCCAAAACTGGACCCGATAGCTTAACAGCGTTCCGTTACGATGCATGCCACGTGTCGGTCACCCTTGACGAAAGCACTTATGTAACTCGCGATTTATCGTCATGGAAGTGGACACTTTCATGATGATAAGTTTGGTAATGTCATGGAACACTTCTATGACAGCACGGGTATGACTATCTTGATTCTGTCATAAAATTGTCATCGATGTACATGCATGACAAAAAATGCGACCTACTGTGACAAACACGTATCATCACGGAAGTGTATTTTTTTGTAGTGAGAGATGCGTTTATACATTCCATCTTCGGCTCTGGTGGCCTTCTCCACCAAAGTGCTCAATCATTGGAGCCCTTCGTCAAGGGAAGGGAGCTGCCAAGAGCCCGATACTCCCTCAGCGTTGCAGTCTAGCATCCACTTCAGTATCTGATCCTGGGGCAGAGTTGATGTTCAGGGGAATGACGGTTGACAGGAGCTTAAACAACTCGAAGCGACCAAACAATTGGTCGCACAACCAAGCATGGCCATAAACTGACAAATTGTTAGCCAGCCCTGGCAGCAACCTCATCATGTCCTACGCTGTCGTACAGCCACGTAGGCCTATCTCTTACCTGCAACGGCGAGATGTGGCGGAGAAGGAAATCTTCCCCCACGTGATCAATGGTTAGCCCAGCAGCTGCTGAGCGGGTGATCCTGTTGATTGCCGGGCGTAGTTTATCCTCAGTAAGGCCTTTCAAGCTCCAATCCTTGCCGCTCTCAACGCACTCCTGCCGTGCCTCACAAAAATCAGGGGCTTTCTTGTTCTGGATCCAGCACCAGGCACCCCGCCATTCATCCCACCTCTCGCGTTGCTACCCCGGGAGGTAATCCCAAATCGGCCTCTTCACCCGTGGCATCCAACTGATGACTCCGGAGCGGTTGACTTTGTTCTCGACCCTCGGGACAAATTAATGTCAGAACTGGTCCACATTGGGCATCATTCCGACAAAATTCTCGCACAAATGCTCAAATATGGCCATGGTCGCAATTGATTGGGCGTGAAATCAAGGAGATGAAACCCGTAGAAGTTCATAATCGCCTCGAAGAACCCAGAGAAGGGGGGACAGAGGCCGCAAAGGAAGTATGCAGCAAAGAATCGATAAGAATCAGGGGGATCCACCTCACCCGCCTCGAAGACTACGGGCGCCCCATGTCCTTTCTCACCGGCTGCCCCCACAGGTGTCCGTACTTCACTTGAAGAACGGGCCACGCAAGGTGGACGGGATGAAGACGACGTCCTCGCTCCGTCGACCTTTTGTTCCCCTCGGCTGCGATCTCCTTTGCCGCGGTCGTTGACTTCTTCTTATCCGCGGATCTCTTCCCCGTTGCCGTGACAACGTGGAAAGGAGAGGGATTCGTTGGAGAGGGTGGCGGCGGAAGGAGAAGCAAGATGGGGAACTGTCGCTTGGCTTGCGGAGGAAGAAGATGGAGGATCAGGGCGAGGGAAAGACGAATCGTGCTGCACCGATTTGCCCTGCTCTTAATGGAGGGGGAAAATGGGACAGAGGCACGACGATTCAGAAAGTTACCGTTTTAGCTTAACTGCAACAATCCCACGACCCCACAATGCACAGTAATTGCGCAAAAGTGGACATTGGATTGACTAGTCATTGTGGAAACAGTCACACACAGCGTTCTCTTTCCACGTGTCCACACACTATTTGGGGCCTAACCAACATGCCACGTGACACGTGTGGCTCAGGCCCGGGGGCTTATGTCGGGGAAAATATACAGGGGCATGCATTTTCCCCTGACTCATGCACGGACAAGCCCAGAACAAGCCAGAGATTGAAGAACCAAGGGATTTGAAGAGCCAATATGCAGCTCAGAAAGACCAAGATCAAGCCAGATGAACAAGATATCGGCAAGAGAAGGGCCTCCCTTGCCGGGCAGGCGAGCCCGGCAAGGGGCGAGGCCACCACCAGAAGCAGGCAACCAGAGCAACCCGGCAAGGTCTGCCGGGGCTCGCGGGGGCTGAACCACCCCACCAACCACTCAAGCACAACCCACGTCGTCGATCGATGCGGTGTCAAGCCGCAAGGTGATTAAGTGGCAGCCATTCGCTACATGGCAGCCATTTCCTACAGAAGAAGCCTACAAATGACACCCATCCTGTGACGTGTCAAGGGAATAGGTGCGGAGCTGGCGTGACAGCTCGGCAATCCTTTCTGGGCAACCAGTGATGTGACACTAAGCGGCGCATTTAATGCACCCTGTCAGCCCGCAGAGTTAGGTATGATAGCACTGTTTTCTATCATATCAGTTGCTAATGACCACTTTGCCATTCTGGTGACCCCTTAATCGATTAAAGGAGGCCAATGGAACCTGTAGGAAGGGTTGGAAAGTTGAGGAACCCACTCCACCATATGCGCGTAGTCGCTGCTGCCCTACGGCAACCCTGCCGGGCAAAGTGTACTACATTCCACCATTCCCATTTCACCATCAATCCACTAAAGTAGGAATAGGGTCTTACGCCTCACGACGGCTCGAACCTGGGTAAGTTGCTTGTGTGCTCTCTGCCGTGCGCTGGTCTGCTCTTTGTGCAACATGCCGTCCCCCTGCCGAGCCAGCAAGGGACCTCCTGGTCCCATAGGTTGCCGTGGATATGCCGCGACACATATTTTACTCTTCTTACTCTTGTACTCATAAGTTAGCCACCATACAATGCTTAGTGCATGCTACAACCTAACCACTTATCCATTCCATGCCCATTATGCTTTGCTAGTCTTGATACCCATGGCAATGGGATTGTTGAATCCTCGTGGCTCACATATTACTACAACAACAGGTGCAGGTACAGGTAATGAGATGATATGACGTGAGAGCGATGCTAGCTTGTCTTGGAGTTCTTCTTCTACTTCTTCTTCTTCTTCGGTCAAGGGATAGGTTCCTGGTCGGGAGCCTGGGCTAGCAGGGTGGATGTCGTTCATGTTTTTGTTTAATTTCATCTGTAGTCGCATTCTACTCTTTTGTTTGATGTTTGATACGTATTGACGTATACATGTGGTGATTGTATGCCTTTGTTTGTATCCCCAGATGTGTTGTACATGATATGATGTAATGATATCCACCTTGGAAAGCGTCTTCAATATGCGCTTCTATCCTTGGTGGGACCTCCGAGTTCCTCGAGGATAGGATTGCATATTGGGCGTGACAAGTTGATATCAGAGCCTCGATCGACCATATTTCCCTTACCATTCGCTTAGCCTCAAACTCCTCTAGCAATGCCCAACTTTGGTTTCAAAATTTGCCAACATAATAATACTGATATAATTAATTAGTGCATAGGGTGTCATGAATCCGAGGATTCTTATTTCAACATAATACAGGTGCGCCAGTGACGATGGTGTTTCTCCAAAATGGGTAGACTACGGGGCCACCGCGGGGCAACTTGAGGTTTGGTTTTACATATAGGTTGGCCTATCCGATCGTGTCCTAATAATGAGATATGTGTGGCTCCTATCGGGATCATCGACATGCCAGGAGGTCTTCCTGGTTTAGTCTTGCCTTTGACGAGTGACTTGTCCACCGGGATTCCTTATCGTAAGCATCGTGTTATTCATGGTGTGAGGATGTTCCATCGGATGCGTGTGGTAATTTATAATGGACCATTTGGAGAACCCCTACAAGGTTAAATCTTTTTGGAAGCCGTGCCCGCGGTTATCTGGCGACTTCGAAATTTATAATATCCGGTTGTAGAGAACTTGACACTCAACTCAAATTAAAATACACCAACCGCGTGCGTAACCGTGATCGTCTCTTTTCAAGGGAGTTCGGGAAGAGAACACGGTGGGGTTTTGTATGAGTCGTAAGTAGTTCAGGATCACTTCTCGATCATTACTAGTTTGCGTCTGTTATGCTTAGTTTACTCTTCTTACTTTTGTACTCGTAATTTAGCCACCATACAATGCTTATTGCGTGCTGCAACCTCACCACTTATCCATTCCATATCCATTAACCTTTGTTAGTCTTGATACCCATGGTAATGGGATAGCTGAGTCCTCATGGCTCACAGATTAATACAACAATAGGTGCAGGTACAAGTAATGTGACGATATGACGTGAGAGTGATGCTTGTTTGTTTTGGAGTTCTTCTTTAGTTTCTTCTTCAATCAAGGGATAAATTCCTGGTCGGCAGCCTGGGCTTGCAGGGTGGATGTCGTTCGTGTTTTTCATTTGATTTCATCCGTAGTCGCATTCTGCTCTTCTATATTATGTTTGATATGTATTGATGTATTCATGTGGCGATTGTATGCCTTTATTTGTATCCCCAAATATGTTGTACATGGTACAATGTAATTGTATCCACCTTGCAAAGTGTCTTCAATATGCGCTTGTCGAATCACGGGTTCCAGCAAAACCCTTAAGGTTCAAACTCTGGGGTGCGCGCGCAGTTCTTTCCCTCCTACCGATCCGCGTCCAAACTAGCGAAGATCTCAAGAACGAGCTCGACGAACTCACAATCACAAAGACACGAGATTTATACTGGTTCGGGCCACCATTGTGGTATAATAACCAACTCTAGTGTGGTGGTGGTGGATTGCCTCTTGGGCTGATGATGAACAGTACAAGGGGAAGAACAGCCTCCTGAGGTTGAAGTGTTCTTGTGCTCAGTGAGCTTGTGGGTGAGAGGATGGAAGATGGAATCGATCCTCCTACTGTGAGAGGCTAGTTCTACTAATATAGGCCCTGGTCCTCTTCCCAAATATTGAGCGGGAAGGGATCCCACAACGGCCAGATTTGAAGGGGAACATCTAGTACAACTTATCATGGCAAAAGTGGTCTTCGCCTGCAAAGGCTCTAGTGGTGACGCCGCCTTGGGCTCCATGGTGACCTCCGTCTTGCCGTCCTTCTGGTCTTGGGCTTGTTGCACCGATATGGAAACCTTTGCTTGATGCCTCGGTACTCTGTGCCTGCGCTTGCTCCCTTAGCACCAAAGAGGAAGCAATGACACTGCGCGCTGGTGCCCGCCTGATCTTGATCATCATGGCTCACGCAGCGGGAACCTCATGAGGTTTTCCCCGCCTTGATCTCTCCGCTCCTCGCGAGCCAACCTAGCGAGGCCGCTCCTGAGGAGGTTTTGCGTCGTCCGCCTCGCGAGGCTTGGCCCCTCGCGAGGGTCTTGGATGCCTTATTGATGAAGATGGGCCGTACAGGCCTGCTAGCACAGCCACGCCATGGGCCGCAGGCAGGCAAGTCTGGGGACCCCCGTTCCTAGAACACCGATAGTAGCCCCCGGGCCCAAGGCGCGCTCGCGCTTTGCTTCGAGGCGAATCCAAAGGTCAAGTGCGGAGCGCCGTGGGCTCCAAAAGCCTGCGGCCTTGGTCGACGCGTGGCAGTTGATTGGACGTGGGCGTCTCCGCTTCCCACTGCTGCCCTGGAGTCCGCCTGGCTATGCGACCCCCGCTAACTACACAGTTATTCTTCCATCGCCCACGCCTTACTTCCCCAATCCCTCTGCTTCCTCGAAACTCTACTCCTCCTCTCCAACCTGACCTGCACCCTGCCCGCTTCATCGCCATGGCACCGAAGCAAGCAGACAAGGGGAAGAAGCCCCTGTATTTTCCAAGTGCGCCTCCGCCGAGCGTGCAGTCGGCCGATCCCTGGTACTCAACGACGAGGCCATGGGCAAGGTGCGTCCCGTGCTCTCCACCAGCTTCAACGAGTGGGGGGGGGACGGTGGCTTGGCCTGCATCTCACGCTCACATTGTCCGGGCAGCCACAGAGGTCTGAATCTTCATCGATGCCCTTTGGGCCGGCTTGATTCCCCCGTTCTCCACCTTCTTCAACGCAGTGCTTGAACATTACCAGATCCACATGCTGCATCTCGACCTGCAATCCATGACTCTTCTTGCCGTCTTCGCCTTTGTGTGTGAGTCCATGGTGGGCATTTGTTACACCCTCGATGCGGCTACATCTCCCACGTGTCGAAGCACGACTTAGAGGCATAACCGCATTGAAAGCAATGTCGCAAATGAGGTAATCTTCACACAACCCATGTAATACATAAGGGAAAGAGATACATAGTTGGCTTACAATCGCCACTTCACGCAATACATGAGTAAAGCATTACATCATACAGATACAATCAAGGTCCGACTACGGAACCAAAATAAAAGAAGACTACCCCAAATGCTACACAGATCCCCGATCGTCCCAACTGGGCTCCACTACTGGTCAACTGAAATGAAACAACACAATGAACAAGATCTTCATCGAGCTCCTCCTTGAGCTCGGGTGCGTCACCTGCATGGTTTCATCGGCACCTGCAAACTGGTTTTGGAAGTATTTGTGAGTCACAGGGACTCAGCAATCTCACACCAGCGAGATCAAGACTATTTAAGCTTAATGGTAGGACATGGTAGTGAGGTGGAGCTGCAGCAAGCGACTAGCATATATGGTGGCTACCATACGCAAAAGAGAGCGAGAAGAGGAGGCAAAGCACGGTCGTGAAGCTAGTAGCGATCAAGAAGTGATCCTGAAACTAGTTACGTCAAACATAACTCCAACACCCTATTCACTTCCCGGACTCCGCCGAGAAGAGACCATCACGGTTACACACGCGGTTGGTGTATTTTAATTAAGATCAACTTCGGGTTTTCTACAACCGGACATTAACAAATTCCCATCTGCCTCATAACCGCGGGCACGACTTTCGAAAGATAATACCCTGCAGGGGTGTCCCAACTTAGCCCATTATAAGCTCTCACGGTCAACGAAGGATATTCCTTCTATCGGGAAGACCGGATCAGTCTTGGAATCCCGGACTACAAGACATGTCGACAATGGTAAAACAAGACCAGCAAAGCCGCACGAATGTGCCGACAAATCCCGATAGGAGCTGCACATATCTCGTACTCAGGGCACACCGGATGAGCAGTCCGTACAACTAAAACCAGACCCCAAGTTTCCTTGAGGGGGCGCTGCAAAGCGCTCTAGTTTGGGCCAACACTCAGAGGAGCATTGTCCCGGGGGGGTTAAAAGAAAGATGACCCTTGAGTCTGCAGAACCCAAGGGAAAAAGGCTTAGGTGGCAAATGTTAAAACCAATGTTGGGCCTTGCTGGAGGAGTTTTATTCAAAGCAAACTGTCAAGGGGGTCCCATAAATCACCCAACCGTGTAAGGAACGCAAAATCAAGGAACATAACACCGGTATGACGATAACTAGGGCAGCAAGAGTGGAACAAAACACCAGGCATAAGGCCGAGCCTTCCACCCTTTACCAAGTATATAGATGCATTAATTAAATAAGAGATATTGTGATATCCCAACATATCCATGTTCCAACATGGAACAAACTTCATCTTCACCTTCAACTAACAACGCTATAAGAGGGGATGAGCAAAGCGGTAACATAGCCAACCAACAGTTTGCTAGGAAAGGATGGTTAGGGGCTTGACATGGCAATATGGGAGGCATTATAAGTAAGTGATAGGCATCGTAGCATAGGCATAGAAAAAGAGCGAGCATCTAGCAAGCAAAGATAGAAGTGATTTCGAGGGTATGGTCATCTTGCCTGAGATCCCGCAAGGAAGAAGAACGAGTCCATGAAGAAGACAAACGGACGTAGTCGAACGAATCCTCACAACTCCGAATGAAACCGGGTTAACGAGAGAAGCAACCCGGAAAGAAGCAAACAACATAGTAAACAACCATCACATACACATGGCATGATGCACAACCAAGTATGATGCATGTCCGGTTTAAATAGCATGGCATGGCAATATGCACAAACAAAACTACAAGTTAAGTGGAGCTCAATATGCAACGAGTTGCATATTGACAAAACACCACATCAATTATTTAGTTCTCTCTCGTTATGTACCCAACAATGTTAAATATTGGTTAACATGGAAAGTGGTAAAGCATAACAAAACTATACCATCTAAACAATTTAAATGGGGCCGGATATAAAACAACAAATCCGTAAATCCCCATATGCATTTAGCAATTTAATGCAACAACAATTTTAAACATTTAAATGTTGTTATCATGATGCGGATGACATATACAAGTTATATGCAATTCTTATGAAAATGTTGACATAAGCATGTTATGAAGCATTTGGTCACCATGGCGGAACAAAAAAGGTGCCACGGCGGCGAATTCGAAAATGATGCCACGGCAACATATCGGTTCCGGTAGCTCATGGAGATACCGGTGCAAAAGGAAGCGTGCTGATTTGTGGAATACGCAAGAGATGGGGAGTGATCCCGGATACCGGGTGTCCCACATGACAGTGGCATGGCAAACGAGGAACGTGCAAAGACAATTCGATCACGGTGCAAAACTCGAGCATCTCATACAACACACAAGCATTCGGTCCACGGTTGATCATCTCGGGGTTATACCTTCGAAGCGTGCGTTTCGGGGCGGTTCAAAATCGTCGAGGGAAATAGTCGTTCACGAGACGTAGGGGAAGTAGTTGTACACGTTCGTTTTGGAGAGGTACTTGACGAATCCAACGTCTTCGGGGCGACGGTAGTGGTACACGTGGTAGATGTACTTGGCGATCCGAAGGGGTACTTGGCGGCGTCCGTAGTCGAACTTGGCGGTCTTGAGGAACCGTAGTGGTACTGGGCGAGATACACGGCCACGGTAGTCTTCGGACCTGGTTTTTCGTCTAGTCGAACTTGGGGTGGTCTTGGACCGGGTGGACTTGGCGCATCCGACAGCAAAAGGTACATAAACCGTGGTCGGTGGTGGTGGAAGCCAACGACAAGCCACTCAGCACCGAGGTCCCGCAGCCGCATCGCTGGCGTGGAGGCAGGCCCTAACAGAGATGTATCATGGCGGATGAGGCGAAGGGGAACGCGACGAGGCGGACGGTAGCGGCTTGCTCGCCGCAACGGCCGGAGGCGGAGGTCGGCGGAGCCGCATGGAGGCGCCGGGCGGGTTGGTGGCTCGGGTAGAAGGCCATGGAGGGGCACGGCTGGCCGTGAGGGTGCGCGTAAGGGAGGCTTGGCAGGAAATGACGGCAGGCACGGAGTCAGTATCCGGCGAGGACGGCCGGACTGGTCGAGGGGATCGAGGGGTAGGAGGAGACCGGGTCGAGCGTGGTGGCGGCAGAGCAGAGATGGAGTCCGGGAGGACCAAGGAGGCACGGCGAGGCTGGTGGTGCGGCGTGAAGAAGGAGAGGCCGGAGCGACGACGAGCCAAGGACGGCGAGATTTAAGGAGCTCCTCTCCCTGGCGCGAGGAGGGAGACGAGTGGGGCGGAAAGGGGATCGAGCCGAGGCTCACCCTGGCGGCGCAAGCGAGGGGGAAACGAGAGAGATGGGGATCGGGACTAGGGTTATAGGCGCGGCTGGGCCTTGGGCCAAATGGACTGCGGGGAAGCAGGCCGGCCTGGCTGCTGGGCTCTCTTCTCTCTCACTCTAAAGAAAGAAAAAACAGGGAAAAGAAAGAGAGGTTAGGGGAAGAAGTTGGCGCGGGTAATTTTCCCGGACTCACAAAAATGTGCACGGTCCATGAAAAATAGGAGTGGCAAGATTGCAGGAATTAAATTCAAAGTCATTTGAATTTAATTCAAAAGGTTTGAGCAAGGACTAGGAATTAGAGGTTTCCAAAAATGTTGGGATTTTTGGTGGAGCTCCGGAAGATGATGAAAGAATAAATGGCAAAGTTGGAGATCAAGAATTAAGACAACAAAGGCATTAGGATATTTTGTAAGTGTGTTTGCGGTAAATCCAAATAATTCGAATATTTACTATAGCTCTCTAAATATCTAGAGGATATGTTTTAAAGAGAATCACCATGTGAATTCCCTCGATTTAAATGGATCAAAGATCCATGCCATTTATTTAGTTGAGTTGCAAAAGATTTATGAGATGATGGCATGATGACATGATGCAATGCAAAAATAAAAGGGCAGGCACGAATGAAACACACGGCGAAACCCGGAATATATGGAAATCTTCTGGAGCGTCGATCTCGGGGCGTTACAACACTCCACCACTACAAGAGGATCTCGTCCCGAGATCTAGGATGGCGCCGGAGAGAAGCGGAAGAGAAAGAGATAAGACACAGTTGCTTCGTTGACAAACGAGTGAAACCAATGAACCTCGAGAGGTTTAAAACTTGAAAGAATAAAACAATAGGGTTGAACGAAATTGAGAGCATTCCAGTAGAAAATAGAAACAAGGAACACCATGTGAACCTTGGGGGTTGCAAAGCTATGAATGACGAGTACAATGGACAAGAAGGAATTGGAACCATTCTGGTTGAAACGAGATAAGAATGAATAAGAATGATATAATTTTGGCAGCACTCCGACTGTAAATGGAAGGAATTGAACATGAACTTGAGAAGATGGGATGATACTTGATGAAATCAACAACACATTGCCTCCGGAACTATTGAAAGAATGGCACAAGGGGTAAGAAAGATTTCAGACAGCTCTCCGGTTGAGGAAGCAGGCAAAACTTGATAAGATGAGAGAACTCGAATGAAAACTTGACACTCTGACTAAACAGAGAAGCAAGGAGAAGAACATGATCTTGACAAAACAAGATGATGGGTCGAAGAGAGCAACATCACAATGCCTTCGGAACGAAAGAATAGAATCTAGATTGTTGGGATAAAGGGACGGAGAAGAAAATGACAACTTCTACCACAAATGAATTTGAAAGAGCCTCCTTAAAAAGAAGGATTGAACGGAGTTGTTAGAAAACCAACAACGAAAAGAATAAGCTTGTAGTGGACTTATGGAAACATCACAACATTATGAGGTGACAAATGGCCACTAAAGGAAGCCATTGATTTGAGTGAGAGCACCAAGGCGATGAAAAACTTCTTTCACCAAGAGGATAGGAGAAAACTTGGATCATCTATAAGCACCATAATAGCAACATTCCTTAGGGAAGGCTTTAGGTGAAAACATGACACAAGATAAATCCAACGAAGAGATTGGTGGATTTAAAATATCTCATTCTTGACAACATGTGAATCATGAAACGCGAACTCAAATTGTCAGGAATGACATAACACCACCTCAAATGATAAGATAGAACGAATTGCACTTTGGAATGCAGGAAGAAGAATATTTGAGCTCTTCCAACAAGAATCTTGAGAACACTTCGAGAATGAATTTAAATCCTTGATGAACCACCATGAAGAAACTCCATGAAGAACTCCGGTAAGAAAAGGATGATAAAAGAAAGAGAAGTTGAAAACACAAGGTGAAGCCTTGCATTGATAAGAAGAAGCTTTGAAATGATATAACCGAGAAAACTTGGAACTCCGAAAAGAAAGATGAACAAATGAAATCAAGAATTTTGACGATCCTCCGGAATAAGGAATTGAATTTACTCGATGAAACAAGAATAAGAATTACATTATGTTGATCCTTCACCAATTTAAATTGATGACAAGCAACGGATTAGGAATACTACTTATTCTCGTTGAAAAAAAGGATTGGAGAGAGATATTGCTCAACTTGGGAAGGTCTTCAACGATCCGCCGGTAGGATTTGGGTAGAACGAATGAATCTATATAATAACGAAGGAAGAGAACTCTTGAACGAACCACCGTAAGAATTAAAAAAACGAACAAAGAAAAGATAGCGAAACCTTGGGAAGAATTAGAAAATGAACGAAGATACATGAGGGTATTTAGATACATGAGAACGGAGAGATCATGAACTGATTAGTGAATACTTGAATGATGCACCGGTAAGATTTGGAGAAAGAGAGCTGAAAGCTGGAATGAATAATTCTGAGATGATGGGCTCCGAAGAATCAAACTGAAAAGACTCCTGAATTGCTCCGGATGGGTGAAAAGAATTCCCACAATCGAAAACAATTATGAGAGGATGGTATAAGCTAGAACCATGAATCTCTGGAAGAACGGGTAAGGATTTAAAGGAACTCTTCTTCGGTCTTGAAAATCCGAGAATGACGACGAGAAACACCACCATGAATTGTTGAGGCACTCCAGAATGAAAATTAGAAAGGTTGAACCAACGATGAAAAGAATTTGAAAGATCTTGGAGAAATCCATGACTGATGATAATTCATTCTTACGTCAAACTTCGAAAAGAATTTGGGAATAGCTCCGGGAAAATTAGAAGAGTCAGGTAAGATCCTGGGAAAAGACATGTGGGTTAGGGCCCACTCAAAAGAAACACCGTTGAACGATTTAAAAGATAGATTCTTGCGCGGTTGAATTAAATGGCTGAATAAGGTAAGAGCTCGAAATAGCTAGAATTGATGCAGAGTGGAAACACGAATCTTCAGAGATATCTTCAGCACTCCGGAACAAATGAATAACGAGAGGTGAATGATTAGGGGGGGCACTGGCATGAGAAAGCACTTGAAATGAGGGAAAGATATGATCGACAAAGCTTGAATTGAATCCACCGGAGAAGAAAAGAATGACGAATGATGAACTTGAAGAACATCTTCATGAGAACCACCGGGTAAGAACATAGATTGAAAAGAATGAAGAGACTTCCCACAAATAAATGGATACATGATTAAGAAATCTGAGTCCTTGAAGAAAAAGGGTGGGAGGGCGAGAAAACAAAACAACTTGGGACAGATGAAACAAACACCGTTGAGAAAACTTAGAATTGATCTTGCAAACGTTGAAATGATCGGATCCACTTGAAGAGAAGCACGCCGGTTGGAAAAGAATTAACATGACGACCTCAATGATCAAGAAGGATTAGTATTCACATAGCAATATGAGAACACCGTTTAGGGAAGGTATGGATTCAACATTTGACTTCGAAGCAATTCGAATACCACAAATAAAACAAAACAAAGGATTTGGCTTGCGGAATAAGCCGGAAACAAACATACGATAGATCCCATATCGTATCATGTGTGTGTTGGAAAGATATCCTACGAGATACTTGAATTCCCACTTATAAACTCCCGAAACTTTCTGGTTATGCAATCTGGTGTTGGGGATATAGGGGACACAAAATATATCACCCAAACTAACAATACCTAGATCCAAATTGTATCCATCCTTCAACACATAACCAAGAAACCTTCGGAAATCGTTTATCTCAACCTTCGAAAAGCATCTGTTATACGAGTTATGGCAATACTCCCGAACTCGCCCCAGTACTGGGTTATCGAGGTTATCTCACCAACAACTGCATAAAAGAGATTTTTGATGTCGGCAAAGCTCAGGTATTCCAGAACTGCAACGATAAAATTGTGACGACAACACCTCGGAGCTCAACTCCCCGGGACACTGCCACAACCCCTAAATGTCAGGCACCAAGAACAATGTTCTCGTCACAAAACCATCGGAACTATTCCAAGATACCCGCGTGATCCTAAATTTTTTAGTGAAATTTGAGGAGAGAAGAGTCAAAACTTCTACGTCAGGAGACCTCACCAGAGCGCATTTAAGGGACTGAGGAGTAAAAGAATCCTACTCTCCGATATATAATCCTAAGACTCAAAACATTTTTTTCTAGGCTCAACAACGCCAGCAAACAATCAAGCAGGGGGCTCTTAAGTCGGGGATGGCTCTGATTACCAACTTGTAACGCCCTCGATGCGGCAATATCTCCCACGTGTCGAAGCACGACTTAGAGGCATAACCGCATTGAAAGCAATGTCGCAAATGAGGTAATCTTCACACAACCCATGTAATACATAAGGAAAGAGATACATAGTTGGCTTACAATCGCCACTTCACGCAATACATGAGTAAAGCATTACATCATACAGATACAATCAAGGTCCGACTACGGAACCAAAATAAAAGAAGACTACCCCAAATGCTACACAGATCCCCGATCGTCCCAACTGGCTCCACTCTTGATCAACTGAAACGAAACAACACAATGAACAAAATCTTTATTGAGCTCCTCCTTGAGCTCGGGTGCGTCACCTGCACGGTTTCATTGGCACCTGCAAACTGGTTTTGGAAGTATCTGTGAGTCACGGGGACTCAGCAATCTCACACCCGCGAGAACAAGACTATTTAAGCTTAAAGGTAGGACAGGTAGTGAGGTGGAGCTGCAGCAAGCGACTAGCATATATGGTGGCTACCATACGCAAAAGAGAGCGAGAAGAGGAGGCAAAGCACGGTCGTGAAGCTAGTAGCGATCAAGAAGTGATCCTGAAACTAGTTACGTCAAACATAACTCCAACACCCTATTCACTTCCCGGACTCCGCCGAGAAGAGACCATCACGTTACACACGCCGTTGGTGTATTTTAATTAAGATCAACTTCGGTTTTCTACAACCGGACATTAACAAATTCCCATCCGCCTCATAACCGCGGGCATGGCTTTCGAAAGATAATACCTGCAGGGGTGTCCCAACTTAGCCCATTATAAGCTCTCACGGTCAACGAAGGATATTCCTTCTACCGAAGACTCGATCAGTCTCGGAATCCCGGACTACAAGACATCTCGACAATGGTAAAACAAGACCAGCAAAGCCGCCCGAATGTGCCGACAAATCCCGATAGGAGCTGCACATATCTCGTTCTCAGGGCACACCAGATGAGCAGTCCGTACAACTAAAACCAGACCCCAAGTTTCCTTGAGGGGGCGCTGCAAAGCGATCTAGTATGGGCCAACACTCAGAGGAGCATTGGCCCGGGGGGTTAAAATAAAGATGACCGTTGTGTCTGCAGAACCCAAGGGAAAAAGGCTTAGGTGGCAAATGTTAAAACCAATGTTGGGCCTTGCTGGAGGAGTTTTATTCAAAGCAAACAGTCAAGGGGGTCCCATAAATCACCCAACCGTGTAAGGAACGCAAAATCAAGGAACATAACACCGGTATGATGGAAACTAGGGCAGCAAGAGTGGAACAAAACACCAGGCATAAGGCCGAGCCTTCCACCCTTTACCAAGTATATAGATGCATTAATTAAATAAGAGATATTGTGATATCCCAACATATCCATGTTCCAACATGGAACAAACTTCATCTTCACCTGCAACTAACAACGCTATAAGAGGGGCTGAGCAAAGCGGTAACATAGCCAAACAACGGTTTGCTAGTTTTCACAGCCCTAGAGCTTGCTTGTAACTACTGGCATTGCATCCATGCATCATGTTTAATTTCATTTGAATTTGAAGTGGGGAAGACAGAAACCCCCAGAAACCCTTTTAAATCCAACTAAGGTTTACTAAAAATTATTTCAATGAACCTGAAATGCCCTTCTAAAATGCTCATCATTTTGCTCCTTCGTGAGCCTCCGCCAAAAGTGGTGCACAATTTTCTAGGTCATCCTAAGGTCCTTGAATTAAACCATAAGTATTTGAGTTTGGGCATTTAAAATTATATAAAGTATTTCAAATGCCCAAATATTCCCAAACTAAAATGTTTCATGTTGGAAATATTCCAACAATGGACCAGAACAGTTTGGTGAATTTTGAAGCTGTTCTAGTATTTTTAATAACTCCACAAAGTTACAGAAAATTAGAAAAAGAAAACAGGAAGAAAACTTACAGCGCCACCTACCCGGCCCACTCCGCCGGTCGAGCCCAAGTCAAGGCCAATGGCTGCTTGGCTCGGCCATTCAGGCAGCCAGGTGCTCGGCGGCGAGCACCGCATGCACGCCACGCGCCTGGTCGCCGCCTCGCCGCTCTCCTCACCCAGCCGCGACACGGTTCGCGTCCATTCTCTCCCCCGAGCCCCTCGGACACCTCCTCTCCTCCCCGGCTCCTCTCTCTCGTGCTCCCCCGCCATGGCCGACGCCACCGCCGCCGCACCTCGGCCAGAGACGCGCTACCCGCCGTCCGCACCCTCCTCGCCATGTCTAGGAGCTCCGCCACCCTCCTCTACCCCGAGCTAGCCGAGCCCCGCGTGCTCGAGTAGCCCGAGTCGACCGCACCGACTTCGCCCGAGTCCATCGTCGCCGGAGATCCCCTTCAACGCCGTCATCGCTCCGGCCCGTCCCCGACCGCACCGAGTGCTCCTCCGAGTTCCCTGTGAGCTTAGCCATCTCCCCCTCCCTTCCTTTCTTGCTCCCGAGCTGTGTAGTGACCTCCCGGAGCTCAACCGCACTCACCGCCACGGAGCTCGTCGCCGATGTGCTCCCGGTCACCCTCCGGCCACCATTTGGTGTCTAACGCACTCACCACACTCTGTAGCGACTAACCAAGCACTTCACGCACCTCACCGACCCCCCTAGCCTCGAGTTCGCCGGGCCGAACTCCGCGGCCGCTTAGGTCGTCAGCCGCGCCGATTCCGCCGCCTGACCCCAACCGACTCCACCAAGAGTCGCGGCTCGACTCAAATATCGTGAGATGCCCTCCACGACCCATTTGGTCGCTAATGGCAAATTCACTTGCGCCGTCATTGGCTGGTTTGGCCCGCTAAACGCCGCAGCCGATGTTGACTTTGACTGTGGGCCCTGGTTGACTCTCCCGAGTCAATGATGTGGGGCCCACCTTGTTAACTAAATAGGTTTAGTTTTAATTAAAATTTAGTTAAGCTAATTACTCGACACGCTGACCCACCGTCAGGTTTGACCCGGACCATGTCTCGTTGACCACTGACGTCACACTGACGTCAGGCTGACGCAGTAATTGACTTTCTGGATTTAATTTAATTCAGGAAATTTCAGAAAATACCCCAAACTTCAAATATTCATAACTTTTAATCAGAACTCCAAATTAAATAATTTATATATGAAAATGATCGTAAAAATATGAAGAATTTGCTTATGGCACTTTCATGCATGATTAAACAAGTTAACCTCACTGAATAGGATGAATCATGATTAGGGCAATTTATGAAATAACATCCTGAGTTGGAATTTGTTCTTGTTTGAATTCCACTTCAATTAACTTGGCTAGATTTTGCATTAGGTGAATTCAAGACCTTAACATGACATGTCATTCATGTGAATGTGCATTGCATTGATTGTGTTCTTTCTCAGTTGCCGGTGTTTGTCCCCTCTCAGTAGACGATATTTCAACGATGAGTTCGATGACACCGATGAAGAACTATATTATCTTCAGAAGTGCCAGGCAAGGAAAACCCCCTTGTTCATTCCGATATAATCCCACCCTCTCGCTCCTACTCTATTTTACTGCATTAGGACAACAACGAATCATGTGTTACTTGCTCATGTAGCTGAACCCCATTATCCTCTGCATGACCTGTCATTCCACAGTAATTAGATGAAACCCACTAGCATGAGTAGGAGTTGTTTGAGCCATGTTGTGCCTACTCATTCATGCTTGTTGTCATGCCTTCTACTGCTTAGAGTTGAGTCAGGTCTGATTCATCGGGAATGAATCGGAGGTGTGAACATGTCCTACCGTGTGTGAACTAAGTGTGTGAACACGATTTGGTAAAGGTAGCGGTGAGAGGCCATGTAGGAGTACATGGTGGGTTGTCTCATTGCAGCCGGGCCCTCGTGAACTGAAGTTCTGTGTTTGTGATCCATGAAACAGTTACTACCACGCATTGGGCCCGAAACCAATGGACCCTCTCGGCTTCTTAACCACTCTTGTCCTCATCCGGGAGTTGCAAGTAGTTTCGTGTTTGTAGCATCTTTGGGGCCGCAACGCTGACCGTAGGGGTGGGTTGTGTTGCGGTAGGCACCGTGGGTCTGATGTACCGATTCGCCCTGCTTGGTGTCTCGAACCCTGCACACATCATTCGGGCTGTATGGGAAACCTCGGCGGACTCCTGCGGATGGAACCCGAATAGGCGATAAACCTGGACTTGGGACTTGTGTGTTTAGGTAGGTCGTGGCCGACACCCACGTTGGGCTTCCGCTTGAAGGTTGCCGAGTACATGTCGTGGTAAACGGCGTAAGTGGTGAGAGCGTGTGTGAAGAAGTACACCCTGCAGGTTAATATGATCTATTCGAATAGCCGTGTCCACGGAGAAGGACTTCGGGTTGCCTATACCAGTTCATAGACAAGTGAAAGTGGATACTCTAAAATGCGCAAGATAAGCGTGAGTGCTATGGATGGCGTTCTCGTAGGGAGACGGGAGCGGGTCCATAGTGGTGTATTGATATGGTGAATATGTGGACTCGTGTGCGCCACCTCAAAAGAGTTACTTGCAGTCGTAGTTCAGGATAGCCACCAGGTCAAAGCTGGCTTGCTACAGTCAAACTCCACCACCCCTTTTGATAATGATGCATATGTAGCAAGTTCTGATGTAAGTCTTGCTGAGTACGTTTGTACTCACGTTTGCTTATTTTATGTTTTGCAGAGAGACTTCGATCTCGCTAGTAGTTCCTCTTGGACTTCGACGGTTAGCTTGTTACCTCAGCTACGATCTTGTGCCCTCGGCAGATCTCGGTAGATAGTCGTGCTTCTCAGCCTTCTTCATTTATAGTTGTCTGTACTCAGACATGTTTAGCTTCCGCTTGTGCTTTGACTTGTATGCTCTGAGTGTTGAGTCATGAGACCCATGTTTGTAATATCTCGCTCCTCGGAGCCTAATGAATAAATATTTGAGTCGTAGAGTTATGTTGTGATGCCATGTTGTATCTACACATATTGAGCATATTGTGTGTATGTTTGAAATGCTTGGTATGTGTGGGATCCGACAAACTAGTTGTTTATCCTTGGCAGCCTCTCATATGGGGAAATGTAGTCTCGTGCTTCGAGCGATAGTAGTCCGCTTCTGCCCGGTTCACCGGAGTCCTGCTAGCCCAAAGACTACCGCTTGGACACTTGACTGGCCGGG
This sequence comes from Aegilops bicornis, assembly GCA_021605145.1. Lineage (NCBI taxonomy): Eukaryota > Viridiplantae > Streptophyta > Magnoliopsida > Poales > Poaceae > Aegilops > Aegilops bicornis. Next base: position 339,332,310 of record CM038672.1, on the reverse strand, counting down.
CATGTGTTTCACTGCCTTCCTATGTCTGTCCTTCGGGAAATGTCGCATGTGTTATTCGGAGTCCCGCTTAGCTCGCTATAGCTCCGGGATACCGTAGTCCCGCTAGCCCAAAGGCTACAGCCCGAATTTATACGTTGATGACCGACATGCTCGATGTGATTCATGTATGCCTGTCCCCATAGGTTAGCGCCGCCTTGGGTTCACGACTAGCCATGTTGGCCCGGGTTCTTTGTCATATGGATGCTAGCGACACTATCATATACGTGAGCCAAAAGGCGCAAACGGTCCCGGGTCATGGTAAGGCGACACCCGTGGGAATACCGTGCGTGAGGCCGCAAAGTGCTATGATGTGTTACATGCTAGATCGGTGTGACTTAGGATCGGGGTCCTGACAGCGTTGGTATCAGAGCTCGATCATCAGAGGATTACCAAGCCAAACTGGTCAAGTTGTGTCTAGAAATGCTTTAGCTATGTAAGGGAATTGATTGTGGAAGGGAACGTAAGGCTCTTTTTACTCCTTATACCTCATGGTCTTCTGATCTGAGTCAACCTCTTCTCTTCTACGGGGTTAAGAACTAGGCCTTCTCATCTATCTATCAGGATGACGTGTTACTAATCCATAGACCTTTAAGATTGTTGATTTAAGCCCCGCTCAGTTCCTACTATTTCAGATGATAACCGTTGATCTCGGAACCTTGATATTGTGATGTTAAGTGGTTATGCCACCATTTTGCAGGATGTCTCAAATCATTTTGAGAATTTACAGCCGGTATGCTGTCCGAGTCATCCCAGGTCTCTAAATAGTCTGATGCATTTGCAAATCCTTTTCTTCCATTCCCAATGTCCTTTATGGTCAGAATAAGCACACTAATCGGTAAGTTGAGGTACTTTGTTGCCTCGGCATAGATGTTGGAGCTATTATTATGACCCTAGTTGTTTAGGAAGTCATCTAGCAATTTAGCGATGCTTTTGTATCCCCAGTGTGATGATTCTGGCCATTATTCTCGAAAGCATCCCGTGATGTTATTAGTCAGTAGGCATTCTATTCCTGGGTTCTTGAACCCGATATTCACCTTACTTCATGTTGATAGTGTTTGCTAGTCCCTTTAGGATATTAGTAACTTTGTGATAGTCCTCGAGGTCCGTGGTATTTCCTTCTTCCAAATACCATGAACTAGTTAAGGCGAGTTCTTTGAATTAAAAGATCACAATCGAGTACTCTTGAGTAGTTCTCCATTCATAATTGTGAATCATCAATTCTACCTTTCTGCATGGGTTATCCGGGAGAAATGTTGAGCTTTGCTCGATATACTAATCCATGCCTCCACAACTCGAAAAATTATATGTTCCTTTGAGTTGCTCTCTTTAGTTGTATCCCGACCATCTTCTATCAGTTGATAACCAAGAGTATGTGTGCATTCGTTTATCGATGTCTATTATCCTTGTGGTCCGTCAAGCCATTCTGTTCTGGAATGACTAGGAGAAACAAACTCCAGAGCCTCATCCATATCTAGGATTGGGTGAAAGCAATTGTACTTCGCAGATCAAAATGCCAACCTAGCTTTGATTCTGCTCTACCTTGGAGTGTTACCATCCTTATGTCAGGAACATCATGAGAATTGCACCTTCTCTTATGAATTCTTGTCGTAGTGATACTTCTCGCCATCATTGTTCATTCCTCGGTCCCGTGTTGATGCAACCGGAATGCCAACAAGTGAATTGTGATGTGTGAAATCGATACTCCTAGCAACCTCGTTTCTTGGTAGTTAATGGACAATATTTTCATTCTTAGCGTGTTGGTTATTAAATCATCATACTAAGATTGATCGTGCTAATCGTCCTTATTTCGGTGCACCCTCGATCAATGAGTTAGGATTATTCAATCCCTTGCTTATTTGATCATATCATCTTGCCCTGAAAATCAAGGTTGTTCTCGAGCTTAGTAACATATCGGTGGTTTGTGATTTTCCTAATATTTTCTAAGTATTACCAGGTTGTCCCCGACCGTTATGTTGAGCTCGTGATCAAGTTGGTTTCTTGTGAACCACCCTTTCTCCAAGAATCTGTGTTGGATACCCCGAGCTAGTTGGTTAAGCCAAACAACAACTTGGAGAGTTGGAGGATAAAAGCTTGCGGACTTAGTTCGTTCCAAAGGGATATTCTTGTGTAGTGAGTGTTGAAGAAAGATGATATCTTCATCGATTGGTCTCTCGTGATCGATTCTTTGGACCTATTGTCTTATCAATCCTTTGACTTGAGTATGGGCTATTATTAAGTCAAATCGTAACCAACGATGTTCGTAATGTTGTCTTACTCGTGGTTGATCCTTCGAGCATACCCCATTACATCTTTTGGTCGACCAATGCTATCACCGTGTTCACATGATGGTGGAAGTCCAAAGGATATGGAAATTCCGATGAGTTGTCGTTGAGCCCATCAAGAGCATTTTGTCTCCCCATGAGTCATGTTGAACATCAACCTAGTGTTGGAAACTTTGTAAGCAATGCTTTCGTGTGCCGTTCATGAAGCTTATGCTTGGATGGAAGAAGTGACTTCCTCTAATTCACGTGCGTTAGGTGCAAGTTGCCGCCATGAATTTGAGAAAGGTTTGTTTTGTTTCCTTGGAATCATCCCAAGTCAGTCATGCATATGTGCGAAGTGTTCTGTAGTCTGGAGACTTGCAACCTTCATTCTATATGTATTCCTAGCATACTAAGCCACTGATTGACTTGTTCAAATAAAAGAAGCCTATGCTTGGGATCTAATCCATGGACTTGCGTAAAGACTTCGATATCCTCGATGATGGTTCCCCACGAACTCGGTAGTGTTTTGTTGTAAGACTACCATGTGGTCATTCTTGTCTTGGACAACGTGTTCACTTGTTTGTAGCAGAACCAGCTCATGTTTTGGAGCTTGCTATCGTAGTTCATTCCTCGAGAATCTCGCAACATCCTCTCGCCGATTTGTGTTGCAAACTTTCATTTTTCTTTCTAGACTCGATGAGTCTGGTATATCCTAACACCAACCAGATCTGAATCTCGTGCAGATGTGATGGTTGGAACCTTCCCAACATTTGCATGTTGTTCCCAGCTTGCACCCCATTGTGCCAATTTTTCCATGGGATGTCCTTCTCAAGATTTACTTGATGTCTAGGATCATCCTCAAAAGTGGACTTACTATGGGTCCCATCCATTTCCGGTGATAAGCAAAATCATCCATTGCGTTGTTTTCAACAAGGTAGTCCACATCGTCCATTCTAGTCCTGGTATGCCTTTCCTTTGCACTCCACCAAACGATCGTTTGTGATTGCCTTAGGCTGGTATAAAGAGTTCCAATGATCTATGGATCAAAAGTAATTCTTTTTGCCACTTAAGGGAATAGTTCTTTGCGTCACTTTTTCCAAGGTGCCCCGTTACGGATCTTGGTAAATATTTCCTCGCCACCTTGACACTGGCCCACCATTCCACCATCTTTCAAGCGTGGAATTGTTGCCCACCAAATCAAACCTCGTCGTTGTTCCTCCATCCCTCGATGTGTTTTGTGTCTCAACTCGAGATGTTTCAACATCTCATTCCACGAGTTGATCTTGAGCGCCGATCTCCGAGGAGATCGCTTACTATAGAGTATTCTTCTTGTCGCCATCGTGTTGGATGAAGATCTCGAAAGCAAAGACGTCAAGACCAAGATGATGGAATGAATCAACATTTTCGAGAAGGGCAAATGGATCATGAAGATTGTGATAGTTCTGTGACTCCCCTTTTCCTCTTACCTCACATCTTGAATCTCGGGGCGAGATTCTTGTTTAGTGGGGGTGAGTTGTCACAGCCCTAGAGCTTGCTTGTAACTAGTGGCATTGCATCCATGCATCATGCTTAATTTCATTTGAATTTGAAGTGGGGAAGACAGAAACCCCCAGAACCCCTTTTAAATCCAACTAGGGTTTACTAAAAATTATTTCAATGAACCTGAAATGCCCTTCTAAAATGCTCATCATTTTTGCTCTGGTTCAGAGCCTCTGCAAAAAGTGGTGCACAATTTTCTAGGTCATACTAAGGTCCTTGAATTAAACCATAAGTATTTGAGTTTGGGCATTTAAAATTATATAAAGTATTTCAAATGCCCAAATATTCCCAAACTAAAATGTTTCATGTTGGAAATATTCCAACAATGGACCAGGAACAGTTTGGTGAATTTTGAAGCTGTTCTAGTATTTTTAATAACTCCACAAATTACAGAAAATTAGAAAAAGAAAAACAGGAAGAAAACATACCTGGCGCCACCTACCCGGCCCACCCGCTGCCCAGCCCAAAAGGCCAATGAGCTGCTTGGCTCGGCCGGGCAGCAGCCAGTGCTCGGCGGCGAAAGCACCGATGCACGCCACGCGCCTGGTCGCCGCCTCGCTCTCCTCACCCAGCCCATGACGCTGTTCGTGATCCATTCTCTCCCCGAGCCCTCGGACACCTCCTCCTCCCGGCTCCTCTCTCTCGCGCCTCGCCATGGCCGACGCCACCGCCGCCAAGACTCGCCGTAGACGCGCTCCCCGCCGTCCGCACCCCTCCTCGCCATGTCTAGGAGCTCCGCCACCCTCCTCTACCCCGAGCTAGCCGAGCCCCGCGTGCTCGAGTAGCCCGAGTCGACCGCACCGACTTCGCCCGAGTCCGCCGTCGCCGGAGATCCCCTTCAACGCCGCTGCCGTCCGCCCGGCCCCGACCGCACCAAGTGCTCCTCCGAGTTCCCTGTGAGCTTAGCCCTCTCCCCCTCCCTTCCTTTCTTGCTCCCGAGCTGTGTAGTGACCTCCCGGAGCTCAACCGCACTCACCGCCGCGGAGCTCGTCGCCGACGTGCTCCCGGTCATCCTCCGGCCACCATTTGGTGTCTAACGCACTCATCACACTCCGTAGCGACTAACCAAGCACTTCCCGCACCTCACCGACCCCCCTAGCCTCAAGTTCGCCTTCGGCCGAACTCCGGCAGCCGCCTAGGTCGTCGCCGGCGCCGATTCTGGCCGCCCCGACCCCGACTGACTCCACCAAGAGCTGCGGCTCGACTCCAGCTACACGTAGATGCCCTCCACGACCCATTTGGTCGCCGGAATGGCAAAATTCACTTGCGCCGCTGCGTCGGGCTCGCCGGCGGCTAAACGCCGGCAGCCGACATTGACTTTGACCACGGGTGGGCCCTGGTTGACTCTCCTGAGTCAATGACAGGTGGGGCCCAAATTTAACTAAATAGGTTTAGTTTTAATTAAAATTTAGTTAAGACAATTACTCTGACACGCGGGACCCACCGTCAGGTTTGACCCGGACCATGTCTCGTTGACCACTGACGTCACACTGATGTCAGGCTGACGCAGTAATTGATTTTCTGGATTTAATTTAATTCAGGAAATTTCAGAAAATACCCCAAACTTCAAATATTCATAACTTTTAATCTGTAACTCCAAATTAAATAATTTATATATGAATAATGATCAGAAAAATATGAAGAATCTGTTTATGGCAATTTCATGCATGATTAAACAAGTTAACCTCACTGAATAGGATGAATCATGATTAGGGCAATTTATGAAATAACATTTGGAGTTGGAATTTGTTCTTGTTTGAATTCCACTTCAATTAACTTGGCTAGATTTTGCATTAGGTGAATTCAGTACCTTAACATGACATGTCATTCATGTGAATGTGCATTGCATTGATTGTGTTCTTTCTCGATTGCCGTGTTTGTCCCTCTCGAAGAGACGATATTTCAACGATGAGTTCGATGACACCGATGAAGAACTATATTATCTTCGGTGCCGTGCAAGGAAAACCCCTTGTTCATTCCGATATAATCCCACCCTCTCGCTCCTACTCTATTTTACTGCATTAGGACAACAACGAATCATGTGTTACTTGTCATGTAGCTGAACCCCTTTATCCTCTCGTGCATGACCTGTCATTCCACAAGAATTAGATGAAACCCACTAGCATGAGTAGGAGTTGTTTGAGCCATGTTGTGCCTACTCATTCATGCTTGTTGTCTTGCCTCGCCATCGCTTAGAGTTGAGTCAGTCCGATTCATCGGAATGAATCGAAGGTGTGAACATGTCCCTACTGTGTGAACTAAGTGTGTGAACACGATTTGGTAAAGGTAGCGGTGAGAGGCCATGTAGGAGTACATGGTGGGTTGTCTCATTGCAGCCGTCCTCGCGAACTGAGTTCTGTGTTTGTGATCCATGAAACAGTTACTACCACGCATTGGGCCCGAAACCAATGGACCCTCTCGGCTTCTTAACCACTCTTGTCCTCAGTCCGGGAGTTGCAAGTAGTTTCTGGTGTTTGTAGCATGCTGGGGGCCGCACGCAACACTGACCGTAGGGGTGGGTTGTGTTGAGGTAGGCACCGTGGCCCGGTGTACCGATTCGCCCGTTTGGTGTCTCGGGAACCCTGCACACATCGTTCGGGGCTGTATGGGAAACCTCGGCGGACTCCTGCGGATGGAACCCGAATAGGCGATAAACCTGGACTTGGGACTTGTGTGTTTAGGTAGGTCGTGGGCCGACACCCACGTTGGGCTTCCGCTGAAGGTTGCCGAGTACATGTCGTGTAAACGGCGGTGAGTGGTGAGAACGTGTGAAGAAGTACACCCCTGCAGGTTAATATGATCTATTCGAATAGCCGTGTCCACGGGAAGGACTTCTGGGTTGCCTATACCAGTTCATAGACAAGTGAAAGTGGATACTCTAAAATGCGCAAGATAAGCGTGATCTATGGATGGCATTCTCAGAGGGAGACGGGAGCGGGTCCATAGTGGTGTATTGATATGGTGAATATGTGGACTCGCAGCGCCACCTCAAAAGAGTTACTTGCAATGTAGTTCGGGATAGCCACCGAGTCAAAGCTGGCTTGCTGCAGTCAAACTCCACCACCCCTTTTGATAATGATGCATATGTAGCTAGTTCTCGATGTAAGTCTTGATGAGTACGTTTGTACTCACGCTTGCTTATTTTATGTTTTGCGAGAGAGACTTCGATCTCGCTAGTAGTTCCGCTTGGACTTGACGGTTAGCTTGTTACCTCAGCTACGATCTTGTGCCCTCGGCAGATCTCGGTAGATAGTCGTGCTTCTCAGCCTTCTTCATTTATAGTTGTCTGTACTCGAGACATGTTCAGCTTCCGCTTGTGCTTTGACTTGTATGCTCGAGTGTTGGGTCATGAGACCCATGTTTGTAATATCTCGCTCCTCGGAGCCTAATGAATAAATATTTGAGTCGTAGAGTTATGTTGTGATGCCATGTTGTATCTACACATATTGAGCATATTGTGTGTATGTTTGAAATGCTTGGTATGTGTGGGATCCGACAAACTAGTTGTTTATCCTTGGCAGCCTCTCATATGGGGAAATGTAGTCTCGTGCTTCGAGCGATAGTAGTCCGCTATGACCCCATTCACCGGAGTCCCTGCTAGCCCAAAGACTACCGCTTGGACACTTGATCGGCCGGGCATGTGTTTCACTTCGTTCCTATGTCTGTCCCTTCGGGGAAATGTCGCGCGCTGTTATTCGGAGTCCTGCCTAGCCTGCTACAGCCCGGGATACCGGAGTCCTGGTAGCCCAGTGCTACAGCCCGAATTTATACGTTGATGACCGACATGCTCGATGTGATTCATGTATGCCTGTCCCCATAGGTTAGCGCCGCCTTGGGTTCACGATTAGCCATGTCGGCCCGGGTTCTTTGTCATATGGATGCTAGCGACACTATCATATACGTGAGCCAAAAGGCGCAAATGGTCCTGGGCCATGGTAAGGCGACACCCGTGGGAATACCGTGCGTGAGGCTGCAAAGTGATATGATGTGTTACATGCTAGATCGGTGTGACTTAGGATCGGGGTCCTGACACTAGTAAAGGATGGTTAGGGGCTTGACATGGCAATATGGGAGGCATGATAAGCAAGTGATAGGCATCATAGCATAGGCATAGCAAAAGAGCGAGCATCTAGCAAGCAAAGATAGAAGTCATTTCGAGGGTATGGTCATCTTGCCTGAGATCCCGCAAGGAAGAAGAACGAGTCCATGAAGAAGACAAACGGACGTAGTCGAACGAATCCTCACAACTCCGGAACGAAACTGAAGCTAACGAGAGAAGCAACCCGGAAAGAAGCAAACAACATAGTAAACAACCATCACATACACATGGCATGATGCACAACCAAGTATGATGCATGTCTGGTTTAAATAGCATGGCATGGCAATATGCACAAACAAAACTACAAGTTAAGTGGAGCTCAATATGCAATGAGTTGCATTGCATATTGACAAAACACCACATCAATTATTTAGTTCTGTCTCGGTTATGTACCCAACAATGTTAAATATTGGTTAACATGGAAAGTGGTGAAGCATAACAAAACTATACCATCTAAACAATTTAAATGGGGCCGGATATAAAAACAACAAATCCGTAAATCCCCATATGCATTTAGCAATTTAATGCAACAACAATTTTAAACATTTAAATGTTGTTATCATGATGCGGATGACATATACAAGTTATATGCAATTTTTATGAAAATGTTGACATAAGCATGTTATGAAGCATTTGGTCACCATGGCGGAACAAAAAAGGTGCCACGGCGGCGAATCCGAAAATGATGCCACGGCAACATATCGGTTCCGGTAGCTCATGGAGATACCGGTGCAAAAGGAAGCGTGCGGATGTGTGGAACACGCAAGAGATGGGGAGTGATCCCGGATACCGGGTGTCCCAAATGACGGTGGCATGGAAAACGAGGAACGTGCAAAGACAATTCGATCACGGTGCAAAACTCGAGCATCTCATACAACACACAAGCATTCGGTCCATGGTTGATCATCTCGGGGTTATACCTTCGACGCGTGCGTTTCGGGGCGGTTCAAAATCGTCGAGGGAAGTAGTCGTTCACGGGACGTAGAGGAAGTAGTTGTACACGTTCGTTTTGGAGAGGTACTTGACGAATCCAACGTCTTCGGGGCGACGGTAGTGGTACACGTGGTAGATGTACTTGGCGATCCGAAGGGGTACTTGGCGCGTCACCGTGTAGTCGAACTTGGCGGTCTTGAGGAACCGTAGTGGTACTGGGCGAGATACACAGCCACGGTAGTCTTCGGACTTGGTTTTTCGTGTAGTCGAACTTGGGGTGGTCTTGGACCGGGTGGACTTGGCGCATCCGACAGCAAAAGGTACATAAACCGTGGTCGGTGGTGGCGGAAGCCAACGACAAGGCACTCAAGACCGAGGTCCCGTAAGCGCATCAGCGGCGTGAAGCAGGCCCTAACAGAGACGGATCATGGCGGACGGAGGCGGCGGGGAACGCGACGAGGCGGACGGCAAGGCTTGCTCGCCGCAACGGCCGGAGGCGGAGGTCGCCGGGCGCAGACGCATGGAGGCGCGGGCGGTTGGTGGCTCAGTAGAAGGCCATGGAGGGGCACGGCTGGCCGTGAGGGTGCGAGCGTAAGGGAGGCTTGGCAGGGAAATGACATGAGGCACGGAGTCTGGTATCCGCGAGGACGGCCGGACTGGTCGAGGGGATCGAGGGGTAGGAGGAGACCGGGTCGAGCGTGGTGGCGGCAGAGCAGAGATGGAGTCCCGGAGGACCAAGGAGGCACGGGCGAGGCAGGTGGTGCGGGCGTGAAGAAGGAGAGGTCGAGCGACGACGAGCCAAGGACGGCGAGGATTTAAGGAGCTCCTCTCCCTGGCGCGAGGAGGGAGACGAGTGGGGCGAAAAGGGGATCGAGTCGAGGCTCACCCTGGCGGCGCAAGCGAGGGGGAAACGGGAGAGATGGGGATCGGGACTAGGGTTATAGGCGCGGCTGGGCCTTGGGCAAATGAACTGCGGGGAAGCAGGTTGGCCTGGCTGCTGGGCTCTCTTCTCTCTCACTCTAAAGAAAGAAAAAACAGAGAAAAGAAAGAAAAGAAAGAGAGGTTAGGGGAAGAAGTTGGCGCGGGTAATTTTCCCGGACTCACAAAAATGTGCACGGTCCATGAAAAATAGGAGTGGAAAGATTGCAGGAATTAAATTCAAAGTCATTTGAATTTAATTCAAAAGGTTTGAGCAAGGACTAGGAATTAGAGGTTTCCAAAAATGTTGGGATTTTTGGTGGAGCTCCGGAAGATGATGAAAGAATAAATGGCAAAGTTGGAGATCAAGAATTAAGACAACAAAGGCATTAGGATTTTTTGTAAGTGTGTTTGTGGTAAATCCAAATAATTGGAATATTTACTATATCTCTCTAAATATCGAGAGGATATGTTTTAAAGAGAACCACCATGTGAATTCCCTCGATTTAAATGGATCAAAGATCCATGCCATTTATTTAGTTGAGTTGCAAAAGATTTATGAGATGATGGCATGATGACATGATGCAATGCAAAACTAAAAGGGCAGGCACAAATGAAACACACGGCGAAACCCGGAATATATGGAAGTCTTCTGGAGCGTCGGTCTCGGGGCATTACAGCATTGCCCCTTCCGTGGCCCTTCTTCGTCATTTCTTCTAATTGCATCTGATGGATCCTCGGCAAAGCTCGGGGTGCGTGAGGGATCGACTTCGAGCTTCCTCCGTCCACGAGCGAGTTTCGGACACGGTGGGTGTTCGTCCATGCCGGGGTGCTCAGCCCTCTCCTACATTCTCCGTCTGGGTCTGTCGTTCCTAACTCCGGTTGGGTCCATGAGAAGCTTGCGAGCCCCTGTCTCGCCCCCGTCTTGCTCAAGCTGAGGAGGTTGAAGGACCGAGGCGTGACCGCGCCTATGGTGGTTAAGGAGTTCGTCAGGCACCGAGTCGCTCTGCTTCAGCGCCATTCTTGCCTGATGTAGGCTTTGCTCAACAGTCAGGACCATATGAGGTTTCAGGAGTCCGGGCTTCCTCTTAAGACGCGGCAGACAGTGCTTGAGGTCCTGACAGGTGTCTCTTCGCCGGACGACATGCCTGGGAAGAGCTTCCTATTATACCACTGCATGAACAAAGCTGAATTTGTACAGGGCATGCCCTCCTTTGATGAGTGGGGGCTGCGCCCGAGCGGCCTGGTGGGGTCCCGCGAGAACCCTGTCAACGTGGTTCCCTTCTTCGTCGCTGGCTCCGAGCTCGTCCCGAAAGTGGATGCAGGGGGGCGAGCGCCGCCGGAGGCTGGCGGCACGAGTGCAGATGTGTAGATGTTGCCTGGGGTCCCTGGGGCGTCGTCCCCAGGGACTCGTGATTCTTCCTCTAGGATGTCGATCGCTGAGACGATGCAGCACGTGGCTCCCGAGGCCGAAGCTCCGGAGGCCTCAGGAGGTCGCGGTGAGATGGCGCACGACTGCTCTCCGCAGCCCGGCACCCCTGAAGTTGTCCCCTCGAGCACTTCTCCGCTGCACCCTGCGCCGGCCGCCATGTCCAGCGCTTCCGTCGGCTTTGCGTGGACTTCGAGGAGCTCCGCAAGAGGAAAGGATCTCCGAGCAGCAGTGGTGTCTTTGGGCCATTGAAGCGACGAAAGTACTTCGCCGTCGACGAGTGAGTACTGCACCTTGTGATTTCTTGACTGCTGCTTTCCTCCCTGACGTTGGCTCTTCAGGACCCCTTCCATCAGGGCCACTGTGTCCGTCGAGAAGCAATCTCCGTCTTCCTCGACTTCCCAGCTGGCCTTGAGTGCTACGAGTCTGCATGCTGTCCCTGGAGCAGGGCCGGTAGGAGAGGCATGCTTTCCACCATGGCACATTGAACCTGCGGCCTCGTCATCCCTCCCCCACGGCCTGGCGTGGAACTTGGCGGGCGTCCCCGGACCCCTCCTTTTGTCATGGACAGTGGCCGGTTGGCTTCGGTCTTCAGTTCCTCTTCAGGCAGCGGGCCCCGACTGGCCGGGGCCCCTTGTGAGGCCGGGCTGGCGCCTGAGGCGGCACCAGCCCCCAGCCCCCTGCCGAGAGGGGGCACGCCGCTTCACGTCTCGCCTGCAACCCCCGTGGCGGAGGACGAGGTGGGCCTTGCGTTGGAGTTCGAGCAAGGGCAGAGCATCGTCTGTCATGAGCTCTTCCAGGAGGTGATGGGCGTGATGAACGGACTTGGTGAAGAACTTGCGGACGTTGACGTACGGCTCAAGGCCGAGGGTCTTCGGCTGGCAGAGGAACGGCGTAAGATGAAGGTGGCCATCAATCTTGGCCGCTACCAGCATGATCTTGAGAACACGAAGGCCGAGGCGTCTCTCAAGGTTTCCCATGAAGCTTGCTCCCGAGCCCTGGAGGAGGCTCGTGAGGCTGACCACCGTCACAAGGCTGCGGAGAAGCGCGTGTGGGAGTTCCAGGCCTGGAGAGCATCCCTGGAGCAGCAGGTGGAGGCGCGCAAAGCCGCCATTGCATCGCTAAGGGGGACGCTCACTGAGGAAGAAGAGATTCGGAGGCGCGAGGAGGCGCTGGCTCTGGAGGTCGTGGAGCGTGGCCTCGAGCTTGAGCAGCTGGAGACGAGGGAGCGTCAAGTTGCCCAAGCGGAAGATGTCGTTGGCGCGCGCGAGGCCAGGGCTCAAGAGGAGGTTGATCACCGAGTGGCCGAGGCTCGCGTGGATCTTGAGGGTAGGTATGACTTGAGGTTGAAGCTTGCGGGGACGGAGGATGCGGGTAGGGCCGCCGCCCTCAGGCCCAACCTGGCTGAAGTGGAGAGGCGCGAGGAGGCTACGGCGGCCTCCCTGGTCACAACGCAGGCGGAATTGGACTCTGCCTGTGCCGAGCTGCTCTCTCTTCAGAAGCGGGTTGATGACGCCGAGTCCGTTGCGGGGCAGTGTCGGGAGGAAGTGCTTCAGCGGCGGACGCTGGAGTGTGAGCACGCCCCCATGCTCCAGGACCTCAGGGTTAGGGTCAACGTGGCGTTGGTCCATGTCTGCGACGAGAATGCTCCGCACCCACACTCGAATGACTACGCTAGTCATCTGCGCTTCTTCGCTGATGTGGTGACGCGCCTGGAAGCCCGGTTTGATAGAGCTCGCAAGCTCGTGCAAGAGCAAAGACGGGGCCTGCTCGGGCGGGCATTCTCCCGTGTCTTCAGCCATCTTCGAAACACCTTCCCCGACTTCCAGTTCGACGCCGCCATTGCCCCGGTACCGCAGGCCATCCGTGGCGACCTGGCGCGGTGGGTGGAGGACAACATGGATGCGCTGGTCAGAGCCTTCCCTTCTGAAGACGATGCGGTGGTGGTCGCTGCAGACGAAGGCGATGTGGTTGACGATGGTGATGCCGGCGTTGGTGGAGGTGGAGGCGACGCCAACGACGGTGATAGCGACGCCAGAGACGACGTGGAGGACGCGATGAGTGACATATCTGGCTGATCTCTTGTTCCTTTACTGTTTTACCCTGTACGCAAAAACTTAGTTGGGGCGGGCCCCTAAAGATTGTGAGAGCATTTTGAGAGGAGGAGCCCCTCATGTAAACAAATAGCAATTTTTAATCTCCTACACCAAGCCGAGTGTGCGCCTTTGTGGATTCATGAGCCTGGCGCCAAGTATTGCTGTTGCGGCTTACCTTAGCCAAGTAAGCCCCCTATGCTGGGTCATGAAATCGTGAGCTCCCGAGGAACTCCTGGGGAGCTGCTAGCTCGCATGAGAAGTCTTCACGAGAATCTGGCGCCGATCGTCGTGCCGACGCGCGCGGCGTGTGTGCTGCGCCCTGCCCCACTCACGAGGGGCCCACGAGGGGGAGGCAGCGGTCATAAGGTTTAGGGTAAAGCAAGAACCAGATAGCAAAAAAGAATCGCTTGAACGAGAAAAGTTACCCCCGCGCGCATCAATGAAAATTCAACTTCAACTTAAATCCAAATCCAGAAGGCAAGGCTACAAAAAAGAGATCCAAAGAAATTGGCCGCGTCCTGCACCTAGTCTAGTCTTCTGGTCTTCGAGTCTTGTCACCAGCGCGGAGCTAAGTGCTGCCACTAGGCGTGGGAGGGAGCCCCCGAGGCCCGAGGGCGGCTCTCCGGAGACTCCGGGGCGTGTACGGCCCCACTCATTATTATGTGAGAGTGTCACGGGCGGCGATCTTCACAGGCACTGGGCCTTCTTCACAGGTACCGACCCTGCTTCATATCGCCAGGCGAGGGCCCCGCCTTACGCCACCCTCAACCACCTTTGAGCCGACCGGCAACCAGGACGACACAAAGGGGGGAAAGGGGACGCCAGCGGCGCCCTCGGCGACCAGGGATCCTCTACCGGGGGAAGGCTCGCTGGTGCCTCCTTGGCAGAGGGCCTACCTCCGGGTGACGCCTTGCTTCCTGCGACGCAGGGAGGGATCTGGCTCCCGACCACTCTCCTGCAGCCCCCAGCGTGATCCCCCTGTCGGAAGGGAGGCCGCCGAGCTGGGGCCGCCAGCCGTGGTGGTGACCTGATCTCCCTGCGACTCATGGTTAGCGTAAGCTTGCTCCTGGGGGATTAGTGGTACCCTGTATCTGTTGGCGACGGCGCGGTTGGCGGGGCTCTCTAGCGGCTCCTGGAAGGCTTCAGCTCCTAACGCCTCCTCCTCCCAACTTGGCCCGAGGAACGAGCCGGGGTCGTCCTCCAGCGTGTACTCTTGGTCCGTCATGCGGGGCACGTAGGCTCCCGGGGCTGTTACCCCGAACACATCGCCGTAGTGCCCCACACTCCACGTTGCCCGGCCCAGCGCGGCGTCCTGAGGATGATAGCATGACGTCTCACTGGGACCATGGGAGGCAACACTCGCGCCCATGCTCATCGGAGGCGGCATGGGGGCAAGGGGCCCCCGGCGCCGCCAGCCGTGCTGGTGTCGACGAAGCCCCCAAGCATACCCGATGGCGCGTGATTGCGGTGAGGCCTGCCGTGAGATCCAGTAGCGGCCCGAGAAGGAACCAGATAGCAGAAGGGCGGCGCTCCTGACGCTGCCGCGTCTAGCAGCTCGGCGACACGTTCCAGCAGTGCATCCCGACCGCTCTCCATTAGCCGGCCCCGCAGCAACTCCCGCGCCACCGTGAGTGCTGCCCGCATGTTTGCCTGTACCCGCCGGGTGTGTGGCACCATTGTTGCGGCATGGCTTGCGGTCCTTGAAGCGGCTCGCGCTTTTCGTGGAGTGAGGGTGGACAGCCCCTGGTCGCTCCGCCCACGCCCAGCAGCGTTGGATGGCGCTTGTGCCACCTGGAGCGCGGGGTTGAGGTCTTCATGGACATGTGGCGCTGCCCGGGCAGGCCAGGATGCCCAGCGATCGGAGTCGGCCCTCGGGTTACTAGACCTCGGGACCGTGGAGCGTCGGTGGGTCGAATGGCGGGGAAGAAGCTCCAGCGCACCCCTACCTGGCGCGCCAAATGTCGGATCACAAGTTCCGGTGAAACCCTTAAGGTTCGAACTCCGGGGTGCTGCGCAGTTCTTTCCCTCCTACCGATCCGCGTCCAAACTAGCGAAGATCTCAAGAACGAGCTCGACGAACTCACAATCACAAAGATACGAGATTTATACTGGTTCGGGCCACCATTGTGGTATGATAACCAACTCTAGTGTGGTGGTGGTGGATTGCCTCTTGGGCTGATGATGAACAAAGACAAGGGAAGAACAGCCTCCTGAGGTTGAAGTGTTCTTGTGCTCAGTGAGCTCGTGGGTGAGAGGATGGAAAATGGAATCGATCCTCCTACTGTGAGAGGCTAGTTCTACTAATATAGGCCCTGGTCCTCTTCCCAAATATTGAGCGGGAAGGGATCCCGCAACGGCCAGATTTGAAGGGGAACATCTAGTACAGCTTATCCTGGCAAAAGTGGTCTTCGCCTGCAAAGGCTCTAGTGGTGACGCCGCCTTGGGCTCCATGGTGACCTCCGTCTTGCCGTCCTTCTGGTCTTGGGCTTGTTGCACCGATATGGAAACTTTTGCTTGATGCCTCGGTACTCTGTGCCTGCGCTTGCTCCCTTAGCACCAAAGAGGAAGCAAGGACGCAGGCGCCCGCCTGATCTTGATCGTCATGGCTCACGTCACGGGAACCTCATGAGGTTTGCCCCGCCTTGATGTAGGGTAGGACCCTAGATGCCCGATCTTTCACGATTGGAGCGGATCTCACTAAGAACATGAAGAACACGAGGGGAAAACACGAAGGGGACGAGAGGAAACACTCAAACCAACGGAAAATGATCACACATGTGCTAGATCCTTGAACAATATGAGTGATACATGATTCAAACACAACAAACGACGATACGAAAGGTCTTCTCTGTGAGGAGGTATTGAGGGGTCTTCCCGTGATGGGGTCTTGAATCCACTTGGGGGATCTTCTCCGTAGAGGTTGTGAACTCCAAAGGAGAAGGTATCAAGTGGAATAGCAAATATCTATATCTCAAACGAGCTAAACATATGCTAAGCCCAAAACATAGGTAGAAGAAGAGTATTTATAGTCTACTGGGCGAAAGGGTAAACGGGCCTCGGCCCAACACTGGTACAGTGAGGTTCTATACAAACGGTTTTTAAACCCTTTCCGCGATGGTGTTCTGAACCATCGCCAAGTGAGTGCCTGCAATACAGGGGTCCTTTCCACATGATCCAGAAACCGTCGGGGATAGGCCCTCCTGGTACACACGCTCGGCAAAATGAGGTCCTGTGCGACGAGCGAGCGATCAAATATGGTTATACATACAGTTGTGCTAAAAATAAATTATACAGGCCATATCATTTCCGGTCGTAAGTACATCCCACACAGTCAGTCTCGGCTAAACATTTTCGTTCGTATGTACATTCCACACAGTCAATCCAAGGAATATGTTTCCGTTAGTACGTACATCCCACATAGTTAATCTAAGAAGTACGTTTCCGTTCGTATATACATCCCACACAGTCACTCCAAGGAAAACATTTATGTTCATAGGTACATCACACACAATTTTCCCCATTAAATCGTTTGTGACAGCATTGCCATTGCACATGATATTAACAATTTTATCTTTTGCGTTATTGAATGCATCACACACTGTGTGTAGAAGAAACTGTGTGGCAAAGGTTGTCCATCACAAACACTTATTATGTGGTAAACGTTTGCGCAAGGTGGCCTGACGCAAATAGTTTTCAAGAGGATGTCGTGTGTGATTATTCGTTGATCCAACACGGTTTATTCCAAGAAATTGTGTGCGTTGCCTGAGGTCATCGCCCACGGTGTTTTCTCAATAACCGTTTGTAATAGAAAATTCCAATTAGTAGGCTAATTACCCTATTATTATTAATCCATTTATTAATCTAATTGACATTTCATATTAAGCACGCAATATATTTCATTTCCATATTAAGGAAGCAGGATTTCAAAATTGAAATACATCAGAGTACAACATCATATAGCTTTAGCACTCATCTACCCCATTACACAACTACACCAGCACCAAGTTTCACATGCAACATTTATAACCTTTCAAAATTAGCATCATGGATGGTACATAGACAGATGAATCTCATCTCGAAAACTGCTGAAGCGGAAGGCAAATATTGAGCCTCCACTGATGTTGAAGGTCCTTGCAACTTTAGGCCAGTGCCTATGAATGATTAACCATCCATCTTTCATCCACTTTAGGAACACTTCAATATTGAACTGTGGGTTTTGTATGAAAACCTTCCTCGCCTCTGACCATACAGGTGGCTTGAGAGGTAATCATCGGTGAACTGCTTTGGAAAGGCCTGAAAACAAGGATATGCATAAATACCTTCTCTAGATTTTATATGGCGCAAAGGAATTAAAAAGACAAGGTATAACAGTTAGTACCATCCCGTAGTGAACTGATGTCTTGTTTATTGTGCAGACAAAGATCTTGTTGTTTTTTGTCACTAATTTCTTTATCGTAACAATCTTTCTGAGTTTCTTGACTTGACTGATATACTTGGACAACTCATTTCCACATATGCAAAAAGGGTCAAACAGTGGGTCAAAACCTCTGACAGCAGGACTTACATGTGCAAGACCAAATTGTTAAAAACCTAATATTTAAAAACAAGAATTGGAAAGGTGTGTTATTAACTGCAACAGGCCTAATATTTAAAAACAAGCAAACATAGACACACAAATTTGTATTGTGCATGTCAAAGTACACTAGTTATTAGCCCTGTTTGGATCCATGGGTTAGAGTTAGTTTGAGCTAGTTCGGGCTCAAATAGCACTAAAGTATCCAAACATGAGGGCTAGTTTGAGCTAGTTGCGTTAAACCCACCCAAACCAACTATCCCACCCAAGAGGTGCTGATTGGGGCTAGTTGTCCTAGTGCATTTATTGTCAATCTAACACTGTCATCCAAACACCTCTTTGGCTAGAGTTAGTTCAGGGTTAGTCATTGTTTAATATCATTGTTATTTAGGAAAAATAGGATAGCGTAGGATTTATTCTACCTTGACTTGTGTACTCCAAGATGACCATGCACTCCTATATATATGCCCACGAGGTTCAAGCAATACAATCAACTATTCCACCAATCTCTCTCTCCCTTTTAACTATCATGAGCTAGAAACTAACTCTAACCTCGAGCTAAGTTAGAGTATCCAAACAGTGCCATTTTTAAATCAAACGGAAAGGTGTGTCCAATACTCCCTCCGGTCCTTTTTACTCTGCATATAAGAATTGTGTGAAGTCAAACTTCATAAAGTTTGACCTTATTTATATATGAAAAAATATCAACATCTACCATGCTAAAGTTATACAGTATGAAAATTTAAGTCATGACACATGTACTGATCTTTATTTCATATTGTGAATATTGGTATTTTGTTCTATAAAGCTGGTCAAACTTTACGAGGGTTGACTGGACATATGCTAACTACAAACAACCGAACAACCATATACCGTAGAAATAAACAAGGCGTAATGCAAACAACCAAATATAGCAATAAATAATGGACAGGTTCTCACTAGAAAAGGCATTCAAGAAAACAAATCATGGGTTTCATCACCTGTCACAGATTGGCTCCTCCTCGTGGTCGTCGTCGATGAGGTCTTACTTGGCAGCTGAGGATCCCAAGCCAGCGTCGTAGAACGTGTCCTTCAGAAATGACAAAAGGGGCTCCATGGCGATGAAGGAAGTTAAATTGTTCATAACGAGCTGCAGGATATCAGCGGCAGGGCCATCGATGAGATCGACAGCTGTCGAACCTGAAGGGTTGGGGATGGGCAACTTAACCTGTGACATAACCTGCATCAAGTCGTCGGTGTCGACGAGCTTGATGTCGTAGCCAGCGTTTGCGACGTGCCCGAATACTCTAGACCGCTGATTGAATGGCTCAATCTAGGTCTAGTCATCGTTGTCAGTTTCCTCCGCAGCCACCTCACCGACGTTGGGCGAAGATGCCGCGGTAAAGCTCTTTTGGGCCATTTGCTCCTCGAGCTCCCCGGGAAGCATAGCTCGGCTTAGGTTGCGACGCCCTGGAGTAGGGGGGGTGGGGATGGGGATCTCTGGGAAATGGGGCATTTCGCATGCATCATCTAAGAAACTCAGGGCGACGAGGGTATGTATATCGGTGGGTAAACTACACGTTCAGACCGGCAGAGGTTGACGATGGAGGCGGCACGACGGCGGCGGCGGAGGCGACCTAGCTAGGTTTGGAGGGTGGGAGGGGTGGTTTTTATGTGTGTGAGCGGGGGTTTTGAGGTGTGTGTGTGGAGGGGGTCCAAGGTGGTGTTTGAGGAAATGCCGCGAGTACCGAAAATTTTACTAGGCGGGAGTAAAATTGCGGGGCTACCGAAAATTTGGATCAAGGGATTAAAGCAGAGTGGGGTGGGAGTAATGAACGTCACACACAGTTAAAACATAATAATTGTGTGCTATCAAACAGAAAAATACTCCAGCCAAGAAGATATTGTTGATATTGCGAGGGATGGTGGCGGGAGTAAAATGTGGGGGCTACTGAAAATTTGGATCTACTGATTTAAGCAGAGCGGGATTAACAAACATCGCACATGGTCCAGACATACTAATCGTGTGCTATCAAACAGAAAAACCACCTACGTGGGTAGATATTTTCGAGATTGCGAGGGAGTAGATATTTTCGAGAGGGGGAGGGAAGCCTCGTGGAGCCCAATCTATTGTCATCATGTGGGTGACAGGGGCAGGGGCGCGACACATGGGTAGTCCTAGGGAACTGTATCTGGCTTGTACCCGATCGTAGATAGTTGCTGTGTCCGACTTGTCTGTTGTTTATAAATTTGGCAAAAAAACGCGGGAAAGGGTCAGAACATGAACCACTTGCATGTGGACCAAATATATGTATGAAAAGGGTGGTTTGATGTTCAAATACCCAATGCACAACTTTCATGTGGCACCTGTTGCACGAAGCGCACGTTATTATTGCTAGCCCCCCTGTCGGTGTGAAAACCGGCAGATCTCGGGTAGGGGGTCCCGAACTGTGCGTCTGAGGATCATGGGTAACAGGAGGCAGGGGACACGATGTTTACCCAGGTTCGGGCCCTCTTGATGGAGGTAATACCCTACTTCCTGCTTGATTGACTTTGATGAGTATAGAGGTTACAAGAGTTGATCTACCACGAGAACGTAATGGCTAAACCCTAGATGTCTAGCCTGTATGATTATGATTTCCTCTACAGACTAAACCCTCCGGTTTATATAGACACTGGAGGGGGGATAGGGTTGTACAGAGTCGATTTATAGAGAAAGGAATCTTCATATTCGCACGCCAAGCTTGCCTTCCACGCCAAGGAGAATCCCATCCGGACACGGGGGAAAGCTTTGTATCTTGTATCTTCATAGCCCATCAGTCCGGCCCACGTCACATAGATCGGACGTCCGAGGACCCCGTAATCCTGGGCTCCCTGAGTAGCCCCTCAACCAGTCTTCAATGACAATGTGTCCGGCGCGCAGATTGTCTTCGGCATTGCAAGGCGGGTTCCTGCTCCAAAAACTTCAAAGTAGTTGATCGTCAATACTATATTCGGTTCTATACAATAGTCATACCTCTGAATCACACGGTCCGAATACAAATAAGTTCTGTCTTCTGAAGATTTTACTGGTGAGATGTTACGTCTGGCCACTTTATTATTCCGAACCATTTTTCGGCCTTCCCTTTCGCGTTTCGAGACGCAACCACTGACGACACGTCTTGTCAAAGCAGAGATCGTACCCCCTTATTACGGGATTCGCATCAACACGGGTTTGGGAAACCCAACCGTGTCGTTTCGCACGAACCCTTGGGAACAGGCGAGTTTTAAGGCTCGTGGGGGACGCATGATATTCACTTCCTTTATAAAGAGACAAGGTTTCCCCTATTTACCCCACGCCTTCCACTTCCTCAGCCCATCCGTCCTCAAGCTCCAGCTCTCAAGTTTCAAGCCTTCCTCCCTTCCGCAACACCTTCGACAATGGCCGGCTCTCAAGGCAAGTGGATGGCCTCCTGCGTTATGGAGGAGAACATTAAGGAGCTGCGGGAAGCGCGGTACCTAACCAGGGAAATCAAGCACAGGCTTCCCGATCCGGAGCAGGTTATCCTGACTCCGGAGCCCGGCGAGAGGGTGGTGTTCATCCCCCACTTCCTCCGCAGACTCGGATTTGCCCTTCACCCCTTTGTAAGGGGCCTCATGTTCTACTACGGGGTGGATTTTCATGATCTGGCCCCAAATTGATTCCTCCACATCTCAGAGTTTATCGTCATGTGTGAGGCCTTCCTCCGCGTCCCACCGCACTTCGGCCTATGGCTCAAGATTTTTAATGTGAAGCCGAAGGTGGTCGACAGGCAACACGCGGACTATGGTGCAGCCATGGTGAGCAAGCTCCCCAAAGTCAATTGGCCAAAGGGAGTATTTGTGGACACCGTCAAGATATGGCAACAAGAATATGGTTCTATATCACAGAACATCGCGGCTCCAAGTGGGCGACCGCCCCAGCCTTTAGATCCGGACCCCCGCTAAGGCTCACATCCTGGACCGACAAAGGTTCGGACTGGGGGTCGCTCCCTAAGGTGCTGCATTTGCAGAAACGCGTCAAGAGCATGATAGAGAAGAACATTACCCTCGCTGATGTAATCCAAGTGATGCTAATCCGCCAGGTACTTCCCTGCCTGCGGCAGCCCTCAAAATGTGGGAGTTTAATCCGGAAGGTCCGCGGACCATACAACGGTTCTATTGCACAATGCACAAGGGGATCTGGAAGCTGCTTTTTAAGAAGCAGAAATCATGGCCAAAGTCCTCAGACGACACCGGCATCGATTGCAACCATCCGGCCTCTGAGGTAAATTCCTAAACCTCCGAACACCAATTGACTTTGTCAACCCAATAGAGAAGTATTGAGCAGTCCATCCCCAAACAGGTCTGGACTAAGAAGGCAGAGCAAATCCGATGTCCGGATCCACTTCCCGAAGACCCCACTAGTCCTCTATTAATGAGGATGCTGGTCCCGGTGCCATACCAGGCATCGGCCAAGAGGGACAAGAAGAAGAAGAGAAAGAAAGAAGAGGGCACTTCGGACACAGAGTCCGAAGAGGTTGCTACCCAGTCCTCTCACGAGGAAGACGATGATGACGAGGAGGAGGAGGAAGAAGAAGATCCACCTCGCAAGGGCAAGAAGAGGGCGGCCTCTGAAGACCTAGACGCCGAAGCGTCCAAGAGTAGTCTAGGATTTATCACACTCATTCAATCTTTTAGGCAATGCGATAATAACTCTAAGTTCTATCTCTTAGTCCAGCGCGCAATCTCCCCCAGCTATCCTCATCCTTAGGGGATCTGCCGCGAGAGACGGTAGAGAGCGAGTCGCCTCCACTTGCTTCCCGGCTACCTAGAGCGGATGACGCCGAGGTGTCATCCCGTAGGCCCTTCCCGGGCCTTGAAGAGATAGTGGAGGGTAATGTAACGGTGCCAGAGGGCAATACCTCGGCTGCCTAAGGCCTGGGGGGTATGGCCGCTCCGAACACCGGAAATGGGGGCCCCTTTCAATCCGTCCCCCAGCCGAATACTACTCCGGAGACCCATAAGGTTCCGAAGTCAGACGAGTGACCCCCTCCAGGAGAAGAGAGAACGGCGAATTCTGCTAAACCAGAGGCGCCGGATACCATGGGATCTACTTCAAGGTGCATCCGTCCAGCACGAGCACCGCATCCTGATGGGTAAGGTGTCTGAAAAGATTCAGTCCGCCAAGAGCAGGCTTAATGAAGCCTTCTATAGCCTGCTAGCAGGCTTCGAGGTACACAATGTAATGTTTCATTTTTCTAATC
The DNA here is from genome assembly GCA_021605145.1 of Aegilops bicornis. Classification (NCBI taxonomy): domain Eukaryota; kingdom Viridiplantae; phylum Streptophyta; class Magnoliopsida; order Poales; family Poaceae; genus Aegilops; species Aegilops bicornis. Next base: position 339,309,177 of record CM038672.1, on the reverse strand, counting down.
ATTTTTGTGAGAAATATGCATGTATGTAGACAGTAGCCCCTGAGACTCTGTTCGGCTTTTTGAAAAAAAATGAGCAGAGGATCAATAATCCGTTGTCAGGTGGTAACATGCTATTTTATTTGGGTGTAAAACAGGCTTCTCTGTTAGCGGTGACTGCCCAGTCAGCGGAAATTTCCAAACTCAAACGGAAACTGGAGCGAGCCGATGAGGATCTAGTCCTTGTGAACACGTGGATCGACCAGACGCAAGGTGTAATATACATCTTACTGTATGCTTGTTTATGTCTGTGCTTTTGTGGAAGTTTGAAAGGCTACCATGTGCATGTTTGAACAGATGGTACTGCCACGGTGGAGATCCTCAGGGGAGAGCTTGCTCAAGCCAAGGAGCAAGCGCGGGTAATCAAGGCAGCTACTGATAAGGCAGTTGCGGACTTAATGGCCGAACAGGTCGCTCGGCGCCGCTTTGAGGAACGGGTGACCGAGATGGAGCGAAAGCTCAAGGACACTGCCGCCAAGTGCGAATCCTTGGAATCGGAAAATAAGGCGAAGGGGGCCCAACTCGCCAAGGCCCTTCATGATGCTTCGGAGGCGCGGTACGAATCCCGCACCGCACGCGAGGACATCTGTCAAGACAGACCGATAGCGGCTGGTAAGCCCTTTCTTTTACAGTCTAAATTTGGGGATCCGGAGTATGCCTTCATTAATCGACAGTTGAGTTCTCTAGACGTTTATGCGGATCTGCCGAAGAGTGCCGCGGGCGCCACCCAATTCGTCCAAGCCCAGGAGGGGTATGCGACAGAGAAGCTCTTCTTGTCGCAGTTTGTGGGGCAGGAGCGTCCCGTACTGCTAAATGACCAGATGGCACAGTGGGCGGAGCTGCATAAGATGTCCAACGAGGCCATGAAGGACGTCATAGTCTGGTTGTGTCCTACTGTAGCCATTCCAGACAGCTACTTTGGCCTCATGCGGCGTCTCGTCGATGCGCTGCCCCGGATTGACGCCGTCAAGAGGTGGTCCTGTATAGAAGGAGCGCGTATGGCCTTCGCCCGTGTCAAAATGCACTGGGTGAAGATGAATGCCGAAAAGGTGGTAGTTGAGGGCCCTCCCAAAAGCAAGGCCCACCGCACACCAGAGCATTATTTCGAAGACGTGCTAAAAGGTGCTCGCCTTATAGAGGGCCAATGCTCTAAGGACGTAGTGTTTGAATAAAAGGGTCTGAACTGTCTGGGTATTTGTATTATGAACTAAGCATTTTGTAATATATTCATTCCTTGATGAAAAGTTGTATCCTCCTGTGTGGCCGTTTATTATATCTGAGAGTTCCCAGTCATCGGCTTCAGCCCCCATGTAGGTACTACTGGGGTGTTTGGAATTGCACATGACTACACTTAATCCAATGTCTTGGTCCCTGAAGGAGGTGTCAGTGCGGCGAACCAGGCAATTAGACTATTCCGTTTTATTGCTCTCACTTAGCCATAGGAGTTTGACAATGGGTCTATTAGGTAGCCCCTAGTATGTACACGGCTATCAAGATGCGGATGCGTTACATATTTGACCGGGAAACAGTCCTTCGGGTAACACGGAGAAATCGCTAAGGATTGTAATGAATCGCCGAGTGGCTGACCAGCTCGCACCACATCCTGACAGTCAGTTTTTGGATTTCTCTACTGAGGTGCTTAACCGGACAAACCAGAAACACAATCGCAGTAGTTCTCCCTTTACTACCCTAGCCGATCGGACGGAACGTAAGGTAGCAAGCACAGGAGCCGGGACACACAACTATTAACCAAAGACATGATTCGGAGCCGATGCATATAGTGCCAGGCTCGGGACGCCGAATTTTGCTATGAAGCTGTTCGGACTTTTGTTTGACAACTCATATGTTGCCATATAGAGCCCCTAGAAATTTCATGCTGAGGTGCATACGTGAAACAACTTAACAAGCAGAATAAGGCATACAAGTAAAGACGATACTGAATAAGAATTTTGGTTCACTGAAATCTGATTGGTACGTCAAAACGTAATCTTACAGAAGGTACCATAATTACCAGGGCCATTTTACATGCCGGGGTCTAGGGCTAAGGGTAAAAGCTCTATACAGGTTCTTGAGTAAAGGTGTGGTCTGCAAAATGCTTTGCACCTTCCTACTACACGTCTGCGCTGCTTTTGCCCAAATAAGGAAGATTCCTTTAGAGGAATGGTCTTCGTCTATGTATATAGAACCGAGCTCGAAGAGAGTCCTCGTGAGTTCAAAGAACGAGTAGGTTTTCATTCACTCGTGGTAAAAGGGAAAAGATGATTAAATAAAGGGGAAGGTCATGTAAGGTCGAACCGTGTTATAGGCCTGTCCGTGTATTACCTCCGCTGATGCCCAAGGTATTTTGAGTGCATAATTATGCACGCGCGGTACGAATTTTGCTGATGTACCTGGCGGTCGATGAAGGTGAAGCTGCTAATCCAGCCCTGAATTTGCCGGACTGCCGGTATGTAGAAATGACCTGCCGTGCACGATGAAGTCTGGTGGCTTAATAGCCGATGAGGTGTGCGGCTTGATAGGGCCGCTTTGACCTTCGCCGCAATGGCCGCGGTATGCTCCTCAGTCTGGAGGGAGCGCTCCGTGTTCCCATTGATTGTAATGACGCCACATGGACCGGGCATCTTGAGCTTCAAATAAGCGTAGTGTGGGACCGCATTGAAGTGGGCGAAAGTTGTTCGTCCGAGTAGTGCGTGATAGCCGCTGCAGAAGGGGACGATGTCAAAGATCAAGACTTCGCTTAAGAAGTTGTCCGGCGAGCCGAAGACGAATTCTAGCGTGATTGAGCCCATACAGCGGGCCTCTACGCTAGGTATTACTCCTTTGAAGGTAGTTTTAGTGGGCTTGATTCTTGACAGATCAACGCCCATTTTGCGGATAGTATCTTAGTAAAGTAGATTGAGACTGCCGCTGCCATCCATGAGGACTCGCATAAGGTGGAATCTGGCAATGATTTCATCGAGGACCAGAGCTACCAAACCTCCATGACAGGTACTGGTTGGATGGTCCTTCCGGTCGAAAGTGATCGGACAAGCCAACCATGGGTTGAATTTTGGGGCGACCGGCTCTATGGCATAGACGTCCCGTAGTGCGCGTTTGCGCTCCCTCTTACGGATGTGTGTGACGTATATCATATTTACTGTTTTTACCTCAGGGGGAAATTGCTTCTGTCCCCCTGCGTTCGGTTGACGAGGCTCTTGGTCATCGTCGTTGCTTGGCGATCCTTTTTGGTTCTATTCGGCATTAAGTTTGCCGGCCTGCTTAAAGACCTAACAATTTATGTTGGTATGATTGGCAGGTTTATCGGGGGTGCCGTGAATCTGGCAAGGCCGATCCAGTACTTTGTCTAGGATGGATGGGCCATCTCTGTTTGCCTTAAATGGCTTCTTCCGTTGACCGGGTTTGGAGCCGCTGAATCCAGTGTTAACCGCCGTGTCTTGCGTTCCTTAATTGTTGTTTCGACGCTTGTTTTTGTTGCGTCGTGGCTTGCCATTGCCGTCCCTAGTTTCGGAGGTTCCGGGGTCGCTGGTGCTATTACTTCTACGAGCAAGCCAGCTATCCTCTCCTGTGCAGAATCGGGTCATAAGTCCGATAAGGGCTGCCATGGACTTCGGCTTTTCTTGGCCGTGGTGTCGGGCGAGCCATTCGTCTCGGACGCTATGCTTGAAGGCCGCAATGGCTTTGGCATCCGGACAATCCACAATCTGGTTCTTCTTGATTAAGAACCTGGTCCAGAGCTGTCGGGCCGATTCCCCAGGTTGTTGGATTATGTGGCTAAGGTCATCCGTGTCTGGGGGCCGAACATAGGTTCCTTGGAAGTTATCTCTGAATGCGTCTTCCAAGTCTTCCCAGCTACCAATAAAGTTTTCTGGGAGGCTGTTTAACCAGTGCTGGGCTGGCCCCTAAAGTTTTAGGGGAAGGTATTTTATGGCGTGTAGATCATCACCGCGAGCCATGTGAATGTGGAGAAGAAAGTCTTCAATCCATACTGCGGGATCTGTTGTGCCGTCGTATGATTCTATGTTCACGGGTTTAAACCCTTTTGGGAACTGGTGCTCCATTACCTCATCGGTGAAGCATAGGGGGTGTGCGGCGCCTCTGTATCGGGCCACATCACGACGCAATTCGGCCGAAGTCTGGATGTGGTTTTTGGCCCGGGCGTGATTATGCTTGTTGCGCCAAGCTTGATAGTCGTCTTCTCACACCGGGGCATGCCCCTGCGGTCCGTAGATTGATCTGGTCTGACCTGTTCTATTTTCCAGGTCCTGTCGTAGGTCATATGTGTATCCCCGAGTAGTTTTCTCTCTGCTTTTGCGGCACGGTAGTGCGGGCTGGTGTTCGGCCTGAGTTGTCGTTCTATCCCAGCCACGTTTTGGTCGATCGGGTTCGTCCGCCGCATTACACGTGGGTGGTATAGGCTCCAGCGCCTCATCATCGAATTGGGGTAGCAGCCACGCCGTGTAACTCTCATACGCCGAGGCCGTATTCTTCGGCTGCCAGGACATTAGTCCATCTGTCGTTGAGCAGGTCTTGGTCAGCTTGAAGCTGATGCTGCTTGTTTTTTAGGCTTCTTGTCGTGGCTATTAGCCGGCGCTTAAAGCGCTCCTCTTCAAGTGGTTCCTTCGGCATGATTAAATCATCGTCACCGAGGCTCACGTCGTCCTTGGAGAGTGGTAGATAGTAGCTATCCTCCGAGTCTTCATTACCTATTTGCTCATCAGGGTCAACCTACCCGTCCTACCGATCATCCTGTTCGGATGTTGGTTCGATGGGGTCTTCTTGGTCTTTGGTGTTTTCCGGAATATCATTGTCTCCGGTGCCGGTATTGCTGTCTTTTCCGCGACACAATTTAGAGTGGCGCCGCTGACGTTGACATTTTGGTGGTGTCACAGGAGGTTCGTCCTCAGCTGGGTTCTTCTCACCATCGTCGTCGCCTTCCTTGGGTGTGTCCACCATGTATACGTCGTATGAGGAAGTGGTCGTCCAGCGTCCGATGAACGGCGGGGTTTGGGCCTGCTCCTCTCCGGCATCTTCATCCATACTATCGATGTCTTCGGAGGCGTAATTGAGCAAGTCGGTAAGATCCTCGACAGTGGCTATGAAGTGGGTGCTGGGTGGGAAGCAAAATTCCCTGTTTTCAGCCCCTAGTCCGGGCTGGTTGCAATTCGGAAGCGGTCCCTCTATGATGGCGAGGGATCGCATTAAGTCCAGAGCCTCGTTTAAGGGCGAGGATTGGATGGGGACAGAAGGTCCCTGGCCGAACTCGCTTGGCGCGGACTTCCAGGGTTCGGAGTTAGGATCCGAAGAAGACTCCGGCTTTGCGATGATTGCCGGAGACGCTATTCTCTCCGGTTTTCCAGTATTGAGCTCTAAGGACGCAGAGGGTCCGGCAGGCTCTAGACTCCCATCTTCGGACCTGGTGACGCGCTCCAGATCTAAGGCCGGAGGGGTGGTTGGGGCCGCGAACCCTTGGAAGATCAAGTCTCCTCGGATATCAGCGACATAGTTCAGATTTCCAAAACTGATCTAGCAACCGGGGGCCACTACAAAAAGAAGACACATCCATGACATTTTGGGCCGAACGGAAAAAAATTCTGTCATACTTATGACACTTCTATGACGATAATTGTGACAAAACGCGGTATCATCATAGATGAGGTGGGCTCCTACTTCTACGACAAAAAATCATGACAGAAAATGGGCTTTTCGTCCTGGGAGGGCCGGAGACGCGGCTACATGACATTATTTGGGCCATCCATGACGGAAAAAACCATGGTAGAAGCGAGGGCAAGGAAAATATCAGGGAGTTTCCGGTTGCGGTGGGTGGTCAGGGCCGAGCGATGCTCTTTCTCTCGTACGTACGCATGTGTGTGCAAGGCGTTGGGCTCTAACTGAACCCGAGCGAGGCATTGGGCTCTAACTGAACCCGAGCGATTGCACTGTCAACGTTACTGAACCCGAGCGATCGATCCATTGTTGTTAACTGAACCCAAGTGATTCCTTTGCTACTGCTGCTAACTGAAGCCGACCGAACACTATTGCCTCGTTCCCTTGATGAACAGTGAGCTTTGTTGAGGGGGTTTGGATGAACAATTCCGGTGGGGGGTTGGATGAACAAGAACCCATGGTAGCAGAGGCCGTTGCTGCTGGATGAACATGACCCCGATCGATTGAGCCGGTGGATGAACAGGACCCCGTGGAGGGCTGGATGAACAGGACCCCGTGGAGGGCTGGATGAACAGTAGCCGGTGGAGGGCTGGATGAACAGTAGTCGTGGAGGGGTGATTGAATAGGACCCCGCGGAGAGGGCTGGTTGAACAGTAGCTGGTGGAGGAGCGCGCGGTGGAGGATGGATGAACAGGAGCCCGTGGATGAACAGTCGCAGGTGGAGGCTGGACGAGGTCGACATTGGATGAACAGGAGCCCGTGGAGGCAGTCGACGGTGGATGAACAGTAGCCCGTGGAGGCAGTCAAGCGTGGAGATGAATAGTATCCCGTGGAGTCCCGTTTTGCGGTACGCCATACCCCTCCCGATGAACAGGACCCCCGTTTCCATCGTAGCGCTCCAACACAAGTCCGTTTCCTCCGTTTTGCGGTACGCCAGACCCCTCCCGATCAACAGGACCCCGTTTCGACCGTTTTGCGGTACGCCAGACCCCTCCCGATGAACAGGATCCCGTTTTGACGGTGGCCGGTCGAACACAAGGCCGTTTCCTCCGTTCTGCGGTATGCCATGCCTCGTTTCCATCGGCTGTCCCGTCCAAGCCGGTTGGCTCCCGATGAATAGCACGCCTTCCTTTGCCTCCCCATGAACACGACGACGCAGTTTCTCCATTCCGACCCAGCCATGTACACGAGCCCTGGCCATACTTATGCGTGAGTAGGCGTTCGACACCCCGCCTGTATGTACGTACGTGGCTGTATTTTGTTGCTTGCACCCTGGCCGTTGTACGTACGTGTACATGCTACGTGCGCGCATCTACATCGACCAGTATGTACATACACGCTCACGACCATAATGACAACGCTACGTACGCTTCGACCAGGTGGGTCCCGACTGTCAGGCACTTCCTTGCGTGCGAAGATATAGTTGGTGGGTCCCAGCAGTCAGGGGGCGAATCATTTTTTTCCTTAATATGGACGCACTTCCTTGCGTGCGAAGATGTAGCTGGTGGGTCCCAGCAGTCAGGGGGGAAATGTTTTCTTCGTGAAATACGGTGGCCCGTCGGTGGGTCCCTGCTGTCAGGTAGAGGAATCATTATTTTGCGCATAATAAGGAGGCACTTCCTTGCTGCGGCCGTGGACCCAGCTGTCAGCCTCTCGATGTACAGTACTCTTCCGATGGAAGTCATTCCTTGACCATGTTGACCACGCCGCTCCGAGAGCACCAGGGCGGTGGACGAGGGCGAGGCCTAGGAAGGGGACGACAAGGAGCCGGGGAAGACGCGGCAGTGGAAGCCCATGCGGAGAGGAGTACGAGGGTTCACTGGTTCGGCTGCGGTGTGAGGCTGCCGTCGCCGCAGGGCCTCGCCAGCGGTGGGAGTAGTAGGAGCAGTGAGGCCTCCATGGCACACAACCGGCCACGGGAGGTAGGAGCAGGCGGCACGACCGGCGCTACTCTGGGCGGCTGGAGCAAGAAGACCAGAGGTTGAAGAAGCACTACAGCCGTTGGATGGACATTGTACAGTCACTGGAGCTTGAATCGTTCATATTGACTAAGTTGACAAAGCCCTCCATCCCCGTCAACTTAGTAGGCCCACAAGTCATCCTCACACTATGGTGGATCCCAGCTAGCAGAGAGAACATTCATTTTTTTATGCGTAATAAGGAGGCACTTCCTTGCGTGCGAAGATATAGCTTGCGGGTCCGAGCTGTCAGCGGGGGGGGGGGGGACGTTTTTTTGCAAAATACAGAGGCCCTTCCAGTGGGTCCCAGTTGTGAAGTGGAGGAATCATTATTTTGCGTGTAATAAGGAGGCATTTCCCTATGTGGGCCCCTACTGTCAGCCTCTTCCAATGACTGTTGTATGTTGACCATGTTGACCTCACCACACCGAGAGCACAAACGCGGTGGACGAGGGAGAGGCCCAGGAAGAGAATGACCCGGAGCTGGCGAAGCCACCGTAGTGGATGCCCATGCTGAGGGGAGTACGGGCGCTCACTGGTCGGCTGCGGGGTGAGGCTGACGTCGCCGGAAAATAACAGGATGTGCGGGTGGGTAGAGGGATGGCCTCACGACAGCACAACCAGCCACGGGAGGAGGGAGCAGGCAGTCCTGTCGGCGCTAGTTTGGGCAGCTCGAGCAGGAAGATCGTAGATTGAAGAAGCACAGCCGCCGTTGGATGGACATCCACCAATCACTGCTCTGTGTTGACTAAGTTGACAAAGCCTTGCGTACGCGTAAAAAAAATTAGGGCAGCGTCATCGTCAACCTAGTAGGCCCAGAAGTTAGCCTCCAATAATTTACAGCCCATTTGCTAATTCTTAAGGATATTTGAAGCCCATATTCTTTTTATTAGCATTACAGACCATATATTCTGGGCACTGCTAAAGAATTCAATGAAATTTTGCATATTTCGGCGGGGTCCGAACTCTTTCAATCATGAAATTTCAAGTTCGTTAAAAATAATTTTAAAAAATTATATCAAAATAAAATTCAAAAAATAATTCTCCACAGAAAAAATGAATGAAATTTAAAATCATAACTAGCAAGATGCCTGTGCGTTGCACGGAACATGAAGATGCATTTGTATGAGTAGTTTATCTTGTGGAATAAAACATGATATTTTAATGTAATTGCCAGTAGGCTTTGGTTTTAATAAGAGTAGAGAGTAGAGAAATCCAGAAAAAAAAATGATATTTCAATGTAATTGTCGGTTGGCTTTGGTTTAAAAATTTAGATCCCATTTCTTACAACTTATAGCCCATTTTCTGGGGAACCCCATTTCTTACTACTTACATCCCTCCTCGTCTTGAAAGATGTGCAGCCTAGCAGGGCTGAGAAAAGCAAGTAGGCCTCGGTTTTGGTATTCTCCAAAAAAAAGAACTGGGCTAGCCATTTTCAGAAAGAAAAAAGATATCAACTGGGCTCGTCATGTGCTTAAATAAAAGCGTAAGCGTGGGCTAGACGCGCAACAGCCCCCGCACAGCGCGCAGTTGAGCTCCATCTCTGAAACTAAAAAACAACTGGGTGAGCTGCTAGGTCCCTGGTGTTATCCTCTCCTTATGTAATTTTCTCATTTATTGACTACAATGGCAATGGTGTGGGACCTAGTTGTCAAACAATTAGGAGGAAGTATTTTTTGGCTTGTAATAACGAGGCACCTGCTTGCGTAATGCAATGAGCCTGGTGGGTCTCTACTGTCAGCCTCTCCACGTACAGTAATCTCCTGATTCCTCTTGGTTGTTGACCATGTTTTTTTGCGGGGAGGTTTTTGACCATGTTGACAACACCAGACGGCGGCGGGCACAGCGAGCGAACCAAGGTGGAGAACGACGGCGAGGCCTCGGATGGGAACGAACAGCAGCCGTGGAAGATGCGGCAGTGTAGTGGCAGGTGGAGGGGAGTACGAGGGCAACAACATGCAACTCAAGCTTACAAACGGTACAAAAAGCCCAAGGATTAATTGTTCATCAAATTTTTAGACAAAACCCAGATTGAACATGGCAGTAACATCTAACCCAACCACTCTTTTTTGCAGTCACAAATAAATGGATCAGTCTGATCCATAAAATCAACATCCTGTGCAAAAAAAATTATTTCAGGATGAGTACAACTTGTTGTAAATAGAAGCCGAGCATGTTTAGAAGCCCATCTGTCCACCTGAAACTTCTTTTTTTGCTCTTCAACGTGTCCGTCCATGAGAAATCTCTTGCGGAAAAACTTAATCCTCAGGGATAATAGTAACCTCGCATTCAACAGGAAGAGTGTGACAAAGCTTCTGTTTGCCTGGTTGGATGCATATCCTTCCATCGTTATAGTCCTCAAACGAATGTCTTGAGAACTGAGAAAATCCTGGTGCTTATAAAGCAATTCCACGACACCACCGATTGGTTATACGTTTTTGTCCATGTACTTGCAGTACCTAAATAGACATGAAGATTTGAAAACAGCTAGGGTCTGAAAAAAGAGTATGTCGAAAGAGCAACAGCTGAACGGTTAATTCTAGTACATTATATACAGTCTTTCAATGTGCAAGAAATCATCACCTCCATATATAAATTCTCTAGAGACCGAAAGCATCGCAGCAAGCCAATAATTATGTTTAGATCATAACTATACATTCTGATATATAAGATCTTGACATAATCCAGTAGCATTGATAGGCTATCCATGGACGAACTCTTCATTGAGCATATATATAACATAATAATAGTACCCAAAGTGTACTCCAAGATGATATAAAACTTATGCGCACAAATGAAAAATGCAGCTTATGATTACAAATGCGTAGATGATAATATACGGTACCTAAAAAAGTGAGGAGCCAAACACCAACTTCTTGTGATCATTAATCGGATCACGAATTACACCCAAGGTCTCCAGTTTGGGCGCAGAGACGACAGTTATTTGCGAAGGTCTATAACAGTTATCTAGGATCAACCTTTCAAGTGAAGGGGCATCTTCGCTGATGAGCCGTTGTCCTTCAAAACAAATGCCAGTGCTTTTAAGGTGAGGCGACTTTATTTGGAGACAACTGATACAGATTTCTATTCCCAAAACAATCAGCAAGCGCTCGAGGGCAGGGCAACTGGAGTGGATGATGATGTGCGGTGAGGCCTCCGACAGATAAACCACCACACGCGAAAGTTTTTTTAGCAGTGGGAGTCAAAGCATTTGTACCAGATCATCTGGTAGATGGCACCGAGCGAACGTGACGGTGTGGAGAGAGGAGGAAAACCGCGAGATGGACAACGGTGGTGTCGGCACAAATTCTTGGTATGTTCGTGGTATGAAACTTTCGTGGTAATGGTAGAACTCAAACTGCTGGAGTTTTCCGAATTCAGGGGATCTCAGTCAAGCGTCCATCGTGTCGGGTATGGACAGCCGGTAGCGTGTCAGGATACAGAGGCGTTGAACGGGGCCCTGCTGGTGAGAGGAGACAATGGCTCTGAGGAGATCAAATTCAGGAAGGACAGATATCTGACGATAGTCGAGATTGAGGGGCGTGGTGCGCCATAGAGGGCACCATCGAGTTGAGAGGACTTGTGTGCGGCAGCAATCCTTGGTGGGGAGAAGCGAGATGATCTCCTCAAGGATGACGTCCGGGAGATCGCTGATGCGGTCCACCGGAGATTCTACCGGTTCCTCAGATCGGGGTGGGGGGGCTCGCCGCTTCTCCCCGTGATGCCGGGTGCAGGATCTACAACCGGCGTTGTCGCTGGCAGGAGCCTCATCTTCTTGGCTCTGGGGCCAGCCGACTCCATTTTCCTTGTGGGCGTCGCGCCGAGCTCACGGGTTTGAGCAGAGTAGCCAGAGACGAGCCTAGTGGAAGTGCGAGTGGGGAAGAAGGAGGGCTGGGGTTTTCTGTTGGAGTGGAAGAAGAGGAGCAGGCGTTTTCTGTACGAGTGAGGAAGAAGGGGAGCGGGGGTTTTCTGGACGAGTGAGGAAGATGGGGAGCGGGGGGAATTGGGCGGCGACGGAAGCGGGAGAGTTCAGCGAGCTGCAGTATAAGTGGAAGCAAGGAGGAAGGAGGGTTTTTTTGGGATCGCCCCCTCTTCAAGAAATATGGGCTTCTCCTTGCAAAAAACAAAAAGAAATGGGCTTTAAGATGGATAGGCTTTTGTATCAGCCCAGTCGGCTGCCCGTGTTTTGTACTGGAGGGCCTTAACACTAGAGGCAACCCATTAGAGACACTCTCCAGCTCTCCAGCTTATTGCCCATTCGAAAGAAAAAAAGAGATGCCTCTAACTTATGGCTACTCATCGGTAACCTTTTTCAACTTGGCATCCACCAAATTATAGGATGCGGTACTAGATGCAGACACTTGCACTTGTCGCGTAGCACGGGAAAGTGAGGTGTCAAATAACAGGCCTACAATATACTTACTAGATTGTGATGGTTCACGGGCTAGTCAATATTTACATTAAACTAAGCTTCAGAAGATACGGTATGCATACTAACATTCAGAAGAACAAAAGTTCAGCATGTTTATGCATCCCAATGATTCACCATACTATAACCAATACAAAGCTGTGAGAAGGTGTGGAAATAAAGAAAATCGGTCGATGCTTCTCTGAGCAAAGGGCCTCCCTGCGCATGCATTAATTTCCTTAATTTCCTAGGCATGCTTGTTTCTTCTCAATGTTGCGAGCACTTTGAGCATGTTGGCAACTCCACAGCTAGCTAGCTGCCTCATCTTGCAATTCGCTCTGACACATTTGCAGCAAACACATGAGGCAATAGAGATGACTCAACATGAGTCCATATTGTGCAGTTCCCCTGAAATCATCTTCATTGTCTTGAATCTGAAAAGGTAGGAAAACAATAGCTATACTTAAACGGTGTTGCAAAACAGTAGCACATATCAATAGCTCAGCATGACAAAACATGATCATCTGGACGAAGGGGATACTGAAATGCCTGAGGAAGATTATATATAATTTCATAAGTCCTTGGTTGATTTCCACCTTCGGCTGCACTGCTTGTTTGCTACTCCACACATGACAGGATCGTTCCGCACTGCAATCAGTAAGTCAACGTACGAATAAGCTTATTTCATCTTGCGGTGATTGTACCTAGTATTAATGTAGGAATACCTGGAGCACCATGAGGTTAGCTGATAGCAGGTAGATGCAGCCATATATATTTTGTGTGGTGCTACCAAAATTGAGGTTTGTATCCCTTCCCGTTATGAGAATTCTTCTTGAAGTTGGTAGAATATGAAGGCTTGTTCTTTGCATCAAACTTGCCTTCCCCCTGAGATTTGTTCTTGTTGTTTTGGGGCTTGTTGGGCTGGAAGTTCTTCTCGTGTACCATGTGGGCACTAGAAGCTCCCTCAGCGACCCAAGCACGTGTGTCTTTTGCTCTCGCCTTCTCTTCAAAATGAAGAGTGCTAATGAGATCCGAAACGGAAAACTCATGTCTCTTGTTTTTCAGAGAACTAGCAAAATCGTTCCATGAAGGTGGAAGCTTGGCAATGATGGTCCCTGCAACAAATTTGTCCGACAACACACACTTGAAGTACTCAAGTTCCTTAGCGAGTGACTGTTTCTCATGAGTCTGCTGAACAACAGAGCACTCATCAGTCATCTTGTAGTCACAAAATTGCTCCATGACGTACAACTCGTTGCCAGCGCCCGAGGCTCCAAACGTGGCCTCGAGCGCAGCAGACATGTCTTTGTTGCTGTCAAACGACATATATGAATCCACAATGGAATCGTCAAGAACACTCAGTAGGGCAACTTTGAAGAGGGTATCCATGTTCTCAAAAGCTTCCTGCTGTGTAGGATTAAGATCGCCCTCGGGCTTACCCTTAGTGGCGTCATAGCAGTACATGATCTGAAACCAATATACTGCTCTTGTGCGCCACCTTTTATATTGCACCCCCTTAATAGTAGGCGGCTTCAAAAGCGGAGCGAAACCACTCGGAGTAAATTTCCTATAATCAGGTTTTTGGATTGGATTGTTGAATATATGAGCAATTTACTATGAGATGTAATCTGAATCAACATCAAATAGATCATGACAATAATTGCAAAGATCAAAGTAATGATGCGGACTAAACCAGGAGGACAGAATCATATACTGTACAGCGGGAGCAGAACCGCTGTCATTGATGTTGTCACTCATGTCATTAATGAAGAGTTTACCAAGGTCGGGGAAGAAAGCTGCCGTTGAGGAAGTCGTCGCTGGCAGCAGTCACAGGAGTGTGCTCCCCAAAAACCTGATGGCCCCTCTCCCATACAGGATCACAAAAGGCGGGGTACGGAGGACTGTTGTCCCTTATCGTGGTGCACGCCGGAAGGAGGGATGGAGAAGAATTGTGTGGCGGTGCTAAGATCTGGAACGGTGCGAAACCATATGATATAGCGGCGGCTAGGGTAGAGCATGTCAGTTCGGTCGTGCGAGTAAGACCAAGTACTGTATAATAGTAGGCCTTTGGCCCAAACCCCACGTCCAAGTCAATAATAGCCCCATTATCCAAAAGAATCAGAAACGACTGAGTAATTAAGGCGTCCGTTAATTATTAATTAATGACTTAATAAATTTTCTGACTCACACCACACTTAGAGCATGGTTAATAGTATAGCCAACATCCGGCTATATGAAGTTGACACATCATCTAGAACCAACCTAATATGTAGCCTGCTTACAATAGTTAGTCCCTTTAGTATAATACTATATCATTAATAATGGCCCCACCTTTTGTCTCACAAAGTATGTGTAGTCTGAAATGCCGGGCGTGCAGTGGGCGGTGCCCTCGGTCGGCACGCCGCTTCAACGGAGGAAGCAGTGAGAGGTCGCGTCGCCCTGACTTGCCATCAATGTGGAGCAGCGGGCTCATCTCGCGTCCGGCGGGAAGGTTTTGATTTTTGGTTCAGTTGCTGTGCTGCTACCGTCCAATATTCGCGTGTGGTTGTTTCTAGAATAAAAAAGGGAGGTACTCCTACTTATGTTACTCCCACTATGGCTAGCCTTGCGCTTGGCTCTTCGCCTATTCCGGAAGTCGAACAATAATGGTGGTACTACAGTAGTACTTCTGGCAATCTGACACCAAATGAACTACTGCACGTCCACCGCTTGTAAACAAAAGTTTCTCCTCGTGCTGATAGCCACCACGCACGCATTGGCGAGGGAGAAGGCATAGTAAGCAAGCTTCTCATCGTTCTGCGAGTTGACGGGACACGTCAAAGTTATTTAGTAGTACGTACTCTCTCCAAAAAAGGGCTGGCCATGTCATGGCTACCATCCCGTGCTCCATCGTTGAGTAGGTGCCATCAAAGTGCACGACTCACTTACGCACTGCTTATCTGATTATCTCCATTTTCTTGCATGACACGTGCACCTTGATGCTAGATGTCTCGAGTGTTGGCAAAAGGATGAACAAAGCTCACGTAAAAAAAGAGTGGAAGAACATAGATTCCCGACGATGGAGAAGGGGCAAGGAACCTCGCGGTGGAGCGTCTGCAAGGAACCTTGCGCGTTTTCCCCTATTTTTTGCCACCTGCCTGCCTATAAACAAATAAAAGAACATGAACTCTTCGCTAACCACTAGAGACGATACATCAGGATGCTAACTTGAAGATATTTGAAGCGGCGCGACCTCTCACTACATCCGCCATTTGAAGCGGCGCGCCGGCTCAGGGCACCGCCCGCTGCACTCCCAGCTGTACCCGCGTCCTCGCCGCATTCAAAAACCTACATTTACTAGTATGTATACACGTGCAAGGCACGTCTTAATATAACAGAGTGATTTTGGTAAAAGGGAAAAGAAGTAATATATGTCCTAACAGATTCAAAGAAAAAGAAATTATAGTGATGTATAAATGCCGATATTAGTTCAATATTGTAAAAGCGGGAAGTAGTATTCACGCCATAAAATTGTACGTTCATTTAAAAAGAACTGCACGTTGCTTCACTTTTTCCACGTGTTTTTTTAGAAATATCCACATAATCCTACTAAACCATCTCGTCTGGGCTCAATCAAACCATCTAGTGGTCATGTGGCAACACAGCCCATTGGAGCTAGTTATGCGGGTTTAACAGAGGGGTTTGATGGAGGCGAGGAGGCGTGTTCAGCCGGGCGTGCAGCGGATGCGCAGTACTATTTGATTTGACAGCTACTACTAGTATATTATAAAAAACAAAGAAGAGTAGTAGAGATAGAGATAAGAGTAGAGACTAGGGAGGAGCACCATCTACTGCTTCGTGGGCTACTCATGCGCTCCATTCGGCGGCCGCAACGTCCCCTCATGCCCACTCCCTCCTCAAGGCTCCATTCAGGGGCTGTTGAAATTTGGGGAGCGCTCATGATCACCGGGCAGCGACGACTTCTTCCCTGACCTCGACAACCTATTCCTCAACGACATGGGCGATAACCTCAATGCCAACGGTGCTGCTCCTGTTGCACCGTATGTGTTTCTTTCCTTCCTTTTTGAAATCGTGGTAGAATTCATGTTTCTAGTCTGTGTCCTAGGTTCGATATGTTCATCTACTATGCTAGTCCACATGATTATTTTAATCTCTGTAATAGCCGTCATAATTTATTTTTTGCTTATTCAGACTAAATATCGTAGTAACTTGCTCATATATTCAACTGGCGCAACATCCCCTACAACCACTCCCATTTCATGGACGGCCTGGTCGATGCCTCCAAAGAGCCCTTCGTCTACTGCTATGAGTGCTCGATGCCGTTTTGGGGCTCGCTGGCAGACATCGTGCATCACCTCACGCAGGCATGCGGCGATCACTATTGGCCCTTGGCGGAGAACATCAAGTACGAGACGTGCTACCCCGTTCACCGTGCCGGAGTCGCTGGAGGATCACCGCTGCCTGCTAGTCTCGGAGGAGGACAACAGCGTCTTCCTCTTGATCGTGGGCACCGGCGAGGCCCGCGCAAGCCGCCGCCCCGTCTCTATAGTGTGCGTCAGGGGCGACGCCGCAGACGCTGACACTGACACGAGGTTGATGTACAAGTGTGTGCTCACTGTTACTACCCCTCAGAGGTACGTGGGTAGCAACACTGGCTGGGCTGGCTACATCAAGCTGACTAGGACTGTGTAGAGCTGGGACCTTCCCGCTGATGTGGACATGGAGGACACATGGTATGATTTGGCCCCCAACGAGGTGCACGAGGACTGCAAGGAGGTTCACCTGGACATATGCATTACCAAGTTAAATGTTGATCATTAGTCTTCGCTCAATGTAATCCGCTGTCTAAGCATGTGGAGACTTCCATGCATGATCTTGCTCTATTGGAGTATCGCGCATGAATAAAAGTGTGTCTATTTATGGTTTAGTCTAGAATCTTCCATGTATGAAATTTTTACTACAGTACTGGTGAAAGACTTATGATGAACCATTTCTTACATCTCCTCTGCCCCCTTCCAAGTCATTCGTATTTAATCCCTCCGTCGAGGTGTATAAGGGCATGGTTAATACTTAATAGTATAGCCAACTGTTGACTATAAGAAAGTGCCATGTCATATGTAGCCAACATGTATAACAATCGATACTCAAAAACTAATTCTTAATGATCATTTCTTGCAAAGCACAATAAGTGTTATTTCTTCACAAGTTTTGGATGCAAGTTGAACAGTTGAACGCTTTTGTTTGCAAAAGATACTTTTTTATCTATTTCACCTGGATGTTTGTGATCTCTAGAGATGAAATAATATTCGAAGAGCAGTTTTGCTATGTCTCAGTCAATTGAGACTTCGTTATGTCTCAGTCGATGATATAGTCCGTTGATTTCGCATGGAGATTAGTACAAAAAAATTATTTTTAGTTTTTTTATTTTTCTTCTTATACTATATCATTTGACTGAGACTTGGACTGAGACCTAGCCACACCCATCAAAGAAACCTATCGACACCCGTTACACATGAGATGACCCCCACATCCTTTGCCAAAATAAACAACTCCCCGATCAATGCATTTCACTGTTCCGTTCAACGCACGGGCACCTTACTATAGATTAGCATGACCAAAAATTGAACTAACATTATATATAGTACGATAAATGCTGATGCATGTCACCTAAAATTATATCATTGGAAAATATGTTCAAATACTATTCCAACGATAGTTCTTGTTGACATGCACTAACATTTTGTTAGTTAAATCTTCAGTCAAATTCAATGGGGAACTAATAAACCACGACCGATGCAGTACTAGTGTAGAGGGCGGCGCTGCACGCAAGTCTCGCGGCAGTAAAGCCGTCATATCACAAAACCCAACCACTAATAAGTGGCCTGGTGAAATAAACGGACAAGCAACCATCACATCCCTCCGTCCTGATTGTTCTAGAACACAGGTGAGGTAGCAGCAGTGTACTGTTCATGCGAATCCTACTGATATTGGTCGTTGGATTTAGAAGATCAACAGTTATGATTGATGTTCTTAGTCCTACATAAAATTGGTACACTATAGAGTAATATATATAGTAGTATAGATATAGATATAGAAACCCGCATGGAATGTGAGAAACCAACTCCGGCCACACACGTCCGTTCAGGAGCAGGACGCCGGCCAAGCTCCGCCTTCCACCATTTTTTCCACTCTTTCGGCGGCATCCAACGAGCAAGAAGAGCAGTTCTCCGGCATAAAAGTCGTCTGGGTGGCCCGCCGAGCCCCGCAGCTCGCTTCTCCACCTACCTAGCCTAGCCCGTCGGAGGTAGTTGCCGCACTTGGCCAACGCGTGGTTCCACAACTGGCCGCTCCAATACAGCTCGAGGAAGAGTGTCGACTTGCTCCACGTTGGCTTGTCGGTGAGCACGGCGGCACGGGCAACGTCGCTGCCCTTGACGCCGCCGCGTCGTACGGCGCCTCCAGTGTCTGCGACTGCGCCATCCGCCGTTGACGCGCGCGTAGCCGCGACATGCAGGTAGAGAAAGAAGCCGCCGCGGATGTCAACGAGGTGATGCGGCTACGCAGATGTGGACGAGGTGACGGGCAGCACGTCCCCGCCCACCGCCATCATTGAGGAAAAGTATAACACGGGTGGCCGCCGCCGATTCTATCCCATGAAGGCCACCGCCGAGGCGACGCCGGCGAATACAGCCGGTGTCTTTCTCGATTCTTCTTCTGCCGGATGCTGGAGGAGGACAAAGAGATCGGGCGTCGACCATTTAGATTAGGTATTTTAATTCTACCAGGCTGGTTGTAATGGGAGTATTATAGGTAGTATCATGCATGCCAACTACTCCCTCTATTCCTAAATATAGGAGTATTATAAGAGCATGGTTAATAGTATAACCAGCTGATGGCTAGATGACACTACCACGTCATCTATAGCTAACCTTGTAGCCTTCAAGTATAATACTCCCTCCGTCTAGGTTTCATCTTACGAAAACCAAATAATCCCAAAATACTTAGGCGCGGTGCATTAACTTCTACCTTATTTCTTGTTTCTTCACATATAAACCAAAGAGATGTGGGTGTGCATGCTTTTAAGGACTTGAGACTAGAAAACACGACATGAAGTGGTTAGTTCATTGCATGCAATGCTATTAATTAGCAAATAAACATTAAGTTATCTCGTCTCTTCCGAAAGTCGAACAATGATGATGGTACTACAGTCGATAGTGTACTACTAGTAAGCAAAGCTTCTCCTCGCTTATGAAGTAGACCGGACACATCAAAAGTAGTGCATTGTCTCCAAAAGGGTTGACCATGTCCATGGCTACCATCCGTGCTCATTATTCAGTGTGTGCTTCTCGACGTTCTGCGAGTTGACGGCACATATCAAATGTAATACGTATTCAGTACTCTCTCCAAAAAGGGCCAACCATGTCCATCAGTCCATGGCTACCATCCCGTGCTCCATCATTGAGTACATGCAGTATTCACGTGCCATCGAGGACGAAAAATAGTACTACGTAGTACTAGGTGCCATCGTAGTGCACTACTCACTTACGCACTGCTTATCTCCATTTTTTGCATGACATGTGCACCTTGATGCTAGATGTCCCGCGTGTTGGCAAAAGGATGAACAAAGCTCATGTCAAAAAAAAGAGTGGAAGAACATAGATTCCCGACGACCGAAAAGGAGCAAGGAACCTCGTGGTGGAGCGTCTGCACTCATAGTATTTTATATTATTTAGCGATATAAAATCAACCAATCATGTCCACAGTAGACCGGAAGAGTACGAAACACGACAGCCCAGTGTAGTTACATCATACTGTACGTGGCCAACCCATGCTATCACCATATTTCTTGGCCTCCGTGCGACACCTAGCTCTAGTAATCCACCAGCATGTATCGCTTCTTGCTCCTCGTCTCTCTCAAAGTGCGGCGGGCTGGCGTTTTTGCCGTCTATTGAGGTCGGTTAACTCATCACATGTTAGCGACATGCCAAGAGCATTCTGAAAAAATTATTGTACTCTATTGGTATGCCAAGAAGAGGAAGCGCTATGACCGGCGGACCAACAGAGAGAGGCGTGCCGTGCCGTGAGTGGGTCCAGTTTCTCGTTTTGAACTTGCTTGGTGTAGTAGTAACACTTGGTTTTGACTATTGGTAAGATTTTATATACTCCCTCCGTCTAGTGAATAAGTCATCTTAGATTGTGCACCGTGAACAAGGAAGAGGGGAAAACGAGAGAAATTAATATTTATTTGCTAATTAATAGCATTGCATGCAATGATCTAACCATTGCATGTCGTGTTTGGTAGTCTAAGTGATTGAAAACATGCACGCCCCACATCTCTTATTGGTGGATATGTCAAGACACAAGAAACATGGTGGGAGTTAATGCACCGCACCTAAGTATTTTGAGATTATTTGGTTTTCGTAAGGTGACTTATACACCTAGACTGAGGGAGTAGGGCCTAATGTATTCTTCGAGGATGCCTTTGACTATTGATAAGATTTTATATAATTTGAAAATTATATCATTCGAAGATCCTTTCATGTTCCATTTTCAAAAAGAAAAAAGATCCTTTCACGTACGAATTTGACTGTATGTTTTGAGCAACTTGCATGTCATGTACTGCTCCTGTTTGGATACTCTAACTTAGCTAGAGGTTAGACTAACTCATGAGTAACCCTGAACTAACTGTAGCCAAAGAGGTGTTTCAGTGATAGGGTTAGATTGACAATATGTGCACTTGATGGAGAGAGAAAAGTGATATTTCAGTGGGCCCAAGGAGGTACTTACTATGGGAAAGGTGAAGTGATGGTTGCTTTGCCCGAGCAACTTATTACTCTGGGAATATGGGAGTACCAGCGGATTCAAGGAATAGGAAATGATGGTTGCTTCGTCCAAGCAACTTACTGTGGTGAAGGTGGGGCTCTGTGGTTTGACTGCTCACTAGTCATTACTAATGTGGCGCAACGACCAGTGTGAATCTTTCCCTGCAGTTGTGCACTCAATATTGCTGCACGGCGGGTGGAGCCGGACGAAGGATGTCCCACATGTCGGCGAAACAAAGTTGAATTGTTTCTGGCATCGCTATCAATCCTTCAGGATTTTTTATACGTACGCATAATTTTAATGAAATTGCATTGTGATGATATGAAGGTTTCAACTTTGGTTCCCGGAGGAAAAAAAAGGTTTCAACTTAGGATTCATGTGTCCTCTTGACTCAAGATTATCTCGATACAGCATTCCATCAAATACAAATGAAACTACTACCATGGCTGCTAATGCATCTCAATGGTTGATGTCTACTACACAACCTTCTTCTTGTACACGTTGTTGGGCCTCCAAGTGCAGAGGTTTGTAGGACAGTAGCAAATTTCAGTCAAGTGGATGACCTAAGGTTTATCAATCCGTGGGAGGCGTAGGATGAAGATGGTCTCTCTCAAACAACCCTGCAACCAAATAACAAAGAGTCTCTTGTGTCCCCAACACACCCAATACAATGGTAAATTGTATAGGCGCACTAGTTCGGCGAAGAGATGGTGATACAAGTGCAATATGGATGGTAGATATAGGTTTTTGTAATCTGAAATTATAAAAACAGAAAGGTAACTAATAATAGAAGTGAGCGTAACGGTATTTCAATGCTAGGAAACAAGGCCTAGGGTTCATACTTTCACTAGTGCAAGTTCTCTCAACAATAATAACATAATTGGATCATATAACTATCCCTCAACATGCAACAAAGAGTCACTCCAAAGCCACTAATAGAGGAGAACAAACAAAGAGATTATGGTAGGGTATGAAACCACCTCAAAGTTATTCTTTCGGATCGATCTATTCAAGAGTTCGTACTAGAATAACACCTTAAGATACAAATCAACCAAAACCCTAATGTCACCTAGATACTCCAATGTCACCTCAAGTATCCTTGGGTATGATTATACGATATGCATCACACAATCTCAGATTCATCTATTCAACCAACACAAAGTACTTCAAAGAGTGCCCCAAAGTTTCTACCGGAGAGTCAAGACGAAAACGTGTGCCAACCCCTACGCATAGGTTCATGGGCGGAACCCGCAAGTTGATCACCAAAACATACATCAAGTGAATCAATAGAATAACCCATTGTCACCACGGTTATCCCACGCAAGACATACATCAAGTGTTCTCAAATCATTAAAGACTCAATCCGATCAGATAACCTCAAAGGGAAAACTCAATCCATTACAAGAGAGTAGAGGGGGAGAAACATCATAAGATCCAACTATAATAGCAAAGCTCGCGATACATTAAGATTGTATCACCTCAAGAACAAGAGAGAGAGAGATCAAACACATAGCTACTGGCACATACCCTCAGCCCCGAGGGTGAACTACTCCCTCCTCGTCATGGAGATTGTCGGGATGATGAAGATGGTCACCGGTGAGGGATCCCCCCTCCGGCAGGGTGATGGAACAGGGTCCCGATTGGTTTTTGCTGGCTACAGAGCTTGCGGCGGCGGAACTCCCGATCTATTCTGTTCCCCGAAGGTTTTAGGGTATATGGATAGATATAGGCGGAAGAAATACATCAGGGGAGCCACGAGGGGCCCACGAGGGTGGAGGGCGTGCCTAGGGGGTGGGCCCAAGAGGAAATTGTGGATCGCCGAGTGACCGAGTTTGTGAAGGTTTAGAAGTCGCCTGAAGACTTACCACGAGTGATTGTACGAGGTCTGTGTGACCTTAGTTCAAGGAGAATACGGTGAGGACTTGGTGTCCTGAGCTGCGTGCTCGTGGATCGGGTGTCCGTCTTGTGTGTCCTCGAGTTTAAATACTCAGCCGCTCCAACCAGACGTACAACTGAGACAGCAGTTGGAACTGGTCTACCAAATCATTGTCTTCACCAAGCTTACTAGTTCTATTTCCTCAACACTTTCATTTCCTCATTAATGTGTTAAGTGCTTCATCATATCTGTGTTTGAAGACTTTGACTGAAGACTTTCTCAATTTCCTCAGTTCAATTTCTTCAGTCTGCTTGTCTTGATCTTGTGTTATCCTGTGATTACGCTTTCTGTACTCTGTGCTTGTCTTCATTTCATCATGATGACCATGACTGTATTCTGTTATGCTTACTTCTGAGTACTTATTCCGCTGCAAGTAGTTCTTCGCTAAGGAATATCCTCACCGGCAAAATACTCAGTGAAGAATTCATAAAATCGCCTATTCACCCCCTCTAGTCGATATAACGCACTTTCAATTGGTATCGAGCAAGGTACTCCCTTGTTACGTGTGATTTTGGTTTAACTGCCTGGAGTTTTAGTTATGTCGACTGCAGGTATGAAGAAAGTGACATGCCCTATCTTTGACGGTCATGATTATCCCAAGTGGAAGGCCATGATGAGGAAGCGCCTCATTGCAATGAACAGCGAGCTGTGGACCATCACTGAGATTGGTCTTACCGATCTATGCAAGAAGGCGGACACTGATGACATTCGCAAGTACACTCGACTTGACATCACGGCAAAGGATATCGTCTGTTCCTGCCTATCCAGAGATGAATTCAGGCACATTATGCATCTTTGCAATGCGAAGCTTATCTGGGACCGAATCTCTGACGTCTATGAAGGTCATCGAACCCGTCATGATCCTTGGTTTGAGGACTTCAAGGAATCTCTCAAAATGATGACTTTCGAACCGTAACCATCATCTTCTGCACCATGCCTCATGGAAAACGGTGCCAAGGTAACCGAATGTTCCTCATCCGAGTCTAGTGATGATGAATCTGATGATGATTTTGGACCTAGCTATACCAAGCTTGTTTGCATTGCCACTAAACAACAAACGGCCTTGGAAAAGGTTCAAAACATGCTAGACAAAAGTGATGATATGTTGGGTGAAGAAATGGATCGCACTAAAGCCTTGACTGAAAATCTTCAAATACTTCAGTCTAGGTTTGACAGTCTTCAAGGTCATCATAACACTCTCTTGTCTGATCATGAGAAGCTTTCTTATGAATTTCTTCAAAGAAAGCAAGATCTTGAGAAGCTAAGAGTGTGTTATGAAGATCTTCAGAAGGAGCGCGATTCATTACTTGCTCAACAAATCAGCCCTCCTCAGGAAGAATTTGTTCATCCATGCTTAAAATGCATTGAACGTGAATCTGCTAATTCTTCACCTGAATGTTCAAATGCTTCAATTGTTACAAATTCTTCACCTGCCTCTGCTATCACTAATTCCTCATCTAAGGACATTGCTAGTATCACTGACAATGCAGGGCTGAAGGAATTGTACATGACAGGCATGTACAAAAGCCTCAAAGGGCATCAGACTCTTTGTGATGTGCTTAAAAAGCAGATCCTCAATAGGAACCCTAGGAAAGAGGGTATTGCCTTTGAGAGGAAAATCAATGCTGATAGTACCCCAAAACCTCATGGGTTGCTGCAAAGGGACCACCAGTTGATCCATCTAACTTATCTGGCTTTACATGTGAATCTCCTCATTCTTATGATGAGTCATTTGGCTCCAACTATAAACTGTTCAAGAATCAGAATGGTGAAGTATTTGCTAGATATGTTGGCACTAACTACAGGAACGGTTCCACTATGAAGAAAATCTGGGTTCCCAAAAGGTGCCTTGAAAGTCTTCAGGTGAATGTCCTCATGACACCACCTGTGAAGAATAGGAACCCCAGATCAAACTCTTCATATGGACCAAATTCTTCATATGGATCCAAGTCCTCATACGGACCAAATTCCTCATATGGATCAAATTCCTCAAAAGGATCAAAGTCCTCACATGATTATCATCATGCTAACAACTCTGTTTCGCAGGGTAGAGTTAAGGGCTATGAATATGTGCATTATTATTCAAACCATTATGTTCATAAGTCCTCGAAGAATTTCTCTCCTTATTCATATGCCTACCCTAACCCCTCTTATGTGAAACCAAATGGTTTGGCTTCTCTGCCACCATTCTCTTATGGAGCTCGCAGAGTGATGAACTCTTTGCCACCCCTTCATATGTGGGTGGTTAAGAAAAAGAACTAATCTCTTATGCAGGGTCAGGTCTCCAGACATGCTTTAACGTCTAAAGAATTTGCTGGGGGCCTGACAAAAATGCCTGAAAGGACGCAGGCTAATCATGAAGAAATGAACTTTCATTTCACATGTCCTCATACTGTTATATCTGTTTTACTGCCTGGTGAATTTGATATCATATTCTTCACTGATGAAGTATATGAGTTCGTAAGCTGCACTAATTCATCTGCAGGATGATCAACCCAAAGCCACTGAGTGGGTCCTCGATAGTGGATGTACAAATCACATGACCGGTGACAAGAATCTATTGATGGATGCTCCTTATCACCATCGCATCTCAAGCATATCATCTTCACGACAAAGGCAAAAGTCGTATTGGGTCTAGGTAAGGTTGCGATCACAAAGGATCGACACATGGACAAAGTCATGCTTGTTGAGTCCTTAGGATACAACCTTATGTCTGTCTCAATGCTTTGTGATCTTGATATGGTTGTTGTCTTTGGCAAGTATCGTTGTGTTGTGGTTATGGAAGCTGACAATTCCAAAGTCTTTGAAGGCTTTAGGAGAGGAGACTTGTAGATTGTTGATTTCTCTACAGGACGCAACCAGCCGTGTGCCTGCTTGCAAAAGCTTCTGTATAAGGCTATGGCATCGACGACTTAGTCATGCAGTGCATGAGGAATTTGCACACGCCATGCGAAGAAGAAGCATGTCATTGGCATTGAGAATGTCAAATTCCTCAAGGATCGCTTATGTGGAGCCTGTGAAGCTGGAAAAATGACCAAGGCCAAGCATCCAGCGAAGACTATCATGACCACTATTCGACCATTCGAATTGCTTCACATGGACCTCTTTGGTCCTAATCATTACTCAGCTGTCACTAATGATGCATCTCTATATGGCTTTGTTATTGTTGATGATTACTCTCGTTACACATAGGTACACATTGTTACTTACAAACATGAAGTGCAGGAAGTCTTCAAACGATTTTCCTCGAGGGCTTCAACCAACTTTGGTGTGAAGATCAAGCACATCAGAGTGACAATGGAACTGAGTTCAAGAATTCGGTCTTGATGACTATCTTGATGAACTTGGTATTACTCATGAGTTATCTGCTCCTTATACTCCTCAAAGAAATGTCGTCGTGGAGCGCAAGAACAGAACTCTTGTTGAGATGGCTCGCACTATGCTTGATGTGTACAAGACGCCTCGTCACTTCTGGATTGAGGCAATTGACACTGCGTGCCACATCATCAACAGGGTATATCTTCACAAATTCTTCAAGAAGACTGCCTATGAACTCCTCAACGACAAGAAACCGAATGTGAGTTATTTCAAAGTCTTGATTGCTAAATGTTGGATTAGAGATCCTCATCACAATGCTAAATTTGCACCAAAAGCACATGAAGGTTTTATGCTTGGTTACGGAAGGACTCGCACACCTACTGAGTCTTCAACAATGTTCTTCACAAGATTGTTGAAACTGTAGATGTGCTTGGTTCGATGAAACTAATGGCTCGCAAAGAGAGCACCTACCTTCTGTGATAGATGAACCAGCACCGAGGATTCTATCAAGTTCAAGGCGACCGAGGATGTCATTCAGATCAAGAATCTGCTGAAGAATTCATTCCAGAACGTGAAGAACGTCGAGCTGATCCACCTGAAGAAAATGCTGAAGAAAATGGTGCTGAAGAAAATGCTGATAAAATTCCTCGATGACAACCAGCTCATCCTCGCGTTGCAAAAGAAGTGCAAGTTGAAAAGATCATCGATGACAATGAAGCACCAGGTCCTCTCACACGCTCAAAAGCTTCACATTTATCTAACTTCTGTGGGCACTATGCTTTTGTCTCTATCACAGAGCCCACTAAGGTAGATGAAGCATTTCGAGCCCGAGTGGATTCAGGCCATGCAAGAAGAATTACATCAGTTCGAGCTCAACAACGCCCGGGAACCGGGTCAAACGCTCTAGATCCTCGCAAGCATAATATTATTGGCACAAAGTGGATCTATCGCAACAAGCAAGATGAAAATGGCCTTGTGGTGAGGAATAAGGCACGACTTGTAGCTCAAGGCTACACACAAAGTTGAAGGAATTGATTTTGATGAAACTTTTGCACTGTTGCTAGACTTGAGGCTATTCGTGATATTACTTGCTTATGCTAACCATCATGATATCACTTTATATCAAATGGATGTGAAAAGTGCATTCCTCAATGGTAAGCTTGAGGAAGAAGTATATGTTGCTCAACCCCCAGGTTTTGAAGATCCAAAGAATCCTGACAAAGTCTTCAGACTCAACAAGGCCCTCTATGGCCTCAAGCAGGCCCCTCGGGCGTGGTATGACACTTTGAAGGAATTCCTCATGAAGAATGGCTTCACACCCGGTTCACTCGACCCTACTCTCTTTACTAAATCTTATGATGGTGAACTGTTTGTGTGCCAAAAAAAAGTTGATGATATTATCTTTGGCTGTACTGACCAACGTTATAGTGATGAATTTGCCTATATGATGAGTGAAGAATATCAAAGGTCTATGATGGGAGAGTTGAAATTCTTCTTAGGTCTTCAAATTCGTCAACAGCGCAATGGCATATTCATATCTCAGAGAAATATCTCAAGGATGTTCTGAGGAAATTCGGCATGCAAGATTGCAAAGGCGTCAAAATTCCTATGCCCACAAATGGCCATCTATGCACTGATGAAAATGGTATTGACTTCGATCACAAGGTATACCGCTCGACGATTGGTTCCTTATTGTACTTATGTGCATCTAGGCCAGATATAATGCTCAGTGTTTGCATGTGTGCCCGATTTCAAGCTACACCGAAGGAATCACATCATAAGGCTGTGAAGCATATTCTTCGATATCTAGCTCACACACCAACACTAGGATTATGGTACCCCAAGGGCTCTGCTTTTGATCTCATTGGATATTCCGACTCTGACTATGCTGGTGATCGTGTGGACCGCAAGTCAAAATCTGGTACTTGTCATTTCCTCGGACGATCCTTGGTCTGTTGATCCTCGAAGAAATGTAACTATGTATCATCAGATATCGCGGAAGCTGAGTACATTGCTGCTGGTTCTTGCTTTGTGCTCAATTGCTGTGGATGAAGAAAACTCTCAAGGATTATGGCATCAACGTGAAGAATGTGCCTCTCTCGTGACAATGAGAGTGCCATCAAGATTGCTCACAACCCAGCTTCAAGACTCGAAGACAAAGCACATTCAGATTCGTCATCATTTTCTTCGTGATCATGTGTTGAAGGGAGACATCTCCATTGAGCATGTGAAGACTGAAGAACAGCTAGCCGATATCTTCACAAAGCCCTTGGATGAGAAGAGATTTAGCAAGTTGCGGTGTGAGCTAAAAATCTTAGAATCTTTGAATGTTCTTTGAAAAGGACACTCATCCTAACACTTATGCAAAATTGATGACTTAGATGTGCAACACATGAAGAAATGTTTTTTCTTCAATCAATGAAGAATAACACTCTAACTGTGAAGAAATTAATGAAGAATTTGATTCTCAGAACCCTACGACAATTGTACGCGGTGTCTGTAATCATCATTCTTATACGGTGGGTCACGCCACCACCAAAGTTGAAAATCTTCAATTTGAGTTTTTCCTCAGTTTTTTTAAATTCCTCAGTTGTTCAAATTCTTCAACTTTGCAAAATCTTGACTGTTTCCGTCTTTTTTTCTTCATTGGCTATATATATATATATATATATATATATATATATATATATATATATGGGTTTATGTCCTCTACGGCATTCACTTATGGCTATTTCTTCAAGTTGCGTTTTCTGCTAAGTGAATGTGACCGTACCCTTCCCCCTCTATGCTATACTCAACCCAATCTATTCACAAATTCTTCATGTGCGTTCTATTTGAAACTCGTTCAAAATCTTCACTGTGTCCTTGTCAGCTGAAGAAATTGCGAACGGAACTTTAAAACTAATCTTATCCAAAATTTTCGGCTTTGCCGCTCAAACCGTTCCGCATCCCACGATAGACTTATCTATTCACCCACGATCTAACACGATCTCCATTTCTCAGTACGTGGGTGACACATGTCATTCGAATGAGAAGGGTCAGGGGCACGTTCGTCCTAAATCTTCGGGCGAACAGGTTTTCACTGCGGCTATAAATACCCCCTCTCCCCTTCCTCACTTCCTTTACTCCGCTCGACCTCTCTCTCCCGCTCGAGCTTCTCAAACCCTAGCGCCACCGCTACTCCATCGTCACCGGTGAGGAAGAGCTTCACTGCCTCGACCTTGTCACCGTCGTACTCGCTCCGGCCGCGGAAATCTTCACTCCGTCGTCGCCGTACCCGTCTTCCTCCGCCTAGTTAGGGCGTGGAAGATCTTCACTGACGAACTTCACCTCTCCATCTCACAGTTCGTCATGTTCTTTGTCGAGGGTAATTAAAAGTTACTTTTACTGCCCTCTTTGATTCAAATTTTCTCTAAAAAATCTTCAAAGGTGTTTTATTCTTCAAATCTTCACACACTAAACACCTCACATGTCATCTGTACTTGATTCGTTTCTCTAAGCATCATTTTTCTTCAAGATTCCTCAATTGTGTGGACCTTCGATCTATACAACTCTGGAACCTAAGACAAAGAACGCTTAGTGAAATTCTTCAAGACTCATCTGGTTAAATTCCTCAAACTTGTTCTTTTTGAAAAACCTTCTGAGAACGCATATGACCTCTCCAAATTCCTCGCAACTATACTCTGTTCATAGGTTTACAGCATTCCTCGAAGAAAAGTTGCATACTTCTTCAGAGAATTCGATTGTTCAATTACCTCAACTGAAGAATATGGCAGACGGTAAGAAACCGCGGAAAGGAGGAAAGAAGCCTGAAGTCATGACTGCTTTTGAAATCCCCGAGGACATCTATGCTGACTATTGCACACCTGATGAGGCCAAGTTCGGAAAGGATAACAAAAATCAGCGCAAGGTGCGCATACAGAGGATTGAAAGGAGATGGGCAAGAGAATGGAGGGAGTACAGGTATGTAACTCCAAAGTATATGAAGAAATTCGCACTTAATCCTCCATGCCCAAGAGCTCCATTGGCACCTGGCCAAGAAGCTGACCCCACCAGCATCAAGCGGGGTGAGGATTTTCCTGCAGAATGGGCCAAGCACCAAGCCAAGTTGGCTAGACAAGCCAAAGAAGCAGTGAGGAAAAATCAATACTACCTCCATGAAACCTTCACCCGTACCTGGGCTGTTTTGTCTCATGTCTACAGCGAAGAAGATCTGAAGAAAATGGGTCTCAAGGAAGAATTTGACTAGTGTGCACCTCCACCGAAGAAATACAAGAAGGTCCGGGTTCCTTCCTTGGTGGCCAACTCCTATTCTTCATCGTGCGACACTGATGAACATGAAGATTTGGACGACACTGTGGCAGGCCCTACTACGACAAACGACCCCGACAATGCTGGCGCTCCTTCATCAACTTGATATTCTTCAGGGGCGTTAGTCCTCAGTTTCGATCCTTTTGGTCATTCGATGACAAAGGGGGAGAAAGTTGAGTTAGTCTTCAAGCGGGTCTATTATATGGGCATTTTTTCCGCTAAGTTACAACTCTCACTCTTCTGAAACTTTATTGGATCGAGTTGTAATCTTAAACCCGATGGTGCTCTGATACTTTTGATGTGTTCCTCTGCATGCTTATTCATCGTTATATGTTAATACACGCATGTTGAATTACATCAGTCACCATATTTCATCATGCATTTCAAATTCTTCATATTATATGTCAAATGCGTGTATGAATTACAAGATATAGGGGGAGATCTCCATGATTCAACTCTTCAAGTGTGCATTGCCTCAAATGTAAATTCCTCACTATGCACATCTTCAGGGGGAGTTCTTCTATATCTTGCAATCAAATTCCTCAATATCAGTATTTACACTTCATATGTTTATCCCCGTTGAAAACTTAACCTATGTTGTCATCAATCACCAAAAGGGGGATATTGTAAGTGCATCTAGTGCCCCTTAGTGATTTTGGTGTATTGAAGACTTATAGGTTAAGGGTCTAATGAGTTTATGAGTGTACACAGGTATATAAGTCTATGAGGAGTTTGATATTTACAGTGAAAGTCGACCCCTAAAAATGAGACTTTGAAAGTGAAGAAATTGGTGTGACCTTGAAGACTTGGTATTCATTTGATGAACATGAAGCGTGAAGACTTTTGTTTTCATAGTTTCGTTTTCTCTTTCTTGAGTCATAGGAAACACCGTACTGTTAAAGGGGGTCGAGGAAATACTAAGGAAAAATTTCCATGTGATGCTCAACTCAAAATCCTACAGCTACCAATCCCTTCAGGTGAAGCCATTGGAAATCTCATATAGTTCAGTCAACTTCTTCAGTGACAGAGACGAAGTTCTTCTGGTCGCTGAGGAATTTGTTCTGACTGAGGAGTTAGTAATTCACCAGTGCGGATTGCCTAAACAATGAGGAACATGATAGCCCTGAGGAATTTGAACCTCAAATTTCCGACCGTTGCTGTGCTGCGCGCCGGCTGTCCCAAAAATATCTTCTCTACCTAATGGTCATATCATTGAAGGGCATTTATGTCTTATCATGTCGGGCTGCTCCCTAGGCCATAAATAGTCGCCCCCTACAACCACTAGCTGGTTGGCTGCTCCGAGAGAAACTGACACTTGTCAATTGAGAGAATCCCATCCTCCGAGGACTTTGAGTGAAAATCATCAACTGAGGAAAACCCAACCCCAAACACCTACAAACCCAAAGTGATTGAGCATCACTGAAGAGATTGATCCCGCGTGGATCTGACGCTTCTTAACTTTGAAGAATGTGCTTCTTCCAGGCGGTTAGGCGTCATGGTCTAGAGCATCCAAGAGGAAATTGTGGATCGCCGAGTGACCGAGTTTGTGAAGGTTTGGAAGTCGCCTGAAGACTTACCACGAGTGATTGGACGAGGTCTGTGTGACCTTAGTTCAAGGAGAATACGGTGAGGACTTGGTGTCCTGAGCTGCGTGCTTAGGACTGGGTGTCCGGGACTGTGTGTCCTCGAGTTTAAATACTCAGCCGCTCCAACCGGACGTACAATTGAGACAGCAGTTGGAAATGGTCTACCAAATCATTGTCTTCACCAAGCATAATGGTTCTATTTCCTCAACACTTTCATTTCCTCATTACTGTGTTAAGTGCTTCATCATATCTGTGTTTGAAGACTTTGACTGAAGAATTTCTCAATTTCCTTAGTTCAATTTCTTCAGTCTGTTTGTCTTCATCTTGTGTTATCCTGTGATAACGCTTTCTGTACTCTGTGCTTGTCTTCATTTCATCATGATGACCATGTCTGTATTCTGTTATGCTTACTTCTGTGTACTTATTCCGCTGCAAGTAGTTCTTCGCTAAGGAATTTCCTCACCGGCAAATTCCTCAGTGAAGAATTCATAAAAATAGCCTATTCACCCCCCCCCCCCCTCTAATTCATAAAAACAGGTGCCCGGGCCAGACTTACTTGCTTTGTTCTCGCTTGCCTTGCTCCAGATCCCCTTTCTCGCTCTTCTCCTTCCTGCTCCCGAAATCCTCCAGATCTGTCTCAATCCTTCCCATCCGGCAAGCCATGGCGCCTCGCAAGACCCCGACCGAGGCCTGGTACTCGCTGGCTCTGGATCCCCCGAATGTATCGGAGAAGTATCTCGCCCTCACGCGCCTGATGATGGTGGCGCAGGGCAATGAGGGAGCGACTGTGCTCAAGGCCGGCTCCGACGAGCCTGAAGCCAAGGGGTGCACCTTCTAGCCGCTCTTCCTGAGCGCCATCATCGTCGGTCTGGTGCCTCCTTTTTCCGAGTTCTTCTTTGCTGTTCTTCGCCAGTACAACTTGCAAGCTCTGCATCTCCACCCCAACTCTGTTCTTCTCCTAGCAATTTTCGCCTACTACTGTGAGGCTCACGTTGGGGTAAAGCCCTGAGTGGCCTCGCTGCGTCATTACTTTTACCTCCGGGTTTCTCGCACCCACATCTCCGCATGCGCGAGCTTTATCGCATACTCCAACTCCAACGCCATCTCGAAGCCTGGGAAGAGGATCGAAGGCTTCCGGAGCAAGTGGGTCATGGTGGATATCGGGCGCCTCCACCCCCGACTGGTGCTGCCTACGGGGCAGCCCAGGGCCGTTGATGCGTGGTCTCGCGCAGAAGCTTGTCGACCCCCGCGCGAGGGCGGTGTTGAAGAGGATGAACGCGGACCTGAGGCCAGGCACCTTGGGGGCGGCGAAGCTGACCGGGGCCATGCTCCTGAGGGAGTTCCTGGAGCACCGGGTGGCTCCACTCCAGGAGCACCCGCTCCCATTGTGGAGGCTTGGGGAAGCGGATGCTGCCCTTCGCCTGAGCTCCGAGGCCCTGGCCGACGAAGATCTGGCTGCGGCTCTCCACTCCTTGGTTGGGAGAGACGTGGCGAGGCCGGATGGCGCTCTCGTCCCCCTGTTCCTTCGCGGCGACTGGGAGTAGGTGGTGAACGCCATGCCCACCTTCAACAGTGAGGGGCTGGTGCCCGCAGAAGCTCCCGGGGATCTGGCAGCGCTGGCGTCGGTGAATGTGTCCTCCAACGACTCCAGCGGGAGTGAGGAGGACGGAGAGGAGGAGGAAGAAGAGTTTGACTCGGAGGCGACTGGCGAGGAGTCGGAGGAGTCCTTCCCTCGGCGCAGGTCACGCGCCCTCCGCTCCATGCCGGACGACGGCGAGGCCGGGCGCCAGCAAGGAGGAGGATTCTCCTTGGTCCCGAGGAAGGGCAGGTCGGGGCTGGTCCTCCCAGGGTCTGCTCTGGTCCCGGGGCGGTCTGAGGCTAGCTCCGGCCCTTCCGACGCGCCTTCTGCCTCCGGGCCTCCCAAAGCCGATCCCAGCTGTAGGCTCTCGTTGTTCAAGTTTGGCCGAAGGCTGCTTGAGTCCACGAACGACGACCAGTAAGTGCTCGGCCCGCGCTTTGCTTTTTTCTGCGCCAAGGCTTGACATATGCATTCTCTTGGCTAGGCCGGCACCTGCAGCAAAAAGGTTGAGAGGGGCTTCTGCGGCCCCGCTCGAGGCGAGCCCGTCTGCCGGGGTAGCGCCTTCATCTGCAGGGAAAGGAGGCATCGAGGCTCGTGCCTCCCCTGCCCGGTCATCCTCGCGAGCCCAGCAGGGACACTCGGGCGAGGAGTCAGCCCCCATGGCCCCGCTGACTCTGGAGGTGTCTGCACTTGATGTCGCCGCTGAGGTGTCCAAGGCCCAGGGGCTCCTTCCTCCCAAGCCGTGATCATGCTGTCGTCCTCTCCGCGTGCTCCACCGGCTCCCGTCTCTTCTGATCCCTCTGCCGTCCTGGACCAGGCCGCCAACGAACTGAGCCGGCTGCGGGAGGATCTTTAGAGCACGGACTCCCGCCTGGTGGTCGGGCGCCTGGAGCTAGCTTCTGGTTGGGCCCGTTCTGCCGCCTCCGTCCGCTGGCAGGCGAGCCGTGTCGGCCTCCGACGAGGAGAAGCAAGCCGCCCTCCAGGCCAAGGCCAATCGCGATGCTGCCCAGGGCGACGCTGCGGATACCCAGGGCCGCTGCAAGGCGCTGGAGGTCGAGTTGCAAGGTCTGCATGACGAGCTCGCCAAGGAGGTCCGCGGCCGCCAGGAGAAGGAGAAGGAGATGAAGGCTCGGGAGGCTGCCGTTAGGGACCGGAACGCCGAGCTTGATGACCGCCGTGGCCGGTTGGAGACGCTGGAGCAGTCGCTGAAGGCGGAGAGGACCGAGCTAGACGGCAAGGTGAAGGTCCTAGCCGAGGATCGAGTGGCCTTCGCGAAGCTGGAGGAGAAAGCTCGTGCCGCGCTGAAGACGCTCTATGAGGGCGGCTTGGAGAAGGCGTTGGCAGGTGCAGAGGACGGTCCTGCTGAGCTGCTTCCCTTCCTAGTCTGTGCACTTGAAGATGTCGCGGACGGCCTTGGTCCTACGGCCGAGGCCGAGGCGCGTGCCCTATCTTCTGGAGCGCTGACAAGTGTCCTCAGCCACGTCTACCTTCGCGACCCCAGCGTCGACCTCGACAGCCTGCTGGAACCCGTGAGAGGCGACCTTGCCGCTGCTGCTGTAGAGGCTGTGAAAGGCCGAGCTGAAGCTTTGCTGGGGAGGTTCCGTGCCTTTAGCACCTTGCCCGGGCGTGGTGCTACCAGCTCCGCGGCCTCAGGAGGCGGAGCTGCCCAGCGCGACTCCACCACAAGCGGCGGCGCCACTGGGAAGTGATCCCTTCGCAGCTTCTAACCTGTTTTAATTCCTGCAACATGCATCATGCCTCGTGGAGGCGTTTAAACTTGTGTTCGGCGTTGTGAAACAATCCATGGCTTGTAATATTTTCTTTTGAATTCCCTAGGATTTGCATTTTCCCCTTCTATTTGCTTGTGTTCTACGTCGGCAGGGCCCGACCACGCGCATACCTCAGCCACCGTTAGCCCCAACCAGAAACCAGGATGGGACTAAGGAGTGAGGGGCTACGTGGCAAGTTAGGCTCCTGAGTCGCGATGCTCAGGAGTCCCCCTTGACGCGCAAACAACAAGTAGGGAAGGGAGGTGTAGGAGTGGATTCGTTGTTCTACGTTGGCAGGGCCCGGCCCCGCGCATACCTCAGCCGCCGTTAGCCCCGACCAGAAACCAGGACGGGACTAAGGAGTAACGGGCTACGTGACCAGTTAGGATCCTGAGTTGCGATGCTCAGGATCCCCCCTTGATGTGCAAACGAGCTTTCGTACCTTGGCTCCGCTCGGGAGAGGCGCGCGACGACCAGGTCTGAGGGACCTATCTGGGTGTCGTGCATTCGGGGCTGGCCCGGGCGCAGCCCCCGTGTCCAGCCCCCTCGCGCGGCACTCCCGAGGGGAGGCGTTGCGATGGTGCCAGACACAGAGCTCTGGGCTCCCTGAGGTTGATACGGCCGTGGGCCGCCCTCAGTTGTTTATCACCAGCACGGAGCATAGCTGTAACATCCCAAATTTTCAATTTGGAATGTTATACATTAGGTCATCATGCATATCATATTTTTCTCGCATTTTCCGATCCTAGAAAATTTCACGCAACTCAAGGACCCTCGGAGAGAGTTGGAGGTTTCATTATTTTCATATTTGGGATTTCTCAAATCTTGAAAATAGGATCATTGGATTTATTTAATTATCTTCATAAAGTTTTTCCTATAAAAAACTTAAGAGAGGGAATAATATGACTTTCCCAATATTTAGGAAAAATGAAGATATTATAAATAAATCAAAATTTGGTTTTGGAAGATTTGTTTTGTTTAGGCAAAATGAGCATTTTAAAAAATATGAATGTTTGCTGTTTTTAATGTTCATTTTGTTCGACTCATTTTTAGGAGTCGGGGAAAATTTATTTTATTAAATTCGGAGTTCGTTTGGTATTTTTTTTATTTCGTTTAGTTTTGTTTAAAAAAAACGCGCCCCCCCCCTGGGCCAAGGCCCAGCCGGCCCAGCCGCCCCGGCCCACCTCCCTCTCCCTCCCTCGCCTTGAGACTCCCTTCGCCGCCCGCCCGAGTCCTTCGGGGGCAGCGCCGCCGCCGCCGCCCTTCCCCAGCTTGCCCCTCCCCAAGCCACGGACCCCCCCTCCTATTTAACCCCGCCGCCCCTCCTCTCCCTCAACCCGCCCATCGCCGCCCTCCACCCGAGCCGCCGCCGCCCGCCCCGCCGCCGTCACGGAGCACCCCGCCGCACTCGTCGCCCCTCGCCACCAGTCGACCCCGCCGCCACCCACCGCTGTCGCCCGACCCCGCCGGAGGCCGGAGCCCCGCCGGCGAGCCGCCGGAGGTAGCCCCTCGCCGCCGCCCAGATCCGGTTTTTGTGAAAAGACCGATCCGGTTTTTTTTGCGATGTTCGGTTTTTTTTCAAAAACCTAGACGGTTTATTTTTTTCGGTTTTCTTATTTAGTGAACGTTCACCGACCCGTTCGTTTCAAGGAACGCGTTCGTTGGATTAGTTCTGTTAACGAACGTCCGTTATTTAATCCGTTCGTCGTTTTCTTTTAATCGGATTTAATCCATTATTTTTCGATTCGATTTACGATCCGATTTTCAAATTTGTTTTATTTCTTGCTCGTTTATCGAATCAGGTGATTCAAGCGCTGGAGTTTCGTTATGAAACCGCCGTTCGACTAACCTACTTACACAGAGTTTTGCTACTGTAAAATTTTGACTTAGTTTCAGATTTGCTAAACCGAGTCGTTCTCTCTCGAGTTCCGACTTTCGATGCTTTATTTGATTCGATTCTTTTGCAACCAGGGTTCTTAAGTTGAACTATCTGGTTAGATCTTTTATTCGAGATTTCCCGTGCATTAGATGAGTACTTATTGTATGCTTGTTGTTTGTCTGCGTTAGATCACCGGAGTGCGCCGCTTGTTACTTGAATCTCTAGGACTCATGGATCATCGACAAGGCAAGTAACACTTTGATCATACTTTTCTACTACCCAGTTTTATGCATTAGATCAACCCTCAAACACTTGCATGTTTAGGATCTAATTAAATTGTGGGATGGGAAGTAGATTGAGGTAGTACCTATTACCTGTTTTACTTATGAAACCTTGGGAGTTACTTCTCGTTTGCTTGATTATGACATGCTATGCTAGTAGACGTGGATTGGGTGAGTGAATATCCATGACAGATGTGAGATTGTTAATTAATGGATTATTTAAGGTGGCAACCTAAACACACATCTGGGTGGATTGAGGCACCTGGTTTCTATCAGGACTTGCTCATATTTCTTCGGACCGCCACCCGTGCTCAAAGGGATCATAAGATTATTCAAACTGGAAACTTCCGTGTGCAGCCACAAGCCAATTATGGGCTCTGGCGTAGTTGACTAAGTTGTGCGAACTCTTACGGGTAGGATAGCTGATGTAGGGGATGTAGGTTGGTACGGTCTACCCACATGTAAGGTGCTAGCGCTTCTGAAAGACTATGTCTCGGTCATCCGTTTCTCAAACACCATGTAGTCACGAGAACCAAAGCGGAGGCGATCGAGTCTTGTGGGGAAAAGTGCTAAACCTCTGCAGAGTGTATAAACTAATCATGATTAGCCGTGTCCCCGGTTATGGACATCTTGAGTATCTAGTACTTGAATATCATGTGAATCTCAACATGTTACTTCTAATAATAAAGTTATTGGGTTTTAATGAGTACTTTTAATTGGGATTGAGGATGCTGTCAACCATTCTCAATGTTTAACAACCACCATGATAGTTAAATAAAATTATTCCTTTGATGTAGGGAAAAACCAGCTTTATGCAAAAATGTAACCGTAGAGCCTTACCACCAGCCATATATGCATGTAGTATAGGTTTGTTGCTTCATTGTTCTCTATGTGTTACATTGCCAGCATATTCCATGTGCTGACCCGTTTTCGGGCTGCAACTTTTCACGTTGCAGACTTTTCTGCATTTAGTAAGGTGTTAGGTCGTGGTTCTATACTCGATGATGCCGATGGAGTTGATGGACTCACTTGTCTTCCAAGCCTTCCGCTGTTATTATTAGATGGCCTTAAGCCATATTATTGTATTAAGTTCCCTTGTGGACAACGATGTAATAGTGTGTGATTGCTACTCTGCTATAAATCCTTCGAAGTACTGTGTGGTGTCAGCATTACTGATCCAGGGATGACACTGAGCACAGAGCACTAGATCCATTCGGGTCTGGTCGCTACAGAGAATGGTATCAGAGCACACGCTGACTGTAGGACACGACCACTAAGATAAAGCCATAGATCACTATTCTCTTCCCATTTTCTAACTCCTCATCTTTTCTACTCTCTTTAGGATGAAGGGCGCGAAGATCAAGTACACCCAACCGGATGAAGGCACACCTTTTGGATTTCACTTGAAGGAAGTTACCAAGTACCTAAACATTGGACTACCAAGCTTCACCGGGACTTTCAACGCCACTCTTGCTCAAGAGGAGCTGGAAGATTCACGCTCACGTTCAGAAGGACATTCGCCCCAATCACCAAGCCTATAGATAGTGTTTTCAAGGCACCAACTTGGAGTGCTGGAAAGAGCATGGCAGCTCACATCACCATGGGACGCATTGGAGAAGTTTATCAAGAAGACCTTAAGGACACTATCTACCAGATTTGCGGACGCCGAGATGACAAATGGGACGTCGTCAAGACCAAGAGGGATAGATCCATTGCAGCATTCATCCAGAGTTAAACCAGCACATTCGGCGCCGGAGAACCAGATGTGCAATGATATGTTGGAGTTGCGTAATGCAAAGGGAAGGATCATCGAACTTGAAGAAGAACTAAAGACAACTCGCAAGGACTATATGGACGAGATCGTAGCTCTAGCAAGACACAATAACGATCTTAAGTACGAGATTGAAGAACCGAAGAAGAAGTTGGCGCTCGAGAATGAAGACCAAGATGTCGATTGCCCAAGCGACTACATCAACATCGACGACATCGATTCGGATCCAAGTGAACCCGACTTTGAAGACGGTTGGGCGGAACATTATGGAGTCTTCCACCGGTTCAAATTAGTAGAAGTCCCCCACATATTAGTAGTATTCCTCCATGTAAACATTATAGTACACGCACTTTTGCGATAGTTAGATCGTTGTAAGCCTTTGTTTGATTGAATGAAGTGATTACTGTGTATTTGCTCATGTGCATTTGGGTAGTGATTCTTAGACCTCATTCTATTCTAAATTCTCATCTTTTCTAAACCCATCGATGCCTCCGAGACGCGACCCGGATTCGCTTTTCCCGCCAGAGATCACCCAACCTGATCCAGCAGCAGAATACCCTGATTCAAACATTGGTGCAGAACCAGGGCAACAACCACAACAACAACAACAACCCACCACCACCACCACCTGCGGATCATCTGACTCGTTTCCTTAGACTAAACCCGCCGGTGTATTCCAGTAGCACCGAGCCAATTGTAGCAGATGACTGGCTCCGCAAGATAGGAAGGGAGCTGACCACAGCAGGATGCACGGATGGAGAAAGAGTGAAGTTTGCAGCACATCAGCTTGAAGGACCCGCAGCAGCATGGTGGGAGAAATTCACAGCCATTTACCACCGTAGACACCGTCACATGGGATCAATTTCAGCAACCTTTTCGTGACCGCCCATGTTTCAGCAGGAGCTATGGCCATGAAGAAGCGTGAGTTTCGCAACTTACGCCAAGGAGGAAGGACTCATTGGCAAGACGTGGATGACTTTAGTAAACTAGCACGTTATGCCCCGGATGACGCGTTACTCTTGATGCAGCTAAACAGAGAAGTTTACGGAAGGACTGAATGATGAGTTCAAAGATGCCGTTGATGGTAGCCAGTTTCAATAACTACCAGGAGTTAGTAGACCGAGCCCTCATGATTGAAGGAAAGCAAAGAAGAATTGAGAACCGCAAGCGGAAGTATGGGCAAGGGAAGTATAACTCTGGAGCTCAGCAGAAACCTCGTTATACCCCTAAATCAGGAATTCAGTTTCAGCATACCCATGGAGGAGGTAATTCGCATAACCATAATAGCACCAAGAATGGGAACGGGAATGGAGGAAGCAACGGATGTAATCGCACCAACCCGTCAACACCATCCAAAGTAGACCTGAGTCATATTACTTGCTTTAAGTGCCGCAAGATCGGGCATTATGCCAATGACTGCCCGTATAGGCCGTAATGGAAATGGCAATGGAAGCTCGAAAGAAGCCCAACCCTTTCAATAGGGGACAGGTGAACCACATTGAAGTGGAGGAGGTTGAAGATCAGCCCGATGCAAGAATCGGTAAGTTTTTGGTTAAGTCATTTACTGCAGCTTGTTCTTTTCGATCTTTGGTGCATCGCATTCATACATATCAAGGGATTTGTGGATAAGTACAAGTTACCAACCCAAGCCCTTAGG
Source organism: Aegilops bicornis (assembly GCA_021605145.1). Taxonomy (NCBI): domain Eukaryota; kingdom Viridiplantae; phylum Streptophyta; class Magnoliopsida; order Poales; family Poaceae; genus Aegilops; species Aegilops bicornis. Next base: position 339,268,201 of record CM038672.1, on the reverse strand, counting down.
TCACCCATGCTAGTAACCTCACCCGAGCAGAGTATATGGCTAGTAAATGGTGTGATCGATCGCCATTAAGGATTGGACACTATGTTTTCCCCTCGGACCTAATAGTTCGAATCCCAAGGATTGGATGTGATATTAGGTATGGATTGGTTATCAAGGTATGGAGGAAACATAGATTGCACCACAAAGTCAATTTTGCTCACCACACCGTAGGAAGAAGGATTAAGTATGTATCACGGCACGAGCCGAGAAGAGCGCAAGTTAATTGCTTATCGTGAGTGGTGCGGGAAGAAGTACCGATGGTGAAGGATTTTCCGATGTATTTCCTAAGAGTTGCCGTGAATGCCACCGGATAGAGACATTGAGTTTTTGATAGAACTTTTGCCAGGAACAGGCCCAATATCGAAGCGACCATATAGGATGCCAGCACAGGATTTGGCGGAAATCAAGAAGCAGATTAAGGAGCTTTTGGATAAAGGTTTTATACGCCCAAGTTCTTCACCTTGGGGATCACCCGATTTGCTAGTGGAGAAGAAGGATGGATCGTTAAGAATGGTTGTTGATTATCGTGGATTGAATGAAGTAACAATCAAGAACAAGTACACACTACCTATGATAAATGATCTGTTTGATCGCTTGCAAGGAGCCAAGGTGTTTTCCAAGATCGACTTGCGATCGTGGTACCATCATTGAAGATTCGGGAGCAGGACATACCCAAGACAGCATTTACCACGAGATATGGACTATACGAGTATACCGTTATGTCATTTGCAGCGACTAACGCACCAGCCTATTTCATGAACCTGATGAACAAAGTGTTTATGGAGTTTTTGGATAAGTTAAATCGTGGTGTTCATTGATGACATTTTGATTTTCTCGAAGAATGAAGAGGAACACAAGGAACATTTGCGATTGGTTTTGGAGAAACCGAGGAACACCAGTTGTATGCCAAGTTCAGCAAATGTGAGTTTTGGCTAAAGGAAGTTGGATTTCTCGGACATGTTATATCCGGAGAAGGGATAGCAGTTGATCCCACAAAAGTTGAGACCGTAACCAAATGGGAAGCACCAACGACAGTTGGAGAGATTCGGAGTTTCCTTGGACTCGCAGGATACTACCGAAGGTTCATTGAGAATTTCTCAAGGATTGCTAAGCCTATGACAGAATTGTTGAAGAAGGAAAACAAATTCATATGGACTGAGGACTGTGAGGCAAGTTTTCGTGAGTTGAACAAAAGATTGGTTACCTCACCGCTTTGATATTGCCGGATCGCACTAAGGATTATGAGGTGTATTGCGGCGCTTCACGCCGAGGACTTGGAGCAGTGCTTATGCAGGAAGGAAGAGTTGTTTCGTATGCTTCACGACAACTTAAGCCCCATGAGTTGAATTATGCCACTCATGATTTGGAGTTAGCAGCCGCCAGCATGCCACGAAGACGTGGAGACATTTTCTCATTGGAAATCATTGTGAAGTATATACGGATCACAAGAGTTTGAAGTACATCTTCACACGTATGAATTGAATCTCGCACAAAGGAGATGGTTAGAGCTTATCAAGGATTATGACATGAGATTGCATTATCACCCGGAAGGCTAATGTCGTAGCAGGCATTGAGCCGTAAGAGCCACGTCAATACCCTAATGATGGGAGGAATACCCAATGAGTTAGCCGAGGACCTTCGAGAGCTATGTTTGAAATAGTTCCGAGAGGCTATGTAGCAGCATTGGAGATTCAGTCAACGCTGATGGACAAAATCAGAGAAGCCCAAAAGGCAGATAAGGAAGTTGCCTCTATAAAGGAGAAAATGAGCGAAGGAAAAGCTAAAGGATTTCGTGAGGATGAGCACGATACCCTATGGTTTGAAGACCGTGTTTATGTGCCCAATGACCCGTAGATCGTGAAGTTGATTTTACAAGAAGCTCATGATTCACCCTATTCGATTCACCCAGGAAATATCAAGATGTACTTGGATTTGAAGAATACTTTCGGTGGACCGGAATGAAGAAGGATATTGCGAGTATGTAGCAGTTTGCGATGTATGTCGAAAGTAAAGGCGTAACATCGAAGCCAGGATTGTTACAACCATTGCCGATACCGAATGGAAGTGGGATAAACTAGGCATGGATTTTATCACAGGATTACCAAAGACCCGTTCAGGATATGACTCGATTTGGGTTATAGTCGACCGTTTAACAAAGGTAGCTCATTTTATTCTAGTCAAGACCACCTATAGCAGTGCTAAGTTGGCAAAGATATACATGACCAGAATTGTGTGCTTACACGGAGTTCCGAGGAGCATCAGACGTATAGAGGAACCCAGTTTACCTCGAAATTTTGGAACCAGTTGCATGAAACATTGGGAACCCGATTGGAATTCAAAGACAGCTTTCCACCCACAGATCGATGGATGCACCGAGAGAGTCAATCAGATTTTGGAGGACATGCTGAGAGCTTGTGCCCTAGATTATGGATCTAGCTGGGATGACAATTTGTCGTATGCAGAATTTTCCTACAACAACAGTTACCAAACCAGCTTGAAGATGGCACCTTTCGAGGCTTTGTATGGAAGAAGGTGCAGGACACCGTTGTTATGGGACTAAACCGAGATCGCCGGTTGTTTGGACCAGATTTGATTAAGGAGTCCGAATGTAAAGTTAAGTTGATTCGAGATGTGCTCAAGGTAGGCTAGTCCGGACAAAAGAGCTATGCCGATTCAAGCGCCAGCGATTGAGTATGAAGTTGGAGACAGAGTATATCTCAGAGTATCCCCGCTTCGAGGAGTTAAGCGTTTTGGAGTTAAAGGAAAGTTAGCACCACGTTTCGTGGGACCGTATGAGATATTGCAACGCATGGGAGAAGTTGCTTATAAGTTGGAATTACCAGAAGGACTGTCAGGAGTTCATGATGTATTCCATGTTTCTCAGTTGAAGAAATGTCACCCCGAGATAGCAGAGGTACCGTTAAGAGACACAGTGCCACTGGAAGCAATTCAGTTGAAGGATGATTTGACATATGAGGAAAAACCGGTTAAGATTCTCGATTATGCCAGCAGAGTTACCCGCAACAAGGTTAACAAGTTTTGCAAAGTTCAGTGGAGCCACCACACTGAGGATGAAGCCACCTGGGAAAGAGAGGAAATTTAGATCAAGGACCACCTCACCTATTTTCTAGCCAACCCGAATCTCGAGGGCAAGATTCATCTTAAGGGGGTAGGTTTGTAACATCCCAAATTTTCAATTTGGAATGTTATACATTAGGTCATCATGCATATCATATTTTTCTCGCATTTTCCGATCCTAGAAAATTTCACGCAACTCAAGGACCCTCGGAGAGAGTTGGAAGTTTCATTATTTTCATATTTGGGATTTCTCAAATCTTGAAAATAGGATCATTGGATTTATTTAATTATCTTCATAAAGTTTTTCCTATAAAAACTTAAGAGAGGGAATAATATGACTTTCCCAATATTTAGGAAAAATGAAGATATTATAAATAAATCAAAATTTGGTTTTGGAAGATTTGTTTTGTTTAGGCAAAAATGAGCATTTAAAAAAAATGCATGTTTGCCGTTTTTAAAGTTCATTTTGTTCGACTCATTTTTAGGAGTCGGGGAAAATTTATTTTATTAAATTCGGAGTTCGTTTGGTATTTTTTTTATTTCGTTTAGTTTTGTTTAAAAAACGCGCCCCACAGGCCAAGGCCCGGCCAGCCGCCCGGCCCACCTCCCTCTCCCTCCCTCGCTGAGACTCCGCTTCCGCCGCCCGAGTCCGCTCGGGGCAGCGCCGCCGCCGCCGCCCTTCCCCACAGCTTGCCCTCCCCAAAGCCACCCGGACCCCTCCTATTTAACCCCGCCGCCCCCTCCTCTCCTCAACCCGCCCGTCGCCGCCCTCCACCCGAGCCTTGCCGCCCGAAAACCGCCGCCGCCGTCATAGCACCCCGCCGCACCTCGTCGCCCCTCGCCACCAGTCGACCCGCCGCCACCACCGCCTGTCGCCCGACCCGCCCGAGGCCGACCCCGGCGAGCAGCCGAGGTAGCCCCTCCCGCCGCCTCGATCCGGTTTTGTGAAAAGACCGATCCGGTTTTTTGCGATGTTCGGTTTTTTCAAAAACCTAGACGGTTTATTTTTTTCGGTTTTCTTATTTAGTGAACGTTCACCGACCCGTTCGTTTCAAGGAACGCGTTCGTTGGATTAGTTCTGTTAACGAACGTCCGTTATTTAATCCGTTCGTCGTTTTCTTTTAATCGGATTTAATCCATTATTTTTCAGATTCGATTTCTGATCCGATTTTCAAATTTGTTTTATTTCTTGCTCGTTTATCGGAATCAGGTGATTCAAGCGCCTGGAGTTTCGTTACGAAACCGCCGTTCCGACTAACCTACTTACACAGAGTTTTGCTACTGTAAAATTTTGACTTAGTTTCAGATTTGCTAAACCGAGTCGTTCTCTCTCGAGTTCCGACTTTCGATGCTTTATTTGATTCGATTCTTTTGCAACCAGGGTTCTTAAGTTGAACTATCTGGTTAGATCTTTTATTCGAGATTTCCCGTGCATTAGATGAGTACTTATTGTATGCTTGTTGTTTGTCTGCGTTAGATCACCGAGTGCGCCGCTTGTTACTTGAATCTCTAGGACTCATGGATCATCAAAGAAGGCAAGTAACACTTTGATCATACCTTTCTACTACCCAGTTTTATGCATTAGATCAACCCTCAAACACTTGCATGTTTAGGATCTAATTAAATTGTGGGATGGGAAGTAGATTGAGGTAGTACCTATTACCTGTTTTACTTATGAAACCTTGGGAGTTACTTCTACGTTTGCTTGATTATGACATGCTATGCTAGTAGACGTGGATTGGGTGAGTGAATATCCATGATGTATGTGAGATTGTTAATTAATGGATTATTTAAGGTGGCAACCTAAACACACATCTGGGTGGATTGAGGCACCTGGTTTCTATCAGACTTGCCTCAGATTTCTTCGGACCGCCACCCGGGCTCAAAGGGATCATAAGATTATTCAAACTGGAAACTTCCGTGTGCAGCCACAAGCCAATTATGGGCTCTGGCGTAGTTGACTAAGTTGTCTGCGAACTCTTACGGGTAGGCTAGCTGATGTAGGGGATGTAGGTTGGTACGGTCTACCCACATGTAAGGTGCTAGCGCTTACGAAAGACTATGTCTCGGTCATCCGCCTCTCAAACACCATGTAGTGCGAGAACCAAACGGAGGCGATCGAAGTCTTGTGGGGAAAAGTGCAAACCTCTGCAGAGTGTATAAACTAATCATGATTAGCCGTGTCCCCGGTTATGGACATCTTGAGTATCTAGTACTTGAATATCATGTGAATCTCAACATGTTACTTCTAATAATAAAGTTATTGGGTTTTAATGAGTACTTTTAATTGGGATTGAGGATCTTTGTCAACCATTCTCAATGTTTAACAACCACCATGATAGTTAAATAAAATTATTCCTTTGATGTAGGGAAAACCCAGCTTTATGCAAAAATGTAACCGTAGAGCCTTACCACCAGCCATATATGCATGTAGTATAGGTTTGTTGCTTCATTGTTCTCTATGTGTTACATTGCGGCATATTCCATGTCTTGACCCGTTTTGGGCTGCAACTTTTCACGTTGCAGACTTTTTCGCATTTACGAGTAAGGTGTTAGGTCGTGGTTCTATACTCGGTGATGCCGATGGAGTTGATGGACTCACTTGTCTTCCAAGCCTTCGCTGTTATTATTAGATGGCCTTAAGCCATATTATTGTATTAAGTTCCCTTGTGGACAACGATGTAATAGTGTGTGATTGCTACTCTGCTATAAATCCTTGAAATCTGTGGTGTCGGCATTCGATCCAGGATGACACTGAGTACAGAGCACTAGATCCATTCGGGTCTGGTCGCTACAATAGCGCTTCCGTATGTGTACGGGCATAGCCGCTCCTTGGCAGTGTCGTCAGCTAGCACGGAGCATGGTGCTTCCACTGGTACGTGGGAGGGGGCTCCCCTCCGGGAGGATCCCCCGGGGCATATACAACCCCGCCCTAACACGTGACCGGCACGGTAGGGCTAGGAGAAGTGTATCTGGGCACCCGTGAGCCAGCGCGGGACTCACGAGGCCCTACCTTGAGGCGGGTTGCGCCTGGCTCTGGGCCTTTATCAATGATGTGTTCCTGCAAGGTGGTTAGAATGCAAATGCTCTACGTCCTCAGGTCCCGGCCCTCGAGCGAGCTCAACCGCCGCTGGTATGACAGGTCGCCATGCCGTGGGTCAAGGCCAGGGGGTGAGGGCTGGAGAGCCGGTAAGATCCCATGAGTCGCGATGCTCAGGTACCCCCTTTTAACGTGCAAGCGCTTTGCATGCGAGTGGAGAGGTCCTCGATAAGCAGCAGATGATAGCCATGGGAATCAGGTTAGGCGCGGCGGAGCAAATCCATTTAGAAAGATGCAGAAAAAGCAAACGCCACTGGGTCAGGCCCAAGCGGCTTGGGGATAATGCAGCCCGAGGGGCGCTCCCATCAAGGTAGGTAAAGAGCATAAGCAAAATGGATACATGCCGCAGGGATAGACCACCGTCACCTGGGAATGATGCAGCCCTGCGGACACTCCCAGCTGAAAAATGCAACTTTGAAAGATGTCACCTGATACGGTTGAAGATGAAAGGATACTGAAGTAGCGGACGACGCGCGGTGAGGAAGCCGACCCTCACGAAGCTCTGGGACTGGAGCCTCGGGAGGCTCCGGCACGGGTGGATCTTCGAGGGCCATCTCCATCTCCGCCAGACCGCGATGCCCGACCTCCCGAGCCTCCGAATGCTCCTCGCGCTGACGAGCGGCGGCCGCGTTCGGCAGGCCGAAAGGCATGCGAACGTAGCTGTGAGGTGGACCCTCACAACGCCCCACGCGTGAAGGCCAGAGGCGCTCCTGAGACGCGGCTCGGTTGAGCCCTGGTACGTCGATGCAGACGCGCAGCCCACCATCCTCGCCTGGATGTGGGGCCACGGCGGGCAAGCGGCGGCTGTCGCGCATGACCCTTGACTCGTGTAGCTCCTGAGTGTTCCTCGCGATGAACCCTTGGGGGTTTGGCCCTCCTTGCTTCATACCTTCCTGAGGGAAACGCGCCTTGAAGCACGCCTCCAAGTGGTGCCCGAGCGCCTCCCTCGTGACCTTGGCAAAGTCGGTGACTCTCCTAGAAAGAGCCCCCGAGCCCTGCCCGAGGAGGGTGCCGGGCGCGCCTTCCTATGCGACAGAGGGTGGTGCCCCTTGGACGGGCGCGCATCCTGATGCAACGCCTCTGGAGGTGCCTGCCTCCTGAGGATTTGGGCCAGGTGAAGCCTTCTTCTTCTTAGGGACTGCCACGGGAAGTCTCCCGCTCTTGAGATCTAGGTCTTTGATTGCCGCGGCTTGGAAGGCACGCTCAAGAGAACACGTTGCATCCCTTTCCTCACAGGGCACTGTGATGACTCCACCGCTTCCTGGCATCTTGAGGACATTCTAGCCATGGTGAGTCACTGCCATGAACTTGGCCAGGGCTGGGTACCCGAGGATGGCATTGTATGGCAGGCGAATGTGGGTGACGTCAAAGTCAATGAGCTCGGTGCGGTAGTTGTTGCGCTTCCCGAAGGTGACTGGAAGGCGAACCTGCCCTATCGGCACAGTGGAACCACCGGTGACTCCTGAGAAAGGCTTGGTTGGCTGAAGCTGATCATATGGCACTTGGAGATTGTCGAATGTCTCGACAGATAGGACGTTGAGTCCCGCTCCACCGTCGAAGAGGGTCCTGGTGACTTGCACATTGCTGATGACTGGGGAACAGAGCATCGGGAGGACTCCGGCCGTTGCTGCGCACTTGAGCTGATCCGCTGAGCTGAACGTGATAGAGCACGCAGACCACCTAAGAGGGCGTGTGGCCTCAAGCCTGGGGAGGACTACATTCACCTCGCGAGCAAACTGCTTGAAGATGCGCCGAGAGGCTGGGGCCTGAGCGCCGCCCAGGATGCAAGCGATTGCGCGCTGCTTCTGGAAGCCCCCAGCCCCCTCGTCCTGATGATGGTCTTCATTCCTCCTCGGCGGTGGTGGCAGAGGAGGGAGGCTCATGCTTCCTTGAGGGCGATCCTCACGAGGCTGATCCCTCCAACCTCCCTCGCGAGGCTGGTCCTGCCAGCGGTCCTCGCGAGGTCGGTCACGCCACCCTTGGCGAGGGCCACGGTCTTCCCATCGTCCTCCGCCTCTTCCTCCTCCTTGGCCATAGCCCCGGTCGCTGCGCTCGGGGCGTCGGCCGATGCGCCCATCTCGCACAGCCCTGAGCTCTTGGCATTCGTTGGTGTTGTGGGTGTGGTGGTCGTGGTACACGCAGTACCGGCTGCCCTTCGATGAGTCAGGCTGATCCCTGCCTCGCTTGGTGTCTGGCTCCGCTGCAAGCACAGCAGCTCCCTTACACTTCACGTCCTTGACCTTGGGCTTCTTCTCTTCTGGGTCGGCAGCCAGAAGCTCGAGGAGGGAGAGGCGCCCTTCCTCAGCCTTGGCGCACTTGGTTGCCAAGTTGAACAGCTCCAGGGATGTGCACAGGTCTTCATGGATTGCTAGCTCCTCTTTCATCTTGATGTCATGCACGCCATCGGAGAAGTCTGAGATGATGGCTTCCTCAGTCACCACAGGGATCTTGAGGCGGCGTTGTTGAAGCGCTGGATGTACTTCTGCAGGTCTCTCCGCTGTTGCTTGATGCGGCGCAGTCACTCATGGTCGGGGCCGGTCGCGAGTGCCTTGGAAGTTGGCGATGAAGCGGTGCGCATCTCGTCCCTGTGAGGAGATCGTCCCAGAGCCAGGTTCAGGAGCAGTGCGGGCACCGCCCTTGAGCGCCATGGGAAACCAGTTCGCCATGACCTTTTCGTCCCCGCTGGCGGCTTTGATGCCCAGCTCGTAGAGCTGGAGGAACTCCGCGGGGTCTGCAGTGCCGTCGTAGCGAGGAGGCTGGTCCGGCTCGAACTTGCCGGGCCATGCGATGCTACGCAGCTCGGCGGTGAAGGCGCGGCAGCCTGCAGTGGCCACTTGAGCTCTCTGCTGATGCGGGGCTTGCTCCTGGTGATTCCCGCGCGCCGCTGCCTGGAGCAACGCGGGGTCCTGACGTGGTGGCGCAGGGATGCGGTCATGGCGCTCCGGTGCTGGGAGCACGCGGGCACCTTCTTGGGGACGAGGGATTTCTTGGCAACTCCTTTCTTGTCGTGCAGGCACCGGACGCGGAGGGTCTCGTCATGGGGCCAGCGCCTTTGAGCCAGAGCGCCTTCTTGGGGAGGAGGTGGCGGAGGCACCTACTGATCCTCGCCTCCTGCGCCGGATGGAGGGCGAGGCAGCGAGAGGGATGGCATAGGAGAGCCCCCTGCGGCGCTGACGAGCTCGGTGATGCGGGCGAGCCAGTCCTCGTAGAGGTCGTCGACGGGACGGTAGTGCAGGAGCTCACGCGCCAGGAGCAACGCGGCGTGCGCGTCCATGGGGGCGCGACGGGCGTGGGACGACGAACCAGCTGGAGTCAGCGACGGGGTGGCGGTGCGGCCTTCCCGCCGCACCGAAGTATGCAGGGACGAGGCCTGCTGCTCTTTCCCCGCCAGGACGGTGGCGGCGTTGGCGGCGGCGGCGGGAACGACGGGGATGATCACGCCGGCGGGCGCCCGTCTAAGCGATCTTGGTGGCGAGCAGCCCGGCGCTCGGCGCGGGCTCGGCGAGCGTCAGCCATGGACACGACGGAAGATCACACGCGACCAGCGGAAGAAAGATTCCGGCGCACCCCTACCTGGCGCGCCAAATGTCGGATTTCGGGTTCCGGCAGACCCTTGAGGTTCGAACTCTGGGGTGCGCACGGAGATCTTTCCCCTACCAGCTCATGTCTCGAAGTCTCACAAAGGACCTAGGCTAGAAAGAAGAACACACAAAGGGACACGATGTTTATACTGGTTCAGGCGACCATTCTGGTGTAATACCCTACTCCAGTGTGTGGTGTGGTGGATTGCCTCAGGGGCTGATGATGAGCAGTACAAAGGGAGAACAGCCTCGCGAGGGCTGCTCTTGAGCTGGTGCGACGAACTTCTGGGGTGAGTTCGGTCGCCTCTCTCTTGTCTATGCGTGATCTTGATTCTTCTTCTCCTTTCTCCCCCCCCCCCATTTCTACTGTGGTGGCTAGTCCTATTTATAGAGGGAGGCCCTGGGACTCTTCCCAAATAATGAGCAGGAAGGGCGCCAACAATTGGCCATTTTGAAGGGGAACATCTGGTACACTTATCCTGACTAAAGTTGGTCTTCGGCTGCCAAAGGTTCTGACGATGACGACGTCCTGGGCTCCACGAAGACCTCCATCCTGCCGTTCTGCTGGTCTTGGTCTTGTTGCACCAAAACGGTAACCTTTGCCTGATGCCCTGGCCTGTGCTTGCCCCCCTTGGCACCAAAGGGGAAACAAGGACACTATGGAGGCCGGCACCCGCCTGGCGCCCGCCTGGTCTCGATCGTCATGGCTTGCGTCACGGGCTCCTCATGAGGCACCCTTGCCTTGATCTCTCCGCCTTCTCGCGAGCCTGCCTGATGAGGCTGCTCCTGAGGAAGCTTCCTGTTGTCCGCCCCGCGAGGCTTGGCTCCTCACGAGGGTCTTGAGCTTGAGCTGATGAAGCTGGGTTGCCCTGGGCCCCCACTTGAGCCACGCCGCAGGCCGCAGGCAGGCAAGTCTGGGGACCCCCGTTCCCAGAACGCCGGCATGACCAATACAATGTTTGCTAACCTTCGATAGATTTACCACCTCTACTTCTTATATGTGAAGGCATTACTCCCCATGGGATAAGCATATGAAACATATATAATTTCCGATCTATGACATTCAAATCATTCAACCATTTACTCATAGGATATAAATGAAGCACATGAGTAAATGACAAACTACTCCAAAAAGATATAAGCGAAGATCAATGAGTAGTTAAATAATTATTTAGCTATGTGAAGACACTCTCTCTCTCTTTTAAGAATTTCAGATCTTGGTATCTTATTCAAACAGCAAGCAAAGCTAAAGAAAATAAAACGACGCTCCAAGCAAAACACATATCATGTTGTGAATAAAAATATAACTCCAAGTAAAGTTACCAATGAACGAAGACGAAAGAGGGGATGCCATCCGGGGCATCCCCAAGCTTAGGCTCTTGGTTTTCCTTGAATATTACCTTGGGGTGCCTTGGGCATCCCCAAGCTTAAGCTCTTTCCACTCCTTATTCCATAGTCCATCGAACCTTTACCCAAAACTTGAAAACTTCACAACACAAAACTTAACAGAAAACTCGTAAGCTCCGTTAGTGAAAGAAAACAAAACACCACTTAAAGGTACTATATTGAAATCATTCTTTATTTATATTGGTTAAATCTACTGTATTCCAACTTCTCTATGGTTTATAAACTATTTTAGTAGCCATAGATTCATCAAAATAAGCAAACAACACACGAAAAACAGAATCTGTCAAAAACAGAACAGTCTGTAGTAATCTGTAACTAGCGCAAACTGATGGAACTCAAAACATTCTACCAAAATAGGAAGTCCTAGATAATTTGATTATTGATCTTCTGCAATTGGAATCAGTATTTTATCACGTTCAGGAGATTTTAAACAATTGTTTTCGTGAACAGAAAGTTTCTGGAATTTTCAGCAAGATCAAATAACTATCATCCAAGAAGATCCTATAGGTCTTACTTGGCACAAACACTAATTAAAACATAAAAACACATCTAAACAGAAGCTATATGGATTATTTATTACTAAACAGAACCAAAAAGCAAAGAACTAAAATAAAAATTGGGTTGCCTCCTAAAAAGCGCTAACGTTTAACGCCCCTAGCTAGGCATGATGATTTCAAAGATGCTCACATAAAAGATAAGAATTGAAACATAAAGAGAGCATCATGAAGAATATGACTAGCACATTTAAGTGTAACCCAATTCCTATGCATAGGGATTTTTTGAGCAATAACTTATGGGAACAACAATCAACTAGCATAGGAAGGCAAAACAAGCATAACTTCAAAACTTTAAGCACATAGACATCAAACTTGATATTATTGCAATTCCTACAAGCATATATTCCTCCCTCATAATAAATTTCAGTAGCATCATGAATGAATTCAACAATATAACCAGCACTTAAAGCATTCTTTTCATGATCTACTAGCATAGAAATTTTATTACTTTCCACATAAGCAAAATTCTTCTCATTCGGAATAGTGGGAGTATCATAAGAGACTTGAATACTATAAATTGTTTCCACATTAAAAGAGTAATGTTCAGAGAAAGGGTACTCATAATAATGACATGTTTTATAAATATAATCATCACTACTCTTTATAGCATAAGTTTCATCACAATAATCATCATAAGTAGCAACTTTGTTCTCATCATAATCAATTGAAACCTCTTCCGAAATAGTGGATACATCACTAAATAAAGTCATGACCTCTCCAAATCCACATTCATAAATATTATAAGATTCAACTCCTCCAAAATAGTGGGATTATTACTTCCTAAAGTTGACACTCTTCCAAACCCACTTTCATCAATATAATCATCATAGGTAGAAGGCATGCTATCATCATAACAACTTTGCATATCAAAACTTGGGAGGCTAAAAACATCATCTTCATTAAACATAGCATCCCCAAGCTTGGGACAAACATTAATTTCAGCAAATATATTCTCAAAAACATCATCTTCATCAAACATAGCATCCCCAAGCTTGGGCCTTTTCATATCATAAGCATTATAACTCTCATTATTAATAGTATGGATAGCACCGATAGTATAGCAATTATGATATTCTTCCAAGCAAGTGCCAAAAAGATTTTCAAGATCATAAGAAGTATCATTATCTTCCCAATCATAATCATCACAAGAAGCAATAGGCATAATGAGATCATCATCAAGTCCATCACCTTCCACAATTATTGTTGATTCATTTTCATGGGGCATAACAATAATAGGAGCAACATTATTTGGGAGAGATATATTTTTACCTCTCTTCCTTTTTCTTTTCTTCTTCTTCACCTCATGTGTGGGTTCAATCCTCTTTTTGGAGCTCCTTATTAATGAGATTGGTTGAATAGAAGGCTCATCCTCGTTACCTGATTCATCATAAGAAATAATAGGAGAATATTGGGAAGTCTCTTCCCTTTCGTTAGCATTCTATTCATCTTCTATTTGTTTTCTTTTCTTTATGTAATTGGCAATATAAGTATTTTCAATGCAATTCGCCGCACAATACATATAAATTTCTTCTAGATCAAAATGAAGAACTCTATCAAGGGCAAATTCAGGAATAACCTTAGTTATACGTTTCATTTCTTCATAACCCAATTGCGAACTAAGTTCATTATGATTTGCAAGGGAAATCAAGTCATCACAATTTTTCGACACGATACGATCATGAAACAATTTGCATTGGGTACTGAAATGATCATGTTCATTGCAAAGTTGACAAGTATGGCTAAGAAAGTTTAAATTTTCAGCACAAACATCTAGCCTCTCTTGCAACCATTTAGTTTCTAAGTGCTTATGCCTCTTGCAATATCTATCTTCCCTATTTGGTGTGTACTTGCAAACCCAATGCACTCCACAAAAATTGACATGTTTATAGGAGACATTTTCATCATGACTAGTGCAATCATCGTTAGTACCATGGATATTCAAGGAGTTCATACTAACAACATTGCAATCATGCTCATCATTCAAAGATTTAGTGCCAAACATTTTAATGCATTCTTCTTCTAACACTTTGGCACAATTTTCCTTTCCATCATACTCACGAAATATATTAAAAAGGTGAAGCGTATGTGGCAAACTTAATTCCATTTTTGTGGTTTTCTTTTATAGACTAGCTAGTGATAAAACAAGAAACAAAAAGACTCGATTGCAAGATCTAAAGATATACCTTCAAGCACTCACCTCCCCGGCAACGGCGCCAGAAAAGAGCTTGATGTCTACTACACAACCTTCTTCTTGTAGACGTTGTTGGGCCTCCAAGTGCAGAGGTTTGTAGGACAAGAGCAAATTTCCCTCAAGTGGATGACCTAAGGTTTATCAATGCGTGGGAGGCGTAGGATGAAGATGGTCTCTCTCAAACAACCCTGCAACCAAATAACAAAGAGTCTCTTGTGTCCCCAACACACCCAATACAATGGTAAATTGTATAGGCGCACTAGTGCGGTGAAGAGATGGTGATACAAGTGCAATATGGATGGTAGATACAGGTTTTGGTAATCTGAAGTTATAAAAACAGCAAGGTAACTAATAATAAAAGTGAGCGTAAATGGTATTGCAATGCTAGGAGACAAGGCCTAGGGTTCATAATTTCACTAGTGCAAGTTTTATCAACAATAATAACATAATTGGATTATATAACTATCCCTCAACATGCAACAAAGATTCACTCCAAAGCCACTAATAGCGGAGAACAAACGAAGAGATTATGGTAGGGTACGAAACCACCTCAAAGTTATTCTTTCGGGTAGATCTATTCAAGAGTTTGTACTAGAATAACACCTTAAGATACAAATCAACCAAAACCATAATGTCACCTAGATACTCCAATGTCACCTCAAGTATCCGTGTTTATGATTATACGATATGCATCACACAATCTCAGATTCATCTATTCAACCAACACAAAGTACTTCAAAGAGTGCCCCAAAGTTTCTACCGAAGAGTCAAGACGAAAACGTGTGCCAACCCCTGTGCATAGGTTCATGGGCGGAACCCGCAAGTTGATCACCAAAACATACATCAAGTGAATCAATAGAATAACCCATTGTCACCACGTTTATCTCACGCAAGACATACATCAAGTGTTCTCAAATCATTAAAGACTCAATCCGATAAGATAACCTCAAAGGGAAAACTCAATCCATTATAGAGAGTAGAGGGGAGAACCATCATAAGATCCAACTATAATAGCAAAGCTCGTGATACATTAAGATCGTATTACCTCAAGCACACGAGAGAGAGAGAGAGATCAAACACATAGCTACTGGTACATACCCTCAGCCCCGAGGGTGAACTACTCCCTCCTCGTCATGGAGATTGCCGGGGTGATGAAGATGGCCACCGGTGAGGGATCCCCCCTCCGGCAGGGTGCCGGAATAGGTTGCCGATTGGTTTTTGGTGCTTACAGAGGCTTGCGGCGGTGGAACTCCCGATCTATTCTGTTCCCCAAAGGTTTTAGGGTGTATGGATATATATAGGCGGAAGAAATACGTCAGGGGAGCCACGAGAGGCCCACGAGGGTGGAGGGTGTGCCCAGGGGGGTGGGCGCGCCCCCCTCCTTCGTGCCCTCCTCGTTGATTCCCTGACGTGCACTCCAAGTCCCCTAGATTGCTTCCGTTCCAAAAATAGCTTTCCCGAAGGTTTCATTCCGTTTGGACTCGGTTTGATATTCCTTTTCTGCGAAACACTGAAACAAGGGAAAAACAAAAACTGGCACTGGGCTCTGGGTTAATAGGTTAGTCCAAGAAATAATATAAAAGTGCATAGTAAAGCCCATTAAACATCCAAGATGGATAATATAATAGCATGAATACTTCATAAATTATAGATATGTTGGAGACGTATCAATGGTTCGCAGATCAACGTCAATATTCACATCAAAACTAAAGACAAAGTTGTGAGAAGGTGTACAAATAAAGAAAAATATATAATTGATCGATGTTGTTCATAGGCATGGGTCCATTTCCTGGGCACAGTGTTGATTGCTTGGCAGCTAGTTTCACCCAGCGTTGTAGCCAAAAAGGGGGTGTACGGAGGACACCACAATCCTATCATTTTGTGCAGCTCCACTAAAATCGAGTTGACCATCCATATTTGCAAAGATATCTAGTAACTGTGATTACAATAATAGTGGAACTAGATGATGAAACATAGCACACACAAATAGAAGCCGATCACCTCTACGATCTCTCTTTATGACTAACTACTTGTTGGAGAAGATTAGGCAGGAGTTGGATGAGGAGGATAGCAAAACCAATCTCCCTTTCTGCAGTCCCACAGAAATGTAAAAACATTGCCGATGTGACATTTTTTATGTAACTACACAAAACACTCTTAAGAAAAAAAGTGATTTGTGCAGTTCACCAAAAGGTCACAATAGCAACGAGGTGAAATGGCTAGCCATGTTTTCAAAAAAGAGGTAGAAAGGAAACAATTACTGGCGAATAACACGAGTTGAAGACACATACGCCAACAAAAAAGAAGCATATTCCATGTAATAAGGGAAAGATAGCAGCATGGTGGTTTATCAAGAATAGTTTGAGGATGAGATTGCAAGATGGAAAGTACGCCGGCCGAGATACATTTTAAGCAAATAACTAAAGAAGATCCACATGCAGCAACGTGGGAAGATGGGCAGTCGAGCAAGGCCGAAGGAAGCTGTACCTGAGGGTCGTCGGGATGTTACTAGGAGGGCGCCGGCGGCCGGTGTCGTGGATCTAAGACTGACAGTAGAATGGGGGGTAGGTATGAGGAGGCAAGATCCTAGCTATGGCGAAGTTGTACACGCGAGTTTTACGAGTTCAGGCCCTTCACGGAGGAAGTAACAGCCCTACGTCTCGGAGCCCGGAGGCGGTCGACTGGATTATGCACGTGTGAGTTACAGGGGGTGCGAACCCTTGTCCTAGAGGAGGGGGTGGCTTATATAGAGTGCGCCAGGACCCCAGCTCCCCTCTGTTACGCAGGGTTCAATGTTCATAAAGAGTAAGCGTTACAGGTAACGTCCGCAATAAAGTGTTATAAATGGTAATTAAGTCCATGAGTAAACGCCCGACCGTTGCTGCGTAGAGTGACTTTAGCTCTTCTATATGTCGAGTGGTTTCCGTGACGGTCGAGTGACATTGATTCTTCCGAGTGGAATGTCTCTGGTCGAGTGGATGATGGTACCCTTAGAATGCTTCTGTCTTTAGGGTGATGCCCTTGGGGAGGGTGTCTAGGTCAGGCTTATGACCCTACCCTAGGTACATGGCTTCATCATTAGCCTACGAATGGTTCAGGGTTTGAGTGGAGAAGGAGTTGAAAATACTTCCGATTCAGCTCTTGCACTTTGGGAGTGTCTGGTTGGGATCGATGAATCAACACGGCAACATCAACTTCTTTTTCAGTCACCTTGATCCATTCTTGGTTTTGTCGAGTGAACTTTTACTAAAAAGCTTCAAGTTGATATGGAGAAAATCTTCCGTCTGACAGGTTGCTCTGTTGCCCGCGGATCTCGCGGCATTCGAAATTTTGGGAAGCGCGCGGGGCGGAGGATGCCACATCAATCGGGCTCGATAAGGCAGGGCCGCCTCGATTTCTGCACCGCCTTTTTCGCCACGTATCGCTTGCGCGACTGTTGCGGGATTTGATAAGATCGCCCGGGTCCACAAGTCAGTCACTCGGAAGCAACCTCATATAAGGCGTCGGTCCGGGGTTTTTGAACAGTGCGCTCCCATTCTTCCTCTTCCTTCTCTGTTTTCTCCACCGCATCAACTCCTGCCCCGGCGCCGCTGCTTCGTTCGAGCTCTATCAGCTGCGATGGGGAATGAGAAGACGGTGGCATTGGAGCACATGAAGAAGGCGACGGTGAAGGCGAAGGGGAAGAAGTCCAGCCGGGGTGGATCTTCCTCGAGGTGCGGTCTGCCGCGCGGCTGGATCCAGGGATATTGGATCCGATCGACGATACGCCAGGACGACATCGACGATCGGGCCGAGGAGGGATTGATCCCCCACAGATCCACGCGGCTCCCGGCGGACGAGACTGAGCCCCGACCGCAGGAGGGTGAGTGCGTCCTCTTCGCCACCCACGTCGACCGCGGGTTTTCTTTGCCTCCCCATCCTTTTTTCCGAGCTTTCTTGACCTTCTTTGGAGCACAACTTCATCATTTTCCCCCAACACCATCGTATATCTTGCCGCTTTCGTGTCCATGTGCGAAAACTTCTTGGGTTGTCAACCACACTGGGGCCTCTTAAAGCACATTTTCACGTGTCGCTCCCAGTCGGTCAAAAAAGCTAATCCGAGTGATGAGAGGACAAAAGTGATCGAGATGTGTGGGGGTCTTGGAATCCAAGTGAGGGGTAAGAGCTCTTTCCCAGCCATAATCCTACACGAGTCAGTCCGAGGGTGGCAGTCGACCTAGTTTTACTGCAAGACCAGCCGACTCCCGGTCAGTCGACTGGACTTCCCCCCTTTTCCATGGCTCGAGTAGAGAAGCCCTCCGCCCTGAAAGTGACCCTGGGGGAGAAAGCAGAGGTGAAGGTGCTGGTCGAGCGAGTGGTCCAGCTCATCCGTGATGGCGTGACCGGCATGGATCTGTTGGGAGTCTTCCTCAGGCGACACATTCAGCCGCTTCAAGCCCGTGACCATCCGATGTGGATGTATTCGGGCATTGATGATTCCACTCGGATCCATCCGGAAGAAGTCGACAAGGATACGGTGGAGAAGTGGTTGATGGGTATCACTGGCAACAAAGATAACCCCAGGGGGGCTAGGAGAGTCCCTCCACTTGACAACTCGCACCAAACAGACAAGGTCCAACTCTGAATTGCCGAGTGTTATCTTGATTTATCATGTAACTGCTTGCAATCAACCGACTGACTTTTGTCTTGCTTGTTGTCTTCTAGGCTCTTACTGAGATGTATTCGATGCCCAACGGAGAGCAGGAGCAGGATCCGGAGGGGGAGCCGAGCGGAGGCGAGAGCGGCGAGTGGCATTCTGATGGTGAAGAGGATGAGGAGAGCTCCGACCAGAGTGATGAAGAAGAGGTCGACTCACCTCGCCGTAGGGAAAGGCGATCCAAGCTCACCCACGATCCCGCAAGCGCCCGCGACAAGGAAACTGTTCAGACTGGGCAGTCGTCAAAGCGTCCTCGGACGTCTTCTCCAGCACCGACTGAAAAGGCTCCGAAACAATCCAAGGTCGTATCGCAGAAGACCCGAAAGGCGCTGCTGATACGTCTCCAACGTATCTATAATTTTTGATTGCTCCATGCTACTTTATCTAATGTTTTGGACTATATTGGGCTTTTTCCACATTTATATTATTTTTGGGACTAACCTATTAACCGGAGGTCCAAATTTTAATTGCTGTTTTTGCCTTTTTCAAAGGTTTCAAGAAATGTAATATCAAACAGAGTCCAAACGGAATGAAACCTTCGGAAACGTGATTTTCTCACCGAACGTGATCCAGGAGACGTGGACCCTACGCCAAGGCACAAGAGAGGCGGTCACGAGGGTGGGGGGTGCCCCCCTAGGGCGCGCCCCTGCCTCGTGGGCCCCCTGTTGCTCCACTGACGTACTCCTTCCTCCTATATATACCTACGTACCTCCAAACGATCAGAACAGGAGCCAAAAACCTAATTCCACTGCCGCAACTTCCTGTATCCACGAGATCCCATCTTGGGGCATGTTCCGGAGGGCTTCTACATCAACACCATAGCCTCTCCGATGAAGTGTGAGTAGTTTACTTGGACCTTCGGTTCCATAGCTAGTAGCTAGATGGCTTCTTCTCTCTTTTTGGATCTCAATACAATGTTCTCCCCCTCTCTCATGGAGATCTATTCGATGTAATCTACTTTTTGCGGTGTGTTTGTTGAGACCGATGAATTGTGGGTTTATGACCCAGCTTATCTATGAATAATATTTGAATCTTCTCTGAATTCTTTTATGTATGATTGAGTTATCTTTGCAAGTCTCTTCGAATTACCCGTTTGGTTTGGCCAACTAGATTGGTAGTTCTTGCAATGGGAGAAGTGCATGGCTTTGGGTTCAATCTTATGTGTCCTTACCCAAAGGATGTAAAGGGTTGCAAGGCACGTATTGTATTGTTGCCATCGAGGATAACAAGATGGGGTATTTATCATATTGCATGAATTTATTCCTCTACATCATGTCATCTTGCTTAAGGCGTTACTCTGTTTTTAACTTAATACTCTAGATGCATGCTTTGGATAGCAGTTGATGAGTGGAGTAATAGTCGAGATGCGTAATCGTTTCGATCTACTTGTCACGGACGTGATGCCTATATACATGATCATACCTAGATATACTCATAACTATGCTCAATTCATCAATTGCTCAAAAGTAATTTGTTCACCCACCATAGAATACTTATGCTCTTGAGAGAAGCCACTAGTGAAACCTATGGCCCCGGTCTATTCTCATCATATCAATCTCCATCACTTTTATACTTGCTTTGTTTTTACTTTGCTTTTACTTTTCACTTTGCATCTATATACCGTAAATACCAAAAATATTATCTCTATCAGATCTCACTCTCGTAAGTGACCGTGAAGGGATTGACAACCCCTAATCGCGTTGGTTGCGAGTAGCTATCATTTTGTGCAGGTACGAGGGACTTGTGCGTGGCCTCCTACTGGATTGATACATTGGTTCTCAAAAACTGAGGGAAATACTTACGCTACTGTGCTGCATCATCCTCTCCTCTTCGGGGAAAACCAACGCAAGCTCAAGACATAGCAAGAAGGATTTCCCGCGCCGTTGCCGGGGAGTCTACGCAAAAGTCAACATACCAAGTACCCATCACAATCCCTATCTCTCACATTACATTATTTTCCATTTGCCTCACGTTTTCCTCTCCCCCACTTCACCCTTGCCGTTTTATTCGCCCTCTCTTTCCCAATCTCCTCCTCTTTTCCCTTTGCCTTTTCCTTGTCCGTTTGTTTGCTCGTGTGTTGGATTGCTTGTTTGTCGCGATGGCTCAAGACGCTACTAAATTGTGTGACTTCACCAATACCAATAATAATGATTTCCTTAGCACTCCGATTGCTCCTCTTGCCAATAATGAATATTGTGAAATCAATACTGCTTTGTTGAATCTTGTTATGAAAGATCAATTCGCCGGCCTTCCTAGTGAAGATGCCGCTACTCACCTGAATAGCTTCGTTGATTTATGTGATATGCAAAAGAAAAAAGATGTCGATAATGATGTCGTTAAGTTGAAGCTATTTCCTTTTTCGCTTAGAGATCGTGCTAAAGCGTGATTTTCATCTTTGCCTAAAAATAGTATTGATTCTTGGAACAAGTGCAAAGATGCTTTTATCTCTAAGTATTTTCCTCCCGCTAAGATCATCTCTCTTAGGAACGATATTATGAATTTAAGCAACTTGAGCATGAACATGTTGCACAAGCTTGGGAGAGAATGAAATTAATGATACGTAATTGTCCTACTCATGGTTTGAACTTGTGGATGATTATACAAAAAAATTATGCCGGATTGAATTTTGCTTCTAGAAATCTTTTAGATTCGGCCGCGGAAGGCACTTTTATGGAAATCATTTTAGGAGATGCTACTAAACTCCTAGATAATATTATGGTTAATTATTCTCAATGGCATACTGAAAGATCTACTAATAAAAAAGTGCATGCTATAGAAAAAATCAATGTTTTGAGTGGAAAGATGGATGAACTTATGAAATTATTTGCTACTAAGAGTGTTTCTTCTGATCCTAATGATATGCCTTTGTCTACTTTGATTGAGAATAATAATGAATCTATGGATGTGAATTTTGTTGGTAGGAATAATTTTGGTAACAACGCATTATAGAGGAAATTTTAATCCTAGGCCTTATCCTAGTAATCCTTCTAATAATTATGGAAATTCCTACGACAACTCTTATGGAAATTTTAATAAGATGCCCTCTGAATTTGAGAGTAGTGTTAAAGAGTTTATGAATTCACAAAAGAATTTTATGCTTTGCTTGAAGAGAAATTGCTTAAAGGTGATGATTTGGCTAGAAACGTTGATAGAATTTCTCTTGAGGTTGATTCTTTAAAGCTTAGGTCTATTCCTCCTAAGCATGATATCAATGAGTCTCTCAAAGCTATGAGAATTTCCATTGATGAGTGCAAAGAAAGAACCGCTAGAATGTGTGCTTCCAAAGATGCCTTTATTAAAGCATGTTCTTCTAATTCCTATGAAAATCAAGATGAAGATCTAAAACTTATTGATGTGTCCCCTATTAAATCTTTGTTTTGCAATATGAATCTTGATGAAACTGAATATGATCTTCCTTTACCTAGAAGGCATTCTAAGAATTCGGAGTTTTTAGATCTTGATGATGAAATTGATAAAAGTGGGATTGAAGGAAATAAAAATCTAGATGTTGCTAAACCCACTATATTGGATCTCAAGGAATTTAATTATGAAAATTGCTCTTCAATTCAATGTATTTCCTTGTTGCAATCCGTGCTAAATTCTCCTCATGCTTATAGTCAAAATAAGGCCTTTACCGAACACATTGTTGATGCCTTGATACAATCTTATGAAGAAAAACTTGAGTTGAAAGTTTCTATCCCTAGGAAGCTCTATGATGAGTGGGAACCTATTATTAAAATTAAAATTAAAGATTATGAGTTTCATGCTTTGTGTGATTTGGGTGCTAGTGTCTCTACTATTCCCAAAACTTTGTGTGATTTGCTAGATTTCCGTGACTTTGATGATTGCGCTCTAAACTTGCGTCCTGCGGATTCCACTATTAAAAGCCTATGGGAAGAATTAATGATGTTCTTATTGTTGCAAATAGGAATTATGTGCCCGTAGATTTTACAGTTCTTGATATATATTGCAATCCTTCATGTCCTATTATTCTTGGTAGACATTTCCTTAGAACGATTGGTGCAATTATTGATATGAAGGAAGGGAATGTTAGATTCCAATTTCCATTAAAGAAAGGCATGTAACACTTTCCTAGAAAGAAAATAAAATTACCATATGAGTCTATTATGAGAGCCACTTATGGATTGCCTACCAAAGATGGCAATACCTAGATCTATCCTTACTTTTATGCCTAGCTAGGGGCGTTAAACGATAGCGCTTGTTGGGAGGCAACCCAATTTTATTTTTATTTTTTAGTTTTTTGATTCTGTTTAGGAATAAATAATCCACCTAGCCTCTGTTTAGATATGGTTTTATCTTTTAATTAGTGTTTGTGCCAAGTTAAACCTATTGGGTCTTCTTGGATAATAGTTATTTGATCTTGTAATTTCCAGAAACTTTGCGCTCAGTGCCCGAATTGTTAAAAATCACCAGAATGTGTTAAAATACTGATTCCAATTGCTGCTGATCAATAAACAAATTGTCTAGGTCTTCTAAGTTTGGTAGAATTGTTTGAGTTCCATAAGTTTGCGTTAGTTACAGATTACTACAGACTGTTCTGTTTTTGACAAATTCTGTTTTGCGTGTGTTGTTTGCTTATTTTGATGAATCTATGGCTAGTAAAATAGTTTATGATCCATAGAGAAGTTGGAATACAGTAGGTTTAACACCAATATAAATAAAGAATGAGTTCATTACAGTACCTTAAAGTAGTCTTTTGTTTTCTTTCTCTAACGGAGCTCACGAGATTTCTATTGAGTTTTGTGTTGTGAAGTTTTCAAGTTTTGGGTGAATTCTTTTGATGGATTATGGAACAAGGAGTGGCAAGAGCCTAATCTTGGGGATGCCCATGGCACCCCCAAGATAATCCAAGGACACCAAAAAGTCAAAGCTTGGGTGTGCCCCGGAAGGCATCCCCTCTTTCGTCTACTTCCATCAGTAATTTACTTGGAGCTATATTTTTATTCACCACATGATATGTGTTTTGCTTGGAGCGTCTTGTATTATTTGTGTCTTTGCTTGTTAGTTTCCCACAATCATCCTTGATGTACACACCTTTTAAGAGATGCCAATTTGATTGGAATTTGCTAGAATACTCTATGTGCTTCACTTATATCTTTTGAGCGTGATAATTTTTGCTCTAGTGCTTCACTTAGATCTTTTAGAGCACGGTAGTGGATTTGTTTTAAAGAAACTATTGATCTCTCATGATTCACTTAGATTATTTTGAGAGTCGTTAATAGCATGGTAATTTTCTTAATATTAATATACTTGGTATTCAAGATATGTGAAACTTTGTTTTGAGTGCGTTGAATACTAAGATAAGTTTGATGCTTGATAATTGTTTTGTGATATGGAGGAGATAATATCAAAGTCATGCTAGTTGAGTAGTTGTCAATTTGAGAAATGCTTGTGTTGAAGTTTGCAAATCTCGTAGCATGCACGTATGGTTAAAGTTGTGTAACAAATTTGAAACATGAAGTGTACCTGGCTTGTGCATCCTTATGAGTGGCGGTCGGGGACGAGCGATGGTCTTTTCCTACCAATCTATCCCCCTAGGAGCATGTGCGTAGTACTTGATTTTTGATGACTTATAAATTTTTGCAATAAGTATATGAGTTCTTTTGACTAATGTTGAGTCCATGGATTATCGCACTTTTACCTTTCCGCCTTTGCTAGCCTCTTGACCGTGCATTGCCCTTTCTCACCTTGAGAGTTGGTGCAAACTTTGCGGTGCATCCAAACCCCGTGATATGATATGCTCTATCACACATAAACCTCCTTATATCTTCCTCAAAACAGCCACCATACCTACCTATTATGGCATTTCCATAGCCATTCCGAGATATATTGCCATGCAACTTTCCACGGTTCTGTTCATCATCATCATGACATACTTTACTTTTGTCATATTGCCATCGCATGATCATGTAGTTGACATCGTATTTGTGACAAAGCCACCATGCGTTATTTTTCATACATGTCACTCTTGATTCATTGCACCATCCCGGTACATCACGGAGGCATTCATATAGAGTCATAACTTGTTCTAGTTTCGAGTTGTAATCCTTATGCTGTAATCAATAGAAGTGTGATGACCATCATTATTAGAGCATTGCCCAAAAAAAGAGAAAGGACAAAAAGAAAAAAAGAAAGGCCCAAAAAAAGGGCAATGTTACTATCCTCTTTCCACACTTGTGCTTCAAAGTAGCACCTTGTTCTTCATGTAGTGAGTCTCATATATTGTGCTTCAATGTAGCACCATGTTTTTCATATAGAGAGTCTCATAAGTTGTCTTTTTATACTAGTGGGAATTTTCATTATAGAACTTGGCTTGTATATTCCTACGATGGGCTTCCTCAAAATGCCCTAGGTCTTCATGAGCAAGCAAGTTGGATGCACACCCACTAGTTTTCTTTTGTTGAGCATTCATAGCTCTAGTGCATCCGTTGCATGGCAATCCCTACTCCTCATGTTGACATCAATTGATGGGAATCTCCATAGCCCGTTGATTATCCTCGTCAATGTGAGATTTTCTCCTTTTTTGTCTTCTCCACACAATCCCCATCATCATATTCTATTCCACCCATAGTGCTATATCCATGGCTCACGCTCATGTATTGCGTGAAGGTTGAAAAAGTTAGAGATTATTTAAGTATGAAACAATTGCTTGGCTTGTCATCGGGGTTATAGAAGTTGGGAACATCTTTGTGTGACGAAAATCAAAAATAGCCTAACTATATGATTTTGTAGGGATGAACTTTCTTTGGTCATGTTTCTTTGGGAAGACATAATTGCTTTGTTAGTATGCTTGAAGTATTATTATTTTTTATGTCAATATGAACTTTTGTCTTGAATATTTCGGATCTGAATATTCATACCACAATTAAGAAGATTTACATTGAAATTATGCCAAAGTATCACTCCGCATCAAAAACTCTCTTTTTATCATTTACCTACTCGAGGATGAGCAGGAATTAAGCTTGGGGATGCCTAATACGTCTCCAACATATCTATAATTTTTGATTCCTCCATGCTACTTTATCTACTGTTTTGGACTATATTGGGCTTTATTTTGCACTTTTATATTATTTTTGGGACTAACCTACTAACCGGAGGCCCAACCCAGAATTGTTGTTTTTGCCTTTTCGGTGTTTCAAGAAACATAATATCAAACGGAGTCCAAACGGAATGAAACCTTGGAAACGTGATTTTCTCACCGAGCGTGATCCAGAGACTTGGACCCTCACGCCAAGGCACAAGAGAGGCGGTCACGAGGTGGGGGGCGTGCCCCTTGCCTCGTGGGCCCCTGTTGCTCCACCGACGTACTCCTTCCTCCTATATATACCTCACGCACTTCAACCGATCGTAACAGGAGACAAAACCTAATTCCACCACCGCAACTTCCTGTATCCACGAGATCCCATCTTGGGGCCTGTTAGGAGCTCCACGGAGGGGCATCCATCACGGAGGGCTTCTACATCAACACCATAGCCTCTCTTATGAAGTGTGTGTAGTTTACTTCAGACCTTCGGGTCCATAGTTAGTAGCTAGATGGCTTCTTCTCTCTTTTGGATCTCAATACAATGTTCTCCCCTCTCTCGTGGAGATCTATTCAATGTAATCTTCTTTTCAAGCGGTGTGTTTGTTGAGACCGATGAATTGTGGGTTTATGATCCAGCTTATCTATGAATAATATTTGAATCTTCTCTGAATTCTTTTATGTATGATTGAGTTATCTTTGCAAGTCTCTTGAATTATCCGCTTGGTTTGGCCAACTAGATTGGTAGTTCTTGCAATAGGAGAAGTGCATGGCTTTGGGTTCAATCTTGCGGTGTCATTACCCAAAGGATGTAAAGGGTTGCAAGGCACGTATTGTATTGTTGCCATCGAGGATAACAAGATGGGGTATTTATCATATTGCATGAATTTATTCCTCTACATCATGTCATCTTGCTTAAGGCGTTACTCTGTTTTCATTAACTTAATACTCTAGATGCATGCTGCATAGCTGTCGATGAGTGGAGTAATAGTAGTAGATGCAGGCAGGAGTCGGTCTACTTGTCACGGACGTGATGCCTATATACATGATCATACCTAGATATTCTCATAACTATGCTCAATTTGATTAATTGCTCAACAGTAATTTGTTCACCCACCATAGAATACTTATGCTCTTGAGAGAAGCCACTAGTGAAACCTATGGCCCTCGGGTCTATTCTCATCATATCAATCTCCATCACTTTTATAATTGCTTTGTTTTTACTTTGCTTTTACTTTTCACTTTGCATCTATATACCAAAAATATTATCTCTATCAGATCTCACTCTCGTAAGTGACCGTGAAGGGATTGACAACCCCTAATCGCGTTGGTTGCGAGTAGCTATCGTTTTGTGCAGGTACGAGGGACTTGTGCGTGGCTTCCTACTGGATTGATGCCTTGGTTCTCAAAAACTGAGGGAAATACTTACGCTACTATGTTGCATCATCCTCTCCTCTTCGGGGAAAACCAATGCAAGCTCAAGACGTAGCAGCTGCCGAGAATCAAAATCGACATCCCTGTTGCCTCTTTGTAAGTGTCATGTCTTCAGTTCTACCCGAAATTCTGCGTTGTCTATTTTTCCTTGGTTTGACCGAATGAATCTTGAAATTAGCAGTGCCGCTACTTCTGGGACATCTGCTTAGAAAACGAGGATGAGGACATGGAAGATGCGGTCACCTCCAACATATAATATTTGTGATCTTGTCTTTGCTTTGTCGATTGAACTGCGGTACAACCAACGAGGATGAATTTTTGGCGATTGACCTTTTTATAGCTCCTCCCAACATCATTGATCTCCCAGCCGACGACGAAGACGAGCCACAGAGGCCCTTGGGGAGAAGAAGCAGGAAAACATCCGCCGGGCAGACGCCTCAGTCAACGCCGGTGGCGGAACCGGTAATCCAGGAAGCCGGCGATGCCAATCGGACCTCCATCACCATCGCCATACCACTGTCGAGTGCTCAGCCTTCAGCGTCAGCCGCGCAGACTCCCGCCGATCCTCCTTCACTTTTTACTGCACATCATGTCCCAGAGGACCAGGTGGGTGCTGCCAAAGAGGCTATACACTAGGCGGGCATTATGATGCAGAAGATTAAGATGGTGCAGGAAGCCAGCCAAGCTGCTTATGATGCCAGCTCCACTCTCCAGAGCAACGTCCAGGTTAGCAGATTGCCGACTGACTCTTTTAGCTTGTTCTGTTAGGATATGCTACCTGAAAACTTTCTTTCAAAGAATCTGTTCATCTGTCTGCACTTCGCATCTGTACACCCGCTGGGTGTTTTGATTTGCCACTGAGCAAACTTGTATCTTAGGTCGACTAGGTTGTGTTGATTGAATTTTTGAACTAGTGGGGGCATGCTGAGTGCACCCACTGGGTGTAGTCCCCGAGACCATAGTTGACTGCGGGTAGTCGACTGTGGTCTGAGAAGCTAAATTTTCCACTCGGTCTGGACGGACCATGTCGAGTGGAATCCGAACCAGTGGGGGCACGCTAAGTGCACCCGCTAGGTGTAGTCCCCGAGACCGTGCTCGACTGCGGGTAGTCGACTACGGTCTTAGATCCTCTTATTTTTTTTACACTCGGCCTGGACAGACCACGTCGAGTGGAAACTGGACCGGTGGGGGCACACTATGTGCAACCACTGGGTATAGTCCCCGAGACCGTGGTTGACTGCGGGCAGTCGACTACGGTTTGAAAACAACTTGAATTTATCGAACTATTGTTCTGAAGTAACTAATCTGTCCATCTGTCGATTGACTGCCCATGATTACAGAAATCATGTGAACTCGGAGTTCGTTTTGCTGAATTGGAGAAAAAACAGATTTAGCTCAACCTCGATCTGGAACTGGCCAAGATAAATCTGCAGAAGGCCAAGGATGAAGCTGCTGGTAAGAGAAAGCTTGCTGACTGATTTGTCTCTGTACCAGATTCTATTTTGCTTTTTCTGAACCGAGCGATGTTTCTTTCAGAGAAAATGAATCAAGCTTTGGCGAAAAAGGACCAAGATCTTGCGGCCGCGTAAAGCGTGTAACGAGAAAAGCACTCGTTGAATGTAAGCTAGCTTCAACAAAGAACTGGAGGAAGAAAACGGCAAGCTGAAAACTGCCCTTGATGAAGCCAATAAGGAAGCGACTCACCTGAGGAAGGACAAGAACAATCTGAACGAGAACAAGGAAGGCATTGCTCGCAAGAGGGACGATCTGGAGAATTTTCTGGGAGGTCTTGCCAAGAAGCTGTTCGTCATGCTTGAAGGTATTTTCTTTGAACCAACTGACTTGTCATTGTCGACTCGATATACAACCGTTGACTCATCTTTGAATTGTACATGCAGAATTTTGCCGGAACTTCGAGGAAGAGACTGGACGAGTTGAGACAAGCTTGGACCCCATCCATTCTCCAGTGAAAGACGAGGCTGCCATGAATGTACTCCGATTGGAATCTCGTGTTGCTGGTGTTGTTGATTATCTTGCTCGACTGAAGGTCGCAATGTTGCGGATCGACACAACACTCTAGCCAGGGGCAACGCTCCAGAATGACCTCGAGTCTCTGATGACTCGACTTAATGAGATTCACGGTCGAGTGCAAGAATGGAAGAAGTCTTCTGCCCGGTGCGTCGCTGATGTCGCTCTGTCTTTGGTTCGTGTCCACTGCAAGGAAGCGCAAGAAGAGAAGCTGGTAGCGATCAAGGTCGCCAACACCAAGAAGCATGACTTCCAATCTTTCATGGAGACCTTCATTGCTGCTGCCACTCGGATTGCCGACAGAATCGATCAGGACGAATTCTTCGAGCCTGTCAGCCCTCCTCCTGCAGAGTGAACAAACTTTTATGCTCCACCTTAAATTTGCCTTGGAATGCCGAGTGATTTTGTAACCATTAAACTCCTTTGGGCTTGATTCCCGAGTACTTTAATCCGCGGTCGGAACCTTAGGATTTATCTGAATTTGGTTAATCTCCGAATATGCTTGTGCTTGCCTTCGGGTGGAATTTGTTCTTCACTCGGAATATTTTTTGTACTTTAGATGCAGCTCGGGGGAAGAGGTTCCAGTCGTACTGCACCTCGTCGTCCTTGCGGATGAGGATGGAGCCCACGTTATACTTGTGGCGTAGCTCTGAGGAGAAGGTTGCAGTCGACCTGCACCTCGTCGTCCTTGCGGATAAGGATGTGTTTCAAACTTAGGCGAGTACTGGACTGCAGCTTAGCCCCCGAGTGGCAGGCTTGCTCACCACTCGGTAGGATTTTTCAAACTTAGGCGAGTACTGGACTGCAGCTAAGCCCCCGAGTGGGAGGGTTGCTCACCACTCGGTAGGATTTTTCAAACTTAGGCAAATCTTGGACTGCAGCTAAGCCCCAGTGGGAGGGTTGCTCATGACTCGGTAGGATTTTTCAAACTTAGGCGAGTCTTGGACTACAGCTAAGCCCCAGTGGGAGGGTTGCTCACCACTCGGTGGGATTTTTCAAACTTAGTAGTCTTGGACTACTGGCTAAGCCCGAGTGGGAGGCTTGCTCACCACTCGGTAGGATTTTTCAAACTTAGGCGAGTTCTGGACTGCAGCTAAGCCCCCGAGTGGGAGGCTTGCTCACCACTCGGTAGGATTTTTTAAACTTAGGCGAGACGGATTCGCGGCTAAGCCCCCGAGTGGGAGGGTTGCTCACCACTCGGTAGGATTTTTTAAACTTAGGTGAAACGGATTCGCGGCTAAGCCCCCGAGTGAGAGGCTTGCTCACCACTCGGTAGGATTTTTTAAACTTAGGCGAAACAGGTTCACGGCTAAGCCCCCGAGTGAGAGGCTTGCTCACCGCTCGATATGATTTTTTAAACTTAGGGGAAATGGATTCGCGGCTAAGCCCCCGAGTGGGAGGGTTGCTCACCACTCGATAGGATTTTTCAAACTTAGACGAAACGGATTCGCGGCTAAGGCATCCACTTGGGGATTTGAAACATATAACAAAGAAACAGCAAACATTTAGGAGACTATAAATTGTGTCTTTGATAATCAAACTAGAAGGTATTTCTTATTACATATGAACGCTTAAGTATAAAAGGGGCGGAGCAACTCCGCATCCAAGCGCGTGGCTCGTCTTTCTTGTGCTCGACATTGTAAAGGTGGTATGCTCCATTGTGGAGCACTCTTGTGACGATGAAGGGGCCTTCCCAAGCAGGAGCAAGCTTGTGTGGTTTCTGCTGATCAACTCGAAGAACCAAGTCTCCCTCTTGAAATGCTCGACCCCTCACATTTCTGGCATGGAATCGACGCAGTTCTTGCTGATAGATGGCCGACCGGATCAGGGCCATCTCTCTTTCCTCTTCCAGGAGATCAACTGCATCTTGAAGTGCCTGTTCTGCTTCATCTTCTGAGAAAAGCTCAACTCGGGGTGCATTGTGAAGCAAGTCATTCGGGAGTACATCTTCAGCTCCATAGACTAAGAAGAATGGAGTTCGGCCAGTCGACCAATTGGGAGTTGTCCTCAATCCCCAAAGCACTGATGGAAGTTCATCGACCCAGGCGCCTGCTGCGTGCTTGAGATCACGCATCAGTCGGGGTTTCAGTCCTTTGAGAATCAATCTGTTTGCTCTTTCAGCTTGTCCATTCGACTGGGGGTGGGCAACTGAAGCATAGTCGACTCGAGTGCCTTGGGAAGCACAGAAGGCTCTGAACTCATCAGAATCGAAGTTCGACCCATTGTCAACGATGATGCTATGCGAAACACCATATCTGAATGTTAACTCTCTGATGAAGCTGACAGTAGTACTGGCTTCAAGACTTTTGATAGGCTTGGCTTCGATCCATTTGGTGAACTTGTCGACTGCCACGAGCACATGAGTGAAGTCGCTCCTACCAATCTTGAGAGGTCCAACCATATCCAATCCCCAAACAGCAAAGGGCCAGACGAGTGGAATGGTCTTCAGGGCTGATGCAGACTTGTGAGACACGTTGGAGTAAAACTGGCAACCTTCACATTTGTCGACTATTTCTTTTGCCATCTCATTTGCTCGTGGCCAATAAATCTCGCTCGGTATGCTTTAGCCACAATGGTCTGAGAAGACGCATGGTGACCACAGGTCCCCGAGTGGATGTCATTGAGGATCACTCGACCTTCCTCTGGTGTTATGCATTTCTGGCAGACTCCAGTCACACTTTCTCTGAACAACTGTCCTCTTATCACAGTAAAGGCTTTGGATTGACGGACGATCTGTCTAGCCTCTTCTTCATCCTCTGGGAGTTCTTTCCTAAGGATGCATGAAATGTACGGCACTTTCCAGTCGGGAGTGATGACCAAAACCTCAATGATCAAGTCGACCACGACTGGGACTTCGACTTCAGTCGGATCAGTGGCGCTTTTTGGTTGTGGGGGCTCTTCAGTGAAAGGATCTTATTGAACTGAAGGTGTATGAATATGTTCCAAGAACACATTGCTGGGAATAGCCTCCCTCTTGTAACCTATCTTTGCCAGATCATCGGCTGCTTGATTTTTCAGTCGGTGTATGTGTTGGAGCTCTAACCCCTCGAACTTCTTCTCTAACTTTCTTAGTGCATTAAGTAGCCCGTCATAGCTGGGCTTCTGACATCCCACTCCTTCATCACTTGCTTAACTACTAAATATGAGTCGCCGTAGACCATGAGGCGACGGACGCCGAGTGAAATGGCCATACGCAACCCGTACAGAAGTGCTTTATATTCAGCTTCGTTGTTGGAGGAGTCAAAATGAATCTGGAGAACATAGCTGAGTTTTTCGCCTCGGGGGGATACCAATACCACCCCAGCATCGTAACCATTCAGCATCTTGGATCCATCGAAGAACATGGTCCAATGCTCCGAGTGAATGTGAGTCGGCAGTTGATGTTCAATCCAGTTGGCGAGGAAATCTGCTATTCCTTGGGACTTGATAGCTTTCTTTGCCTCAAACTTGATATCCTAGGGAAGGAGTTCAATCGCCCACTTTGCCACTCGACCGGTTGCATCTCATTGTTCGGGATCTCGACAATGGTGCGTCGTGGCGACTATAATGGAGTGATCGTAAGTAATGTGCAACCTTCTTCATGGTCATGTAAATCCCATAAACAAGCTTACGATAATGTGGATATCTTTGCTTGGATGGATTCGTAACTTGAAACATAGTATCTTTGGTATTTGAACTTTATAGGCTTTTCCTTCTTCCCGCTCGACCGTGAGCACCGTACTGACAAGTTGTCCTGTGGCTGCAATATAAAGCAGTAAAGTCTCTTTGCTGATTGGGGCAGCAAGCACCGGCTGGGTGGAAATCAGGGCTTTGAGTTCTGCAAACGCTGCGTCAGCTTCATCTGTCCACTCGAACTTGTCAGATTTCTTCATCAGTCGGTAAAAAGGAAGGGCCTTTTCACCGAGACGAGATATGAATCGACTCAAGGTGGCCAATCAACCAGTAAGCTTCTGGACATCATGTACACGTACAAGGCGCTTCATCCGGAGTATGGCACCAACTTTCTCTGGGTTTGCATCGATCCCTCATTCGGAAACAAGGAAACCGAGAAACTTTTCAACAGGAACTCTGAATGTACACTTTGATGGATTAAGCTTGATGTCATACCTTCTAAAGTTGGCAAAAATTCCAGCAAGGTCAGCCAGCAGGTCGGAACCCTTTCATGACTTGACCATAATGTCATCCATGTATGCTTCCACATTCTGACTGATTTGAGTTAGCAGACTCTTCTGAATCATCATCATGAATGTGGCTCCAGCGTTCTTCAGGCCGAATGGCATGGTGACATAACAAAAACATCCGAATGGAGTGATGAAAGCCGTTTTTATCTCATCGGGTCCATACAGTCGGATCTGATGATACCCGGAATAGGCATCTAGAAAAGACAATCGCTCACACCCCGCAGTCAAGTCGACAATTTGGTCGATGCGGGGGAGAGGAAAATGATCTTTAGGGCATGCCCGATTGATATGCTTGAAGTCAATGCACATGCGAAGTGAATCGTCCTTCTTAGGGACCATGACAACATTGGCGAGCCACTTAGAGTGGTAAATCTCTCGGATGAACTCAGCTGCCAGGAGCCGAGCCACTTCCTCACCAATTGCTTTCCTCTTCTGCATGGCGGACCATCGAAGATGTTCCTTGACTGGTTTTACCTTCGGGTCGACTTGCAAATGATGCTCAGCCAGTCCCCTGGGTACACCCGGCATGTCAGAAGGTTTCCATGCAAAGATGTCCCAGTTCTCACGAAGGAGCTGGATGAGCGCTTCTTCCTATTTACTGTCGAGTGATGTTGAGATATGAGTAGGAGCAGCATTAGTGTCCGTTGGGTGAATATGAATCGTCTTGGTTTCACCAGACGACTCAAATTGAGAATCAGTGGCGGGATTCTTGGAGCGCAATAAATCACTTGGATCTGCGTTCTTCCGGTATTCTTGCATTTCGATTGCTGCCATTTGCGCATCGGCAATTTTTGAACCCTTCTTGAAGCACTCTTCTGCCTTCTGCCGATTGCAGTGATAGTGATCACTCCTCTAGGACCAGGCATTTTCAACTTGAGGTATACGTAACATGGTCGAGCCATGAAACGTGCACAGGCTTGCCTACCCAGAATGGCATGATAAGCACTCTGGAAATGCACTACTTAAAATGTCAACTTATCTTTGCAGTAATTCTTGGAATCACCAAAAACCACATCAAGGGCGATCTGGCCGAGTGATTCAGCCTTCTTGCCAGGTATGACGCCATGGAAACTCATATTGCTTTCACTGAGCTTGGACATCGGAATGCCCATTCCCTTCAAAGTCTCCGCATACAGGATATTTAGGCCACTACCACCATCCATCAGCACTTTAGTCAGTCGAGTGCCTTCAACAACTGGGTCGACCACGGTAGCTTGCCTCCCGAGGGTGGCTATACGTGCTAGGTGGTCGATGGTCGAATGTGATGGCGATGCAGGACCACTTCAGATAACTTGGTGTTGCTGGAGCAACCATGTTCACCTCTCTCTTTATAACTTTCAGTCGACTTTTGCTTTCAACATCAGCAAAAATGATCAGAGTGGAATTGACGTTGGGAAAACCATCATCATCATCTTCCTTATCCTCAACCTTGTCCGACTCCTTTTCCTTCTCCTTTGGCTGTTTCTCTCGAAATTGCTGGATCAGGAGCCGACAATGTCGATTGGTATGTTTTACCCTCTTCATCTTTCTTGATGTGAATGTGACAGGGTAAATCCAACACATCATTTCCATCTTGATCTTTCACTTTCTTGGGGTTCCAGGGTCCTTTGGGCTTCCCCTTGAACTTTCCTCGAGGCACCAGTAAAGCTTCACCAGGAGCAGCTAGTTCGGCCTTGCGCTTCGACTTCCGATTGGAATTCCCTCCTCCGGTTTCCTGGGCGACTGTTTTATGTCTGCCGCTCTGAAGTCGGTCTTCCTCTTCACCATTAGCATACTTGGTGGCGATCTCCATCATCCAGGATAGAGACATATCTCCTGTCCGACCGAATTTCAGATTCAACTCTTGATACTTAACACCCTCCTTGAAGGCACAAACTGCTTGGTGATCTGACACATTCTCCACTGTATGATGCAATGTGATCCATCTCTCGATGTAATCTCTCAAGGTCTCATTCGGTTTCGGCACGCAGGACTGCAATTCTGTTAACCCTGCCAGCCGTTTGCGAGTACCCTCAAAGCTTCTGACAAACACTCGGGCGAGTTCTTCCCAACTGTATGTGCTGCCAGGTGCTAACTGATTCAACCATGCTCTGGCTGAGCCTTCCAACATAAGAGGAAGGTGTTTCATGGCCACTTCATCATTGCCGCCACCTATACGCATAGCCACTCGGTAGTCCTCAAGCCAAGTGTCGGGGCTTGGACTCACCGATGAACTTGTTGATTCGATCGCCAACTTTGAAGTTGGGAGGAATCACCGCAGCCCTGATGGCTCTACTAAAGCACTCTGGGCCTGAAACATGTACTCTGCTGCCAGTCGGGTGATCTCTGTCATGACCCTCTCTGTGTGCTCTATTTCTGTCGACCAGACCTTGAACAAGAATAGATCTCGCATCAAAGCCTGGCTCCCTGGGGTCGACTGGAATTCTTCGCCCGCCACTGTGAGGGCGTCTGTCATCATGCTGCCGAGGCACATATGACCCACTCCTCGGGGGAGGTGTGGGCACTCGACGAGGGTCATCGTGGTCGAGTCGGCGATCATATTGCTCCCGGTTTCTGTACTGATCTTGACGGTCTCCACGTCCCTCACGCCGCGGGGGCGATCTTGGGCTATGAGCCGACTGAACTCTGTCTACCACCACAGACATGCTATGAATTCTATTCCTTGACTGTGATACTGCTATTTTCTACTCTCCTGCAGCCCGGAGTAAAGCCCGGATCTGCATCAAACCTCTACCAGCTTCCGACTGGGAAGGCTGAATCGACTCTGCTATTCGGGCTACAGCTGTGAGATTTTGAATCAGAGTTCGGTATACCTGAGTTGGAGGCGGAAAAACTTGTCGTCGACTGGACTCAGCAATCCGTTATCGAGCATGCTCGTCGAGTGCGTGCTGGAGGTTCTCCAGTCGAGTGCGCTCAGCCAAGTTGGCCAGGCGCGCCTCCTCCAAGGCCCGGGCCTCGGGGGTTTCTCCAACGATAGGAGTGTGAAGTGCATCCATGTTACGGCGGCGAAGCTCTTCCCTCTGCTGCGAAGAGAGGGGCTCGGGGCGGTACTCCTCGTGGATGCGCGATGGATCACCGCCGCCATCGCCACCATCGTCGCAGGGGAAGCCAGGAGGACTGCGCAGTCCGTTGACCATCAGGACTTCCGCCGCGGGGTCACTGTTGTCGCACTCGGATGCAGTCTCGACGGAGCCAATCGAACAGGCCGTAGAGAGTTTTGTTGGGCTCGATTGCCGCGACTTGCGGGTGGCCGATTGGTGGGCCACCCCATGCCTCACCCACCGCTGGAGCCGCGACTGACCGGAACGCTTGCACCGGTGAATAGCGGGGAGCGAGGATGCCACAGGAGCCGACCGATACTGAGTCGACGGCTGCCGAAGAAGGACTATACGGACGCATGCGCAAAAGTGCGTTGCCCCACGGACGGGGAGCGCCTCGACGTCGAGTGGAGCCTCTTGTAGCCAAGCGGAGTCGTCGGCGACGAACACGAGCGCGCCGAGACGGATCTCGCGGCCCTCGGCCAATCCTCCGTCGGAAACAATGATGATGGGGATCGGAAAAGTCGCAACTTCTCCAACAAGTCGCTAAGACACCTGCCCCATTGTGGGCGCCAACTATCGTGGATCTAGGACTGACAGTAGAATGAGGGGTAGGTATGAGGAGGCAAGATCCTAGCTATGGCGAAGTTGTACACATGAGTTTTACGAGTTCAAGCCCTTCGCAGAGGAAGTAACGGCCCTACGTCTCGGAGCACGGAGGCGGTCATTTGGATTATCTGGCGTGTGAGATTCTGAGGGTTGCGAACCCTTATCCCAGAGGAGTGGGGTGGCTTATATAGAGTGCGCCAGGACCCCAGCTCCCCTCCGTTACACATGGTTCAATGTTCATAAAGAGTAAGCGTTACAGGTAACGTCTGCAATAAAGTGTTATAAATGGTAATTAAGTCTATGAGTAAACATTTAGGAGACAGTAAACTGTGTCTTTGATAATCAAACTAGAAGGTATTTCTTATTACATATGAACGCTTAAGTATAAAAGGGGCGGAGCAACTCCGCATCCAAGCGCGTGGCTCTTCTTTCTTCTGCTCGACATTGTAAAGGTGGTATGCTCCATTGTGGAGAACTCTTGTGACGATGAAGGGGCCTTCCCAACCAGGAGCAAGCTTGTGTGGTTTCTGCTGATCAACTCGAAGAACCAAGTCTCCCTCATGAAATGCTCGACCCCTCACATTTCTCGCATGGAATCGACGCAGGTCTTGCTGATAGATGGTCGACCGGATCAGGGCCATCTCTCTTTCCTCTTCCAGGAGATCAACTGCACCTTGCCGTGCCTGTTCTGCTTCATCTTTTGAGAAAAGCTCAACTCGGGGTGCATTGTGAAGCAAGTCACTCGGGAGTACAACTTCAGCTCCATAGACCAAGAAGAATGGAGTTCGGGCAGTCGACCAATTGGGAGTTGTCCTCAATCCCCAAAGCACTGATGGAAGTTCATCGACCCGAGCGCTTTCTTTGCGTGCTTGAGATCACGCATCAGTCGGGGTTTCAGCCCTTTGAGAATCAATCTGTTTGCTCTTTCAGCTTGTCCATTCGACTGGGGTGGGCAACTGAAGCATAGTTGACTCGAGTGCCTTGGGAAGCACAGAAGGCTCTGAACTCATCAGAATTGAAGTTCGACCCATTGTCAACGATGATGCTATGTGGAACACCATATCTGAATGTTAACTCTCTGATGAAGCTGACATCAGTACTGGCTTCAAGACTTTTGATAGGCTTGGCTTCGATCCATTTGGTGAACTTGTCGACTGCCACGAGCACATGAGTGAAGTCGCTCCTACCAGTCTTGAGAGGTCCAACCATATCCAATCCCCAAACAGCAAAGGGCCAGACGAGTGGAATGGTCTTCAGGGCTGATGCAGACTTGTGAGACACGTTGGAGTAAAACTGGTAACCTTCACATTTGTCGACTATTTCTTTTGCCATCTCATTTGCTCGCGGCCAATAAAATCTCACTCGTTATGCTTTGGCCACAATGGTCTGAGAAGACGCATGGTGACCACAGGTCCCCGAGTGGATGTCATTGAGGATCACTCGACCTTCCTCAGGTGTTATGCATTTCTGGCAGACTCCAGTCACACTTTCTCTGAACAACTGTCCTCTTATCACAGTAAAGGCTTTGGATTGACGGACGATCTGTCGAGCCTCTTCTTCGTCCTCTGGGATTTCTTTCCTAAGGATGTATGAAATGTACAGCACTATCCAGTCGGGAGTGATGACCAAAACCTCCATGATCAAGTCGACCACGGCTGGGACTTCGACTTCAGTCGGATCAGTGGCGCTTTTTGGTTGTGGGGGCTCTTCAGTGAAAGGATCTTATTGAACTAAAGGTGTATGAATATGTTCCAAGAACACATTGCTGGGAATGGCCTCCCTCTTGTAACCTATCTTTGCCAGATCATCGGCTGCTTGATTTTTCAGTCGGTGTATGTGATGGAGCTCTAACCCCTCGAACTTCTTCTCTAACTTTCTTAGTGCATTAAGTAGCCCGTCATAGCTGGGCTTCTGACATCCCACTCCTTCATCACTTGCTTAACTACTAAATCTGAGTCGTCGTAGACCATGAGGCGACGGACGCCGAGTGAAATGGCCACACGCAACCCGTACAGAAGTGCTTTATATTCAACTTCGTTGTTGGAGGAGTCAAAATGAATCTGGAGAACATAGCTGAGTTTTTCGCCTCGGGGGGATACCAATACCACCCCAGCACCGTAACCATTCAGCATCTTGGATCCATCGAAGAACATGGTCCAATGCTCCGAGTGAACCTGAGTCGGCAGTTGTTGTTCAATCCACTCGGTGAGGAAATCTGCTATTGCTTGGGACTTGATAGCTTTCTTTGCCTCAAACTTGATATCCAAGGGAAGGAGTTCAATCGCCCACTTTGCCACTCAACCAGCTGCATCTCTGTTGTTCAGGATCTCTGACAATGGTGCGTCGCTGAAGACTATAATGGAGTGATCAGAGAAGTAATGTGCAACCTTCTTCATGGTCATGTAAATCCCATAAACAAGCTTCTGATAATGTGGATATCTTTGCTTGGATGGATTCAGAACTTCAGAAACATAGTATCTTTGGTATTTGAACTTTATAGGCTTTTCCTTCTTCCCGCTCGACTGTGAGCACCGTACTGACAAGTTGTCCTGTGGCTGCAATATAAAGCAGTAAAGTCTCTTTGCTGATTGGGGCAGCAAGCACCGGCTGGGTGGAAATCAGGGCTTTGAGTTCTGCAAACGCTGCGTCAGCTTCATCTGTCCAATCGAAATTGTCAGATTTCTTCATCAGTCCGTAAAAAGGCAGGGCCTTTTCACCGAGACGAGATATGAATCGACTCAAGGCGGCCAATCAACCAGTAAGCTTCTGGACATCATGTACACGTACAAGGCGCTTCATCCGGAGTATGGCACCAACTTTCTCTGGGTTTGCATCAATCCCTCGTTCGGAAACAAGGAAACCGAGCAACTTTTCGCCAGGAACTCTGAATGTACACTTTGATGGATTAAGCTTGATGTCATACCTTCTGAAGTTGGCAAAAATTTCAGCAAGGTCAGCCAGCAGGTCGGAACCCTTTCATGACTTGACCACAATGTCATCCATGTATGCTTCCACATTCCGACTGATTTGAGTTAGCAGACACTTCTGAATCATCGTCATGAATGTGGCTCCAGCGTTCTTCAGGCCGAATGGCATGGTGACATAACAGAAACATCCGAATTGAGTGATGAAAGCCGTTTTTGTCTCATCGGGTCCATTCAGTCGGAACTGATGATACTCGGAATAGGCGTCTAGAAAAGACAATCGCTCACACCCCGCAGTCGAGTCGACAATTTGGTCGATGCGGGGGAGAGGAAAATGATCTTTAGGGCAGGCCTGATTGATATGCTTGAAGTCAATGCACATGCGAAGTGAATCGTCCTTCTTAGGGACCATGACAACATTGGCGAGCCACTTAGAGTGGTAAATCTCTCGGATGAACTCAGCTGCCAGGAGCCGAGCCACTTCCTCACCAATTGCTTTCCTCTTCTGCATGGCGGACCGTCGAAGATGTTCCTTGACTGGTTTTACCTTCGGGTCGACTTGCAAATGATGCTCAGCCAGTCCCCTGGGTACACCCGGCATGTCAGAAGGTTTCCATGGAAAGATGTCTCAGTTCTTACGAAGGAACTGGATGAGCGCTTCTTCCTATTTACTATCGAGTGATGTTGAGATATGAGTAGGAGCAGCATTAGGGTCCGTCGGGTGAATATGAATCGTCTTGGTTTCACCGGACGACTAAAATGCAGAATCAGTGGCGGGATTCTTGGAGCGCAATAAATCACTTGGATCTGCATTCTTCCGGTATTCTTGCATTTCGATTGCTACCATTTGCGCATCGGCAATTTTTG
This sequence comes from Aegilops bicornis, assembly GCA_021605145.1. Classification (NCBI taxonomy): domain Eukaryota; kingdom Viridiplantae; phylum Streptophyta; class Magnoliopsida; order Poales; family Poaceae; genus Aegilops; species Aegilops bicornis. The sequence goes on along the minus strand of CM038672.1, from coordinate 339,227,429 downwards.
AACCCTTCTGGAAGCACTCTTCTGCCTTCTGCCGATTGCAGTGATAGTGATCACTCCTCTAGGACCAGGCATTTTCAACTTGAGGTACATGTAACATGGTCGAGCCATGAAACGTGCATAGGCTGGCCTACCCAGAATGGCATGATAAGCACTCTGGAAATCTACTACTTAAAATGTCAACTTTTCTTTGGGGTAATTCTTGGAATCACCAAAAACCACATCAAGGGCGATCTGGCCGAGTGATTCAGCCTTCTTGCCAGGTATGACGCTATGGAAACTCATATTGCTTTCATTGAGCTTGGACATCGGAATGCCCATTCCCTTCAAGGTCTCCGCATACAGGATATTTAGGCCACTACCACCATCCATCAGCACTTTAGTCAGTCGAGTGCCTTCAACAACTGGGTCGACCACCAGCGCTTGCCTCCCAGGGGTGGCTATACATGCTAGGTGGTCAGACTGGTCGAATTTGATGGCAGTCTGGGACCACTTCAGATAACTTGGTGTTTCTGGAGCAACCATGTTCACCTCTCTGTTTATAACTTTCAGTCAACTTTTGCTTTCAACATCAGCAAAAATGATCAGAGTGGAATTGACGTTGGGAAAACCATCATCGTCTTCTTCCTTATCCTCACCCTTGTCCGACTCCTTTTCCTTCTCCTTTGGCTGTTTCTCTCGGAATTGCTGGATTAGGAGCCGAAAATGTCGATTGGTATGTTTTACCCTCTTCATCTTTCTTGATGTGAATGTGACAGGGTAAATCCAACACATCATTTCCATCTTGGTCTTTCACTTTCTTGGGGTTCCAGGGTCCTTTGGGCTTCCCCTTGAACTTTCCTCGAGGCACCACTAAAGCTTCACCAGGAGCAGCTAGTTCGGCCTTGCGCTTCTGCTTCCGATTAGAATTCCCTCCTCCGGTTTCCTGGGCGACTGTTTTATGTTTGCCGCTCCGAAGTCGGTCTTCCTCTTCACCATTAACATACTTGGTGGCGATCTCCATCATACAGGACAGAGACATATCTCCTGTCCGACCGAATTTCAGATTCAACTCTCGATACTTAACACCCTCCTTGAAGGCACAAACTGCTTGGTGATCTGACACATTCTCCACTGTATGATGCAATGTGATCCATCTCTGGATGTAATCTCTCAAGGTATCATTCGGTTTACATGCAGGACTGCAATTCTATTAACCACACTTGGCCGTTTGCGAGTACCCTCAAAGGTTCTGACAAACACTCGGGCGAGTTCTTCCCAACTGTATGTGCTGCCAGGTGCTAACTGATTCAACCATGCTCTGGCTGAGCCTTCCAACATAAGAGGAAGGTGTTTCATGGCCACTTCATCATTGCCGCCACCTATCTGCATAGCCACTCGGTAGTCCTCAAGCCAAGTGTCAGGCTTGCACTCACCAGTGAACTTGTTGATTCCAGTCGCCAACCTGAAGTTGGGAGGAATCACCGCAGCCCTGATGGATCTAGTAAAGCACTCTGGGCCTGAAACATGTACTCTGCTGCCAGTCGGGTGATCTCTGTCATGACCCTCTCTGTGTGCTCTGTTTCTGTCGACCAGACCTTGAACAAGAATAGATCTCGCATCAAAGCCCGGCTCCCTAGGGTCGACTGGAATTCTTCGCCTGCCACTGTGAGGGCGTCTATCATCGTGCTGCCGAGGCACATATGACCCATTCCTCGGGGGAGGTGTGGGCACTCGACGACGGTCATCATGTTCGAGTCAGCGATCATATTGCTCATGGTTTCTGTACTGATCTCGACGGTCTCCACGTCCCACACGCCGCGGGGGCGATCTTGGGCTATGAGCCGACTGAACTCTGTCTGCCACCACAGACCTGCTATGAATTCTATTCCGTGGATCGTGATATCGCTATTTTCTACTCTCCTGCAGCCGGAGTAAAGCCGGATCTGCATCAAACCTCTACCGACTTCCGGTAGGAAGGCTGAATCGACTCTGCTATTCGGGCTACAGCTGTGAGATTTTGAATCAGAGTTCGGTATACCTGAGTTGGAGGCAGAAAAACTTGTCGTCGACTGGACTCAGGAATCCGTTACTGAGCACGCTCGTCGAGTGCGTGCTGGAGGTTCTCCAGTCGAGTGCGCTCAGCCAAGTTGGCCAGTCGCGCCTCCTCCAAGGCCCAGGCCTCGGGGGTTTCTCCAACGATAGGAGTGTGAAGTGCATCCATCTTACGGCGGCGAAGCTCTTCCCTCTGCTGCGAAGAGAGGGGCTCCGGGAGGTACTCATCGTGGACGCGCGATGGATCGCCGCCGCCATCGCCACCATCGTCGCGGGGGAAGCCAGGAGGACTGCGCAGTCCGTTGACCATCAGGACTTCCATCGCGGGGTCACTGCTGTCGCACTCGGATGCAGTCTCGACGAAGCCAGTCGAACAGGCCGTAGAGAGTTTTGTTGGGCTCGATTACCGCGACTTGCGGGGTGGCCGATTGGCGGGCCACCCCATGCCTCACCCACCGCTGGATCCGAAACCGACCGGAACGCTTGCGCCGGCAAACAGCGGGGAGCGAGGACGCCACAGGAGCCGACCGATACTGAGTCGACGGCTGCCGAAGTAGGACTATACGGATGCATGCGCGAAAGTGCGTTGCCCCATGGACGGGGAGCGCCTCGACATCGAGTGGAGCCTCTTGGAGCCAAGCGGAGTCGTCGGCGTGAATTTCTGGCCAGCCGAGACGGATCTCGCGGCCCTCGGCCAATCCTCCGTCGGAAACCATGATGATGGGGATAAAAGTCGCAACTTCTCCAACAAGTAGATCAGACACCTGCCCCATGGTGGGCGCCAACTGTCGTGGATCTAAGACTGACAGTAGAATGAGGGGTAGGTATGAGGAGGCAAGATCCTAGCTATGGCGAAGTTGTACACACGAGTTTTACGAGTTCAGGCCCTTCGCAGAGGAAGTAAAGGCCCTACGTCTCGGAGCACGGAGGCGGTCGACTGGATTATACGCGTGTGAGTTACAGGGGTTGCGAACCCTTATCCCAGAGGAGTGGGGTGGCTTATATAGAGTGCGTCAGGACCCCAGCTCCCCTCCGTTACACATGGTTCAATGTTCATAAAGAGTAAGCGTTACAGGTAACGTCCGCAATAAAGTGTTATAATTGGTAATTAAGTCTATGTGTAAACGCCCGACCGTTTTGCGTGAGTGACTTTAGATCTTACGTATGTCGAGTGGTTTCTATGACGGTCGAGTGACATTGATTCTTCCGAGTGGAATGTCTGCAGTCGAGTGGATGATGGTACCCTTTGAATGCTTCTGTCTTTAGGGTGATGCCCTTGGGGAGGGTGTCTAGGTCAGGCCTATGACCCTACCCTAGGTACATGGCTTCATCAGCCGGAATCTGCCCATACTGCAGCGGCGAGCAAGTGGCGAAGGCCCTACCGCGTCGGAGCTTGGTCAGAGAGAACAGCAGGTACTGCAGATCGGGATGTGCTGCCTCAACACCGTCGAACAGAGAAACGATGCACATCCTCCCTTTCCGCCGGCGGACGGGATGCGGCCGGATCACTAACCAACGGTGAGAGAGAGAGGCCACCGCCGCCTTGTGTGAGATGGTGTGACGAGAGACAAACTCCGGCAGGCAGGCTCCGTTGTATATAGTGGAGCGGATTTTTTCATTTTCCCCACGGCAATCGTTTTATATGCTGTACTACGTGCCATTGAGGAGGAATATATAACTTTATTTAATACAAACGCGTCAACTCGAACTTTGTTCCGTCTAGGCGTGGTACCAGACCCTCCTTCGAGTAAACAACTGTTGCACGCGTCAAATTATCATGTGGGCTGCCTTTTCATACAGAAATGAACTCCACCATGTACTTGCCTTGGTGTGGCGGGAACGAGGCGTGAAATGCGTGCGTCCTGCGTGCACCTCTTCTTTAGGTGCGAATGCGTGCGTGGGTGGGTGTGAGAGAGATGGTTTGTCTTGAAACCGAGGCAATGTGTCGATGATATCTCAAACAAAAAAACGTAACATATGCAATGTGTGTGAAATAGAGTCATGGATATATCATATATAGAGGGAGTGATCCACGAGAAGAGAGTGGAGGGATCATCGGCGTGAGATATCGGTAGAATCAGAAATAGGGATGAAGTGTGTGGCTGCACGATCGATAAAGAGTGCCATCGAATTTGTGTTTTCCCACGTCAAAGATACAGGGCGGCTGGCCTACTGGAATTTGAGAGGGAAGAGGTGTAGTTTTTCTCTGTGGCATGGATACCTACCTACAACGTTCGACTATCGGTGGGGGGGAAGGGGGCAGAGACCTAACCATAGAGAGGTAGATCGACTAGTATATGTGTGGAGAAGGAGAGGGGCCTAGCTATGTATAGAGGGAGATCGATCAGCATCCATGGATATGTGTAGCAGAGGAATAAGGTTGGGAGAAAGACAAAGGTAGAGTGTCAGAGGGTTGTTGGTGGAGTGGCGTCTACAAATGGTGGGAGAGGCCTGCTAGACAAATGGAGAATGCAGAGTGCAATATCAATAAGAGAGGCGGGAATGTGCATGCATCTGTACGCGTGCGTGTGAGAGACGGGTCGGGAGGTATGCAAGGATTATGAGGGGAGACGATATGGTTGTGGTAAGCATACATAACTACATACGAAGATCAACTGTCATGTGTCCAAGAAAGGGAGAGAAATAACTAGTGAGGTAAGTCTATTGGTGCGTGGGGAAAAGAATTAAAGTCGACCTAGCTATATGTAGGGAGATCAATATGTATACATGCATGCATGTGTTAGAAGCAAATAAGGTCCGGAGAGACAGACAGGGGGAAAGGGGTGTGGCTAGGAGGTGGTGCGAGAGGCCCTCTTGTGTGTGGGGAGGAGTGTGCGACTATGAGATCGATGAAAAGAGGCGGGAGTGTGCACCTGCGTGGAACCGTATTGGACATAGGGGCATGGGACGGTGAGAAGAGAAGAGGGGAAGTATGTGTTTGTGGTAGGCACACTTGGCTAGAGAGGTATATCGACCGGTGTGTGCCAGAAAGAAGGAGTTGGGGGGCCTACACACACCGCGGGTGAACAACCTAAAGAGAAATAATGAACATGTGTGATGGAGGGGACGCTGAGGGAGGGTGAGAGGGGGCGGGCGTGTGCATGCACGATAGAAAATTAGCGCTAGCTAGCTACAAAGAGAAGAGGTTCGTGAAGGTGTTAAAGACGAACATAGTTCATAATTCATTATAAAAAAGTGGATACGGATACTTGAAGAAGATATCATAATGTAGAACATTGATTATAATTTGGGCTAATGTGTGGCTTTTGCAGCTCGAGGGCTAAATACTTGTCATAATGTAGGGGGGCACTATAATTTGTGTGATAAACACGGTGTGCATTATGGAACATGGTTTAGATTATGAATATATAGTTAGTACATCAAATGTACTATTATTTGGAATCAACATCATGTGTATTCAAAAAATTGAATTCGAGTTCATATAGTACACATAGTTCATATCTATCTCTATAGTAATCATGTAGTGTGTTGTTAAGGTAATACACGAATGATGGTTGAAGTTGGCAACAATCATGATTGTAGATTCTTATTGAAATAGACAAACGAATTCAAATTCAGTTTGAATTGCAGCGGTAGTATAGACATTTGGAATGCACTAAAATGTTGACATGAGTAGGTTACATGCATTACACAGCCAGCAAAAAAATTTAATTGGACATAACATGGATTCATACTCCCTCCTTCTATCTATAGAGGGCCTAATGTGTCTTTTAAGACCGCCTTTGACTATTGACAAGATTAATAATACATGACATGCACAATGTGAAAATTATATCATTGAAAGCTCCTTTCACACATGAATTTAATGGTGTGCTTTGTGTAAGTTGGATGTCATATATTATTGCTCTAATAATTGGTTGGTCAAATTTAGCCTCGAAAATGCATTAGGCCCTATATAGATGGAAGGAGGGAGTAGCTTTGAATAGCAATTGTATAGTAAAATGGGACAAGACTCTCTCTTTGTGTGGTGTGAATAGTTGTTAGTTTTTAGTTTTTTTTCGTTGAGGGAAGTGCGAATTGATTTGGTACGTACAAGTACAATATTACACGTTAGACTTGTCCCTAAAATTCAACCCGCGCCTTGTTATATCCCGAAAATTCTCATATCGTGCTCCCAAAACTGGCGCCTTCACAACCGGCGCCTTGCTATCCCGAAATTACAACGCGCGCAAAAACTCCCTCCAGCTGCCAAATCCCGACACACGAAATCCCCCTTCTAAGCCTGAGCCGAAAGGGCGCTAGTTCAAATCGGTGGGGGTACTTTTGTAACACACCCTACATTTTGGACAAGCGCCTCCCTAAGTCATGGTTCCCCCCTCCCATCACCTCCTTTTTGCCATTCAAAATCTGGCCACCATAACCTCTCTGCTCCAGCCACGAAACCGCACCCTCCTCCGTCCGGCACCTCACCGCTGCCCAGTCGGAGCCTCTTCCCCAATGACGTCATCTATCGCAATAGCTCGACGTCCCTCATCCGCCTCCCTAGATGAGGATCCGTCGTCCATCCCATTGTCTCGCCGGTTCAGCCGCCCCGTCCTCCACCTCCAAGGAGCTGCTCCGACGATCGCCTCGTCTATCGTGGCTGCTCCATCCCCACAGCACCGCCTTAACCTGCTCCATCGGAACCGCAGCATCCTCACCGACTCCTCAGACAAAGCCGAGGCCTACTCGGCGCCACCAAAGTGGTTGTACACTCATCGCATCGCACCTTCTCCTCAACTCGACCTCCCTGCGCCGACGGTGCCCCATCCCGCACCCCCATGGAGCGGCTACCTCGAAGCCGGCGCCACGGGCGACATCTCCATGGCGGCTCTCCCCAGTGCGAGGCCCCTTCGGCAGCGGCGTCCATACCAGCCGGATCTGCTGCTGCTGCTCCGGCTGTCGCTCGGTAGCTTGCGCTGCTGCTGCTGCTCCGGCTCTCGCTCTCTCACTCGCGCTACTGCTGCTGCTCCTGCTTTTGCTCGCTCTCTCGCACTGCTGCTCTCTCCCTCGCTCGTGCTGCTGCTCTGGTCCGATTTAGCTACACTTCAGTCGACTGAATCGACTTTTGGGTCAGTCGATTTTCAGGGGGTGGTGGGTCTTGCCAGAACCACCCGCAGCGGGCAGGGAGGCTCGCCGGAGAGGTACACCACTATCTATCTTAGGGTTCTGGGTGGGGTGCTTCTCGCCATCGGTGGGGGGCGTGGTGGTGGGGCGGTGGCGTGGGGATCACCGAAGAAAAAGCTTGGCACGGGGGGCTAGGGGGCTGGCCGGGGCGGCGGCGGATCAATGGTGGGGAGTTGTTTCAGGGCGGCGAGGCGGCGGCGGACCGGCGGTGGGGAGTTGTTTCGGGGCGGCGAGGCGGTGGTGGGTAGTTGTTTCGGGGCGGCGAGGCGGCGCGGGGTTCGGCCAGTGGTGGCTGGCGGCTCGAGGTGCGGTTGAAGATGAACTGCAGGCCCTCCTAAACTATCCCATGTGAAGTGCCTCTCTGCTACCATTGCGTTCAGTTTCGGCGATAACATTCAGATTCCTGATGAAATTTCAGTTTCGACAGTTAAGTTTAGAGTCAACAGTTTCTACCTCATCTGTTGTAGTCAGGTGGTTTTTGGTGATGTAAATTTTACATCTATCACTTTTTGGTAATGCATTTTACATCATCTATTGGAGATGATATTAGAATCCCACTTGAGATTTACGATGTACATCTGTCTTTGCTTGAGCCTTGGCGTCTTCTGACTCACGGAGCTGCTCCAAGGACGGAACGATCCATCACAACAGAGCAGTGCCCTGGACGCCTGATACGTCCATTTTGCATCATGCTTTTATATCGATATTTATTGCATTATGGCTGTTATTACACATTATGTCACAACACTTATGCCTATTCTCTCTTATTTATAAGGTTTACATAAGGAGGGAGAATGCCGGCAGCTAGAATTCTGGGCTGGAAAAGGAGCAAATATTAGAAACCTATTCTGCACAACTCCAAAAGTCCTGAAACTCCACGAAAGTTATTTTTGGAAATAATAAAAATTACTGGAAGAAGAATCTACGTCAGGGGGGCCTCCACCTGTCCACGAGGGTGGGGGGCGCGCCCTAGCCCCTTGGTGCGCCCCTACCTCGTGGGCCCCCTGTTGGCCCTCCGGTGGCCATCTTCTGCTATATGAAGTCTTTCGTCCGAAGAAAAATCATAAGCAAGCTTTCGGGACGAGACTCCGCCGCCACGAGGCGGAACCTTGGCGGAACCAATCTAGGGCTCCGGCAGAGCTATTCTGCCGGGGACACTTCCCTCCGGGAGGGGGAAATCATCGCCATCGTCATCACCAACGCTCCTCTCATCAGGAGAGGGCAATCTCCATCAACATCTACATCAGCACCATCTCCTCTCAAACCCTAGTTCATCTTTTGTATCCAATTCTTGTTTCATAGTCTGGGATTGGTACTAGTAGGTTGCTAGTAGTGTTGATTACTCCTTGTAGTTGATGCTAGTTGGTTTATTTGGTGGAAGATCATATGTTCAGATCCTATATGCATATTAATACTCCTCTGATTATGAACATGAATATGCTTTGTGAGTAGTTACGTTTGTTCCTGAGGACATGGGAGAAGTCTTGCTATTAGTAGTCATGTGAATTTGGTATTCGTTCGAGATGTATGTTGTCTCTCCTCTAGTGGTGTTATGTGAGCGTCGACTACATGACACTTCACCATTAATTGGGCCTAGAGGAAGGCATTGGGAAGTAATAAGTAGATGATGGGTTGCTAGAGTGACAGAAGCTTAAACCCTAGTTTATGCTTTGCTTCGTAAGGGGCTGATTTGGATCCACATGTTTCATGTTATGGTTAGGTTTACCTTAATACTTCTTTTGTAGTTGCGGATGCTTGCAATAGGGGTTAATCATAAGTGGGATGCTTGTCCAAGTGAGGGAAGTACCCAAGCACCGGTCCACCCACATATCAAATTATCAAAGTACCGAACACAAATCATATGAACGTGATGAAAACTAGCTTGACGATAATTCCCATGTGTCCTCGGGAGCGCTTTTCTCCATATAAGATTTTGTCCAGGCTTGTCCTTTGCTACAAAAAGGATTGGGCCACCTTGCTGCACTTTATTTACTTTTGTTACTTGTTACCCGTTACCAATTATCTTATCACCAAACTACCTGTTACCTATTATTTCAGTGCTTGCAGAGAAAACCTTGCTGAAAACCGCTTACCATTTCCTTCTGCTCCTTGCTGGGTTCGTCACTCTTACTTATCGAAAGGACTATGATAGTTCCCCTATGCTTGTGGGTCATCAAGACTCTTTTCTGGCGCCGTTGCCGGGGAGTGAAGCGCCTTTGGTAGGTGGAATTTGGTAAGGAAAAATTTATATAGTGTGCTGAAATTTATTGTCACTTGTTACTATCGAAAGTAATAAATGCGAGGGGCTTGTTAGGGTATCTTCACCCCGACCCGGTAGAAACAAGAGTTGTTCCTCAACCTACTGAACATGAAAATGTCTACTTTGAGATTCCTTCGGGTATGATAGAAAAACTGCTAGCTAATCCTTTTGCAGGAGACGGAACAAAGCATCCTGATGAGCACCTAATATATGTGAATGAAGTTTGTGGATTATTTAAGCTTGCAGGTATACCCGATGATGTTATTAAGAAGAAGGTCTTCCCTTTATCTTTGAAGGGAGATGCATTGACATGGTATAGGCTATGTGATGATACGGGATCATGGAACTACAAACCATTGAAATTGGAATTTCATCAGAAGTTTTATCCTATGCATCTTGTTCATCGTGATCGCAATTATATATATAATTTTTGGCCTCGCGAAGGAGAAAGCATCGCTCAAGCTTGGGGGGCTTAAATCAATGTTAAATGCATGCCCCAATCATGAGCTCTCAAGAGAAATAATTATTCAAAAAAATTATGCTCGGCTTTCTGATAACAATCGCACCATGCTCGATAATTCTTGTGCTGGCTCTTTTATGATGAAGACTATTGAATTCAAATGGGATTTATTGGAAAGAATTAAACGCAACTCTGAAGATTGGGACCTCGACAAAGGTAAGCAGTCAGGTATGACACCTAAGTTTGATTGTGTTAAATCTTTTATCGATACCGATGTTTTCCGTAAATTTAGCACTAAATATGGACTTGACTCTGAGATAGTAGCTTCTTTTTGTGAATCTTTTGCTACTCATATTGATCTCCCTAAGGAGAAGTGGTTTAAATATCATCCTCCCATAGAAGTAAAAGTAGTTGCACCTATTAAAGTTGAAGAAAAGACTATCACTTATAATGATCCTATTGTTCCTACTGCTTATGTTGAAAAACCACCTTTCCCTGTTAGGATCAAAGATCATGCTAAAGCTTCAATTGTGGTTCGTAAAAGCAAGAAATTATACACCTCCTGAGCAAGTTAAGGTTGAACCTAATATTGCTATTGTTAAAGATCTCTTGTCTGATAATATTGATGGGCATGTTATTCATTTCCGCAATGAAACTGCTAGAATTGCCAAACCCTATGCTAAAGATAAACATAGACATGTGGTCGACATGCCTGTTATTTCTGTTAAAATAGGATATCATTGTTATCATGGCTTATGTGACATGGGTGCTAGTGCTAGTGCAATACCTATTGACTTATACAAAAAAATTATGCATGATATTGCACCTGTTGAGTTAGAAGATATTGATGTCACAGTTAAACTTGCCAATAGAAATACTATATCACCAATGGGAATTGTTAGAGATGTTGAAGTCTTGTGTGGGAAAACAAAATATCCTGGTGATTTTCTTGTTCTTGGTTCCCCACAAGATAGCTTTTTTCCCATTATTTTTGGTAGACCCTTCTTGAACACAATTAACGCCAAGATAGGCTGCAAAAATGATGTTGTTACTATTGGTTTGGGTGATATGTCTCATGAGTTTAATTTCTCTAAATTTCGTAGACAACACCGCGAAGAGGAATTGCCTAGTAAAGATGAAATTATTGGTCTTGCTTCTATTGCCGTACCTCCTAGTGATTCTTTAGAACAATATTTGCTAGACCATGAAAATTATATGTTTATGAATGAAAGAAGGGAAATAGATGAAGTATTCTTCAAATAGGAACCCATCCTGAAACACAATTTGCCTGTTGAAATTCTAGGGGATCCTCCTCCACCCAAGGGTGATCCCGTGTTTGAGCTCAAGCAGGTTACGATACTCTTAAATATGCTTATCTTGATGAGAAAAGATATATCCTGTTATTATTAGTGCTAACCTTTAAGAGCGTGAAGAAGAGATTATTAAAAACTCAAGAAGCACCGCTGCTATTGGATATACTCTTGATGATCTTAAGGGCATTAGCCCCACTCTATGTCAACACAAAATAAATTTGGAGAAAGATGCCAAACTAGTTCGTGATCACCAACGGCTGAATCCTAAGATGAAAGAAGTGGTAAGAAAGGAAATACTAAAGCTACTTGAGGCAGGTATAATTTATCCCGTTCTTTGATAGTCGATTAGGTAAGTCACATCCATTGTGTCCCTAAGAAGGGAGGTATTACTATCGTTCCTAATGATAAAGATGAATTGATCCTGCAAAGAATTATTACAGGTTATAGGATGGTAATTGATTTCCATAAACTAAATAAAGCTACTAAAAGGATCATTACCCTTACCTTTTATCGATCAAATGCTAGAAAGACTATCCAAACATACACATTTTTGCTTTCTAGATGGTTATTACGGTTTCTCTCAAATACCGTGTCACCGATGATCAATCAAAGACCACTTTTACTTGCCCTTTCGGTACTTTTGCTTATAGACGTATGCCTTTTGGTTTATGTAATGCACCTGCTACCTTTCAAAGATGCATGATGGCTATATTCTCTGACTTTTGTGAAAAGATTTGTGAGGTTTTCATGGACGATTTCTCCGTCTATGGATCCTCTTTTGATGACTACTTGAGCAACCTTGATCGAGTTTTGCAGAGATGTGAAGAAACTAATCATGTGTTGAACTGGGAAAAGTGCCACTTTATGGTTAATGAAGGTATTGTCTTGGGGCATAAAGTTTCTGAAAGAGGTATTGAAGTTGATAAAGCCAAAGTTGATGCTATTGAGAAGATGCCATGTCCCAAGGACATCAAAGGTATAAGAAGTTTCCTTGGTTACGTCGGATTTTATAGGAGGTTCATTAAGGACTTCTCAAAAATTTCTCGGCCTCTGACTAATTTATTACAAAAATATATACCATTTGTCTTTGATGATGATTGTGTAGAAGCATTTGAAATACTTAAGAAAGCATTGATTTCTGCACCTATCGTTCAGCCACCTGATTGGAATTTACCTTTTGAAATTATGTGTGATGCTAGCGATTATGCTGTAGGTGTTGTTCTAGGGCAAAGAGTTGATAAGAAATTAAATGTTATTCAATATGCTAGTAAAACTCTAGACAATGCTCAGAGAAATTATGCTACTACTGAAAAAGAATTCTTAGCAGTTGTATTTGCTTGTGATAAGTTCAGACCTTACATTGTTGATTCTAAAGTAAATATTCACACTGACCATGCTTCTATTAAATATCTTATGGAAAAGAAAGATGCTAAACCTACACTTATTAGATGGGTTCTCTTGCTACAAGAATTTGATTTGGATACTATTGATAGAAAGGGAGCTGAGAACCCCGTTGCAGATAACTTGTCTAGGTTAGAGAATGTTCTTGATGACCCACTACCTATTGATGATAGCTTTCCTGATGAACAATTAAATGTCATAAATGCTTCTCGTACTGCTCCATGGTATGCTGATTATGCTAATTATATTGTTGCTAAATTTATACCACCTAGTTTCACATACCAGCAAAAGAAAAAGTTTTTCTATGATTTAAGACCTTACTTTTGGGATGACCCACATCTTTATAAAGAAGGAGTAGATGGTGTTATTAGGCATTGTGTACCTGAGCATGAACAGGAACAGATCCTACGCAAGTGTCACTCCGAGGCTTATGGAGGACACCACGCTGGAGATAGAACTGCACATAAGGTATTGCAATCCGGTTTTTATTGGCCTACTCTCTTCAAGGATGCCCGTAAGTTGGTCTTGTCTTGTGATGAATGTCCAAGAATTGGTAATATTAGTAGACGTCAAGAAATGCCTATGAATTATTCACTTGTTATTGAACCATTTGATGTTTGGGGCTTTGATTATATGGGACCTTTTCCTGCCTCTAATGGATACACACATTTTTTAGTTGAACCATTTGATGTTTGGGGCTTTGATTATATGGGACCTTTTCCTGCCTCTAATGGATACACACATATTTTAGTTGCTGTTGATTACGTTACTAAGTGGGTAGAAGCTATTCCAACTAGTAGTGCTGATCATAACACTCCTATTAAGATGCTTAAAGAAGTTATTTTTCTGAGGTTTGGAGTCCCTAGATATTTAATGACTGATGGTGGTTCACATTTTATTCGTGGTGCTTTTCGTAAAATGCTTGCTAAGTATGATGTTAATCATAGAATTGCATCTCCTTTTCACCCTCAGTCTAGTGGTCAAGTAGAATTGAGTAATAGAGAGCTCAAATTAATTTTGCAAAAGACTGTTAATAGATCTAGAAAGAATTGGTCCAAGAAACTTGATGATGCATTATGGGCCTATAGAACTGCATATAAAAATCCTATGGGAATGTCTCCGTATGAAATGGTTTATGGAAAAGCATGTCACTTACCTCTCGAACTAGAACATAACGCATATTGGGCCATTAAAGAGCTCAACTATGATTTTAAACTTGCCGGTGAGAAGAGGTTATTTGACATTAGCTCACTTGATGAACGGAGAACCCAAGCTTATGAGAATGCCAAATTGTTTAAAGAAAAAGTTAGAAGATGGCATGACAAAAGGATACAAAAGCGTGAGTTTAATGTAGGTGATTATGTATTGCTATACGACTCTCGTTTAAGATTTTTTGAAAATTTCTCTCTAAATGGGAAGGTCCTTACGTTATCGAGGAGGTCTATCGTTCCGGTGCCATAAAAATGAACAACTTCGAAGGCACAAATCCTAAGGTGGTGAACGGTCAAAGAATCAAACATTATATCTCAGGTAATCCCATAAATGTTGAAACCAATGTTATTGAAACCGTAACCCCGGAGGAATACATAAGGGACACCTTCCAGAACGTTTCAGACTCCGAAAAGGAATAGGTATGTGATACGGTAAGTAAACAGACTCCAAAACAGTTCTAAAGGCAATTTTTCTTTGTTTTGGAATATTTAGAAAAATAGGAAAATAAGAAGCAGTCCGGGAAGGACACGAGGCCTCCATGAGGGTGGAGGGCGCGCCCCCTGCCTCGTGGGCACCTCGTGCACTCTACGGACTCCGTTTTCTTACACGTTGCGTATTTTGGTCGGTAAAAATTCATTATATAATCTCCCGAAGGTTTTGACTCCCGTATCACGCAAATATCCTCTGTTCTTGTTTCGAGTTGTTTTTACATCGGGGTTGTCATGGCCAGGCATCATGTCGTCCCCCTCCTCCAACAAAGGTGCCAACGATGCTTGGCTAATGAAGATAGAGCTGAAGAGGGAAGAACCCATGGAGATCAACAAGGATGAAGGGATCAAGAAGGCCATGGAGGACCAAGATCAAGCTCCTGAAGACAACCTTCAACTTGATCACAATCTTCTTACCCCAACTTAGATTGAAGCTTTCAAGATGATTGATTTAGCTCATATACAAAACAAGTATCTCACACGTGAAAATATTTTGTTGAAGGAGCATATCGTTGCACTCAAGGGCATTATCCGCAAGCTGGAGGACCTCTTACGTTCGATGTGCGACTATCCATCATCACCTCCACCTTCTTCACCAGCAAAGGAGACATAATCACATGGGTATGGGCACTCCCCTTGGCAACTGCCAAGCTTGGGGGAGGTGCCCCGTATCGTATCACCATCACATCTCCTATCTTTACCGTTTTTCTTAGTTCGATCCTATTAGTAGTATCTTGATCTAGTAGAATAAAGTTTTGGTATGATCCAGTTTTGAGTTTTACTTTATGATCTCTCTATGTAATCGAGTTCATTAGCTATATAATAAAGATTAGTGTTGAGTCAAGGGCTTGATTATCTTGCCATGATCTTGAGTGAATAAAAGAAAGGAGAAAAGTATAAAAAGAAACAAAGAGATCATGTTGATCTTATTGAGAGTAATGACTTCACATAGAAAGAGTATGATGATTAAAAATTGTTGGGAGTTGGCAAACATAGCTTTGGTCATCGTTGCAATTAATAGGAAGTAATAAAGAAAGAGAGGTTTCACATATAAATATACTATCTTGGACATCTTTTATAATTGGGAGCACTCATTAAAATATGACAAGCTAAAGAGTTGATGTTGGACAAGGAAGACAACGTAATGGGTTATGTTTTCTTATATCTGAGATAAAGTATATTGTCATGGATCATCCAACATGTTGAGCTTGCCTTTCCCCCTCATGCTAGCCAAATTCTTTGCACCAATTAGAGATACTACTTGTGCTTCCAAACACCCTTAAACCAGTTTTGCCATGAGAGTCCACCATATCTACCTATGGATTGAGTAAGATCCTTCAAGTAAGTTGTCATCGGTGCAAGCAATAAAAATTTCTCTCTAAATATGTATGATTGATTGGTGTGGAGGAAATAAGATTTATATGATCTTGTGATGTGGAAGAAATAAAAGCGACGGACTACATAATAAAGGTTCATATCACAAGTGGCAATATAAACTGACATTCTTTCGCATTAAGATTTTGTCCATCCAACCCTGAAAGCGCATGGCAACCTCTGCTACCCTCTGTGAAGGGCCTATCTTTTATTATTACCTTCTACCTTATGCAAGAGCCATGGTGATTTTCACCTTTCCTTTTTACATTTTATCCTTTGGCAAGCACAGGATGTTGGAAAGATCCTCATATATATATATATATATATATCTAATTGGATGTGGGTTAGCATGAATTATTATTGTTGACATTACCCTTGAGGTAAAAGGTTGGGAGGCGAAACTATAAGCCCCTATCTTTCTCTCGTATACGATTAAAACTCTGTAACCACAAGTATTACGTGAGTGTTAGCAATTGTGAAAGACTAAATGATAGTTGAGTATGTGGACTTGCTAAAAAGCTCTGACATAGACTCTTTCTGATGTTATGATAAATTGCAATTGCTTCAATGACTGAAATTAAAGTTTGTTTGTTCTCAATAAAGTTTCTGATTCATACTTTGCATTGTGAATAGATTATTACTTGAGCATAAGAAATCATATGACATTATCCATATATGTTGCTGTCACGAGAATAATCATGATGCCCTCATGTCTGTATTTTATTTTATCGACACCTCTACCTCTAAACATGTGGACATATTTATCGTTATCGGCTTCCGCTTGAGGACAAGCGAGGTCTAAGCTTGGGGGAGTTGATACGTCCATTTTGCATCATGCTTTTATATCGATATTTATTGCATTATGGGGCGTTATTACACATTATGTCACAATAGTTATGCATATTCTCTCTTATTTTACAAGGTTTACATAAGGAGGAGAATGCCGGTAGGCTGGAATTACGGGTGGAAAAGGAGCAAATATTACAGACCTATTCTGCACAACTCCAAAAGTCCTGAAACTCCACGAAAGTTATTTTTGGAAATAATAAAAATTACTGGAAGAAGAATCTACGTCAGGGGGGCCTCCACCTGTCCACGAGGGTGGGGGGCGTGCCCTACCCCCCGGGCGTGCCCCCTGCCTCGTGGGCCACTTGTTGGCCCTCCGGTGGCCATCTTCTGCTATATGAATTCTTTCGTCCGAAGAAAAATCATAAGTAAGCTTTCGGGACGAGACTCCGCCGCCACGAGGCGGAACCTTGGCGGAACCAATCTAGGCCTCCGGCAGAGCTGTTCTGCCGGGTACACTTCCCTCCGGGAGGGGGAAATCATCACCATCGTCATCTCCAACGCTCCTCTCATCCGGAGAGGGCAATCTCCATCAACATCTTCATCAGCACCATCTCCTCTCAAACCCTAGTTCATCTCTTGTATCCAATTCTTTTCTCATAGTCTGGGATTGGTACTAGTAGGTTGCTAGTAGTGTTGATTACTCCTTGTAGTTGATGCTAGTGGTTTATTTGGTGGAAGATCATATGTTCAGATCCTATATGCATATTAATACTCCTCTGATTATGAACATGAATATGCTTTGTGAGTAGTTATGTTTGTTCCTGAGGACATGGGAGAAGTCTTGCTATTGGTAGTCATGTGAATTTGGTTTTCGTTCGATATTTTGATGAGATGTATGTTGTCTCTCCTCTAGCGGTGTTATGTGAACGTCGACTACATGACACTTCACCATTATTTGGGCCTAGAGGAAGGCATTGGGAAGTAATAAGTAGATGATGGGTTGCTAGAGTGACAGAAGCTTAAACCCTAGTTTATGCGTTGCTTCGTAAGGGGCTGATTTGGATCCACATGTTTCATGCTATGGTTAGGTTTACCTTAATACTTCTTTTGTAGTTGCGGATGCTTGCAATAGGGGTTAATCATAAGTGAGATGCTTGTCCAAGTAAGGGCAGTACCCAAGCACCGTTCCACCCACATATCAAATTATCAAAGTACCGAACGCGAATCATATGAACGTGATGAAAACTAGCTTGACGATAATTCCCATGTGTCCTCGGGAGCGGTTTTCTCCATATAAGTGTTTGTCCAGGCTTGTCCTTTGCTACAAAAAGGATTGGGCCACCTTGCTGCACTTTATTTACTTTTGTTACTTGTTACCCGTTACCAATTATCTTATCACAAAACTATATGTTACCTATTATTTCAGTGCTTGCAGAGAATACCTTGCTGAAACCCGCTTATCATTTCCTTCTGCTCCTCGTTGGGTTCGACACTCTTACTTATCGAAAGGACTACAATAGATCCCGTACTTATGGCTCATCAACGCCGTCTACAGATTCCTCAGATCTTCCTCCACACCTCCGACAGCCACCTCTGCCTCAACTTCTTCGGCGACCAACCCAATGATGCTGAGGTCGACACGGCTACGGCAAAGAGGTTGTACACTTGTCGCATCACTTATTACTCTACATTCATGTCGATCCATTAGGGCTATTGTGGTTCAATGGAAAAACATTGCGATAGGAAATTTTCCTATGGCACTCTACTATTCAATTATTCATGCATTTTGTTGAAAGGAATGGAGCAAAACATCCACCTGGACCTACTTTTCAAATCCTATGCATGAAAACAAGACCAAGTGCATTAGTGGCAGAATAACATTCTAACTGTACACACTTTCATATGGTTTTACTTTATTTTGGCCATGTTTCTTTGCATTCCTCTGCTCCTCCTTTTCCTGTGAACCAAACACCCAAGTTGACAGAAATCATGTGTTCACAAATGCTCGGTTTCCCATTTGCATTCCTATCCTATTCCGGTGTTTTTCCTCCTATCCCTGCGTTTTTAGAATCATGCAAGCAGAATGAGCCCTTACAGAATTACTTCAGTTACAGGTAGGTGTCGGAGAAAACTTTGTGTGGTTTGTCCTGCTCCTTCCACGACGTCGCCCACCTCACCTGAGCTTCTCCATTGACAGAAGCATCCACCAAACCAAACATCACGACTCCTGACCGTCTTTCGCCACCTCAGATCTCCTTCCCTGCCGCCGGCACCCACCGCAACAGCATCACCACCATCGACTCAGCAGATGAACCTAAGGAGTACATGGGTCCACAAGAGAGGTCGCACTCTTTTGTTTCTGCTTATGTTATGCATTGCTTAATATTACCTGCTACTTTATTGTCATGTTCACCTCTTAGACTCCAAGTCAGGTCCAAATTGATGTTCAAACTTGAGTTCTAAATTAGTTGTGGGGCACATATCGAGGCAGCAATGAATAGTATCTCTGTCTAATATCTGGTTCACCTAGGGTATGCCTATGTTGTTCATCTTGGGTGGGAAACAAATAGTAAAGCAATCATCATCTGTTTTTTATTAAATTAAAGCAATCATCAGCCTGCTATCATTATTTTTGGATCCATCCACTGGTTGTCACCATTACTCCAGATTTCTGCATGCTCTACTTACATAATCTCACTATATTTTTTTGTATGCATGTCAGATATTGTACAGAGTCATGCTGAACATGTAGAGAAAAAGAGAAGAGTTTTGCGCGGAAATACAATGTCATGCAGACATTGCTCCATGGTGGGTTCAATGGCAAACCCTCCCCCCTCTCCAGTTGTAATCGAGAGGAAGATATACATTACGAGGCAGATTGCCTTGGTGACCCTCCTATTTACCCCCCAAGGTGTTTGCTCTAACTTGGCATGATGATTTTAGTCATATCATGCATATGTTGCCTTCTGCAAAGGCCTACTTTTGATATCATATATGTCATTTGCTTAGTTTAGACATGTTCTGTAATGCCACCTGTTTAGTTTCAATATCATATATGGGAATTATGCAGTCTCATGTCATTTAGCCAGCCATAATATATGTGAAATGTGCAATGCCATCCTGTTTAACCAGGCATCATATATTTGAATGATATCTAGCCCATCCTTTTCTTTATTAAATTTCCATTTGTCGACAATGTTTTTACGTTAAACTACTCTTCCTATGAATCAGCCATTTGAGTGGGTGATGGAAAAATCTGGAGTGAAAACAAGGCCTTCAGAGCAGACAGTGCTACCTGTCGAAGCAGATCCCTTGCTGGGTCCCGATAGGTCCTCGGAGATGGATTCAGAGACAGATGACCAGTCCTATTCCCCCACCGAGGTGTATGCTCTAACTTGGCACGGTTCTACTTCTCATATCATGCATATGGTGTCTTGCATTGCATAGTTTAGACATCATATACACAATATTCAGCACCATGTTCTTAGTTCAGACATCATATATGTGAATGCCCTCCACTTAGCATATAAATCACATATGTGAATTAAATCATGTGATCCTGGTTACTTAGATAACATGTATGTGAATTATGTCATGCGATCATGTTTAGTTAGTCATCATATCTTTGAATTATGTTATGCTATGCTATCCAGTTTAGATAGACATCATATATGTGAAATTATGTCATGCTATCCATTTTAGTTAAACAATATACATGTCATCCGGACACGGGGGGAAAGCTTTTTATCTTGTATCTTCACAGCCCATCAGTCCGGCCCACGTCATATAGCCCAGACGTCCGAGGACCCCGTAATCCTGGACTCCCTCACCCCCCCCCCAAACACACATACACACACACTTCGTGTTGCCGGGAGGGGAATCCTAGCTATGAATGCATGCCCCCAAATAGCTAGGTTTGACATCTCACCATACCGTAACACGAAACCGAAAGGACTACATCAACCCCACCCCAGCCCCCCGCTCCCCCGTTGCTTCCGATCAAATGTGGACCGTGTGCGGGCCCACAAATGTGTTCTTCTGGCGTTAGATGGGTCAGACCACTTACCAACCACACCTGCGGGTGGCCCGATGTGTGTGTGTGTGTGTGTGTGTGTGTGTGAAAATGATGTGCTATGGTATTTAAATTACCAAATCACAAATTTGGTGTGGCACATGTGCATCGCAAATTTACCGGGCATCCCTGACCCCACGGAGGTTCATCTAGTATGAAGTAGTATTGTGCCCTCCCCCCCCCCCCACACACACACTCACTTTGAGTCGGTGGGAGGGGGCATCTCACCAGGGCGTATTGTAAGACTGACCAAGAAGAATCACCGCCTTGGTTGTATAACCTCTCTTGTTTGTTGGGTCAAAGTCATTCACTGACGTTCCACACGTGGCCCCACAAAATAGGCTACCTTCTCACCGATAACCACGCGAGGGAGTGCCTGAAGACCACCACTGTGTGCATGTGGCCCAAACATATGTATGAAGTATCATGTGGTGTTTGAATATACCCAATGCACAACTTTGATTCATGTGTATGTGAGCCCTCGAACTTAGGTCTCGAATCTCACCATGATCGACGTACGACTATACGGTAACGCGAACCAATAGAAGAAGAATCCACCCCGGTAACCTCTCTCGCATTGTTGGTCAAAGTGATAGACGTCCACGCGGGCCCATGAATATATAGGTCGTTGATGATAACCAAGCGAGGGAGAGTGTCCAAAGACAACCACTACATGTATGTGCCCCAAACATATGTATGGACATGTGTGATGCATGCATATATGTCTGAATACCAAAAGCACACCATTTTGATGTGGCGCATGCATGCATCGAAAGACGCACAGTCCCCACACAGATCTGGTTCATGATGCGTCGCGTGCTCGCCCTCCCCCCCCCCCCCCACTTCGACCCGGTGGGAGCAATCTGTGCGTACACATGTGTGCGAAGTATAGTTGCATGTACCGAACCGTATAAGAAAAACCAAAATTTAATCCCCTCCTAATTATAAGGCAAATTAACCTCTATCGTTGTCGGTCGAAGTGATTGACCAAGCGGGCACACAGAGATGGACTAAGCATCTCGCCGATAACCCCGTGAGTGAGTGCTAGAGGACAACCGCCATCCTTGCTTGTGGGACAAACACATGTATGGAGATGTGTGGTTGTGATGTTCGAATACCTAATATATATGCAGAAGCTTGATGTGGCACCTGCCTTGGAAACCTTTAAGTCCCCCACACGAACCGAGGTTCATGACACGTAGTATATATATGTTGCCCCCCTCCCTCTTCGACGCATAATATATACTCCTACGTACCGTAACACAACTTGAAAATAATCCTCCTTGTTCATCAAATTACCTTTCTCGTTGTGTCATATATTAGATGGACAACGACCTTGCGGGCCCATGGAGGGAAGAGTCACAGGCGAATGAGTGACAACCATCGTCTGCACATGGCCCAATGTGTTGGTGATGTTATACCCAATATGCACAACTTCTTTGCGGCACCTACCTCAGAAACTCAAAAGTCCCCACACGGAGCGAGATCGATTCATGACGTGTGTGTAGTATATATGTGTTGCCCCGGCCCCCTCCTCCCCTCTTCAACGCATACTATATACTCCTACTGCAACACAACCCAAAAAGAAACCTCATTGCTGGGTAAAAGTGATGGAGGACAACCTCGTGGACCCACGGATGGAAGCATAGCACACGAGTAAGTGTCCTATATGACGCGTAGTATTGCCCCCGGCCACCCTCTTCAACGCATACTATATATATACTCCTACCATTATAAAGAAAGCCAAAAAATGACCATCCTTGTTGGTCAAATTAACCTCTCTCATTGCATGTCACAGTGCTGGACAGCGACCTCACGGGCCCACGCGAGTGAGTGTCCAAGGATCACCACATGCATGTGGCCCAAAGATGCATGTCAAACTTTTTTGCAGCGAACATGCGACGAAAGGAGTTTAGTGTTGAAAATTGAAAAAAAATAGATAATATCTGCCCATTTTTTATACATTGATTGATTTACCAAGGATTTAAATGTGCAAAAATCAAATTTGATCTACATGAGACCCGTGATAGTGCATGAAAATGGATTGCAAAATCATATGTGTAAGTGTCCCTGTGTGCATGTTTAGTACCCATGCAAGAAATTTCTAACATCTAGAATCTTGCTTTTAAAATCCAATAAATCCAAAACTAAGTTGAAATTCATGAAACTTATAGTGGTGTCATATGGACACCAATAGACTGCGATATTATTGTTTTTTCAAATTTGAGACAAGTTCTGATATAATCTTCTTACATACAGGAAATTATAAATAATTATCAACCAATATCGCAAACAAACTCTTTATTTGAACCATGTGCATTAGACCAACAATGTAAGTGTCGTGCTTCGGTTAAGCAATGAAGCGGCAGAATTAATCATCAAAAAGGATAAATCAACATAATACATGCCGTGCACGCGTCCCGTGTGCCGTACGAGCATGCGTGAGTTGACAAGATGCATGCTAGCAGGCAGACAGGGACCGGGAGGCCGAGGCATGCGCGTGTTCGCTACACACTCACCATGGGGCGTGCTAGTAGTTATGTGAAATGACGGTAGGCGCGCGAGCAGTCCGCCGTGCAGGCTCATCGGGAGGCGAGCCAGCCCTTTGACCGCCGCCCCTCACTCCCACCGCTCCATATTAATGGTGCGCCCGATCCGCTGGTCATAATAGGCGGCCGCACACCCCGCCCACAACTACTCCGGCAACGAATCCGACTCCGATGGAAAACCGGTTAGTCCCCCCCCCCCTTTGTTGGGAATAGAAACCCTTGGTTATGTTCACCCAGTACATGACATTAGAGTAAGATTCGTTATATCCGTGTAGTGTATTGATTGTTTGAATGGTATCTATGGTTAGTGACTAATTGTTTGTTCTGTACAAACTATTTCTTTTGCTAATAATCTGACTAGGGTTAGCGTGTGTGCTAATAATTTGTAGCCAGATATTGAGAATTTATTTGACCGCCGCTGGCCTCGCTCTATGAAATTATGGTATAGGAATGCCAGAAGTCCGCCGCACAGGCTCAGCGGGAAGCGAGACAGCCTTTGACCACCGCCCGCCTCACTCCCACTGGTCTGTATTAATGGAGCACCCGAGCGGCTGCACCCCACCCATCCTCGCCACACACATAATGCTCTCTTTCCGCCCGCATCCTCGACGCTGCTCTCAGTCCTCAAAGCCAGCACCCCCCATCCTCACCACACACACAATCCTCTCTCTGCGCCCGCATCCTCGATGCCGCTCTAAGTCCTCAAAGCCGGCACCCCCCATCCTTGCCACACACACAATCCTCTCTCTCCGCCCTCATCCTCGATGTCTCTCTCAGTCCTCAAAGTCGTCAATGTATGAGGATGCCGCCGAAGTGCCCCATCGGAGGGAGTGGCAACGTCGGGGCTGCTAAAGCATCGGAGCACGGCGTGAATATGAAGACAGAGGTTTCCGTCGCCGCCAACAAGGTGGAGAATGAGGCTGCCAACAAGCGGAGGCGGGTCGAGAAAGAACCGTAAGAGAATCCAGCAGGCCTAGACTTTATCAGCAGCCTCCCTGATGATATGTTGACAGTCATCATATCCCTCCTCCCAATCAAATATGGGGAGAGGACAACCGCCCTTTCTGGGGGCAGCGCCCCCTATGGCTCTCCACCCCTCTCAACCTCCTCGACGCCCACGAGCTCTGCCATGGCTACCGCAAAAGCTTGGATGTGTTCTCCCGGATCCTCGGCAGTCACCATGGCCCAATCAGAGGCCTTATCACGTCCAAGTTCCGTTCCAATGGCAAGGACCGAGCCAAGCTTGACGAGTGGTTCTGATCCCCCACCCTAGATCAGCTCGAGGAGCTTAGTTTTCATGATGGGCATATGCGCTCGCTGCCAACATCCGCGCCCACACTGCGCCTCGCCAAGTTCATGAACTGCCATCCCCCTTAATGACGCGCCCGCTCTTTTTCTACCACGATAGAAGCACCTCGAGCTCGTCGCCGTCTGCATCCCAAAGGATGACATGGAGCGCCTGCTCCGTGGTTGTACTACACTCGAGTTCCTTCGTCTTCAGGCGATGAATTGGTCGAGTAGCTTCGACATCACCTCGAGGACTCTCTGGATTATTTATGTGTCTTGTTGGTGCTGCAATGAGAGATCACAAAAGGTGGACCACAATATGGTCATTGAGGACACGCCTTCACTTGAGAGATTACTTGTAGTTGATCAAAAAGGTCCAACAAGAATCAATGTCATTTCTGCACCCAAATTGGTATGTTGGGCTACTCGTCTGTCAAATACTCCTACTTTCAGGTACAACAGTCACCTTCTACCTCTCCTTGATATCAACATTATTTCTTGTTTTGAATATGTATGTTTGTTTGTCATCCAGAAAAGCTTCACCCAGATTCTGCGCACAGTGAAGGTCTTGGCACTAGAATCTATCGGCCCCAACCTGGACAAAGTTGTCAGTTTCCTGAGATGCTTTCCGTGCCTGAAGAAGTTGTATATCGAGGTGATGTTCCCTTCCTGGTAAATGTTAACCATAGGGGAGTTCAATTTTTTCACCTTTTCCCAAGTTTACAATGACAATGTACTATGATTACTGAAGGAATTTTGGAGGATCTCAGGACATACACCCCCCCCCCTGCCCCATATTCTTTGCTTGATTCATATGGTTACAATCCATAAGCATTTCTCCTTTGGATTCATCTGTACTAGGAATTTTTCATCCACTCCAACCTCTTGTGAAGAAGGCCACGTTTTTCTAGATTGCAATCAAATGCCCATGTTAATCATGTCAAATCGAAGATGGCACGTTGGTGCATTTTACAAATCCTGCAAAACAAATAGGCGTGTAGTAGTGTTCAAAACTGCATGTAGGCACTAACACGTTCTCTTCTTTTGCAGATAATAATAGGCCCGGAGGTGGATAATGTTTATAACGACGATCGCATTGAAGGCCTGGATCTGCATCTCTCAAAAATTACTTTGAACTCCTCTAAAGGGACCTTACTGGAGATTATATTCGCCAGGTTCTTTGTTGCCAGAGCAAGGGTGCTGAAGGTAATGAGGTTGAACATGCATTTAAATAGGAAATATGAATGGTTTGTTGATCAGAGCCGGCAGCTACTGCAGAATGGAAGAGGCTCCAAACAAGCTAAAACTCGTATTGGAAGTGCATATAACAGAGTAATTGGAAGTCATTGTGTCAGCCCCATACATGAGTTATCAGCGGCTGATCCCTTTGCAAAAATGACGAGGTTTCTAAACGGGCCTTACTATTTTTATTTTTAGTTTGAACCTCTCTTATATCCATGTTTAGCTGATCAACACGGGCGTTTGCAGCTGAATGAGCTGAATTTCATTTCTAATATTAGTTTTAACCTTGTAATCTTTGAATTTGAGCCATGTAACTCTGGAATTTGAACCTTGTAATATTTCGGGCTTTTGTGGTACAATCGTTGAAATGGCATCATATGAGACTCGTTGATTGGTAGTACTATTTTGACCTTAATATGCAATAGACTTAGATTATATTAACCATTCACAGCCAGGGATCCAGCCGGAAGCAGAGCAATGGCAAACGTCATCGTAACAAGATGTAGATGATTAGATGCTCGTTTCTCCTAGTTTAGTAATTTCTTACTCTGGTGTGTGGAAATGTTATGTGTGTAGTAACTTATGTACTTGTATGCTTAATTTGGTCATGCAATGTTGTTCTTATAAGTATATATGTTGATGGTCTGTAGGTAGAGCATATCACATCGCACACGGACCACACTAGGGAACCCGTCGGTCATGAATTCATCAATCGCGGACGGTTGTATACCAGCAAGCATTTGCCCATAACACACATGGCTTATTCCTTCAGAAATAGCTCGTGTGGATCAACTGTATGCCACGTATCGCACACACAACTCTAATCTGATTTGTGCTTGATGTCTCCGACATCGCTCGCATAGTTCGTCTTATTTTGCCACGTATCACTGTGCTAGCCTATGCTCGCGTCCCTCGGCGTGCTCGCTTTCTGCGCCGTTAAGCGCCAGCGGCGTGCTTTGCTCGCGTACCTCCATGCGCTCGGCTTGTGGGCAGCTTTTCCTTGTGTGTTCAACTACTATATGCATATATATGGTTGCTCGTCGTTGAGGCAACTGCGGAGCGCTCTGCTCGCGTCCCTCCGCGCGCGCTCTGTCAGCGGTTGGGCCTATGCAGGATCACGTCGGGGGAGCCATATGCATGCGGTTGCGCCGCGCGCGTCGCCATGATGCAGTTACGTGCGGCACGATGGAGTTACGCGCTGCAAATTAGAACTACCATCGGGGCATGCCGATATTCCAGGTTGTCTGGCTTCCCCTTTAATTCCCGTGTCCATTATAACCTTAGTCTCTTCAACCTTTTGATCGTGCCCGACAACACAACAAGCACACCCACAATGACACATAGAGAGGGGATGTCTAGCGGCGCTCCAATGGAGTTCGGCGAGCATAAGGTGGAGACCCACGCGAGGGAGATGGATCTCTCGGTGGTGTACACCATCAACCCGGCCGTGGTGGACGACTACATCAACACGTTGAGCAGTTACTTGCTCGAGACAAGTACGCCGGTGGTCGGCATCGACCCCCAGTACGCCGGTGGTCGTCCCAACATAGATCAGAAGGTTGTCATCGCCCGGTTGTGTGTGCACCATCATCGACCCATACTACGAAAAGATGAAGCAGGATGGCAACAGAACATGTCTCGTATCCTGGCACGGGCCCTGGATGCGGCAATTGGATGAACCTCACCTCGGGTTCGTGGCCAAGAGCGTGTACACATGCTATGAGATGCACAGGCAGATCGTTGACATGAGGAAGTGGCTCGTTACTGAAATCGATGAGGCCGGATCAAGCCACAAGAAGAGCAGTAGAGGCAAGCGTCACAAGAAGTAGATGATGATCAGATGATCATTTATCCTAGTTAATTATGCATGTAATATATAGTTGACTTTGGTCTGTGGAAATGTCATGTGTGTAGTAGCCACCTATGTAATTATGCACGTAATAGTTCACTTTGGTGTGTGCAAATTTCATGTGTGTAGTAGCCACCTATGTAATTGGATGTTTAATTTGGTTATGCAACCATGTCCTTATAAGTGTGTATATATGTATGTTGTTCTGTATGCAATCCCAATGCACAACATACATGTATTATTAGCAGCAATTTTCTGTGTTATTATCGGTCTTCGCACACATTTCTGATTACAGACCCGTTTGCCGCGTATCACACACATCTTGATAAATTGAATTGTTTCTGTTATCTTGGCTAACCGCAAACAGTTCATCTGAGTGAACTGTTTGCCCTCTATCACACACACATTGATCTGGCTGGCCGTTTCTTTTGTTCCGCCTAATCACAAACAGTTCATCCGAGTGAACCATATGTCGTATATCGCACACGCCTTCATCTGGCTGCCCGTTTCTGCTCTTCAGCCTCATCGCAAACTGTTCTTTCAACTGAACCGTATGCCCCTCATTGCACACGCAACTAAATTTTGAACCATGTTTGATGCATCCGTCATTGCAAACGTTTTGCATCTTTTTGACCATTTTTTTACATCACTTTTTGCGATTATTGCATCGCACACAGTTTCGTCGAAGCGTCTCTGATTGTAGTGTCGCGTTAGCAGCATCCTGTAGTAGCGCAAGTCACTGCGTGCAGGTAGGGCCGGAAGTTCCGGGGGTGGCCGGAACTTTCGGGCGCCGGATGTTCCCGGTAGGGGTCCGGGCTAGCCAGAGAGTTAGCACGGCGTGAGCGAGGCTGCGGTCCGGGGGCGGAAGCTCCGGGCAAGCTGGAAGTTCCAGTGGCCAGAAGGTCTGGGCCGGGTCCGGGCTAGCCAAAGAGTTGGCACACCCGGGTTCGTCTGGGTCGTTGGAGGCCGGATGTTCCGTGGTGGCCGGAGGTTCCGGGGGCCGGAGGTTCCGGGGGCCGGAGGTTCCAGGTCTGGCCGGAAGTTCTGGGCTGAACAGAGAGTTGGCGCCTCATCCTTCTTCCTCAGCTCTCGGTGTTGTAGCTTGTGTGTTGTACCTGATTACACATAGTGTTTCTGACTTAGGCAACAGCCATGTCTCACTCGAATTTATGGGGAACTCAAGTAGGAGAGATGCCACTGATACGTCTCCAACGTATCTATAATTTATGAAGTATTCATGCCATTATATTATGATTCTTGGATGTTTTACAATCATTTTATAGCAACTTTATATCATTTTTTGGGACTAACCAATTGACCCAGTGCCCAGTGCCAGTTGCTGTTTTTTGCTTCTTTTTTACATCGCATGAAATCAATACCAAACGGAGTCCAAATGCAACAAAACTTCACGGAGATTTTTAATGGACCAGAACACCCAGGACGGCCAGGAAGCACCTGGGGGGTGCCCTGAGGGGGGCACAACCCACCAGGGCACGCCTAGAGGCCCAGGCACGCCCAGGTGGGTTGTGCCCACCTCGGGGCCTCCTGCACCCCCTCTTTACCCTATAAATTCACAGATATTCCAAAACCCTTTGGGGTTAATCTATATCAGAAATTCCGCCGCCGCAAGCCTCTTTATCCATGAAACCAATCTAGACCCTATTTCGGCACCCTGCCGGAGGGGGGGAATCATCTCCGGTGGCCATCTTCATCATCCCGGCGGCCACCACGATGAGGAGGGAGTAGTCCACTATCGGTGTCAAAACTGGCGGATCTCGGGTAGGGGGTCCCAAACTGTGCGTCTAGGCGGATGGTAACAGGAGACAAGGGACACGATGTTTTTACCCAGGTTCGGGCCCTCTCGATGGAGGTAAAACCCTACTCCTGCTTGATTAATATTGATGATATGGGTAGTACAAGAGTAGATCTACCACGAGATCAAAGAGGCTAAACCCTAGAAGCTAGCCTATGGTATGATCGTTGTTCGCCTCTGGACTAAAACCCTCCGGTTTATATAGACACCGGAGAGGGCTAGGGTTATACAGAGTCGGTTACAATGGGAGGAGATCTACATATCTGTATCGCCAAGCTTGCCTTCCACGCCAAGGAAAGTCCCATCCGGACACGGGACGAAGTCTTCAATCTTGTATCTTCATAGTCCAGGAGTCCGGCCAAAGGTTATAGTTCGGCTATCCGGACACCCCCTAATCCTGGACTTCCTCAGTAGCCCCCGAACCAGGCTTCAATGACGATGAGTCCGGCGCGCAGATTTGTCTTCGGCATTGCAAGGCGGGTTCTTCTCCAAATTCCATATACCTGTTGAATAATGTCCGGCTTCTGGTGAATGTTGCGCTTCTTGGCTTCCACGCCCAATAATGGCCATCTTCCACGTGTCAAACGAATGTGAAAAGCCAGGGTGTTTTTTCATTTACCCCCCTAGCTGCACAATTGAGCTGCCTATAAAAGAGTCGAGGATTTAGATCCGAATCACACCATCTTCCCTTCGCGAGCATTCATCGGAGCGCATCCGGCAGTAGATCCATTCCATCATGGCGGTCGACGCAGCTCCTCCTCTCGCCCTCCCAGCCCTCACAGAGATTGGGAGAGATGCTCTCCGTCTGGCGAGCTATTGACGCTCCAAGCCAAGGGGTTTCTCCCCAGCCTACATGGTCCGGTTCGAGCCGGGCTTGCCACCTATAATGGTGGGCAGCAAGCCGAGCGTCCCCAATCCCTCAAAGGAGAGCGGGTATGCCTTGTCCCTGTTTGATAAGACGGCTCGGATTTCCAATTCATCCGTTTGTCCGGGGCTCCTGAGTTCTCTGACCTCCAGCTTGCACAACCTTACGCCTGCCTCCATATTGCATATTGCGGGCTTCGTAGCCCTTCTTGCGAGCTGTTTTGGGCATCGAGGCTCATTTCGCTGTGGAAGAAGCTGTTACGCCTTGTGCCCGTTCTCGGGAGGGGTCGATATATCAAGTGGGCGGAGCGAACTATGGCGCATCGCCGGGACGGATATCTATCCGGAACCCCAAAGAAGGCGTCCGAAGACTAGCCTTCAGAATGGTTTTATATAGAAGATGTCCCCCTGGCGGACCCTGTTCGTATCGGACTCCCTGAGTTCGATAATGCTCCTTTGAAGAAGCGCATGAGCTAGCGTCCACGGAGCCCTCAGAAGGAAAATGACAAGGACGTCCTTTATCTGACGAGCCGAATAAGGTTGTTAGCTCATTCCGGACTGACCAAGATCGAGGTCATGGCCACATGCATTATGCGGGGGGTCCAGCCGCTTGATCAGAGGCCACCCCATGTGGGATTTCAACGGGGAGGATGATGCCACCCGCTGCGGCCGCAAGGGGCCGGAATCGGTTGCCGCTCTGACGAAGATCTTGTCCGCATTGTACAAGGGATAAGAGGAGGAATTTCTCCGCATAAATCCACAGGGCTGATTTTTTATGTACAATCCCCCAAACTAGGTAAGCGGGCACTTCCTTTTGCCCATCCGTTCCATATTCCCGTGGTTAAGTATCTCATCTTGTAATTTCGATGCAGGAACTGCGTCGGGGCGTAAAGAATATAAACTGCCCTCCTCCACAACCCGAGGATCCGGAACGGTCCCTCGATCCGGCCTCCCAAGAGGATCCAGACATATCCGTGGAGCTGATCGATGGGGTATTTTACCAACTGAGCATCGACAACGCCTTGGTGGCTATTACAGCCGACTATCCCGGACTGCTCCCCGCCTCACAGGTAACTGAGACCGAAGTCCCAATATTTCGAAGATGATCCGTCCGCGCTTATTTTTTATCACCGTATAACAATGGTATTTCACAGGGGAGGATCTCGAGGTGGAATGCCGAGCCTGCGGCGACTAGCCAACAAGGGACCGCGAGGGCGGGCAGGCTGAAGAGACACGCAGTCCGGGTCGAGGCCCTGGTGGCATTGAGGATTCCGTTGTCCGTGCAATTATTGCAGAAGAATGAAATTGCATCCTCCTCACGGCAGTCCTTTATCCTGTTCATGACCAGGAGGAATCTGGCCCAGTAATGGTGTACTGTTTCCGTGGGCTCTTGCCGAATTTGGGATAGATCGCTTATGTTTTGGTGGGCGGGTGGAATTAAATCCGGAACCTTGCCCAGTCTGAGACTCAGGGGCCAAGGAGTTTCCAAACTCGGAAGCTTGGGTTCTTGGATGTTGTCCAATGAATCTAGCCTACTGCCTGACTTTAGGTTCAGGGCTTGAGTGACGTCCTCCCCTCCGCGGGTATCCGGCTTGGAGGGATCGGGAATCCGGAAATAACTAGTCCTTAAGATAGATGAAGGCCTACCGCATTGTTCCTCCACCACTGCAACGTGATGGGTGACCTGGGGAGAGTTAATCTCTCTCGGATCGGGTTTAGGCCCAATCTGATCATAGACTGTAGCGACTCCCAGGGCGGCGATGCGATCCAAGAGCTCGTTTAAGGAAGAGAGCTCCATCGGATCTAACTACTCAGCGAGTTCCGAGTTGACGTGAAGATTACTTTCGATGACCCGAGAAGTCATCATCGGCTCGGCGGCCGAACAGGCGGTCATAAGAAAACCGCCTAGCCGGAGAGTTTAGCCGATAGCCAAAGCTCCTTTAGCAACAGTGCCGTCTTTAAAGACGGGATGAGGCATCCTTCACGATGGCGGCAACACAGCGGAACTCTCAATGAAAGCACCAATGTCGGTGTCAAACCGCGGATCTCGGGTAGGGGGTCTCGAACTGTGCGTCTAGGCGGATGGTAACAGGAGACAAGGGACACGATGTTTTACCCAGGTTCGGGCCCTCTCGATGGAGGTAAAACCCTACTCCTGCTTGATTAATATTGATGATATGGGTAGTACAAGAGTAGATCTACCACGAGATCAAAGAGGCTAAACCCTAGAAGCTAGCCTATGGTATGATTGTTGTTCGTCCTACGGACTAAAACCCTCCGGTTTCTATAGACACCGGAGAGGGCTAGGGTTACACAGAGTCGGTTACAATGGGCGGAGATCTACATATCTCAGACGCCAAGCTTGCCTTCCACGCCAAGGAAAGTCCCATCCGGACACGGGACGAAGTCTTCAATCTTGTATCTTCATAGTCCAGGAGTCCGGCCAAAGGTTATAGTTCAGCTATCCGGACACCCCCTAATCCTGGACTTCCTCAGTAGCCCCCGAACCAGGCTTCAATGACGATGAGTCCGGTAGCAGATTTGTCTTCGCATTGCAAAGGCGGGTTCTTCTCCAAATTCCATATACCTGTTGAATAATGTCCGGCTTCTGGTGAATGTTGCGCTTCTTGGCTTCCACGCCCAATAATGGCCATCTTCCACGTGTCAAACGAATGTGAAAAGCCAGGGTGTTTTTTCATTTACCCCCTAGCTGCACAAATGAGCTGCCTATAAAACAGACGACGATTTAGATCCGAATCACACCATCTTCCCTTCGCGAGCATTCATCGGAGCGCATCCGACAGAGATCCATTCCATCATGGCCAGTCGACGCAGCTCCTCCTCTCGCCCTCACAGCCCTCAGCCTGGAGATTGGGAGAGATGCTCCGTCCCGTACAGCGAGCTATTGACGCTCCAAGCCAAGGGGTTTCTCCCCCAGCCTACATGGTCCCGGTTCGTGCCGGGCTTGCCACCTATAATGGTGGGCAGCAAGCGGAGAGCGTCCCCAATCCCTCCAAAGGAGAGCGGGTATGCCTTGTCCCCTGTTTGATAAGACGGCTCGGATTTCCAATTCATCCGTTTGTCCGGGGCTCCTGAGTTCTCTGACCTCCAGTTGCACAACCTTACGCCTGCCTCCATATTGCATATTGCGGGCTTCAGAGCCCTTTGTGAGCTGTTTTTGGGCATCGAGGCTCATTTTCGCGCTGTGGAAGAAGCTGTTCTGCCTTGTGCCCCGTTCTCAGGAGGGGTCGATATATCAAGTGGGCGGAGCCGAACTATGGCGCATCGCCGGGACCGGATATCTATCCGGAACCCCAAAGAAGGCGTCCGAAGACTAGCCTTCAGAATGGTTTTATATAGAAGATGTCCCCCTGCCGGACCCTGTTCGGATCGGACTCCCTGAGTTCGATAATGCTCCTTTGAAGAAGCGCATGAGCTAGCGTCCACGGAGCCCTCAGAAGGAAAATGACAAGGACGTCCTTTACCTGACGAGCCGAATAAGGTTGTTAGCTCATTCCGGACTGACCAAGATCGAGGTCATGGCCACATGCATTATGCGGGGGGTCCAGCCGCTTCAGTACAGAGGCCACCCCATGTGGGATTTCAACGGGGAGGATGATGCCACCCGCTGCGGCCGCAAGGGGCCGGAATCGGTTGCCGCTCTGACGAAGATCTTGTCCGCATTGTACAAGGGATAAGAGGAGGAATTTCTCCGCATCAATCCACAGGGCTGATTTTTTATGTACAATCCCCCAAACTGGGTAAGCGGGCACTTCCTTTTGCCCATCCGTTCCATATTCCCGTGGTTAAGTATCTCATCTTGTAATTTCGATGCAGGAACTGCGTCGGGGCGTAAAGAATATAAACTGCCCTCCTCCACAACCCGAGGATCCGGAACGGTCCCTCGATCCGCCTCCCAAGAGGATCCGCATATATCCGTGGAGCTGATCGATGGGGTATTTTACCAACTGAGCATCGACAATGCCTTGGTGGCTATTACAGCCGACTATCCCGGACTGCTCCCCGCCTCACAGGTAACTGAGACCGAAGTCCCAATATTTCGAAGGTGATCCGTCCGCGCTTATTTTTTATCACCGTATAACAATGGTATTTCACAGGGGAGGATCTCGAGGTGGAATGCCGAACTGTGACGACTAGCCAACAAGGGACCGCGAGGGCGGGCAGGCTGAAGAGACACGCAGTCCGGGTCGAGGCCCTGGTGGCATTGAGGATTCCGTTGTCCGTGCAATTATTGTAGAAGAATGAAATTGCATCCTCCTCACGGCAGTCCTTTATCCTGTTCATGACCAAGAGGAATCTGGCCCAGTAATGGTGTACTGTTTCCGTGGGCTCTTGCCGAATTTGGGATAGATCGCTTATGTTTTGGTGGGCGGGTGGAATTAAATCCGGAACCTCGCCTTGATCTGAGACTCGAGGGGCCAAGGAGTTTCCAAACTCGGAAGCTTGGGTTCTTGGATGTTGTCCAATGAATCTAGCCTCTTGCCTGACTTTAGGTTCGTGGCTTGAGTGGCGCCCTCCCCTCCATGGGTATCCGGCTTGGAGGATCGAATCGAAATAACTAGTCCTTAAGATAGATGAAGGCCTACCGCATTGTTCCTCCACCAGCTAACGTGATGGGTGACACAGGGAGAGTTAATCTCTCTCGGATCGGGTTTAGGCCCAATCTGATCATAGTCTGTAGCGACTCCCAGGGCGGCGATGCGATCCAAGAGCTCGTTTAAGGAAGAGAGCTCCATCGGATCTAACTACTCGGCGAGTTCCGAGTTGACGTGAAGATTACTTTCGATGACCCGAGAAGTCATCGTCGGCTCGGCGGCCGAACAGGCGGTCATAAGAAAACCGCCTAGCCGGAGAGTTTAGCCGATAGCCAAAGCTCCTTTAGCAACAAAGGTCGTCTTTTAAAGACGGGATGAGGCATCCTTCCCGATGGCGACGCACAGCGGAACTCTCAATGAAAGCACCAATGTCGATTGTCAAAACCGCGGATCTCGGTAGGGGGTCTCGAACTGCGTCTAGGCGGATGGTAACAGGAGACAAGGGACACGATGTTTTTACCCAGGTTCGGGCCCTCTCGATGGAGGTAAAACCCTACTCCTGCTTGATTAATATTGATGATATGGGTAGTACAAGAGTAGATCTACCACGAGATCAAAGAGGCTAAACCCTAGAAGCTAGCCTATGGTATGATTGTTGTTCATCCTATGGACTAAAACCCTTCGGTTTATATAGGCACCGGAGAGGGCTAGGGTTACACAGTCGGTTACAATGGGAGGAGATCTACATATTCAGACGCCAACCTTGCCTTCCACGCCAAGGAAAGTCCCATCCGGACACGGGACAAAGTCTTCAATCTTGTATCTTCATAGTCCAGGAGTCCGGCCAAAGGTTATAGTTCAGCTATCCGGACACCCCCTAATCCAGGACTCCCTCATCCACCCTCGTGGCTGAGAGTTTACACCAGTAGCTATGTGTATAATCTCTCTCTCTCTCTCTCTCTCTCTCTCTCTCTCCCCCCTCTCTCTCTCTCTCTCTCTCTCTCTCTCTCTCTCTCTCTCTCTCTCTCTCTCTCTCTCTCGTGTTTTCGAGATGTCACGATCTTGATGTATCGCGGGCTTTGTTAATATAGTCGGATCGTATGGTGTCTTCCCCTCTCTATCTTGTTGTGATGAATTGAGTTTTCCCTTTGAGATTTTGTTGTTACCGGAGTGAATACTTCTATGGATTTGAGAAAATTTGATATATGTATTGCAATTGAATACTCGTGGTGACAATGGGGTATCCTATTTATTCACTTGATATATGTTTTGGCACTCAACTCGTGGATTCCCGAGGTGACATTGGGGCAATCTATGCATAGGCGTTGATGCTGTCGGATTTCGGGTTCCGGCAGACCCTTGAGGTTCGAACACTGGGGTGCGCGCGGAGATCCAAACCTCCACCGTCTCGCACCTCGCTGAATCGCTGGGACCTAAACTACTAAACGAAACAGCACAAGAGACACGAGATTTATACTGGTTCAGGCCACCATTGTGGTGTAATACCCCACTCCAGTGTGTGGTGTGGTGGATTGCCTCTTGGGCTGATGAGGAACAATACAAGGAAGAACAGCCTCGCGAGGGTCTGTTCTTGGCGGGTGCGATGAACTGCTAGGTGGGGTTCAGTCGCTCTAGCTACTGCTTTCTTGATGAGGATTCCGATCTCGATCCAGCTCTCTCTACCCTGTGGGTGGCTACTCCTATTTATAGGCGAAGGCCCTGGGCCTCTTCCCAAATATTGAGCGGGAAGGGCGCCAACAATTGGCCATTTTGAAGGGGAAAAGCGGGTACACTTATCCTAACTAAAGTTGGTCCTCGCCTGCCAAAGGCTCTGGTGATGACGCCTTTGCTTGGGCTCCACGATGACTCCCTTCCGGCCGTTGGGTTGGTCTTGGTCTTGTTGTTCAAACGGATGCCTTTGCTTGATGCTCTCGCTGCGCTTGCTCCCTTTGCACCAAAGAGGAAAGGAGGACATTGCTTGGCTGGCGCCTCGATCGGGCGCCCTTGGTAAATCATGGCTTGCGTCATGGGCACCTCGTGAGGTACCCTGCCTTGAACTCTACGACTCCTCATGAGCCAGCCTGAATGAGGCCGTGCCTGAGGAAGCTCCTCGTCGTCCGCCCCGCGAGGCTTGGCCCCTCGCGAGGATCTTGAGCTTGCGTTGATGAAGATGGGCCGTGCTGGACCACCTTCGAGCCACGCCGCAGGCAGCAGTGCAAGTCTAGGGACCCCTGTTCCCGTAACGCCGACAAGAGCCCCCTGGCCCACGGCCACCGAACTTGGCCGAGCAGAGAGGCGAAGGGCAAGTGCGGCGTCATGGGCCCTAATAGCTCGCGGCCTTGGGCGACGCGTGGCGGTTGATTGGACGCAGCGTCGCGCTGCTTCCCCATGATGCCTCGGTAACCACCCGGATTCGACAAGTCCCTGCATGCGAGTCGGTCATGATTACGGTGATCATGGAGGCCGACGGTTGGCCTTCGCCGGCTATAAGTACGGGACGGCGCGCGCCCTTCCAATCTATCCTTCTACTTATCCTCCTCCTCGTTTCTTCTGGTTGCCATGGCTCTGATCCGCCGGTTCTCCATGGAAGAGAAGGGAAAGGCTCCTCAAGAGGATCCTGACCTGCTCCCCCCAAAGAAGCGGCTTGCTCTCTGGTGTCAGGGCAAGAGCGCTCGCCAGGAGGTGCCCATGCCCTGGTGCGTGCGGCCGCCACTAGGGTTCCCTCTTCCCTTGTACGCGCACATCGGCGGCTCTGAAGGAGGCGACGCCGGGCGCCACGAGCGGCGCCGCCGACGACGCCGGTGGGTCACGAAGGTGTGTGTCTTTCCCCCTGGAATCCACGCCGAGGGCTCCTGCCGGGAGTTCGTGCTTCACGTCGCCACGCCTCCTAAATCTTGGGTTCGTCTTCCTTCTTTCTTTGCCTCCGTCGTCCGGCAGGGGGAACCCCTGGGACTCTGGCTGCAAGACGGCTGCGGCACCCTCGCGACCGGGCAGAGGTCGCGGTAGTTGCCCCGGGCGAGGTCTTCATGACTCGAGGCTGGGGCGAGGTCGCCCGGCTCTGCAGGACGAGGGGCGCCCTCACGATCCACCTGGAGTACGATGGTGCTTCGGTGGTGCCCTTCAAGGTCTTCGACGCGGAGGGTCGTCGGCTGGAGTGCTGCCCCGGGAGAGGTGGTTGGGGTCCTGCTGCGGTGAGACAGAGGCCGACGGACCACTCCCTCGGCAGCTCCTCAGGCGACGAAGGCGCCGGAGGATCCAGCGACTCCGCCGAGCTCTTCGCGACGCTGGAGACGAGCGACGACAGCTACGAGCCTCCGAGCCTGCGCCGCTCCCGGAGCAGGGCGGGCTCGTCAGGTCGTCGCCGCCCCTGATCTGGATGGGGTTGGCCCCGGACCGGGTGGCTCACTGTTGATGATGGCATCTGCAGCGATGCTCCCTGTAGTTAGGATTCCTTAGGATGCGCGCCTTTTGTTCGTGCGAGGGGCCAAGAATATACCCCACGGGGGCTTGTAAGATGTTTGTAGCTTCGTTTGTCAATATGATCCTTATTGTGAAGCAGCGCGAGATGCTTATCCCGTCTTAGCTTAGTTTCTTCCTTTCAGACCTCGTGAGGGCTTGATGCTCTGCACCGACAGGTCCCAGTCCCAAGGCGGCTTCAGCCGTCGCTGGTATGCCAGGTCGCGATGTCGTGGTCAAGGCCAGGAGGTGAGCGGCCCGAGGTCCGGTAAGAGCCTCTGAGTCGCGATGCTCAGGGGGTCCCCCTTGGCGCTCAAGCAGCCATCATTCGGTGAGAAAGGAGAGCGGCGTTGCTAACACGGGGTTGCATTGAGTGTGGGGATGGGGTTGCGATAACTAGTGTGTCCAGAGGGTGACTTATCTCGAGGGTCGTGACAATGCTTCTGGTGCGGCGCTAGGTCCGTGCCTAGGCCGGGCGAGATTGCATGGCGAGGTTGTTTCGTGCTCCTTGGAGGGACCCTGCAGGTTCACCACAAAGGAACAAGAGCTCGCCGTGGCGATCGTTAGTTCTGCCATTAGTTGCTTGGGAGAGGCGCGAGAGGCCTCGCGAGGTGTGTTGGGGCACCCGTGAGCCAGCGCAGGGCTCACAGGGCCCTACCTCAAGGCGGGTTGCGCCTGGCTCTGGGCCTTATCTTCGAGTGTGTTCCTGCAAATTTGGCCAGATGCCGGTGCTCTACGTCCTCGGGTCCCGGCTCTCGGGCTGGTCTCAGCCGTCGCTGGCAAGCCAGGTCGCGATGCCATGGACAAGACCAGAGGGTGAGGGCCGGAGAGCCGGTAGGAGCCCTGAGTCGCGATGCTCAGGCACCCCCTTTAACGCATAAGCTGGGTTAGATGCAAGAACTCTCGTCCTCGGGTCCCGGCTCTCGGGCTGGTCTCACCGTCGGTAGCAAGCCAGTCGCGATGCCATGGACAAGACCAGAGGGTGAGGGCCAGAGCCGGTAGGAGCCACGAGTCGTGATGCTCGTGCACCCCCCTTTAACGCTGCAAGCTGGGTTAGATGACGAAACTCTACGTCCTCGTGTCCGGCTCTCGGGCTGGTCTCAGCCGTCGCTGGCAAGCCAGGTCGCGATGCCATGGACAAGACCACAGGGTGAGGGCCGAAGAGCCGGTAGGAGCCCTGAGTTGCGATGCTCAGGCACCCCCCCTTTAACGTGCAAGATTCCGTCACCCGGGAAAAGGCACCAAATAACAAGCATTACAGAGCGAGAGCATAACCCTAAGGAAAACGTAAGAAGGATACATGCATTTGGGGCCGGGCCCGACCGGCTTGGGGATGATGCAGCCCGAGGGGCGCCCCCAACAGGATAGGCTAATGGCATGAAATAAAAGGGATACATGCCGCAGGGACGGACCCACGCGGCCTGGGAATAATGCGGCCCTGAAGGCGCTCCCAGCCGGGAATAAAACTTAAAGATGTCACGTGGTGATGTTGAGGACGAAGGGTGTTGGTGTAGAAGACTCAGTGGGCTGCGGGAGCTGATCCTCACTAGCCCCCAGGCCCGGGGGCCTCGGGAGGCTCCGGAGGCGCTGGCGGCTCCTCGGGGGCCATCTCCATCTCTGCCCAGGCTGTGGCGTGCACGACCTCTCGAGCCTCGGGATGGCCCTCATGAGATCTTTGGTCTTGATGAGTCGCGTTTGGCAGGCCGTGAGGCATGCGCACGTAGCTGTGGGGTGGGCCCTCGCAACGTCCCACTCGCGAGGGCCAGAGTCGCTCTTGAGATGCGGCTCGGTTGAGCCCTGGTATGTCGATGCAGACGCGCAGCCCACCATCCTCGCCTGGATGGGGGGCCACAGCGGGTAGGCGGCGGCTGCCCCTCATGACCCTTGACTCCTGTAGCTTCTGAATGGCCTTACTGACGAACTCCTGAGGGTTCGGCCCTCCTTGCCTTGCTCCCCGCTATGGAAATGTGCTTCAAGCACGCCTCACGTGGTGCCCAAGCGCCTCCCTCAGACCTTGGCGAGGTCGGCGGCCCTCGGGGAGAGCCCCGAGCCCACTGAGGAGGGCGCCGGGCGAGCTTTCCTATGCGATGGAAGGAGGCTCCCCCTGGCCCGGAGCGGGCCCTGAGGGGCCTGTCTCTTGAGGAGCCGGGCCGGTCGATGTCTTCTTCTTCTTGGGTGCGGCCTCGGGAGGCCTCCTGCTACTGTGGTGCAGGTCCTCTAGCGATGCGGCTGAAAGGCTCGCTCGGGGAGCACTGCTGCGTCTCTCTCCTCACGAGGCACCGTGATGACCCCGCCGCTTCACGGCATCTAGAGGACGTTGTAGCCGTGGTGGGTTCTGACCATGAATTTGGCCAGCGCCGGGTACCCGAGGATGGCGTTGTACTGGCAGGTGAATGTGGGCGACGTCGAAGTCGATGAGCTCGGTCTTGCGGTAGTTGTCGCGAGCCGAAGGTGACAGGAAGGCGGACCTGCCCAATCGGGACCGTGGAGCCGTCGGTGACTCGGAGAAAGGCTTGGTTGGCTGAAGCTGATCAGAAGGCACTTGAAGATTGTTGAATGTTTCCACGGACAGGACGTTGAGTCCTGCCCCGCCGTCGATGAGGGTCTTGGTGACCAGCACGTTGCTGATGATTGGGGAACAAAGCATCGGGAGAACTCCGGTTGTGGCCGCGCACTTGAGCTGATCCGCTGAGCTGAACGTGATGGCGCACGCTGACCACCTGAGAGGGCGCGTGGCCTCGAGCTTGGGGAGAACTGCATTCACTTCGCAGGCGAACTACTTGAAGATGTGCTGAGAGGCTGGGGCTTGAGCTCCACCCAGGATGCAGGCGATCGCACGCGGTTCCTGGAAGCCCCCAGCCCCCTCGTCCTGATGACGGTCCTCAATTCTCCTTGGCTACGGCGGCAGTGGAGGGAGGCCTGCGTTCCCCTGCGGGCGATCCTCGCGAGGCTGATCCCTCCAGCCTCCCTCGCGAGGCGGGTCTTGCCAACGGTCCTCGCGAGGTTGGTCGCGCCACCCTTGGCGCGGGCCGCGGTCTTCCCAGCGTCCTGCATTCCTTCCTCCTCCTCGGTCGTAGCCCCGGTCGCTGCGCTCGGGGCGTCTGCCGACCCTTCCTTCGCGTACGGCCCGGAGCTCTTGGCATTCATTGGTGTTGTGCATGTGGAGGTCGTGGTACACGCAGTACCGATTGCCCTTGGAGGACTCGGGCTGATCTCTGCCTCGCTTGGTGTCTGGTTCGGCCGCGAGTACGGCAGCCCCCTTGCGCTTCACGTCCTTGGCCTTGGACTTCTTTTCTTGAGGTCCGGCGAGCAGCTCGAGGAGGGAGAGGCGCCCTCCTTAGCCCTGGCGCACTTGGTCGCCAAGTTGAACAGCTCCAAGGAGGTGCACAGATCTTCATGCATCGCCAGCTCCTCCTTCATCTTGACGTCGCACACGCCGTCGGAGAAGGCAGAGATGATGGCCTCCTCCGTTACCCTGGGGATCTTGAGGCACGCGTTATTGAAGCGTTGGATGTACTTTTGCAGGGTTTTCCCCTGGCTGCTGCTTGATTCGGCGCATGTCACTCACAGCGGGTGGCCGGTCGCGAGTACCCTGGAAGTTGGCGATGAAGCGGGTGCGCATCTCGGCCCAGGACGAGATCGTGCCTGGGGCCAGATTCAGGGTCCAAGTGCGGGCTCCGTTCTTGAGCGCCATGGGAAACTAGTTTGCCATGACCTTTTCATCCCCGTTGGCAGCCTCGATGCCCAGCTCGTAGAGCTGGAAGAACTCCGTAGGGTCAGCCGTGCCGTCGTAGCGAGGAGGTAGGTCTGGATTGAACTTGGCGGGCCCGCGCGATGCTGCAGCCTTCCGGAGGTGAAAGCGCGGCAGCCCGCCGTGGCCGCTGGGGGCTCGGGCGACAGAGCTTGGTCTTGCGGGCCTCCCTGCGCCCTTGGCTGGGGGCAGCGGTCCTGACGTCTTTGGAGCGGGAGCGCTCGGGCAGCTTCGTGGGCGAGAACTTCTTGACAGCTCTGCTCTTGCCGCGCGGCGCCTAAGCGGTGCGGGTTCCGCCAGGGCAAGCGCCTTGGGGCCAGGGCGCCTTCTTGAGGAGGAGGCGGCTGAGGCGCCCCGGGAGCTTCATCGCCCGCGCGGGGCGGGGTGCGGTGCAGCGAGACGGACGGTGCGGGGGCGCCTCCTGCAGCGCAGACGAGCTCGGCGACTCGGTCGAGCCATTCTTCGTAGACGTCGTCGACGGGGCGGTAGCGTAGGATATCGTTTGCCGTGATGAGCGCAGCTCGGGTCTCCATGGCCGCGCGGGGCGCGCGTGACGAAGAACCAGCGGGGGTGAGCGAAGGCATGGCGGTGCGGCCGTCCCGCCTCATGGACGGGTGCTGGGACGATGCTTGCTGCTCGTTCCCCGCCGGGCCGGTGGCGGCGTTGACGGCAGGTGATGGGGAACGACGAGGGCGCCCGCCGACGGGAGCTGTCTAGGCGACATGGGAGGCGAGGGCGGCTCGGCGCTCGGCGCGGGCCCGACGGGCGTCAGACATGGTCGCGGTGGTCGGGGAAGAACGGGGCGACGAAAGGCAGATTCCGGCACACCCCTACCTGGTGCGCCAAATGTCGGATTTCGGGTTCCGGCAGACCCATGAGGTTCGAACACTGGGGTGCGCGCGGATATCCAACCCTCCACCGTCTCGCACCTCGCCGAATCGCTGGGACCTAAACTACTAAACGGAACAGCACAAGAGACACGAGATTTATACTGGTTCGTGCCACCATTGTGGTGTAATACCCTACTCCAGTGTGTGGTGTGGTGGATTGCCTCTTGGGCTGATGAGGAACAATACAAGGAAGAACAGCCTCGCGAGGGTCTGTTCTTGGCGGGTGCGATGAACTGCTAGGCGGGGTTCAGTCGCTCTAGCTACTGGTTTCTTGATGAGGATTCCGATCTCGATCCAGCTCTCTCTACCCTGTGGGTGGCTACTCCTATTTATAGGCGAAGGCCCTGGGCCTCTTCCCAAATATTGAGCGGGAAGGGCGCCAACAATTGGCCATTTTGAAGGGGAACAGCGGGTACACTTATCCTGACTAAAGTTGGTCCTCGCCGTCCAAAGGCTCTGGTGATGACGCCTTTGCTTGGGCTCCACGATGACTCCTTCCAGCCGTTGGGCTGGTCTTGGTCTTGCTGCACCGAAAGCGGATGCCTTTGCTTGATGCTCTCGCTGCGCTTGCTCCCTTTGCACCAAAGAGGAAAGGAGGACATCTGCATGGCTGGCGCCCGACTGGCGCCCTTGGTCGTCATGGCTAGCGTCATGGGCACCTCACGAGGTACCCTGCCTTGAACTCTCCGCCTCCTCATGAGCCAGCCTGATGAGGCCGTGCCTGAGGAAGCTCCTCGTCGTCCGCCCCGCGAGGCTTGGCCCCTCACAAGGGTCTTGAGCTTGCGTTGATGAAGATGGGCCGTGTTGGGCCTCCTTCGAGCCACGCCGCAGCCGCAGCAGGCAAGTCTGGGACCCCTGCCCCGTAACGCCGACAGTAGCCCCCGGGCCCACGGCGCCCGAACTTGGCCGAGCAGAGAGGCGAAAGGGCAAGTGCGAAGCGTAGCGGGCCCTAACAGCCTGCGGCCTTGGGCGACGCGTGGTGGTTGATTGGACGCGTGCGCACTGCTTCCCCACGATGCCTCGGTAACAACCCGGATTCGACAAGTCCCTGCATGCAGAGTCGGTCATGATTACCGGTGATCATGGAGGCCGACGGTTGGCCTTCGCCGGCTATAAGTACGGGACGGCGCGCGCCCTTCCAATCTATCCTTCTACTTATCCTCCTCCTCGTTTCGTCTGGTTGCCATGGCTCTGATCCGCCGGTTCTCCATGGAAGAGAAGGGAAAGGCTCCTCAAGAGGATCCTGACCTGCTCCCCCCAAAGAAGCGGCTTGCTCTCTGGTGTCAGGGCAAGAGCGCTCGCCAGGAGGGGCCCATGCCCTGGTGCGTGCGGCCGCCACCAGGGTTCCCTCTTCCCTTGTACGCGCACATCGGCGGCTCTGAAGGAGGCGGCGTCGGGCGCCATGGCCAGCGCCGCCCGACGCCCGGGCGGGTCACGAAGGTGTGTGTCTTTCCCCCTGGAATCCACGCCGAGGGCTCCTGCCGGGAGTTCGTGCTTCACGTCGCCACGCCTCCTAAATCTTGGATTCGTCTTCCTTCTTTCTTTGCCTCCGTCGTCCGTGAAGGAACCCCTCGACTCTGGCTGGCTCACGCTGTGGCACCCTCGCGACCGGGCAGAGGTCGCGGTAGTTGCCCGGCGAGGTCTTCATGACTCGAGGCTGGGGCAAGGTCGCCGGGTCTCTGAGACGAGGCGCCCTCACGATCCACCTGGAGTACGATGGTGCTTCGGTGGTGCCCTTCAAGGTCTTCGACGCGGAGGGTCGTCGGCTGGAGTGCTGCCCCGGGAGAGGTGGTCGGGGTCCTGCTGCAGTGAGGCAGAGGCCAAAGGACCACTCCCTCGGCAGCTCCTCAGGCGACGAAGGCGCCGGAGGATCCAGCGACTCCGCCGAGCTCTTCGCGACGCCGGATACGAGCGACGACAGCTATGAGCCTCCGAGCCTGCATCGCTCCCGGAAAGAATAGCTTTGA
The DNA here is from genome assembly GCA_021605145.1 of Aegilops bicornis. NCBI lineage: Eukaryota > Viridiplantae > Streptophyta > Magnoliopsida > Poales > Poaceae > Aegilops > Aegilops bicornis. Next base: position 339,182,678 of record CM038672.1, on the reverse strand, counting down.
GGTGGTTTCGTACCCTACAAACAATGTATTCTTATGTTCTTCGCTAGATAGGAACTTTGGAGTGATTCTTCATCACACGTTGAGGGATGGTTATATGATCCAATTATATTAGCACTATTGAGAGATTGCACTAACGAAAGTACGGACCCTAGGCCTCATTTTCAAGCATTGCAATACCGTTTTTGTGCTCGTTTACTATTTGCTACCTTGCTGTTTTTATTTATTCATATTATAAAAATATATTTCTACCATCATTACACTTTCATCACCATCTCTTTGCCGAACTAGTGCACCTATACAATTTGCCATTGTATTGGGTGTGTTGGGGACACAAGAGATTTCTTTTATTCGGTTGCAGGGTCGTTTGAGAGAGACTATCTTCATCCTACGCCTCCCACGGATTGATAAACCTTAGTTCATCCACTAGAGGGAAAATTGCTACTGTCCTACAAAACTCTGCGCTTGGAGGCCCAACACGTGTCTACAAGAATAAAGTTGTGTAGTAGACATCAAGCTCTTTTCTCAAGGCCGCTGCGAGGAGGTGAGTGCATGAAGGTATATCTTTAGATCTTTGAATCTTTTCGTTTCTTGTTTTATCACTAGTTGGGTTTATAAAACAAAACTACAAAAAAAGGAATTGAGTTTGCATCATATTATTGATCATCTTTATAATATATTTCTTAAAAATGATGGTTCAGAAAATTGTGCTCAATTGTTAGAAGAAGAAGTCAATAAAATGTTTGGCACAAAATATTTGAATGATGAGCATGATTGCAATGTTATTAGTATGAATTCTTTGAATATCCATGATGCTAATGATATGCAAAACCATAAGCTAGGGGGTGCTATGTTTGATGAAGATGATGTTTTTAGTCCTCCAAGTTTTGATGAGAAAATTTATTAATGAAAGCATGCCTCCTATTTATGATGATTATAATGATGAAAGTGGATTTGAAGAGGTTATGACTTTATTTAGTGATGAATCCACTATTTTGGAAGAGGTTGCAATTAACTATGACAACAAAATTGCTATTTATGATGATTATGGTGATGACATGCATCCTATATTGAATAATGATAAACATGAAACTTGTCATCATGATTTTAATTTTCAATCCCATGATAGTTACTTTGTTGAGTTTGCTCCCACTACTATTCATGAGAATAAATTTGCTTATGTGGAGAGTAAGAAGATTTATATGCTTGTGGATCATGAAAATAATACTTTATGTGATAGTTATATTGTTGAATTCATTCATGATGCTACTGAAAATTATTATGAGAGAGGAACATATGCTTGTAGGTATTGCAATAATATCGAGTTTCCTCTCCATGTGTTGAAAATCTTGAAGTTGTGCTTGTTTTGCCTTCCTATGCTAGTTGATTCTTGTTCCCATAAATTGTTCGATCACAAAATCCCTATGCATAGGAAGTGGGTTAGACTTAAATGTGCTTGCCATGTGCTTCATGAAGCTCTCTTTGTGTTTCAATTCTTATCTTCTATGCGAGCATCATTGAACCTCATTTGGAGCTATGTTTTCATTCGTCACATGATATGTTTTTTTCTTGGAGCATCATTTTATTTTGTTAGGATTTGCTTTCTGTTATTTAGAATAATTTTTTGCATCTTTTATTTCAATAAAAGTGTCAATGATAGCCTTTCCATGCTTAATTTGCAAGTCTACATGTTGCTATTTGAAAACAGAAATTTTACCGCTGTTGCAAAAATTCCCTAGAAAAGTCAGAATGTGATAAAATGTTGAATTTTTTTGCAAAATAAGATCTGATAAATTATCTACAGTTTGGTAAAATTTCATAATGTTTGGAGTTGAATAAATATTGATATTCTTGCATTCTTTACAGACTGTACTGTTTTGGAAGATTGTTGTTATGTTTGCATTGTTTGCATATGTTTGCTTGTTTAATGATTCTATTTGAGGATAGGAGTATTAAATATGCAGAGGCATTTAGTATGCAATGTTGAATAATAATTTATATGATTTTCTACAGTAGAGAATGATAAGGTTTTTGCATTGGTTTATACTAACTTATCTCACGAGTTCTTGTTGAGTTTTGGGTGGATGAAGCTTTTGAGATTTAAGAAAACCGTGATATGAGAGGATTAAGGAGACATAAAAGCTCAAGCTTGGGGATGCCCAAGGCATCCCAAGATAATATTTCAAGAAGTCTCAAGCATCTAAGCTTGGGGATGCCCCGGTAGGCATCCCACCTTTCTTCTTCAAGAACTATCGGTTAGTATCGGTTGAGCCTAAGTTTTTGCTTCTTCACATGAGTTGTGCTATTCTTAGAATGTCATTTTATTTTTGTATTACTTGTTGTTTTAATAAAATACTTAGATCTGAAAGTTTTAAATAAAATAGAGTCCTCAAATAGGTGCCAAGGAGGCTAAGTAAGCGGCATTCACATCCCGTCAACGAAGCTCTTTTCTTTGAAATTTCTCTTCTGCTTCACTTATATCCTATGAGTAAATTGTTGAATAAATTGAATGTCATGAAGTTGAAATCATATCATGCCTAGTGGTAGCTTCACTTGGGGTTGAGAAAGTGAAATCTTTTGAGGCTTGACAATAAAATTTTGGTCATACAAGCAATTCACGAATAATTAGTATAAGGAAGAGCACTTTCACATGCAAATACACTATCCTGGAATCTGTTGTGATTCTAAGCCCCCATAAAACTATTATATGCCAAAATTGTTGACGTTGGACAAGGAAGACAATGTAATGATTTATGTTTGTTCATATTCACATAGATGTCGGATTGCGGGTTCCGGCAAACCCTTGTGAGGTTCGAACTCTGGGGTGCGCACGAAGAACTCTCTCTTCCTAGCTTGCTCGCTCAATGGTCCCACAGCCTAGCTCGATGAACCCAAAGAACAAGAGACACGGAGGTTTATACTGGCTCGGGCCACCTCGCGGTGTAATACCCTACTCTAGTGTGGTGGTGGATTGCCTCGAGGGGCTGAGGATGAACTAGTACAGTGGACGAACAGCCTCAGGAGGTGAGATGTTCTTGGGCTCGATGAGCTGGTGTATGTGAGGGTGGAATGGGTCCAATCCAAGATCCGTCCCCCTCCTATGGTGCTGGCTAGTCCTATTTATAGAGGCCCTGGTCCTCTCCCCAAATGTTAGGCGGGAAGGGATTCCACAACGGCCAAGTTTGAAGGGGGACAACTAGTACAAGCTATCCTGACAAAAGGTGGTCTTCGCCTGCCACAGGCTCTGGTGGTGATGCTATTGTGGGCTCCGCCATGACCTCTGTCCTGCGGTCATACTGGTCTTGGTCTTGTTACACCAATATGCAAACCTTTGCCTCACGCCTCGGGACTCCTCGCCTGCGCTTGCCTCTTTAGCACCAAAGAGGAAACCGGTACACTACGCCCGCTTGCCCGCCTGGACTTGGACGTCATGGCTCACGTCACGTGAACCTCGCAAGCTGTCCCTTGCATAGATATCTCCGCTCCTCGGGATCTAGCCTACTGAGGCCGCCCCCAGGGAGGTCTTGGTGTCGTCCGCCTCGCGAGGGTCTAGGGTTGTCGATGCTGAAGATGGGGCGTACCAGGCCGTTGGTGGAGCCACACGTTGGGCTGCAGGCAGGCAAGTCTGGGCACCCCCGGTCCCAGAACGCCGACAGTAGCCCCCGGGCCCAAGGCACGCTCGAACTTGGCTTCGAGGCGAATCCAAGGGGCAAGTGTGGAGCACCGCGGGCCCCAACCGCCTGCGGCCTTGATTGACGCGTGGCGATTGATGGGACGTCGGCGTCTCCGCTTCCCCACGCTACCTCGGCAACCATTCGACTTGGCGAGACCGTGCTACATGCAGAAGGAAACCATCATTACCTGCGGTCGTGGAGGCCGGCGGTTGGCCTCCTTCTGGCTATAAATGGGGAGGGAGTGAAGCCCCCGTTGCTCATCTCCTTATCCACTCCGCCTGCTTCTCCTTCCTCCTCCTCGCCTCGCCATCTTGTTGTATTCCCATGGCGCCGGCCAAGAGGTTCTCGGCCGCGGACAAAGGGAAGGCTCGCGAGGAGGGGCCCGGCTCGCCACCGCCCAAAAGGGGGGCGAGGATGCCCCCGTAAGCATGCTGCGACCCCCGCCATGGCTCCTCGGTGGCGCGGTCGCACTCCTTCGGGGGGCGGTGCCGTCCTCGTCGGCCACAGAGGTGCCTCCTCCCATGGCGGGGGCCGCTCTAGGCGGGGCAGCCCTTGTGCCGAGGGTAGGCGTGTCATGGTCGCCCGGCCTCCTCGGCCGCGCCTCCATTCGACAGAGGTGCTCCCGGAGTTTGTTGTGTGGTCGCAGAGTCCGGCAGGCACCTGGCTCCAGCTCCCGCGCTCCTTTGCCGGCGAGCTGCCGGCTGGGGGTCTTGGTGGCCTCTGGCTTCAAGCCGACGGCTGCTGCAGCCAGGCCTCGTGGGTCGCGGTGGAGACCTCCGTCGTGGGCAACGTGGTCGTGGCCCGTGGCTGGCAGAAGTTTGCCCGCCCGCGCGGCCTAAGCGGGCGGTGCACCCTCCACTTCAAGAACGATGGCGCGGCGACCCTCTTTGTGAGGGTTTTCGGGGAAGATGGTCGCCGCGCAGGGTGCTGCCCCGAAGACAGCGGCGGCGACAAGGAGCTTGGCCTGGGCGACGGCCGTGACAAGGTTGAGGGCGAACTTGCCCTTGGTGACGGCCGCGGTTCGCCCAATGGCGGCAGCTTCTCCGCTAGCGAGAGCACCAGCGGCGGCGGCTACGACCAGCCGCCTCACCGCCGGGCCCGCTTCAAGGATGGTGGTGGGTCGTCCCGCCGCCACGAGGAGGTGAAGCGCGAGAGGGGCTCAAACTAAGCTCAGTCCGGGAGGCCTTCGGTGCCAGGCCTCGTGAGCCGCCGCCGTCGTGCGGCCCGCTTTTGTTTTTACTTTTCCCTCCTTCCTGCATTTTGAAAAAGGGTAGGTGGCCGTGCTGGGGCATGTAGTAAATTGTGGTCCTTATGCTATTATGTTATGCTTGTTGTTCCAACGCCGTTCGCGCTCCATGTATATGTAGGAGGGGCAACTTAGCTTAATACGCTCATGGTTGGATTTCGTCTCGTGAGGGCGCACCTCCTAGCATCTAGTGAGGTTTCCTTGCTGCCGACTCGGGAGCCGCTGACCTCGGGAGGCACCGCGAAGCTGCAGAAATTTGTTAGGACGTCTGTCGGGTGCCTTGTTCCTCCTTGCGCGAGCCTTTAGGCATGGGCTAATCATGGCTTAGTGCACCATGTCACGGTACCCGTGGGGCAGGGACTTAGGAGGGTGCGCCAATCACGAGCTCGATCGAGAGCGCCTCACGAAGATCAAGGGAGCCGAAGCTCTGGAGCGGCAGGGCTTCGGCGAGGTGCGTCCGTGGTTTAGGCTAACCCAGCGCATGCATACACCTGCCCAGCCCCCACGTGAGGCGCACGAGGGAGAGCGTCGGGCAACTACCGTCCTCCCTGGCGCAAGACAAAGAAGCGAGCAAAGGAGTAAAAGAGAGGGGAACTCAACCAAGCAACCGAGAAATGCCACAACTCCAAATTTCACTAAAAGGTTGCAAACCAGCTACAGAAAGCAAATGAACAGTCGTGTCCGGCACCTACTCTAGTCTTCTCACCAGTGCGGAGCTAAGTGCTGCCACTAGGACGTGGGAGGGAGCCCCGAGGCACGAGGCGGCGCCCGGAGACTCAGCGTGTACAGCCCCACTCATTATTACGTGAGAGTGTCACGGGCGGAGACCTTCACAGTTGGGCCTTGCTTCATGGGTAGAACTTCCGGAGGTGCTGGATGTTCCAGGCTTTCTGGATGGGGACCCCATCCTGCGTCTCCAGGCGCACAGCGCTGGGCCTGGAGATGCGGGCAATCATAAACGGGCCCTCCCACATGGGTGAGAGCTTATGCAGCACTTCCCTGGAGAGCACCCGCCTCAGGACGAGATCGCCCACCTCGAGCGTCCTGGAGCGGACGCTGCGGCAGTGGTACCGCCGCAGCGCCTGCTGGTACCTTGCTGCATGGAGCGAGGCTTGACGGCGGCGTTCCTCCCCCAGCACGAGGTTCATCCCCTGCATGGCGTCCTGGCGTGCCTCGTCAAACGCCAAGACCCATGCGGAGCTATGCTTGACCTCGTGAGGGAGAACCTCTTCGGCTCCATAGACGAGGAAGAACGGGGTCTCGCCCGTTGGCTTGGTGGCGGTGGTGTGGATGGACCACAGCGCGGATTGGAGCTCGTCGTGCCAGCCTCTGCCGCAGGCCTCAAGCTTCTTCTTGAAGGTCCTTGTTTTGAGGCCTCTCAAGACCTCCGCGTTGGCGCGCTCGGCTTGGCCGTTGCTCCTGGGGTGTGCCACTGAGGCATAGCATATCTGTGTTCCAAGGTTAGCAAAATATGTTTTGAAGAGATTGCTAGTGAACTGCGAGCCGTTGTCGATGATGATGCAATTAGGGACTCCGAACCGGCTCACGAGGCCCTTGATGAACTTGACTACAGAGCCGGCTGGGATGGTGCGGATGGCTTCCACCTCTGCCCACTTGGTGAACTTGTCGATGGCGATGTAGAGGTAGCGCTACATCCCCGAGGCGCTCGAGGGAATGGACCCAGGATATCCAGCCCCCAAACCGCAAACGTCAACGAGAGTGGGATATTCTAGAGGCCCTGAGCGGGCACGTGGATTTGCTTGGCATGAAACTGGCAGGCCTCGCATGATCTCACCATCTCGGTTGCGTTGTTGAGTGCCGTTGGCCAGTAGAATCTGCTGCAGAACGCCTTGCCCACCAAGGTACGCGACGACGAATGATGCCTGCAGTCCCCACCGTGTATGTCAGCGAGCAGTTTGCACCCCTGCTTCCTGGAGATGCATCGCAAGGAAATGTCATTCGGTCGCTTCCGGTATAGCTCACCATCCTGAATGTAGTACGCTGTAGCCTGCCGGGCCACGCGCTCCGCATCCTCCTCCTTCTCTGGCAGTGTTCCTTGCATCAAGTATGCCCTTAACTCTTCGGTCCAGCTCCCCTCCTGGGGCTCGAGCGCTAGGAGCAGGCGTGCTCCTGAGGTCGGACCGCAGGCGGGGGCTCCCGAGGCTGGCGGCGGGGGAAGTTCCTCATGAGGCGGCACAGGCTCCTAACCGGAGGGGCAGCCGAGGGCTTGAAGAGTCACTCCTCGAAGACACTGGGCTCTTGGGGCTGACGCTTTGACGCCCTTTTGGCGATATCGTCGGCTTCCTTGTTTGTGCCGCGGGGCACATGCTACAGTTCCAGGCCCAAGAATTGCTTCTCAATTTTGCGTACCTCCACGAGGTATGCCTCCATGTGCTCGTCCTTGGGCTCGTGCACTTTGCTGGAAAAATTGACGAGAAGCTGAAAGTCACCCTTGATGGTGAGGCGCTTCACTCCCAAGGCCGCCGCAGCCTTGAGGCCAGCGATCAACCCTTCGTATTCCGCAATGTTGTTGAAGACCTTCTCGCCCCGCTGGAAGCAGAGCTGCATGGCGTAGTAGAGCTTGTCTTGGGTGGGCGAGATGAGCACGGCGCCAGCACTCGCGCCCTGGCGTGTGAAAGAGACATCGAAGTACATGACCCAACCGTCTGGTGCTTCGCTTCCTGGCAAGAGAGATCTGTCCTCGCCCGCTTTGGGCCTTGGAGCGTCGGTCCACTCTGCCACGAAGTCGGTGAGTGCAGCTCCCTTGATGACCCTGGTGGTGCTGAACTCCAGCTGGAATGCCTACAACTCGATGTTCCACTCGATGACCCTCCCCGCAACATTGGGGCTCCGGAGTACCCTCTCCAGCAGGTACGCCGAGATGACCTTGATGGGGTGACCTTGGAAGTAGTGACACAACTTGCGCGAGGCCACCAGGAGCGCAAGTAGAAGATTCTGTGGCATGGGATAGTGTGCCCTTGCGTCCTGTAACACCGTGCTCACGAAGTACATCGGGTGCTCGACGAGGGCGGGAGCGTCGGTGGAGTCTGAGGTCTCCGAAGGTTGGGACGCCTCCTGAGGCCAGGGGACCTTAGGAGCTTGGTTTCCCATCGGGGCTACCGCAGTCTCAGGAGCGCCGTCTTGCGGAGCTTGGTCATCTGCTGATGCCGTCATGGGTTCAGGGGCTCCATCTTGGGGCCGCACCATCGAAACCAAGGGTGCGGCATTGTGTTGCAGGCCCTTGGCCTGGCGCCCCACCCGGACGGCCACCAGCGCTGCGCTGGCGGAATGAGGCGTGGCGGCTAGGTAAAGCACCAGGGGCTTGAGGGGACAAGGCGCTACCATTACCGGTGGGCTGGTCAGGTATCTCTTGAGGTCTTCAAATGTTGTGTCGGCCTCCGAGGTCCACTCGAACGGGCCCTTCTTCTTCATCAGTTTGAAAAATGGGAGGGCGCGCTCCCCAAGCTTGGAGATGAAGCGCCCCAGCGAGGTCACACAGCCCACGAGCTTTTGCATTTCCTTGAGAGTCTGCGGCGGGCTCATGTCTTCAATTGCCTTGACCTTCTCCGGATTCGCCTCGATCCCCCTGTGTGACAACCCAGCAGCTTGCCGGAGGGGACGCCGAACACGCACTTCTCCGGGTTGAGCCGCAGGTTCACCTTGCGCAGGCTGGCGAAAGTTTCCTCCAGCTCCTGAATGAGGGTCCTTGCCTCTCAAGACTTCACCACAATGTCGTCGACGTAGGCCTCTGCGTTCCTCCCGAGCTGTTGGCCCAGAGTGATGTGCATCAGTCGATGGAAGGTCGCCCCGGCGTTGCGCAGCCCGAATGGCATGCAGGTGTAGCAGTACACCCCGCACGAGGTCAAGAAGGTCGTCTTCTCTACGTCCTCCACCGCCATCTTGATATGGTGGTAACCTGAGAAGGCATCTAGAAAACATAATAGGTCGCACTCGGCAGTGGAGTTGATGATCTAATCGATGCGCGGAAGTGGGAACTGGCTATGAGGGCAGGCCTTGTTGAGGTTGGTGAAGTCGGCGCACATGCGCTCCTTCCCGCCCTTCTTGGGCACGACGACGGGGTTTTCCAGCCACTCCGGGTACCGGACTTCGCGGATGACACCCGCCGCCTATAGCTTGCGGGTTTCCTAGACGATGAAGCACTGCTTCTCCGTGGAATGTCGTCGCGCCTTCTGCTTCATCGGGCGCACATTGGGGCAAACCCTCAAGTGGTGCTCGATTACTCCCCTTGGGACTCCCACCAGCTGCTTGGGCTCTGATAACCCACAAGTATAGGGGATCAATTGTAGCCTCTTTCGATAAGTAAGAGTGTCGAACCCAACGAGGAGCTAAAGGTAGAACATATATTCCCTCAAGTTCTATCGACCACCGATACAACTCTCATGCAACTTAACGTTCTCTTTACCTAAAACAAGTATGAAACTAGAAGTAATTTGTAGGTGTTGTTGGATAGGTTTGCAAGATAATAAAGAGCACGTAAATAAAATCTAGGGGCTGTTTAGATAAAGAAGCAATAAAGTTAGTATAGCGACTGTGGAAAAGTGGTGGTAGGAGTTGCGAAATTTTCCCTAAGCAATTGACTACTTTACTAGACCGATAGCAAGTTTTATGTGGGAGAGGCCACTGCTAGCATGTCATCCCTGGCTTGGAATTCTATGCACTTATGATTGGAACTATTAGCAAGCATCCGCAACTACTAACATTCATTAAGGTAAAACCCAACCATAGCATTAAGATATATTGGTCCCCCTTCAATCCCGTATGCATCAATTTCTATGCTAGGTTGAAGCTTCTGTCACTCTTGCCCTCCAATACATAGTCCTATCAACATACAACTAACCCTATGGTGTGATCCACGTGTGCGCTCATATGATGGGCACCAAAGGACAGAAACATAACCACAAGCAAATCAAACCAATCATAGCAATTCACCAGTTACCGATAGGACAACGAAAATCTACTCAGACATCATAGGATGGCAACACATCATTGGATAATAATATGAAGCATAAAGCACCATGTTCAAGTAGAGGGTACAGCGGGTTGCGGGAGAGTGAACCGCTGTAGATGATGGGGGAAGGTGATGAAGATGTTGGTGAAGATGACAGAGGTGTTGGTGTAGATTGTGGTGACGATGGTGGCCCCGGCGGTGTTCCGGCCCCACCGGAAGAGAGGGGGAGAGGGCCCCCTTTCTTCTTCTTCTTCCTTGACCTTCCCCCTAGATGGGAGAAGGGTTTCCCCTCTGGTCCTTGGCTTCCATGGCATGGGAGGGGCGAAAGCCCCTCCGAGATTCGATCTGTCTCTCTGTCTCTCTCTGTTTCTACGTTCCCTGATTCTGCCCTTTCACCGTTTCTTATATTCCCGGAGATCCGTAAATCCGATTGGGCTGAAATTTGGACACGATTTTTATCCGGGTATTGGCTTTGTTGCTGCGAAAGAAGGGCACCAACCGCCTTACGGAGTGTCCACGAGGGCCCAGGGCGCGCCTGACCCCCTGGGGCGCGCCCCTTACCCTCATGGGCCCCTCGGGCATCGTCTCGTGTTGATTCCATTTCCAAAAATTCACATATATTCCAAAATAAATCTCCGTCAGATTTTATCCCGTTTGGACTTAGTTTGATATGGATTTTCTATGAAACAAAAAACATGCAACAAACAGGAACTGGCACTGGGCACTGGACCAATAAGTTAGTCCCAAAAATAGTATAAAAAGTTGCCAAAATTATATGGAAGTTGTATAATATTGGCATGGAACAATGAAAAATTATAGATATGATGGAGACGTACCAGCATCTCCAAGCTTAATTCCTGCTCGTCCTCGAGTAGGTAAATGATAAAAAGGATAATTTTTGATGTGGAATGCTACCTAGCATAAACTTGATCATATATCTAATCATGGCATGAATATTAAGACACGAGTGATTCAAAGCAATAGTCTATAATTTGACATAAAGACATCAATACTCAGGCATCCCAACAAACAATCATGTCTTTCAAAATATCAACGGTAAAGAAAGCTATCCCTACAAAATCATATAATATTGTCATGCTCTGTCTTCTTAATACAAGGTATTTATCATGCACAACCGCGATGACAAGCCGAGCAATTGGTTCATACTTTTTAACGCGCTTCAGCTTTTTCAACCCTCACGTAATACATGAGCGCAAGCCATGGATATAGCACTACAGGTGGAATAGAGTATGATGATAGGGGTAAATATAAAGAAGACAAAAAGTAAGAAAGTCTCACACCGATGCGGCTAACCAACAGGCTATGGAGATGCCCATCAATCGATATCAATGTGAGAAGTAGGGATTGCCATGCAACGAATGCACTAAGAGCTATAAGTGTACAAAAGCTCAAACTGGAAACTAAGTGGGTGTGCATCCAACTTGCTTGCTCATGAAGACCTCGGGCATTTGAGAAAGCCCATCATCAGTATATACAAGCCAAGTTCTATAATGAAAATTCCCACTAGTATATGAAAGTGATAACTCAAGAGACTCTCTATATGAAGAACATGGTGCTACTTTGAAGCACAAGTGTGGTAGAAGGATAGTAGCATTGCCCCTTCTCTCTTTTTCTCTCATTTTTTTTTGTTTTTTTGGTGGGCTTCTTTGGCCTCTTTTATTTTTTTGTGGGCTTCTTTGGCCTCTCTTTTTTTGTAAAGTCCGGAGACTCATCCCAACTTGTGAGGGAATAATAGCTTCCATCATCCTTTCCTCACATGGGACAATGCTCTAATAATGATGATCATCACACTTCTTTTTACTTACAACTCAATATTACAACTCGATACTAGAACAAAAATATGACTCTATATGAATGCCTCCGGCGATGTACCAGGATGTGCAATGATCTAGCGTAGCAATTACATCAAAAACGGACAAGCCATGAAAACATCATGCTAGCTATCTTACGATCATTCAAAGCAATATGACAATGAATGCTCAAGTCATGTATATGATGATGATGGAAGTTGCATGGCAATATATCTCGGAATGGCTATGGAAATGCCATGATGGGTAGGTATGGTGGCTGTTTTGAGGAAGATATAAGGAGGCTTATGTGTGATAGAGCGTATCGTATCACGGGATTTGGATGCACTGACGAAGTTTGGACCAACTCTCGAGGTGAGAAAGGGCAATGCACGGTACCGTAGAGGGTAGCAAATTGCAAAAAGGTAAGAGTGCGTATAGTCCATGGACTCACATTAGTCATAAAGAACTCATATACTTATTGCAAAATTTTATTAACCCTCGAAGCAAAGTACTACTACGCATGCCCCTAGGGGGATAGATTGGTAGGAAAAGACCATCACTCGTCCCCGAACGCCACTCATAAGGAGGACAATCAATAATAAACCATGCTCCAACTTCATAGCATAACGAGAGACTATACATGCATGCTTCGGGAATCACAAACCTTAACACCAATATTCTTACTAAACACAACCATTTACTAGTACCCCCCCCCCCACACACATATTATCATCTCTATATCGCAAAACTATTGCAAGGAATCAAACATATCACATTCAGTGATCCATAAGTTTTATGTAGGATTTTATGACTAAGCATGTGAATGACCAATTCATGTCATCTCTCTAAATAGATATAAGTGAAGCAAGAAAGTTTAATTCTTTCTACAAAATATATTCCCACGCTCTAACAAATATAAGTGAAGCAAAAGAGCATTCTACAAATGGCGGTTTTCTATGTGAAGAGAAACATGCAATCTAGACTTCAAATGATATAAGTGAAGCACATGAAGCATTCTATAAAGCCATACTCAAAAGATATAAGTGAAGTGCAAAGAGCATTCTATAAATCAACCATGGACTATCTCATAACAGCATGGTTCATAAAATAAAAGTGAAAACTAAATGCAAAAGACGCTCCAAGATTTGCACATATCACATGAACGAAACGAATCCGAAAACATACCGATGCTTGTTGAAGAAAGATGGGATGCCTTCCAGGGCATCCCCAAGCTTAGACGCTTGAGTATCCTTGAATATTTACTTGGGGTTCCTTGGGAATCCCCAAGCTTGAGCTCTTGCCTCTCCTCCTTATCCTCATATCAAGACCTCCTCGATCTTTGATCACTTCATCCACACAAAACTCAACAGAAATCTCGGTAAGATCCGTTAGTATAATAAAGCAAATCACTACACTAAGTACTGTTGCAAACCAATTCATATTTTGTTTTTGCATTGTAGCTACTGTAATATAACTTTTCCATGGCTTAATCCACTGATAGAATTCAATAGTTTCATCAAAACAAGCAAACTATGCATCAAAAACAGAATCTGTCTTAAACAGGACAGTCTGTAGTAATCTGAACATTCACCATACTTCTGGTACTCCAAAAATTCTCAAAAATTAAGAAAAATAAAAATTTTGTATAGAAAGATAGTGCAAAAAGTTTCAGAACCGTTTGGCATTCCAGTAAAAAAGGTAAAATCGTGCACTACAGCCAAAGTTTCTGTTTTGCACCGTACAAACCAACAAGAAATGTAAACATCCTAAAGGCAAATCTTGGCACATTATTTTTGTTTTTAAACTTTATAAAAGCACACAACAGAAATAAATGACTCTCTAAAACTTCCGGGTTGTCTCCCTGGCAGCCCTTTCTTTAAAGCCATTAAGCTAGGCATATAGTGCTCAAGTAATGGATCCACCCGAATCCCAAGGTATATCAAAGCCAATTTTAATTAACAATGATTTGTGATTTAGTAGTGAGTGCAAAGTAACATATATCATGCAACATCGAAGTCTAACTGTCTTCCTATGCATCGACATGTCATACAAGAACAATTCATGCACATCAAGTAAAGGCCAATGCATAGCATAAGAAGTTTCTTGCAATTTTATCGTGTTGGAAACATAGGAGAGGCGGAGATGTAGTTACTCTCTCATAATAATTGCAAGTAGGAGAAGCAAGCACATGCATATTATATCTATCAAAATCATCATGTGTAGTAATAAAACGCAACCCGTCAATATAATCCTTAATAAGGGCAAACTTCTCCGATATAGTGTAGTCGGGAGAATTCAAAAAGATAATTGGACTATCATGCGTGGGTGCAATAGCAACAGTTTCATGTTTGACATAAGGAACTATAGCAAGTTCATCTCCATAACCATAATTTATATTGGCATCTTGGCCACAAGCATAGCAAGCATCATCAAAAAGGGATATTTCAAAAGAATCAACGGGATCATAACAATCATCATAGCATGCATCCTTCGGTAAATTTGAAGGGAAATTAAACAATGTATGGGATAAAGAGTTACTCTCATTACATGGTGGGAACGGGTGATCAATCTGTTCTTCCTTCTTTTGTTCTTCGCTCTCCTCCTCATCTTTTTCATCCAATGAGCTCACAGTTTCATCAATTTCTTCTTCCATAGACTCCTGCAAAATATTAGTCTCTTCTCGGACAGCGGAGACTTTCTCAATAAATTCATCAATATCATAATTGTATTTATAATTCTCATAGCAATATTTAAGGATAGCTAATTTTTCAGGTCTATAAACTGAATCATTAAAATCTGAAACTCTTTAAACAAAGATTCAATTTCACAAGCACCCTTAAAAGCAACAAATTCTTCTATTTGTTCCACATCATAGTAATCATATATAACATTAGCATAAGAAGCTAAGGTTTCATTGTCATTAAATTTTCATGAAAAGGGAAGGTGTGGAGCCTTTATCCTAGAGCAACAAGTATAAGCATGTCTCAAGATAGATCCCGAGCATACCAACGCAACATATAAATTTGATCCCATAATAGTTTCCCTTTTTGAATCCAGCGATAAACCCTGAAGTATTCACATTGATCCAACGTGTCTCCCATTATATAACTGAATGGGGTTTTCTAAGGATTATTAAAGTAGTACATAATATTTTTCACATAATGAGCATCGAGGGTTTTAGGAGGTTCCCCATCTCCATGAGTAGCAAATAAACCTAATTTGTTTGGTATTTCGTGTTCCATATCTATAACTAAAGATAGAGAACAACTTAGAACAACAAATAAAAACTACTTAGTGATAAAGCAAACAAGCACACACAAGAATATTCACCCCATCCTATAACTCCCCGGCAAAGGCGCCAGAAAAAGGTCTTGATAACCCACAAGTATAGGGGGTCAATTGTAGCCTCTTTCGATAAGTAAGAGTGTCGAACCCAAGGAGGAGCTAAAGGTAGAACAAATATTCCCTCAAGTTCTATCGACCACCGATACAACTCTACGCACGCTTAACGTTCTCTTTACCTAAAACAAGTATCAAACTAGAAGTACATTGTAGGTGTTGTTGGATAGGTTTGCAAGATAATAAAGACCATGTTAATAAAATCTAGGGGCTATTTAGATAAAGAAGCAATAAAGTTAGTATAGCGAGTGTGGAAAAGTGTTGGTAGGAGTTGCGAAATTGTCCCTAAGCAATTGACTACTTTACTAGACCGATAGCAAGTTTTATGTGGGAGAGGCCACTGCTAGCATGTCATCCCTGACTTGGAATTCTATGCACTTATGATAGGAACTATTAGCAAGAATCCGCAACTACTAACGTTCATTAAGGTAAAACCCAACCATAGCATTAAGATATATTGGTCCCCCTTGAATCCCGTATGCATCAATTTCTATGCTAGGTTGAAGCTTCTGTCACTCTTGCCCTCCAATACATAGTCCTATCAACATACAACTAACCCTATGGTGTGATCCATGCGCGCGCTCATATGGTGGGCACCAAAGGATAGCAACATAACCACAAGCAAATCAAACCAATCATAGCAATTCACCAGTTAACAATAGGACAACGAAAATCTACTCAGATATCATAGGATGGCAACACATCATTGGATAATAATATGAAGCTTAAAGCACCATGTTCGAGTAGAGGGTACAGCGGGTTGCGGGAGAGTGGATCGTTGTAGATAGATGAGGGAAGGTGATGAAGATGTTGGTGAAGATGACGGAGGTGTTGGTGTAGATTGCGGTGACGATGATGGCCCCGGCGGTGTTCCGCGCCATCGAAGAGAGGGAGAGGGCCCCCCCTTATTCTTCTTCTTCCTTGACCTTCCCCCTAGATGGGAGAAGGGTTTCCCCTCTGGTCCTTGGCTTCCATGGCATGGGAGGGGCGGAAGCCCCTCCGAGATTGGATTTGTCTCTCCGTCTCTCTCTATTTCTGCGTTCCCTGATTATACCCTTTCACCGTTTCTTATATTCCCGGAGATCCGTAACTCCGATTGAGCTGAAATTTGGACACGATTTTTATCCGGATATTGGATTTCTTGTGGTGAAAGAAGGGCACCAACCGCCTTACGGGGTGGCCACGAGGGCCTAGGGCGCGCCTAACCCCCTGGGGCACGCCCCTCTCCCTCGTGGCCCCCTCAGGCATCATCTCGCGTTGATTCCACTTCCCAATATTCACATATATTCCAAAAAACATCTCCGTCAGTTTTTATCCCGTTTGGGCTCCGTTTGATATGGATTTTCTGCGAAATAAAAAACATGCAACAAACAGGAACTGGCACTGAGCACTTGATCAATATGTTAGTCCCAAAAATAGTATAAAAAGTTGCCAAAAGTATATGAAAGTTGTATAATATTGGCATGGAACAATCAAAAATTATAGATACGACGACGACGTATCAGCCTCCTAGGCGAATACCTCCTTGTTCGCGCGCAGGAATTTAACCAGTGCCTCTTCTTGGTCCGGGTCGAGGTTGGTGCCTATGGTGAAGGTGGCTCCCGAGGCCCCGTCGTTCTCGACCGATAGTCTTGGCCCGATCTTGTGAGAATAACTGCTTCTTCTTTGCCGGCACAGCCCCCTGGGCCCCAGCCGCTGCCTCGTCAGTGGGGCGAGCTGCCACGGCCCTGAGGGCGAGCATTAGGGCCGCCAAGGCCTCCATGGTGTCTCCGTCCACAGTAAGGACACCGCTGCTCCCCAGCATCTTCATGAGGTTGTAGGCGGGATGGGTTGCCGCCATGAACTGAGCCAGGGCAGGGTACCCGAGGATGGCGTTGTACGGGAGGCTGATGCAGGCGATGTCGAAGTTGATAAGCTCGTTGTGGTAGTTGTTGTGGGTGCCGAAGGTGACGGGGAGGCGGATCTGCCCTAGGGGGCTGGTGGATCCACCACCAACTCTGGAGAAGGGCTTGGTGTGGCGGAGCCGGCCGAGTGGCACATGGAGCAAGCTAAAGGCCTCTACGGAGAGCACATTAAGGCCGGCTCCTCTGTCGATGAGGGTCTTGGTAACTGCTACATTACAGATGGTGGGTGTGCAGAGCATCGGGAGCGCACCTGAGCCTGCGGTGGTCACTGGATGGTCCCCCGATTCGAAGGTGAGGTCGGCCTTGGGTGCCGCCCACCCCGGAGGAGCCCCCTGCTATACATGTGATGCGCCCATCTGGCGGACGAACTGCTTGACATGGCGATCCGAAAGCGGCGCCTGCGAACCACCCAGGAGGGCTGCGACGGCGGGGGTGCCGGTGCTGTGAAGAGCGTGATGAAAAGGTCTTGCAGCTCCTCCCAGAAGGCCACAGAGGACTCCGGCAGGTTGAGCCAACAGGCACGCGGCATGCCAGTGAGGGCCATGGGGAACCAGTTGGCCATGACCTTGTCGTTGCCTCCGACTTCCAGAACGGCCTCTTCGTACGCCAGCAGGAAGGCCACTGGATCCGTCGCGCTGTCATAGCGAGGTGGCATCTCCGGCTAGAACTTGTGCGGCCACCGCACTTGCCGCAAGGCGGGGGTGAAGGCCCGGAGGCCCATGGCACCTACGCGCGCGCCCGTTGATCCAGTCGGAGGAGTGGCGCCTGCCATGGGAGTCGGACGGAGAGACAAAGCAAGCAGAGAGGCGAAGCCTTGGCCCACACCTACCTGGTGTGCCAAATGATGGATCGCAGGTTCCGGCAAACCCTTGTGAGGTTCGAACTCTAGGGTGCACACGAAGAACTCTCTCTTCCTAGCTCGCTTGCTCAACGATCCCACAGCCTAGTGATATGTCTCCGTCGTATCTATATTTTTTGATTGTTCCATGCCAATATTCTACAACTTTTATATACTTTTGCCAACTTTTTATACTATTTTTTGGGACTAACATATTGATCCAGTGCCCAGTTCCAGTTCCTGTTTGTTGCATGTTTTATGTTTCGCAGAAACCCAATATCAAACGGAGTCCAAACGGGATAAAAACGGACGGAGAATTATTTTGGAATATTTGTGATTTTTGGGAGGAAGAATCAACGCGAGAAGATGCCCGAGGTGGCCACGAGACAGGGCCACGCCACCCCTCCAGGGGGGCGCGCCCCCCTATCTCGTGGGCCACCTGTAAGGCGGTTGATGCCCTTCTTTGGCCGCAAGAAAGCTAGTTTCTGGAAAATGATCTGGGCGAAGGTTTCAGGCCAATCGGAGTAACGGATCTCCATATATACACAAAACGGTGAAACAGAGCCAGACAAAAGGCGGAAACAAAGAGATAGATCCAATCTCGGAGGGGCTCTCGCCCCTCCCACGCCATGGGAGCCAAGGACCAGAGGGGAAACCCTTCTCCCATCAAGGGAGGAGGTCAAGGAAGAAGAAGAAGAAGAAGAAGAAGGGGGCCTCTCGCCCCCTTGCTTCCGGTGGCGCCGGAGCGCTGCCGGGGCCATCATCATCACCGCGATCTTCACCAACACCGTCGTCATCTTCACCAACATCTCCATCACCTTCCCCCTTCTATACTCAGCGGTCCACTCTCCCGCAACCCGCTGTACCCTCTACTTGAACATGGTGCTTTATGCTTCATATTATTATCCAATGATGTGTTGCCATCCTATGATGTCTGAGTAGATTTCCATTGTCCTCGTAAGATAGCTAGCATGATGTTTTCATGGCTTTTCCGTTTTTTGATATCATTTCTATGCTAGATCATTGCACATCCCGGTACACCGCCGGAAGCATTCATATAGGGTCATATCTTTGTTCTAGTATCGAGTTGTAATATCGAGTTGTAAGTAAATAAAAGTGTGATGATCATCATTATTAGAGCATTGCCCCAGTGAGGAAAGGATGATGGAGACTATGATTCCCCCACAAGTCGGGATGAGACTCCGGACTTTACAAAAAATAAAAGAGGCCAAAGAAGCCCAAATAAAAAAAAGAGGCCAAAGAAGCCCACCAAAAAAATATAAAAAATAAAAATAAAAAAAATGATAGAAAAAGAGAGAAGGGGCAATGTTACTATCCTTTTACCACACTTGTGCTTCAGAGTAGCACCATGTTCTTCATAGAGAGAGTATCCTATGCTTTCACTTTCATATACTAGTGGGAATTTTCATTATAGAACTTGGCTTGTATATTACGATGATGGGCTTCCTCAAACGCCTCGAGGTCTTCATGAGCAAGCAAGTTGGATGCACACCCACTTAGTTTCCAGTTTGAGCTTTCATTCACTTATAGCTCTTAGTGCATCCGTTGCATGGCAATCCCTACTCCTCACATTGATATCTATTGATGGGCATCTCCATAGCCCGTTGATACGCCTAGTTGATGTGAGACTATCTTCTCCTTTTTGTCTCCTCCATACAACCTCCACCATCATATTCTATTCCACCTATAGTGCTATGTCCATGGCTCATGCCCATGTATTGCGTGAAAGTTGAAATTGTTTGAGAACATCAAAAGTATGAAACAATTGCTTGGCTTGTCATCGGGGTTGTGCATGATTTGAATATTTTGTGTGGTGAAGATGGACCATAGCCGGACTATATGATTTTGTAGGGATGAGCTTTATTTGGCTATGTTATTTCAATAAGACATAATTGCTTGGTTGGTATGCTTGAAGTATTATTGTTTTTATGTCAAATGATAGACTATTGCTTTGAATCACTCGTGTCTTAATATTCATGCCATGATTAGACATATGATCAAGATTATGCTAGGTAGCATTCCACATCAAAAGTATCTTTTTTATCATTTACCTACTCGAGGACGAGCAGGAATTAAGCTTGGGGATCTTGATACGTCTACGTCAGATCTATAATTTTTGATTGTTCCATGCCAATATTCTACAACTTTTATATACTTTTGGCAACTTTTTATACTATTTTCTGGGACTAACATATTGATCCGATTGCCGATTCGATTCTGTTTGTTGCATGTTTTATGTTTCGCAGAAACCCAATATCAAACGGAGTCCAAACGGGATAAAAACGGACGGAGAATTATTTTGGAATATTTGTGATTTTTGGGAGGAAGAATCAACGCGAGAAGATGCCCGAGGTGGCCACGAGACAGGGCCACGCCACCCCTCCAGGGGGCGCGCCCCCTATCTCATGGGCCACCCGTAAGGCGGTTGATACCCTTCTTTGGCCGCAAGAAAGCTAGTTTTTGGAAAACGATCTGGGCGAAGGTTTCAGGCCAATCGGAGTTACGGATCTCCATATATACACGAAACGGTGAAACTGAGCCAGGCAGACGAGCAGAACAGAGAGATAGATCCAATCTCGGAGGGGCTCGCCCCTCCCACGCCATGGGAGCCAAGGACCAGAGGGGAAACCCTTCTCCCATCTAGGGAGGAGGTCAAGGAAGAAGAAGAAGAAAGGGGCCTCTCTCCCCCTTGCTTCCGGTGGCGCCGGAGCGCTGTCGGGGGCCATCATCATCACCACGATCTTCACCAACACCGCCATCATCTTCACCAACATCTCCATCACCTTCCCCCTTCTATATTCAGCGGTCCACTCTCCCGCAACCCGCTGTACCCTCTACTTGAACATGGTGCTTTATGCTTCATATTATTATCTAATGATGTGTTGCCATCTTATGATGTCTGAGTAGATTTTCGAGTTCCTATCGGTGATTGATGAATTGCGATGATTTGTTTGAGTTGCATGTTTTATTATTGGTGCTGTCCTATGGTGCCCTCCGTGTTAGCATAGCGTGAGGATTCAGCTGTAGGGTTTGCAATATGTTTATGATTTGCTTATGGTGGGTTGCGTGAGTGATTGAAACACAAACCCGAGTAAGTAGGTTGTTTGCGTATGGGATAAAAAGGGGACTTGATGCTTTAATGCTATGGTTGGGTTTTACCTTAATGAATCTTTAGTAGTTGCGGATGCTTCCTAGAGTTCCAATCATAAGTGCATAGAATTCCAAGTAAGGGATGATATGTTAGCTTATGCCTCTCCCTCAAATAGAATTGCAATAGTGATTACCGGTCTAGTAACATAGTCAATTGCTTAGGGGCAATTCCACAACTCCTACCACCACTTTTCCACACTCGTTATATTTACTTTATTGCTTCTTTAGCTAAACAGCCCCTAGTTTATGTTTACGTGCTTTTTACTTTCTTGCAAACCTATCCAACAACTCCTACAAAGTACTTCTAGTTTCATACTTGTTCTAGGTAAAGCGAACGTCAAGCGTGCGTAGAGTTGTACCGGTGGTCAATAGAACTTGAGGGAATATTTGTTCTACCTTTAGCTCCTCGTTGAGTTCGACATTCTTACTTACCGAAAACTGTTGCGATCCCCTATACTTGTGGGTTACCAAGACCTTTTACAAGCGCCGCGTTCTTGAGTCATAGCGTGGGGTGAATATTCTCGTGTGTGCTTGTTTGCTTTATCACTAAGTAATTTTTATTTGCTGTTCTTAGTTGTTCTGTATCTTTAGATATGGATATGGAACACAAAATACCAAAAAAATTAGAGGTACTTGCTACTCATGTAGATGGGGTAACTCCTAAAACCCCCGATTCTCATTATGTGAGAGATATTATGTGCTACTTTGATAATCCTGAGAAAACCCCATTCAACTTTATAATGGGAGACACATTGGATCAACTTGAATACTTTGGGTATTATCGCTCGACACAAAAAGGGAAACTATTATGGGATCAATTTATTATGTTGTGTTGGTATGCCTGGAATCTATGCTTGAAATATGATATTACTTGTTGCTCTAGGATGGAGGCTCCACACCTTCCCTTTTCATGCGAATTTAATGATAATGAAACCTTAGCTTCTTATGCTAATGGTATATATGATTACTATGATGTGGAATAAATAGAAGAATTGGTTGCTTTTAAGGCAGCTTATGAAATTGAATCTTTGTTTGAAAAGTATGAAGCTTTTGATGATGATGGTTATAGGCCGGAAAATCTTGCTCTACTTGGATATTGCTATGAAAATTATGAATACAATTACTATATTAATGCTTTTATGAAGAAAGTCAACGCTGTCCAAGAAGAGACTAATATTTTGCAGGAAGCTATGGATAAGAAATTGATGAAACTTTGAGCTCATTGGATGAAAAAGATGATGAGGAGAGCGAAGAACAAAAGGAGGAAGAGCGGATTAGCTACCCGTGCCCACCTTCTAATGAGAGTAACCCTCCAACTCGTACATTATTTAATTCCCCTTCGTGCTTACCGAAGGATGATTGCTATGATGATTGCTATGATCCCTTGAATTTGTTTGAAATATCCCTTTTTGATGATGCTTGCTATGCTTGTGGCCAAGATGCCAATATGAATTATGCTCATGGAGATGAACTTGCTATAGTTCCTTATGTTAAACATGATAGTGTTGCTATTGCACCCACGTATGATAGTCCTATTATCTTTTTGAATTCTCCCTACCACACTTTATCGGAGAAGTTTGTGCTTATTAAGGATTACATTGATGGGTTGCCTTTTACCATTGCACATGATAATTTTGCTGAATGTAATATGCATGTGCTTGCTGCTCCTACTTGCAATTATTATGAGAGAGGAACTATTTCTCCACCTCTCTATGTTTCCAACACGATAAAATTGCAAGAAACTGTTTATACTATGCATTGGCCTTTACTATGTGTGGATGAATTGTTCTTTTATGACATGACGATTCATAGGAAGAGAGTTAGACTTCGTTGTTGCATGATATATGTTACTTTGTGCTCACTACTAAATTACAAATCATTGTTAATTAAAATTGGCTTTGATATACCTTGGGATCCGGGTGGATCCATTACTTGAGCACTAAATGCCTAGCTTAATGGCTTTAAAAAAGCGCTGCCGAGGAGACAACCCGGAAGTTTTAGAGAGTCATTTATTTCTGTTGAGTGCTTTCATATAGTTTAAAAACAAAAAAAATAAAGAGGGGAACCTAAAAACTTTTCAAAAAGGAAAGTGAAAGTAAGAAAGACAAGCATCGTTGAAGTGGGAGAGCTCCTTGAATTTGTTCATGCTCACGGAAACTTTGTGAATCTTGATTACAGAAAATTTTCAACAAAAATAATTATTTACTTGTACAATTCAATTTTTTTAAAAAAATAATGTGCCAAGGTTTGCCTTTAGGATGTTTACAATGCTTGTTGGTTTGTACGGTGCAGGACAGAAACTTTGGCTGTAGTGCGTGAATTTTAATTTTTTACTGGAACGTCAAACGGTTCTGATTCTTTTTGCACTGTCTTGCTGTACAACTTGTTTATTTTTTTCTAATTTTGGCAGAAGTTTTCAAGTATCAGAAGTATGGTGGATGTTCATATTGCTACAGACTATTCTGTTTTTGCCAGATTCTGTTTTTGATGCATAGTTTGCTTGTTTTGATGAATCTATCAATTTATATTAGTGGATTAAGCCATGAAGAAGTTACGTTACAGTATACACAATGCAAAAACAAGATATGAATTGGTTTTCTACAGTACTTAGAGTGGTGATTTGCTTTATTATACTAACGGATCTTACCGAAGTTTTTACATTGAAGTTTTGTGTGGATGTAGTGTCTAATCGAGGATGTCTCGATATGAGGAAAAGGAAGAGAGGCAAGAGCTCAAGCTTGGGGATGCCCGAGGCACCCCAAGTAAATATTCAAGGATACTCAAGCGTCTAAGCTTGGGGATGCCCCGGAAGGCATCCCCTCTTTCTTCAACAAGTATCGGTATGTTTTTGAATTTGTTTCGTTCATGCATTATGTGCAAGTCTTGGAGCGTCTTTTGCATTTAGTTTTCATTTTTATTTTTTTCACCATGCTGATATTAGATAGTCCTTGGTTGATTTATAGAATGTTCATTGCACTTCACTTAAATCTTTTGAGTATGGCTTTATAGAATGCTTCATGTGCTTCACTTATATCATTTGAAGTTTGGATTGCATGTTTCTCTTCACATAGAAAACCGCCATTTGTAGAATGCTCTTTTGCTTCACTTATAATTGTTAGAGTGTGGGCATATCTTTTTTAGAAAGAATTAAACTCTCTTGCTTCACTTATATCTATTTAGAGAGATGACCCGAACTGGTCATTCACATGGTTAGTCATAAAATCCTACATAAAACTTGTAGATCGCTGAATATGATATGTTTGATTCCTTGCAATAGTTTTGCGATATAAAGGTGGTGATATTAGAGTCGTGCTAGTTGAGTAATTGTGAAATTGAGAAATACTTGTGTTGAGGTTTGCAAGTCTCGTAGCATGCATGTATGGTGAACTGTTATGTAACGAAGTCGGAGCATGAGGTGTTTATTGATTGCCTTCCTTATGAGTGGCGGTCGGGGACGAGCGATGGTCTTTTCCTACCAATCTATCACCCTAGGAGCATGCGCGTAGTACTTTGTTTCGATGACTAATAGATTTTAGCAATAAGTATGTGAGTTCTTTATGACTCTTGTTGAGTCCATGGATTATACGCACTCTCACCCTTCCATCATTGCTAGCCTCTTGATGCAGTGCATTGCCCTTTCTCACCTCGAGAGTTGGTGCAAACTTCGCCAAAGGCATCCAAACCGCGTGATACGATACGCTCTATCACACATAAGCCTCATTATATCTTCCTCAAAACAGCCACCATACCTACCTATCATGGCATTTCCATAGCCATTCCGAGATATATTGCCATGCAACTTCCATCATCATCATATACATGACTTGAGCATTTATTGTCATATTGATTTGCATGATCGTAAGATAGCTAGCATGATGTTTTCATGGCTTTTCTGTTTTTTGATATCATTTCTATGCTAGATCATTGCACATCCCGGTACACCGCCGGAAGCATTCATATAGAGTCATATCTTTGTTCTAGTATCGAGTTGTAATATCGAGTTGTAAGTAAATAAAAGTGTGATGATCATCATTATTAGAGCATTGCCCCAGTGAGGAAAGGATGATGGAGACTATGATTCCCCCACAAGTCGGGATGAGACTCCAGACTTTACAAAAAAAAAGAGGCCAAAGAAGCCCAAATAAAAAAAGAGGCCAAAGAAGCCCGCCAAAAAATATAAAAATAAAAATAAAAAATAAAAAATGAAGAAAAGAGAGAAGGGCAATGTTACTATCCTTTTACCACACTTGTGCTTCAGAGTAGCACCATGTTCTTCATAGAGAGAGTATCCTATGCTTTCACTTTCATATACTAGTGGGAATTTTCATTATAGAACTTGGCTTGTATATTACGATGATGGGCTTCCTCAAACGCCCGAGGTCTTCATGAGCAAGCAAGTTGGATGCACACCCACTTAGTTTCCAGTTTGAGCTTTCATTCACTTATAGCTCTTAGTGCATCCGTTGCATGGCAATCCCTACTCCTCACATTGATATCTATTGATGGGCATCTCCATAGCCCGTTGATACGCCTAGTTGATGTGAGACTATCTTCTCCTTTTTGTCTCCTCCATACAACCTCCACCATCATATTCTATTCCACCTATAGTGCTATGTCCATGGCTCATGCCCATGTATTGCGTGAAAGTTGAAATTGTTTGAGAACATCAAAAGTATGAAACAATTGCTTGGCTTGTCATCGGGGTTGTGCATGATTTGAATATTTTGTGTGGTGAAGATGGACCATAGCCAGACTATATGATTTTGTAGGGATGAGCTTTATTTGGCTATGTTATTTCAATAAGACATAATTGCTTGGTTGGTATGCTTGAAGTATTATTGTTTTTATGTCAAATGATAGACTATTGCTTTGAATCACTCGTGTCTTAATATTCATGCCATGATTAGACATATGATCAAGATTATGCTAGGTAGCATTCCACATCAAAAAGTATCTTTTTTTATCATTTACCTACTCGAGGACGAGCAGGAATTAAGCTTGGGGATGCTGATACGTCTACATCGTATCTATAATTTTTGATTGTTTCATGCCAATATTCTACAACTTTTATATACTTTTGGCAACTTTTTATACTATTTTCTGGGACTAACATATTGATCCAAAGGCTCCAGTTCCAGCCTCGCTTGTTGCATGTTTTATGTTTCGCAGAAACCCAATATCAAACGGAGTCCAAACGGGATAAAAGCGGACGGAGAATTATTTTGGAATATTTGTGATTTTTGGGAGGAAGAATCAACGCGAGAAGATGCCCGAGGTGGCCTACTTAGACAGGCCACGCCATTCTCCGTGGGGCGCGCTTCTATCTCATGGGCCACCCGTAAGGCGGTTGATACCCTTCTTTGGCCGCAAGAAAGCTAGTTTTTGGAAAACGATCTGGGCGAAGGTTTCAGGCCAATCGGAGTTACGGATCTCCATATATACACGAAACGGTGAAACAGAGACGTAACGCAGTAAACAGAGAGATAGATCCAATCTCAGAGGGGCTCTCGCCCCTCCCACGCCATGGGAGCCAAGGACCAGGGGGGAAACCCTTCTCCCATCTAGGGAGGAGGTCAAGGAAGAAGAAGAAGAAGAAAGGGGCCTCTCTCCCCCTTGCTTCCGGTGGCGCCGGAGCGCTGTCGGGGGCCATCATCATCACCACGATCTTCACCAACACCGCCATCATCTTCACCAACATCTCCATCACCTTCCCCCTTCTATATTCAGCGGTCCACTCTCCTGCAACCCGCTGTACCCTCTACTTGAACATGGTGCTTTATGCTTCATATTATTATCTAATGATGTGTTGCCATCTTATGATGTCTGAGTAGATTTTCGTTGTCCTATCGGTGATTGATGAATTGCTGTGATTTGTTTGAGTTGCATGTTTTATTATTGGTGTTGTCCTATGGTGCCCTCCGTGTTGCGCAAGCGTGAGGGATTCCCGCTATAGGGTTTGCAATATGTTTATGATTTGCTTATGGTGGGTTGCGTGAGTGACTGAAACACAAACCCGAGTAAGTAGGTTGTTTGCGTATGGGATAAAAAGGGGACTTGATGCTTTAATGCTATGGTTGGGTTTTACCTTAATGAATCTTTAGTAGTTGCGGATGCTTCCTAGAGTTCTAATCATAAGTGCATAGAATTCCAAGTAAGGGATGATATGTTAGCTTATGCCTCTCCCTCAAATAGAATTGCAATAGTGATTACCGGTCTACTAACATAGTCAATTGCTTAGGGGCAATTCCACAACTCCTACCACCACTTTTCCACACTCGTTATATTTACTTTATTGCTTCTTTAGCTAAACAGCCCCTAGTTTATGTTTACGTGCTTTTTACTTTCTTGCAAACCTATCCAACAACTCCTACAAAGTACTTCTAGTTTCATATTCGTTCTAGGTTAAGCGAACGTCAAGCGTGCGTAGAGTTGTATCGGTGGTCGATAGAACTTGAGGGAATATTTGTTCTACCTTTAGCTCCTCATTGGGTTTGACATTCTTACTTATCGAAAACTGTTGCGATCCCCTATACTTGTGGGTTATCGAGACCTAGCCCGATGAACCAAAAGAACAAGACACACGGAGGTTTATACTGGTTCGGGCCACCTTGCGGTGTAATACCTGATACGTCTCCGTCGTATCTACTTTTCCAAACACTTTTGCCCTTGTTTTGGACTCTAGCTTGTATGATTTGAATGGAACTAACCCGGACTGACGCTGTTTTCAGCAGAATTGCCATGATGTTGTTTTATGTGCGTAAAACAAAAGTTCTCGTAATGACCTAAAACTCCACGGAATATCTTAGAATAAATAATAAAAAATCCTCGCCAAAGATGAAGACCAAGGGGCCCACACCCTGTCCACACGGGTGGGGGCGCGCCCCCACCTCCTGGGTGCGCCCCCCTACCTCGTGGGCCCCCTGGACATCTTCCGACGCCAACTCCAACTCTATATATTGGCTTTCGGGGAGAAAAAATCAGAGAGAAGAAATCATCGCGTTTTACGATACGGAGCCGCTGCCAAGCCCTAATCTCTCTCGGGAGGGCTGATCCGAGTCTGCTCGGGCTCCGAGGGAGGGATTCGTCGTTGTCGTCATCATCAACCATCCTCCATCACCAATTTCATGATGCTCACCGCCGATGCGTGAGTAATTCCATCGCAGCTTGCCGGACGGTGATGGGTTGGATGAGATTTATCATGTAATCGAGTTAGTTTTGTTAGGGTTTGATCCCTAGTATCCATTATGTTCGAGATTGATGTTGCTATGACTTTGCTATGCTTAATGCTTGTCACTAGGGCCCGAGTGCCATGAATTCAGATCTGAACCTATTATGTTTTCATGAATATATGTGAGTTCTTGATCCTATCTTGCAATTCTATAGTCACCTACTATGCATTATGATCCGGCAACCCCGAAGTGACAATAATCGGGACCACTCCCGGTGATGACCATAGTTTGAGGAGTTCATGTATTCACTATGTGCTAATGCTTTGTTCTGGTTCTCTATTAAAAGGAGGCCTTAATATCCCTTAGTTTCCATTAGGACCCGCTGCCACGGAGGGTAGGACAAAAGATGTCATGCAAGTTATTTTCCATAAGCACGTATGACTATATTCGGAATACATGCCTACATTACATTGATGAATTGGAGCTAGTTCTGTGTCACCCTATGTTATGATTGTTACATGACGTACCGCATACGGCATAATTATCCATCACTGATCTGGTGCCTACGAGCTTATATACTGGTTTACGCTTATTTACTTTTTTGTTGCTACCGTTACAATCACTACAGAATACAAAAAATATTACTTTTGTTGTCTTTACTTTTGTTACCGTTACCACCGCTATCATATTACTTTGCTACTAAACACTTTGCTGCAGATACTAAGTTTCCAGGTGTGGTTGAATTGACAACCAGCTGTTAATACTTAAGAATATTCTTTGGCTCCCCTTGTGTCGAATCAATAAATTTGGGTTGAATACTCTACCCTCGAAAACTGTTGCGATCCCCTATACTTGTGGGTTACCAAGACCTTTTTCGGGCCACGTTGCCGGGAGCATAGCTCTATTCTTTGAGTCACTTGGGATTTATATCTGCTGGTCACTATGAAGAACTTGAAAGACGCTAAGACAACAATTTATCCCTCAACTACAAGGGAGGTAAGGAACTGCCATCTAGCTCGCACTTGATTCACCTTCGTTATGAGTAAGCTAGCGACACCTAAACCTGCTTACGCTATTCGATCCGATATGTCGCATGTTATTGATGATGCCACTTACGCTATGCATGATACTTATGATGAAACTACTTCTATGCTTGATACTACTGTGCCCCTTGGTGAATTTCTAGATGAACAAATTGCTAGGGTTGGAGAGAAAGAAATTATTGAATCTGAATACGATGATGAAAGTGATGATGAAAATATGCCTGTTATTCCTGAGGGTTATGTTTTTGATATGGAATCTTCTGTAGCTATTTTTGCTTGTAAAGATAGATATGAACTTAAGAGGTTGCTAGTTAAATGGAACAAAGAATCTCTTAGAGACAGAATGAAACCCGATCCTGCTTTTGCTACTTCACCTATTTGTGTTCCCGATAAGGATTATGAATCTTCCGTTGATCCAGATATAATTACTTTGGTCGAATCTGAGCTTTTTATGGCTATGAATCTGAAACTGTTGTGGCACATCTTACTAAGTTAAATGATATAACCGCCCTGTTTACTAATGATGAGAGATCGCGCTACTTTTATATACTCAAAATATTTCCGTTCTCATTAAAGGGTGATGCTAAGATATGGTTTAATTCTCTTGATCCCTGGTTGTGTGCGTAGTCCCTGTGATATGATTTATTACTTCTCTGCTAAATATTTCCCTGCTCATAAGAAACAAGCTGCTTTGAGGAAATATACAACCGATCGCAAATTAAATAAGAGAGTCTCCCACAAGCTTGGGGAGGCTTCTCAAGTTACTTAATGCTTTGCCTGATCATCCTCTTAATAAACCTGAAATACTTGATATTTTTATAATGGACTAACCGATGCTTCCAGAGATTACGGATAGTTGTGCTGGTTCTCTTTTCGTGGAAAGAACACCGGTTGAAGCTGAAATTCTATTGAATAATATGTTGACAAATGAAAATAATTGGGCACCTCCCGAGCCAGCTCCTGAGCCACCTCCTGAGCCAGCTCCTGCTCCAATTGCTGAGCCTATTCCTAAACCAACTCCGAAGAAGAGAGGTGTTCTATTTCTCAGTCCCGAAGATATGCAAGAGGCAAAGAAATCTATGAAAGAAAAAGGTATTAAAGCTGAAGATGTTAAGAATTTACCTCCTATTGAAGAAATACATGGTCTTAATTTACCGCCTTGAAGAAGTATATGATCTCAATTCTTTATTCACTGAAGAACCTCCCGATCCCGATATCCCGGCACAGGTAGTAAAGGTAAATTCTCTCTGTAGATATGATAAAGCTGAAGTCTCTCCTACTAAAATTGCTAGTCAGTGCTTGGATGAGTTTGATAACTTTATGTTTAAGCAAGACGACTTCAATGCTTATTTTTGTAGACAATTAAAACAAGATGCTTATATGATTAAATGCTTGGGTGATTATATGGCTAATATTAGAGGTGAACTTAAGCTTGTTAGCAAACATGCTTCTATGGTTACCACTCAAGTAGAACAAGTACTTAAAGATCAGAAAGAAGTGCTTGATGAAATGAATAGTAAGAAAAATGATTATGCTGTTAGAGTGGCTACTAGAACTGGTAGAATGACTCGGGAACCTTTGTATCCTGAAGGCCACCCTAAGAGAATCGAGCAAGATTCTCAGAGAAATAATATTGATGTACCTAGTTCTTCTAAAAGGAAGAAAAAGAAAAATGATAGGACTTTGCAAACTTCTAGTGAACCTATTGGTGAACCACCTGAGAATCCAAATGATATCTCTATGTCTGATGCTGAAACACAATCTGGTAATGAACATGAACCTAGTGAAAATGTTAATGATGATGTTCATGATGATGCTCAACCTAGTAATGATAATGATGTAGAAGTTGAACCTGATGTTGATCTTGATAACCCACAATCAAAGAATCAACGTTATGATAAAAGAGACTTCATTGCTAGGAAACATGGTAAAGAAAGGGAACCATGGGTTCAGAAACCCATGCCATTTCCTCCAAAACCATCCAAGAAAAAGGATGATGAGGATTTTGAGCACTTTCTTTGAAATGATTAGACCCATCTTTTTTGCGTGTCACGATTAACTGATGTGCTCAAAATAAATCATTATGCTAAATATATGAAAGATATTGTTACCAATAAGAGAAAGATACCGGAAGCTGAAATTTCCACCATGCTTGCTAATTATACTTTTAAGGGTGGAATACCAAAGAAACTTGGAGATCCAGGAGTACCTACTATACCATGCTCCATTAAGACTGTTAAAACTGCTTTATGTGATCTTGGAGCCGGTGTTAGTGTTATGCCTCTCTCTTTATATCGTAGACTTGACTTGAATAAGTTGACACCTACTGAAATATCTTTGCAAATGGCTGATAAATCAACTGCTATACACAGCCGGTATTTGTGAGGATGTGCTGTTGTGGTTGCAAACGTTACTATTTTAACGGACTTTGTTATTCTTGATATTCCCGAGGATGATAGTATGTCTATTATTCTTGGAAGACCTTTCCTTAATACTGCAGGGGCTGTCATTGATTGCAACAAAGGCAATGTCACTTTTCATGTTAATGGTAATGAGCATACGGAACACTTTCTGAGGAAACAACCTCAAGTTTATAGTATCAACTCTATTGGAAAATTTTCATCGATTATATTTGGAGGTTTTGAATTTCCTCTCCCTACTGTCAAGAAGAAATATGATATACTTATTATTGGGGATGTCCATATCCCCGTTGAGGTAACCTAGTGTTATTCGAAATTTCTCCGGTTCCATGTTAGTCAGAATGAGTTTGTTAACAAGACCTGATCAACCTTGTTAGTGGATTCCTTTTGATGAGCATGAGATGGATGAAACTAGAAGCACAACCTTCCGTACCCTCTTTATATTTTCTATTATTTAGTAGAAATAAAGTAAAATAGTATTTTCCTGTCTGTCTCCCGACTTACCCGTGCAATATAAAAATTTCCCGAAAATAAAAGTCCTCAGAATGCCATGCCAATTTAATATGATTTTTTTGGGGAATATTTGAGGATTTACTGTGCAAAAATTACCGCGGGGGGAGCTGCCACCTGGCCACGAGGGTGGAGGGCGCGCCCTACCCCCCTGGGCGCGCCCCCCTGCCTCGTGGGCCCACGGTGGCCCTCCTCCACTTATCCCTGCACCCATCTTCTTCCTCTGCCTTACACAAACCCGAAAAACCAACTCGCTGTGATTTTCGATCTCCTTGCTCAAAGCACCTATCGCAAAAATGCTTGGGGAGATTGTTCCTTGATTATTTCAGAAAATTATGAAGAGATTCTTGAGGGGCTCGTCAAGCCGAAGCTCAAAGGAAAAACAAAAGGAAGAAGCACATAAGCCCAAATATAATTTGCCTCGCACCGCGGAGGTCCGGCCGTGTGAATGGCCTTCTGATGACTTCTTGAGGAGAACCAGAATTTATGAGGATTTCTATTTATTGATTGAGAATGCTGGCCTCACTAACTTCCTCCGCGACCAACATCATCAGTATCTCTTACTCACAAATACTTTTGTGCAAAACTTCTACTTTTTCCCTAAGGAATCACCCCCATCAGCAGAGTTTCATTTATATGACGTTGTTAAGAAGATGCCATTAGCTGAATTTTGCGAGGTTTGCAAAATACCCTTTGAGGGTACCTTGGATGAACCACACCGTAATGAAGTAGAAGCTTTTATTAACACTTTCATCGTGGGAGAAACCAGGAAGGTTTCTGATGCAAGAATTACTAGCATACATTTTCCTGTTTTACGCTACTTTGCCTTATTTGCTAGTCGTTGCTTGATTGGTCGCGGGAACTGTGGAAACCTTAGTGTTCCTGATATTATCATTTTGTTCCACTACCGCAACAACTCTGTTAGTATGGGCGGAATTATTGCTAGACGGTTAAGTTTGAACCGTACTAAGGGCCCCATCTTTGGAGGCATTTATGCTTCACGTGTAGCTGAATACTTTAGCATACCTATTAGGCATTTGGAGAAAGAAGAAACATCATTGCCCCGTGCTTATTTAGATTATAAGAGTATGCTAGCGCATGACTTTCTTGTTAAGGGCAAGGAAGGGGAGCTTAAATATAAATTGTACTTTGATAAACATCACCCTGAGACTATTACTTTGCATGCTCCCTCTTTGTTTAACTTGTCTGCAGGTCCTCACCTCGTTCCGTGGGTGGCCGTTCAAGCCTATCGGAATCCTGCACCAGCCCCAGAACCGGAACCACAAGATGAGCCTCCACGACAGTCTGTTTATTCTTGGGATCCGGAGGCCGTTGCCAGCCAGTGGCGATGAGTCCTCTTCATCACAAGTATGATCCCAACTATTCTTCGTCACAAAGATGACTCCAGCTACACCTACGGGTATCCGCCATGCTATCCTCGGTATTAGACCAACTTAGGCCAAAAGCCTAAGCTTGGGGGAGTACGTATTTCTCACCGACATTACATTTATGTTCACACACACTCATTGCTAGATGTCGGTGCTCATACTCTTTCACTGTAATGTCCATGCTAGTTTATTTTATTTTTCCTGCTTTCTTCTTGTGTGTTTAATAAACCTTAAGAAAAAAACAAAAAAATTAGTAGTAGTTTATTTTTCCTGCTGTAGTAGTAATAATTAAAAAGAAAACCCAAAAATATTTCCCGTTCTTCTTTTGCTTGTTGGGAGCTTTCAAGTGTAAATAGTTTTTATTTTCTTTTATTTTCTTTGGGGTCAGTAGGAGAAGACCTTGATTAAATTGTTGAAGTGGCTCTTATATACATCATTGTTGATTTAACCAAGAGCCCATACTGCCTTGTCTTCTCATGTTTATTGAATGCTCGCAGATTCCAGCTTAGTCCAATGCACGTGCACTCCTATTATTCACATCGTTCGGTCGTGCAAGTGAAAGGAAATTATGATGATATATGA
This sequence comes from Aegilops bicornis, assembly GCA_021605145.1. Lineage (NCBI taxonomy): Eukaryota > Viridiplantae > Streptophyta > Magnoliopsida > Poales > Poaceae > Aegilops > Aegilops bicornis. The sequence continues at coordinate 339,148,557 of CM038672.1, read as the reverse complement.
TGGACTGACTGAGATGGGAAAAGCTGGTATGAACTCGACCTCTTTTGTTTTTGTAAATATGATGCGTTCATCGTTCTTGATTCAGCTTATTATGAATAAACATGTTTGCAATGACAATTAGAGATCATAGTTGCTTGTGCCATGCTTGATTAGCTATGAGTTATAATGGTTTACCTTGCGTACAACATGTTATTAAAATGGTTATGATGTGGTATGATGGGGTGGTATCCTCCTTTGAATGATTTAAGTGACTTGACTTGGCACATGTTCACGCATGTAGTTGAAACAAATCAACATAGCCTTCACGTTATTTATGTTCATGGTGGATTATATCCTACTCATGCTTGTATTCAATGTTTATTAATTTTAATGCATGTTCATTACTGTTGTCGCTCTCTAGTTGGTCGCTTCCCAGTCTTTTGCTAGCCTTCACTTGTACTAAGCGGGAATACTGCTTGTGCATCCAATCCCTTAAACCCCAAAGTTATTCCATATGAGTCCACCATATCTTCCTATATGCGGTATCTACCTGCCGTTCCAAGTAAATTTGTATGTGCCAAACTCTAAACCTTCAAATAAACATTCTGTTTTGCATGCTCAAATAGCTCATATATCAACTAGGTCTGCCCTTATCTTCCGTGTTAGGCGGGTTATTCTCAAGAGGAGTGAACTCCGCTCCTCAATCACGAGAAAATGGCTGGTCACCGGGATGCCCAGTCCCATGCTTTATGCAAACTAAATCAAAATAATTGCAAACAAAACTCCCCACAGGACCCGTTGAATGTTGGAGGCACTTTCGTTGTTTCGAGCAAGCCATGGATTGATGCTTGTGGAGGAGGGGGAGTATAAACTTTACCATTCTGTTTTGGAACCGCCTATAATTTGTTAAGCATGGAAGATATCATCATCTCTTAGTTGTTATGTTGACAATGAAAGTATGCCACTCAAAATAATTTATCTCTATTTCAAAACTGAGCTATGGCACCTCTACAAATCTCTGCTTCCCTCTGTGAAGGTCCTATCTATTTACTTTTATGTTGAGTCATCACCTTATTATTAAAAGCACTAGCTGGAGAGCACAGTTGTCATTTGCATTCATTATTGTTAATTTATATCGGGTATGACTATGATTGGATCTCTTTTACCATGAATTATAATGTCTAGTCAGTCCTTGATCTTTGAAGGTGCTCTGCATTTATGTTTTGCGGTCTCAGAAAGGGCTAGCGAGATACCATCTTGTTATATCATATTATGATTATTTTGAGAAAGTGTTGTCACCCGAGATTTATTATTATGGCTTGCTAGCTGATTATGTTATTGATATGAGTAAACATGGGACCTGAGAATTATTGCACATGTGGTTAGTTATAATCTTTGCTAAAAACTTGAATGCTGGCTTGACATAGTTACAACAACAAGAGCAAACAGAGTTTGTAAAAGTTTTTATTTTTCTCTTTCAGTTTGTCAACTGAATTGCTTGAGGACAAGCAAGGGTTTAAGCTTGGGGGAGTTGATACGTCTCCGTCGTATCTAGTTTTCCAAACACTTTTGCCCTTGTTTTGGACTCTAACTTGTATGATTTGAATGGAACTAACCCGGACTGACGATGTTTTCAGCAGAATTGCCATGATATTGTTTTATGTGCAGAAAACAAAAGTTCTCGGAATGATCTGAAACTCCACGGAATATCTTAGAATAACTAATAAAAAATCCTCGCCAAAGATGAAGACCAGGGGCCCACACCGTCCACGAGGGTGGGGTGCGCCTCACCTCCCGGGCGCCCCCTACCTCGTGGGCCCCCTGGACACCTTCTGACACCAACTCCAACTCTATATATTGGCTTTCGGGGAGAAAAAAAATCAGAGAGAAGAAATCATCGCGTTTTACGATACGGAGCTGCCGCCAAGCCCTAATCTCTCTCGGGAGGGCTGATCTGGAGTCCGTTCGGGGCTCCGGAGAGGGGGATTCGTCGCCTTCGTCATCATCAACCATCCTCCATCACCAATTTCGTGATGCTCACCGCCGTGCGTGAGTAATTCCATCGTAGGCTTGCTGGACGGTGATGGGTTGGTTGAGATTTATCATGTAATCGAGTTAGTTTTGTTAGGGTTGATCCCTAGTATCCATTATGTTCTGAGATTGATGTTGCTATGACTTTGCTATGCTTAATGCTTGTCACTAGGGCCCGAGTGCCATGAATTCAGATCTGAACCTATTATGTTTTCATGAATATATGTGAGTTCTTGATCCTATCTTGCAAGTCTATAGTCACCTACTATGCGTTATGATCCGGCAAACCCGAAGTGACAATAATCGGGACCACTCCCGGTGATGACCATAGTTTGAGGAGTTCATGTATTCACTATGTGCTAATGCTTTGTTCTGGTTCTCTATTAAAAGGAGGCCTTAATATCCCTTAGCTTCCATTAGGACTCCGCTGCCACGGGAGGGTAGGACAAAAGATTTCATGCAAGTTCTTTTCCATAAGCACGTATGACTATATTCGGAATACATGCCTACATTACATTGATGAATTGGAGCTAGTTCTGTGTCACCCTATGTTATGATCATAAATGATGAACCGCATCCGGCATAATTATCCATCAGCGATCCCAAGGCCTCACGAAGCTTTCCATATGCCGGTTTACGCTTATTTACTTTTCCGCTACTCTTGTTACAATCACTACAAAATACCAAAAATATTACTTTTGTTGTCTTTACTTTTGTTACCGTTACCACCACTATCATATTACTTTTCTACTAAACACTTTGCTGCAGATACTAAGTTTCCAGGTGTGGTTGAATTGACAACTCAGCTGCTAATACTTGAGAATATTTTTTGGCTCCCCTTGTGTCGAATCAATAAATTTGGGTTGAATATCTACCCTCGAAAACTGTTGTGATCCCCTATACTTGTGGGTTATCAATACCCTACTCCATTGTGGTGGTGGATTGCCTCGAGGGGCTGAGGATGAACTAGTAGAGTGGACGAACAGCCTCAGGAGGTGAGGTGTTCTTGGGCTCGATGAGCTGGTGTGTGAGGGTGGAATGGGTCCAATCCAACATCCGTCCCCCTCCTATGTTGGTGGCTAGTCCTATTTATAGAGGCCCTGGTCCTCTTCCAAATGTTAGGCGGGAAGGGATTCCACAACGGCGAAGTTTGAAGGGGGGACAACTAGTACAAGCTATCCTGAAAAAAGGTGGTCTTCTCCTGCCAAAGGCTCTGGTGGTGATGCTGCTGCGGGCTCCACGGTGACCTCCATCCTGCCATCCTGCTGGTCTTGATCTTGTTGCACCGATATGGAAATCTTTGCCTGACGGCTCGGGACTCCTCGCCTGCGCTTGCCTCTTTAGCACCAAAGAGGAAACTGGTACACCGCGCCCGATGGCGCCCGCCTGGCCTTGGTCATCATGGCTCACGCCACGTGAACCTCGCGAGGTGTCCCTTGCATAGATATCTCCGCTCCTCGGGAGCCAGCCTAGTGAGGCCACCCCCAGGGAGGTCTTGGTGTCGTCTGCCTCGTGAGGCTTGGCCCCTCGCGAGGGTCTTCGGTTGTCGCTGCTGAAGCTGGGTTGTACCAGGCCGTTGGTGGAGGCACGTGTTGGGCCGCAGGCAGGCAAGTCTGGGTACCTCCTGTCCCAGAACGCCGACAATAGAAGTTATATTGTCATAGATCCTTCAACATGTGGTGCTTGCCCCCCATCTTTGCTAGCCAAAAATTCCACACCAAGTAGAGATACTACTTGTGCATCCAAAAACCCTTAAACCCAAATCTTATTTTCAAGAGTCCACCATACCTACCTAGGGATTGAATAAGATCCTTCAAGTAAGTTGTCATCGATGCAAAAAGGCAATAAAAATTGCTTCTAAAAGTGTTAGATCATTTAGTGTAAGAGAAAATTGAGCGTTGTACGAACTTGTGATGGCAAAGAATAAAAGCGACAAACTGCATAATAAAGGTTGCTATCATAAGGGGCAATATAACGTGACATTCTTTTGCACTAAGGGGTTGAGCATACAAACAAATAAGCGCATAGCAACCTCTGCTTCCCTCTGTGAAGGGCCTATCTTTTACTTTTCAGTATTTACTTTTATGCAAAGAGTCAAAGTTTTTCTCTCTATTCCTTTTTATTTTTCTATTTTGGCAAGCATCATATGGTTAGGAAAGATCTAGGCACATATGTCCAGTTGAATATGGGTAGCATGAGTTATTATTGTTGACATCACCCTTGAGGTGAATACGTTGGGAGGCAAAACAATAAGCCCCTATCTTTCTATGTGTCCGGTTGAAACGTTTTGCTCATTTCTATGCAGTGAGTGTTAGCAATCATAGAAGACTATATGATGGTTGACTATGTGGAGCTCTTACTTAAACTCTATTGAATAAGTTGAATTACAATTCCTTGGTGACTGAGAACATAGGTTTTTGAGTTTCAAGAGAATTCATTGTTTGAACCGTAACATGTGAATTGGTTGCTACTTTAATATGAGCAATTTTATGAGAAAGAGTTGTTTCTATGATGCTAGGAAGAGTGATTGAAATTGTCATTGATCAAACTTGTGCACTTTGCTAGCATTCACAATTCATAAATTATTTACTTTATCATTTACCTACTCGAGGATGAGTAGGAATTAAGCTTGGGGATGCTGATACGTCTCCAACGTATCTATAATTTATGAAGTATTCATGCCATTATATTATGATTCTTGGATGTTTTACAATCATTTTATAGCAACTTTATATCATTTTTTAGGACTAACCTATTGACCCAGTGCCCAGTGTCAGTTGCTATTTTTTGCTTGTTTTATATATCACAGGAAATCAATGCCAAACGGAGTCCAAATGCAACGAAACTTCATGGAGATTTTTTATGGACCAGAACACCCAGGATGGGCCAGAGCAGCACCTGGGGGTGCCTCGATGGGGCACAACCCACCAGGGCGCGCCTGGAGGCCCAGGCGCGCCCAGGTGGGTTGTGCCCACCTCGGTGGCCTCCCGCACCCCCTCTTTACCCTATTCACAAATATTCCAAAACCCTTCGGGGTTAACCTAGATCAGAAGTTCCGTCGCCGCAAGCCTCTGTATCCATGAAAACCAATCTAGACCCGTTCCGACACCCTGCCGGAGGGGGGAATCATCTCCGGTGGCCATCTTCATCATCCCGACGGCCACCATGATGAGGAGGGAGTAGTCCACCCTTGGGGCTGAGGGTTTGCACCAGTAGCTATGTGTTTAATCTCTCTCTCTCGTGTTCTTGAGATGGCACGATCTTGATGTATCGCGGGCTTTGTTAATATAGTCGGATCATATGGTGTTTTCCCCTCTCTATCTTGTTGTGATGAATTGAGTTTCCCTTTGAGATTTTGTTGTTATCGGATTGAATACTTTTATGGATTTGAGAACACTTGATATATGTCTTGAAATTGGATACTCGTGGTGACAATTGGGTATCGTATTGATTCACTTGATATATGTTTCGGCACTCAACTCGCAGATTCCCAAGGTGACATTGGGGCAATCTATGCATAGGTGTTGATGCACGTTCTTGTCTTTGTTTCTCTGGTAGAAATCTTGGGGCACTCTTTGAAGTTCTTTGTGTTCGATTGAGTATTATGAATATGAATTTGCTTTGGTGTTATTTTAGTACGAACTCTAGGATAGATCAAATGGAAAGAATAGTTTGTGTTATTTTAGTACGAACTCTTGAATAGATCAAACGAAAAGAATAGCTTTGAGGTGGTTTCGTACCCTACAAACAATTTATTCTTATGTTCTCCACTAGATAGGAACTTTGGAGTGATTCTTCATCGCACGTTGAGGGATAATTATATGACCCAATTATATTAGCACTGTTGAGAGATTGCACTAGCAAAAGTATGGACCATAGGCCTCATTTTCAAGCATTGCAATACCGTTTTTGTGCTCGTTCACTATTTGTTACCTTGTTGTTTTTATTTATTCAGATTATAAAAATATATTTCTGTTGGAAATATGCCCTAGAGGCAATAATAAATTAGTTATTATTATTATATTTCCTTGTTCATGATATTGGTTTATTATCCATGCTATAATTGTATTGATAGGAAACTCAGATACATGTGTGGATACATAGACAACACCATGTCCCTAGTAAGCCTCTAGTTGACTAGCTGGTTGATCAATAGATGGTTACGGTTTCACGACCATGGACATTGGATGTCGTTGATAACGGGATCACATCATTAGGAGAATGATGTGATGGAAAAGACCCAATCCTAAGCCTAGCACAAAGATCGTGTAGTTCGTATGCTAAAGCTTTTCTAATGTCAAGTATCATTTCCTTAGACCATGGGATTGTGCAACTCCCAGATACCGTAGGAATGCTTTGGGTGTACCAAACGTCACAAGTAACTGAGTGGCTATAAAGGTACACTATGGGTATCTCCGAAAGTGTCTGTTGGGTTGGCACGAATCGAGACTGGGATTTGTCACTCCGTGTGACGGAGAGGTATCTCTGGGCCCACTCGGGAGGACATCATCATATGCGCAATGTGACCAAGGAGTTGATCGCGGGATGATGTGTTACAGAACGAGTAAAGAGACTTGCCGGTAACGAGATTGAACAAGGTATCGAGATACCGACGATCGAATCTCGGGCAAGTACTATACTGGTAGACAAAGGGAATTGAATACGGGATTGATTGAATCCTTGACATCGTGGTTCATCCGATGAGATCATCGTGGAACATGTGGGAGCCAACATGGGTATCCAGATCCCGTTGTTGGTTATTGGCCGGAGAGTTGTCTCGGTCATGTTCGCATGGTTCCCGAACCCGTAGGGTCTACACATAAGGTTCGATGGCGCTAGGGTTATAGGGAATAGATATACGTGGTTACCGAATGTTGTTCGAGTCCCGGATGAGATCCCGGACGTCAGAGGAGTTCCTAATGGTCCGGAGGTAAAGATTGATATATAGGAAGTGAGGAATTTGGCCACCGGAAGTGTTCCGCATCATCGTAATGTCTGGGACCACCGGAAGGGTCCGGGGTCCACCGAGGGGCCACCCGCCCCAGTGGGTTGGGTGGGCCATTTTGGGGATGGGACCCGCCCCTCGGTGGGCGGGGCCCCCCCCCCCCCCCACCAAGGCCCAAGGCGCCTCAAGGGAAGATGGGGGCAAACCCTAGGGCAGATGGGCCCTAAGGCCCACCCCCAGGTGCGCCTCCCCCTCTCCCCCTTTGGCCGCCACCCTAGATGGGATCTGGGGCTGCCGCACCCCTTGGGGTGGGAACCCTAGAGGGGTCGCAGCCCCCTCCCCTCCCCCTATATATAGTTGAGGTCTAGGGGTTGCCCAACACGCGAGTTATTCTCTCCAAGGCGCAGCCCTACCTCTCTCCCTCCTCGTCTCTTGTGATGCTTGGCGAAGCCCTGCTGGAGTGCCACGCTCCTCCACCACCACGCCGTCGTCTTTGCTTCTGGACGGAGTCTTCCCCAACCTCTCCCTTCCCCTTGCTGGATCAAGGCACGGAGACGTCATCGGTCTGCACGTGTGTTGAACGCGGAGGCACCGTTCTTCTGTGCTTAGATCGGATTCGGCCGCGATCTGAATCGCTTCGTGAACGACTCCACCGACCGCGTTCTTGTAACGCTTCCGCATCACGATCTTCAAGGGTATGAAGACGCACTCCCCTCTCTCTCGTAGCTAGTTTCTCCATAGATAGATCTTGGTGATGCGTAGAAAATTTTGAATTTCTGCTACGTTCCCCAACAGTGGTATCAGAGCTAGTCTATGCATAGTTTCCATGCACGATTAGAACACAAAGTAGTTGTGGGCGTCGATTTTGTCAATTTACTTGCCGTTACTAGTCTTATCTTGATTCGGCGGCATCGTGGGATGAAGCGGCCCGGACCGACCTTACACGTACGCTTACGTGAGACAGGTTCCACTGACTGACATGCACTTGTTGCATAAGGTGGCTAGCGGGTGCCAGTCTCTCCCACTTTAGTCGGATCGGATTCGATGAAAAGGGTTCTTATGAAGGGTAAATTGCAATTGACATATCATGTTGTGGCTTTTGCGTAGGTAAGAAACTTTCTTGCTAGAAACCCATAGCAGCCACATAAAACATGCAAACAACAATTAGAGGACGTCTAACTTGTTTTTGCAGGGTATGCTATGTGATGTGATATGGCCAAAAGCATGTGATGAATGATATGTGATGTATGAGATTGATCATGTTCTTGTAATAGGAATCACGACTTGCATGTCGATGAGTATGACAACCGACAGGAGCCATAGGAGTTGTCCTAATTTATTGTATGACCTGCGTGTCAATGAACAACGCCATGTAATTACTTTACTTTATTGCTAAACCGATAGCCATAGTAGTAGAAGTAATAGTTGGTGAGACAACTTCATGGAGACACGATGATGGATATCATGATGATGGAGATCATGGTGTCATGCCGGTGACGATGATGATCATGGAGCCCCGAAGATGGAGATCAAAAGGAGCAAAATGATATTGGCCATATCATGTCACTTTTTGATTGCATGTGATGTTTATCATGTTTTTGCATCTTATTTGCTTAGAACGACGGTAGTAAATAAGATGATCCCTCATAATAATTTCAAGAAAAGTGTTCCCCCTAACTGTGCACCGTTGCGAAAATTCGTTGTTTTGAAGCACCACGTGATGATTGGGTGTGATAGATTCTAACGTTCACATACAACGGGTGTAAGCCAGATTTACACACGCGGAACACTTAGGTTGAGTTGACGAGCCTAGCATGTACAGACATGGCCTCGGAACACGTAATCGAAGGTCGAGCATGAGTCGTATGGTAGATACGATCAACATGAAGATGTTCACCGATGATGACTAGTCCGTCTCACGTGATGATCGGACACGGCCTAGTTGACTCGGATCATGTAATCACTTAGATGACTAGAGGATGTCAATATGAGTGGGAGTTCGTAAGATGAACTTAATTATCCTGAACATAGTCAAAAGGTCTTTACAAATTATGTCGTAGCTCGCGCTTTAGTTCTAATGTTTAGATATGTTCCTAGAGAAAATTTAGTTGAAAGTTGATAGTAGCAATTATGCGGATCGGGTCCAAACCGAGGATTGTCCTCATTGCTGCGTGAAAGCTTATGTCCTTAATGCACCGCCGGTGTCTTTGAACCTCGAACGTCGTCTGTGGATGTTGCGAACATCTGACATACACGTTTTGATAACTACGCGATAGTTCAGTAATGTTAAACGGTTTAGAATTGAGGCACCGAAGACGATTTCGAAACGTCGCGAAACATATGAGATGTTTCGAGGGCTGAAATTGGGATTTCAGGCTCGTGCCCACGTCAAGAGGTATAAGACCTCCGACGATTTTCTTAGCCTGCAAACTAAGGGAGAAAAGCTCAATCGTTGAGCTTGTGCTCAAATTGTCTGAGTACCACAATCACTTGAATCGAGTGGGAGTTAATTTCCAGATGAGATAGTGATGTTTCTCCAAAGTCATTTCCACCAAGCTACTAGAGCTTCATGATGAACTATAACATATCAGGGATAGATATGATGATCCTTGAAATATTCGCGATGTTTGACACCGCGAAAGTAGAAATCAAGAAGGAGCATCAATTGTTGATGGTTAGTGAAACCACTAGTTTCAAGAAGGGCAAGGGCAAGAAGGGATACTTCATGAAAGCAGCGAATCGATTGTTGCTCTAGTGAAGAAACCCAAGGTTGAACCCAAACCCAAGACTAAGTGCTTCAAATAAGGAACGGTCAATGAAGCGGAACTACCCTAGATACTTGGTAGATGAGAAGGCTGGCAAGGTCGATAGAAGTATATTGGATATACATTATGTTAATGTGTACTTTACTAGTACTCCTAGTAGCACCAGGGTATTGGATACCAGTTCGGTTGCTAAGTGTTAGTAACTCGAGATAAAAGCTACGGAATAAATGGAGACTAGCTAAAGGTGAGCTGACGATATGTGTTTGAAGTGTTTCCAAGGTTGATGTGATCAAGCATCGCATGCTCCCGCTACCATCGAGATTGGTGTTAAACGTAAATAATTGTTATTTGGTATTTGCGTTGAGCATAGACATGATTGGATTATGTTTATCGCAACACGGTTATTCAAGGAGAATAATGGTTACTCTGTTTATTTGAATAATACCTTCAATGGTCTTGCACCTAAAATAAATGGTTTACTAAATCTTGATCGTAGTGATACACATGTTCATGCCAAAAGATATAAGATAGTAATGATAGTACCACATACTTGTGGCACTACCACTTGAGTCATATTGGTATAAAACGCATGAAGAAGCTACATGTTGATGGATCTTTGGACTCACTCGTTTTTGAAAAGATTGAGACATGCGAACCATGTCTATTGGTGTATACGCATGAACAAACCCCATGCAGATGGATCGTTTGGACTCACTTGATTTTAAATCACTTGAGACATGCAAATCATACCACATGGGCAAGATGACTGAAAAGCCTCGGTTTCAGTAAAATGGAACAAGAAAGCAACATGTTGGAAGTAATACATTTTGATGTGTGCAGTCCAATGAGTGCTGAGGCACGCAGTGGATATCGTTATGTTCTTACTTCACAGATGATTTGAGTAGATGCCAAGTGTATTTATTTGATAAAACAAAAGTCTGAATTATTGGAAGGATCAAGTAATTTCAGAGTGAAGTTGAAGATAGTCGTGACAAGAGGATAAAATGTCTATGATATGATCACAGAGATGAATATCTGAGTTACGAGTTTGGCACACAATTAAGACATTGTGGAAATTGTTTCACAACTAATACCGCCTGGAACACCATAGTGTGATGGTGTGTCCGAATATCATAACTGCACCCTACTGGATATGGTGCACACCATGATGTCTCTTATCGAATTACAACTATTGTTTATGGGTTAGGCATTAGAGACAACTACATTCACTTTAAATAGGGCACCACGCAATTCCGTTAAGACGACATTGTATGAACTATGGTTTAGAGAAACCTAAGTTGTCGTTTCTTAAAAGTTTGGGGTTGCGACGCTTATGTGAAAAAAGGCTTCAGGCTGATAAGCTCGAACCCAAAGCGGATAAATGCATCTTCATAGGACATCCAAAACAGTTGGGTATACCTCCTATTTCAGATCCGAAAGCAAAAGGGATTGTTTCTAGAATCGGGTCCTTTCTCGAGAAAAAGTTTCTCTTGAAAGAATTGAGTGGGAGGATGGTGGAGACTTGATGAGGTTATTGAACCATCACTTCAACTAGTGTGTAGCAGGGCACAGGAAGTTGTTCCTATGGCACCTACACCAATTGAAGTGGAAGCTTGTGATAGTGATCATGAAACTTCGGACCAAGTCACTACCAAACCTCGTAGGACGACAAGGATGCGTACAACTTCAGAGTGGTACGTAATCCTGTCTTGGAAGTCATGTTGCTAGACAACAATGAACCTACGAGCTATGGAGAAGCAATGGTGTGCCCGGATTCCAAAAATGGCTCGAGGCCATAAAATCCGAGAGGATCCATGTGTAAAAACAAAGTATAGACTTTGGAAGAACTACTTGATGGTCGTAAGGCTATTGGGTACAGATGGATTTTGAAAGGAAGACGGACAATGATGGTAAGTATCACCATTAAGAAAGCTCGACTTGTCGTTAAGATGTTTTCCGACAAGTTCAAGGAGTTGACTATGGTGAGGCTTTCTCACTCGTAGCGATGCTAAGAGTCTGTTGGAATTGGATTAGCAGTTATTGCATTATTTATGAAATCTTGCAGATAGGATGTCAAAACATTGTTTCCTCGACAATTTTCTTGAGGAAAGGTTGTATGTGATACAACCAGAAGGTTTTGTCAATCCCGAAGATGCTAACAAGTATGCAAAGCTCCAAAGAACCCTTCTAAGGACTGGAGTAAGCATCTCGGAGTTGGAATGTACGCTTTGATGAGATGATCAAAGATTTTGGGTTTGTACAAAGTTTATGAGAAACCTGTATTTCCAAAGAACTGAGTGGGAGCACTATATCATTTCTGATGAGTATATGTTGTTGACTATTGTTGATCAGAAATGATGTAGAGTTTCTAGAAAGCATATAGGGTTATTTGAAAAGTGTTTTTCAATAGAAAACCTGGATCAAGCTGCTTGAACATTGAGCATCAAGATCTATAAGGATAGATCAAAAACGCTTAATGGTACTTTCAAATGAGCACATACCTTGACATGATCTTGAAGGTGTTCAAGATGGATCAGTCAAAGAAGGAGTTCTTGCCTGAGTTGTAAGGTATGAAGTTAAGACTTAAAGCTCGACCACGGCAGAAGAAAGAGAAAGGACGAATGCTGTCCCCTATGCCTTAGCCATAGGCTCTATACAATATGTCATGCTTTGTACCGCACCTGATATGTGCCTTGCCACGTGTCTGGCAAGGGGGTACAAGAGTGATTAAGGAATGGATCATTGGACAGCGGTCAAAAATGTATTTGGAGTAATAAGGACATGTTTCTCGATTATGGAGGTGATAAAGAGTTCGGAGTAAAGGGTTACATCGATGCAAGCTTTAACACCTATCCGAATGACTCTGAGTAGCAAACCGGATATGTATAGTGGAGCAACCATTTGGAATAGCTCCAAGTGGAGCGTGGGAGCAGCATTTACAATATGACCTAGAGATTTGCGAAGTACATACGGATCTGAATGTTGCAGACCTGTTGACTAAAACCTCTCTCACAAGAAAAACATGATCAAACCCCAGAACTCATTGAGTCTTAATCACGTGATGATGTGAACTAGTTTATTGACACTAGTAAACTCTTTGGATGTTGGTCACATGGTGATGTGACCTGTGAGTGTTAATCACATGGCGATGTGAACTAGATTATTGACTCTAGTGCAAGTGGGAGACTGTTGGAAATATGCCCTAGAGGAAATAATAAATTAGTTATTATTATTATATTTCCTTGTTCATGATAATCGTTTATTATCCATGCTATAATTGTATTGATAGGAAACTCGGATACATGTGTGGATACATAGACAACACCATGTCCCTAGTAAGCCTCTAGTTGACTAGCTCGTTGATCAATAGATGGTTACGGTTTCACGACCATGGACATTGGATGTCGTTGATAACGGGATCACATCATTAGGAGAATGATGTGATGGACAAGACCCAATCCTAAGCCTAGCAGAAAGATCGTGTAGTTCGTATGCTAAAGCTTTTATAATGTCAAGTATCATTTACTTAGACCATAAGATTGTGCAACTCCCGGATACCGTAGGAATGCTTTCGGTGTACCAAACGTCACAACATAACTGGGTGGCTATAAAGGTACACTACAGGTATCTCCGAAAGTGTCTGTTTGGTTGGCACGAATCGAGACTGGGATTTGTCACTCCGTGTGACGGAGAGATATCTCTGGGCCCACTCGGCAGGACATCATCATATGCGCAATGTGACCAAGTAGTTGATCATGGGATGATGTGTTACGGAATGAGTAAAGAGACTTGCCGGTAACGAGATTGAACAAGGTATTGAGATACCGACGATCCAATCTCGGGAAGTACTATACCGGTAGACAAAGGGAATTGAATACGGTGTTGATTGAATCCTTGACATCGTGGTTCATTCGATGAGATCATAGTGGAACATGTGGGAGCCAACATGGGTATCCAGATCCCGCTGTTGGTTATTGGCCGGAGAGTTGTCTCGGTCATGTCTGCATGGTTCCCGAACCCGTAGGGTCTACACACTTAAGGTTCGATGACGCTAGGGTTATAGGGAATAGATATACGTGGTTACCGAATGTTGTTCGGAGTCCCGGATGAGATCACGGACGTCACGAGGAGTTCCGGAATGGTCCGGAGGTAAAGATTGATATATATGAAGTGAGGAATTTGGCCATCGGAAGTGTTCCGGGCATCACCGGTAATGTACCGGGACCACCGGAAGGGTCCGGGGGTCCACCGGGAGGGGCCACCAGCCTGAGAGGCTTGCGTGGGCCAATAGTGGGAAGGGACCAGCTCCTAGGTCGGCTGGGGAGCACCCCCCCCCCCCCACCAAGGCCCAAGGCGCCTCAAGAGAAGAAGGGGGCAAACCCTAGGGCAGATGAGCCCTAAGGCCCACCCCCAGGTGCGCCTCCCCCTGTCCCCCTTTGGCCGCCACCCTAGATGGGATCTGGGGCTGCCGCACCCCTTGGGGTGGGAACCCTAGAGGGGGCGCAGCCCCCTCCCCTCCCCCTCTATATAGTTGAGGTCTAGGGGTTGCCCAACACGTGAGTTATTCTCTCCAAGGCGCAGCCCTACCTCTCTCCCTCCTCGTCTCTTGCGGTGCTTGGTGAAGCCCTGCTAGAGTGCCACGCTCCTCCACCACCACCACGCCGTTGTGCTGCTGCTGGACGGAGTCTTCCCCAACCTCTCCCTCTCCCCTTGCTGGATCAAGGCACAGGAGACGTCATCGGGCTGCACGTGTGTTGAACGCGGAGGCACCGTTCTTTGGTGCTTAGATCGGATTCGGCCGCGATCTGAATTGCTTCGTGAACGACTCCACCGACCGCGTTCTTGTAATGCTTTTGCATCACGATCTTCAAGGGTATGAAGATGCACTCCCCTCTCTCTCGTTGCTAGTTTCTCCATAGATAGACCTTGGTGATGTGTAGAAAATTTTGAATTTCTGCTACGTTCCCCAACAAGGGTATCAGAGCTAGGTCTATGCGTAGTTTCTATGCACGAGTAGAACACAAAGTAGTTGTGGGCGTCGATTTTGTCAATTTACTTGCCGTTACTAGTCTTATCTTGATTCAGCGGCATCATGGGATGAAGCGGCCGGACCGACCTTACACGTGACGCTTACGTGAGACAGGTTCCACCGGTCGACATGCACTTGTTGCATAAGGTGGCTAGCGGGTGCCAGTCTCTCCCACTTTAGTCGGATCGGATTCGATGAAAAGGGTCCTTATGAAGGGTAAATAGCAATTGACATATCACATTTTGGCTTTTGCGTAGGTAAGAAACGTTCTTGCTAGAAACCCATAGCAGCCACATAAAACATGCAAACAACAATCAGAGGACGTCTAACTTGTTTTTGAAGGGTATGCTATGTGATTTGATATGGCCAAAAGAATGTGATGAATGATATGTGATGTATGAGATTGATCATGTTCTTGTAATAGGAATCACGACTTGCATGTCGATGAGTATGACAACCGGCAGGAGCCATAGGAGTTGTCTTAATTTATTGTATGACCTGCGTGTCAATGAATAACGCCATGTAATTACTTTACTTTATTGCTAAACCGTTAGCCATAGTAGTAGAAGTAGTAGTTGGCGAGACAACTTCATGGAGACACGATGATGGAGATCATGATGATGGAGATCATGGTGTCATGCCGGTGATGATGATGATCATGGAGCCCCAAAGATGGAGATCAAAAGGAGCAAAATGATATTGGCCATATCATGTCACTTTTTGATTGCATGTGATGTTTATCATGTTTTTGCATCTTCTTTGCTTAGAACGACGATAGTAAATAAGATGATCCCTCGTAATAATTTCAAGAAAAGTGTTCCCCATAACTGTGCACCGTTGCGAAAGTTCGTTGTTTCGAAGCACCACGTGATGATCGGGTCTGATAGATTCTAATGTTCACATACAATGGGTGTAAGCCAGATTTACACACGCGAAACACTTAGGTTGACTTGACGAGCCTAGCATGTACAGACATGGCCTCGGAACACAGACCGAAATGTCGAGCATGAGTCGTATGGTAGATACGATCAACATGAAGATGTTCACCGATGATGACTAGTCCGTCTCACGTGATGATCGGACACGGCCTAGTTGACTCGGATCATGTAATCACTTAGATGACTAGAGGGATGTCAATCTGAGTGGGAGTTCATAAGATGAACTTAATTATCCTGAACATAGTCAAAAGGTCTTTACAAATTATGCCGTAAGGTCGCGCTTTAGTTCTACTGTTTAGATATGTTCCTAGAGAGAATTTAGTTTAAAGTTGATAGTAGCAATTATGCGGACTGGGTCCGAAAATTGAGGATTGTCCTCATTGCTGCGTAGAAAGCTTATGTCCTTAATGCCCCGCTCGGTATGCTGAACCTCGAACTCGTCTGTAGATGTTGCGAACATCTGACATACACGTTTTGATAACTAGGCGATAGTTCAGTAATGTTAAACGGTTTAGAATTGAGGCACCGAAGACGATTTCGAAACGTCACGAAACATATGAGATGTTTCGAGGGCTAAAATTGGGATTTCAGGCTCGTGCCCACGTCAAGAGGTACATGACCTCCGACGAGTTCCTTAGCCTGCAAACTAAGGGATA
Source organism: Aegilops bicornis (assembly GCA_021605145.1). NCBI lineage: Eukaryota > Viridiplantae > Streptophyta > Magnoliopsida > Poales > Poaceae > Aegilops > Aegilops bicornis. Next base: position 339,132,214 of record CM038672.1, on the reverse strand, counting down.
AAAGCTCAATCGTTGAGCTTGTGCTTAGATTGTCTGAGTAGAACAATCACTTGAATTGAGTGGGAGTTAATCTTCCAGATGAGATAGTGATGTTTCTCCAAAGTCATTGCCACCAAGCTACTAGAGCTTCGTGATGAACTGTAACATACCAGGGATAGATATGATGATCCTTGAAATATTCGTGATGTTTGACACATGAAAGTAGAAATCAAGAAGGAGCATCAATTGTTGATGGTTAGTGAAACCTCTAGTTTCAAGAAGGGCAAGGGCAAGAAGGGATACTTCATGAAACGGCAAATCAGTTGCTGCTCTAGTGAAGAAAACCAAGGTTAAACCCCAAACCCGAGACTAAGTGTTTCTGAAATAAGGGGAACGGTCACTGAAGCGGAACTACCCTAGATTCTTGGTAGATGAGAAGGCTGGCAAGGTCGATAGAAGTATATTGGATATACATTATGTTAATGTGTACTTTACTAGTACTCCTAGTAGCACCAGGGTATTGGATACCGATTCGGTTCCTAAGTGTTAGTGACTCGAAATAAAAGCTACGGAATAAACGGAGACTAGATAAAGGTGAGATGACGATATGTGTTGGAAGTGTTTCCAAAGTTGATGTGATCAAGCATCGCATGCTCCCTCTACCATCGAGATTGGTGTTAAATGTAAATAATTGTTATTTGGTATTTGCGTTGAGCATAGACATGATTGGATTATGTTTATCGCAACACGGTTATTCAAGGAGAATAATGGTTACTCTGTTTATTTGAATAATACCTTCTATGGTCTTGCACCTAAAATAAATGGTTTACTAAATCTTGACCGTAGTGATACACATGTTCATGCCAAAAGATATAAGATAGTAATGATAGTACCACATACTTGTGGCACTACCACTTGAGTCATATTGGTATAAAACGCATGAAGAAGCTCCATGTTGATGGATCTTTGGACTCACTCGTTTTTGAAAAGATTGAGACATGTGAACCATGTCTATTGGTGCATACGCATGAAGAAACCCCATGCAGATGGATCGTTTGGACTCACTTGATTTTAAATCGAATGAGACATGCAAATCATACCACATGGGCAAGATGACTGAAAAGCCTCGGTTTCAGTAAAATGGAATATGAAAGCAACTTGTTGGAAGTAATACATTTTGATGTGTGCAGTCCAATGAGTGCTGAGGCACGCAGTGGATATCGTTATGTTCTTACTTCACAGATGATTTGAGTAGATGCCAAGTGTATTTATTTGATAAAACAAAAGTCTGAATTATTGAAAGGATCAAGTAATTTCAGAGTGAAGTTGAAGATCGTCCTGACAAGAGGATAAAATGTCTATGATATGATCACAGAGATGAATATCTGAGTTACGAGTTTGGCACACAACTAAGACCTTGTGGAAATTGTTTCACAACTAATACCGCCTGGAACACCATAGTGTGATGGTGTGTCCGAATATCATAACTGCACCCTATTGGATATGGTGCACACCATGATGTCTCTTATCGAATTACTACTATTGTTTATGGGTTAGGCATTAGAGACAACCACATTCACTTTAAATAGGGCACCACGCAATTCCGTTAAGACGACATTGTATGAAGTATGGTTTAGAGAAACCTAAGTTGTCGTTTCTTAAAAGTTTGGGGTTGTGACGCTTATGTGAAAAAAGGTTTCAGGCTGATAAGCTCGAACCCAAAGCGGATAAATGCATCTTCATAGGACATCCAAAATAGTTGGGTATACCTACTATTTCAGATCCGAAAGCAAAAGGGATTGTTTCTAGAATCCGGTCCTTTCTCGAGAAAAAGTTTCTCTTGAAAGAATTGAGTGGGAGGATGGTGGAGACTTGATGAGGTTATTGAACCATCACTTCAACTAGTGTGTAGCAGGGCATAGGAAGTTGTTCCTATGGCACCTATACCAATTGAAGTGGAAGCTTGTGATAGTGATCATGAAACTTCGGATCAAGTCACTACCAAACCTCGTAGGACGACAAGGATGCGTACCACTTTAGAGTGGTACGTAATCCTGTCTTGGAAGTCATGTTGCTAGACAACAATGAACCTACGAGCTATGGAGAAGCGATGGTGGGCCCGGATTCCAAAAATGGCTCGAGGCCATAAATCCGAGAGGATCCATGTGTAAAAACAAAGTATAGAATTTGCAAGAACTACTTGATGGTTGTAAGGCTATTGGGTACAGATGGATTTTGAAAAGAAGACAGACAATGATGGTAAGTATCACCATTAAGAAAGCTCTACTTGTCGTTAAGATGTTTTCCGACAAGTTCAAGGAGTTGACTACGGTGAGGCTTTCTCACTCGTAGTGATGCTAAGAGTCTGTTGGAATTGGATTAGCGATTCTTTGCATTATTTATGAAATCTTGCGAGATAGGATGTCAAAACATTGTTTCCTCGACAATTTTCTTGAGGGAAGGTTGTATGTGATACAACGGAAGGTTTTGTCAATCTGAAAGATGCTAACAAGTATGCAAAGCTCCAAAGAACCCTTCTAAGGACTGGAGTAAGCATCTCGGAGTTGGAATGTACGCTTTGATGAGATGATCAAAGATTTTGGGTTTGTACAAAGTTTATGAGAAGCTTGTATTTCCAAAGAAGTGAGTGGGAGCACTATATCATTTCTGATGAGTATATGTTGTTGACTATTGTTTATCAGAAATGATGTAGAGTTTCTAGAAAGCATATAGGGTTATTTGGAAAGTGTTTTTCAATAGAAAACCTGGATCAAGCTGCTTGAACATTGAGCATCAAGATCTATAAGGATAGATCAAAAACGCTTAATGGTACTTTCAAATGAGCACATACCTTGACATGATCTTGAAGGTGTTCAAGATGGATCGATCAAAGAAGGAGTTATTGCACGAGTTGTAAGGTATGAAGTTAATACTTAAAGCTCGACCACGGCGAGAAGAAAGAGAAAGGGCGAATGTCGTCCCTATGCCTTAGCCATAGGCTCTATACAATATGTCATGCTTTGTACCGCTTTGATATGTGCCTTGCCACGTGTCCGCAAGGTACAAGAGTGATCCGGGAATGGATCATTGGACAGTGGTCAAAATTGTCCTTGGAGTAATAAGGACATGTTTCTCGATTATGGAGGTGATAAAGAGTTCGGCGTAAAGGGTTACATCGATGCAAGCTTTAACACCTATCCGAATGACTCTGAGTAGCAAATCGGTTACGTATAGTGGAGCAACCATTTGGAATAGCTCCAAGTGGAGCGTGGAAGCAGCATTTACAATATGACCTAGAGATTTGTGAAGTACATACGGATCTGAATGTTGCACACCCATTGACTAAAACCTCTCTCACAAGCAAAACATGATCAAACCCCAGAACTCATTGAGTCTTAATCACATGATGATGTGAACTAGTTTATTTACACTAGTAAACTCTTTGGATGTTGGTCATGTGGCGATGTAACCTGTGAGTGTTAATCACATGGCGATGTGAACTAGATTATTGACTCTAGTGCAAGTGGGAGACTGTTGGAAATATGCCCTAGAGGCAATAATAAATTAGTTATTATTATTATATCTCCTTGTTCATGATAATCGTTTATTATCCATGCTATAATTGTATTGATAGGAAACTCAGATACATGTGTGGATATATAGAAAACACCATGTCCCTAGTAAGCCTCTAGTTGACGAGCTCGTTGATCAATAGATGGTTACGGTTTCCTGACCATGGACATTAGATGTCGTTGATAACGGGATCACATCATTAGGAGAATGATGTGATGGACACGACCCAATCCTAAGCCTAGCACAAAGATCGTGTAGTTAGTATGCTAAAGCTTTTCTAATGTCAAGTATCATTTCCTTAGACCATGAGATTGTGCAACTCCGGATCTTTGTAGGAATGCTTTGGGTGTACCAAAGCGTCCTGGCAATGGCTGGGTGGCTATAAAGGTACACTACGGGTATCTCCGAAAGTGTCATTGGGTTGGTACGAATCAAGATCGATTTGTCACTCCGTGTGACGGAGAGGTATCTCTGGGCCCACTCGGTAGGACATCATCATATGCGCAATGTGACCAAGGGGTTGATCACGGGATGATGTGTTACGGAACAAGTAAAGAGACTTGCCGGTAACGAGATTGAACAAGGTATCGAGATACCGACGATCGAATCTCGGGCAAGTACTATACCGGTAGACAAAGGGAATTGAATACGGGATTGATTGAATCCTTGACATCGTGGTTCATCCGATGAGATCATCATGGAACATGTGGGAGCCAACATGGGTATCCAGATCCCGCTGTTGGTTATTGGCGGAGATTTGTCTCGGTCATGTTCGCATGGTTCCCGAACCCGTAGGGTCTACAGAGTTATGGTTCGTTGCCGCTAGGGTTCTCGGGAATAGCTTTACGTGGTTACCGTCTGTTGTTCGGAGTCTCGGATGAGATCACGGACGTCACGAGGAGTTCCGGAATGGTCCGGAGGTAAAGATTGATATATAGGAGGTGAGGATTTGGCCACCGGAAGTGTTCCGGGCATCACCGGTAATGTACCAGGACCACCGGAAGGGTCCGGGGGTCCACCGGGAGGGGCCACCAGCCCCAGAGGCTTGCGTGGGCCAATAGTGGGAAGGGAACAGCCCCTAGGTGGGCTGGGGCGCCCCCCCACCAAGGCCCAAGGCGCCTCAAGAGAAGAAGGGGGCAAACCCTAGGGCACATGGGCCCTAAGGCCCACCCCAGGTGCGCCTCCCCCTCTCCCCCTTTGGCCGCCACCCTAGATGGGATCTGGGGCTGCCTCACCCCTTGGGGTGGGAACCATAGAGGGGGCGCAGCCCCCTCCCCTCCCCCTATATATAGTTGAGGTCTAGGGGCTGCCCAACACGCGAGTTATTCTCTCCAAGGCACATCCCTACCTCTCTCCCTCCTCGTCTATTGCGGTGCTTGGTGAAGCCCTGCTGGAGTGCCACGCTCCTCCACCACCCCCACGCCGTCGTGCTGCTGCTGGACGGAGTCTTCCCCAACCTCTCCCTCTCCCCTTGCTGGATCAAGGCGCGGGAGACGTCATCGGGCTGCACGTGTGTTGAACGCAGAGGCACCGTTCTTCGGTGCTTAGGTCGGATTCGGCTGCGATCTGAATCGCTTCGTGAACGACTCCACCGACCGCGTTCTTGTAACGCTTCCGCTTCGCGGTCTTCAAGGGTATAAAGATGCACTCCCCTCTCTCTCGTAGCTAGTTTCTCCATAGAGAGATCTTGGTGATGCGTAGAAAAACTTGAATTTCTGCTACGTTCCCCAACAATTTCTACCATCCATATTACACTTTTATCACCATCTCTTCGCCGAGCTAGTGCACCTATACAATTTGCCATTGTATTGGGTGTGTTGGGGACACAAGAGACTTCTTGTATTTGGTTGCAGGGTCGTTTGAGAGAGACTATCTTCATCCTACGCTTGCCACGGATTGATAAACCTTAGGTCATCCACTTGAGGGAAAATTGCTACTGTCCTACAAAACTCTGCGCTTGGTGGCCCAACACGTGCCTAATCAGTCACCTCGGATTGAATAGCGAGCGCGAGCTATTCTCATGGGTCCACTTGGTGCTTGGGTAGTTGGGGTAGTATCCATGGGGATGACCATGGGATGCTCTACATCATCTCCCCAGGGAAAGATCTGACCTCGGGTCGAAATCATCATCACCATGGTAGGGAGAGAGATCTTTGGCGTTGAAGATATCGCTCATGGAGTACTTGTCGCGTGGTAAGTCGAGATTGTATGCATTGTTGTTGTAGCGCTCGAGCACCTTGAAAGGTCCGTCGACTCGTGGTCGTAGCTTGGACTTGCGTTCTTTGGGGAAGTGTTCCTTGCGAAGGTGTAGCCATACAAGATCTCCAATGTGGAATATCATGGGATGCTTGTTGATGTTGAGCTTGGTCGCGAGTCATTGTACTTAGCACTCGATGGTGTGCCTTGTATCTTCATGCATCTTCTTGAGGTAGTTCACTCGTGCACTCGCGTCCATGTTGATGCGCTCTTTTAGTGGTAGAGGTAGAATTTCCAATGGATATAATAGGTTGAAGCCGTAGACGACCTCAAAGGGGGACTTGCCGGTCGTAGAGTGTCTTGCGCGACTGTAGGCATACTCGGTGATGGGTAGGCACTCTTCCAACTCCTTGATGTTCTTCTTGATCAACACGTGTGGGGGGGTAGATAGCGTCTGACTCGTGACCTCCGTTTGGCCGTTGATCTGAGGATGGTATGCTGAAGAGAACAAAGCTTGACTCCGAGCTTGGTGCATAAGGTCTTCCAGAAGTAGCTTAGGAACTTGACGTCGCGGTCCGAGACAATCGTCTTTGGCACTCCGTGTAGGCGCAAGATTTCTCTACAAAAAAGATTTGCAACATGTGAAGCATCGTCTATCTTGTTGCATGGGATGAAATGAGCCATCTTAGAGAATCATTCCACAACAACGAACACAGAATCTTTGCCGTTTCTAGTTCTAGGTAAACCAAGCACAAAGTCCATACTAATATCTCCCCATGGGTGATATAGAATTGGAAGTGGCAAATATAGACCATGGGATTGAGCTTTAGACTTAGCTTTGCGACATGTAGAGCATCGGTTGGGGTAGCGTGAGACGTCGTGGAACATCTTGGGCCAAAAGTAGTTCTTGGAGAGCATGGCAAATGTCTTGTCGCGTCCAAACTGTCCCATAAGTCCTCCTCCATGAGCTTCTTGCAAAAGTAACAAACGAAGAGAAGACTCAGGAATACACAATCTGTTAGCTCTCATAAGATAATCATCCTTGATGTAATAGCGTTCCCAAGATGTACAAACATTTGGCATAAGGAATAGCAAAAGTGGGATCATGCGCATACAAGTCTTTTATGTGCTCAAAGCCTATGACATTCAATTCAAGTTGAGTAACAAGCATTCATCTACGGGAAAGAGCATCCACCACAACGTTTTCCCTACCTTTGATGTACCTGATGACATAAGGAAATGACTCAATGAATTCACTCCACTTAGCATGACGCTTGTTCAACTTAGTTTGACCCTTAAGATACTTAAGTGTTTCATGATCGGTGTGGAGAATGAACTCATGAGGGCGGAGATAATGCTCCCAAACGTGCAAGACTCGGACTAAAGCATATAGTTCTTTGTCATAGATGGGGTAGTTAAGTTGCGCTCCAGAAAGTTTTTCACTAAAGTAAGTGATGGGGCGCTTCTCTTGCATTAACACACCTCCTATGCCATACCCGCTATCATCGCAATGTATTTCAAATAGTTTATCAAAGTTGGGTAATGCAAGCAAAGGGGCATGTGTAAGCAAATTCTTAAGCTGATTGAATGCGGTATCTTGGGAAGGTCTCCAAATAAATGGTGCATTTTTATTACTCGAAGCATGCAAAGTTAAAGCAATGGTGCTAAAATCCTTCAAGAATCTATGATAGAAACCGGCTAAGCCAAGTAAACTTCGCACTTGTTGCAAGTTTGTTGGTTGGGGCCAATTTTTAATAGCATTGATCTTAGATTCATATACATGAACACCCTTAGAAGATACAACGAAACCCAACAAAACAACCTTATCAACACCAAAAAGGCATTTATCCGTATTAGTGTAAAGGCGCTCTTTTCTAAGAGTTTGCAAAACGGCTCTAAGATGGGTGACATGATCTTTCAGAGATTTGCTAAAAACAAGAATGTCATCGAAATAGACCACAACAAATACGCCAATGTATGGGCGAAGAACAAAATGCATCACACGCATAAAGGTGCCGGGTGATTCGGATAAACCCATTGGCATAACCAACCATTCATACAAGCCAAACTTGGTTTTAAAAGCGGTTCTCCATTCAGCACCTTCTTGGATGTGTATTTGATAGTAGCCACTTTTAAGATCAATTTTAGAGAAAATGGTGGCTCCGCTAAGCTCATCTAGAATGTCATCTAACTATGGTATGGGGTAGCGATATCTAACCATGATAGCATTGATAGGACGAGAATTGGAACACATGGGATATGTACCATCTTTCTTGGGAACAAGGATTATCGGGGCGGCACATGGGCTCAAGCTTTCTCGTATATGGCCGTTGTCGATGAGTTGTTGTACTTGCCATTGGATCTCCTTAGTTTCCTCGGGGTTGACATAGTAGGGAGCCTTGTTAGGAAGAGATGCTCCAGGTATGAGGTCGATGCGGTGTTTTATGCCTCGTAGTGGAGGTAGTACCGGAGGTATCTCATCGGGGAATACATCGTGAAATTCCTGCAATAGAGAAGATAACACTAAAGGTAGATTGTGAGAGGTGTTAGGTTTAGGTGCCTCGTCCTTGCACAATAGGACATAGTGCATAACACTTGATGGGTTCTCACACACTTCTCTAATCTCACTTTTGGTGGTGAATAGCACTAGGCTTTTCTTGTCACTCATCATGGAGGCACTCAATTTGGGCTTGTGGCGCTCACTCTCTTTTTGGTGGTTCGCTCTCTCACTATTTTATCCGTGATGGTTTGTTGCTTGCTTGTCGGTGATCACTTGGCTTGGAGACATAGGTCGTAGCACGTACTCCTTCCCTTTCATCTTGAAGCTATAGTGATTGGTTCGCTCGTTGTGGATGACGCCGTCGTCAAATTTCCATGGTCGTCGAAGTAGAGCTGGCAGACAAACATAGGAACAACATCACACTCCAAAGTGTCTTCGTATGCTCCGATCTTGAAGGAGACTTGGACCATGTGTTCCACTTGAATTGTGCCGGAGTCGCTAAGCCATTGGACTTTGTAGGGATGCGGGTGCTTCATCTTGACCAATTGGAGCTTCGAGCATAGTTCTTCACTTGTCAAGTTATGGAAACTTCCTCCGTCGATGATGACCTTCACGGATCTTCCATTGATGCTCTCCTTGGTGTGGAAGATATGGCATCTTTGGTATTTGTCTTGTTGATGTTGAAGAGTCAAGACCTTGGAGACAACTAGAGCGGGGCTCGAATCTTCGTCACAAAAGACTTGGTCATCTTCATATTCATTCATTTCTCGGTGCATAGCCACATCCGCAAGGGCTTCCATTTCTGATTCACTCATGGAGTCGTATGTACCATCGTCATTGAGGATCATGGTGCGCTTATTGGTATACTCGACGGACTTGTGGCCTCGGCCGCCGCATGTGAAGCATTTGATGGCACTTGTCTTGATGGTCACATCCGGTGGAGTTGTAGATGATGGAGCTCTCAGCTTGAAGTTGCTTGAAGTAGGAGGACAACTTTAGGTTGTCAAAGTTTTCTTGTAACTTGACTTGTCGCTGTTGCTTGGAGAAGGTTTGGTTGAGGTAGAAGTTGTTGTAGTCATTGAAGCTTGATTGTATGAGCCATATGTCTTGGAAGAGTACTTGGCATATTTGAAATCATCTTGCACTTGTTGCTCCGCCTTGGTCGCTTGGTGCACTAGCTCGATGAGGTTTGAGTATGGTTGGAAGTCGGCGATCTTCTTGATAGGATGATTGAGTCCATTCAAGAAATGTGCCATAGTTTGCTCATCATCTTCCATGACATTAGCTCGTATCATGGCAATCTCCATTTCCTTGTAGTACTCTTCAACGGTCTTTGTTCCTTGCTTGAGGAGTTGTAACTTCTTGAAGGGGTCGCGGTTGTAGTAGGTTGGCACAAAGCGTGCTCTCATGACATTCTTCATTTGCCCAAGTTGTGATGGGTGGTTCACCTCTTGCCTCACGGCGCTCAATGACTTGTTCCCACCAAATGAGGACATATTCTTGGAACTCAAGGGATGCCATGGCGATCTTCTTCTCTTCCTCATAGTTGTGCAAACGGAAGATCTTGTCAACCTTCAATGCCCATGAAAGGTACTCTTCAGGATCATTGCTTCCGTTGAACTTGGGCATGGTGAACTTGAGTTTGCTGTAGCGTTGTTCTTCATTGTGATGGGGTCGAGGGTGATGACGTCCTTGACGTGGAGGATTGTCTCCCTCAACTTGCTCTTGGCATGGAGGATTCCCATTGTCTTGTTGCTCTTAACGAACTTGTGGTTCTTGTCTATCTTGTGGAGGAGCTTGTGGAACTTGTCGGTGCAATCATGCTTGATAGTTCCTCTCTTGTCCTTCTTCGCGAAGTGCTTCTTCTTGCTCACGCGTATGTCGGTTGCGTGCGGCAACGGCACGACTTGAGTCTCGGAGGGCACGTTGCTCCTCAAGTGCTTGAGCTTCATGTCGTTGTTGTTGTTGATGGAGAGCTTTGGCGTCTTGCTCGTCTTGGTGTTGGTGTGCCCGCTCTTCCTCTTGTTGGCGTAGGCGTTGCCGTTCTTGTGCTTGCGCAAAGATATCTTGATTTTGGCGATGTCGATGTTCTTGTGCTAGCAGTTGCTCTTGAGGGTCGGTGCCGTGAAGAGGATTGTGGTTTGCTTGACGGTCTTGGTGCGCGGCTTGTCGAAGAGTGTTCAATGTCGGTGTACTTGAGCTGGAGATGGTGTCGTCGGAGTGTAGACTCGAGTGGCTATGTCGTGAATATGACGAAGTGGTAGAAGAGCGGTTGACCAACAAGGCACGAATCTCGTCCATTCTTGCATTGTTCTCTTGTTTTTGTTCATCGAGCTTGTTGTCAAAGTAGTATCTTGTACGTTGCTCGGAATGTTGCAAGTCGGTGGTGAGATTGTCGATGCGGTCGCTCAATGCTTGTTGCTCTTGATGCAATGCTCTTTGTGCACCGAAAAGGTGGTTCTTGGTGATGTAGGTGTTTGGGTCCTCATCTTGCTCGTTGAAGAGTGGGTTGGTAGAAGTAGTTGGCCTATCCATCATGCCAAGTAAATGTGTGAGTGGGATAAAGGAAGAACAATACCAAATTTACCTTGACCGATGTTGAGAATGGATCAAAGATCACTCAATGATGTAACAAGGAAATAGCACAATTGGTACCGTATCTCGTCGATTCCTCACACCTACACAAATAAAGCCTTTGGTGTAGCTCGGTTAGGATGGTGGTACAAAATTTATGCAATTGTTAGTGAGACTCAATAATGTTGGAAAAAATTCACAAATTCGCAAATGCAACAAGTGGACCAATAGCAAGATATGGTACACGGAAACACACACACAAATAGATAGATGGGGTCGTGCAACCAAGAAATGAGCCAAAATGTGGAATCCATGCTCTTGCTACACAACGCTAGAGAGACGCTAGCTCGATTGCAGAAAAGGCGGATACGTAACTTGTGCACAACCTACTAAGCAAAATGCAACACTTATATCCCAAGTATGCTATATGTATGGTGTTCTGATGATATGGTCGAGTATAACAATCTTAGTGCAGTATGATGCTATGGTTCTTGCTTAAAAGCTCTTTGCTTAACTTTTCCTCTTGCTTAAAAGCTTGTTTGGCCCTTTCTCTATTGAGCTCTGTATTTGGCCTCTTATGCAAAACTTCACGAACCAAGATAGGGATTGAGTATATGCGATGACAACTTTGTGACACAAGTGATGATACCAATATATGTATACCAATATGATGTTGTATGTATTCTATGAGAACTATGATCACTAATGTGCACAAGTAACGTTGCCGGCAATACTCAAAGGCTAGTCTCGATAGGAAAAGGTACACAAAATGGGCTATAGGGCTACCAATGCAATGGCAAGGAGTAGACAAACATGTCGTGGAAGTCACCGTCCTTGCTTACGGTTTATAGTGTCAAAGGTAATGTGATTGTTGTTGATGGCGAATTCATAGTTGGATGATGAGAATGAGTTGTCGATGTCGTAGTGCATGGTCTTCAGTATGTTGGCAAAGATGCCGCTGCACCTTAGTCGAAGTTGGCGAAGTAGCGGAAGCAGTTGAGGATGCGCAGACTTTCAGTCTAGGTCGGACTTTCCGGGGAAGACGGAAGGTTCAGGGTCCGGAAGTTCCCGGGTGGCCAAAAGGTCCGGGCGGGGCCGGAAGTTTCGGGGATCGCGAAAGAAATTTCAGATCGGGGATTTGGGCGGAAAAACTAGGAGAAAAACCCAAATCAGAAGGGGAAAAAAGAAAGTTTCTGGTGTGAAGACGGATGGGGAAGCTAGATCTAAGAGTTACACACGAAATCCATGGACCAAATCCAACAAAACTTCATCAAAACCAACATATCACAAATTTTTTGGGAGGGCTACTTTTGTGGGATTTTCAAAATTGGGACAAAAGAGGGCAAAATTAGGCTAGAAAACAAAGGGAGAGACTCCAAAATCATGATCAACGTGGCTCATGATACAAGGATGATGTAGGGTAGAACCCTAGATGCCTGATCTTTCACGGTTGGAGCGGATCATGCTAAGAATACGAAGAACACGAGGGGGAAAACACAAAGGGGCGAGAGGAAACACTCAAATCAATGGAAAAGCGATCACACCTGTGCTAGATCCTTGAACAATATGAGTGATACATGATTCAAACGCAACAAAGGACGATACAAAAGGTCTTCTCAGTGAGGAGATCTTGAGGGGTCTTCCCGTGATGGGGTCTCGAATCCACTTGGGGGATCTTCTCCGTAGAGGTCGTGAACTCCGAAGGAGAAGGTATCAAGTGGATGAGCAAATCTCTATGTCTCAAATGAGCTAAACCTATGCTAACCCTAAAACGTAGGTAGAAGAAGAGTATTTATAGTCTACGGGGCGAAAGGGTAGATGGGCCTCGGCCCAAGTCATCACACTTGCATGCAGGCCGGAAGTTCCGGGTGGCGAGGAAGTTGGCCGGCGTGGCCGAGGCTGCGGTCCGGGGTGCGAAAGGTCCGGCAGGACGAAAGTTCCGGCGGCTGGAAGGTCCGGGCCGGGTCCGGGCTAACCAGAGAGTTGGCGCGCCCGGGTTCGTCTAGGTCGTCGGAGACCGGAAGTTCCGGGGTGGCCGAAGGTTCCGGGCTCTGGCCGAAAGTTCCGGGCTAAACAGAGAGTTGGCGCCTGATCCTTCTTCCTCGGCTCTCGGTGTCGTAGCTTGTGTGTTGTACCTGGTTACACATAGTGTTTCTGACTTAGGCAGCAACCATGTCACACTCAAATGTAAGGGGAACTCAAGTAGGAGAGATGTCACCTCGGATTGAATAGCGCAAGAGCGAGCTCTTGTCATGGGTCCACTTGGTGCTTGGGTAGTTGGGGTAGTATCCATGGGGATGACCGTGGGATGCTCCGCATCAACACATGCAACGACGGATCCATGGATGGACGGATGGATGCGAAGCTTCACTTGATGCCCGATCGGTTTCTCACGCATTATTATCATCACCCGCACCACGTGCACGCAGCGTATGTTAGGGCAACTCCAACGCACGACCCCAAATGGTCCGGTCGTGTCCGTTTGGAGGTAAACAAACAGAAAATGTGCCCCGATGTGTGGGAGGAAACGGACCAATATCCATTTTCGGTCCGCTTTCGATCCATTCTCGGCCCAACTTTGGGCTGCGTTTGTGTCGAAATGGACATGCGCGGATGGGCGCGACGCGTGCCCATGTCCTCCCCTGGCCCGCTCGTCAGGGACACAGGCGCCCCTTTATCTATTCCCCCACTCCAGCCGCACCCTCGCCCCACTCCTCTCCCGCCCCTAGCCGCCATCGCCGTCATTTTTCTTGGCCGTGTCGTTGTCCAGCACGGCCGTGCGCTCGCCCTCTACCATTGTCGCAATCCTCATTTTCTCGACATCCCGAGCTGTCCAACCCCCGGCCGCCTGATTTAAGCGCATCCTGCCGCCAGATTTGGAGCGGATCCGGCCGTATTTGAGCATGGTAGGGCTGTCGGAGGCCGCGCCGTCCCATGGACTACCTGGGTACCGGATCGCACAGCCCCGGCAACGCCCCCAGGCCGCATGCAGGTATTGACTCTGCCTCTAGCCGCTCGGGTCTACCCCATCGCCGATTCGCCGGCAAATACACCAGCGTCCGTCATCTGGGCTCGGTGCTAGCCCAAAGGCTCATCGGTGCACCGTTGCCGCTCATAAAGTGCGAGGACTGTCCGGAAGGTCATGTGTCATGTGTCTACAACGCCAGAACATCCCGGATGAGTGTTCTTTAAGTGCAAAAACGATGTGGTATGTGCTAGTTTAGCTTCAGTTGTGCTCCTGGATTCGGTGCATTTTGGATAGCTCTTTGCTTATACTCAAAAAAATGTGTAGGATGGATGCAACTTTTGGTATTGGGGAGAAGAATACATCAATCTATTGATAGAACAAAATTTCATAGATGTCCGTGCACTTGATGCTAGAATAGAGGCTAGAGATGAGACTAGATGCATAGAAGCAACGTCTACTTCTTTAGACTTGAAGAAGAAAGAAGTATGCAAGATCGAGAATCGTAGTTCAACAATGAAGACACCGGGAAGATACTAATCCAACTACTCAGTAACGAAAATTGGACGTCTTTTGAAATGTCTTCTTGTGGTTCTTGTTTTCTTTGATCTTACTATTCTGGTCAAGATTTATTGAATGTATTCCAATGTATCAAAAAATCATTGATGAAGTAATATAAGAAATGAGGCGAAAAAAAGTACGCGTACGAGATGCGCCACGCGTTGGACGCACAACCGGCGCATGGAAAAATCCGGATGGACACCTTCTCATTGCCACCCCCAAATTAATGGCCCACATCAGCCTAATATCCAATGTGGGTCATTAATGTCGTTGTATTACACCATGTATTGATTATGTATAGCAACGATGTGGGCCATTTATTCCGTTGTATTACACCAGGTACTAATAATGCATACTCCCTCCTTTCCGGTTTATAGGGCTTATCTCAAAATTTTACTTTTTCCATTTTATAAGGCTTAATTTGGTTGTTTCCCGTCACATGTTCAAATTTCAAGGTGCATTAAATTATTGCATGCAAGTATTAAGAGAAAATTGACCAATGCATGTACTTTATGCATGCATGCATGCATTGCAATTAATGCATTGATAAACATAATTTTTTGAGAAAAAGAAAAGCATTAATTAGGTGCTTTTGCAAACTACAAAAAGTATTCCACCACTCACCACCTACCTTGATTGGTGAGATTTTTAAATTAAGCCCTATAAACTGGAAAAGAGGAAGTATATAGCAAAACCGATTGTGTAATGTTCTTGTATTAAATATTCCTTGATCACGAGGTTGTGCGGCATCGTCCACATTTCAGGGGCATTTACCGGCAGGTTCCGAAAGTCGCCTCCAAGTTTGGTTTTTTCTTTTACCAACGAAAGGGAACTGTTTGACCAAGTTTTTTGGCCCACTCTTAAACTGATTGTATTTCAGGTTGTTTTTTCTAGAAGAGACCGTATTTCAGGTAGGCCTCAAGTGCAGTGACCGTATTTCAGGCAGGCCTCAAGTGTAGTGACGGTGGGTGACTAAATGAAGAGGTGGACAAAAAGAAATCATAAAAAAAAAGGCTTCTCTTCTCTTATTTAAGGAAAGACAAAAGAAAAGATGATCTCTTAGTATAATATGTCTCACCATATTTTTAGAAATAGCTAGTTATTGAAGATAAGGCTAAAAGATGACTCATTATAAATATGTTTTTTACCATTTCTAAATTACATGCAAGATTTAAGATAAAACTATTTTATCAATCATTATATATGCCCTGAGCCCATTGAACTCCTACGCATGGGCCAGGACCCAAAGTACATCGATTGCCATTACTGAAAACACGAAGATGAGAACAGAAAGATTGTGCCACGTGCGACTCCCCGAACTCAAGATCACCTTCAGATCAAGTGCACAAGCAGACTTCTTTTCGCCCTCGAAACAAATAGCCAAAGCTCCGAACATTCCCCAAACATTATTTATATATGGATGACGTTGTTGAATTTTAAATAAGGGCTTAATAAGTGTCACACATGTGGTAGGCATGAACACATGACAACTTCAAACATTTTTTACAAGAAATTTAGTGATACAAGGATGGCAACTCTAGTTGTCCAGCTTTTCATATTATTATTATTATTGGTTTGTTTTTTCTTTATTTAGTGATACAAGGATGGCAACTTTAGTTGTCGAGCTTTTCCAATTATTTAGTGATACAAGGATGGCAACTCTAGTTGTCGAATTTTTTCTTCTCAAATGGCAACTTTAGTTGTAACGTATGTTTAGGGCCTGAATACTTCATGTGTGGTGTGGCACTAATAATTTGAATTACGTGTGGCACTTATCATTGGGTTAAATAAAGGGGGTCCTACTAAAAAACAGCCTTATTTTGGATTACTTTTCAAGTAGTACATTGCAAGTTGCAACTGCACTTCGGTTTCTATTTGCGGCAAGCGTACATCATGAAAACAGTACTCCCTCCGTCCCAAAATAAGTGTCTCAACTTTGTACTAGCTTTAATACAATTTGTACTAAGCTCAAGACACTTATTTTGAGACGGAGGAAGTACATTTTACAAGTATGAAAATTACATGGATGCGCCATATACTTCTTCCAAACTTAAGAACTTCATGTTTTTACCAGAAAACCCATTTGTTTTAAAGAACTATATCGAGTCCAAAATCTTAAGAAATACTTATGAGGTACATTTGTCAAGATTGTGCACAAGGGTTAAGGGTTATAGACGCAGTAAAATAGCATCATCGAATGTAAAGAGATTGGACCGACAGATCAGCGAAAGGACAAGACTAGCACAGCCTGTTTCCAGCAAGTGGAATCAATGCCTTAATCCAACTCCATCTCATTATCCCGCGCTGTGCCTCTGCATGACCAGATCTTTATAGTTCTATCATGTGAAACAGTCACAATCTGTTGTCCATCTGCACATATCATATAGATAAACCATTAATTAGATGTTTAGTTTGATGCTTTGGTTGGAGCTTGGCAAGTGAACACAATACTACGAAGTCAATCTCTTGTATAGTAGACAAAAATTAACTTTATTAACTATAGAACCTATCAATATTGTTCAAAACATTTTCATATCAACAATAAACAGTCCAGAAGGGTGATATTTTCACCAAATATGTCATAGAAGAATTGACACGATGGGAAGGAACACAATCAACAGAGGCAAAGGGAGCAGTGCACCACCAAGCATGAATAATCAAATGACAGGACCATAATATTATGGATGATTAGAACTAGTAGAAGTATAAAGGTCACACATTCAAATAATAACAATTGAAGGAAAACAAGAGGAAGAGTAACGTGTGTCATGCATTTTATGAGGTGGTACATCTTGCAGCTTAACTATTCAAAGAAATGTTATGGCGCTGCTAGAAGGAGGGCGCGGGAGGGCCGGCCGGGGGCCTTTTTGCCCACGGCCGGGCAAGAGGGAAGGGATTTCCTTCTTAATTTTTGCTTAATTAGATTGATACATCTCCTCTCTTTATATAGAGAGGTTTACTTGACTCCCAAGCAAGGCTTACTTGACCCCTAAGCAAGCGACCCTTATCTCTAATTAACCCTAAGACTAACGGGCTATACCGCCAGTCCAGGCCCATTAGACCCATTACGTACTCTAACAAGAAAGATGGTCAATCTTAGAATCTTAGTTTAGCCGTTTTCACTAAATAACGGCTGCTGGTTCAGAAAAAAGAAAGTCCTACTAGTATAAGACAATCTAGAGTGCACTATGTAATTGTTGTGCTGTAAATAAAGAAACAAGTGAACAGTAAAAGATGTGAATGTGAATGATCCGACTTGTTTCTTAGTGTGACAAGATAAAGAAAGGACTAAATTAGTTATTCTCAAGAATGCACCACACAAATAATTCTGCACACAAAGAAGTGTAGGTGCTTAAGCAAATGGTTACCTCCACTAATATCCAGACTAGTAACCTTTGACTCATGGCCTGCCAAGCATTTAATTGGTTTGTAATCCCGAGTTGACCATAGCTGGAAAAATATTTAAGATGAGTGAGCTAAGTAGGGAGGGGGGGGGGGGTTATTTCATCCAAAATTGCGTATGATGCATACCGCTGCTTTAGTGTCATAGGAAGATGTCGCTAAATAATAACCCTCCTGGGGTTCAAATTTCACATGCGAGATGATACTCTTATGTGCCGGTATAGAATATAACATTTGTCTGGTCCTCAAATCCCATATTCGACAGAAATTGTCTTCGCTTGCAGTTGCAACTAGATGACCATTAGGGGAGAAGCCGACTCCTAGGACCTGAGAGAGAAAATAGAATCATGTCAGTTTCAAAAAGGAAATATATTCCACAACAGATAGTCGGATACATGAGACCACAGAGCAAGTAAGGCACTTGAGAAGTATCCATGCTGTTAACTTACA
Organism: Aegilops bicornis; assembly: GCA_021605145.1. Taxonomy (NCBI): domain Eukaryota; kingdom Viridiplantae; phylum Streptophyta; class Magnoliopsida; order Poales; family Poaceae; genus Aegilops; species Aegilops bicornis. The sequence goes on along the minus strand of CM038672.1, from coordinate 339,114,014 downwards.
GGTTTCACATGTCCAATGAGGGTACAGTACAATCTTCCTGACCTTAGATCCCAAACTCGAGCATTAGCATCAAGCCCACAAGATGCAGCTAAAGAACCATCTGGATGAAAACTAACACCATATACACTTCTGCTATGTCCCTCTTGGAGCAGAAGTTCAGTTCCAGTATTGATGTCCCACAATCTCCAGGTCTTGTCAAAGCTAGCTGTACCAAGGTACTTTCCAGATGGATGAAAAGCAACGCGAGCAAGACGATCCAGGTGGCCATCAAAAGACATTAGGAGTGACCCATCACTGTTCCATAATTTGGCAGTTTTATCAGCTGAGGCTGTTGCTAAGCAGTTATCAACTGGAGAGAAGGCAACATCAGTTGCACGTTCTGTATGACCTTTCAGGGTTGCAATTTTAGTTATCTGTGGCATGCTCCATACTTTGAGTATCCCGCTCCAGGAGCTGCAGAACCAAGAGGAACAAATAGTTATTTTTACTAGGAAGGAAGAAAAGGGGATTAGGTGCTGACGAACAACTAATTGCACATGACATTGCTAACAATGAAATACTAACATAGACTCAGTTATGCATCTTACGTTTACCAGTCTTATTTGGTGTGAGTGTGAGCAAGAACTCTCGCAATTTATCAAATCCAATTAAGTATTTATAATCTGAGTATAATGGAGATGCAGTCCGTGCTGCTAGGATAAATGCTCCACACATTGCCAAGACAGCAGTCCACCTAAAATGGGCCTAACTAATATGCAGAATACCAACCTTTGTTTACCAGGAAAAGAAGAAACTCTGATCCTGACTTCTTGACAGTGCTGTCATATTGAACACTAAAATTTCTAGTTATACTAATAGAAAAAGGACTGGCATTAATTTAGCTCAGAAACCATCATATACCAACATTTTGTTGCAATAGCATCAAATTCATCCCATATCTCTTCACGGTGAAATAAAAATGCAATTTTTAAACGTGTGCAAGCTAAACCTGGCTGGCTACGAAAGCAGTTGGCAGTTATCACTGATGAAGTGCTCAAGCAAATATGTATGGATAAATGCACAAAAAATTGAAGAAACATGGGCATCTGTTATGATAAGCATCGATTCAGATTGTTTTCAGTCATTAAAAACCTAACATACAAGAAATCTTACTCACTAGACTATATATGCTCAATCGCAATAGCCAAACCGAAATTAAGAACTGAGCCCAAATAAGACTATAATAATGCGGTGTACAGCTTTAGGCAAGCATTCCTCACTATTCGTCTCATACACAAGCAAACAATGCATTTTGAGATATCTGTTATTTTGAAGACGTACCTTGTGGCGAGCATTGAGGCATCGTGGGAGAAGGAGCAGCCGGTGAGCGGGCGGTCATCTCCAATCTCGCTGCACTCAAGCACGAAGTCCCCGCCTGCTTGACAACAAGGGCGGCCTCTGCCTCAGGGTCCTCGTCGAGGTCAGCGAGGCGGCGCTTGGCCCTGTCGACCCTGGCCTTAGCGCGGGGCAGTGAGTACATAGCTATATCAACGCGCGCCTGGAGCAGTTGGTTGGTCCCCTCAGTGAAGAAAGGGTACTGGATCTGCTCCATGTCATCGTCGTCGCCCGGGGCTCCCTGCTCGTCCTCCTGCACGCGGAGGAGGCGGTCGAACTGGCCGTCGGCCTCGAGGCGGACCATGAGTGCGCGTAGGCGGTCGCGGCGCTCCATCTCGCGCTCGCCGAAGAGCGTGATGGGCTCGCCGAGACGGCGGAGGCGCGCGCGCACGGCGGAGTCGTTGGTGGGCACGGCCATGGCGTAGGCGCGTCGGCGCTGCAGGAGCTCCTGTACGGCGCGCTCGTGGCGCTCCCGCGCGGCGCGGTGGTCGTCGGAGACCTCGTAGTCGACCTCGTCATCGTCGGCAGCGGCGGATGTGGAGGGTGGGACTGGGATGGGGATGGGAGCGATGGGCGGGTGGACGGGGAGGGGTGCCATGGGAGGGGTGATGGCAGGGGGGAGCGGCCCGGGGTTCTCCATGGACATTAACGCTGGGGTTTGGGAATTGGGACTAGGGTTTGGAGCGGCGAGGCGGTGGTGGTGGCGAGCGGGAGCGACCGAGAGGGAGGGGAGAGGGAGTGTCTCTTTTGCTTTAGAGCAGCTAACCACCGGACCGTGACGGCGCTTGGTACTTTATAGTTGGCGCCCCCTCCAGAGAAAGCTGTGCCCACGTTTTTATTTAAAATAATATATAAAATTTTCACCTTCGTCTAAAAAACATCTTAGAAAAAAATCCCAACCTTTCATCTAATAAAAAAAGTAAAAAAAATACCATCATAGCCTACCAGCGAGTACCACTTTGCATAACCCTCAATTTAGAAAATACCAGAAGTCCTCACCTCTATGTAAAAAGAAATAAATACATTTAAAAAATAATTCATACTTCATCTAAAAAATTCAAATGATTTCTCACCGCGACCTACCAGCTTGTGCCACGTGTCATAGCTGGTTGACCGTCCTTCACGCGTAACTTATTAATAGGGACCAAAAATTATGTTGTCCAATTTATTTTCTATGTAAGAAAACAACTTATATATACTTTTTAATTAAAACTACTTATACTCTGATATATCATTTTAGGCATTGCAATCTAAGTATGCACATCATCAATTAGCTAAAGATAGAGTTGATTTTAGTTTCTTAGAGATAAATATAGATGAGAGTGTTCTGTTACGTATATTTTCAAGTTTATGAGTCCCAAGGCCACCCAGCTATATATAATTTTTTTGTGGGAAGCTATATTTAGAGCAAGTACAATAAGGTGACGTAGGCGGGCTATAAGAGATGTCATGTCAGATTTATGTCTAGGTGAAGGAGAGAGGAGAGGAGAGATAAGAGAAACGGGCTATGTACAAGCTTACAGACGGCTCTAGCACGAGCTCCAACACCCTTTGTGAGAGGAAAAAGTGGGTCATGTATTAATTGTATAGTATACTGGTACGTGTAAGTATTGTATGAGTGGGCTGGGCTATTAGGTTAGCTAAAAGTGATATGGCAACTTCATATAGCCGGTTGTTGGCTATACTATTAACCATGCTCTTAAAGTCTTAGTCGCCCTTTTATTAGGGAAATACTTATGTCCAGACGTCCGGCGCGCTACATTCTTCTGATCAGTCCTGCGTCGTCCATTCGTATTTCATCTCACGGTTGAGAAATGTGTAAAAACTTCGCGAGGAGCCCACTGCAAATTGTCCGATTGCTGGCCCCACGTCCCCATAATCTCTTCCTGTCCCCTAATTAATCGGCCAAATCAACTGAGCCATCTCTCCGGCCCATCGCTGCTCATCCCGAGCTCGCCATTCTCACTGTCGCCCCGGTTCTCTCCCCCAACATGAGTACCTAAGGTGACCCTCTATGGCATCCACTCCACCTCGTCGGTGTGTCGTCCTATCAGCCGGCCGCCCAATGACTGGCCCACGACATGCTCACCGACAGATCGCAACATCCCTCGCCGTCATGTTTATCTTCACCAGGATCGACCCCTGCTCCACCTGCAGTTGTGTCCTTCCGTCCACCTCCGGAGTGCCATCTCGGTGTAGGAGCAAGGCCAGCACGAGTGGAGTATATTAGGATTCCCCCATCCCATCCTTGTCTGACCTAGGTTTTGGATCAACTCCTATTGATTCCTAGTTATTCCTGGTTTGCTTGTTGGTTCCTAGCATAAACGTGTTCCAAGGTTAGTGTATGTCAATATCTTGCTTTATTCATTATGATGTGCACTCACACATTGGTGCAAAGCATTGGTAATTCTAAAATTCAAATTTTGTGCTTAGACAATTTACAAGGTACGTTCTGTACTTTATGAGTATGATGCTTCCAAACATCCATGCTTAAGATGCATCATAATCCGGCTTCACTGCGTAGAATTTGTGGCATTCTAGCCATGCTTCTATTTTCCTTTACTCTCTGTGATTGATCTTGAGATTGCAAGAAATTGACATTTCCAAATATCCGTGCTTCCTAAGCATCGTAGATGTGTTTCGGCAACATCCTATGTTCATACTTGCCGAGAGTTTACCTCATAATTTATTGGTCATGCACAGCCTTATATTATGTATATGATCTTATTAGCAATCAAATTATAATGATTCAAGTGTGCCTTCCATATAGTTCTGATTAAATGAGGCTATTTTTTACCTACCAACCATGCTTCCTACTGAAATTTCTAAATGCTATGCATCTATCATAATGATTTTTTGCTTCAACTATTGTAAGTGTGTGCTACTTTGTATCATACAAATATATTACTTCAATCATTATCAAGTACTAGTGTATGCATTTACCACTACTAATGTGTGTTTCAAGCATTGAGAGTGCTGCTACTGCTAGTAAATGTATTGTGCAAACATTTTGCTTCTTTCAGTGATATATTTATTTTGCATCAATCAGTTAAGTGTGTGCTTCCACCTTTCTCACTGAATGCTATTATACATAATTTTTGCCACACTAGATTCCATTGATGCTTCTTTGTTTTTAGCATAACCCTGATTGTGTTGTAATGCGCTGAATGCATACAAGCCGAGATTAACCAGGCACTGCTGTAAGGTGTCAGATGTACTGCGTGCAGCATAGAATGTCCTTGCCATCGTGCTTGCCCAAGGGTGGATGTATCCTGGGAGTTTCACCCACCGTGCTATTGCATTTGCCAATCAGATCTTTTGTAAGAAATAATCATTGTTCTTGTAGCAGTATTGTATAAAGGATGCAATATATTGGGGGAATGAAACTCTAAATAGCTGATCAGGAAACAAGTAGCAGAAGCAATGCAAACATGTCCGATATGACCAACTGAAATGTGTATTTTGTGTGTGTGGAAATAATATCTATTATAATGGCCAGGAAGCATGTAAAATCATTATTGCAGCCATTTGCTTATTGGCTTAGTATGCAACAATGCAATATTGTAGTAGGAAATAGGATACAAATTCTAGAAACAAAGAAGCACGAACAACTATTGTCGGAAATATAGATGATTGTTGATGTAACGTCCCTCTGAAGCATGCCTACATGAGATGGACGCAATGCACATCTTAAACATTTGTTCTAGAAAACTATGCCTCGTCATCATCGTACCTCTCACACCCAACTTTGTGCTCCATATGGCATCGGTGCAAGATGTGAGGTCCCTGCATGCTTGAAGATCATGTTGTGGAACCCGATGTTGTTCTTCGTCGTGGAAGCATATTCTAAGCATATGGTAGTTTGTTCATCTTGAAACACATCTCAACATGGAAAGCATGGTCTCCACTGGTCAGAAGCACATGTCTGGCTCTTTCGAATCACATCACCATTTTGTATTAGAGCACGTATAATCACGAGAAGGAAATATATTTTCCCTTCAATGGAAGCACATATCTATTTCCTTAGAAGCAATTTGATTAAAAAAATACTTTGATCAAGAAAATTGTTAACCAGATGTACTTTCAGTCTTCATAGACACAAATTGTTGAGTCACCGTAATATGATTTCGTTGTGTTGGCTGCAACCTGTTACGTTAGAAACATTTTTTTCGTACTACTAGACCAAATGAGATGTGGCATTGGTTTGTGTTGCGGAGCAACAAACCAACACGATCTGACATGGATTTCAGAAGCAGTTAGCAAACAAAACGTAATTAGCAGAGACTGCCGGCCGTAAGGAAACTAGTACTAACCGAGTGTGGGTTACGGGAGCAGTTTGGAAACACTCTATTAGCGGCCATAACTAATCTTCGGGGGCCTAAATTAGCAGATCGGACAGATGCCATGCTTCTTATCTAACGGTCTGCGAGTAGTCTGATAGAATGGGAATTGACAGTAGTCTGATGCCACAAACTCATCCACGAGCTCGCCGCGATGGCTACCTCCGCCACCATCGCTCCCCACAAAAAAAATCTGCGACGGCTACAACTCATCCACGTCGATGATGCGGCATCCCGCCCCTGTGTGCTTCGTCGTTCCCTGATCTCACCATTGAGCTGGTAAACCCCATCGCTGCTCCAGTCCATCACTAGACCCTACCCCATCACCATCACTTCCACCGCACTGGTGCGCCATTTTGGCTAGGCAAGGAAGATGCGTCCTCATCCTAGGCGTCGGCCGCTGGTATTGGTATGCACCCAGCCGAACTATGGTCAGATTCATCTAGTCTTTCATCCATTTTTAATTAATTGTTATGATTTGCTTTAGTTTTGATCTGAGTGTAATTTTGCTCCCACTTCGTCTACTCAGGCCCTCAACAACGACAGCAACTGCGGCATGATGTTGAAGGTGGCAGCCATAGATGTCCCTTGTTCCAATGATGACGACCATCGTTAATCTGCAAGAAATCGGTCTTCACCTCGTCTCATCTCCCCTAGTTGATTCATTTTTTCATATCAATTTGGTATATACACAAAGTCGCTGAATTATCAACTAATTTTTGTGGTAATTACATGTCCAGATTTGTATGCTTCCGATTGAGAATATTAATGTTGTGATAGCGTTGTTTTCTATACTCAAATTTTCTGCTTCCCATCTACGAATCGCTCTCGGCACCATCCTAAATTCCTAATCTAACCTGGGTTCTGACCCAGGTATTGTTCTGTAACGCCCAGGATTCGATGCGCCAGGTGTGCTCCAGTTATTCGCCGTCGTTGTCATGTCTGAATTATCAACTAATTTTTGTGGTAATTACATGTCCAGATTTGTATGCTTCTGATTGAGAATATTAATGTTGCGATAGCGTTGTTTTCTATACTCAAATTTTCTGCTTCCCATCTACGAATCGCTCTCCGCACCATCCTAAATTCCTAATCTAACCTGGGTTCTGACCCAGGTATTGTTCTGTAACGCTCCGGATTCGATGCGCCAGGTGTGCTCCAGTTATTCGCTGTCGTTGTCATGTCATTTGCTTGCATGTTGCATTTTGCCTTGTCATCATCTGCATTGCATCATCATGTTTTTCAAAACTTACATCCGGTCTTTTTCCCTGTTGTCCGTTTCGCGATCCGACACTCTTACACGCACCCGTTGCACCTCTCAGACCTCGTTTCATGAGTGGCCGAAAAATGTTCTCGGAATGGGATGAAACTTGGCGTGCGGTGTTGTTTTAGAGTAGGTGGACCGCCTGTTAATTTTCGTCGCGTTTGGAGTTCGCTTGACGCCCCAACGGTTAACCGAGTAGCCCGAAACCCCTCTCTCTTTGCAGCCCAGCACCTCTCCACCACAACCCATGAGCCCATCCAAACCCTCTCTATTCTCTCGGTCGTCCGATCACGATCGCGTGGCCGAAAACCGCACCTCATTTGGACACTCCAAACTCCCAGAAACTATAAATAGGTGATCTCCCCCCGAAATTTCGCAGTCCAAACCCCCCTAACCCTAGATCCATCCCTTCCGCGCCGCCGGACATGTCCGCCCGGCGGCCGGACGCGTCCAGCCACCCCCGCAGCCAGTGGCGTCGCGCCATGTCAGCCCGGCTTGCCCTGCCGCCCGCACCAGCAGGCTCAAAAGCGGGCCCAGCCGCGCGCCGCCCGTCTCCGCCGCCCGCCTGCTCGCCACGCCCGCGCGCCATGACCTGCTCTGCCGCGTGCCGCCCGGCGCTTCGCCGCTCCCGCCAACGGACTTGATGTCGCGCCGCCCGCCTCCCGCGCCCAGGCCCGCCAGCGCCGGCCTGCGCCCGAAGCCGCCCGCCACCACCGTCCGTGGGCTCGCCGTCTTCACCGGATCCGGTCGGGAACCGCCAGATCCGGAGCCCCGCCGACCTCCTGTGGCCGGATCCGTCCTTCCCCGACCTCTCCCTCGACTCCGGCCGCCATCCACATCATCTTCGGCGAGATTCCGACAAGATCTGCCGCCGTTGACTTTTTCACCCTCGAGGTCGTTTTCGTCAAGTCCTGAAAACTTTGCATTCTGGTGCCCACTTTGACCTGCTGTAACTTCTTCCATACTGCTCCATTTTGTGCGTGTAATATGTCAAAATGTTCATCATGATATGTTCTTCATTTCATTCCATTGGGTCATGCTTGTTAGAGTCTATCTTGATGCTCTAATCATCATTACAAGAGTGCTATGTGATATTGTCTGCTGTAGTTTAACTGAAATTGCTCATTTGTCATTTTTGTATATTTTTTGTGTGATTTTCTTTTGAGCATGAAGTCTACATGGTTATGAGCTACAACATGCCATCTTTCCTTTGGTGCATTCCACTTCTCATGATATGCCATGTGTTGATTGTTACAAGCTTGCGAAGTAGTCTCCGTGATGTTGCTGATTTCTGTGACTTAAGTCATTTCTGCTGTCTGAAACTGAGATATTGTGATTCTATGTAAACCTGTTGATACCATGAGTTATATGCATAATCTGGAGATGTTCACTAAGGGTGTTTTGTTACACATGTTATGCTGTATCCATCTGTACCCCTGTTTGCATTTATAGTGTGATCTAGCATGTCTTAATATTGCTCTACTTTTGCTATAAAATGTTCTTGGCAGATTGTTACATGTTAATCAATTTTGCCATGGTTGTTGTTAGTGATCCAAGCATGCTATGAACTTGCTCTTGCCATGGTTATCTTCATGAACATGTCATCTTGCTGTAGGTATGCTTGTCTTGTCATGCAATGCTTTGTGATGATAGTGTTTCGAGCTCGCAAAGTTGCCTTCATAATTCTGTTTATGCCATGCTCAGTTTTTGCTGCCAAGTCTGAATCTGTTTATGAACTTGCTATGTTTACTTGGGTGCCATCACATCTTCTGTGCCTTTTTGGCTCGTTATTAGTAAGGGACTTTTGTTCTATGCAATTAGTAGATTCATGCCATGCCTTTGGTTGCCATGATAAGTTCCTGTAGCATGTTGTTTGATAGCTCTAAACTTTGTAACCTGATGTTATTTCTGCCATGTCCAGTGCTTTTCACCAAGTCTTTGAACTGTTATTATTTGCAATCTTGCCATGTCCTTTTGAGCATGTTCTAGTGATTTCTGGAGATAGCTCAGTGTTCATGTTTTGTCATACTTTACCTGTACATCATGTCCATGCCTTTTGTTTTCATGTTGTGGTGCTGTAGCATGTTATTTTGATACTTGCAAGTTGCCTAGTTGCTGTTTTGGACAACTTGTCCTTTAAACTTGTTTCATGTGTATGTGTTGAACCATTGCTCCGTTTTGAGTGTGCTCTACATGAAACTTGCTTAGTTTTGCATGTAGTTTCATGTTACCTTGTTGCATCCATGTTTGGAGTGTGTTTGCTTGATGTTTGAATGCATTTTGCTTCAATGTCATGCTTAACTTGTTTTGCTCATATCTTCTAGGCCGTAGCTCCGAATTAAATGAACTTTATTGCTAGAATTTTGTGTAGATCATCTTGGTGCATCTTAACTTGCTGTTTAACAACTTGAACATAAGGTTTATTCAGATCTGGACCAATTTTGAAATTTGCATATGAGGTCTTACCGGAATTGTTATATGTTGTTGTCGGCCTCATTTAAACTTGCTTTGATGTGTTGCTCTTGTATGCATCATCTCTTGCCATGAGTAGCTTCATGTAGCCTTGTCATGCATCATACTTGGTTGAGCATCATGCCTTGTTCATGTGTGGTGTGCAAGGTTGGAAAAAGCGGTAGGCGTAAGCGAGGCGGTTGGACTTCGCCTAGTGCCTAGGCGGTGCCTAAGCGCCCTAGGCGCGGCCTAGGCGGTAATGTAGTTTTTACTTGTAGTGTATTTGTGATTATTATATGGGTGTTGAAATTAGTTTAGGGCATATAAATAAGTTAATTACCGTCTACTACCATTGGAATATAAGGCGTTTGGCATATCGATGCGGATGTGGCATGATTTCTTGTTTCGGTAGGCAATTCCTTGCTTGCCCTGCCTAGACCTCCATTTATGCCCTAGGCGAGGCGTTTGGCCATTGCCTAGCGCCTAGGCGTGCCTAAGCGCCTCCTAGGCACTGCCTTTTCTAACAGAGGTGGTGCGTTTACCATGTTGTGTGCTTCTTCTTGATAGTTCCCGTTTCGTTGCGATCGTGAGGATTTGTTCGTCTACGCTTGGTTCGTCTTCGTGGCTTCATCTTCTTCATGGACTCGTTCTTCTTCCTTGTGGGATTTCAGGCAAGATGACCGTCATCTTGGATCTCATTACTATCATTGCTATGCTAGTTGCCTCGATGTTATCGGTATGCCGCGTTACCTACCACTTGCTTATCAAGCCTCCCAAATTGCCATGAACCTCTAACCTTTGTCACCCTTCCTAGCAAACCGTTGTTTGGCTATGTTACCGCTTTTGCTCAGCCCCTCTTATAGCGTTGCTAGTTGCGGTGAAGATGAAGATTGCTCCATGTTGGATTATGTTTATGTTGGGATATCACAATATCTCTTATATTATTAATGCATCTATATACTTGGTAAAGGGTGGAATGCTCGGCCTTATGCAGTGTTTTGTTCCACTCTTGCCGCCCTAGTTTCCGTCATATCGGTATTATGTTCCCGGATTTTGCGTCCCTAACGCGGTTGGGTGTTATGGGAACCCCTTGACAGTTCGCCTTGAATAAAACTCCTCCAGCAAGGCCCAACATTGGTTTTACCATTTGCCTACCTACAACCTATTACCTTTACCTTGGGAGTAATTAACCCGAGGGTCATCTTTATTTTAGCCCCCCCGGGCCAATGCTTCTCTAAGTGTTGGTCCGAACTAGAGCACCGTGCGGGACCGTCCCTTGGCAACTTGGGTTACGTTGGTACCAGACGCTTCGCTCATCCGGTGTGCCACGAGCGAGATATGTGCAGCTCCTATCGGGATTTGTCGGCCTGATCGGGTGGTCTTGCTGGACTTGTTTTACCATGGTCGAAATATTTTGTAAACGGGATTCCGAGACTGATCGGGTCTTCCCAGGAGAAGGAATATCCTTCGTTGATCGTGAGAGCTTATCATGGGCTAAGTTGGGACACCCCTGCAGGGTTTGAACTTTCGAAAGCCGTGCCCGCGGTTATGTGGAAGATGGAAATTTGTTAATATCCGATTGTAGTAAACTTGAAGTAAACTCTTCTAAAATACACCAACTGCGTGCGTAACCGTGATTGTCTCTTTTCGGGGTTGTTCGAGAGGAGAACACGGTTTTTGGGTTATGTTTGACGTAACTAGGAGTTCAGGATCACTTCTTGATCATTACTAGTTGATGACCGCTTGCTAAGCTCCTCTTCTCGCTCTTGTTTCGTAAGTTAGCCACCATACATGCTTAGTCGCTGCTGCAACCTCACCACTTTACCCCTTCCTTACCCATTAAGATTTGCTAGTCTTGATACCCATGGTAATGGGATTGCTGAGTCCTCGTGGCTCACAGATTACTACACCAACAGTTGCAGGTACAGGTTATGCGATGATCATGATGCGAGAGCGATGTTTACTTGTGTTGGAGTACTTCTTCTTCTTCATCGATCTTGGGTTAGGTTCCTGGTCGGCAGCTTGGGCTAGCAGGGTGGATGTCGTTTGAGTTTCTGTTTGTGTTTCATCCGTAGTCAGATGATGATCTTATGTATGGTGTATTGTTGTATTCATGTGACATTGTATGCCTTGTATGTATCCCCATCTATTATGTAATGTTGATGTAATGATATCCACCTTGCAAAAGCATCTTCAAGATGCGCTTGTATCCTTGGTGGGACCTTCGAGTTCCTTTAGGATAGGGTCGCATCTTGGGCGCGACATGTTCTTTTTGTCGTAGGGATATTTCCACTGTTGAAGCATTGTACTATGTAGAGGTCTTATCCATTTTATCTTCGATTTGTTCAACAGATTTTCCTAGCTCGGTCGCATGATCACGGACTTGGATTACAGGAAGCAAAGAAGAAGTTCGTAAGAAGCAACACATCTGTCCATATGGCGATGGTGCGAGGGACAAGGTCCTCACACTTGCATCACCGTAGTAGATGGTGTGGTGGTGCCAACCACAACATGATATACTCCATGATACACCACATCGGGATGTCGTCCCCACTGTAGTTGGATGTGAGACCGTCCTAGCATGGACGCTCAACATGCATCAGGGAGGATCATCAAGCGACAGGAGCTCGTGCGGTTGGCCACATGAAACTACGCCTCGCATTCTCAATTGAACTACTTTGATTTCAACGAGGAAGTTAGCTAGTGGTGCATTGCTGTTGCAGTCTTTCTCCGTTCATGTCACTCCTGGTTGATGCCGTTCACCATGTGACGATGGAAGGAAACACACTCACCATTGGAAAGAAGCATGACTATCATCACAAGGAAGCATGACTAGCATCAGCGGGAAGCATGGCCAACACTGAAAAGGAAGCATGTCGGCCATCGACTTGGTGGTGTCTGGAATTGTTATTTCTTTGGACGCATATTGTTATTTCTTTGGATGCATATTGTCGTTTCTTTGGAAGCAATAGTATTTTTGGTTTTAAACCAATGTAGTTTCAATGGTCAATAAGTCTGCTTGAGAACAAATATTTGTTTCCTTGGAAGCAAATTAATGGAGCATTGGAAACAATTTACTGTCCTCTATAATACATCTTCATCGTGCCACAAACAAAAAAGAATAGACTGTTGCACTATACATAAGATTTCGCCAAATCGAAAGAATCTCCGATTAACGTGGAAGCATGAAACAGAAGAATGGTTCAATTCCTAGTCCTTACTACCACACAAGTAATTTATGTACACAGTTCAATGTATGCTACTATGCTTAGAATTTTAGTAAACCATGTTTCCACCTATCATAATATGTGCTTCCTACCTAGCTCACCACCACACAAGTGCTTCCACTCCCAAATAATATCACGCACAAGAAGAAGCTATGGAATCGGAGCACACACGACAGAAACAACGAGTATGAGAAGATAAGGCACAAAGTTTTTCTTACACTCTAATAATGCTTCCTACAATGGTGGTGCATCACGCTTCAAACATGGCTGGATACACTTCTCGTTGTACATTAATCAGTTATGCTTCCAACATCGGTGTAGTTGTAAGAAATAACAAACAAACTAGAATCTATATTTAGGAACATAAAACGGATCTTGGAGGAGTTAATTAGTAGGACGGGTTTTTTGGGAGCATTTAATTAGAGCAGATTTTTTGGAAGCAATTAATAAGGAAAATGATAAAATCAATCAAAGACTTATCTCCTAATCAGGTGGAAACTGCACGTGAGAGGGCATTCTAATCCAACGCTCCAACACTCTCCTATCCAATGGCTATGGACTAGCCTGATAGGTGCAAATTTGCAGTAGTCTGATGCCTAGCGCTTCCCGTCTTATTATCTAGGAATAAGTGCCAATTCAACCTAAATATATTAAGTAATCTTAAGCTACCTCATGATTAAATGTTTCGCTATTCTCAAAGGAAAACTTTCAAAAAAAAACCATAAATCTAGTTTTGGATAGGCATGACATAAGAACTCACAATATAAATGTTCTTTGCGAGTACTGACAACATAAATATTGTTTATCCCTTTAAAACACCTACAGTAAAATGGCGTGGTGGTTAGCACACGCACACGCGAGGTTTGAACCACGGTGGTGGTCCCCCTTTTTTAGTTTATATTTATATATGAATTTTTTTCAGGATATATAAAGAATAGTTGGGCAAGTTTCATGTCTAGCGTGCATGGTCTAGTGGATATCTATGCGAGTCAATTACCAACAGATAATTTGTTCGGATCATATTTGCTACAGTTTTTTATTTTATTTAAGGAATTTTGTACGCATAAATAAATAAAATGCAAGGGAATTATGTGCAAAAAATCGCTTCCAGACACTAGCAGGTGGGCCTACACGGCGCTGGGATACCACATGTGCAGGACATACACTCGAAATACGGTAGAAAGCATCGTATTTGCACGCTGTGACAAGTTAAGCGACCGAAAATCGGTAGTTTGCAGGTTTTAGAACTGAACAGAACATTAAGTGCAACTTCTATGACTCCCAGTGATATTACCTCTTTGCTTTAACCCCCCTTACTAAGTCAGTCGATTATGTCAATCGACTCGTGAGTCGTGACGGCCCCACCCTACTCAAGCCGCTCCGATTTCGACTATCTATGACTGTGAAAAACGATAAAAATGCCCAAGGATGTGTTTGGTCATTTTTTTGCCCATTTGCATGCTTGTCCCTGTTGGGTCTGGTTGAAAACGACCGACATTTAAACCGACTATAGTGTCGTTATAGTTATCCGTTAGGGCGTCAAATGGACTCCGAACGCGACAAAATTTGGCAAGTGGTCTACCGACAATATAATAAGATCGCACGCCACCTTTCACCCCATTCCGAGAACATTTTTATCCCACTTATAAAATAATATTTTGGAGATGCTACGGGCATGTGCGAGTGTGGTTGCACTCCGAACGGGCAACAAAGAGAACTAGGAGACCCGGCAACTATGAACAGATGCAAGTTTGGAAAATAATGATGGCACGAGTGCTGATGCAATGTGAATGATACGACAATGAATGCAACAAATAAATGAATCACACCGCGACAATGAAAATAAATGGAAGGGAACTGGAGCATCGGTCTCGGGGCGTCACAAGGGGAAAGGTGTAGTTTCTCTCTGTGATATGGATACCTACCTACAGTGTTCGACTATCGTGTGTGTGTGTGTGGGGGGGGGGGGGCCGAGACCAAACTATAGAGGTAGAACGACTGGTACTTATGTGTGGAGAAGGAGAGAGACCTAGGTATGTATTAAGGGAGATCGATCGGCATCCATGCATATGTGTAGGAGAGGAATAAGGTTAGGAGAGAGACAGAGCTAGAGTGTCAGAGGGTTGGTTGTGGAGTTGCTTCTCACAAATGGTGGGAGAGGCCTGCTAGACAAATGGAGGGTATGGCTGCAATATCAATGAGAGAGGGGATGCATGCTTGTTTGTGCACGTGCGTGTGAGAGACGGGTTGGGAGGCATGCACGGATGATGAGGGGGGACGATATGTCTATGGTAAGCAGACGTAACTACATAGGAAGATGAATCGTCGTGTGACGGAGAAAGGGGGAGACATAACTTGTGATGTACGTCAATCGGTGCGTGGGAAAAAAGACTTATAGTCAACCTAGCTATATGTAGGGAGATCGATCTGTATACGTGCATGTGTTAGAAGCAAATAAGGCTCGGAGAGAACGAATAGAGAGAGAGAGGGATGCGTCTAGGAGGTACTGCGAGAGGCCTACTATATCAAGGGGGAAGGATTGTGCTAGTGTGCACGTGCATGGAGACGTATTTGACAAAGGGGGGCGTGGAGAGTGAGAAGACAAGAGGGAAAGCTTGTGTTTGTGGTAGGTGCACCTGGCTAGAGAGGTATCTCGATTGGTGTGTGCCAGAAAGAAGGATCTGGGTGGCCTACATAGAAAGTGGTTGAACGACCTAAAGAGAAATAACAAATGTGCGCGATAGAGCTAGAAAATGCTAAGGGAGGGTGAGAGGGAGGCGGGTGTGTGCATGCACGAGAGAAAGTTAGAGGTAGCTACAAAGAGAAGAGGATTGTGTGGGTATAACATACGATCAGAGATCATAATTCATTATAAAAGTGGATTCGGATATTTGAACAAGAGTTCATAGTGTTTTAAACCGACGCGTGCATCAATATAATGCTGAGACGCATGTTTTGGTTATGAACATGTGATACTACATATAATGTATATAGCATTTATTTGAATTTGTGATAATGTGTGGCTTTTGTAGCTTATGGCTAAATACTTGTCATAATGTAGGGGCAAGGCACTATACTTTGTGTGATAAACACAGTGTACACATGAAACATTGTTTAGTATGAAGATATAGCTAGTACATCAAATGTACTATTATTTGGAGTCCACATGAAGTGTACTCAAAATTTTGAATTCGAGTTCATATATATAGTGCACATAGTTCATAACTAACTCTATAGTAATCATGTGGTGTGTTGTTAAGATAATATACAAATGATGGTTTAACTTGGCCAATCATGATTGTAGATTCTTATTCAAATAGAGAAAAGAATTCAAATTTAGTTCGAATTGCACCGGTAGTATAGACATTTGGAATGCACTAAAATGTTTGTATGAGTAGGTTACATGCATTATACACATAGGTAAAAAAAAATATTTGGACATACATGGATTCATAGGTTTGAATAGCATTTCTACAGTAAAATAGGACAAGACTCTTCCTTTGTGTGGTGTGAATAGTTTTTTTTGTTTTTTTCGTCGAGGGAAGTGTGATCCCGAAATTTCAATCCGCGCCTTGTTATCCCGAAAATTCAGATATCGCTTTATCTCTTTGTGCTCTGAAACTCGCGCCTTGCTATCAGGAAATTACAACGCGCGCAAAACATCGCTCTAGTTGCCAAATCCCGAAACATGAAATCCCCCTTCTAACCCTGAGCCGAAAGACCCGCTAGTTCAAATCAGTGGGGTTACTTTCATAACACACCCAACATTTTGGACAAGCACGTCCCTAAGTCATGGTTCCCCCCTCCCATCACCTCCTTTTCGCCATTCGAAAACTCAGGCCGCCATAACCTCTCTGCTCCAGCCATGAAACCCCACCCTCCGCCGTCTGCCACCCCACCGCTGCCCAGCTGGAGCCTCTTCCTCGACGATATCTTTTACCGCAATAGCTTGACGTTCCTCATCAACCGCCCAAGATGAGGATCCTTCATCTATCTCATTGTCCAGCCGGTTCAACCGCCCCGTCCTCCACCTCCAAGGAGCTGCTCCGACGATCGCTCGTCTATCGTGGCTGCTCCATCCCCACACCACCACCTTAACCTGCTCCACCAGAACCGCAGCATCCCTCGCCGACTCCTCAGACGAAGCCGAGGCTTACTTGGCGCCACCAAAGAGGTTGTACACTCATCGCATCGCACCTTATCCTTAACTCGACCTCCCGGCGCCACCGGTGGTCGATCCCGCTCCCCCATGGCGTGGCTATCTCGTAGTCAGCACCGTCGGTGGCATATCCACGACGGCTCTCCCCTAGTGCTAGGTTCCCTTGGTGGCGGCCATACCAGTCGGAGCTGCTGCTGCTCCGCTCTCGCTCGTGCACTGCTACTGCTGCTCTTGCTCTAACTCGCTCGCTCACTCGTGTTGTTGCTGCTCCGGCTCTCGCTCGCTCACTTGTGCTATTGTTGCTACTTCTTTGACTCTCTCTAGCTGGCGTTGCTGCTCCTGCTACGGCTCTCGCTCACTCGTGCTACTGCTCTGTTCTTCCTCTCTCGCTTGTTCTGCTGCTGTACTCTTGCTCTCGCTCACGCTGCTGATGCTGGTACATGCTACCTCTTGAGCACTGCGTTGGATTTCCCCAAAGAGGAGAGGATGATGCAGCAAAGTAGCATAAGTATTTCCCTCAGTTTTTGAGAACCAAGGTATCAATCTAGTAGGAGGCTATGCACAAGTCCCTCGTACCTGCACAAAACAATAGCTCCTCGCAACCAACACGATTAGGGGTTGTCAATACCTTCACGGTCAATTACGAGAGTGATATCTGATAGAGATGATAAATAATATTTTTGGTATTTTTGGTATAGAGATGCAAAGTGAAAAGTAAAAGGAAAAGTAAAAACAAAGCAAGTATTAAAGTAATGGAGATTGATATGATGAGAATAGACCCGGGGGCCATAGGTTTCACTAGTGGCTTCTCTCAAGAGCATAAGTATTCTACGGTGGGTGAACAAATTACTGTTGAGCAATTGATGTAATTGAGCATAGTTATGAGAATATCTAGGTATGATCATGTATATAGGCATCACATCCGAGACAAGTAGACCGACTCACACGCATCTACTACTATTACTCCATCGATCGACCGCTATCCAAAGATGCATCTAGAGTATTAAGTTAAAAACAGAGTAACTCCTTAAGCAAGATGACATGATGTAGAGGGATAAATTCATGCAATATGATAAAAACCCCATCTTGTTATCCTCGATGGCAACAATACAATCGTGCCTTGCTGCCCCTTTTGTCACTGGGAAAGGACGCCGCAAGATTGAACCCAAAGCTAAGCACTTCTCCCATTGCAAGAACTACCAATCTAGTTGGCCAAACCAAACGGATAATTTCAAGAGACTTGCAAAGATAACCAATCATACATAAAAGAATTCAGAGAAGATTCAAATATTGTTCATAGATAATCTTGATCATAAACCCACAATTCATCGGTCTCAACAAACACACCGCAAAAAGAAGATTACATCGAATAGATCTCCACAAGAGAGGGGGAGAACATTGTATTGAGATCCAAAAAGAGAGAAGAGTCCATATAACTACTAGCTATGGACCCGAAGGTCTAAAGTAAACTACTCACACTTCATCGGAGGGGCTATGGTGATGATGTAGAAGCCCTCCGTGGTGGATGCCCCCTCCGGCGGAGCTCCGAAACAGGCCCCAAGATGGGATCTCGTGGATACAAGAAGTTGCGGCGATGGAATTTGGTTTTTGGCTCCTGTTCTGATCGTTTGGGGTACGTAGGTATATATAGGAGGAAGGAGTACATCGGTGGAGCAAAAGGGGGCCCACGAGGTAGGGGGGCGCCCCCCACCCTCGTGACCGCCTCTGTTACTTCTTGGAGTAGGGTCCAAGTCTCCTGGATCACGTTCGGTGAGAAAATCACGTTCTCGAAGGTTTCATTCCGTTTGGACTCCGTTTCTTCGAAACACTGAAATAGGCAAAAAACAGCAATTCTGGGCTGGGCCTCCGGTTAATAGGTTAGTCCCAAAAATAATATAAAAGTGGAAAATAAAGCCCAATATAGTCCAAAACAGTAGATAAAGTAGCATGGAGCAATAAAAATTATAGATACGTTGGAGACGTATCAGGCATCCCCAAGCTTAATTCCTGCTCGTCCTCGAGTAGGTAAATGATAAAAAGAGAATTTTTGATGCGGAGTGATACTTTGGCATAATTTCAATGTAAATCTTCTTAATTGTGGTATGAATATTCAGATCTGAAAGATTCAAGACAAAAGTTCATATTGACATAAAAATAATAATACTTCAAGCATACTAACTAAGCAATTATGTCTTCTCAAAATAACATGGCCAAATAAAGTTATCCCTACAAAATCATATAGTGTGGCTATGCACCATCTTCCCCACACAAAATATTTAAATCATGCACAACCTCGATGACAAGCCAAGCAATTGTTTCATACTTTAATAATTTCAAAACTTTTTCAATCTTCACGCAATACATGAGCGTGAGCCATGGATATAACACTATATGTGGAATAGAATGGTGGTTGTGGAGAAGACAAAAAAGGATAAAGTCTCACATCAACTAGGTGTATCAACGGGCTATGGAGATGCCCATTAATAGATATCAATGTGAGGAGTAGGGATTGCCATGCAATGGATGCACTAAGAGCTATAAGTGTATGAAAGCTCAAACTGAAACTAAGTGGGTGTGCATCCAACTTGCTTGCTCATGAAGACCTAGGGAATTTGAGGAAGCCCATCGTTGGAATATACAAGCCAAGTTCTATAATGAAAATTCCCACTAGTATATGAAAGTGATAACTCAAGAGACTCTCTATATGAAGAACATGGTGCTACTTTGAAGCACAAGTGTGGTAAAATGATAGTAGCATTGTCCCTTCTCTCTTTTTCCCTCATTTTTTTATTTGGGCCTTTTCTCTTTTTTTATGGCCTCTTTTTTATTTTTTTATTTTTTTTATTTTTCGTCTGGAGTCTCATCCCGACTTGTGGGGGAATCATGGTCTCCATCATCCTTTCCTCACTTGGGACAATGCTCTAGAGAATGATGATCATCACACTTTTATTTTTCTTACAACTCAACAATTACAACTCGATTCTTAGAACAAAGTATGACTCTATATGAATGCCTCTGGCGGTGTACCGGGATATGCAATGAAACAAGAGTGACATGTATGAAAGAATTATGAAAGGTGGCTTTGCCACAAATACGATGTCAACTACATGATCATGCTAGCAGTATGACAATAATGGGGCGTGTCATAATAAACGGAACGGTGGAAAGTTGCATGGCAATATATCTCGGAATGGCTATGGAAATGCCATGATAGGTAGGTATGGTGGCTGTTTTGAGGAATATACATGGTGGGTGTATGATACAGGCGAAAAGTGCGCGGTATTAGAGAGGCTAGCTATGGTGGAAGGATGTGAAAAAGTGCGTATAATCCATGGACTCAACATTAGTCATAAAGAACTCATATACTTATTGCAAAAATCTAGAAGTTATCAAAGCAAAGTAATACGCCGCATGCTCCTAGGGGATAGATTGGTAGGAAAAGACCATCGTCATTCCCCGACCGCCACTCATAAGGAAGATAATAAATAAATAAATGATGCTCCGAGTTCATCACATAACGGTTCACCATACGTGCATGCTACGGGAATCACAAACTTCAACACAAGTATTCTTTAAATTCACAACTAATCAACTAGCATGACTCTAATATCACCATCTTCATATATCAAAACAATTATCAAGCATCAAACTTTTCTTAATATTCAACGCACTCAAAAGAAAGTTTCACATATCTTGAATACCAAGTATATTAATATTTAAGCAAATTACCATGCTATTAACGACTCTCAAAATAATCTAAGTGAAGCATGAGAGATCAATAGTTTCTTTAAAACAAATCCACCACCATGCTCTAAAAGATCTAAGTGAAGCACTAGAGCAAAAATTATCACGCTCAAAAGATATAAGTGAAGCACTATGAGCAAAACTATCAAGTTCAAAAGATATAAGTGAAGCACATAGAGTATTCTATCAAATTCCAATTCATGTATGGATCTCTCAAAAGGTGTGTACAGCAAGGATGATTGTGGTAAACTAACAAGCAAAGACGCAAATAATACAAGACGCTCCAAGCAAAACACATATCATGTGGTGAATAAAAATATAGCTCCAAGTAAATTACCGATGGAAGTAGACGAAAGAGGGGATGCCTTCCGGGGCATCCCCAAGCTTTGACTTTTTGGTGTCCTTGGTTTATCTTGGGGGTTACATGGGCATACCCAAGCTTAGGCTCTTTCCACTCCTTGTTCCATAATCCATCAAAAGAATTTACCCAAAACTTGAAAACTTCACAACACAAAACTCAATAGAAATCTCGTGAGCTCCGTTAGAGAAAGAAAACAAAAGACTACTTTAAGGTACTGTAATGAACTCATTATTTATTTATATTGGTGTTAAACCTACTGTATTCCAACTTCTCTATGGATTATAAACTATTTTACTAGCCATAGATTCATCAAAATAAGCGAACAACACACGAAAAACAGAATCTGTCAAAAACAGAACAGTCTGTAGTAATCTGTAACTAACGCAAACTTCTGGAACTCCAAACATTCTACCAAAATAGGACGACCTAGACAATTTTTTTAATGATCGGCATAAATTTGAATCAGTATTTTATCACGTTCTGATGATTTTAACAATTGTTTTCGTGAACAGAAAGATTCTGAAAATTACAGCAAGATCAAATAATTATCATCCAAGAAGATCCTATAGGTCTAATTTGGCACAAACACTAATTAAAACATAAAACCACATCTAAACAGAGGCTAGATGTATTATTTATTCCTAAACAGAAGCAAAAATAAAAAAATAAAAATAAAATTGGGTTGCCTCCCAACAAGCACTATCGTTTAACGCCCCTAGCTAGGCATAAAAGCAAGGATAGATTTAAGTATTGCCGTCTTTGGTAGGCAATCCATAGGTGGCTCTCATGATAGATTCATATGGTAATTTTATTTTCTTTCTAGTAAAGTGTTCCATGCCCTTCTTTAAGGGAAATTGGAATCTAATATTCCCTTCCTTCATATCAATAATTGCACCAATCTTTCTAAGGAAAGGTCTACCAAGAATAATAGGGCAAGAAGGATTGCAATCTATATCAAGAACGATAAAATCTACGGGCACATAATTCCTATTTTCAACAATAAGAACATCATTAATTCTTCCCATAGGCTTTTTAATAGTGGAATCCGCAAGATGCAAGTTTAGAGAGCAATCATCAAAGTCACGGAAATCTAGCAAATCACACAAAGTTTTGGGAATAGTGGAAACACTAGCACCCAAATCACACAAGGCATGAAACTCATAATTTTTAATTTTAATTTTAATAGTAGGTTCACACTCGTCATAGAGCTTTCTAGGGATAGAGACCTTCAACTCAAGTTTTTCTTCATAAGATTGCATCAAGGCATCAACAATGTGTTCGGTAAAGGCCTTATTTTGACTATAAGCATGAGGAGAATTTAGCACGGATTGCAACAAGGAAATACAATCAATTAAAGAGCAATTTTCATAATTAAATTCCTTGAGATCCAATATAGTGGGTTTAGCAACATCTAGGTTTTTATTTCTTTCAATCCCACTTTTATCAATTTCATCATCAAGATCTAAAAACTCCGAATTCTTAGAACGCCTTCTAGGTAAAGGAAGATCATATTTAGTTTCATCAAGATTCATATTGCAAAACAAAGATTTAATGGGGGACACATCAATAACTTTTAGATCTTCATCTTTATTTTCATAGGAATTGGAAGAACACGCTTTAATAAAGGCATCTTTGGAAGCACGCATCATAGCGGTTCTTTCTTTGCACTCATAAATATAAATTCTCATAGTTTTGAGAGACTCATTGATATCATGCTTAGGAGGAATAGATCTAAGCTTTAAAGAATCAATTTCAAGAGAAATTCTATCAATGTTCCTAGCCAAATCATCAACTTTAAGCAATTTCTCCTCAAGCAAAGCATTAAAATTCTTTTGCGAACTCATAAATTCTTTAACACTAGTCTCAAATTCAGAGGGCATCTTATTAAAGTTTCCATAAGAATTGTTGTAGGAATTTCCATAATTATTAGAGGAATTACTAGGATAAGGCTTAGGATTAAAATTCCCTCTATACGCGTTGTTACCAAAATTATTCCTACCAACAAAATTCACATCCATAGATTCATTATTGTTTTCAATCAAAGGTGATAAAGGCATATCATTAGGATCAGAAGAAACACCCTTAGTAGCAAATAATTTCATAATTTCATCCATCTTTCCACTCAAAACATTAATTTCTTCTATCGCATGCACTTTCTTATCAGAAGATCTTTCAGTATGCCATTGAGAATAATTAACCATAATATTATCTAGGAGTTTAGTAGCATCTCCTAAAGTGATTTCCATAAAAGTGCCTCCATGGCCGAATCTAAAAGATTTCTAGAAGCAAAATTCAATCCGCATAAAAGTTTTGTATAATCATCCACAAGTTCAAACCATGAGTAGGACAATTACGTATCATTAATTTCATTCTCTCCCAAGCTTGTGCAACATGTTCATGATCAAGTTGCTTAAAATTCATAATATCGTTCCTAAGAGAGATAATCTTAGCGGGAGGAAAATACTTAAGAGATAAAAGCATCTTTGCACTTGTTCCAAGAATCAATACTATTTTTAGGCAGAGATGAAAACCACGCTTTATACGATCTCTAAGCGAAAAGGAAATAGCTTCAATTTAACGACATCATTATCGACATATTTTTCTTTTGCATATCACATAAATCAACGAAGCTATTCAGATGAGTAGCAAGATCTTCACTAGGAAGGCCGACGAATTGATCTTTCATAACAAGATTCAACAAAGCGGTATTGATTTCACAAGATTCAAGATTGGCAAGAGGAGCAATCGGAGTGCTAAGGAAATCATTATTATTGGTATTGGTGAAGTCACACAATTTGGTAGTATCTTGAGCCATCGCGACAAACAAGCAATCCAACACACGAGCAAACAAAAGGCAAGCGAGAAAAAGGCAAACGGGAAAAAGAGGAGGAGGTTGGGAAAGAGAGGGCGAATAAAACGGCAAGGGTGAAGTGGGGAGAAGAAAACGAGAGGCAAATGGCAAATAATGTAATGCGGGAGATAGGGATTGTGATGGGTACTTGGTATGTAGACTTTAACGGTGCCAGAAGTGGCTTGTTGTTAGGAGTCCAAGTCTTGACCTGCTCTTGCGTAAGCCTCCGCGGCAACGGCGCCGGAAGTCTTTCTTGCTACCTCTTGAGCACTGCGTTGGATTTCCCCGAAGAGGAGAGGATGATGCAACAAAGTAGCGTAAGTATTTCCCTCAGTTTTTGAGAACCAAGGTATCAATCTAGTAGGAGGCTACGCACAAGTCCCTCGTACCTGCACAAAACAATAGCTCCTCCCAACCAACGCGATTAGGGGTTGTCAATACCTTCACGGTCACTTACGAGAGTGAGATCTGATAGAGATGATAAATAATATTTTTGGTATTTTTGGTATAGAAATGCAAAGTGAAAAGTAAAAGGCAAAGTAAAAACAAAGCAAGTATTAAAGTAATGGAGATTGATATGATGAGAATAGACCGGGGCCATAGGTTTCACTAGTGGCTTCTCTCAAGAGCATAAGTATTCTACGGTGGGTGAACAAATTAATGTTGAGCAATTGATGAATTGAGCATAGTTATGAGAATATCTAGGTATGATCATGTATATAGGCATCACGTGCGAGACAAGTAGACCGACTCTGCCTGCATCTACTACTATTACTCCATCGATCGACCGCTATCCAAAGCATGCATCTAGAGTATTAAGTTAGAAATGAGTAACGCCTTAAGCAAGATGACATGATGTAGAGGGATAAATTCATGCAATATGATAAAAACCCATCTTATTATCCTCGATGGCAACAATACAATACGTGCCTTGCTGCCCTTCACATCCTGGGAAAGGACACCACAAGATTGAACCCAAAGCTAAGCACTTCTCCCATTGCAAGAACTACCAATCTAGTTGGCCAAACCAAACGGATAATTCGAAGAGACTTGCAAAGATAACCAATCATACATAAAAGAATTCAGAGAAGATTCAAATATTGTTCTTAGATAATCTTGATCATAAACCCACAATTCATCGTTCTCAACAAACACACCGCAAAAAGAAGATTACATCGAATAGATCTCCACGAGAGGGGGAGAACATTGTATTGAGATCCAAAAGAGAGAAGAAGCCATCTAGCTACTGGCTATGGACCCAAGGTCTAAAGTAAACTACTCACACTTCATCGGAGGGGCTATGGTGATGATGTAGAAGCCCTCCATGGTGGATGCCCCCTCGGTGGAGCTCCTAACAGGCCCCAAGATGGGATCTCGTGGATACAGGAAGTTGCGGCGGTGGAATTAGGTTTTTGGCTCCTGTTCTGATCGTTTGGGGGTACGTAGGTATATATAGGAGGAAGGAGTACGTCGGTGGAGCAAAAGGGGGCCCACGAGGTAGGGGGCGCGCCCTAGGGGGGGTGCCCCCCACCCTCGTGACCGCCTCTGTTACTTCTTGGAGTAGTGTCACGCCCAAGATGCGACCCTATCCTAAAGGAACTCGAAGGTCCCACCAAGGATAGAGGCGCATCTTGAAGACGCTTTTGCAAGGTGGATATCATTACATCAACATTACATAATAGTGGGGATACATACATAAGGCACAAATGCCACAAGAATACATCAACATCATACATGAGAACATCATCCGACTACAGATGAAACATAAACAGAAACTCGAACGACATCCACCCTGCTAGCCCAGGCTGCCGACCTGGAACCTATCCCCTGATCGAAGAAGCAGAAGAAGAACTCCAAAACAAGTAAGATCACTCTCGCGTCATGATCATCGCATAAACCTGTACCTACAACTATTGGTGTAGGCAATGACCAGGATTTATAGGAAAAGGATGAACATTTATGGAGGACAGAAAATGGCACTAGCAAAAATGAAAGGAATAAGAAGGAAGAAGGAGGTGTTGATGCATGGGTAGATTTGAGAGACATAGCAAGGGGTTTGGTCACATGCAACATGCATAGAGCAAGACAACATCATGAAGAATGCGATGCACATGGTGATTATGATGAAATGCAAAATGACAAAAGGCACAATGCAACGATCATGACAACAATCATAGGGAAAAGAAATATGCAAAACAAAGCCACACACAACAAACACACAACAACAACTAACAAAAATGGAAGGCAACTGGAGCATCGGTCTCGGGGCGTTACAACTCTCCTCCACTAACAAGAGATCTCGTCCTGAGATCTAGGATGGCACCGGAGAGAAACGGAAGAGGAAGAGAGGAGGTAGAACTAAGTTTCTTCTATGACAAACGAGTGAAACCACGAACCTTGAGAGATTGAGCAATTTAAAAGAAAGAGTACAACAAAGATGAACGAGATTGCAAACAATCCGTTAGAAAAGAGGAACAAGGAACATTACGAGAACTTGAAGGTTGCAAAGACATGAATCAAGAGTTTAATGGACAAGATAGAATTCGAAACCACTCCGGTTAAAACAAGATGGGAGAGGAAGAATTGGGCAGCACCCAGCTGAACATGGAAGGAATAGAACATGAACTTGAGAAGATGGGATGATACTTGATGAAATCAACAACACACTGCCTCCGGAACTATTGAAAGAATGGCACAATGGGTAAGAAGGATTTCAGACAGCACTCAGGTTGAAAAGAGAGGCAAAACTTGATAAGATGAAAGAACTTGAGCAGAGGACATAACACTCCTGTTAAACGGGTAAGCAAGGAAAAGAACATGATATTTGCAAAATGAGATGATGGGTCGAAGAGAGTAACATCACAATGCCTCCGGAAGAAAGAATAGAAAATAGATCATTGGAATAAAAGAATGGAGAAGAAAATGCCAACTTCTGCCACAAATGATCTTGAGAAGCATCCTTGCAAAGAAGAATTGAACGGAGTTGTTGGAAAATCAACAACGAAAAGCACAAGCTTGTTATGGGCTTATGGCAAACATCTCAAAATGATGAGGTGACAACCCGCCACTAACAGAAACAATTGCTTGGTTGAGATCAATGAAGATAAGAGAAACTTCTTCACCGAGATGATAAGGAGAAAATTGGATCATTGGTAAGCACCACAAATAGCTACATTCCTTAGGGAAGGCTGTAGGTGAAATATAACCCAATATAACTCCAACAAAAGGATTGATTGGTTGAAAATATTTCTTGCAAAGAGAAAATGATGGATTTAAAATACCTCATTCTTGACAACGTATGAATCATGAAACATGAAGGAAACTGTCAAGAGTGCCATAACACCACCTCCAAAGATAAGGTAGAAAGAATTGCACTTTGGAATGCAAGATGAAGAATACTTGAGCTCCTCAAAACAAAACATGTGTTGAACACCATGTTTATTTTAGAGTATAGCTTGGCGGATCATAACTTCGAGAGAAACCTTGAAGAACAATTGAATAATTAAAAGAATTCTTGACGAACCACCATGTAGAGCCTCTATGAAGAACTCCGGTAATAAAAGATGATAAAACGAAAGAGAAGTTGAGAACACAAGTTGAAGCCTTGCGATGATTTAGATGGAGCTTCTCGACGAGATAAAGCGGAAAACTTGGAACTCCGGAAGAGGAATTAATCACTTGGATGAAACAAGAATAAGAATTATGTTATGTGTATCCTTCAACAATATAAATTGATGACAAGCAACGGACTTGGCATACTACTTATTCTTGTTGAAAAGATTGAAGAGAGAAATACCGCAACTTGGGAAGGTCTTGATGGAACCACCGGTGGGATTGAAACAACGAAAGAATGAATGAATTGATACGATAATGAAGGAAGAGAAATCTTGAACGAACCACCGTAAGAATTGAAAATGAAAGTAGCAAAGGCACAAATCACCGGGAATAATGGGAAAACGAATGAAGATACTTGAGGGGATTTAGATACATGAGAACGAAGAGATCATGAACTGATTAGAGGGCATTTGAACGATGCACCGGTAAGATTTGGAGAATGGTAGCTACACGCTGAGAATGAAGAATTATGAAATGATGGCCTTCTGAGGAAAGAAATGGAAACAACTCATGAAATGCTCTAGATGGGTGAAAAGAATTCCCACAATCGAAAACAATTATGAGAGGATGGCATCAAACTTGAACTACGCATCTTTGGAAGAACGGGTAAGGATTTAAGAGGAACTCTTCTTCGGTCTTCACATGCTGAGAATGACGAGGAGAAACACCAACAAATTGTTGAGAAACTCCGGAAGGATTAAAAGAGGAAAGGTTGAGCCAGAGATGAAAAGAATTTGAAAGCGGCCTAGGAGAAGGCATGTGACTGATGAAAATTCATTCTTACGTCAAACTTTGAAATGAATTTCAGAATAGTTCCGGGAAAATTAGAAGAGTCAGGTAAGATCCTGGAAAAAGACCTGTGGGTTAGGGCCCACTCAAAAGAAAAATCGTTGAAGGATTTTAAAGAGAGGTTGCACCGGTTGAATTAAATAGCTTGAATGAGAGAAAAACCTTGAAGTAACTCAAACAGATTAAGAATGGAAACATGATTCTTCTGAGTTATCTTAGCACTCCGGATACGAATAGAGAGAGGTGAACGATTATGAGATGCTTAGATAAGAACTTCCATCATGGAAATCATGTGAAACAAGAGGAAGAGATATGATCAACAATGAAGCTTGACTTAAATCCACCGGAAAAGAATATGAGAAAGAAGAATGATGAACTTGAAGTTCGTGAGCATCTTCACGAGGGATCACCAGATCAGAACATTGATTGAAAAGAGTGAAGAGACTTGACATGAATCAATGGATACTTATTAAGAAATCCGAGTCCTTGAAGAAAAAGGGTGGGAGGGCGGGGAAAACAAAGACAACTTGGGGCGGATGAAGCAAATACCGTTGCAAAGAACTGAGAATTGATCTCGCGAATGTTGAAATGACTGGATCCACTTGAAGAGAAGCACGCCGGTTTGGAAAAGAATTAACATGGCGACCTCGATGAACATGAAGGATTAGTATTCCCATAGAAATATGAGAACACCGCTTGAAAGGTATGGAATCAACACTTGACATTGAAGCAACTCGAATACCACAACTCAAGACAAAACAAAGGATTGGCTTGCAGAAATAAGCCGGAAACAAACATATGATAGAGATTTACCCAATCCCATATCATGCATCTGTCGGAAAGATATTCTAGGAGATACTTGAATTCCCGCCTATAAACTCCCGAAACTTTCTGGTTATGCAATCTAGTGTTGGGGATACAGGGGACACAAAATATATCACCCAAACTAACAATACCTAGATCCAGCTGTATTCATCCGTCAACACATAACCAAGAAAACTCCGGAAATCGTGTACCTCAACCTTGAAAAGCATCATTATACGAGTTATGGCAATACTCCCGAACTCCCCAATACTGGGTGGCCTCGAGGTTATCTCACCAACAACTGCATAAAAGAGATTTTCGATGTCGGCATAACTCAGGTATTCCAGAACTGCAACGATAAAATTGTGACGACAACACCTCGGAGCTCAACTCCCCGGGACACTACCACAACCCCTAAATGTCAGGAGGCACCAAGAACAATGTTCTCGTCACAAGAATATTGGAACGATCCCAAGATACCCGCATGATCCTAAATTTTTTTAGTGAAATTTGAGGAGAGGAAAGACAAAACATCTACGTCAGGAGGCTTCACCAGAGCGACGAAGGGACTAGGGAGTAAAAAGAATCCTACCCTCCGATATATATAATCCTAAGACTCAAAATAATTTTCTTCTAGACTCAACAACGGCCAACAAACAAGGGGGCTCCTATGGTCGGTCGAGGCTCTGATACCAACTTGTCACGCCCAAGATGCGACCCTATCCTAAAGGAACTCGAAGGTCCCACCAAGGATAGAGGCGCATCTTGAAGACGCTTTTGCAAGGTGGATATCATTACATCAACATTACATAATAGTGGGGATACATACATAAGGAACAAATGCCACAAGAATACATCAACATCATACATGAGAACATCATCCGACTATGGATGAAACATAAACAGAAACTCGAACGACATCCACCCTGCTAGGCCAGGCTGTCGACCTGGAACATGTCCCCTGATCGAAGAAGCAGAAGAAGAACTCCAAAACAAGTAACATCGCTCTCGCGTCATGATCATCGCATAAACCTGTACCTGCAACTGTTGATGTAGGCAATGAGCAGGATTTATAGGAAAAGGATGAACATTTATGGAGGACAGAAAATGGCACTAGCAAAAATGAAAGGAATAAGAAGGAAGAAGGAGGTGTTGATGCATGGGTAGATTTGAGAGACATAGCAAGGGGTTTGGTCACATGCAACATGCATAGATCAAGACAACATCATGAAGAATGCGATGCACATGGTGATTATGATGAAATGCAAAATGACAAAAGGCACAATGCAATGATCATGGCTGTAATGCCCCGGATTCGATGCGCCAGGTGTCTGCCAGTTATTCGCCGTCCTTGCCATGTCATGTGCTTGCGTGTTGCACTTTGCCATGTCATCATATGCATTTCATATCATGTCGTCATGTGCATCGCATTTGCATACGTGTTCGTCTCTTGCATCCGGTCCTTTTCCCCGTTGTCCGTTTTGCAATCCGGCACTCCTATGTCCCCCGGCGCTCCCTTTTACCTCTTTTCATGTGCGGATGTTAAACGGTCTCGGAATGGACCGAGTCTTGCCAAGCGGCCTTGGTATAGCACCAGTAGACCGCCTGTCAAGTTTCGGGTCATTTGGAGGTCGTTTGATACTCCAACGGTTAACCGGGTAACCGTAAAGCCCCCTTCTCCTTGCAGCCCAACACCCTTCCAAAGTGGCCCAAAACCCACCAAACTCCCCTCCATGCTCTCGGTCGTTCGATCACGATCGCGTGGCCGAAAACCGCTCCTCATTTGGACTCTCCTAGCTCCCTCTACCTATTTATAAGCCCTCCTCAAATTCATGGATGAATCCGCAGACGAAACCCTAAAATCGCCTCACTTGCCGCCGGACGCGTCGGCGACGGCCGGACATGTCCGCCACGCCGCGCCAGCCAACCCGCTCCGCCACGTCATCCCCGCTTGGCTCCCTTCTCTCCTCCCGCCAGCCAGGCCATGGGGGCCAGGGCAAAACCCAAGGCGAGCCGCCGCGCCACACCGCCCGGCGCCTCCGCCTCGGCGCGCCCGGCCTCGCCCGCCTCCCGTGCGGCGGCCGCTGCCGCCTCCGCCCAGGCGCCACCGTCCTCCGCCGTCCTCCGCCGCCTCCGCGCCGGATCCGGCCGGGCCAGCCCCTCCCCGTGCATCCTCGGTCTCCTCCGACCCCGAGCATCTCCGGCCCCGTCTCCGGCGAGCTTCTCCGGCGAGGTCCCTGGATCGGGATCAGATCCACCACCTCGCCCATCCAAACGCGCCTCCCCGCCCGGATCTCCTCGTCCCGCTTCGACCCGTCCAGTTTCGGAGGTTGATTTTTCTGCTAAGTCCCGAGTGTTTTCAACATTATCATGCCATGTTCATCGCATCATAACTTGCTGCATACTGCTCCATTCTGTGCGTGTAATATATCAAATTGGTCGCCTCAACGAGTAATTCATTTCGTTCCATTGAACCATATTAATTTGAGCTCATCTTGATGCCTGAATCATCGTTGCAAGAGTGCTATATGATGTTAACCTGCTGAAACTGGTATAACTTGGTGATTTGTCATTTTTGTCATGGTTGATTTGTGCATCCTATAAGGTTGATGCCTACATGTGTTTTGATCTATGCCATGCCATATTTACAAGGGTGCCATCCATGTATTTTTGTGATTCCTGTAGTGAGTGCATCAAGCTTGTTAAGTAGGGTACTTGCTGTTACTGTTTTGCATGTCTGAATCTGCTATATCATGATGCAATGTTAACCTGCTTCTACAAGTCATTCTATGCATAATCTGGAGATGTTTACTAAGGATTTTTTGTTCTACATATCATGTTCTATCCATCCATGCCCCTGGTTGCATTTATAGCTTGCTGTAGCTTGTTGTAATCTTGACCTCAAATGGCTAAATAATGTTGCTATCAGCCTGTCAACATTAAGTTCAGTTTTGCCATGTGGTTTTATAGTGATCCATGTACCCTATGAACTTGATCTTGCCATGCTTAGCTTCATAAACATGTCTTCTTACTGTTGGTTGCCTTTCCATGCCATGTGTTGCTCTGTGGTGAGTGTTTCAAGCTCACTAACATGCCTACTTATTGTTGTTCCTGCCATGTATGAATCTGTCATATAACTTGCCATGTTTACATGGGTGTCATCATATTTTCTGTGCCATTTTGGCTCATGGTCAGTAAGGGACTTTTGTTCTATGGAATTATTAGATTCATTCCATGCCTTTTTTTACCATGTTAAGTTACTGTAGCATGTTTTTTGATAGCTCTAAACATTGCAACCTGATGTTATTTCCTGATAAGTCTGAAACTGTTATTATTTGCAATCTTTCCATGTGTTCTTGAGCATGTTATAGTGATTTCTGGAGATAGCTCAGTGTTCATGTTTTGTTATGCTTTACCTGTACATCATGCCCATGCCTTTTGTTATTACGTTGAGATGCTGTAGCATGTTGTTTTGGTGCTTACCATATGCCTAGTTGCTGTTTTGGACAGCTTATCCTTTAAACTTGTATTGGGTGTATGTGTTGAACAGTTGCTCCGTTTTGAGTGTGCTCTATATGAAACTTGCTTGATTTTGCATGTTATCTCATATTATCATGTTGCATCCTTGTTTTGAGGTGTTTGCTTGATGTTTGGGTGCATTTTGCATCAATGCCATGTTTAACTGCTTTTGCTCATATCTTCTAGGCCGTAGTCTGAATCTAATGAACTTTATATGTAACTTGACTAGAATTTCGTGTAGATCATCGTGGTGCATCTTAACTTGCTGTTTAACAACTTGAACATAAGGTTTATTCAGTTCTGGACCAATTTCGAAATTTGCATATGAGGACTTACCGGAATTGTTATATGTCGCTTCCTACTTCATTTAAACTTGCTTTGATGTGTTGCTCTTGTTTGCATCATCTCTTGCCATGAGTAGCCTCATCTAGATTTGTCATGCATCATGCTTGTTGTGCATCATGTCTTGTTTATGTGTGTTGTGTTTACCATGTTGTGTGCTTCTTCTCGATAGTTCCCGTTTTCGTTGCGATCGTGAGGATTCGTTCGTCTACGCTTGGTTCGTCTTTGTGGCTTCATCTTCTTCATGGACTCGTTCTTCTTCCTTGCGGGATTTCAGGCAAGATGAACGTCACCTTGGATCTCATTACTATCATTGCTATGCTAGTTGCTTCGTTCTATTGCTATGCTGCGCTACCTATTACCTGTTTATCAAGCCATCCCAAATTGCCATGCCAGCCTCTAACCTTTGTCACCTTTCCTATGCAAACCGTTGCTTGGCTATGTTACCGCTTTGCTCAGCCCCTCTTATAGCGTTGTTAGTTGCAGGTGAAGTTGAAGATTGCTCCATGGTGGACATGATTATGTTGGGATATCACAATATCTCTTATATTTTTAATGCATCTATATACTTGGTAAAGGGTGGAAGGCTCGGCCTTATGCCTGGTGTTTCGTTCCACTCTTGACACCCTAGTTTCCGTCATGTCGGTATTATGTTCCCGGATTTTGCGTCCCTAACGCGGTTGGGTGATTTATGGGACCCCTTGACAGTTCACTTTGAATAAGACTCCTCCAGCAAGAAGCCCAACATTGGTTTTACCATTTGCCTCACCTATGCCCTTTTATTTCCCTTGGGTTTCCGGAGCCCGAGGGTCATCTTTATTTTAGCCCCCCGGGCCAGTTCTCCTTCGAGTGCTGGTCCAAACCGAGCGATGTCCGGCGCCCCCTGGGCAATCAGGGTCTATGCCAACCCGACGTCTTGCTCATCCGGTGTGCCCCGAGAACAAGATATGTGCAGCTCCTATCGGGATTTGTCTGCACATCCGGCGGCTTTGCTGGTCTTGTTTTATTACCGTCGAAATGTCTTGTAACCGGATTCCGAGACTGATCGGGTCTTCCGGGAGAAGGAGTATCCTTCGTTGATCGCGAGAGCTTATCATGGGCTAAGTTGGGACACCCTGCAGGATATAAACTTTCGAGAGCCGTGCCGCGGTTATGTGGCGATGGGAATTTGTTAATATCCGGTTGTAGTAAACTTGAAGCAAACTCTTCTAAAATACACCAACCGTGTGCGTAATCGTGAGTGTCTCTTTTCGGGTTGATCGAGAGGAGAACACGGTTTTACGGGTTATGTCCGACGTAAGTAGGAGTTCAGGATCACTTCTTGATCATTACTAGTTGACGACCGTTCCTTTGTTTCTCTTCTCGCTCTCATCTGCGTATGCTAGCCACCATATATGCTTAGTCGCTGCTGCAACCTCACCACCTTACCCCTTCCTTTCCCTTTAAGCTTTGCTAGTCTTGATACCCATGGTAATGGGATTGCTGAGTCCTCGTGGCTCACAGATTACTACACCAACAAATTGCAGGTACAGGTTTGCGATGATCATGACGTGAGAGCGATGTTTGCTTGTATTGCGCTTCTTCTTCCGCTTCTTCTTCGATCGAGGATAGGCTCCAGTCGGCAGCCCGGCTAGCAGGTGGATATTGTTTGAGTTTACATTTATGATTCATTCGTAGTCGGATGTTGATCTTGTATGTTGTATTGTTGTATCCATGTGACATTGTATGTCTTGGTTGTATCCCCATCTATTATGTAATGTTGATGTAATGATATCCACCTTGCAAAAGCGTTTCAATATGCGGGTCTATCCTTGGTGGGACCTTCGAGTTCCTTTTGGATAGGGTCGCATATTGGGCGTGACAATGGCAACAATCATAGGGAAAAGAAATATGCAAAACAAAGCCACACACAACAAACACACAACAACAACTAACAAAAATGGAAGGCAACAGGAGCATCGGTCTCGGGGCGTTACAAGTAGGGTCCAAGTCTCCTGGATCACGTTCGGTGAGAAAATCACGTTCCCGAAGGTTTCATTCCATTTGGACTCCGTTTGATATTCCGTTTCTTTGAAACACTGAAATAGGCAAAAAAAATAGCAATTCTGGGCTGGGCCTCCGATTAATAGGTTAGTCCCAAAAATAATATAAAAGTGGAAAATAAAGCCCAGTATAGTCCAAAACAGTAGATAAAGTAGCATGGAGCAATCAAAAGTTATAGATACGTTGGAGACGTATCAGTACACCGGCTGCTACAGCTACACGAGTTGCTACTTTTGTTTTAGTTCCCACTGCTTCTCCAAGCGTTGCTGCTTCGGCTGCTATCTGCTAGTGTTTTCCCTGTCGATTGCCCGCTGATTTAGATCATTGTTTCTCTACTACTAGTGCTCGAGCGTCCTAAACAACATGTCAAGTGGTTCTCTGCTACCAGTGTGTTCAGTTTCGACTGTAACATTCAGATTCCACAATATATTTCAGTTTCGACCATTAAGTTCAGAGTCAACAGTTTTTACCTCATCTGTTGGAGTCAGGTGTTTTTTGGTGATCTAAATTTTACATCTACCACTTTTTGTTAATGTATTTTACAACATCTATTGGATATGCTGTTAGACCCACTTGAGATTAATGATGACTGTCTTGTACTATTTCAGCCTCGACGTCTTACAGCTAGCCGGACCTACTCCAACGACGGAACCATGCATCACAACAGAGCAGTACCCTAAACGCCGTCTATAGACGCCTCAGATCTTCCTCCACACCTATGGCAGCCACCTCTGCAACAACTTCTTCAGCGACCAACCCAATGATACCGAGGTTGACACGGCTACGCCAAAGAGGTTGTACACTTGTCACCTCACCTGTACTCTACATTCATGTCGATCCATTAGGGCTATTTTGGTTCAAAGGAAAAGTGAAGGAAAAACATAGCAATAGGAAATTTTCCTATGGTACTCTACCATTCAATTATTCATGCATTTGGTTGAAAGGAATGGAGCAAAACATCCACCTGGACCTACTTTTCAAAATCCTATGCATGAAAACAAGACTAAGTGCACTAATGGCAGAATAACATTGTAACTCTACATATTTTCATATGGTTTCACTTTAATTTGGCCATTTTTCTTTGCATTCCTCTGTTCTTCCAATTCCTATGAACCAAGTACCCAAGTTGACCAAAATCCTGTGTTTACAAATGCTCTATTTCTCACCTGCATTCCTATCCCATTCCGGTATTTTTCATATCCCTGCGTGTTTACAATCATGCAAGTCAAAGGAGCCCTCACAGAATTACTTCAGTTACAGATAGGTGTGGAAGAAAACTTTGTTTTGTTTGTCCTGCTCGTGCCGCAACATCGTCAACCTCACCTGAGCTGCTCCATCAACAGAAGCATCCACCCTACGAGATATCATGACTCATGACCGTCTTTCGCTGCCTTAGACCTCCTTCCCTATTGTCGGCACCCACCGCAACTACATCATCATCATCGACTCAGCACATGAACCTGAGGAGTACACGGGTCCGAAAGAGAGGCCGTGATACGTCTCCAACGTATCTATAATTTTTTATTGTTCCATGCTATCATATTATCAATCTTGGATGTTTTATAATCATTTTATAGTCATTTTATATATTTTTTTGGTACTAACCTATTGACATAGTGCCAAGTGTAGTTGCTATTTTCTGCATGTTTTTTACATCGCAGGAAATCAAAACCAAATGGAGTCCAAATGCAATGAAACTTCATGGAGAACTTTTTTGGACCAGAAGACACCTAATGGGCCAAGGTTGCGCTTTGGGGGGTGCTCGAGGGAGCACAACCCACTGTATGCGTCGAGGCCCACGGGCGCCCTGGTGGGTTGTGCCCCCCTCTGGTGCCCCCCGGACCACCTCTTTGCTCTATAAATACCCAAATATTCCAGAAACCCTAGGGGAGTCGAGAAAATCAATTTCAGCTGCCATAGAGTCCAGAACCACCAGATCCAATCTAGACACCATCACGGTGGGGTTCACCACTTCCGTTGGTGCCTCTCCGATGATGCGTGAGTTGTTCTTTGTAGACCTTCGGGTCCGTAGTTAGTAGCTAGATGGCTTCCTCTCTCTTGCTGAATTCTCAATACAATGGTCTCTTGGAGATCCATATGATGTAACTCCTTTTGCAGTGTGTTTGTTGGGATCCGATGAACATTGAGTTTATGATCAGATCTATCTTTTTATATCCATGAAAGTTATTTGAGTTTCTTTGATCTCTTTATGCATGATTGCTTATAGCCTCATATTTCTTTTCCGATATTTGGGTTTGATTGTCCAACTTGATCTATTTATCTTGCAATGGGAAGAGGTGCTTTGTGGTGGGCTCGATCTTACGGTGCTTGATCCCAGTGACAGAAGGGGAACCGAAACGTATGTATCGTTGCTACTAAGGATAAAACGATGGGGTCTATCTCTACACAGATAGATCTTGTCTACATCATGTCATCGTTCTTATTACATTACTCCGTTTCTCCATGAACTTAATACATTAGATGCATGTTGGATAGCGGTTGATGTGTGGAGTAATAGTAGTAGATGCAGGCAGGAGTCGGTCTACTAATCTTGGACGTGATGCCTACATAATGATCATTGCCTGGATATCGTCATGATTATTTGAAGTTCTATC
The DNA here is from genome assembly GCA_021605145.1 of Aegilops bicornis. NCBI lineage: Eukaryota > Viridiplantae > Streptophyta > Magnoliopsida > Poales > Poaceae > Aegilops > Aegilops bicornis. Next base: position 339,076,516 of record CM038672.1, on the reverse strand, counting down.
AATTACCCAACAGTAATTTGTTTACCCACCGTTTGTTATTTTTCTCGAGAGAAGCCACTAGTGAAACCTACGACCCCCGGGTCTCTTTCTCATATTACTTGCCTTTGCGATCTACTCTTCCTTTGCATTTATTTTCAGATCTATTAAACCAAAAATACAAAAATACCTTGCTGCGTTTTATTATTATTTATTTTACTTGGCGTTTGATCTATCAATCTACTACAATCTATTTCACGTCAGTTTGCCTATCTTGAGGCGCCATTACCCGAAAGGGATTGACAACCCCTTTTACATGTCAGGTTGCGGGGATTTGTTATTTGTGTGCAGGTGCTATTTACGTTGTGTTGCTTGGTTTTCCTACATGTTCGATAACCTTGGTTTCATCACTAAGGGAAATACCTACCGCTGTTGTGCTGCATCTTCCCTTCCTCTTTGGGGAAATACCGACATAGCTTCAAGCCGCCATCAAAAGGAATTTCTAGCGCCGTTGTCGGGGTGGATTGATACGTCTCCATCGTATCTACTTTTCCAAACACTTTTGGCCTTGTTTTTGACTCTAACTTGCATGATTTGAATGGAACTAACCCGGACTGACGTTATTTTCAGCAGAATTGCCATGGTGTTATTTTTGTGCAGAAATAGAAGTTCTCGGAATGACCTGAAATTTCACGGAGAATATTTTTGGAATATAAAAAAAATACTGACGAAAGAATCAAGGCCAGGGGCCCACATCCTGTCCACGAGGGTGAGGGGCGCACCTACCCCCCTGAGCGTGCCCCCCTGCCTCGTGGGCCCCCTGGTGCTCCATCGACCTCAACTCCAACTCTATATACTCACGTTCGGGGAGAAAAAAATCAGAGAGAAGGATTCATTGCATTTTACGATACGGAGCCGCCGCCAAGCCCTAATCTCTCTCAGGAGGGCTGATCTGGAGTCTGTTCGGGGCTCCGGAGAGGGGAATCCGTCGCCATCGTCATCATCAACTTTCCTCCATCACCAATTTCATGATGCTCACTGCCGTGCGTGAGTAATTCCATCATAGGCTTGCTGAACGGTGATGGGTTGGATGAGATTTACCATGTAATCGAGTTAGTTTTGTTAGGGTTTGATCCCTAGTATCCTCTATGTTCTAAGATTGATGTTGCTATGACTTTGCTATGCTTGATGCTTGTCACTAGGGCCCGAGTGCCATGATTTCAGATCTGAACCTATTATGTTTTCATGAATATGTGTGAGTTCTTGATCCTATCTTGCAAGTCTATAGTCACCTATTATGTGTTATGATCCATTAACCCCGAAATGACAATAATCGGGATACTTACCGGTGATGACCGTAATTTGAGTTGTTCATGTATTCACTAAGTGTTATTGCTTTGGTCCGGTACTCTATTAAAAGGAGGCCTTAATATCCCTTAGTTTCCAATAGGACCCCGCTGCCACGGGAGGGTAGGAAAAAAGATGTCATGCAAGTTCTTTTCCATAAGCACATATGACTATATTCGGAATACATGCCTACATTACATTGATGAACTAGAGCTAGTTATGTGTCACCCTATGTTATAACTATTGCATGAGGAATCGCATCCGGCATAATTCTCCATCACCGATCCAATGCCTACGAGCTTTCCACATATTGCTCTTTGCTTAGTTACTTTTCCGTTGCCACTGTTACAATTACTACAAAACTGCTACCACTACTGGAGTCTGGCACTTTGCCATCTGCCATGGCAGATGGCAAAGGCATGTTCGGCGGATGGCAAAGGCTTTGCCATCTGCCAGCAGATGGCAAACAGTTAAATCTGAAACCTGCCGGTAAAGGCTTCTTTGCCATCTCCTGGCTGATGGCAAGAGCACGTGGCTTTGCCATCTATTTGGTGATGGCAAGAGCTCGTGGCTTTGCCATCTGCTGGCAGATGGCAAAGCCTCTTAACGGGGTTAGCTCCGTTAGAGGTTAACGACATACTTTGCCATCTGCCAGCAGATGGCAAAGGCTGTAGGCTCTTTGCCATCTGCCAGCAGATGGCAAAGGCTGAATGCTTTGTCGTCTGCCGGCTGATGGCAAAGTGACTATATTGCCCCATTTAATTTTGTTTTTTCTTATATCAATTCATTTTCACAGAAATCAAACACAAATATATTTATATGACCAATATAGCATATTCAACACATATTACCAATAGTCATGAACACATATGTATCCAAAACATGTTACCAATAGTAGCAAGTTTCATCCGTACATATACATAGTTTATCAATATTACAGTTTCATCCATAGGTAGCAAGTTTCACAAGGTCAAAACAAAACTAAATACAAGCACTCCATCAACCCAAGCTTCCGTGATCTTAAGCAAATCAGAAATGGGAAAGAAGAAAGTTAGAAGAAGAAGATTATTACGCTGCCTAGATGGTGTGGCACACCTTTCATTTTGAGACGCTTCTCCTTTGCAATATTTTTGTTTTTTCTACCGGTGTAGTTTCCTCGGCTCCTTGGATCCGAGTGGAATCCACGAAGACAAGACCTTCCTACGTGAAATGGCAGCAAATATTTAACATCATGAATGGAAGCTGGGAACACTGCTCATCATATATGTCAATTTTGTTGCGGTGACAACAAAGGTGCAGCAGAGGAATACCTCTTTTCGTGTGCACAGGAGAGCATCGCACACTCTAGGTACCACCCAACCGCCTTGAGAAATAATATTATGACAGAAGAAGATCGTTTGTTCTCTGAATTTATTTATTTATTGACAATGCAGCAGACTTCCAGCGACTTCGGCACGGTTAACCTAAAGATATGTCCTTAGGAGGAGTAAGGAATCTTGCCGCAAAAAAGAAGAGAAGTAAGCAATCTGATTGATATGTTTACATCATTTAAATAAAGCTCAGCTGGGAGTTTTATCATGTTCATTGTTACTTTGTTGTCTCTAGACGGTGTAGCCAAATTTGCCTCCTTTGTATTTGGAGATAGGCTTTTTAGCACCCGGGTTTCTAGGCACTCGACTATCACCACATACCACAAATTTGTTTAGCATGCCTCGAGTTCGCTAAGCAAAGAGCCTGGAAATATTTAAAACAAATCTGGGCCTATACTGCATCAGTAAATACCTATATTTCACAAGGGTGCACGGAGATATCATTGTCCAAAGGCAACATGTTGATGACGAGCAGCTGCATGTGTCTTGGCGCCAGCTAACATCGACGAGGAGTTATTAGTCCTGCCAAGGTCGATGCCAAGGCCAATGGGTAGAGCGTCGAGATCTGAAGAAAAAACTGGGTCCATTACAAATTGATATTGCACTTTTTAGCTTACAAAAAAAATAGGGTGCATTACAACAACATATTGTGTAAAGAAACATGATTGCATCCTAAAGCAATAGGAGAAATTATTTTAAAAAGCCCAAGTGTCCAGATTTAATTGTTACTATTGTTCAGGGAAAAACAAGCAAAGGTCTCTGAATTTAGAGAAAACAAATTGTCCCTATGGGACCAAGCTTGCCAGTCGATCGGCTTCACTAGTAGAATACATTCAAGTTTTACTACTAGTGAACATAAACAATAGAATTCAGCTTCACTCTAGTGCACAAACTAGAATTTCTTGTAACTTAAAGGCATGTATGAATAAATGAATAAGCTACAGCAATAAATAATCTATCGAAACCATCAATCCTTCGGAATTGTCAAGTATGAAAGCAAAATTAGGGATGTAGTGTGCGTGATCCTTGCATGATCTTCCGTGATATCACTTTGGAAATGGCAAGGGCAAGGAGATGAACATATTTAATTTGGCACGGACATTGAGCTCAAAAGGGGTTTGGATAATAACCTAGAAAGCCTTCGATATGTGCAAGCTATCGAATCGAAACCATGCATAAACACACATCTTTGTCGGACACCAAAACAGCTGGTTATATGGTTTTGCTAATACATTTTGTCGTAAATCAAAGGAGTAAGCTTTTGGAAGAAATAAAATAGTCAAGACACGATAGAGATGACTTGTGTGAAACTAAATGTTACAAAACTTTGCACCGGAAACTAACATTGACTACTACAGAAAAAATGAGATCAGGTGTGCCTTGGCAAGCAGTTTTTTATTCTCTGTTTTATACATAGTAATCAAGTACAAAAATACTTCCTCCGTCTCATAATATAAGAACGTTTTTGATACTAGTGTAGTGTTAAAAACGTTCTTATATTTTGGGACAGAGGGAGTACTATTCTTGAAACAAACTTGAAAACCTGGTTAATACTGGTAGCCTAAATCTAAACTTGTACACGTGTTCATTCGGCTCCTAGCTGAACATTGGTACGTCTGTACAACTTGGGTTGGGCTGGCAGAACATTAACCCTATATTTCTTTTAAAACAGCTTTCAGTTGGCTGCTATTAAGAAAATACAAACCCAGAATCTTATATTACGGGACGGAGGGAGTAGGTGCTTTTCGGCATGCAACTAAGCTGTGCATCCTTTGCAGACTTCCTTTGTAGATTACTCCTCGGTAAAGAAATATAAGACTGCTTAGATCACTATTTTAGTGATCTAAATGCTCTTATATTTCTTTACGGAGGGAGTAATAAGCAAGACGACTAAAATTTCAACAAATAAAATGCCAAAAGAAGGGATTCTAAAGCACTTCCATAGCAAGATCTCGAGTCGTTGTTTTTCTAAGGGAACACAAAATAAGCTGCTAAATCAGGCCACACAGATATAAGCTGCTCCATGAGCTATGTTTCAAAGGAGGAATCGAGGTAACTTAGGAAGCGGAATCGTAGTAATATAGTCAAATAGCGCACAAACAAATGCTAAAACAAGCGATGCACTCCCCATCATGAAAAACTAATTCTGAATTTGGGAACCTCTGCAACAAGCACATATATCAGGAGAATAATTTCCTGATTTTTTCACTGCATACTACAAGAAGCAAAGCTGCTACCAGTTCACTAGAGAACCCAACATCAAAGGGATTTTTGAAAATTAGACAGATGTGTGGCCAGGATATCAAATTAGACAGGATGATTAAACCATCCCACCCTCGTGCAGATATGCCCTCTCCAAGACCTAAACGGAAGCGAATCTGAGCAGCCGAAGCCGCACGGCACCCAACATTTCAAAATCGGCCGTCCTGTCTAAGAAACCCGAAGCACCACAGTAAACAGGGCACATCCTAGGGCCCGGCGAAATCACGCAGCGTGTCGGGAGGGACAGGGGAGTGGTCACTCACAGCCTTCAAGCATCTGGACTTTTGCAGGCGCAATGCTTGCACCCATCCGCCATGGCGTCCTCCACCTTCTGCACTGCTCAAACAACAAACGCCCGCCTCGGTCGAGATCAGCGGGGAACCCCAGAAGCCGCAATAGGGAACGGCGACGAATGAGCACGGGCGGGGAGCTCACCTCTTGGGCGTGGTGGCGGCGCGAGCTGGTTCATGTTGTCGGGATCCGGGCCGGCCTCGGGCCGCCATCGCCGGGCGGCGCGAGGGCGGGGTTCCACGGCCGAGAGGGGCACCGCCGTGAGGTGAGGGTCTTGGCGAGGCGGCGAGGGGGCTTGACGGAGATCGGGTGGCCTCCATGGGAGGAGCACGGGCGAACGAGGGCACACGGGGTGGGTGGGTGGGTGGGGTATGGCCTCTGACGTCATTTTTTACCCGATGGGTGGGGAGAGAGGAGGATAACCCCATAGTTTTTTTTACCTGGAAAAAAATAACCCCATCTCTTTGCCATCTGCCAGCAGATGGCAAAGAGGTGGGCCTGGTACGCCGTTACACGCTTGACGGCCACAGGATTTGCCAACCTCTTTGCCATCTGCTGGCAGATGGCAAAAATTATTTGCCATCCACTAGCAGATGGCAAAGAATTGGCTGATGGCAACCATGTTCTTTGCCGTCTGTCAGTTCTTTGCCATCTGTTTTTATAAGCAGATGGCAAAGACGTTCTTTGCCATCGGTGGCAGATGGCAAAGAGTCGGGTGATGGCAAATTCCTTGTTTCCGATGAGTGTCTTGTTACTTTTGCCACCGTTCTGTTACTTCCATACTACTTTGCTACTAAATACTTTGCTGCAGATACTAAGTTATCCGGTGTGGTTGAATTGACAACTCAACTGCTAATACTTGAGAATATTCTTTGGGTCCCCTTGTGTCGAATCAATAAATTTGGGTTGAATACTCTACCCTCGAAAACTGCTACGATCCCCTATACTTGTGGGTTATCAAGACTATTTTACGGCGCATGTCGGGAGCATAGCTCTATTCTTTGAGTCACTTGGGATTTATATCTGCTGATCACTATGAGGAACTTAAAAGATGAAAGAACTAAGATTTTTCCCTCAGCTACGAGGGGAGGTAAGGAACTGCCATCTAGCTCTGCACTTGATTCACCTTCTGTTTTGAGTAAACTTGCATCACCTAAACCTGCTTCTGCTATTAATTCTGATATGTCGCATGTTATTGATGATGCCACTTCTACTTTGCATGATACTTATGATGAAACTACTTCTATGCTTGATACTACTGTGCCATTAGGTGAATTTTTGGATGAACAACTTGCTAGGGCTAGAGAGAATGAAATTATTGAAACTGATAATATTGATGAAAGTGATGATGAAGATTCTCCCCCTAGATATGAATTGCCTATTGTGCCCGAGGGTTATGTTATGGATGAAGAAACTGCTAGAGACTTTCTTGCTTGCAATGATAGTTATGATCTTAAGAAATTATTACCTAAGCTAAAACAAAAATCTTTGAATGCTAGAATGAAATATGACCCTGCTTTTGCTACTTCACCTATCTGTATTTCTGATAAGGATTATGATTTCTCTGTCGATCCTGAGATAATTACTTTGGTTGAATCTGATCCTTTTTATGGCTATGAATCTGAAACTGTTGTGGCACATCTTACTAAATTAAATGATATAGCTACCCTATTCACTAATGATGAGAAAACTCATTACTATTATATCCTTCAATTATTTCCGATCTCATTAAAGGGTGATGCTAAAACATGGTTTAATTCTCTTGATCCTGGTTGTGTGCGTTGTCCCCAGGATATGATTTATTACTTCTCTGCTAAATATTTCCCCGCTCATAAGAAACAAGCTGCCTTAAGGGTAATATATAATTTTGTGCAGATTGAAGAGGAGAGTCTCCCACAATCTTGGGGGAGGCTTCTCCAATTACTTAATGCTTTGCCTGATCATCCTCTCAAGAAAAATGAAATACTTGATATCTTTTATAATGGACTAACCAATGCTTCCAGAGACCACCTGGATAGTTGTGCTGGTTGCGTTTTTAGGGAAAGAACTGTTGATCAAGCTGAATTGCTATTGAATAATATGTTGACTAATGAAAATAATTGGACACTTCCTGAACCAACTCCTAAGCCAACTCCGAAGAAAAGGGGTATTCTATTTCTCAGTCCACGAAGATATGCAAGAGGCAAAGAAATCTATGAAAGAAAAGGGTATTAATCTTTGAAGATGTTAAGAATTTACCACCTATTGAAGAAATACATGGTCTTGATAACCCAACACAGGTAGTAAAGGTAAATTCTCTCTATAGATATGATAAAGCTGAAATCCGTCTACTAAGTTTGCTAGCCAATGCTTGGATGAGTTTGATGACTTTATGGTTAAACAAGAAAACTTCAATGCTTATGTTGGTAGACAATTGAAACACAATGCTTATATGATTGAACACTTGAGTGATTATATGTCTAGAGTTAAAGGTGAACTTAAACTTATTAGTAAACATGCTTCTATGGTTACCACTCAAGTAGAACAAGTGCTTAAAGCTCAAAATGATTTGCTCAATGAATTAAACAATAAGAAAAATGATAATGCTGTTAGAGTTATGACTAGAGGGGGTAAAATGACTCAGGAACCTTTGTATCCTGAGGGCCACCCTAAGAGAATTGAGCAAGATTCTCGTGAGAACTAATGTTGATGCACCTAGTCCTTCTAAGAGGAAGAAAAAGAAAAATGATAGGACTTTGCATGCTTCTAGTGAACCTGTTGTTGACACACCGAGAATCCCAATGATATCTTTATTTACGATCTTTGAAACACAATCTGGTAATGAACATGAACCTAGTGATAATGCTAATGATGATGTTCATGTTGATGCTCAACCTAGCAATAACAATGATGTAGAAATTGAACCTGCTGTTTATCTTGATAACCCACAATCAAAGAATCAACGTTATGATAAAAGAGACTTCATTGCTAGGAAGCACGGTAAAGAAAGAGAACCATGGGTTCAGACCCATGCCTTTTCCTCCTAAACCATCCAAGAAAAAGGATGATGAGGATTTTGAGCGCTTTGCTGAAATGATTAGACCTATCTTTTTGCGGATGCGTTTGACTGATATGCTTAAAATGAATCCTTATGCTAAGTATATGAAAAGATATTGTTACAAATAAAAGAAAGATACCGGGAGCTGAAATTTCCACCATGCTTGCTAATTATGCTTTTAAGGGTGGAATACCAAAGAAACTTGGAGATCCAGGAGTACCAACTATACCATGCTCCATTAAAAGAAACTATGTTAGAACTTCTTTATGTGATCTTGGAGCCGGTGTTAGTGTTATGCCTCTCTCTTTACATCATAGACTTGATTTGAATAAGTTGACACCTACTGAAATATCTTTGCAAATGGCTGATAAATCAACCGCTATACCTGTCGGTATTTGTGAGGATGTGGCTGTTGTGGTTGCAAATGTTACTATTTAACGGACTTTGTTATTCTTGATATTCCCGAGGACGATAGTATGTCGATTATCCTTGGTAGACCCTTTTTGAATACTGCAGGGGCTGTTATTGATTGCAACAAAGGCAATGTCACTTTTCATGTTAATGGTAATGAGCATACGGTACACTTCCCGAGGAAACAACCTCAAGTCCATAGTATCAATTCTATTGGAAAATTTTCAACTATTACTATTGGAGGTTTTGAATTTCCTCTTCCTACTGTAAAGAAGAAATATGATATTCTTATTGTTGGGGATGTGCATATCCCCGTTGAGGTAACCTAGTGCTATTCGAAAATTCTCCGGTTTCATGCGATTCGGAATGAGTTTGTTAACAAGACTTGATCAACCTTGTTAGTGGATTCCTTTTGATGAGCATGAGATGGATGAAGTTAGAAAGCACAACCTTCTGTACCCTCCTTTTACTTTCTGTTATTTAGAATAAATAAAGAAAAATTAGTATTTTCTGTCTGTTTTTTGAATTATTCTTGTAATAAAAAATACCCCGAAAATAAAAGTTCTCCAAATGCCCTGAAAATGAAATATGATTTTTTCTAGAATATTTGAGAATATTTGGCGCTGAGAACACATCAGGGGGAGCCATCATCTGGCCACGAGGGTCCAGGGCGCGCCCACCCCCTGGGCGCGCCCCCTGCCTCGTGGGCCCTTGGTGGCCCCTCTCCACTTATTCCAGCACCCACACACTCCTTCTTCCTCCCAAAAAAATCACCAACTAGCTCAAGCACGAGTTCTAGCTCATCTTACTGCCATTTTCGATCTCCTTGCTCAAAGCTCCACTCACAAAATTGCTTTGGGGGATTGTTCTTTGTTATGTGACTCCTCCAATGGTCCAATTAGTTTTTGTTCTAGTGCTTTATTCATTGCAAAATTTTGCTGCTTAGGTGGCCCTGTTCTTGAGCTTGCATGTCAAATTTATTTGGTCCCAAGTAGTTCTAATGCATGATATAGTCTCTAGGCACTTGTGGGAGTAGTTGCTATCAATTTTGTTGAGTTTGGTTCACTTTTATTTTGAGTTACTAAAATTTTTAGAAATTTTTCAGAGGAAGAAATATGTTTAGGAAAATGTACCAAGGTGGTTCTTCAAGGAAGCAAGGACCCAGGCCCGCAATACGTGAGCCGGACCATGAACTACCAAGAGAAGCTCAAGTGCGGCCTTGTGAATGTCCAAGAAGGAATTAAGGAGGAATTTGACGCATATGTGCGTAATGCTGAACTCGAGGGCTTCATGCTAGATAAGTGCCCTCAGTATTATTACCTAACTGATTCCTTTGTGAGAAGGTTCAAATTTACATCTTCATGCAATTCTCACACTGTCCTATTTGATCTCTGTGGTAAATCTTATACCATGGACTTCGAAGATTTTAATACTGCTTGTAAACTCCCGCAATGGGGTAGTGCTAGTGAACCTCGCAAATATGAGTTTAAAGATTTTCTTGCTAGTATCATTGTGGGGGAATCTAGAGAAATAACACAAGCTACCATAGGGAGCATTCATTTTCCTTCTATACACTATTTTGCTCTCTTTATAGCTAGATGCATTAACGGCAAGGGCGAGGCATGTCACATGTGTGTTCCTGATCTTAGTGTTCTCAAGAGTGCCATATTAGGAGATAAACAATACAACTTGGGGGCCATTGTTGCACGTAGGTTGCATCTTAATAGTTTAAGTGGAGACTTGTTTGGTGGAATTTATGCAACCCGTTTAGCCAATTATCTTGAGATACCCATACATGAAAATGATATGGAATTGCCTCCTGCTTATTTAGATTTTAATGCTATGGTTCGCCATCAGTTTATTGAGAGGAATGAACAATCTCTCCAAGATCTGATTAATCTTTGACAAAGCGCCAAGATCGTCCATGTTGCTCTCCCTGCTCCTACTTTCTTTGACTTTCAGGCAAAAGGGAGATATGTTATAACCAGGGAGGAGGCGAACGAGCATGAGAGGAGGACAGAGGCAGCTCGCCTCCAAGCTGCAGCTCATGAGGCAATAGCTGCTGCATCTCAGTACGACCCCAGCTACAACTTTGATCCATGGACATAGACCAACTTAGGCCAAAAGCCTAAACTTGGGGGAGTACGTATTTCTCACCGACATTGCATTCATGTTCACACACTCATTCCAGTTGTCGGTGCTCATAATTTTTCGTTGTAATATCCATGCTAGTTTATTTTGTTTTCTCGCTTTCTTCTTGTGTGTTTGAATAACCTTAAGAAAAACCAAAAAATTAGTTGTAGCTTTTAGCTAGTTTACTTTCCATGCTTGTAGTAGTAATAACTAAAAGAAAACCCAAAAAGATTTCTCGTTCTTCTTTTGCTTGTTGGGAGCTTTCCCGTGTAAATAGTTTTATTTCTTTTCTTTTCTTTGGGGGTCAAGAGGAGAAGACCATAATGAAAATGTTGAAGTGGCTCTTATATGCATTATTGTTGATTTAACAAAGAGCCCATTTTACCTTGTCTTCTCCCTTGTATTAAATGCTTGCAGATTCCAGCTTAGTCCAATGCACGTGCAGTCTTATTATTATACACATCGTTCGTTCGTGCAAGTGAAAGGCAATAATGACGATATATGATGGACTGATTGAGATGAGAAAAGCTGGTATGAACTCGACCTCTCTTGTTTTTGTAAATATGCTTAGTTCATCGTTCCTAATTCAGCCTATTATGAATGAAACATGTTTGCAATGACAATTAGAGATTATAGTTGCTCATGCCATGCTTAATTTGCTAGGAGTTTATAATGGTTTACCTTGCGTGCCAACATGCTATTAAAATGGTTGTGATGTGGTATGATAGGGTGGTATCCTCCTTTGAATGATTCGACTGAATTGACTTGGCACATGTTCACACATGTAGTTGAAATAAAATCAACATAGCCTCCACGATATTTATGTTCATGGTGGATTATATCCTACTCATGCTTGCACTTAATGTTTATTAATTTTAATGCATGTTCATGACTGTTGTCACTCTCTAGTTGGTCGCTTCCCAGTCTTTTTCCAGCCTTCGCTTGTACTAAGCGGGAATACTGCTTGTGCATCCACTTCCATAAACCCCAAAGTTATTCCATATGAGTCCACTATACCATCCTATATGAGTTATCTACCGCCGCTCCAAGTAAATTTGTATGTGCTAAACTCTAAACCTTCAAATGAAATTCTGTTTTGTATGCTCGAATAGCTCATGTATCAACTAGGGCTGTCTCATATCTCCCATGCTAGGCGGGTTATTCTCAAGAGGAGTGAACTCCGCTCCTCACTCACGAGAAAATGGCTGGTCACCGGGATGCCCAGTCCCATGCTCAAACAAAATCAAAATAATTGCAAACAAAACTCCCCCAGGACTGTTGTTAGTGGTGGATTGATGCTTATTGGTGGTGGGGGATGATGACCCACAAGTATAGGGGATCTATCGTAGTCCTTGCGATAAGTAAGAGTGTCGAACCCAATGAGGAGCAAAAGGAAATGATAAGCAGTTTTCAGCAAGGTATTCTCTGCAAGTACTGAAACAAGTGGTAACAGATAGTTTTGTGATAGGACAATTTGTAACGAGCAACAAGTAACAAAAGTAAATAAAGTGCAGCAAGGTGGACCAATCCTTTTTGTAGCAAAGGACAAGCCTGGACAAACTCTTATATAAGGAAAAGCACTCCCGAGGACTCATGGGAATATCGTCAAGCTAGTTTTCATCAGTTCATATGATTCGTGTTCGGTACTTTGATAATTTGGTATGTGGGTGGACCGGTGCTTGGGTGCTGTTCTTACTTGAACAAACATCCCACTTATGATTAACCTCTATTGCAAGCATCCGCAACTACAACAAAAGTATTAAGGTAAACCTAACCATAGCATGAAACATATGGATCCAAATGAGCCCCTTACGAAGCAACGCATAAACTAAGGTTTAAGCTTCTGTCACTCTAGCAACCCATCATCTACTTATTACTTCCCAATGCCTTCCTCTAGGCCCAAATAATGGTGAAGTGTTATGTAGTCGATGTTCACATAACATCACTAGAGGATAGACAACATACATCTCATCAAAATATCGAATCTAATACCAAATTCACATGACTACTAATAACAAGACTTCTCCCATGTCCTCGTGAACAAACATAACTACTCACAAAGCATATTCATGTTCATAATCAGAGGGGTATTAATATGCATATAGGATCTGAACATATGATCTTCCACCAAATAAACCAACTAGCATCAACTACAAGGAGTAATCAACACTACTAGCAACCTACTAGTACCAATCCCGGACTTGGAGACAAGAATTGGATACAAGAGATGAACTAGGGTTTTGAGAGGAGATGGTGCTGGTGAAGATGTTGATGGAGATTGCCCTCTCCTGATGAGAGGAGCATTGGTGATGATGATGACGATGATTTCCCCCTCCCGGAGGGAAGTGTCCCCGACAGAACAGCTCTGCCGGAGCCCTAGATTGGTTCCGCCAAGGTTCCGCCTCGTGGCGGCGGAGTTTCGTCCCGAAAGGTTGCTTATGATTTTTTATCGATGAAAGACCTCATATAGCAGAAGATGGGCACCGGAGGACCACCAGGGGGCCCATGAGGTAGGGGGCGCGCCCCTACCCTCGTGGACAGGGTGTGGGCCCCCTGGCCTTCATCTTTGGTGAGGATTTTTTATTATTTATTGTAAGATATTCCGTGGAGTTTCAGGACTTTTGGAGTTGTGCAGAATAGGTCTCTAATATTTGCTCCTTTTCCAAATTTCTGTAATCCCAAATGCTTGGCATTCTCCCTCCTTATGCAAATCTTGTAAAATAAGAGAGAATAGGCATAAGTATTGTGACATAACGTGTAATAACAGCCCATAATGCAATAAATATCGATACAAAAGCATGATGCAAAATGGATGTATCAGCTCCCCCAAGCTTAGACCTCGCTTGTCCTCAAGTGAAAGCCGATAAAGATAAATATGTCCCCAAGTTTAGAGGTAGAGGCGTCGATAAAAATAAAATACGGACATGAAGGCATCATGATTTTTCTCATAACAGCAACATATATAGGAAATGTCATATGATTACTTATATTCAAGTAATGATCCATTCACAATGCAGAGTACGAATCATAAACTTTATTGAGAACCAACAAACTATAATCTCAGTCATTGAAGCAATTGCAATTTATCATAACATCAGAAAGAGTCTATGTCAGAGCTTAATAGCAAGTCCACATACTCAACTACCATTTAGTCCTTCATAATCGCTAACACTCACGTGATAATTGTGGTTACGGAGTTTTAATCGGACACAGAGAAAGATAGGGGCTTATAGTTTCGCCTCCCAACCTTTTACCTCAAGGGTAATGTCAACAATAATAACTCATGCCTCCTACATCCAATTAGATATATTAATCAGGATCTTTCCAACACACTGTGCTTGCCAAAGGATAAAATGTAAAAAGGAAAGGTGAAGATCACCATGACTCTTGCATAAGGTAGATGATAATAATAAAAGATAGGCCCTTCGCAGAGGGAAGCAGAGGTTGCCATGCGCTTTTATGGTTGGATGCACAAAATCTTAATGTGAAAGAACATCACTTTATATTGCCCCTTGCGATATGAACCTTTATTATGCAGTCCGTCACTTTTATTTCTTCCATATCACAAGATCGTATAAAGCTTATTTCTCCCACACCAATCAATCATACATATTTAGAGAGCAATTTTTATTGCTTTGGACCGATGACAACTTACTTGAAGGATCTTACTCAATCCATAGGTAGATATAGTGGACTCTCATGGCAAAACTGGTTTAAGGGTTTATGGAAGCACAAGTAGTATCTCTACTTGGTGTTGAGAATTTGGCTAGCATTAGGGGGAAAGGTAAGCTCAACATGTTGGAAGATCCATGATAACATACTTTATCTCAGATATAAGAAAACATAACTCGTTATGTTGTCTTCCTTGTTAAACATCAACTCTTTAGCATGTCATATCTTAATGAGTGCTCACAATCATAAAAGATGTCAATAATAGTATATCTATATGTGAAACCTCTCTTTCCTTATTATTTCCTATTAATTGCAACGATGACCAAAGCTATGTTTGTCAACTCCCAACAACTTTCAATCATCATACCCTTTCTATGTGAAGTCATTACTCTCAATAAGATTAATATGAACTCTTTATTCTTTTTATTCTTTTTCTTTCTTTTCTTTTATTCACTCAAGATCATGGCAAAATAATCAAGCCCTTGACTCAACACTAATCTTTATTATATAGATCACAGACTCGATTACATAGAGAGATCATAAAGCAAAAACTCAAAACTAGATCATGCTATAAACTTTATTCTACTAGATCAAGATACTACTAATAGGATCGAACTAAGAAAAATGGTAAAGATAGGAGTGTGATGGTGATACGATACCGGGGCACCTCCCCCAAGCTTGGCAGTTGCCAAGGGGAGTGCCCATACCCATGTGATTATATCTCCTTCTTTGGGGTTGGTGAAACATTCTTGGCGATGATGCCCTTTAGGATACGATTCTCCTCCACAAGCTTATTGACTTGCTGCTTGAGGTCCATTATTTCCTTGCGAAGCTTTCACAGAATCGCTAAGGCTCCTTGCACCCAAGGTTGTTGCATAGTCATGGGAGAACAAGTGACACTCCTCTTCATATTTTCATAAGAAAGAAATCTAACATTGGAAGGGATAACCGAGTTTGGAATAACTGAGCTCTGTAGTTCCCCCATCGTGAATCCAGCTAGGAAGCGAGAAGTGACTTCTTGATCCTCCATGGCATCTACTCTCATCAAGTCAGCCTCCATCTCCTCCTCTGTTGTTGGCCCAAAGAGGTCAGCTTCGCTGTTTGCCCTTGGTTCCGGTGCCGGATTAGATACCCGGCTCTCCCCGACTGACTCTTGAGAAGACATCTTGCTCTAATCTGCAGCAGCAACAGCTCGAAACAAAAACAGAGGATATTTGTGTGATACAGGAGTCAAAACCTTCGGGAGAATATATAATGAGTTTTTACCGACGTATCGTGCAAGAAAACGGAGTCCGGAAGGCACACGAGGTGCCCACGAGGTAGGGGCGCGCCAGGTAGGGAACGCCCACCCTCGTGGCCCTCGTGTCCTTCCCGGACTGCTACTTATTTTTCTATTTTTAAAATATTCCAAAACGGAGAAATATTGCCTTAAAAATTGTTTTGGAGTCTGCTTACTTACTGCATTCACATACCTATTCCTTTTCGAGTCTCAAACGCTGGAAAGTGTCCCTTATGTATTCCTCCGTTACGGTTTCAATAACATTGGTTTCAACATTTATAGGATTA
This sequence comes from Aegilops bicornis, assembly GCA_021605145.1. Taxonomy (NCBI): domain Eukaryota; kingdom Viridiplantae; phylum Streptophyta; class Magnoliopsida; order Poales; family Poaceae; genus Aegilops; species Aegilops bicornis. Next base: position 339,060,451 of record CM038672.1, on the reverse strand, counting down.
CCTGAGATATAGTGTTTGATTCTTTGACCGTTTACCACCTTCGGATTTGTGCCTTCGAAGTTGTTGATTTTTACGGCACCGGAACGATAGACCTCCTAGATAACGTAAGGGCCTTCCATTTAGAGAGAAGTTTTCCTGCAAAAAAATGTTAAACGAGAGTTGTATAGCAATACATAATCACCTACATTAAACTCATGCTTTTGTATCCTTTTGTCATGCCATCTTTTAACTTTTTCTTTAAACAACTTGGCATTTTCATAAGCTTGGGTTCTCCATTCATCAAGTGAGGTAATATCAAATAACCTCTTCTCACCGGCAAGTTTGAAATCATAGTTGAGCTATTTAATAGCCCAATAAGCCTTATGTTCTAGTTCGAGAGGTAAATGGCATGCTTTTCCATAAACCTTTTTATACAGAGACATACCCATAGGATTTTTATATGCAGTTCTATAGGCCCATAATGCATCATCAAGTTTCTTGGACCAATTCTTTCTATACCTATTGACAGTCTTTTGCAAAATTAATTTGAGCTCTCTATTACTCAATTCTACTTGACCACTAGACTGTGGGTGATATGGAGATGCAATTCTATGATTAACATCATACTTAGCAAGCATTTTACGGAAAGCACCGTGAATAAAATGTGAATCACCATCAGCCATTAAGTATCTAGGGACTCCAAACCTCGGAAAAATAACTTCTTTAAGCATTTTAATAGAAGTGTTATGATTAGCACTGCTAGTTGGAATAGCTTCTACCCACTTAGTAACGTAATCAACAACAACTAAAATATGTGTATATCCATTAGAGGCAGGAAAAGGTCCCATATAATCAAAGCCCCAAACATCAAATGGTTCAATAACAAGTGAATAATTCATAGGCATTTCTTGACGCCTACTAATATTACCAATTCTTTGACATTCATCACAAGACAAGACAAACTTACGGGCATCCTTGAAGAGAGTAGGCCAATAAAACCAGATTGCAATACCTTATGTGCGGTTCTATCTCCAAATATGGTGTCCTCCATAAGCTTCAGAGTGACACTTATGTGAGGATCTGTTCCTATTCATGCTCATGTACACAACGTCTAATAACACCATCTACTCCTTCTTTATAAAGATGTGGGTCATCCCAAAAGTAATGCCTCAAATCATAGAAAAACTTTTTCTTTTGCTGGTGAGGGAGTCTCGGATTAGGGGGTGCCCGGATAGCCGGACTATAGCCTGTGGTCGGACTCCTGGACTATGAAGATACAAGATTGAAGACTTCGTCCCGTATCCGGATGGAACTTTCCTTGGCATGGAAGGCAAGCTTGGCGATACGGATATGTAGATTCCCTACCATTGTAACCGACTCTGTGTAACCCTAACCCTATTCGGTGCCTATATAAACCGGAGGGTTTTATTCCGTAAAACGAACAACAATCATACCATAGGCTAGCTTCTAGGGTTTAGCCTCTCCGATCTCGTGGTAGATCTACTCTTGTACTACCCATATCATCAATATTAATCAAGCAGGAGTAGGGTTTTACCTCCATTGAGAGGGCCCGAACTGGGTAAAAACATCGTGTCCCTTGTCTCCTGTTACCATCCGCCTAGACGCAGATTCGGGACCCCAACCCGAGATCCGCCGGTTTTGACACCGACATTGGTGCTTTCATTGAGAGTTCCTCGTATGCGTCATCCTTAGGCCCGATGGCTCCTCCGATCATCAACAACGATGCGCTCCAGGTGAGACTTTTCTCCCGGACAGATCTTCAGATTCGGGCGGCTTTGCATCATGCCAATTCGCTTGGCCATCTGGAGCAGATTGAAAGCTATGCCCCTGGCCACCGGGTCAGATTTGGAAGTTTGAACTACACGGCTGACGTCCGCGGAGACTTGATCTTCGACGGGTTCGAGCCACGGCCAAGCGCGCCGCACTGTCACGAGGGGCATGATCTAGCCCTGCTGCCGGACAGTGTCCTAGAGGCCGCACCAGTGTCCACTCCGACCTTTAGCTCGGAGCCGACTGCGCCGATCGAGGCGGGTGGCTGGACACCGCCTCGGGGGCTGCGATCTCTATGGCGATTGAGCCGTACACCTACCCCTCCCTTTGGCGGCTCGTGACTCCAAGGTGCCGGACTCCTCTCTGGACTCCGAGCCTTCCACGCCCCCGCCAATCAAATCCGATTGGGCGCCGGTCATGGAATTCACCGCCGCGGACATCTTTCAGCACTCGCCCTTTGGCGACATCCTGAATTCACTAAAGTCTCTCTCTCTCTATCAGGAGAGCCCTGGCCGGGTTATGGTCAGGAAGGTTGGGATGCGGACGACGAAGAAATTCAAAACCCACCCACCACCCACTTCCACTGTCGATGATTTAACCGACATGCTCGACTTCGACTCCGAAGACATCGACGGTATGGACGACGATGCAGGAGACGACCAAGAACCAGCACCCACAGGACACTGGAAGGCCACCTCGTCATACGACATATACATGGTGGACATCCCAAAAGATGGGAATGGCGATGGAACAGCTGAGGATGACCCTCCAAGAAACAGCCTAAGCGCCCGGCCAACAAGCGCCATTTAAATCCCGCCACAAAGAAACGGTGATTCCGCACGGAAGACAATAACACCGGACAAGGTCAAGATAACCCCTCCAAAGATGATTCAGCGCAGAGGATGGAGAAGCCAGCCCTCATGAGAGAGCGGCAGAGAGAGGTAGAGGACGATAACTACATGCCTCCTCCGAAGATGAGGCAAGCCTCGACGACGAATTAATTCGCTGTGTGCCCGAGGATCCCGTCGAACAAGAGCGTTACAAACGCAGGCTAATGGCCACGGCGAGCAGCCTCAAGAAAAGCAGCAATACTTAGAGCTGACCAAGACTTGCTAGGCGACAGATGGATCAAGTCCTTGCGGCCGAAGAGTACGAACTCGAGCGCCTCCAAGAGCTACCCAAAACGCAGGCTGCTACCCCGATTAGAGGAGGAAGCACCCAAACCTACATCACCAGCGGATGATATATTGACCGCCACCTCGTGGTCATGACAGAGAGGCCTCTCGGCCATCAACTCAAGCCGCACCCCGGCGCCGCTCAAAAAATACCAAGGCACGGGGAAATGCGCCAGACCTGCGAGATATATTGGAGGACAAGGCAAGGCAAACAAGATCGATCTACGGATCGCATGGGCGCCCCACGACACGTGATTTATAAGCATCACGCCGGATATGGCAACTCCGCCGGGCCAAACACGATGAGACAAAGCTCATTTGAGCTGTGTTGTGATATAGCCCAATACAGAGGCGCCGCACACACACTATGCTTCACAGATGAAGTGGTGGATCATCAAATCCCTGAGGGTTTCAAACCCGTAAACATTGAATCATACGACGGCACAACAGATCCCGCGGTTTGGATCGAGGACTATCTCCTTCACATTCACATGACCCGCGGTGATGATCTACACGCCATCAAATACCTCCCACTCAAGCTTAAAGGACCAGCCCGGCATTGGCTTAACAGCTTGCCGGTGAGTCAATTGGTTGTTGGGAAGACACGGAAGCCGCATTCCTCGACAATTTCCGTGGCACATATGTGCGACCACCGCACACCGATGACCTAAGCCAAATAATTCAGCAGCCAGAGGAATCGGCGGACAATTACGGACACGGTTCCTAACCAAGAAAGATCAAATCGTCGATTGTCCGGATGCCGAGGCCCTTGCAGCCTTCAAACACAACATCCGCGACGAGTGGCTTGCCCGGCACCTAGGATAGGAAAAGAAGAAATCCATGGCAGCCCTCACAACACTCATGACCCGCTTTTGCGCGGGAGAGGACAGCTGGCTAGCTCGTAGTAACAATATGACCAAGAGCCCTGGTAATTCGGATACCAAGGACAGCAATGGCAGGTCGCGTCGCAAAAAGTACAAGCGCCGCATCAACGGCGATAATGCTGAGGATACGACAGTCAATGCCGGATTCATAGGCTCTAAACCCGGTCAGCGGAAAAAGCCATTTAAAAGAAATACTCGCACTGGCCCAATTTGGACCGAATACTCGATCCGTGCGATTCATGGCACCCAAAAGCTACCAATCACACCAACGAGGATTGTTGGGTGTTCAAGCAGCGAGCAAGTTAAATGTCGAAAACAATGACAAGGGGCTGCATAGCGATGACGAGGAGGAGCCCCCGCCACGAACAATAGAGGATGTAAGGGCTTCCCCCCGCAAGTGCGGACGGTGAACATGATATACGCAACCCACATACCCAAAAGGGAGTGGAAGCATGCACTAAGGGACGTATATGCGATGGAGCCAGTCGCCCCAAAGTTCAACCCGTGGTCTTCCTGCCCGATCACTTTTGATCGAAGGGACCACCCACTAGCATCCGCCATGGCGGATTCGCCACATTGGTTCTAGACCCAATCATTGACGGATTTCACCTCACTAGAGTCCTAGTGGACGGCGGCCTTTGAACACGCTTTATCGGGATACATTGCGCAAAATGGGCATAGACCCATCAAGGATTAAACCCACAAAGACGACCTTTAAAGGCGCCATACCGTGTAGAGGCCAACTATACAGGCTCGATTACACTTGAAGTGGTCTTGGATCCCGGATAACTTGCGGCGAGGAGTTAATCTTCGACATAGTCCCGTTCCGCAGCCGGCTATCACGCGATCGCCGGACGAACCGCATTTGCAAAGTTCAATGCGGTGCTGCACTATGCATATCTCAAGGTCAAGATGCCAGGTCCTCGAGGAGTCATTACGGTCAATGGAAACACTGAACGCTCTCTTCGGACGGAGGAGCATACGGAGGCCCTCGCGGCGGAAGTACAAAGCAGCCTCTTAAGGCAATTCTCGAGTTCGGCTATTAAACGTCCGGACACCGTCAAGCGCGCCCGGAGTAACCTACAACAAGACCGCTCGGCACGCTCCGAAAGCACGCATAGCAATGCGGCCCAAGCCCCAGCCCTCGCGAATTGTGCGAAACCAAGATTACGCTGGCGTACATAATTATGCTCTGGAAATACCATGGGCATAGGGGAAGGGGCATGACCACGACATGCCCATAATGCGGCTCAACCGCACCAGGGGCTCCCGATTGTGTCATTCTTTTCTTCTTTCTTTTTACTTTCAGGACTCCGTTCTCACGAAGCCATGTCCGGCATTAGAATCGCTGAACACACGATGCAATAGCCGGGGAAGCATAAAGCTACGTCGAGTGTCCAGGTGGTCTCTATTACGAGCAATATATCTGTTTTACACACCATCCCGCGGCTTACCCCTGGAGGGTGACATGTTAAAAAGTCCCGTCCCTTGCTTATCGCACTATTTGTATCGTTCTGCTCTTACTGCAGCCCCTTTTTGAATAAACAATATATAGCTTCTGCCTATTATTGAATTCCCTTTTTTCTATATATATGTTCATTTATGACATTGTGCAACCGTACACTTTGGTACGGGCAATACACCATGGGCTTAAGTACCCCACAATATGGTGTGATAAGTCCGAACACTTTCACAAGTGCGGCACCCCGAACTTATAGCATTATATGCATCGGCTCCGAATCATGTCTTGGGTCAATAGTTGGGTTTGCCTGTCTCCCATGTTTTGGTACCTTACGTTCCGTTATATCGGCTAAGGTAGCGGGAGAACCAACTGCGATTGTGCCCGGTTGATCTGGGTTAAGCACCTCGATTGGAGAAAGCTAAACTGACCGTCTGATAGGGCAAGAGCCGGTCATTGTTCGAGAGGTTTTCGAGTCCCTAAAGACTTATGCCGCTTAGAGTGAGGAGTCGGCATTGTCCGCCTAGGCGTGGATAGCGCCCGAACTCGGTCTTCCGAATACTAGGGGCTTCACGAAATTTAAAATTATAGAATTCTATGGCTAAGTGAGAGTGTTCAAGCATTATAGTCCGGTTGCCTTGTTCGTTGCGTTGAGCGCCTCCCTCGAAGGACCCAAGAATGGGAACAAGAGCGCTCAAGTTTATCCCGAACACCCCAGCACTCGTGCCATGGGGGCTGAAGCCGACGAGTCGCCATCTCTCAAATTTAATACACGGCCACACAGAAGGTAATATTTTAAATTCAAAAGCGTTTCTTAGCGCATATGAACAAGTTTTCAGCGTACAGGATAACAAATGCGAGTCTACTAAAAAATTATATCTTTGGAGCATTCATCCGCCATATAAGGCAGCACCCTTCGTGATGCCCTCATAATACATTTCGTGCTTGCGATGCTTCTTTTTCGGTGGTGGTCCGTCCGTCACAAGCTTCTCAGCGTCCATCTTGCCCCAGTGCACCTTAGCAAGGGCAAGGGCCCTACGGGCACCTTCGATGCAGACAGAGCGCTTGATGACTTCAACCCATGGACAGGCGTCCACCAGCCGCCTCACCAGCCCGAAGTAGCTCCCAGGCACGGCTTCCTTAGGCCATAGCCGAACTATGAGGCCTTTCATGGCCTGTTCGTCCACCTTATGTAGCTCGACCACCGCTTCAATCGGTCGCTTAAGCACTGGGTGTTCGGCCTCAAGATATCGAGACCGTAACACCTTCTTCGTCGAGCTTCCCTCCTCGGATCGGTAAAATGCGGCAAGATCAGCCACATCAAGGGCAGATCTGCAAATGCTCCTGGAGAGCTCCGGATTCGGGTAAGTAACAGATAATTCACTTTCACATGCTTGCTTTGCATATAGAATGCCTTACCCGCCGCTATCTTCTTCATCACCTCAATCTCCCAGAGGGATTTTTGGCTTCGGCCTTAGCGGCGTTGGCGCTCTCAAGGGCCGAGGCGAGCTCGAACTCTCGATTCTTTGAGTCACGCTCCAAACTCTCGTGTTTTTCCACGAGAGCCTGGAGCTCTTGCCGCACCTCCGCCACCCGCGCCTCCTGCTTCTCTCGCTCGGTGCGCTCATGGCCGCATTGCTTTCGGCCTTGGACACCGCTTCCTTCAGTGGTCGCCACCTCGTTCGTGGCCCCGCAGATTCACGTTATTCCTGTCATCTTTTGCAACCACATCTTTTAAATACTCCCATAAGGTATTACTTACCTTCTTTATCCTCGAGCTGCTTTTTGGCAAGTCCGAGCTCGTTCTCGGACTGCTCGAGGCTCTGCTTCAATGCATCAACCTCCGCAGTCAGTGCGGCAGAGGTCAGCAGCGCAGCCTGCATTCCCATATTGACATACTTATGTTAGACTCCTGCGTATATCTTTTTAGATCCTCAGTTCGGCTTTTCCTTTCCGAACACCAAACTGAGCATCAGGGGCTACTGTCTATGCGGTAATATTTTTATATATCTTAAATACATACCTCAAAGCCTGTTAGAAGGCCGCACGAGCTTCGATCAGCCCGCTCTTGGCAGATCGAACTTTCTCGGATCACCACACTCATAACAAAGGCGGTGCTCCTCGTCGATGGAAGCGCCTGTTAAGCGCCTCCATCAAATCATCCGTGCCTCGGTTGGACGGAGGTCACCGGCGTCATAATCTTGCCCTTCTTACGAAGGGGTCGTCACGGACTCGAGAACCACTGAGGTTCGAGACGGAGTCCGGCACGAGGTCGGACTTGAAGCCCTTCGGGGTTTTACCCCCTTTGCGCCCGGAATCCGGGAGGTCGCCTTGCGGCGCCTCCATGGCCACCTCCTCCTGGCTGGGCCCCTTTTGAGACTCCACCCCGGCGTCATCCGCGGCGGGAGGAGACGAGGCGGTCGAAAGTGAGGTGCTATTCACCTCCGACGAATCTAGGGAGCCGCTCGACGAATCGTCGAGCCCGTCCTTGGGCGGGCTGCATGGTTATATTCGGCGTTAGAAGATGCTGTACCACAAATGGAGCGCCATGAGTTATTCTGGTGTCCGGACACTTATGATCTCGCCGGGGGCTTGGTCCTTGGTGGCCACCCCTCTCCGCCGTCGTCGGCGTTGGCGGTGTATTCCGGAGGGAGGGTCCTTCCCTTATTGGACCCGCCGGCCTCCCCAGTTGGGGCGGCCTTCCTTTTCTTCTCTCCCCCCGCTGGGGGAGAGGCCTCTTTTTCCTCGTCCTCGTCTTCGTGGGAGGAGTCCGCCTCGGAGTCATCGGACGATGAGTCCGACAATACCTGGCGCCGGGAACTCCTCCGAGTTCCCGTGGACTTCTTCTTGGCCTTCTTCTCCGACACCACGTAAGGTGCCGGAACCAGCAGCCCCGTCAGACGGGCGTTCGCTGGGTCTTCTGGCAAGGGAGCCGGATAGTTAACCTGTCCCGACGTCTTCAGCTAGTCCTGTCAAAGGTAAGGGAGTTTTAGATCCCGCATAGAGTTAAACTATGAAAAAAGAGTCCCGTAAAGGGTAAAATAGCTTACCTCGCTGGCTTGATGCTGCGAGCTGAATCCGCGATCTTGATGGCAGATGCGGAGCCTCGACGCCTTGAACGGCACCTTCCGGGCATCTTCGTACATAGTGTCAAGAGCCGGCTCAAGGTTCGTGTTGTGCGGATCAAACTCCCACAAGTTGAAGGCCCGTTCTTTGGCATGGGAGGATCCGCGGATGAGCATAACTGGACTACGTTGACAAGCTTAAGCTTCTTGTCCACCAGTTTTGGACGCAGTTTGGAGTCCGGTCAGCTCTTCCGAATTACCCCACGTCAGGCCCGTCTCTTTCCATGAGGTGAGCCGTGTAGGGAAGCCAGATCGCAATTCGGGGGCCGACGCCCATTTGGAGTTGCGCGGCTCAGTGATATAGAACCACCCCGGTTGCCACCCCTTTATGGTCTCCACGAAGGAGCCCTCGAGCCATAGGACGTTGTCCATCTTGCCCACCATGGCACCTCTGCACTCCGCTTAGCGGCCGCCCACTACCTTCGGCTTGACATTGAAGGTCTTGAGCCATAAGCCGAAGTGGGGCTGGATGCAGAGGAAGGCCTCGCACACGACGATGAATGTTGAGATGTTGAGGATGAAATTCGTTGCCAAATCATGGAAATCTAGGCCGTAGTAGAACATGAGCCCCCGGACAAATGGGTGAAGTGGAAACCCTAGTCCGCGGAGGAAGTGGGGGAGGAACACCACCCTCTCATGGGGCCTGGGGGTGGGGATGAGCTGCCCTTGTTGGGGAGCCGATCTGCGCGATGTCGTCGGACAAGTATCCGCCTTCCGCAGCTTTTTGATGTGCCCCTCCATGACGGAGGCCATCCACTTGCCTCCCGCTCTGGACATAGTTGGAGAAGGTTGAGGTGGGATGTGCGGACTTGGGCGCTGGAGCTCGAGTGCACGGAAATGGATAAGCAAAGGAGGAAGAAGGCGTGTGTGAAAAGGTGGATCCTTATCCCCTTATATGGACGGACAAGGCTATGCATCCCCACCGGCCTGATAAAACTCGCTTATCTCCCAAGCGCCATAATCAATGGCGCGGTTGGGTTACCCACGCCCGTATTGATGAGAATCCCGGAATAAGGGGACACGATCTCTGCTTTGACAAGACATGCCAAGCAAACCGCCTCGCTAAACGCGCTGAGGTGGGACAGTAAAAACGATTCGAATAAAGGCTTGGCCGTGGTGTGATGTCACGCTGCAGGATACGTCAACGGATTGAACTTGTGTAAATATTATTCTCTCTACGGTGGTATGTGGAACTTATTTTGCAGAGCCGGACACTATCCTTGTGTTCAAAATCTTCTATGAAGTATTCGGAGGAGGAACCCGCCTTGCAATGCCGAAGACAATATGCGCGCCGGACACATCGTCATTGAAGCCTGGTTCAGGGGCTACTGAGGGAGTCCTGGATTAGGCGGTGTCCGGATAGCCGGACTATAGCCTGTGGCCGGACTCCTGAACTATGAAGATACAAGATTGAAGACTTCGTCCCGTGTCTAGATGGAACTTTCCTTGGCGTGGAAGGCAAGCTTGGCGATACGGATATGTAGATTCCCTACCATTGTAACCGACTCTGTGTAACCCTAACCCTATTTGGTGCCTATATAAACTGGAGGGTTTTAGTCCGTAGGACGAACAACAATCATACCATAGGCTAGCTTCTAGGGTTTAGCCTCTCCGATCTCGTGGTAGATCTACTCTTGTACTACCCATATCATCAATATTAATCAAGCAGGAGTAGGGTTTTACCTCCATCGAGAGGGCCCGAACTCAGGTAAAAACATCGTGTCCCTTGTCTCCTGTTACCATCCGCCTAGACGCACAGTTCGGGACCCCCTACCCGAGATCCGCCAGCTTTTGATACCGGCAAATGGTATGTGAAACTAGGTGGTATAAATTTAGCAACAATGTAATTAGCATAATCAGCATACCATGGAGTACTACGAGAAGTATTTATGACATTTAATTGCTCATCAGGAAAGCTATCATCAATAGGTAGTGGATCATCAAGAACATTTTCTAACCTAGACAAGTTGTCTGCAACGGGGTTCTCAGCTCCCTTTCTATAAACAATATGCAAATCAAACTCTTGTAGCGTCGGTGTACTAGAGTAGGGATACCCTAGTATCCCGTGCTGCGTACCTGAACGATTCTGACACCAGCGGCAAGGTTTGCCTCGTCACCGCCAATGTCCTCCGTGGCTCCTTTGGAGCCATTCAAGAACAAAGTATTTGATTGAGAAGACAAGGCCCCGACAAGAGGAGCTTGTCGGGAAGGCCACTCCAGGCACGTAGAAGACAAGGCCCGGCAAGAGGAGCTTGCCGAAAGGCTCGAGCGCGACAAGTCTCCGGGCGCGACAAGGATTCGGCCGGCAAGGCGCTTGCCGCGGCATGCAACTTCTCTCCGTCTCCGCTCCAGCTCACCCGGTGACGTGTCGCCATGGGACCGTTCCATGCGCTGCAGCGTGTCGGCGGGTACAGCCAGCGAGAAGCAGCGATAAGCGGCGACAGGCTCGCCATCGTGGCGGCGGAGGCGCACTGACGGCCTCTGTTACACTGTTTGGGCGACAACGACGGGCATTAATTGCTTTTGTCCCTTGTCGCCGAGTTAGGTATTTCGCAGTACCTTTGTTCAAGTAGGTGTACCAACTCCTATTTTTACATTTGTACCCCGCCTATGTTGCCACCGCCGGAGACCCTTGAGCATATAAAAGGAGGCCCGAGTGCAACGTGAAGAAGGGTTCGGCTGGTTCGGTTCATTGGACCGCCATAGACTAGACACACTCACGCTTAGGTTTTGTAGCTCGCATTGCTCCCTAGCAAGAACACAATAGATCAAACAAGCGGCAGAGGAGTTTTATCTCTCCGGAGAGCTCCGCTGGGTAAACCGCCGTGTGCATCGCCTCGATCCGCTCTTCGTGCGATCTCCGCCCCCTCCGAACCACAAGGGGCACTGGTCCGCCGCCCCATAGGTGTCCGTGGGTACGATCAGCCTCCCGACATCTTTGGCGCGCCCGGTAGGGGCGTCGGCCGTGTGAATCTGATCCGGCGTTCACACGAGCGGCGTCATCAACATCTTCCTCAACATGCCACCACGAAGAAGGCTTCGCGGCCGCAGAGCCGTCCGTGTCGTACTCCACCCTCACCGCAGCAAAGCGGGTGGTGGGGCGGGGCCAGCGGAGGAACGGGCGCCGACGAAGGTGCTCGCGACGTTGCCAAGTCCAAGGACAAGGCACCACAAACCTCGGCGTCCGCGCATCCCCCGCGCCCATCTCAGGAGACGCGGGACCAACAACGTCATGGAGTTCACAACGCCATACGTTCGTTGGATCGAGACCCTCAATACCAGCATGCGCGCCAACATGCGGGCACGAGTGAGATACGGTCGCCCGGACGGGGCGCTGCTCCTTCTAACGTAGTTAGAAGTCCGAGCGTGTCCCGCTCCTCGCACCGTTCTCCAATGCCACCCACTACTCCAGCAGAAGCTCTGGCGAGAGCTCACCGCTCCTCGACTACCTCCAACGGCCGACAAGGTCGACGAGTGGAGGGCCACTATCCGAGCCTCATCGGCTTTGCCAACGGCGACGCTCCGCCGACAACCAACGCCATCGTTGTCGGCGAGACGACAAGGCACGAGCCGGTGGCGGCAGATCGGCCGAGGTGCAACCACCGTGCACTCTCCGCCAAGAAGGCCAAGATCGCCGACTCACCGGATCCACCTCGACAGCGACTCCACTTCGTGCGTCGGATCCGCGAGCTTCGCCGCGATCAGCGCCAAGTTCTTCATGAGCGACAACAAGAGGGCGCTTCGAACTCGCATCGGCGCCCGAAGAGAAGCGTGACGTCGATCCGACAAAGCGCGCTGGGCCTTACGTCGACATGCGCGCCCGGAGGAGCCAGCGACTTCTTGCCGTCAGACGCGGTAGGTTGCCCTGCATTCACTCGTGAGCTGCGGCAAGTCCGATGGCCCAGCCGTAAAAACTTCAAGCCGACGCGTCTGGAGAAGTATGATGGCGGGGCGCATCCGTCGGAGTTCCTCGGCATCTACACCATCGCGGTGCAGGCTGCGGGGGACGGGGCGACAAGATCCTCGCCAACTACTTCCCGCTCATGCTCAAGCCCAACGTCCGATCTTGGCTCATGCACTTGCCGGACAGCTCCATATCCTCTTGGGCAGATCTGTGCCATCGGTTTGTTAGGCGCCTTCACGGTGGCCACAAACCTCATGGCCAAGAGAGTGACCTTCACTTGCTCGCCTGTAAGGAAGGAGAGTCCCTCATAAGTTCATTGAGAGGTTCACCGTGTGCACTACAACATCCAGGGCGTCCACCCTGCCATGGTGATCAGCGCATTTCATCGTAATGTGCGGAACCGCAGGATGAGGGAGGAGATGGCGATGTGCAAAGTCAAGGACGTCGATGAAGCTGTACGCCTTGGCCGACAAGTGTGCCTTGTGAGGAAGGAGGAGACTCCACGGAGAGAATCTGAAGCGAGGATCTGGCGGTGATGACACCGCCCGGCAAAGAAGGGCCGCGGCGAGGCAACAGGAAGAAGAAGGCCAGAGAAGTGCTAGCTGTTGAGCGGTCCCGCAATGGAGGTGGCGACAAGAACGCCAAGGCTGGTGGCTCCGGCAAGGAGGTTGCGGTGGCCAACCACCGGTCGGTGGCGGCGCCCGACAAGCAAGACAGCTCCGACAAGCGATATTGCAAGATCCACCGCACCAAGGGCCACGATCTCCGGGAGCTGCAAGAAGGTCGAGCAGCTCGTCGAATGCCAGAGAGCTGAGTACGAAGCGCGACAAGGAGAAGGCCCAGGAAGGTCTTTGGGGAGCAAGCAAGAAAGCGTCCGGCCGGGGAGGGCCCGGCAAGGCCAAGCAGCGGCAAGGAGATCGACCTCCGCGGCGCGACAAGGATGAAGATGATGACGACAGCGAAGACATGGATGACGACGGCGCCGATGAGCGGGAGTTTTGAAAGCCACACGGAGGTTCTCTGCGTTGTGGAGGTGCTTCCCTACATACCTCCCACCGCCAACTCAAGCAATGGATCACGGGAGGTCAATGCAGCGGAACCATCCGTAGAGTCACGCAAGCCTCTGAAGTGGTCCAACACGCCTATCATTTTTTATATTGAGGACCACCCTGATCGCATAACTGCGGTCGGGTGCTTGCCGATGTTGGTCTCACCAACCATCCGCAACCTCAAGGTCACAAAAATGTTAGTTGGCCGGCGGGGCGGCTTGAATCGATCTCCTCCGGTGCTCGAAGCTTCAAATCCTGACAGCGAGCTCGAAGAGACTGGTACTTTCAAGGGATCAATCCGGGAAGGAGCAAGCGAAGGGGAGATTACGTTGCGGTCACATTTGGCGGTGGTGAACTTCGGGGATCGAGAAGGTTACATTCGGCGTTGCGATTTCCCATTGCCTTACAATGGGATACTTGGCAAATCGGCACTCGCCAAGTTCATGGCAGCCTCTCACTATGCTTACAACCTACTCAAGATGCCAGGCCGATAAGCGTCATCTCTGTCCATGGCGACAAGAAGGATGCCCTTATCTGTGCCGACAAGATCTTCCGGATGCAAAGAGTCATGGCTGCAGATTGCTGTGACACTTGCCGCTGAAGCTCCCGGGGAAGAAGACCAAGTCCAAGTCCGGCAAGGGCTCGATGCTCACTCCGGCAAGTGCACCTCCTCGAGTGCTGCGCTTCTGCGTCGAGGACGCACCATCGAGCTCCACCGGCAAGTGCAAGAAGATGGTGGCTCCGCCAAGACCAAGAAGGTGCCCGCCAAGGAGGAGGGCGGCACCGTGGTACCTTCACCATCGGTGCCTCTCTCGACCCTAAATAGGAAAGCGGCGCTCGTTGCTTTCCTGCGAGGCGAATGTCGGCGTGTTTGCATGGCAACCGTCGATATCCCCGGTGTTCCCAGGAAAGTGATTGAGCACCGCCGGCCGCTTGTCCTCATCTTGTGACCCGTCAAGCAAAAAGTCGAGGAAGCAAGCGGTGGGCGCCAAGAATTCATAGCAGAAGAGATCAAGAACCGGAAGCAGCGAGGCCTCGTCGGAGGAGTGCTCCATCCTACGTGGTTGGCCAATCCACGTAAATGCGCAAAGCAAATGGGAAATGGAGACTTTGTATTGACTTCACGGATGTTAATAAAGCTTGTCCCAAAGATCCATTTCCCTTGCCGCGCATTGACCAAATTGTTGACTCCACGGCTGGATGTGATTTGCTTTCGTTTCTTGATGCATACTCAGGATACCATCGAGATCTTCATGGCTGAAGAAGATAAAGAGAAGACCGCATTCATCACACCATGTGGCACATCTTTGTTTCATACGGATGCCTTTCGGTTTGAAGAATGCTGGTTCAACATTTGCAAGGGTAGTCCATGACGCTTTTGAGCCGCAGATGCACGTAAATGTACAAGCCTACATGGATGACATAGTGGTCAAAAGCAAGGACAAAGCAACTTCTGGTTCAAGATTTGGGCCGAGACCTTTGCGAATCTGCGCAAGATCAACCTCAAGCTCAACCCGAGAAGTGCGTGTTTGGAGTCCTTCCGCAAGCTTCTCGGATTCTTCGTGTCTCGGCGAGGATTGAAGCTAATCCCGACAAGATCAAGGCCATTGAGCAGATTGAAGCACCAAAGCGCGTCAAGGATGTACGAAGACTTGCGGTTGCGTGGCTGCTCTCGGCGAGTTTATTTCTAGGTCTGTTGAGCGCCACCTGCCATTTTTCAAGATTTTGAAAAGGCAGGTCGATAAAATGGAATCCGGCGGAGGCTGCACTGCAGACTTGAAGAGATACCTGTCCTCCACTCCAACACTTGTCGCACCTAAGCCACAAGAGAAGTTGCTTTGCTATATATAGCGGCGACCAATCAAGTGGTTAGTGCTGCGTTAGTAGCGGAGAGGAGGCGGATGACGAGCCAAAGAACCACGGCAAGCACATCCAGCGACAAGCGGGGGCTTCGCCGACAAGCTCTGGTCCCGACAAGGACGAGTCCGCGAAGACGCATGACCAGACATCTGAGAAAAGGATGGTGCAGCGCCCGGTCTACTTTGTCGATTCTCTCCCGCGAGGGGCTAGGTCAAGGTACTCGGTGTGCGAAATTGCTTTTCGGCCTCCTCAAGGCCTCGAGAAAGCTGCGCCATTACTTCAAAGCACACGCGAACACAGTTGTCACTCGCTTTCACCTGAAGAGGAAACTGAATAATCCAGAAGCGACAGGCAGGATTGTCGAGTGGGCACTTTGGAGCCGTCAAGCTTTGGTCTCAAGTTTGAAAGCACATCAACTATCCAAAAGCGAGCATTGGCGTAATTCATAGCGAGAATGGGCGCCAACACCAGATGAAGAGATTCCTGGAGACGAGCATTCCCGTCAAAGAAGCAAGAAAAGAGTGGCTGATGTACTTTGATGGTGCCTTCGCTGCAAGGCGCCCGGTCTTGCGGCGTGCTGCTTATCGCACCCACCGGAGAGCACCTCAAGTACGTCGTCCAGATGCACTTTCCCAAGGAGAAAGCGACAAACAATACTGCAGAGTATGAAGGTTTGCTTGCCGGTCTCAGGATCGCCGTGGACCTTGGGATCAAGAAGCTTATTGTCAGGGGTGACTCGCAACTCGTCGTCCGCCAAGTGAACAAAGATTACCAGAGTGAGGAAGCTAGAAGAACACTTTGACAGCCTGCAAATGGAACATGTTCCAAGTGCTCAGAATGATATTGCTGACGGTTCGCCAAAGTGCTACCAGACTTAAGTTACACATGGAACCAGGGATTTTGTGCTCAAGCTGACTCAACCAACCGTAACACCATCAACAGGACAAAGTAAGAAGAGGAAGTTGGCTTCGGTGACTACTTTCACAGAGCTTCCCGGTTGTCATTTGCAAAGGTCCCCAAGATCAACACCAACAGTCTGAGGAGCAGTCTGCTCCGGCCAGACCCGTGGTTTGTTTCGTTGGGCGAGACGCCTCCCGACAAGTCTTGCTCCCAAGTCAAGTTTGCTCTGGGAGCATCAAGCTCCGGCAGGCCGCGAGTCCTCGTCGTGGAAGCCGATGTTCTCGCAGCGGCAGATGTGCCTTTAGTCCTTGTTGTCGAGCCACAAGCTCCAAAGATGGGCGCAAAGAGATTGTCCATTTCCTTGAGACAGAGAACTTCCCGAAGAGCAAGAAGAAGCGGAAAGAGTAGCCCGGCGATCAAGTATGTACCAGTTTGTCGACAAAGATACTGCATGTAAGAAGACTCAACGGTGTGAAATTGAAGTGTATTCCGGGGAAGATGGATGCAAGCTGTTGGCGAAGATACATGGAGACATATGTGGTCACCACATCGGCGCCAAGAGCACTTGCCAAGCAAAGCTCTCCGGCAAGGTTTCTTCTGGCCGACAGCCCTCGTGATGCAAATCGCACAAGTAACCAAGTGTGAAGCGTGCGGTTCCATTCCAAGCAGATACACCGGCCAGACTCAAGCTCTCCGGGACGATCCCTTTATCACAGCCATTTTCGTGCGGGGCTCGACATCCTCGGCCCCTTCCCCGAAGCCGTCGGGGCTTTGAGTACTTGTACGTCGCCATCGACAAGTTCACAAAGTGGCGGAAGTGGAAGCGATGAGGAAGGTGATAGCACAATCGGCGCTCAAGTTCTTTCAGTCGATTGTTTGCCGTTTCGAATCCCTAACGGGATCATCACCGACAACGGCACACAATTCACGCAGTCGCACCTTCATGCAAGACGTCCAAGACCTTGGCGCCAAGGTCTCATGAGCTTCCGTTGCTCACCCCAGAAGCAGCGGTCAAGCGAGAGGGCAACGCTGAAGTCTTTCGCGCGGCTCAAGACCAGAACTTTCGACAGGCTGCGCAAGTGCGGAAGAAATCGGATCGAGGAGCTGCCGGTGGTTCTTTGGTCGATCAGACGACGCCAAATCGAGCCATCGCCGGACACCCCTTTGCTCTAGTATATGGGAGTGCAGGCAGTTCTCCCCACGGAACTTCGTATACGGATCGCCTCGAGTACTCGCTTATGATGAGCTTGAGCAAGAGCAACTGCGACAAGATGACGCTACGCTCCTCGAGGAGGATCGCTCTTCAGGCGGCGTGCGAGCCGCCGCTACCGACAAGCTCTGCGTCGCTACCATAGCCGCAGGTTAATGCCACAAGTCTCGAGGAAGGCGACCTTGTTCTTCGCTGCGTTCAGTCCGCCAAGAATTTAAACAAGTTGGCCTTGAAGTGGGAAGGCCCTTATCGGGTGAAACGAGTCACTAGGCTGGCGTCTGTCCGCCTTGAGACCGAAGATGGCATTCCGTGAGCAACTCCTGGAACATTGAGCATCTTCGTAAGTTTTACCCATAGGCGCGGTTGTTTGAACCTGCTCAAGAACCACCTTTTGTACAAGTCTTGCCGCAGCTTGCATGTAATCCTTTGTACAAAGCCGGGCGCAGACCCGTGCATCGATAAAAGCTCATGTGTTGCGCATAACTTGTCTAGTTCATGCTTTCATCAATTTATTGCATGCATTGGCTAACACTTTGTGCAGCAACCACACCCGAAGCGTAATCGAGCCACTTTGGGCTCCACAACGTTATTTCCTCTTCCTTTTCTTTTCTCAAAGAAAGGGAGGCTCCCTCGCGCACAAGTTAACCAGGGGGGAAGGAGGAGATAATACTATGGACCAGGCGCCGCTCGAGGAAGTTTCACCTCATCGGGAAGCAAGAGACAGAAAAGCTAAGTTGCCAAAGTTTGAGCAATCAATTTTTAAATTTTTTAAGTTATCTTCCTCGAACGATAGTACTTTGTATGGAAAACCTGTGCGCAGAGGAACCAACTCGCCGGCTAGTTGCGCCCTTACTTTGTTTTAGTCCGCTCAACAACTTAAGTGAGCTGCGGCTAGTCGCGACAAGGTTGCTTGTCGGAGGCGGCATCACAAAGAAGTCGCCGACGTTCGCACTTAAGCGCTCGCCATGACAAAAGTGCCCGTGATCGACAAGTCCCCTAAATGCGTAAAGCGTAAACGCATAAAGGAAGGAATCGAGTAGAGGAAATAACATTGCATTGATCGTTCACCTAAGATAGAGTATATTACAGAATAACTTGTCGCCGATCTAACAAAGTTTTCTAAACATGATCAAGAATGACAAGGGAAAGATAAGGTTGGCGGCCTAGTCTACGGTGCGCCCTCGATCCGCTTGATCTTGTTCACCTTGTCCACAATGGTGCGACAAGGGCTTTGAGCTCCTCCACGTTGGCTTGGCGGCAAGGATCTGAGGACGCCGTTAAGGTTGAGGCCCGGGTTGCGGAAGGCCACCTTCATCAACACCTTCTCGAGGGCCCCTGCACAGACCTGGCGTGATTCCTCGGCCAGCTGCTTCGAGACCTCTTCTCGGAGGCGCTAGAGGCCCGTCGCCACGCCTTTGAAGAATAAGCTGAGCTTGGCGCTGGGTTGGAGATGCTCGTCGGAGGAGTACGCAAGGTCCGCCATCCCCAGCTCCATCAGCTCGTTGTGGATGTCGGCCGGTGTCCACAAGACCTTCGGTCCGATGCTCCACGCCTCCCTCAAGGTGTTCTCGACGGAGACAGCGATTCGCGGCAGCTCCTCCTTGGCCTTGATCGCCTCCAACAAGCCCACCTCCCGCCTTCTCTGGCGCCCATCCAACGCCTGCGCCGAGTGGTGGCCTTCAGCTCAAGATCCTCCTTGGAATCCTTGGCGGCGCCGAGCTCCTTGGCCCTATCGGCCGAGACGGCTCTGCGCAGCCTCGCCAAGGGTGTAGGCATCCTTCTCGCGCTCACGCTTGAGCACGGCAATCTCTTCGCCGCTCTTCTTGAGGGTGGCCTCCACTGTGCCACCTTCGCCTTCAGCTCTTCCTTGGCGGCCTCGGCGGTCAGCTGGCGTCGCCCGCTTCTGAAGCGCCCCATAGCGACTCCTCGCTGGACAAGGTCCTCTTCGTGGCTGTCCAGATTGACCTTCCACTGCGCCAGCTACGCTTTCTGTAGCGGCGAAGCTTCTCGGCAACCGACAGCCGGCCTCCTCATCAGTGCGGCCTTCTCAAGGATGAAGGTCGTGCGCTTCTTCGCGAGCTGCGCCCATGCAAGCGTCCGCCACGTCATGGAGGGCTTCTTTGTTGGCGCCCGGAGCTCCTCGGCGCTTCTCCATATCCGCTCCGCCCTCGCGACAAGGGCTTCCCGGGTCCCTAACTTGGCTGGCCAGGCGCGGTAGAGAGAGATAGCAACCTCCTCGTGCTCCTCCTCGGACTGGCCCATGCTGCTTTGCTTGCCCATCCACCAGTTGCCGAGCCAGTGAGGCAGTAGCTCACCATCAAGGTCTCGCCGACCGGCGCCTCGAACTCGGTTCCCGGGGAGCTTGATGAAACGCATCGCCCGGCCTTCAGTAGGCGCCCGGGCCGGGCTCCTCGGACTTGCATGGCAGCCCAGCGGGGGAGTCGGCTGTCGGTGTAGCGCTTGCCGCTCCTGCGGCCTCGAGGGCGTCGGCACGACCGCCCGACCCTCGCCCGGCCTCTGCGTCAAGCCGGCCTCAGCTCAGTGGCCTCCTCGCCAGCAAAGGCTCGTCGGTGGCAACCTCTTCCTCCACGACGATGACCTCTTCTTTCTTCAACGGCGGCCTGGTCGGTGTTGCCGCTGCTTCTCCTCGCCCGGCCGGCCTCGACCTCCATCGGGTCTGCGTCAGAACGAAGAAAGAGCAGTCAAGCAAATATTCAAAAAAAAAAGAGAAACAAAGGAAAGCAAGCCCAAGGGAGATTTTCGCGTAAGGGAGTTACCTGCAACGGGATCCGCAGCCATGGCCTCGACCACTGGAGGGTCGCTGGCGCCGTCCCTTGCCGGGGTAGCCTCCCTTGCCGGAGTGGCCTCCCTTGCCGGGTGGCCTCCCTTGTCGGAGGGAGCTCCCTTGCCGAGGAGTCCTCCTTGGCGGCGTGAGTGGCAGCTGGCGTGATCTCGAGGCGGCCGAGCCCTCCCGATGAGGCTGCTCTGCTCCTACACAAGCACATAGTCGATATCAATAATGAAGGAGCACCCTGCA
The DNA here is from genome assembly GCA_021605145.1 of Aegilops bicornis. Classification (NCBI taxonomy): domain Eukaryota; kingdom Viridiplantae; phylum Streptophyta; class Magnoliopsida; order Poales; family Poaceae; genus Aegilops; species Aegilops bicornis. Next base: position 339,040,078 of record CM038672.1, on the reverse strand, counting down.
CACCTAATAGTAAGAAGAAAACTGCACACTTACCTGGGGGCTGTGCTGGGGCTGCTCGAGGGGAGGGTTGCGGGTCCGGCAAAGGCGGTCTCGGACGCTGTCCCGTCGCCACGGGAGAATCGTCCTCAACGACGACTGCCGGGATCTTGGCCCTCTTCGCCGCTCTTCGCTGGCCGTCACGAAAAGGAAAGAGTCTGTAATCTAAGCAAATCGTCAGATTCAAGATGAAGCAATAAGAATTGAAGAAATACAAGCACAATCTCGAGAAGCTACTCTTCGCCTTCCTCCTGAGCCGAGCGCTGGAGAAGTCGAACTCCGCCCGCCTCCGGTGCGATGAGGCGGGGAGTGGGCTCTCTTGGCCGCTGGCGGAGGCGCCACGGTGGCTCGAGAAGATTCCGCCCGGTTGTCGCTGGCTGTGTGAGGCGCACCAGCAACCCCGCTTTGCCGCGGTGGAGCGCCGAGCGTCGGCCGCTGCTGTGGGCCGGTCTATCGCCCGGCTTGTCTCCAACTTCTGCGGAGACGCCTCCTCGGCCAGAGGCTCACCGGGCGGCAAGTCGCTTGGCGGTGGGAAGAAGCGCCCTCGGCGGGTCCACTGCCCCGCCTCGGGCCGACAGGCTCGTCTCGCCGGCGACCTCCCTCGCTCGACAGAAGCTTGCCGCCTTCGCCGTCCGCCTCCTCCACGGTGAACTCCGGAAGGCTCCAAATGCCGGCAGCTGCCGCTATCACTCCTCCGCCTGGTGGCGATCCTCGCCATCTCACAGTCGGTGGTGTCACGGTGAGCCTCTTACGCTCGTCGGCGCGGATCGGCACTTCTTCTAAGTCATCAAAGAATTGCTGCCACGATCTCGTCGGGAGGCTCCTCGCCATGTTGGGACGATTCCGTGGGAGTCGCCGCAGTTGGCATCATGGCGCTGGATGCGGTCGAAAGTGCCGAAGTTGTTGCACAATGGGACGCACTTCGCGGCAACCTCGAATCCACTCGATGTTCGGGTCGTTCTTGAACAGCTCGAGCAAAGATCAATCCAGCCCATGACGGTGAAGTTCCAATTCAGGCCGGCGCGGCCTCATGATGTCCGCCGCGTTCTCGAACTCCCAAGCAGGCCTCCTCCTTTCTGCAAGGGAAGCGTCTGGCCGAATGAAGTCTGCGCCAATCAGCTCCTCGTCAACCCGGCAAGCCCGAGGCGCAGACCTGGTCATCTTTGCTATCTTCACCGCATCCTCCGCGCCAAGTTACTCCAATCCTTGCCGCAGCTATTGGGGTTTGGCGCCTGCAGCGGTGAAGGGCTGTGGATTCTCCTCTCACGACCCAAAGACCAGTTGGCTCTCCACTCCTCTCACTTGTTCCGAACTCCCCCTCTAGGTAGGCCTCTTTCTTGCCGATCCTAGAGACCCTGTGCTATCCCTCCGGCAAGTGGTTCTCCTCTCTCGACGCTGGGAACAAAGAAATGGCGGAAGAGTGCCACATTCGGTGGACTCCGACAAAGTTTTCGCACAAATGTGTGAAACTGCCATGGTCAAGATGGCGTTGGGGGTGAAATCAAGGAGGCGGAGGCTAAAGGTGTTCATTATGTCGCAAAAGAACTCGGAAAACGGCGGGCAGAGACCGCAATAGAAGAAAATGGCGAAGAAAGGGTACACTGTTGGGGCCAGATCAGCGGCGGAGGCGGGGAGCACCCTCGTGCGCGGATGCGCACGAGTCTCCGTCGACCAGAAAAGGTAGAAGACGTCCCGCAGCCTCCCGTGCGCCGAGCTGCGGGGAAGATGGCTCGCTCCTTAGCGCAGCGCCATGAGCCGCGCCTCGGCCGACTTGACGCCCTTCTCCTTATCGGCCTTCGGAGCCATGGCGAGGAGGGCGGAGGAGGTCGATGGCGGTGAGTGTGCTTGCGGCGAAAGGGGGGGCGGGGCGCTGCTCCCTTCGCACCGGAGAAGAAGAGGGGAATGGCGGTGGTTTCTTGACGAGACAGCAATGGCAGGGGTGGTCGGCCCGCCTCTGTTTCCTCCGCTTATAAAGGGGAGGAGGGGGCGGACGTTCCGCTTATATTAATAAAGAACCCCCCACGGCCGCGCTTACGATCTCTCGCACGACGCCACGCCCGGCAAGGCCCCGTTAGTGGAGATCGTGGTGGGTCCGGAACAGAATGCGCGTGGTCGAGGCCACGCGTGTCGTCTGCGATTCTGGGCTGGCCCGACAAGCACTCAGCACCGTGTGCGGCCCAGGCCGGGCTCACTGCCGGTGTACTAGAGTAGGGATACCCTAGTATTCAGATTGCAGACGAATTAGCTTGCAAAGATCCCGCTGCAAGGCTTTGCCTCACACCGCTTAATATCCTCCGTGGCTCCTTTGGAGCCATTCAAGAACAAAGTATTTGATTGAGAAGACAAAGGCCCGGACAAGAGGAGCTTGTCGGGAAGGCCACCTGTGCACGCAGAAGACAAGGCCCGGCAAGAGGAGCTTGCCGGAAGGTTTCGGAGCGCGACAAGTCTCCGGGCGCGACAGGATTCGGCCGGCAAAGGCGCTTGCGCGGAATGCAATCTTCTCTCCGTCTCCGCTCCAGCTCACCCAATGACGTGTCACCATGGGACCGTTCCATGCGCTGCGTGTCGAGCGGTCAGGCAGCCAGCGAGAGCAGCGATAAGCGGCGGACAGGCTCGCCATCGTGGCGAAGCGGAGGCGCACTGACGGCCTCTGTTACCTTTGTTTGGGCAACAACGACGGGCATTTATTGCTTTTGTCCCTTGCCGCCGAGTTAGGTATTTCGCATCTGTACACTGTTCAAGTAGGTGTACCAACTCCTGTTTTTACATTTGTACCCCCGCCTATGTTGCCACCTGTCTGAGACCCCTTGAGCATATAAAAGGAGGCCCGAGTGCAACGTAGAGAAGGGTTCGGCTGGTTTGGTTCATTGGACTGGCCATAGACTAGACACACTCACGCTAGGTTTTGTAGCTCGCATTGCTCCCTAGCAAGAACACAATAGATCAAACAAGCAGCAGTAGGAGTTTTATCTCTCCGGAGAGCTCCGAAGCTGGGTAAACTGCTCGTGTGCATCGCCTCGATCCGCTCTTCGTGCGATCTCCGCCCCCCTCTGAACCACAAGGGGCCTGGTCCGCTGGCCCCATAGGTGTCCGTGGGTACGATCAGCCTCCCCGACATGTAGCAAGAGAACCCATCTAATAAGTCTAGGTTTAGCATCTTTCTTTTCCATAAGATATTTAATAGCAGCATGATCAGTGTGAATAGTTACTTTAGAATCAACAATATAAGGTCTAAACTTATCATATGCAAATACAACTGCTAAAAATTCTTTTTCAGTAGTAGCATAATTTCTTTGAGCATTGTCTAAAGTTGTACTAGCATAATGGATAACATTTAATTTCTTATCAACTCTTTGCCCTAGAAAAGCACCTACAGCATAATCATTGGAATCACACATAATTTCAAAGGGTAAATTCCAATCCGGTGGCTGAACAATAGGTGCAGAGATCAATGCTTTCTTAAGTATTTCAAATTCTTCTACGCAATCATCATCAAAGACAAATGGTATATCTTTTTGTAATAAATTAGTCAGAGGCCGAGAAATTTTTGAGAAGTCCTTAATGAACCTCCTATAAAATCATGCGTGACCAAGGAAACTTCTTATACCTTTGATGTCCTTGGGACATGGCATCTTTTCAATAGCATCGACCTTGGCTTTATCAACTTCAATACCTCTTTCAGAAACTTTATGCCCCAAGACAATACCTTCATTAACCATAAAGTGGCACTTTTCCCAATTCAAGACAAGATTAGTTTCTTCACATCTCTACAAAACTCGATCAAGATTGCTCAAGCAATCATCAAAAAAGGATCCATATAAAGAAAAGTCGTCCATGAAAACCTCACAAATCTTTTCACAGAAGTCAGAGAATATAGCCATCATGCATCTTTGAAAGGTAGCAGGTGCATTACATAAACCAAAAGGCATACATCTATAAGCAAAAGTACCAAAAGGGCATGTAAAAGTAGTCTTTGATTGATCTTTAGCCGACACAGGTATTTGAGAGAAACCAGAATAACCATGTAGGAAGCAATAATGTGTATGTTTGCATAATCTAGCATTTGATCAATAAAAGGTAAGGGGTAATGATCTTTCTTAGTAGCTTTATTTAATTTATGAAATCAATTACCATCCTATAACCTGTAATAATTCTTTATGATCAATTCATCTTTATCATTAGGAACAAAAGTAACACCTCCCTTCTTAGGGACACAATGAACATGACTTACCCATTGACTATCAGCAACGGGATAAATTATACCTGCCTCCAGAAGCTTTAGTATTTCTTTTCTTACCACTTCTTTCATCTTAGGATTCAGCATTCGTTGATGGTCACGAACAGGTTTGGCATCTTCTTGCAAATTTATTTTATGTTGACATAGAGTGGGACTAATGCCCTTAAGATCATCAAGAGTATATCCAATAGCAACACGGTGCTTCTTCAGAGTTTTCAATAATCTTTCTTCTTCATGCTCTAAAAGGTTAGCACTAATAATAACAGGATATATTTTCTTTTCATCAAGATAAGCATATTTAAGATTATCAGGCAACGGTTTAAGCTCAAACACGGGATCACCCTTGGGTGGAGGAGGATCCCCTAGGATTTCAACAGGCAAATTATGTTTTAGTATAGTTCATGTTTAAAGAATACTTCATCTATTTCCTTCTTTCATTCATAAACATATCATTTTCATGGTCTAGCAAATAATGTTCTAGAGGATCACTAGAAGGTACGGCAATAGAAGCAAGACCAATAATATCATCCTTACTAGGAAATTCTTCTTCACGGTGTTGTTTAATAAACTTAGAGAAATTAAACTCATGAATCATATCATCGAAGCCAATAGTAACAACATTCTTTTCGCAGTCTATCTTAGCATTAACAGTATTCAAGAAGGGTCTACCAAATATAATGGGACAAAAGCTATCTTGTGGGGAGCTAAGAACAAGAAAATCGATGGGATATTTGATTTTCCCACACAATACTTCAACATCTCTAACAATTCCCTTTGGCGATATGGCATCTCTATTGGCAAGTTTAATTGTGACATCAATATCTTCTAACTCAATCAAAGCAGGTGCAATTTCATGCTTAATTTCTTTATACAAGTCATAAGGTATAACACTAGCACTAGCACCCATATCACATAAGCCATGATAACAATGATCTCCTATTTTAATGTAAATAACAGCACGCCTACCACAGGTCTATGTTTATCTTTAGCGCCAGTGTTTAGCAATTCTAGCAGATTCACCACGTAATTGAATAACATGCCCATCAATATTATCGGACAAAGAGATCTTTAACAATAGCAATATTAGGTTCTACTTTGACTTGCTCAGGAGGTGTATAAGTTCTAATATTGCTTTTATGTACCACAGTTGAAGCTTTAGCATGATCCTTTATTCTAATAGGGAAAGGTGGTTTCTCAACATAAGAAGTAGGAACAATAGGATCATTATAAGTGATAGCCTTTTCTTCAATTTTAATAGGTGCTGCTACTTTTACTTCTATGGAAGGATGATATTTAAACCACTTCTCCTTGGGGAGATCAACATAAGTAGCAAAAGATTCCACGTAAAGAAGCTACTATCTAGTCAAGTCCATATTTAGTGCTAAACTTACGGAAAATATCAGTATCCATAAAAGATTTAACACAATGAAACTTAGGTGTCATACCCCGACTCCTTACCTTCGCCGAGGTCCCAATCTTCGTGAGTTGCATTTAATTCCATCCAATAAATTCCATCTGAATTCAATAGTTTTCATCATAAAAGAGCCAGCACAAGAAGTATCGAGCATGGTTTGATTATTATGAGAAAGTCGAGCATAAAAACTTTGAATAATTATTTCTCTTGGGAGCTCATGATATGGCATGAATATAACATTGATTTAAGCCTCCCCCAAGCTTGAGCGATGCTTTCTCCTTCGCGAGGCCAAAAATTATATATGTAATCGCGATCACGATGAACAAGATGCATAGGATAATATTTTTGATGAAATTCCAATTTCAATCTTTTGTAGTTCCATGATCTCGTATCATCACATAGCCTATACCATGTTAATGCATCTCCCTTCAAAGATAAAGGGAAGACCTTCTTCTTAACAAGATCATCGGGTATACCTGCAAGCCTAAATAATAAAAAAACCTCATCCACATATATTAAGTGTTTGTCAGGATGCTTGGTTCCATCTCCTGCAAAAGTATTAGCTAGCAGTTTTTCCATCATACCCGAAGGAACTTCAAAAGGAGTTTCATTTTCAATAGGTTCAGTAGGTTCAGTAGGTTGAGGAGCAACTCTTTGCTCTCTTTGGGCCGGGGTGAAGATACCCAAAAGCCCCTCAGAGGATTACTTTCCATAGTAACAAGTGACAAGAAAATTCAGCACACTATATAAATTTTTCCTTACCAAATTCCACCTACCAAAGGCGCTTTCACTCCCGGCAACGGCGCCGGAAAGAGTCTTGATGACCCACAAGTATAGGGGATCTATCGTAGTCCTTTCGATAAGTAAGAGTGTTGAACCCAACGAGGAGCGTAGGAAATGATAAGCGGTTTTCAGCAAGGTATTCTCTCGTAAGCATCAAACAAGTGGTAGCAGATAGTTTTGTGATAGGACAATTTGTAACGAGCAACAAGTAACAAAAGTAAATAAAGTGCAGCAAGGTGGCCCAATCTTTTTTGTAGCAAAGGACAAGCCTGTACAAACTCTTATATAAGGAAAAGCGCTCCTGAGGACACATGGGAATATCGTCAAGCTAGTTTTCATCAAGTTGATATGATTCGCGTTCGGTACTTTGATAATTTGGTATGTGGGTGGACCAGTGCTTGGGTGCTGTTCTTACTTGAACAAACATCCCACTTATGATTAACCTCTATTGCAAGCATCCACAACTACAAAAAAAGTATTAAGGTAAACCTAACCATAGCATGAAACATATGGATCCAAATCAGCCCCTTATGAAGCAACACATAAACTAGTGTTTAAGCTTCTGTCACTCTAGAAACCCATCATCTACTTATTACTTCCCAATGCCTTCCTCTAGGCCCAAAAAATGGTGAAGTGTTTTGTAGTCGACGTTCACATAACACCACTAGAGGATAGACAACATACATCTCATCAAAATATCGAACGAATACCAAATTCACATGACTACTAATAGCAAGACTTCTCCCATGTCCTCGTGAACAAACGTGAACTACTCACAAAGCATATTCATGTTCATAATCATAGGGGTATTAATATGCATATAGGATATGAACATATGATCTTCCACCAAATAAACCAACTAGCATCAACTACAAGGAGTAATCAACACTACTAGCAACCTACTAGTACCAATCCCGGACTTGGAGACAAGAATTGGATACAAGAGATGAACTAGGGTTTTGAGACGAGATGGTGCTAGTGAAGATGTTGATGGAGATTGCCCTCTCCCGATGAGAGGAGCGTTGGTGATGATGATGACGATGATTTCCCTCCCGAGGGGAGTGTCCTCTGAGAACAGCTCTGCACGGAGCCCTAGATTGGTTCCGCCAAGGTTCCACCTCGTATATGGAGTTTCTCCCCGGAAGGTTGCTTATGATTTTTTTTCTCGACGAAAGACCTCATATAGCATAAGATGGGCATCGGAGGACCACCAGGGGGCCCACGAGGTAGGGGGAGCGCGCCCCCACCCTCGTGGACAGGGTGTGGGCCCCCTGGCCTTCATCTTTGGCGAGGATTTTTTATTATTTATTGTATGATATTCCATGGAGTTTCAGGACTTTTGGAGTTCTGCAGAATAGGTCTCTAATATTTGCTCCTTTTCCAGCCTGTAATCCCAGCCTCAAGATTCTCCCTCCTTATGTAAACCTTGTAAAATAAGAGAGAATAGGCATAAGTATTGTGACATAATGTGTAATAACAGCCCATAATGCAATAAATATTGATATAAAAGCATGATGCAAAATGGACGTATCAGGGGAGTATAAACTTTACCATTCTGCTCGGGAACCGCCTATAATGTATGTAGCATGGAAGATATCGAGATCTCTCGATTGTTATGTTGACAATGAAAGTATGCCGCTCAAAATATTATTTATCTCTGTTTCAAAACCGAGCTCTGGCACATCTACAAATCTCTGCTTCCCTCTATGAAGGGCCTATCTATTTACTTTTATGTTGAGTCATCATCCTCTTATTAAAAAGCACCAGTTGGAGATCACAGCTGTCATTTGCATCCATTACTATTAATTTATATTGAGTATGACTATGACTGGATCTCTTTACCATGAATTACAATGTTTAGTCAGTCCTTGATCTTCGTGGGTGCTCTGCATTTATGTTTTGGCGGTCTCGTAGAAAGGGCTAGCGTAGATACCATCTTGTTATATCATATTATGATTGTTTTGAGAAAGTGTTGTCATCCGAGATTTATTATTATTGCTCGCTAGTTGATTATGCCATTGATATGAGTAAATTTGAGACCTAAGTGTTATTGTGAATATGGTTAGTTAGTAATCTTTGCTGAAAACTTGAATGCTGGATTTACATATTTACAACAACAAGAGCAAACAGAGTTTGTAAAAGTTTTTCTTTATCACTTTCAGTTTATCAACTGAATTGCTTGAGGACAAGCAAAGGTTTAAGCTTGGGGGAGTTGATACGTCTCCGTCGTATCTACTTTTCCAAACACTTTTGCCCTTGTTTTGGACTCTAACTTGCATAATTTGAATGGAACTAACCCGGAGTGACGTTGTTTTCAGCAGAATTGCCATGGTGTTATTTTTGTGCAGAAATAAAAGTTCTCAGAATGACCTAAAATTTCACGGAGAATATTTTTGGAATATATAAAAATACTGGCGAAAGAATCAAGGCCAGGGGGCCCACACACTGTCCACGAGGGTGGGGGCGCGCCCCCTGCCTCGTGGGCCCCCTGGTGCTCCACCGACCTCAACTCCAACTCTATATATTCACGTTCGGGGAGAAAAAAATCAGAGAGAAGGATTCATCGCGTTTTACGATACAGAGCCACCGCCAAGCCCTAATCTCTCTCGGGAGGGCTGATCTGGAGTCCGCTCGGGGGCCCGAGAGGGGAATCGTCAGCCATCGTCATCAACAACCTTCCTCCATCACCAATTTCATGATGCTCACCGCCGTGCGTGAGTAATTCCATCGTAGGCTTGCTGGATGGTGATGGATTGGCTGAGATTTACCATGTAATCGAGTTAGTTTTGTTAGGGTTTGATCCCTAGTATCCACTATGTTCTAAGATTGATGTTGCTATGACTTTGCTATGCTTAATGCTTATCACTAGGGCCCGAAAGTGCCATGATTTCAGATCTGAACCTATTATGTTTTCGTGTGAATATATGTGAGTTCTTGATCCTATCTTGCAAGTCTATAGTCACCTATTACGTGTTATGATCCGTTAACCTCAAGTAACAATAATCGGGATACTTACCGGTGATGACCGTAGTTTGAGGAGTTCATGTATTCACTAAGTGTTAATGCTTTGGTTCGGTACTCTATTAAAAGGAGGCCTTAATATTCCTTAGTTTCCAATAGGACCCCACTACCACGGGATGGTAGGACAAAAGATGTCATGCAAGTTCTTTTCCATAAGCACGTATGACTATATTCGGAATACATGCCTACATTATATTGATGAACTAGAGCTAGTTATGTGTCACCCTATGTTATAACTATTGCATGAGGAATCGCATCCGGCATAATTCTCCATCACCAATCCAATGCCTACGAGCTTTTCACATATTGCTCTTTGCTTAGTTACTTTTCCGTTGCCACTGTTACAATTACTAGAAAACTGCCATCATACTTTTGCCACTGCTAGAAACCCCATGTTATTTTCGATCAACAGCCTTTGTTGCTTAGCCTGATCTTTCTCGTTTCACCACAAACACACTCAGTTTCTTTTGCTCGCTTCTCTCGACAGCCAAAACTCAAGGTTCTTTTGGCTATCGTTTCTGTTTTTCAGCCCTTTTTTTATCCCAGGCAGCCCAGCCAGACAACCTCCTCGCAAGCCAGTTGTCAGTTCAGCATCCGTCATTGATGCATGCTTTCGCCAGTTGTCTCGATAGCCGCGTGCATCACCCTCCAATGCCGAGGGTGATGCACCGCAGCTCACGCCGAAGGAGACCCGCCGGAAGCGCAGTATGCAGTGCAATCCGCGGATGCTTTTGAGGACCTGAACTCACACACCCGGAGGGACCTCGTCTGATGCCAACAAGGGCAGGGCTGCCCTAAGTCGACTTGGTCGCCTTAGGGCCTCGAGGTTCGCCAATTCTCGCAACAAGAAGAACAGCATTTAAGAACGAGGAAGAAGAAGAAATAGGGTTAAGGAGAAAAGATAAAAGCTAAAAGTGGTAGATGATTTGATCGACAGTGTGTTGTTCAATCGCCGTCAACCCCTTAGCTATATAAGAGGGGGCTGTACTTCCCGTGCAAGGAAAAGACTTGGATTCACGTCCAAAACCCTAGTGAAATTCGAATTGGTTTTGTCCAAACTTTCCAAAACTGTTCGGTCTAAAACTGGCTGCATATTGTGGGTCTTTTTTGAGGTTGTAAACGACATCGGATGGAAACAATCTTGACCGTTTCGACGAGGCGAACAACTTTCATGTTGAACGTTTTTTCATCAGATGTCATCTAGAGGGTCAAATCACTTGCGCAAAACAGCTAATTATTTACGCAGCTCATCAGACATACCCACATATGTGTCTGGTTCCGGGCGTCATATTTTGCTCACTGGAGTGTCGCGCTGTGAGGGCTCTAACTTTTGCATACGATCCCGGATTGGGACGATCTTTATATCAAAATCAATCGTTTCGACGAGACGCACAACTTTCATGTTGAAGCTTTCTAAATTTGAAGCCATATTAATGGGGTTTCTATCCATTATTTAATCTGGTGTCGACATGAGCATCTCTGAACTTGTCATAACTTTTGCATCCGAGCTCCGTTTTAGACCATCTTCATATTCATCTTGATCTTCTTGAAGAGAGCCATCTCATGGTGAATTTCAATAGTAAGTTTTAATTAATCTTGACATAGTTTCAAGACACTCTTTATAATCGTGCCACTTTTGAGCGTCAACATTTCCATACTACTTTGCTACTAAATACTTTGCTGCAGATACTAAGTTATCCAGGTGTAGTTGAATTGACAACTCAACTGATAATACTTGAGAATATTCTTTGGCTCCTTTTGTGTCGAATCAATAAATTTGGGTTGAATACTTGTCGGGGCGGCTGATCTGGCCCACGAACACCTATGGGACCGGCGGACCGAGCCCCTTTCGGTTCGGCGGGGGGCGGAGGTCGCACGAAGAGCAGATCGAGGCGAAGCACACGAGCGGTTTACCCAGCTCTCGAGCTCAGAGAGATAACACTCCCTACCGCTGCATGTCCGAGTGTATTGAGTTCTTGCTCGGAGCTACTGAGTGCTACAAGACACAAGCCGCTAATCTAGACCGAGCGTGAGTGTCCTCCGGCTTCGAACCTCTCGAGCCTCTCTCCCTCCCCCCTTCTCCCACGCTACATGGGCCTCCTTTTATATGCTAAAGGGTCTCCGACAGTGGCAATGTAGACAAGGGTAAAATGGAAAAGGAGTGGTTGGTACAAATGCCTACTTGTACAAAGGTATCATAACTAACCCCGACGGCAGGGACAAAGGCATTAAATGCCCGCTCACGCCGCCTCTAACAAAGGCAGTAAAGGGACCATTGGGGCGCCACCGCTTGCCACGATGGCAATCTTGTCACGCCGCTTGCCACATCACAAGCTCCACTGGTCAAGACGGCCTCTTGCCACGCTGCGGCCTAGAAAGGTCCTGTATGGCACACGTTAGTGGATGTCTTTGGAGCCAGCAGTCTGATGGTGAGGTCTGTCAGCGGCAAGCGCCTTTGTCACGGTTGTTGTCTTGTCGCGTCCGGAAGCTTGTCGCTCATCGGGCCTTCCCCCAAGCTCCTCTTGCCGGGCCTTGTCTCCTAGGGTGCCTTGGGTGGCCTTACCGCAAGCTCCTCTTGCCGGGCCTTCACGCCCCGAAGCTTGTCGCTCACCGGCCTTCCCGCAAGCTCCTCTTGCCGGGCCTTGTCTCCTAGGTGCCTTGGGTGGCCTTCCGGCAAGCTCCTCTTGCCGGGCCTTGTCTCCTTGGCTTGAATACTTTGTTCTTGAATGGCTCCAAAGGAACCACGGAGGACCTTGGCGGTCACCCTAAGCCTTGCCGTGGAGGGTTGCAATCGCCTGCACAAGTTCGGGATACTAGGGTACCCCTTCTCTAGTACACCGATAGGAGAGCGCCTGGCTGGGCCACACGGTGCCGAAGGCTGTTGGGCCAGGCCCAAACAGGCACGGCAGACGCCATGGCTGGGTTACGCCGTAACTCACCCCGGACCCACCACGCCCTCCACGAACGGCACGCGTCGAATGCGGCGTCGTGTGAGAGATCGTGGGTGGTTTCTTTATTCGGAAAAACGGAACGTCTGCCCCCTCCCTCTTTATAAGCAGGGGAAACAGGGGCAGTCCGCCCATCTCGCCAGTTGCTGTCCAATCTCGAAAAAAACCCGCTGCTCCCCCCTTCTTCCCAAAGGTCAAGAGAGAGTAGCGCCCACTTCATCGCCACCAAAGCATCACCAACGCTGCCGATCTTCCTCACCACCTCCGCCATGGCTCTGAAAGTCGACAAGGGAAGGCCGTGAAGTCGGCCGAGGCGCAGCGCTTGCGGCGTGGAAGGAGCGGCAATCTTTCCCCACTCACCACGAGGGAGCCGAGGAGTACTACTACCTCTTCCGTCGACGGAGACGCGAGCGCATCGCGCATGAAGGTACTCCTACCGCCGCTTGAACCGGGCTCAATGGGTACCTTTCTTCGCGCCGTTCTTCTCACTGCGGGCTCGCCTCGCCTTTTCTCTGAATTTTTCTGCGATATCATGAACACCTACGGGTTCCGCCTCCCTTGACTTCACCCCCAATGCTGTTACGACCATGGCGGTTTCGCACATCTCTGCGAAAACTTTGTCGGAGTCCATCCTTTTCCGCCACTTCTTTATGCCCCGAGTTGAGAGAGGGGAGCCTCTTTCCGGTGGGATCGCCTGATCTCGAGGACCGCAAGAAGGAAGCCTATCTCGAGGGAGAGCTCGCAGCAAATGGGATGAGTGGAGAGCAGCGGTGCTGCATTGTCAAGGAGAACCCGCAGCCGCATCGCCATCGCCAAACCTCGGTATTAGGCGGCAACGATTGAGTAGTCTGGCCCCTAAGACGCTTAGGGTCAAGATTGCCGCTATCCGGATCTCTGCTACCGAGGCTTGGCTGGACTCCATCAGAGGGCGTCGTTGGCGCAGATTTCCTTCGTCAGCCAGACGCTTCGCGGGAGAGGGGAGACCCGCTGGGAGTTCCGGAACACGGCGGATATCATGAGGCTGCGCCCGTGCCTCAACTTCAATTTCACCGCCCTGAACTGACGCGATGCTCTTGGAGCTGTTCAAGCACGATCTCGAGCATCCCGGAGCGCTCAAAGGTTGCCGAAGAATGTCGCCCTGTGCGGTAAGCAATTCCTCGCTTCGACCGCATCCGCGGGTAATGATGTTGTTGTGCGACTCCCATGGAATCGTTCCAACCTGGCAAGAGCCTGCAGATGACGTCGTGCGAGTGTTCTTTGACAGCCTGGTAGAAGTGTCGGTCCGCCCCGATGAACAGAAGAGCCTCACCCACGATACCACTGATGATGAGATGCAGCGCATCGCCACCAGGCTGGAAGAGGCGGCAGCAGCCGATGCCGCAGGCGAGTTCGGATTCACCATGGAGGAGGCAGAGGCAGCAGAGGCGGCAAGCCTTGTCGAGCGAGGGGAGTTTGCCGGCGAGGAAGAGCTTGTCGCCCGAAATCGAGTCGAAGCGAGTTCGCCGAGGGCGCCTCCTCCTTCGTGACAAATGCCGCGAGTGAGCCCCCAGCTCCACCAAGAAGGCGCTTTCGCAAGGCCGAGACGAAGCGGGCGGCAGACGGGTCATCAGCCGGCTGGCTGACGCGCTTCCACCGCTGCAAGCATCAATGTTGCCATGAGCACCTCACGCCGCTGCGGCAACTGGAGCGGGCCTCGCAGACCACCGCTTGCTTCCCACCAAGCGCCAAGGGAAACTACCTCCGCTTCGTCAGATCGAGGCGGGCTGGGGAACTTGATCTCTCCGCGCCAAATTCGACGAGGAAGAAGAAGAGTAAGATTCTTTGCAAGATTTGTAGTTCTTGGACTTGTTGCTTTGTCTTGTATCTCGATTTGCTTCACTCAACCCATTCCTTTTCGTGACGCCGCCCAGAGAGCGTCGAAGAGAGCCAAGGCCCGGTGATTGTCATCGAGGACGAACCCACCATGACAAAGCAGGAGGCGCGTCTGAGACCACCTTGCCGGATGCGGCAACTTCTTCCTCAGCAGCCCCTCAAACAGAAGTATATGGTTTACTTCCTGCCGTTAGGCATGCGTGGGTGCCCTTTCTTTGCCGATATCTCGATCGCTGATTTGTGTAGGAGCAGAGCAGCCTTACCAGAGTGCCCCGAAGCCGCCTCCCCGACATGCCTTCTGCTTCGACTACACCGCCAAGGGAGGATTCCCGGCAAGGGAGCCTTCTCCCAAGGGAGACTTCTCCCAAGGGCGGTTCTCCGGCAGGGACAGCTCTCCGGCAAGAAGGGACAAGACCAGCGATCTCTCAAGGCGGAGACCATGATCATGGACCTTAGCATGTAATCCTCTTGCTTGAAAACTTTCCTTGTGTTCTTCTTCTTCTGATTTTCTTTTTGAATATTTGCTTGACTTTTCTTCATTTTCCGTCGCCGATCCATCCGCCACAGAGCTAATGGAGACCGAGGCCGGGCGAGGAGGACGCTGCTGTAATATCGACGACGCCACGCCATCGGAGAAGAAGCTGGCGCCGACGAGCCCACCGGCAAAGAGGCCGCCAAAGCCGCCAGAAAGCCGGGCGAGGGTCCGGCGATCGTGACTGACGGCCCACGAGGCCGCAGGGAGCGCCAGCGCCACGCCGACCGCCGATCCCTCCGCCGTTGTAGCAGCTGTCGGGCTCAAGAGCCCCAGCCAGCGCCCTATTTGAAGGCCGGCGATGGCGTCTTCATCAAGCTCCCATGGGCGTCGAGCTCCTGTATACCGGCGAAGGAGAAACTTTGATGAAGAGCTGCTCGCCTCACGGATCGACGCCGGTCGACGCACCAAACAGCGTTAGCCGCGAAGTCTGGGAGGAGCAATGCCGCGAAGCCGCTGTCGCTCTACCGCGCTTCGGCAAGCCAAGCCGAATCCCGGAAGCGCTTGTCGCGAAGGCGGGAGCAGACATAGAGAAGCGCTGGAGGAGCTCGATGGCCTCAACCAGAAGCTCTCCGGCCCTTGGCGAGGAGCGGGAGCGACTTCGCCGAGGAGCGCAAAGCCTTCCTCCTCGTAAGGCTCAAGCTGAGGAGCAACAACGGGCTTGCCGCCCGAGAAGCTATCTGCGCAGAAGGCGAGTTGGCGCAGAAGGAAGGTTAATCTTGACAGCCATGAGGAGGATCTAGCCACGCCAAGCAAACATTTGGCGGGGCTCTCAAGGAAGCAAAGGATGCTGCCGCAATGCCGAGGCCGCCAAGAAGGAGCCGAGACGAAGGTGATGCAATCGAGGCCAATCTCAAGGAGAGCGGCGAGGAGCTTGCTGCACTCAAGCATGAGCGCGAGAAGGACGCCACACTCTTGGCGAGCCTGCAGGCTGCCTCGCCGAGAGGAGCAAGGAGCTCAAGCGCCGCCAAGGATTCCAACGCAGATCTTGAGTTGAAGCCGACCACCTTGACTCGGTATTTGGATGGCGCCAGGAGCAGGAGGTGGCCTTGAAGGAGAAGATCAAGGCCGACGAGGCGTCATGGCGAAGTCTTCTTGCCGCCTGCATTACCTTTAGGGAGAATATGGAGCACCTGGACCGAGGGTCTCGTGGATGTTGCTGCAGCCATCGACAGTGAGTCGGGCGCACTGGGATGGAGGATCTTGGATATTCCTCCGATGAGCACCTCCGACCCAGGCCAAGCTCAGCTTGTTCTTCAAGGGCGTGGTGACAGCCCTCCAGCCGACTCGGGAAGAAATCCCAAAGCGGTGGCCGAGGAGTCGCTACCAGATCTGCTGGAGCTCTTCAAAAGGTGCCGATGAAGGTGGCCTTCTCGCAACCTGTGCCTCAACCTCACCAACGTCCTCAAGTCCTTGCCGCCAGATCTTTGATGTGGAAGCGCTCAAGACCCTTGTCGCGCCCATCGTGGGCTGTGGTGAGCAGGATCAAGAGGGTTGAGGGCGATCGCGTAGATTAGGCCGCCCGCTTTCTCTTTTTCTTGCCGCTGCTGGTCATGTTATGAGAACAATCTATTAGAACTGCGACAAGCTATCTTGTAATATAACTCTATTTCGGGTAGCAATTGCTATGTTATTTCCTTTACTTGGTTCCTTCCTTTGTATGTTTTTGCCCTCGCTTTTTAGGGAACTTGTCGTATGAGCACACAGGCATGGCGGCCGTAGTACGGACGTCAAGAGCTTCTTTGGCGGTGCCGCTCCGACAAGTAACCTTGTCGCAACTAGTCGCAGCTCACTTAAGTTGTTGAGCGGACTCGAAACAAAGTAAGGGCGCAACTAGCTACGAGTTGGTTCCTCCGCCAAGAGTGTTTTTCCATACAAAAGTACGGTCGTTCGAGGAAGATAACTTAAAAATTTAAAACTGATTGCTCAAACTTTAGCAACTTAGCTTTTACATTGTTTGCTTCCGTAAGGCTAGACTTCCTTGAGCGACGCTTGGTCCACACCATTAGCTTCTCCTTTCCCCCCGGCAAACTTGTGGGCGAGGGAACCTTCCTTTCTTTGAGAAAGAGAAAGAAGAGAAAATAAAGATATGGAGCCTTATGACTCGTTATTGCTTACCGGGGGTAGGTGCTGCACAAAGTGTCAGATAACGCATGCAAAATAGAAGTAGAAAGCATGAGATTGACAAGATGTGCGAAGCACATTAGCTTTACTTATGCACGGGGTCTGCGCCCGGCTTTGTACAAAGGATTACATGGAACATCGGCAAGACTTGTACAAAAGGTGGTTCTTTGGAACAGGTTCAACAACCGCCTCTGAGTAAAACTTACGAAGATGCTCAATGTTTCAGGAGTTGCTCACCGGAATGCCATCTTCGGTCTCAAAGGCGACGACGCCGAGCCTAGTGACTCGTTTCACCCGTGAAAGGGCCTTCCCACTTCGGGCGTCAACTTGTTGGAATTCTTGGCGGACTGAGCGCGCGAAGAACAAGGTCGCCTTCCTCGAGACTTCCGCATTAACTTTGCGGCTATGGTAGCGGGCGCAAAGCTTGTCGGTATCGAGCAGCTCGTCTGACAGAAATTTCGAAGACGATCCTCCTCAAGGAAGCGGTAGCGTCATGTTGTCATAACTGCTCTTGCTCAAGCTCATCATAAGCGAGCACTCAAGGTGATCCGTGATACGAAGTTCCGTGGGGAGAAGCGCCTCTGCTTTCGTTAGACTAGAGCGAAAGGTGTCCGGCGATGGCTCGATTTGGCGTCGTCTGATCGACCAAAGAACCACGGGCAGACTCCTCAATTCGATTCTTTCCGCACTTGTGCAGCCTGTCGAAAGTTCTGGTCTTGAGCCCAGCGACTTCAAAGATTTGCCCTCTCCGCTTGACCGTTACTTCTCGGATGAGCAATAGAAGCGAAGCAGACCTTGGCGCCAAGATCTTGGACGTACTGTATGAAGGTGCGGCTCATGAATTGTGTGCCGTTGTCGGTGATGATCCTGTTAGGGATTCCTAAACGGCAAACAATCGACCTAAAGAACTTGACTGCTGACTGTGCTGTCACCTTCCTCACTGTTTCCACTTCCGGCCACTTTGTGAACTTGTCGATTGCAACGTACAAGTACTCAAAGCCCAAACGACTTCGGGGAAAGGGGCCGAGGATGTCGAGCCCCCTGCACCGAAAATGGCCGGGATAAAGGGATCGTCTGGAGAGCTTGAGCTGGCTGGTGTATCTGCTTGGAATGGAACTCGCACGCTTCACACTTGGTTACTTGTGCGGTTGCATCTGGAGGGCTGCCGGCCAAAGAAACCTTGCTTAAAGCGCTTTTTGCGGCAAGTGCTCTGGCGCCAATGTGGTGACCACATATGCCTCCATGTATCTCCGCCAACATCTTTTGTCCGTCTTCCCGGTGAATACACTTCAATTTCACACCGTTGAGTCTTCTTCTCAGACAAAGTGTGTTGTCGACATAAACTGGTACATACTTGATCGCCGGGCTACTCTTTCCGCTTCTTCTTGCTCTTCGGAAGTTCTCCTGTCTCAAGGAAGCGGACAATCTGCTTTGTACCCATGCCGGAGCTTGTGGCTCGACAACAAGGACTAAAGGCACATCTGCTTCGCAGGAACATCTGCTTCCACGGCGAGAACTCCGCGGCTCAGCCGAGCTTGACGTTCCCCAGCAAGCTTGCCGAGCAAAACTTGTGGAGCGCTCGCTTCAACGAACAAACCCTAGGGCTTGCCGGAGCAGACCGCTTCCTCGACCCTTTGGTGTTGATCTTGAGGACCTACTTGACGGCGACTTGGAAGCTCTGCCGGAAAATAGTCACCAGAGATCAACTTCCTCTTCTTGCTCTGTCCGGTTGATGGCGTTCTGACGGTTGGGTCGACTTGAGCACAAAAATCCACTGGTTCCACAGGTAACTTAAGTGCAGCGCGCCTTGACGAACCATCGGCAATGTCGCTCTGAGCTCTTGGAACATGTTCCATTTGCGGCCGTCAAAGTGCTCTTCTAGCTTTCTTACTTCATCAACATAAGCTTCCATCAACGGACTCGATAACTCTTGTTCACTTGGCGGATGACAAGTCGTGGAGTCACCCCGACAATGAGCTTCTTGATCCCAAGGTCTACTGCGATCCTGAGACCGGCAAGCAAACCTTCATACTCTGCAGTATTGTTTGTTGCTTGCTCCTTGGGAAAGTGCATCTGGATTACGTACTTGAGGTGCTCTCCGGTGGGTGCAACAAGTAGCACGCCAAGACCGGGCGCCTTTCAAGCTGAAGAAGGCACCATCAAAGTACATCAGCCACTCTTTGCTTGCTTCCTTGACGGGATGCTCGTTTGCGGAATTTCTTCATCTTGTGTTGGCGTCCATTCTGCTATGAACTCCGCCAATGCTCTGCTTTGGATAGTTGAAGTGCTCTCAAACTTGGGGCCAAAGCTTGGCCGGTTCGATTGCCCACTCGACAATCCACCTTTGTTGCCTCTGGATTTTGCGAGATCCTCTTGACGGAAAGCAGTGACGACTGTGATCTCATGTGCACAGAAGTAATGGCGCAGCTTTCTCGAGGCCATAAGGAGGCCGAAAAGCAATTTACGCACACCGAGTACCTTGACCTAGCCCCCCTGCAGAAGGGCCCGACAAAGTAAACTGGGCGCTGCACTATTCTTTTACGCATCTTCTCATGCGTCTGCGTAGATCCGTCCTTGTCGGGACGAGCTTCTTAGGGGTGAAGCCTTGCTTCGTCATTTGGATGCATCTCGCCATGGTTGCTAGCTCATCATCCGCCTCCCTCTCCGCTACTAACGCAGCACTAACCACTTGATTGGTTGCCGCTATATATAGCGACAACTTCTCTTGTGGCTTAGGTGCGACAAGTGTTGGAGTGGAGGATGTATCTCTTCAAGTCTCGCAGCGCAGCCTCCGCTTCCGGAGTCCATTTCATCGGACCTGCCTTTTACAAAATTTTGAAAAATGGCAGGGCGCGCTCAGCAGACCTAGAGATAAACCTGCTGAGAGCAGCTATGCAACCGGCAAGTATTCATACATCCTTGACGCGCTTTGGTGCTTCAATCTGCTCAATGGCCTTGATCTTGCTGGGATTGGCTTCAATTCCCCGCTGAGACACGAAGAAGCCGAGAAGCTTGCCGGAAGGGACTCCAAACACACACTTCTCAGGGTTGAGCTTGAGGTTGATCTTGGCTTGATTTGCAAAGGTTTCGTCTAAATCTTGAATCGTAGTCGCCTTGTCCTTGCTTTTGACCACTATGTCATCCATGTAGGCTTCCACATTTACGTGCATTTGCGGCTCAAAAGCGTCATGGACTACTCTTGCAAATGTTGAACCAGCATTCTTTAATCCGAAAGGCATCCGTGCGAAAGCGAGTATGTGCCACATGGGGTGATGAATGTGGTCTTCTCCTCATCCTCTTACGCCATGAAGATCCGATGATATCCTGAGTATGCATCCGAAATGAAAGCAAATCACATCCGCCGGGAGTCAACAATCTGGTCGATGCGCGGCAAGGAAATGGGTCTTTGGGACAAGCTTTATTGACATCGCTAAAGTCGATACAAAGCCTCCATTTCCCGTTTGCCTTGCATACAACTCTGAGATTGGCCAACCACGTAGGATGGAGCACTCCTCTGACAAGGCCTGCTGCTTCCAATTTCTTGATTTCTTCTGTGATGAATTCTTGGCGCTCCACTGCCTGCTTCCTGACTTTCTGCTTGACGGGCCACGCATGAGGACAAACATCAAGATGGTGCTTAATTACTTTCCTGGGAACACCGGGGATGTCAGACGGTTGCCACGCAAACACGTCGACGTTCGCCCGCAGGAAAGCAACGAGCGCGCCTTCCTATTTAGGGTCGAGAGTGGCACCGATGGTGAAGGTACCACCGGTGCCGTCCTCCTTGGCGGACACCTTCTTGGTCTCGGGTGGAGCTGCCATCGTCTTCTTACACTTGCCGGTGGAGCTCGATGGTGCGTCCTTGGCAGGTAGCGCAGCACTCAGAAGAGGTGCGCTTGCCGGAGTGGGCATCGAGCTCTTGCCGGACTTGGTCTTCTTTCTTCGCCCGGAGCTTCAAATGACAAGTGGCTTGCAATCACGCGCAATTTGCTTCCCGGTAGATCTTGTCGGCGCAGATAAGAGCATCCTTCTTGTCGCCAGGAAATAGATGACACTTATCGGGCCTGGCATCTTCAAAGATGTTGTATGCATAGTGAGAGGTCGCCATGAATTTGGCGAGTCTTTGGGCGGCCAAGTATCCCATTGTAAGGCAATGGAAAGTCGAGAACGTCAAAAGTGACCCTCTCGATCCACGAAGTTCAACTTCATTTGCCAAATGTCACCGGCAACGTGATCTTTCCCTTCGGCTTGCTCCTTCCCGGATTGATCCCTTGGAATGTGCCGGTCTCTTCGAGCTCGCCATTAGGGATCTGGAGTTTCTGGAGCACCGCGGAGGAGATCAGGTTCAAGCCGGCCCCGCCGTCAACTAGCATCTTAGTGACCTTGAGGTTGCGGATAGTTGGTGAAACCAACATCGGCAAGCACCCGACCGCAGCTTCTGTGATCGTGGTGGTCCTCAATATCAAAGATGATAGGCGTCTTTGGACCATTTCGAGGCTTGCGTGACTCGGCGGATGGTTTTTGCGCATTGACTTCCCACATCCACCGCTTGAGTGGCGGTGTGAAGTATGCAGAAGAAGCACCGCCGTCAACGCCACAGGACCTCTGTGGCTTCTGGAACTCCTCCTCGTCGGTCTCGCCATCATCCATGTCTTCATCATCGCCATTAAATCGTCTTCATCCTTGTCGCGGCCACGGGAGGTCTGTCTCCTTGCCGCTGCTTGGCCTTGCCGTGGCGTCCTCCTCGGCCGGGACGTTTCTTGCTAGCTCCTCCAGCACCTTCCTGGGCCTTCTCCTTGTCGCGTCGTTCGTATTCAGCCTTCTGCTGCTCGACAAGCTGCTCGACCTTTTTGCAGCTCTGGAGGTCATGGCCCTTGGTGCGGTGGATCTTGCAGTACTGTTTGTTGGAGCCGTCCTGCTTGTCGGCGACCGCCACAGCCTGGCAGTTGGTGCCAGCGGCAACCTCCTTGCCGAAGCTACCAGCCTTGGCTTTCTTGGCGCCTCCTCCGTTCTTGGACTGCTCAACAACTAGCACATCTTTGCCTTTCTTCTTCCTGTTGTTCCGCCGCGGTTTTTTCTTTGCCGGGCGGTCTCCTCACTATCGATCCTCCCGCTTGAGATTCTCTCCGGAGTCTCCTCCCTTCCTCAAAGACGTGCACACTTGTCGGCCGGGGCATATAGCTCATCGACGTCTACGATCTTGCACATCGCCATCTCCTCCCGCATCTCGCGTTTCGCACGCTCGATGGAACGCAGCTGATTACATCATGGCAGGTGGACATCCGGGATGTTGTGTTGTCTGTGGTGAATCTCCAGAATGTACTTGCGGGGCTCTCCTTCCTTCCGGGCGGCGAGATGAAGGTCGCTTTCTTGGCCATGGGGCTTGTGGCGCTGTAAAAGCGCCGACAAACTGATGGCATAGATCTCGCCAAGAGGATATGGAGTTGTCCGGCAAGTGCATGAGCCAGATCTCGACATTGGGCTTGAGCACCAGCCGGGAAGTAGTTGGCCGTGATCTTGTCGCCTACGCCCGGCAGCTTCTTGCACCGCGATGGTGTAGATGCCGAGGAACTCCGACGGATGCGCCTCGCCGTCGTACTTCTCTGCACGTCTCGGCTTGAAATTCTTCTTCTTTGGGCCATCGGACTTGCCGCACCTCACGAGTGAGAACGCGGGGCAACCTACCGCGTCTGGCAAGTCGCTGGTTCTCTGGCGCATGCATGTCGGCAGAGGGCCCAACGCGCTGGTCGGATTGATGCAGCTTCTCTTGGCGCTCGATCACGAGTTCGAGCGTCTTCTTGCTCGTTCGTGAAGAACTTGGCGCTGATCGCGACGAGCTCGTGGATCCGGCGATGCGGTGGAGTCGCTGTCGAGGTGGGTCCGGCGAGTCGGCGATCTTGACCTTCGGGCGGAGAGTGCATGGTGGTTGCACCCCACCGGTTTAAATCGCCACCGGCTCGTGTTTAGCGATCCTGCCGCGGCAGCGATGCACTTTCGGCTGCCGTGGAGCGTCGCCGTTAGCAAAGCCGATGAGACTACGAATGGTGGCCCTCCATTCATCGACCTTGTCGGCCGTTGGAGGGTAGTCCAGAGCGATTGAGCTCTCGCCAAAGCTTCGCTGGAGTGGTGGGTGGCGATGCGGCGCAAGGCGAGGCGGGATATGCTCGGACTTCTAACTATGTTAGAAGGAGCGATATCCCGTCCAGCGACCGTGCCTCGCTTTCGCGCCAAAGATGTTGGCGTGCATGCGGTCTTGAGCATCTCGAGATCCACCAGCTCGATCTTGGTCCAACGAGCGTATGGCGTTGTGAATACCATGATCTTTGTCGGTCCCGCGCCTCTGAGACGGGCAGGCGCGGTGCATGTACGGACGCCGAGGTCAAGCAGCCTTGTCCTTGGACTTGGCGACCGTGGGCTCCCGTCGGCGTCCATTCTTCGCCACGTCTACCCCACCACCCGTTTGCTCTCGATGGTGGTGGGTTCGGACGAACGGAACATCTCGCCAAGCCTTCTTCTTCGGTGGCATGTCGATGAAGATGATGAAGATCTAGCTTCGTGTGGACGCCGGATCAGGTTCACACAATCTCGACGCCCCCTACGGCGTGCCAAAGATGTCGGGCGGTGATCCGCCCATTTAACACCTATGGGACCGGCGGACCGAGCCCCTTTCGGTTGGCGGGGGCGGAGGTCGCCTGAAGAAGCGAGATCGAGGCTAAGCACGAGCGGTTTACCCAGCTTCGGAGCTCTCAGGAGAGATAACACTCCTACTGCTGCATGTCTGAGTGTATTGAGTTCTTGCTCGGGAGCGCTGAGTGCTACAGTACACACAAGCCGCTAACGAGACCGAGCGTGAGTGTCCTCTGGCTTCGAACCTCTCGAGCCTCTCTCCCCTCCCCCTTCTCCTACGTTGCGCATGGGCCTCCTTTTATATGCTAAAGGGGTCTCCGACAGGTGGCAATGTAGACAAGGGTAAAAATGGAAAAGGAGTGGTTGGTACAGCTACTTGTACAGTGTATCATAACTAACCCCCGACGGCGGGGGACAAAAGCATTAAATGCCCGCTTCACGCCACCCTAACAAAGGCAGAAAGGGACTGGCTGTGGGCGCCACCGCCACGATGGCAATCTTGTCAGCCACACATCGCTCACCGGGCCGACGGCCTCTTGCCACGCTGTGGCTACCAGAAAGGTCCTGTAGGCGACACGTTAGTGGATGTCTTTGGAGCCTTGTACTGAGTGGTGGTCTGCGGCAGCGCCTTGCGGCGGTTGTTGTCTTGTCGCGTCCGGAAGCTTGTCGCTCACGGGCCTTCCAGCAAGCTCCTCTTGTCGGGGCCTTGTCTCCTAGGTGCCTTGGGTGGCCTTCGGCAAGCTCCTCTTGCCGGGGCCTTTTGTCCGGAAGCTTGTCGCTCATCCGGGCCTTCGGCAAGCTCCTCTGCTTGGGGCCTTGTCTCCTAGGGTGCCTTGGGTGGCCTTCGAGCAAGCTCCTCTTGCCGGGACCTTGTCTCCTAGGTGCCTTGGGTGGCCTTCCCGGCAAGCTCCTCTTGCCGGGGCCTTGTCTCCTTGGCTTGAATACTTTGTTCTTGAATGGCTCCAAAGGAACCATGGAGGACCTTGGTGGTCACCCGGTAAGCCTTGCCGCGGAGGGCTGCAACTGCCCGTGCACAAGTTCGGGATACTAGGGTACCCCTTCTCTAGTACACCGACAATACTCTACCCTCGAAAACTGTTGGGATCCCCTGTACTCGTGGGTTATGAAGGATCTTCAACAATACCAGGTTCCTAATCACAAATCTCATCTCCTCGCAATTTACATTATTTGCCATTTGCCTCTCGTTTTCCTCTCCCCCACTTCACAAAAATTTGCTGTTTTATTTGCCCCTCTTTTTCGTTCGCCATTTTCTCGTCAGATCTATCTGTGTTCTTGCTTTCTAGTCATAATGGCTAGCTTGCCTACTCCTCCTTTGTCACCAGATTTTGAAGTGCTTTACTTCAAGCAAAGACAAGGAGAAAATTTGAAAGATGCTTGGTATAGGCTTATGGAATCTTATCATATTTGCAATTTAAAGGGGGGCGCTAAGATTTTTCTTCGTAATTTGTACGTAGGATTGGCTTTCCATCATAGACAACTCCTAGATTTTGCCGCTAAAGGGAATTTTATTGAGCTTGATACCAATGCTGCCTATGAAATTTTAGAAGGAACTTTGGGTGTTCCACCTCAAAAGAAGGGGTTTTATTTCACCCCAGAGGGAGTTCAAATGTTAGATAAACTTGGTGATTTGCATAAACATATGGTTGAATTGCAAAAATATAATGAACCCCTCAAACATCTCAATGGTAGTATCAATCGCATGAATACCTTAATTACTCTTTGCAACAAGCGATTGGATATTTTGGATCTAAAGATGGTTTCTTTTCCGGAGAATTTAGGGAAGCGTAAAGAGCCTCCAGGGTTTGAGAAAACCCATACAAAAGTTGGCAAAACTACGGATGACAAAACTTAGATCCTTGCTTTATGCCTAGCTAAGGGCGTAAAACTATAACGCTTGTTGGGAGGCGACCCAATGAATAAAATTTATTTTTTATTTTTGCTTTGTGTTCTTGAGTGTTTACACAATTATTTTACTGTTATGATTGTGTTTTTTGTGTTTTAATTAGTGCTTGTGCCAAGTAGAACCTATAGGATCTTCTTGGGTGATAGTTGTTCGATCTTGCTGAAAAAAATAGAAACTTTTGCGCTCACGAAAACAATTCTTATTTTTTACCAGAGTGTGATTGACAATTATTTTTGAAGAAGATTAATATACAAATTGTTAAGGTCATCCTATTTTTTCTGAATTTTTGGAGTTTCAGAAGTGTTCGAACAATTCAGGTTACTACAGACTGTTCTGTTTTTGTCAGATTCTGTTTTCTTTGCGTTGTGTGCTTGTTTTGATGGCTTTATGGTTTTATTTGATGCGTTTTTGCCATAGAAAAGTTGGAATACAGTAGATATAATGCAAGAACAAAATATGAATAGGTTGAAACAGTACTTATAGTAGTGATTTATTTTCTTATACTAACGGATCTCACGAAGGTTTTGTTGAGTTTTGTGTGATTGAAGTTTTCAAGTTTTGGGTTATCTTACGATGGATGAAGGAATAAGGAGTAAGAAGAGCCTAAGATTGGGGATGCCCCGGCATCCCAACCTATTATCCAAAATAGAGCAAGCAACTAAGCTTGGGGATGCCCCGAGTGGCATCCCCTCTTTCTTCTAACGACCATTGGTATTTTACTTGAAGCTATATTTTTATTCGTCACATACTATGTGTTTTGCTTGGAGCGTCTTGTATCTATGAGTCTTTCTTGTCTTATTTTGTGTTTTAAATCTTGAATCCTTGCTGGACACACCTATTTGAGAGAGCCAAAATTATGTCATGACTTGTTAGAATTGCTCTCTATGCTTCACTTAAATCTTTTATGAGCTATGGACTTGCTCTAGTGCTTCACTTATATCTTTTTGAGCATGGTGTGCTTTAGTATTTTTTTAAGAAATGCTCTCTTGCTTCACTTAGACTTATTTGAGAGTTAGTAAAATTTTCAAGAAATTCTTTCTTGCTTCACTTAAATTAATTTGAGATAAATAAATATTATGCTCATGATCTTCACTTATATTTGTTTGAGCTTATGAAAAGCAACATATGAAAATTAGTTCCAAAGTGATAGATATCCAAGAAGGATATAATAAAAACTTTCATGAAGATCACTGGACAAAATAAACTTGATTCTTAGTAATAGTTTTGAGATATGATGATGTGATACGTGAGTTATGTTGATGAGTAATTATGCTTTAGTAAGAATATTGGTGTTAAGGTTTGTAATTCCCTATGCAAGAACGGAAGTCAATAATTATGCAATGAAATTATATCCTGCTTGCGGTGCATTATTTGGTGTTAATTATGCTTAAGGCTCTCTTATGAGATTATTTGTTTCTTGGTTGGTCGCTTCCCAATCTTTTGCTAGCCTTCATTTTGCACTAAGTATGATCTCTACTTGTGCATCCAAAAACCTTTAAACCAGTTTGCCACATGAGTCCACTATATCTACCTATATGCGGTATTCTTTTGCCGTTCTAAGCAAATTTGTATGTGCCAACTCTAATTTTCAAAATAAACTTCTCTTTTGTGTGTTTGTACTGCTCTCGGAGCGGTGAGGGGTGGCTAATACTTTCCATGCTAGATGTGTTATTCTCACAATGAGTGTTTATTCACTTGTCAATGCTCAAGAGTAAGGCAAAGGTATTAGGGATGCTTGGTCCCCAAATAAAAAATGAGTTTACTTTATGTTGTCAAATAGTAAATTCCTTGGAAAGTATTGGTATGGAGGCAACCGTGGATACGACTAGCCATGGAAAGTGAATGTATGGTTGGAAAAGGAATAAACTTTATTTTCTGTTTGGGAACCGCCTATGACATATCTAGCATGGAAAGTATTGGGAACTCTAAGTCATTTTCGTTCGTGGGAAAGACACACCTCCCAAAATGTTGTTATCTCTCAATTTTATCTTTGAGCTCTGCACCTCTACAAATCTCTACTTCCCTCTGGGAAGGACCTTTCTTTTACTTTATGCAATTTTTATTTTTTGAATTTGAGTCTCCATCTTCTCTTATAAAAGCACCAACTAGGAG
This sequence comes from Aegilops bicornis, assembly GCA_021605145.1. Taxonomy (NCBI): domain Eukaryota; kingdom Viridiplantae; phylum Streptophyta; class Magnoliopsida; order Poales; family Poaceae; genus Aegilops; species Aegilops bicornis. The sequence continues at coordinate 339,012,448 of CM038672.1, read as the reverse complement.
GCAATATGATCGTACTTGAGTATTGGGTGTAGTTAATATGCGAGTGTGTTTCATGAATGGATCAATGATTAAGCATGATAGGCTAGGGATAACTTATTTTAGCGTTTGTATTTTGAAAGACATGGTTGCTTGTTGATATGCTTGAGTATTTAAATTATCATGTCAAAATTAGACTCTTGCTTTGTATCACATAAAAGTCCAAATGTCCATGCTATAAAGAAAGTAATATGATATGACATGCTAGGCAGCATTCCACATCAAAAATTCTGTTTTTATCACTTACCTACTCGAGGACGAGTAGGAGTTAAGCTTGGGGATGCTGATACGTCTCCAATGTATCTATAATTTTTTATTATTCCATGTTGTTATATTATCAACTTTTATAATCATTTTATAGTCATTTTATATCATTTTTGGTACTAACCTATTGACATAGTGCCAAGTGCCAGTTGGTATTTTCTGCATGTTTTTTACATCGCAGGAAATCAATATCAAACGGAGTCCAAATGCAACGAAACTCCACGGAGAATTTTTTTGGACCAGAAGACACCTAATGGGCCAAGGCTGCGCCTGGGGGTGCTCAGAGGGGAGCACAACCCACCGAAGCGCGCCAGAGGCCAAGCGCCACAGTGAGTTATGCCCACCTCGGGTGCCCCTGGGACGCCTCTTTGCTCTATAAATACTCAAATATTCCGTAAACCCTAGGGGAGTCGACGAGAATCAATTCCTGGCGCGCCCTGGTGGGTTATGCCCACCTCGGGTGCCCCTGGGACGCCTCTTTGCTCTATAAATACTCAAATATTCCATAAACCCTAGGGGAGTCGACGAGAATCAATTCCAGCCGTCACAGAGTCCTGAAACACCAGATCCAATCTAGACACCATCACGGAGGGGTTCACCACTTTCATTGGTGCCGCTTCGATGATGCGTGAGTAGTTCTTTGTAGACCTTCGGGTCCATAGTTAGTAGCTAGATGGCTTGCTCTCTCTCTCTCTGAATTCAAATGGTCTCTTGGAGATCCATATGATGTAACTCTTTTTGCGGTGTGTTTGTTGGGATCCGATGAACATTGAGTTTATGATCAAATCTATCTTTTTATATCCATGAAAGTTATTTGAGTTTCTTTGACCTCTTATATGCATGATTGCTTATAGCCTCATATTTCTTCTCTGATATTTGGGTTTTGTTTGGCCAACTTGATCTATTTATCTTGCAATGGGAAGAGGTGCTTTGTAGTGGGTTCGAACTTACGGTGCTTGATCCCAGTGATAAAATGGGAACCGACACGTATGTATCATTGCTACTAAGGATAAAACGATGGGGTCTATCTCTACATAGATAGATCTTGTCACATCATGTCATCGTTCTTATTGCATTACTCCGTTTCTCCATGAACTTAATACACTAGATGCATCTTTGGATAGCGGTCGATGTGTGGAGTAATAGTACTAGATGCGGTGAGTCGGTCTACTAATCTTGGACGTGATGCCTATATAATGATTATTGTCTGGATATTGTCATGATTATTTGAAGTTCTATCAATTTCCCAACAGTAATTTGTTTACCCACCGTTTGCAATTTTTCTCAAGAGAAGCCACTAGTGAAACCTACGGCCCCCGGGTCTCTTTCTCATATTATTTGCCTTTGGGATCTACTTTTCATTTGCAGTTATTTTCAGATCTGTTAAACCAAAAATACAAAAATACCTTGTTGTGTTTTTTTGGCGTTCGATCTATCAATCTACTACAATCTATTTCATGTCAGTTTGCCTATCTTGAGGCGCCGTTACCCGAAAGGGATTGACAACCCCTTTTACACATCGGGTTGCGAGGTTTTGTTATTTGTGTGCAGGTGTTGTTTACGTTGTGTTGCTTGGTTCTCCTACTGGTTAGATAACCTTGGTTTCATCCCTTCCTCTTTGGGGAAATACCGATGTAGTTCAAGCCTCCATCAGGTCGCACTCTTTTGTCTCTGCTTATGTTATGTGTTGCTTAATATTACCAGCTACTTTAACATCCTGTTCACCTCTTAGACTCCAAGTCAGGTCCAAATTAATGCTCAGTCTTGAGTTTTAAATTTCTCGTGGGGCACATATCGAGGCAACAATGACTGGTATCTTTGTCTATTATTTGGTTCACCTACGGTATGTCTATGTTGTTCATCTTGGGTGGGAAACAAACAATATGTTCATCTTGGGTGAGAAACAAACAGTAAAGCAATCATCATCTGTCTTTTTATTAAATTAAAGCTATCATCTGCCTGCTATAATTGTTTTTGGATCTATCCACTGGTTGTTACCATAACTTTAGATGTTTGCATGCTCTCCTTACATAATCTCACTATATTTTTTTCGTATGCATGTCAGATATTCTACACGGTCATCTTTGAACATGTAGAGAAAAAGAGAAGAGTTTTCTTGTAACAATACACTGTCATGCAGACATCGCTCCATGGTGGGTGCACTGGCAAACCCTCCCCCCCCCCCACCCTGCCTCCTCTAGATTGTAATCCAGAGGAAGATATCTGTTCAAAGGCGGATTCAGACAGAGTGACCACTCCTATTTACCCCCCGAGGTGTTTGCTCTAATTTGGCATGATGATGTTGGTCATATCATGCATATGTTGCCTTGCAGTGCTTACTTTCGACATCATATATGTCATCTACTTAGTTTAGACATGTTCTGTAATGCCACTTGTTTAGTTTCTATATCATATATGTGAACTATGCAATCTTATATTTTTAGCCAACCATAATATATGTGAAATATGCAATGCCCTCCTGTTTAGCCCGACATCATATATTTGAATTATATCTTGCCATTCCTTTTCTTCATTACATTTCCATTTGTCGACAATGTTTGTACATTCAACTACTCTTCCCATGAATCAGCCATTTGAGTGGGTGATGAAAAAAATCTGGAGTTAAAACAAGGTCTTCAGAGCAAACAGTGCTACCTGTCGAAGTAGATCTCCTGCTGGGTCCAGATAGCTCCTTAGAGATGCATTCAAAGACAGATGACCAGTCCTATTCCCCCACCGAGGTGTATGCTCTAACTTGGCAAGGTTACACTGCTCATATCATGCATATGGTGTCTTGCATTGCATAGTTTAGACGACATATACACAATATTCAACAACATGTTCTTAGTTCAGACATCATATATGCGAATGCCATATGCTTAGTATATAAATCACATACGTTCATTATATCATGCGATCCAGATTACTTAGATACCATGTATGTGAATTATGTCGTGCGAACCTGTTTACTAAAGACATCATATAATTATCTCATGCCATCATGTTTAGTTTGTCATCATATGTTTGAATTATGTCATGCTATGCTATTCAGTTTAGATAGACATCATATATGTGAAATTATTTCATGCTATCCTTTTTAGTTAAACAATATATATCTGAACTATTTCATGCCCTCTTTTTTCCACACTCTCTATTGCATTTGTCTCTCATACAAGATCTGTACAATCAACTACTTTTCTTGTTTATCTGAATTGGAGGGGGTGATGGCAGTATCTAGCGGAGTAAAAACACGGCCTTCAAATAAAATAGTGCTACCTCTTGGTGGAGATAGCACGTCGATTGTACATGCACAAGAACTAGCCCTACCACACATAATCCAGACTCTCACAGATTATACCCCTACTCTGATTGACAGAGAACCAGCTTCACCCAATCTAACCCCAACCCTAGCAGACAGTAATCCAGTTCTAGTTGACACAACACCATCTCCAACATAGAGCTCCCAAACAACAGTAGTTAGTAAGGCAGCTCCAGTGCCCAAAGTGCCAGGACTTCCACGACGAACCCCAACTCCACCAGTTAGTACACCTATTCCCGTGGACGAAGCACAACCAACCATTCATAATTTAGCATCTATCACATTTGATGTAGTTAAACCCTATGTGCATATCTTCCCATCATGGAAATATTATACTGAAGATGAAGGAAAATGCCAGTTGTAGGTGTTCGTCCATGAGTTATGTGTAAGTAATGTTATTCATGGCAATTACTTTGCTTTGTCCCATACATTCTACCTCCATGCTGGTTATAATACAACAAATGTTCCCATTTTTCTCTATAGAGAAGGACCGATTTGAAAACTCGGGATGAGGTAACTTGTGCTACTACCTCTACTATCTTCAAGAATGCTTTCTGGCAGTATCGGGATTACCTGAAGAAAATGCATTTCACTGGCAAGCATTACAGGAATCAGAAACTTTGCCGTCTGCCATGGCTGACGGCAAAGGCATGCCTGGTGGATGGAAAAGGCCTTTGCCGTCAGCCAACAGACGGCAACACGTTCGGCTGAATGAACTACGACAAAGGGCACTTTGCGGTCTGCTGGCGGCAAAGTTCTGGGTCTTTCTTCCGCTTGACGGCAAAGTACTTGGACAGCACACATGACAGCTTAGGGCCGTTAAGGGGTTAACGACGTGCTTTGCCGTCTGCTGGCAGATGGCAAAGACCTTTGTATCTTTGCCGTTTGCTAGCAGACGGCAAAGTACCCAAATATGCCAGCCCAGATGCCCTTCAGGTAGCTACCACGTGGCATGCTATGCCGTCTGTTGGCGAGCGACATAGATCTGAGTCTTTGCCATCTGCCGGTGAGCAAGCGAAAGCAACCATATAAACCCGACCCAGTGCCCCCGGGTTGCACGGTAGGCGCCATGTGGTAAGCACATTACCGCCAACAGATGCCAAAGAGCCTGTACAACCCCTATTTTTGCAGTTTTTTTTCTTAAATTCATTCAATTTCACACAAATACACACATACATTTGAAAATACTTTCAACAAGCATAACAACACATATTCATACCAAATCATATCCCTGCCATATGGATATGATCATCTAACACATATTTAAAACAATAAAGAGGCTAGCCAACTCACCTCCAAAAGGCTCCCCTGATTTGAAGCTTCGTTGGCCGTCCGATCTGCATTCTAATGCGCTTGAGCCGTTGGATCTTCACAATAGTCAAATTCGATTTTCACTTCATGCTCATTTCCACTGGCCTATGACGGGTGGGCTCATCTCGTGCTCTGGTTGGCTGGGTCAGTCGTGGCCGCGTGCAGATGGTTTTGACCAATCCGCTCCACACTTCCGCAGCCAATCCGCCTCGTCCCACTCCCGCACCAGCCGTCACACAAACCCTAGCCCTGTTTTCCCTCGATCCCCACAGCCTCCCGCTCCCCTCCTCCATCCCCCTCCTCGCGTCACCACGGCCTCCGCCCTGGAGCCCCGCCGCCGCCTCTCCTCCACCCCCTCCTCGCGTCGCCACGGCCTCCGCCCTGGAGTCCCGCCGCCGCCTGCTATTCCTCCTCCACCATGCTAGCCCCTCTACCTCGTCTTCCTTCTCTTCGTTGTTGGTTCCAGATCGGGTGCGGGTTAGGCGAGCCCGATGGTGGGTTGAAGGGGCAGGGGAAGCGGAGGTGGGCGACTAGGTTTAGGAGCAGGTCGGCCCTCCTGGAGGCGGCGCCGCCGCCCAGCCAGGGAGGAGGCCAGGCTCGCCTCTGTTTTGCCCTGAGCGGCGGCAGCGCCTATGCCTCCACCCCACCTTCTTTTCCATGCCTCTTCCTTGGCATGACAGGCAGATTTTGGGGATGGGGAGACCCCATGGTGAGATTCCCCTCCGCTCCTGATCTCTTTTTCTACACACACATCTATGGATTTGTGATCTCTCTCTCTCTCTCTGCACACCCATATCTACAAGATTTGTGTAGCCTAAATGCCTCTGTACCATGTAAGCAGGCCCAACCTAATGCGCATCATCTGCCTGATGAATGGTTAAATGGTTTTTTTGTTGCCATATAGACCATTTACTGGTGTGCAGGATCCCTTCTAATTGGTGCTCTATGTGTGCTTTTGTTTTGTTGCAGAATAATAATTCAAGTGGACGGCCGATGCGCCTTGTTGTTTAGTGGTATGATCTATGATGTTCGGCGAAAGTATGTTCTATATTGCAAGGTGATGGGCTGCTGATTTTTGTTGCCCACTTCTGCTAATTTCTATCGACTTCTACTTAATCTGATATCTGTTGTGTAAGTAATGCACTAATTCAGTTCATGACACCAAGTTGCAGTTGTACAAAGTGCAGACTTTAAAATAGTTTAGAACATAACAATTAGATGCTTTTAGTTACAAGTGCATGGATGCTTTTGTCAATGGTTCAAAATGCATTACCCATATAGTTATGTTGACATGTTTTCTAGAGGGATCAGAATGGTCTCCGAGTGGTTCAAAACTAAAGGCAGCACAAAGGTATCACATTTGTAATATCATGCATATGCAAGAGCTCATCAGTCTGGGGACCTAAATTTCTCCCCAACTTATCTCTTTTTGTTCAGTCCATAATTTCAGGTCTCCTATTGTTTCTGTTACCAAGGTTTGATCTTTATTTTCGTGTTGTGCAGATGATTGCCGCTGATGTCAAGCCTCTCGAGATCTAAGAGCCTCCTCCAACTTCCCCTCCCCACCAAGGATGACGTAGTAACCGCATGCAGAATTATCTACAACTTGAGAAGATGCACATTATTCACTTCATATTCCAATGGTTTTACTTCCACGTCGCAGATTTGTTTATATTAAATCACAGAAATTCATGAGCTTGCTTGGTTACTGTGGAGAAGGGAATTCTTTCAAGGAGCTGTAGGTTTTTTGAATATGCTCCCTATTGGACACTTTTTTTTAGTATGTACAGGATTTGCTGAGAATGGGTGTGAGAAAATTGACCATCCGGTGGATTTATACGCATGGTATGTTTAGTTTCAAGATAACTGATGGAACTGCTTTATTCCTTGTTGTGTAGTTTTTTTGAGAACATTATTCCTTTTTTGTACTGATTGAATGATCTGCTCACACCATGCAGGTACTCAGACATAGTGAAAGCAAAGACCAAAAGGTTTCGATTTAGATGATTTGGAGGTGCCTTGTCCATCTTCTTACCTCCAGGTCAAAATTAAGCAGATGTTTTATTGCTAAAGGACATGCTCTTACTATCTGAGATGGATGATGATGCGCGGTACAACCAAAAATTCAGAGTTGGGCTTTACACACTTCAGTGGGCAAGTGAATTCCCAGTTTTTCTTCTTTCCCTGTTACTTCTCTATTGTACAAAGAACAATGAGTTTATATTAGCTGAATCCTGAATGTTAGATTGGAATGCAAGAGTAGCATCACAATAAGGGGGTGGAGACCTGAAGCGAAGCAGAGGGGCGGTGAATGAAGGAAATCAGAGTCGCGCTATTTCTATATCGTAATTCCACGCTCTTATTTTTTTACATATTTACAATCTTGTGTTCCGAATAATTCTTGTGGCTTGACAAGACAGAGTGGAGGATCAAGGAATGAAATCAGAACATTTTTCTATTTAAATATATCCAAAGGATGATAATTGGTCGTGTCAAGATGAGTGCACGAGAAGGATTGCAAAAAATAAAGGTGAAAAGGGTTCTGAGTATTCTTTCCTCACTTTTCATGACATGAATATGTCCTTTAGTTCTTGTTATTCATATTAAAGAAAGCGAAAAGTAATAATTATGCATATTTTGAAAATTTGTGTTCTACAGTTCAATCAATGAGACCATAATTTAGTGGTGAAGCATATTAAACAGTACAGATGTTGCCCACACATGAGCGCCCATGGGGAAGCCCAGATCCATCATGTCGCTTTGGGTGGAAAGCGGTTCAATTCTCTATTTTCCCTGTATATAGAGTATCATGCTTCCACTATAGTGCCCATATATCTTGTATGTGTATTGCCAATTTGATTCGCAAGGATTATTTTACTGGAATAACATGTTAGGGCACGACTATTCTAAGTTTAACATGTTATGTATGCAGACGCACAACAATAACAAAAGATATGGTTTAGTCATGCACATGACTACTAATCACAAAAAGAGTTAGGGACAAGTTTACTATTGTGATTTTCAGCAACCGAAATAGAAGCAGAGTTAACTAATGATTTTAAGCTACACTTTAGCCTTGTTCTGATAACTAGAGCTGCCATGATGTTGCTCTATTATAAGTGCCTTGCTTACACCAATTGAAATAACACATGGTTGTCTTTTCTTTTGTTTGCACTGTAGGCAATGTGTGGTAGAAGCTGTAACAATGTAGAGTCCTGTATATTTTTTAAATTCATAATTGGCAGTGTCAATTTGTCATGTGTGATGCGAATCATAGTGAGCTTATTTCTTTGCACACTTGGTGTATCCTCTTAACATCTTCTGTACAGGTCGTAGAATGGAAAGATCAGTATGGTGGTACTGTATTGAATCAATTACATAGGCTTGGAGCCTCCCTTGATTGGACCCATGAGATAAACTTCTTATTTTCCTTAGTTAAGAAAAATAGTGAAAACAATGTAATTTCTATTGTTCCAATTCCTAATGTGAACTTAATGTCAGCCTTGTGCGTCAGTGCTTTACAATGGACGAGAAAAGTTCAAAAGCTGTAACTTAAGCTTTTGTCAGGTTGTATAAAGATGGCCTTATTTATAAGTTAGTATCCTCGCCTTTCGTTGTGCCTGTTAAGTAATTCTATGGTTCTTTACTTCTAAAAAAAAAATATTCTACATCATGTCTTTGAAGTGTCAGCCTATCATTTTTGTTTTTCTTGTGGATGTTTTGATCATTTGCTGGGATTATCGCCTTGTGAATTGGGATTGCATGCTTCTAGCTGTGATTTCTGACAGACAGTTTGGTCTTGCATGCATGACTAATGTCATTTTATTTGTTTGAATATGCTGTTTTATTAGGTTGATCATCTGGGTCTTAAAGAGGAAACTAAGCTAAATTAAGGTTCCTGGTTACAGCATGCACAATTTGGTGTCCTGATATCCTTTGTGTATCCTCTTGAAGGAGGATTGGGTGAGATTGTTGTTGCGACAAGAATTGGTACTAGGCTGGGTGATACAACAATAGATTTCATCCAAGGAATAACCAATTTAAATGTTCTGTTTCTTTGATGTTTACTCATTTCTCTTACAGTCGTTGCATCAAAACAATTGTATTTTCACCCTAAAAAAACAATTGTATTTTCGTTGATGGCCGCTTGGGATCATTTTTGAGAATGAGATGTCGGATAAACTACTCTGAAATGTTTGGTTCCCTTCAAACAATTTATTAGCTAACTAATTTTTGCTGCTGGTGCACATGATACAATTGTACTCTGTTGTTGCTAAACTTTTATTAAGTTCTTACCGTATTTATAACACAGTTACTAAAAAAATGCAAATATTTTTAACTGCCATTTGGCGCAACGGGTCATGTTATACAATTTTTTTGGTGTAACGGGTTATACAAATGTAATTCTTTTTCAACTTGGATCTCGCAGTGTGATAGACATATTTTCAATATAGCATGGTTATCGAATATGTCCTTGCAAAATGAAACTATTTTCATTGACAACATGTCTTTAGCGGGTCTCTGCGCCATTTGGTCCATATGCAACATATATAGCTAGCCAACATATCCAACAACAAGCATACAATGGTTTCATCCATACATACATATATAGGTAGCAAGTTTCACATTGTTCATCCTACAAAATCAAAACAAAAAGGAAGCACAAGGAGAACAGTAGACTCCATCAACGCAAGCTTCCTCATCTAAAGCAAATCTACAAATTGGGAAAGAAGAAAGTTAGAAGAAGAAGAAGAAGAAGACTAGCTAGAAGAAGAAGACTGAAGAAGAAGAAGAAGAATTTTTCTTCTCTTTATTTTCTCCTCTTATCTTCTTTATCTTCTTCTTCTTCTAACTAAGGCAGGTAAAAATGCTCTTTCTTTGCCTTCAGCTTTCTGTAAGCTGATGGCAAAGACCTTCTTTAATAAATCGCCTAGTAGACGACAAAAGAAATTTGGTGACAAAGATCCCGATTCGATGAGTGAAGGAAACTCATCAAATTCCCTTCTTGTCTCGACACACATTTACGGAGACGATGGTAGGAACGCCTTGTTTCGTACTAGTCCGGAGGCAAGAATGTGGTAAGGTCTATGTGATCATTTTTTATTTTGAAGTACTATATGCATGCGTCTTACTGTACTCTGTTCGTGTAGAACAAGTGCTTAAACTTGAAGAATAAATGTTCTCATTTAAGATTCCATTGCTATGGTGCATACTGATTTGCTCTTGTATGACTGTATTTACTCATACAAACTAATTTTTAAACAGAAGGATTCAATCGAAACTCCGATGGCACAACAGGTATGTTTAAACATGCTTCTTTAACTAGATTGCTCTTCTAAATTGCTCTATTGATTTCAATTTGAATTGTGTATACAGTTGACTTCTCATATCATGCACATTACTAGTATCAAAATAGAGCCAATAGTGTTGTTGTGCATGTATACTCATGGTACCCATCTGAAATCTTATTCTGCCGTGTAGTTTCCCACACTTGTATTCTTTCAATGCTGCTTTGTATTGAACTGATGTGATTTGAGCGATGTCCCTATTTTGATTTGGCAAGACAATGCAGTGACCACAACACATAGATATATGTTTATTTGATGCTTTTATTATGTACTACTTAGCAATAGAATACTTGGTAGTTTAATCATATCCACCTTACTACTAAACTAGTTCACCAAAATGAGTTTCATATACTACATGCTAATACTTTTATGTGTTTGCTTGTTTCTTCTTTTAGAATGCTGGCAGAATATTGGGGAAGAGTGCCTTATTAAGCAATGGTAAAGGAAGTAATGTAGATAAGGTTCAGTATAGAAAGACATCCTTGTTGGTCTCCAACAAAGCTGATAAAACAACTAAGGAAAACTATCTTGAAGATAGTGAGATAACCCCAAAGTTCTGTCTTGATGTAGTGTTCAAATTCTTGGCGATGCACCCATTTGGGACAAGCTCTTCAAACTCATCTTTATGCGAATCGATTCGGTTTCTTGAGTATCAACTACAATTTGAAAGATATCGATCACCGTGTCTTTGCGACAAGCCAGAAGAAGACGGAAGGAAGTACCTGGAGATTCAGATGCATACTTTTTGCAACAACAAGCGTTGGAGGATTTTAGCGGAGAAAGCTAATAAGCTTGCTAAGCTTATTGCCAGCATGGTGGATACCTAGGATAACGCTTCATGAGCTCTTCTTAAGTTGTTTCAGTTATGGACTTGTTTTCTTTGCCGCTTATTTATTTGGTGGCCAATTTGGATGCCCAATGTATGTAATATGCTACTTTGTTCCTTATATTTGCACCGTGGTGAACTTTGATGCCCGATGGACGTAATATATGTAATAACTTTGGCGTAAGTTGCTTTCTTATTTATTTCCTTATTGTCTTGTTTATTTTTTTGGTTGTGGTCATTGCAGTTCTTTTTCCGCGGTTTGCTAGTGGCCACAATAAAATATTTTTAAACGAGGCCACAATAACCATGCGCAACATATGAACCGTTGTAACCATGGTCCTGCTACTTGCCGTAGTGAGCATCGAGCGTGGGATCCATGGGCCTTCTATGGGCCATAGAATCAATGGGCCTTCTATGGGCCGTAGAATCAATGGGCCTGCTATGGGCCGTAAAATCAATGGGCCTTCTACGGGCCATATGGTCGATTGGCCAAACATGGGCCGTACTTATATGTGGACCAAAAACAAACCACTATATGGGCCGTAAACGGGCTAGAGTGGAAATCGTCAGTTTATGGCCCAAGCATAATGGGACGTTAATAGGCCGATATGTATAACGGGCTTAATTCTACCGACAGGCATAAGGGTCGTTAATGGGTTGTATTTGATGATGCTATGAAAACAACCCAACGGATAAATGGGCCACAAACGGGCTGACTGTAACCATGGGCTGAATTTGGCCCACAAACGGAATAGGCCAGTAAGGGACCGTAAGTAATCGAATGCTAGAAACGAGCCGAATAATAAATGGGACCTTAGAAGGCCGAAACATAACACGGGAGAGAAACGGCCAATGGAATAATGGGCCGTTAATTGGTATAAAGCGATACACTGTTCATTTTGGCCCGGTTTCACCACGGGCCTTTATTGGGCCAAGAGTTACAAAGGGCCTCATATATATGGGCCGAAAGACGTCATGGGCCAGAAGTTATCATTCGCCGGAGGAACCACGTGTCACGGGCCTCATATATATTGGTCCGGCTATTAACGGGTTATCAAATCCAAACTGGAACCTGGTAGCTAAACGACGACCCTTTACGGTGGATGCCAAGTGTTGATTACCCTTGATGAAAACACGTACATGACGCGCCTTTTATCGTCATGGAAGTGGACTTCCGTGATGACAATTTTGGTATTGTGATGGAACACTTCTACGACAGCACAGGTATGATTATCTTGATTCTGTCAAAAAAATCGCCATCGATGTACATGCATGACAAAAAACGTGACCTACTGTGACAAACATGTATCATCACGGAAGTGGTTTTTTTGTAGTGCGACATTTCGAGCGCCAGGTAGGTGTGTGTCGCTGTTCTTTTGCTTCGTTCCGGCCTATGCCCCTACCGGCTCCATGGCAGATGCTTGTCGCGTTCGCGTCGAGCGTCGGGCGGCTCGTGTCGCCTGGCCGGAGCCTGCAGGCTGCAACGACCGCCACCACTCCATCAGGGTCGCGCCAGCTGCCACCAACCCTGCCGCACGCGAGCGGCGAGACCCCCTGCGGCAGTGCATTCCGGGAAAAGGAGCGGAAGGCCGCGTCCCGGTGCTCTACCCCTCCTCGTCATTCCCATGCGCATCCGTTGTGGTGCGAGGGTTGTGAGATGGTCAGGGACGGTGTTGCGCTCCCAGCGTGCGCATTGCTCCCGTGAGCTCTACAGGTTGCCCAGCTTTCACCATAGGGCTGCGCCAAGTGAGCTCGCTAGCGAGGTTCAAGCCAAAGCTGCCCCCGTGCTAGGATGGCGCCCCTGGTCCCATGGAGTTCCTCCATCTCTATGCTTAGAGCATCTTGTCAGCGGGCGGCGATGATAAGGCCATGGCAAACTAGTTCCCCATGGCCCTCACAGGCGTCCCGCGCTCCTGGCTCCTCGACCTTCCTCAGGCTTCGGTCTCTTCTTAGGGCGAGATCCACGACCGGTTCGCCGCTCGCTTCGTGCTCCAGGTGCCCCATGAGGTCGCGTGCATCCTTGGCTTGTCTCAACTGCCCAAGTCCAGCCGCCATTCAAAGCAGCTTTGTCACGAGGCAAGCGTCGCGTAGCCCAAGCTAGAGGCTTCACGACCCCGCGCGTGGCCTCAGTGCACCATCACCTTCGATTCCACATACCACCCCAAATCTACAGGTGCCACCGGTGCGCTTCCCATGTTGTGCACTCCCGCCATCAGCAACGTTGCCATCACCAAGACTCTCATCGACAGGGGTGCCGACCTCAATCTGTTCTCCATCGCAACCTTCGAGATGCTCCAGGTGCCCTATGACCAGCTGATGCTGACCAGACCCTTTTCTGGGGTGACAGATGGGACCACCGTTCCCCTAGGACAAGTGCGCCTCCCTGTCATCTTCGGCACCCGCAACAACTACCACACCGAGGGTATGTGATTCGCACCCTCAAGCACGCCTTCAGGGTCACGACAGCTTCTAGCCCGGATGCCAAGGACAGGGCCAAGTCTCCGGAGGCCACGCCTGTAAGGAAGAAGCAGTTTTTCTTGCAAGACCGCGCAGAGACAAAGAAAGTGTCGGTCGACGGTAGCGGCTCAGGCCCTAATAGGTTCTACTAATTTAACTTCAATGGGAGGATGATATTTAAACCACTTCTCCTTAGAGATATCAACATGAGTAGCAAAAGATTCACAGAAAGAAGCTACTATCTCAGAGTCAAGTCATATTTAGTGCTAAAATCACGAAAAGCATCGGTATCCATAAAAGATTTAATACAATCAAACTTAAGGTTTATACCTGACTCTTTACCTTCGTCGAGATCCCAATCTTCAAAGTTGCATTTAATTCTTTCCAATAAATCCCAATTGAATTCAATATCCTTCTTCCTATAGGAACCAGTACAAGAAGTATCAAGCATGGATCGATCATTATGAGAAAGCCGCGCATAAATTTTTTGAATAATAATTTCTCTTGAGAGGTCATGATTGGGCATGAATATAACATTGACTTAAGCCTCCCCCAAGCTTGAGCGATACTTTCTCCTTCATGAGGCAAAAAATTATATATATAATTCCGATCACGATAAACCAGATGCATAGGATAAAACTTCTGATGAAATTTCAATTTCAATTGGTTGTAGTTCCATGATCCAATATCATCCAATAACCTATACCATGTCAATGCCTTTCCCTTCAAAGATAAAGTGAAGACCTTCTTTCACATAGATTAAATAATCCACAAACTTCATTCACATAGATTAGGTGCATATCGGGATGTAATGGTCCATCTCCTGCATAAGGATTAGCTAGCACTTTCTCTATCATACCCGAAGGAATTTCAATAATAAATATTTTAAGTAGGTGCAGTAGGTTGAGGAGAAACTAATTGTGGTTCCGGTCGAGGTGAAGATACCCTGAACAAACCCCTCAAAGGATTACTTTCCATAGTAACAAGTGACAGTAAATTTCAGCACACTATATAAATGTTTCCTTACCAAATTCCACTTACCAAAGGCGCTTCACTCCCTGGCAATGGCGCCAGAAAAGAGTCTTGATGACCCACAAGTATAGGGGATCTATCGTAGTCCTTTCGATAAGTAAGAGTGTCGAACCCAGCGAGGAGCAGAAGGAAATGACAAGTGGTTTTCCGCAAGGTATTCCCTGCAAGCACTAAAATTATCGGTGATAGATAGTTTTGTGATAAGATAATTCATAATGGGTAACAAGTAAATAAAGTAACTAAGGTGCAACAAGGTGGCCCAATCCTTTTTATTGCAAAGGACAAGCCTGGACGAACTCTTATATAAAGCAAAGCTCTCCTGAGGACACATGGGTATTGTTGTCAAGTTAGTTTTCATCATGCTCATATGATTCACGTTCGTTACTTTGATAATTTGATATGTGGGTGGACCGGTGCTTGGGTTCTGCCCTTCCTTGGAAAAGCCTCCCACTTATGATTAACCCCTCTCGCAAGTATTCGCAACTACGAAAGAAGTATTAAGGTAAACCTAACCATAGCATGAAACATATGGATCCAAATCAGCCCCTTACGAAGCAACGCATAAACTAGCGTTTAAGCTTATGTCACTCTAGCAACCCATTATCTACTTATTACTTCCAATGCCTTCCCCTAGGCCCAAATAACGGTGAAGTATCATGTATTCGACGTTCACATAACACCACTAGAGGAAAGGCAATATACATCTCATCAAAATATCGAACGAATACCAAATTCACATGATTACTTATAACAAGACTTCTCCCATGTCGCCAGGAACAAACGTAACTACTCACAAAGCTTATTAATAATCATAATCAGAGGAGTATTAATTATCATTAAGGAACTGAACATATGATCTTCCACCGAATAAACCAACTAGCATCAACTACAAGGAGTAATCAACACTACTAGCAACCCACAGGTACAAATCTGAGGTTTTGGGACCTAGATCGAATACAAGAGATTTACTAGGTATTGAGAGGAGATGGTGCTGGTGAAGTTGTTGATGGAGATTGACCCCCTCTTGATGAGAGGATCGATGGTGATGACGATGGCGATGATTTCCCCCTCCTGGAGGGATGTTTCCCCGGCAGAACAGTTCCGCCAAAGCCCTAGATTGGTTCTGCCCAGGTTCCGCCTCGAGACGGCGGCGCTTTCTCCCGAAATCTTATTTTTGTTTTTTTTTCTGGGTAAAAGACACAATATAGCAGAAGATGGGCACCGGAGGCCTGCCAGGGGGCCTACAAGGTCGGGGGGCACGCCCAGGGGGGTAGGGCGCACCCTCCACCCTTGTGGCTGGCTAGTGGCCCCCTCTGGTTCTTTCTTCGCCCAGTATTTTTTATATATTCCAAAAATAAGCTCATGAAGTTTCAGGACTTTTGGAGTTGTGCAGAATAGGTCTCTAATATTTTCTCCTTTTCCAGTCCAGAATTCCAGCTGCCGGCATTCTCCCTCTTCATGTAAACTTTGAAAAATAAGAGAGAATAGGCATAAGTATTGTGATATAATGTGTAATAACAGCTGCTACGTCTTGAGCTTGCATTGGTTTTCCCCGAAGAGGAGAGGATGATGCAGCAGAGTAGCGTAAGTATTTCCCTCAGTTTTTGAGAACCAAGGTATCAATCCAGTAGGAGGTCACGCGCAAGTCCCTCGTACCTACACAAAACAAATTGCTCCTCGCAACTAACGCGAATAGGGGTTGTCAATCCCTTCACGGTCACTTACGAGAGTGAGATCTAATAGCGATGATTGATAATATTTTTGGTATTTTTTGTATAAAGATGCAAAGTAAAATAAAAGGAAAAGTAAAAAAGCAAAGCAATAATAAAGCGCAGGAAGATTAATATGATGAAAATAGACCCGGGGGCCATAGATTTCACTAGTGGCTTCTCTCCAGAGCATAGGTATTTTACGGTGGGTGAATGAATTACTGTTGAGCACTTGACAGAATTGAGCATAGTTATGAGAATATCTAGGTATGATCATGTATATAGGCATCACGTCCGAGACAAGTAGACCGACTCCTGCCTGCATCTACTACTATTACTCCACTCATCGACCGCTATCCAACATGCATCTAGAGTATTAAGTTAATGAAAACAGAGTAACTCTTTAAGCAAGATGACATGATGTAGAGGAATAAATTCATGCAATATGATAAATACCCCATCTTGTTATCCTCGATGGCAACAATACAATACGTGCCTTGCAACCCTTTCTGTCACTGGGTAAGGACACCACAAGATTGAACCCAAAGCTAAACACTTCTCCCATTGCAAGAACTACCAATCTAGTTGGCCAAACCAAACGGATAATTCGAAGAGACTTGCAAAGATAACCAATCATACATAAAAGAATTCAGAGAAGATTCAAATATTGCTCATAGATAATCTTGATCATAAACCCACAATTCATCGATCTCAACAAACACACCGCAAAAAGAAGATTACATCGAATAGATCTCCACGAGAGAGGGGAGAACATTGTATTGAGATCCAAAAGAGAGAAGAAGCCATCTAGCTACTAACTATGGACCCGAAGGTCTGAGGTAAACTACTCACACTTCATCGGAGAGGCTATGATGATGATGTAGAAGCCCTCCGTGGTGGGATCCCCTTCCGGCGGAGCTCCGAAACAGGTCCAAGATGGGATCTCGTGGATACAGAAAGTTGCAGTGGTGGAATTAGGTTTTTGGCTCCGTATCTGATTTGTTGGGGGTACGTAGGTATATATAGGAGGAAGGAGTACGTTGGTGGAGCTTCGAGGGGCCCACGAGGCAGGGGGGCGCGCCCTAGGGGGGTGCCCTCCACCCTTGTGGCCGCCTCGTGGCTTTCTTGACGGAGGGTCCAAGTCTCCTGGATCTTATCTGATGAGAAATTCACGTTCCCAAAGATTTCATTCCATTTGGACTCCGTTTGATATTCCGTTTCTTCGAAACACTGAAATAGGCAAAAAACAGCAATTCGGGGCTGGGCCTCCGGTTAATAGGTTAGTCCCAAAAGTAATATAAAAGTGGAAAATAAAGCCCAATATACTCCAAAAAAGTAGATAATATAGCATGGAGCAATCAAAAATTATAGATACGTTGGAGACGTATCAGGCATCCCCAAGCTTAATTCTTGCTCGTCCTCGATCGAGTAGGTAAATGATAAAAAGAGAATTTTTGATGCGGAGTGCTACTTGGCATAATTTCAATGTAACTCTTCTTAATTGTGGTATGAATATTCAGATCCGAAAGATTCAAGACAAAAGTTCATATTGACATAAAAATAATAATACTTCAAGCATACTAATTAAGCAATTATGTCTTCTCAAAATAACACGGCCAAAGAAAGTTCATCCCTACAAAATCATATAGTTTAGTCATGCTCCATTTTCGTCACACAAGAATGCTCTCATCATGCACAACCCTGATGACAAGCCAAGCAATTGTTTCATACTTTAGTAATCTCAAACTTATAAACCTTCACGCAATACATGAGCGTGAACCATGGACATAGCACTATGGGTCGAATAGAATATGATGATGGGGGTTATGTGGAGAAGACAAAAAAAAGAAGGTCTCACATCAACGAGGCTAATCAATGAGCTATGGAGATGCCCATCGATTGATGTTAATGCACGGAGTAGGGATTGCCATGCAACAGATGCACTAGAGCTACAAATGTATGAAAGCTCAACAAAAGAAACTAAGTGGGTGTGCATCCAACTTGCTTGCTCACGAAGACCTAGGGCATTTGAGGAAGCCCATCGTTGGAATATACAAGCCAAGTTCTATAATGAAAAATTCCCACTAGTGTATGAAGTGACAACATATGAAACTCTCTATATGAAAAACATGGTGCTACTTTGAAGCACAATATATGAGACTCGCTATATGAAGACCATGGTGCTACTTTGAAGCACAAGTGTGGAAAAAGAGATAGTAACATTGCCCCTTTTATTTTATAATTTTTTTGGGCCTTCTTTTTTTCTTTGGCCTTTTTTTGGGACAATGCTCTAGAAAATGATGATCATCACACTTCTATTTATTTACAACTCAATGAGTACAACTCGATACTAGAAGAAAGTATTACTCTATATGAGTGTCTCCGGCGGTGTACCGGGATATGCAATGAATCAAGAGTGACATGTATGAAAGAATTATGAACGGTGGCTTTGCCACAAATACTATGTCAACTACATGATCATGCTAAGCAATATGACAATGATGAATGTGTCATGAAGAACGGTATGGTGGAAAGTTGCATGGCAATATATCTCGGAATGGCTATGGAAATGCCATAATAGGTAGGTATGGTGGCTGTTTTGAGGAAGATATAAGGAGGTTTATGTGTGAAAGAGTGTATCATATCACGGGGTTTGGATGCACCGGCGAAGTTTGCACCAACTCTCAATGTGAGAAAGGGCAATGCACGGCACCGAAGAGGCTAGCAATGATGGAAGGGTAAGAGTGCGTATAATCCATGGACTCAACATTAGTCATAAAGAACTCACATACTTATTGCAAAAATCTACAAGCCATCAAAAACCAAAGCACTACGCGCATGCTCCTAGGGGGATAGATTGGTAGGAAAAGACCATCGCTCGTCCCCAACCGCCACTCATAAGGAGGACAATCAAATAACACCTCATGTTTCAAATTTGTTACATCACGTTTACTATACGTGCATGCTACAGGACATGCAAACTTCAACACAAGCATTTCTCAAATTCACAACTACTCAACTAGCACGACTTTGATATTATCACCTCCATATCTCAAAACAATTATCAAGCATCAAACTTTTTCTTAGTATTCAACGCACTCAAAAGAAAGTTTTACAAATCTTGAATACCAAGCATATTATTATTAAGCAAATTACCATGCTATTTAAGACTCTCAAAATAATCTAAGTGAAGCATGAGAGATCAATAGTTTCTTTAAAACAAATCCACCACCGTGCTCTAAAAGATATAAGTGAAGTACTAGAGCAAAACTATAATGCTCAAAAGATATAACTGAAGCACATAGAGCAAAACTATCAAGCTCAAAAGATATAAGTGAAGCACATAGAGTATTCTAACAAATTCCAATTCATGTATGGCTCTCTCAAAAGGTGTGTATAGCAATGATGATTGTTGTAAACTAACAAGCAAAGACGCAAATAATACAAGACGCTCCAAGCAAAACACATATCATGTGGTGAATAAAAATATAGCTCCAAGTAAAGTTACCGATGGAAGTGGACGAAAGAGGGGATGCCTTCCGGGGCATCCCCAAGCTTTGAATTTTTGGTGTCCTTGGATTATCTTGGGGGTGCCATGGGCATCCCCAATCTTTGGCTCTTTCTACTCCTTGTTCCATAATCCATCAAAAAAATTCACCCAAAACTTGAAAACTTCACAACA
Organism: Aegilops bicornis; assembly: GCA_021605145.1. Taxonomy (NCBI): domain Eukaryota; kingdom Viridiplantae; phylum Streptophyta; class Magnoliopsida; order Poales; family Poaceae; genus Aegilops; species Aegilops bicornis. Next base: position 338,992,464 of record CM038672.1, on the reverse strand, counting down.
CAAAACTCAACAAAAATCTAAATAGCTCCGTTAGCGAAAGAAAACAAAAGACCACTTCAAGGTACTGTAATGAACTCATTCTTTACTTATATTGGTGTTAAACCTACTGTATTACAACTTATCTATGGATCATAAACTATTTTACTAGCCATAGATTCATCAAAATAAGCAAACAACACACGAAAAACAGAATCTGTCAAAAACAGAACAATCTGTAGTAATTTGCAACTAACGCAAACTTATGGAACTCCAAAAATTCAGAAAAAATAGGAAGATATATGAAATTTGTTTATTGATCAGCATCAATTGTAATTACTATTTTATCACGTTCTGGTGATTTTTAACAATTGTTTTCGTGAACCGTAAGTTTCTGGAAATTACAGAATGATCAAATAACTATTATGCAAGAAGATCCAATAGGTTTAACTTGGCACAAACACTAATTAAAACATAAAAACACATCTAAACAGAAGGTAGATGGATTATTTATTCCTAAACAGAAACAAAAACAAAAAACTAAAAATAAAATCGGGTTGCCTCCCAACAAGCGCTATCGTTTAACGCCCCTAGCTAGGCATAAAAGCAAGGATAGATCTAGGTATTGCCATCTTTGGTGGGCAATCCATAGGTGGCTCTCATTATAGATTCATATGGTAATTTTATATTCTTCCTAGGGAAGTGTTCCATGCCTTTCTTTAATGGGAATTGGAATCTAATATTCCCTTCCTTCATATCAATAATTGCACCAATCGTTCTAAGGAAAGGTCTACCAAGAATAATAGGACATGAAGGATTGCAATCTATATCAAGAACGATAGAGTCTACGGGTACATAATTACTATTTGCAACAATAAGAACATCATTAATTCTTCCCATAGGTTTCTTAATAGTGGAATACGCAAGGTGCAAGTTTAGAGAGCAATCATCAAAATCACGGAAATCTAGCAAATCACACAAAGTTTTGGGATAGTGGAAACACTAGCACCCAAATCACATAAAGCATAAAATTCATGATCCTTAATATTAATTTTAATAGTTGGTTCCCACTCATCATAAAGTTTTCTAGGTATAGAGACTTCCAACTCAAGTTTTTCCTCATAAGATTGCATCAAGGCATCAACGATATGTTTAGTAAACGCTTTATTTTGACTATAAGCATGCTGAGAATTTAGCACGGATTTCAACAAGGAAATACAATAAATTAAAGAGCAAATTTCATAATTAAATTCCTTGAAATCCAAAATAGTAGGTTTAGCAACATCTAAGGTTTTACTTTCTTCAATCCCACTTTTATCAATTTTAGCATCATAATCTAAAAGCTCCGAATTTTTAGAATGCCTTCTAGGTAAAGGTGACTCATATTCAATCTCATAATTATCAAGATTCATATTGCAGAACAAGGATTTAATGGGAGACACATCAATAACTTTTAGATCTTCATCTTGATTTTCATGGAAATTGGAAGAACACGCTTTAATAAAGGCATCTTTCATAGCACGCATCCTAGCGGTTCTTTCCTTGCACTCATGTCACGCCCAATATGCGACCCTATCCAAAAGGAACTCGACGGTCCCACCAAGGATAGACCCGCATATTGAAACGCTTTTGCAAGGTGGATATCATTACATCAACATTACATAATACATAGGGATACATACATAAGGCACGAATGCCACAAGAATACATCAACATCATACAAGAGATCAACATCCGACTACGGAAGAAACATAAACAGAAACTCAAACGACATCCACCCTGCTAGCCCAGGCTGCCGACCTGGAACCTATCCCCTGATCGAAGAAGCAGAAGAAGAAGGCAGGCAAGCATCGCTCTCGCGTCATGAACATCGCAAACCTGTACACTGGCAACTGGTGGTGTAGTAATCATGAGCCACGAGGACTCAAAGAATCCCATTACCATGGGTATCAAGACTAGTAAAGCTTAAAGGGAAAAGAAGGGGTAAAGTGGTGAGGCTGCAGCAGCGACTAAGCATATATGGTGGCTAACATACGCAAATGAGAGCGAGAAGAGAAACAAAGGAACGGTCGTCAACTAGTAATGATCAAGAAGTGATCCTGAACTCCTACTTACGCCGAGACATAACCCGAAACCGTGTTCTCCTCTCGATCAACCCGAAAAGAGACACTCACTACAGTTCGCACACGGTTGGTGTATTTTAATTAAGATCAACTTCGGGTTTTCTACAACCGGACATTAACAAATTCCCATCTGCCACATAACCGCAGCACGGCTCTCGAAAAGTTTATACCTGCAGGGTGTCCCAACTTAGCCCATGATAAGCTCTCGCGATCAACGAAGGATATTCCTTCTCCCGGAAGACCCGATCAGTCTCGAATCCGGCTACAAGACATTTCGACAGTAATAAAACAAGACCAGCAAAGCCGCCCGATGCGCCGACAATCCCGATAGGAGCTACACATATCTCGTTCTCAGGGCAACACCGGATAAGCGAAGCGTACAGGAACCGACGTAACCCATGTTGCCAAGGGATGGTCCCGCACGGTGCTCTAGTTTGGACCAACACTTAGACAAGCATTGGCGGGGGCTGAATAAAGATGACCCTTGGGTTAATTACTCCCAAGGGAAATATAGGTGGTGGTGAGGCAAATGGAAAATCCAATGTTGGGCCTTTCTGGAAAAGTCTTATTCAAAGCGAACTGTCAAGGGGGTCCCATAAATCACCCGACCGCGTTAGGGACGCAAAATCTGGGAACATAATACCGATATGACGGAAACTAGGGCGGCAAGAGTGGAACAAAACACCAGGCATAAGGCCGAGCCTTCCACCCTTTACCAAGTATATAGATGCATTAATAATATAAGATATATTGTGATATCCCAACAAGTAAACATGTTCCAACAAGGAACAACATCTCCATGTTCCAACAAGGAACAAAACTTCATCTTCACCTGCAACTAACAACGCTATAAGAGGGGCTGAGCAAAGCGGTAACATAGCCAAACAACGGTTTGCTAGGAAGGGTGCAAAAGGTTAGAGGCTGACATGGCAATTTGGGATGGCTTGAGCAGCAAGTGATAGGTAGCGCAGCATAGCGATAGAACGAAGCAACTAGCATAGCAATGATAGTAGTGAGATCCAGGGTAGCGATCATCTTGCCTGAAATCCCGCAAGGAAGAAGAACGAGTCCATGAAGAAGACGAACGGATGAAGCCGAACCAAGCGTGAGCGAGCGAATCCTCACGATCGCAACGGAACGGGAACTAACAAGAAGAAGCACACAACATAGTAAACACACCACACAAGAACAAGGCATGATGCACAACAAGCATGATGCATGACAAAGCTACATGAAGCTACTCATGGCAAGAGATGATGCAAACAAGAGCAACACATCAAGGCAAGTTTAAATGAGGCCTAAACAACATAGAACAATTCCGGTAAGTCCTCATATGCAAATTTCGAAATTGGTCCAGATCTGAATAACTTTATGTTCAAGTTGTTAAACAGCAACTTAAAATGCACCAAGATGATCTACACGAAATTCTAGTCAAGTTTCATATAAAGTTCATTAGATTTGGAGCTACGGTCTAGAAGATATGAGCAAAACAAGTTAAACATGGCATTGATGCCAAATGCACCCAAACATCAAGCAAAACACCTCAAAACAAGTATGCAACATGATAATATGAAACTACGTGCAAAATCAAGCAAGTTTCATATAGAGCACGCTCAAAACGGAGCAACGGATCAACACATACACCCTATACAAGTTAAGACAACAATCTGTCCAAAACAGCAAGTAGGCATATTGCAAGCATCATAACAACAAGCTACAACATCTCAACATAATAACAAAAGACATGGGCATGATGTACAGGTAAAGCATTACAAAACATGAACACTGAACTATCTCCAGAAATTACTAGAACATGCTCAAAATGACATGGCAAGATTGCAAATAATAACAGTTTCAGGCATTGGCAGAAATAACATCAGGTTGCAATGTTTAGAGCTATCAAACAACACGATAAAGGAACTTAACATGGCAAACAAAGGCATGGCACGAATCTACTCAAAGCATAGAACAAAAGTCCTTTAGTGACCATAAGCCAAAAAGGATAGGAAAATATGATGGCACCCACGTAAACATGGCAAGTCATATTACAGATTCATACATGGAAGAAACAACAACAAGTAGGCATGTTGGTGAGCTTGAACCACTCACCACAGAGCAATACATGGCATGTAAAGGCAACTCACAGTAAGAAGACATGGCGTAGAAGCTATACATGGCAAGAACAACATCATAGCATATACGGATCAACTACAACAGCCTTGGCAAAATTGAATAACATGTAAACAATCTGCCAGGAACATTTTATAGCAAAAGTAGAGCTCGATTGACTCAAGCTATGTCACTCCATAATTGCAACCAAGGACATGGATGGATAGATAATGACATTTTGAACAAAACATCCTTACTGAAGTATCTCAAAATATGCATGGATCTCTCTGTAGCATCAAGTTAACATGGCATAAAAATAACAGCAAACATGGCTGAAATCAGCAACATCAAGACACCTAGTTGGCATGCTTGTGCTAGTCACCACATAGATCACAAAAATACATGGCATACACCCCTGAAAAGATGGCATGGCATATTACAAAACACATGTAGGACTCAAGGTCATAGGGTGCACACATCAACCATGGCAAAAATGACAAAAGGGCATGTTCTGATAAGAATCAGAAACTAACACCACATAGCACTCTTCCAACAGCATTACGGGCATCAAGATGAGCTCAAATGAAAATGATGCAATGAGGTGAAATGGTCTACTCATCGAGGCGAACATTTTGACATATTACACGCGCAAAATGGAGCAACGATGACGGAGATATGACATGATGAAAATGCAACTAAAATGCAACAATCTCGGGGACTTAGTGATATTTTGGACCTCGGGGAAAAAGTCGACGGATCTGGATCGGGCCGGGCTCGCCGGAGTTCGCCGGAGACGGGGCTGCGGCGGCCGGGGAAGAAGAGAGGCGCGCCGGGGGAGGCGGATCCGGCCGGTCCCGTCCCGGATCCGGCCGGGGACGCCCGGAGGAGGCGGCGGCGAGGAAGCCGGCGCATGGGCGGCCAGTGCGGCGAGGCGAGGTCGCCGGCGGGCGCTGGAGGCGGCGGCGCGCGTCGGGCGGGCAGCCGGGCCGACAATGCGGGCGGCGCGACCAGGCGGCGGAGGCAGGCGCGCCGAGGGTCCGCGAGGGCTGGCGCCCGCGAAGCTCGCCGAGTACGGCGCCGGCGAGAGTGGCCGAGCCGCGCGGAGAGCGGGCGGCGGCGGGAGGCGGATCGGGGGCGGGCGGCCGTGATTCGCGGGCTGGGCGGCGGTGGCGGCGGCGCCCACGTATGCGCGCCATTATTGGCGCGGCGCGCGCAGACGTCCGGCGGGCGCCGGACATGTCCGGAGGCGGCGCGGAGGGAAATTTTAGGGTTTCGGGGAATTTGGACTGCGATTTCGGGGAGGAAGACATATTTATAGGTAGAGGGAGCTAGGAGAGTCCAAATAAGGTGCGGTTTTCGGCCACGCGATCGTGATCGAACGACCGAGAGCATGGAGGGGAGTTTGGTGGGTTTTGGGCCACTTTGGAAGGGGTGTTGGGCTGCAATCAAAAGAGGCTTTTGCGGTTACCCGGTTAACCGTTGGAGTACCAAACGACCTCCAAATGATCCAAAACTTGACAGGCGGTCTACCGGTGCTATACCAAGGCCGCTTGACAAACCTCGTGGCATTCCGAGAACGTTTGACACCCGCACATGAAAAGAGGTAAAAGGGGGCGCCGGGAGACATAGGAGTGCCGGATTGGAAAACGGACAACGGGGAAAACGCTCGGATGCATGAGACGAACACGTATGCAAATGCGATGCACAAGATGGCATGATAAAAATGCAGATGATGACATGGAAAAATGCAACACGCAAGCAAATGACATGGCAACGACGACGAATAACTGACGGACACCTGGCGCATCGAATCCGGGGCGTTACAACTCATCAATGGAAGTTCTCATAGATTTGAGAGACTCATTGATATCATGCTTAGGAGGAATATATCTAAGCTTTAAAGAATCAACATCAAGAGAAATTCTATCAACGTTCCTAGCCAATTCATCAACTTTAAGTAATTTCTCTTCAAGCAAAGCATTAAAATTCTTTTGTGAATTCATAAACTCTTTAACACAATTCTCAAATTCAGAGGACATCTTATTAAAATTTCCATAAGAGTTGTTGTAGGAATTTCCATAATTATTAGAAGGATTACTAGGATAGGGCCTAGGATTAAAATTCCCTCTATATGCGTTGTTACCAAAATTATTCCTACCAAAAAAATTCACATCCATAGATTCATTATTATTCTCAATCAAAGTAGACAAAGACATATCATTAGGATCAGAAGAAACACTCTTAGTAGAAAATAATTTCATAAGTTCATCCATCTTTCCACTAAAAACATTGATTTGTTCTATCGCATGCACCTTTTTATTAGTAGACCTTTCAGTGTGCCATTGAGAATAATTAACCATAATATTATCTAGGAGTTTATTAGCATCTCCTAAAGTGATTTCCATAAAAGTGCCTCCTGCGGCCGAGTCTAAAAGGTTTCTAGAAGCAAAATTCAATCCAGCATAATTTTTTTGTATAATCATCCACAAGTTTAAACCATGAGTAGGGCAATTACGTATCATTAAATTCATTCTCTCCCAAGCTTGTGCAACATGTTCATGATCAAGTTGCTTAAAATTCATAATATCGTTCCTAAGAGAGATGATCTTAGCGGGGGGAAAATACTTAGAGATAAAAGCATCTTTGCACTATTCCAAGAATCAATACTATTTTTAGGCAAAGACAAAAACCAAGCTTTAGCACGATCTCTAAGCGAAAAAGGAAATATCTTCAATTTAACAACATCATTGTCAACATATTTCTTCTTTTGCATATCACATAAATCCACGAAGCTATTTAGATGAGTAGCGGCATCTTCACTAGGAAGGCCGGCGAATTGATCTTTCATAACAAGATTCAATAAAGCAGCATTGATTTCACAAGATTCAGTATTGGGAAGAGGAGCAATCGGAGTGCTAAGGAAATCATTATTGTTGGTATTGGTAAAGTCACACAATTTGGTATTATCTTGAGCCATAGTGACAAGCAAGCAATCCAACACACGAGCAAACAGAAAAAGACAAGCGAAAAGAGAGGAGGAGATTGGGAAATAGAGGGCGAATAAAACGGCAAGGGTGAAGTGGGGGAGAGGAAAAAGAGAGGCAAATGGCAAATAATGTAATGTGAGAGATAAGGGATTGTGATGGGTACTTGGTATGTTGACTTTTGAGTAGACTCCCAGAACGGGCGCCCAGAAATCCTTCTTGCTACATCTTGAGCTTGCGTTGGTTTTCCCGAAGAGGAGAGGATGATGCAGCAGAGTAGCGTAAGTATTTCCCTCAGTTTTTGAGAACCAAGGTATCAATCCAGTAGGAGGCCACGCGCAAGTCCCTCGTACCTACACAAAACAAATAGCTCCTCGCGACCAACGCGAATAGGGGTTGTCAATCCCTTCACGATCACTTACGAGAGTGAGATCTAATAGAGATGATAGATAATATTTTTGGTATTTTTGGTATAAAGATGAAAAGTAAAATAAAAGGCAAATTAAAAAAGCAAAGCAATAATAAAGCGCAGGAAGATTAATATGATGAAAATAGACCCGGGGGCCATAGATTTCACTAGTGGCTTCTCTCAAGAGCATAGGTATTTTACGGTGGGTGAATGAATTACTGTTGAGCAATTGACATAATTGAGCATAGTTATGAGAATATCTAGGTATGATCATGTATATAGGCATCACGTCCGAGACAATTAGACCGACTCACCTCGCATCTACTACTATTACTCCACTCATCGACCGCTATCCAGCATGCATCTAGAGTATTAAGTTAATGAAAACAGAGTAACGCCTTAAGCAAGATGACATGATGTAGAGGAATAAATTCATGCAATATGATAAATACCCCATCTTGTTATCCTCGATGGCAATAATACAATACGTGCCTTGCAACCCTTGTCGCCATCGGTAAGGACACCGCAAGATTGAACCCAAAGCTAAACACTTCTCCCATTGCAAGAACTACCAATCTAGTTGGCCAAACCAAACGGATAATTCAAGAGACTTGCAAAGATAACCAATCATACATAAAAGAACTCGTAGAAGATTCAAATATTGCTCATAGATAATCTTGATCATAAACCCACAATTCATAGAACACAACAAACACACCGCAAAAATAAGATAACATAGAATAAATCTCCACGAGAGGGGAGAACATTGTATTGAGATCCAAAAGAGAGAAGAAGCCATCTAGCTACTAACTATGGACCCGAAGGTCCGAGGTAAACTACTCACACTTCATCGGAGAGGCTATGATGATGATGTAGAAGCCCTCCATGGTGGGATCCCTTCCCATGAACTCCGGAACATGCCCCAAGATGGGATCTCGTGGTTACGTAAAGTTGCGGCGGTGGAATTAGGTTTTGGCTCCGTGATCTGATCTGTTGGGGGCGAGGTATATATAGGAGGAAGGAGTACGTTGGTGGAGCTTGAGGGGCCCACGAGGCGTGAGGCGCGCCCTATGGGGGCGCCCACCTCGTGGGCCGCCTCGTGGCTTTCTTGACGGAGGTCCAAGTCTCCGGATCTTATCTCGATGAGAAAATCACGTTCGAAGATTTCATTCCGTTTGGACTCCGTTTGATATTCCGTTTCTTGAAACACCGAAATAGGCAAAAAACAGCAATTACGGGCTGGGCCTCCGGTTAATAGGTTAGTCCCAAAAGTAATATAAAAGTGGAAAATAAAGCCCAATATAGTCCAAAACAATAGATAATATAGCATGGAGCAATCAAAAATTATAGACACGTTGGAGACGTATCAACAGCCCATAATGCAATAAATATCAACATAAAAGCATGATGCAAAATGGACTTTTCAGGCCCTACCTTCACCATCAGTGCCAGCCTCCCCCACCCCCCGAGTAGGAGGACACGCTCGTCACCTTCCTCTGGGTGAACAAGGATGTGTTCGCCTGGAAGGCGTCTGACCTGTCCGGCATCCCGAGGAAGGTGATCGAGCACCATTTGGTGGTGTGTCCCAATGCTCGCCCTGTCAAGCAGAAGGCGTAGCCCAAAGCATCAGAGAAGCACACGTTCATCGTTTAAGAGGTGCACAAGCTGCAGGAAGCCGGGCCATTAAGGAGGTGTGTCACCCTGAGTGTCTCGCCAACCCGATCGTCGTCCCAAAGAAAGGCAGGAAAGAGCGCATGTGCATTGACTTCAAGAGCCTCAACCATGCTTGCCACCAGGATCCCTTTCTGCTTCCTCGCATCGACCCAATTGTGGACTCCACCTTCGAGTGTGGCATGTTGTGTTTCATGGCTGCCTTCTCGGGCTACCACCAGATCAAGATGGTGACGAAATACGTGGAAAACACGTCCTTCATCTCCCTGTGTGGTGTGTTCTGCTACACCTGCATGCCTTTTGGCTTGAGGAGCGCCGGCGCTACCTTCCAGCGTTTGATGCACATCATGCTGGGGCCGCAGCTGGGAAGGGAGCGGAGGCTTATGTCGACAACATTGTGGTAAAGTTGCGCGAGGCCAAAACGTTAATCCAGGAACAAGAAGAAACATTCGCCAACCTGCACGAGGTCATCCTAAAGCTCAACCCCGATAAGTGTGTCTTTGGAGTCCCCTCCAGCAAGCTTTTCAGCTTCCTCATCTCCCATAGGGGGATCGGGGACAACGCAGAAAAGATCAGAGCCATCTAGAAGATGCACCCCCAAACCCTCAAGGAAATGCAGTGGCTAGCATGGTGCATGGCGTCCCTGGGGCGCTTCATCTCCAAGCTCGGCGAGTGCGCTTTTCCGTTCTTCAAGCTTATGAAGAGAACTAGATCCTTCCAGTGGACCCTGGAAGCGGATGCAGCCTTTGAAGACCTCAAGAGGTACCTCACAAGCCCGCCCATCATGGTGGCACCACGCTTCCATGAGCCCTTGGTCCTCTACTTAGCGGCTACCCCACAAACACCTAGTGCCACACTCGTGGCGGTGCGGGAGGAGTGCATCGATGCCAAGGGAAAACTTTCTGAGACTCATGAGCCCCCTGCGCCCTGGACCTTCCAGGCCTCGCGAGCCCCCTGAGCTTCACGGGCCTCCCGCGCTCCAGGATGGCACCTCTGGAGCCCCCATGCCTCTCACGCTTTGTGAGGTTCCCGAGCCCCGCGCGCCTTTCAGAAACAGGCCACGCTAAGACAACGTGCCTCGTCGAGCACCCTGTATACTTCGCCAGCACGGTACTAAGGGATGCACGCACTACCCTATGCTGCAGAAACTCCTCCTCGTGATTCCGGTTGCATCCAGGAAGCTGCATCAGTACTTTCAAGGCCACCCCATCAAGGTCATCTCCACGTACCCCTCGAAAAGATACTACGACGCCCTAATGTCGCTTGCCGGGTAGTCGAGTTGAACATCGAGCTGCGGGCCTTCCAGCTGGAGTTCCATACCACCAGGGTCATCAAAGGAGCGGCCCTCGCCGACTTCGTGGTGAAATGAATAGATGCTCACGAGGAGGAGCCTTGTGATAGTAGGTTCGTCCTTCATGGAGATGAGGAGCCTACCGGCTCCGTCATGCACTTCGATGGTGCCTTCTCCAGGCAGGGCGCATGGCTGGGGTCATTCTCGTTTCCCCAGCTAGGGAAAAGCTTTACTATGCCGTCCATCTGTGTTTCCGGCACGACGACAACATTGCAGAGTTTGAGGGCCTTAGGGCCGCCTCTACTTTGGGGATAAAGAGCTCACCATCAAGGGCATTTCTCAACTCCTTATCAACTTCTCCAATAAGAAGTATAAGCCGAAGGATGAACACATGGCGGCATACCTGGAGGAGGTACGTAAACTCGAGAAATTTTTCTTGGGCTTAGAGATGCATCACATTCCGCGTGGCGTCAACAAGGAGGCTGATGACATCGCCAAGCAAGAATCCCGCCGCGAGCTCCAGAGCCCTAGTGTCTTTGAAGAGAGGCTTCAGGCCATCAAACGTCCCCCTTGCCGTTGGCACAGCACTACCCTTCGAGGAGCTCCCACCAGCGCCATCCACGGGCTCGCCTATGACGCCCCGAGACCGATGCTCCAGATGCCTTTCATTTATTTTTGTTGATGTTGCGTGTTTCAGTTGTTTGTTGCCATGATCATGATGAGTTCCATTTTCATATTTTTCTTCTTGCTTCATGTTCATAATTGGTGATATTGCATTGTTCCATCCTTGTTATTGCCATGGTCATCTCACTTTGTTATGCTATATGATTTGATATGCCTCTTTGTCATTTTGTTGCATTTTATCACGATTATCATGTGGGTTGCATTCTTCATGTTGATGTATTGTTGGTGTGCTGTCCATCTTCATCTTTTCCATCAACAAATTTTCCCCAAGTGCACAACCTATCCACTTCTTACACCATGCCTTATAAATCAATTAATGTTCATCTATTTCCAGATAATCTTACACTATGCCTTATACCTCTCTATAAAATTTCATCCATTTTGAAAATGTTCTGGATAGATTCAAAAATGGCTCAAGTTTGAGTTAAATTCAAACTTGAAATAATTTTTGTGTCTTTAAATAATGCCAGGATATTTTATTCAAATTATTCATATGTCCAGGAGCCCAGGAATATTTTTTATTCCTTCTTATTCTTCCAAAGACTCCCTGGCCCTTTCCTTTTCCTTCATCTGTAAATTTGGATTTGCAGAAATCAAAGGAGAAGGGGAAGACCTCAATTCCCATCCGGAGACTTGCTGGGCCTCCTCCTCCAGCCCACCAGCACCATACCTTGCGGCGTCCTTCCCTCTCTCCCTCGCCAGTTATTCTTACGTGGATCACCAGGACGACCCCACCTGTCGGTCTCTCTTCCCTACCTTTCTCCTTCCCCTTATTCTTCCTCTCCTGATAGTAAAAAGGGTCAGGACGCACATGGCAGCCCTCGTGGCCGATCCTCCCAGCGCGCCCCCTCTATAAAGCCCCTCTAGCGCCTCCTACGGTTTCCTGTTCCTCCTCCTTCCCTTTCTCTGTGTCGCGGCCTCTCTAGGTAAGCGTAGCCCATGCCATAGCCGACGCCATGGCCGAGCCAAGTTCGAGCTTGTGCTCGACTTGAACCTTCCAGCGGCCATTCTCTTCTTCCTCGGGAGCATCAAGATCTTCATCATCATCTTCCTCACCCTGCACATCCGACCGCAGGACCCCGAAGACTTCTTCCTCGTCGTCCTCTTCCTCCCATGCTTCCTCTGCTTCGCGGACCCGAGGACGCCGCCCCGAATAATGTGCCCCCGCGCCATCTCCTCTGCTTCCCCGACGAGCCCGTCTTCATCAGTAGACCCGTGGTGCTGCTCTGCTCCTCCTCACGCCCTTCTCCTTGCTGTACTCTTCTGCTAGGTGCCGATCTCCGTGAGCACAGCTCCGGCCACCATGACTAGGCACGTGAGCACATGGATGTTGCACTTGTGCACCTCCTTGTCTTGCACGCACCGCGTCGCGTGCAACACCCGCAACCACTCGCCCCTCACCTCGTCGCTTGGCCCATTCCTGCTGCCACAACCGAGGCGAGCAGGAGCTCGTCCTTCATTTCCCGCCTCCCTGCTGCCTTACACGTGCATGCTCACACACTTCACCACGGGAACCCTCGTCAGTTTCTCCACCACCATCGGTGATCTGCAGCAGCCGCTTTGCTCGCAGTCGTTGGCGACAAGTTGCGGTGCGTTCATGGCATTCCCATGACCAGGCCTTTGCCTGTTTAAAATGATATATGCCCCTTCCTAATCATAACTTGAGAGCAGCCCAGCTGGTTAGGCACTCGCGCTCACATCTAGGAGGTCTGGAGTTCACACCCAGCCCCCTATTTTTTCTTTTTATGTTGTTTCTGTTTCGAATAGAGAACGAGAGATAATAGACAAAGATGTAAAATGAATAGTTTTCTTTACTGATGATGGGATTACACACACATATATATAGCCCGTGAAGGGGTACGTCCCATGGGATGCGAGGCAACCGCCTCGGTTAGGAAAAGCAGGGATTAATAGATTAATGAAATTCTAACACTCCCCCATGCTTGTTAGTATAAGTATAATCAGCTTGAAAACTCCTCTAAAACCCTATGGGAAAATGAGGATATATGTGTTTGATATGTTTTGAAAACTCCTTCAAACCGGTGGGAAAAATAAGGAGAAAGCGATGCAACATATAATGGTGATTGTCTCTTTCAACTCAATACGAGAAAACTCATAGAATCAAGAGGACAATAAATAAGTCGTATATACTTTCCTAAAAACACCAGTGGGGAAACAGAAAGTATGACATATGATCTCATGTTAATATTACACCATTAAAAACCTTTATGAGAACTTGTAAAGTAAACTCATGAAGGGAAAGAGAGTATAATATGATGTTTTAAACAGGAACAATTCAGGAAGATACTCCCCATGATTCTTGCAAATTCCGAAGCCATCACATACCAATTCCATGAACATATTTCTGGAATGTAGAAGTTGGTAGAGACCTGGTGAATAAATTAGTCGCATGATTTGACTTAGAAGATATGCAATATATTGATATTTCTTATTATGTGACCTCTTTGCATCCGGGCAACACAAGAAACATTATCATTGAGATAATGGTTGGTGGATGTAGCCATGAGGTCTGTTTCGAAGAATCTTCATTGGAGGGCTACTACACATAGTAGGAACTCTAAGATTGTCTACGATCTGACATAGTGGGGATCTGATCGATGTATCCAATGATATCGGTGATCACATTTCCATGAAACTGAAAAACTAGGACAAGATGTTTGATGCATTGGAGATATCGAAAGATATTCTTGAGTACCAACAAATTGTGTTAGGTGGATCCAATGGCATTATGGAACGTTGAGTCCCAATATCTCATTTCCATCATCTTTTGGTCTAAATAGATCTTTCTCTACGTCTAGATAATGAACTACCATGAGAGTTATGGATGGATAAGATTTGTCCACAATGAATTTCTCCAATATATTATGGATATAGACAACATAGTATACCATAATGAATGAATGAAGGTGCTCAATTTGTAGTAATGAGCGGTATTTTGGTTAACCCAAATCCTTCATTTTAAACTTCTTCATTTAGGTAATTACATGTCTCATCATTGTAGACACACAAACATGGATAATCATCATTGTAGGAGTAATCCTTGTGTATTGATACGTCTCCAACGTATCTAATTTTTTTGATTGCTCCATGCTATATTATCTACTGTTTGGACATTATTGGGCTTTATTATTCACTTTTATATTATTTTTGGGACTAACCTATTAACCACATGCCCAGCCCAGAATTGCTGTTTTTTGCCTATTTCAGAGTTCCGCAGAAAAAGAATATCAAACGGAGTCCAAACGGAATGAAACCTTTGGGAAAGTGATTTTCAGGAAGAATACGATCCAGGAGACTTGGACCCTACGTCAAGAAATAAAGGAGGAGGCCACGAGGTGAGGGGCGCCTACCCCCAGACGCGCCCTCCACCCTCGTGGCCCCCTGTTGCTCCACCGACGTACTCCTTCCTCCTATATATACCCTCGTACCCCCAAACGATCGAATCGGAGCCAAAACCTAATTCCACCACCACAACCTTCTGTACTCCACGAGATCCCATCTTGGGGCCTGTTAGGAGCTCACGAGGGGGCATCGATCACGGAGGGCTTCTACATCAACACCATAGCCCCTCCGATGAAGTGTGAGTAGTTTACCTCAGACCTTCGGGTCCATAGTTAGTAGCTAGATGGCTTCTTCTCTCTTTTTGGATCTCAATACAATGTTCTCCCCCTCTCTTGTGGAGATCTATTCGATGTAATCTTATTTTGCGGTGTGTTTGTTGACACTGGTGAATTGTGGGTTTATGATCAAGTTTATCTATGAACAATATTTGAATCTTCTGAATTCTTTTATGTATGATTGGTTATCTTTGCAAGTCTCTTCGAATTATCAGCTTGGTTTGGCCTACTAGATTGATCTTTCTTGCAATGGGAGAAGTGCTTAGCTTTGGGTTCAATCTTGCTGCGTCCTTTCCCAAAGGATGATGGGGCCAACAAGGCACGTATTGTATTGTTGCCATCGAGGATAACAAGATGGGGTTTTTATCATATTGCATGAATTTATCCCTCTACATCATCTCATCTTGCTTAAGGCGTTAATCTGTTCTTATGAACTTAATACTCTAGATGCATGCTGGATAGCGGTCGATGTGTGGAGTAATAGTAGTAGATGTAGGCAGGAGTCGGTCTACTTGTCTCGGACGTGATGCCTATATACATGATCATACCTAGATATTCTCATAACTATGCTCAATTCTGTCAATTGCTCAACAGTAATTTGTTCACCCACCGTAAAATACTTATGCTCTTGAGAGAAGCCACTAGCGAAACCTATGGCCCCCGGGTCTATCTTCATCATATTAATCTTCCAAACACTTAGTTATTTCCTTTGCTTTTTTATTTTGCTTTTATTTTTCTTTGCATCTTTATCATAAAAATACCAAAAATATTATCCTATCATATCTATCAGATCTCACTCTCATAAGTGGCCGTGAAGGGATTGACAACCCCTTATCGCGTTAGTTGCGAGGATTTATTTGTTTTGTGTAGGTGCGAGGGACTCGCGCGTAGCCTCCTAGTGGATTGATACCTTGGTTCTAAAAAACTGAGGGAAATACTTACGCTACTTTGCTGCATCACCTTTCCTGTTCAAGGGAAAACCAATGCAGTGCTCAAGAGGTACCAAGAAGGATTTCTGGTGCCGTTGCCGGGGAGGTCCACGCAAAAGTCAACATACCAAGTACCCATCACAATCCCTTATCTCCCGCATTACATTATTTGCCATTTGCCTCTCGTTTTCCTCTCCCCCACTTCACCCTTGCCGTTTTATTCGCCCTCTCTTTTTCGTTCGCCTCTTTCTCGCTTGCTTTTTGTTTGCTCGTGTGTTGGATTGCTTGTTTGTCACGATGGCTCAAGATAAATACCAAACTATGTGACTTTACCAATACCAACAATAATGATTTCCTTAGCACTCCGATTGCTTCTCTTACCAATACTGAATCTTGTGAAATCAATGCTTCTTTGTTGAATCTTGTCATGAAAGATCAATTCGCCGGCCTTCCCAGTGAAGATGCCGCTACTCATCTAAATAGCTTCGTTGATTTGTGTGATATGTAAAAGAAGAAAGATGTGGACAATGATATTGTTAAATTTAAGCTATTTCCTTTTTCTCTTAGAGATCGTGCTAAAGCTTGGTTTTCGTCTTTGCCTAAAAATAGTATTGATTCATGGAATAAGTGCAAAGATGCTTTTATCTCTAAGTATTTTCCTCCCGCTAAGATCATCTCTTTTAGAAACGATATTATGAATTTTAAGCAACTTGATCATGAACATGTTGCACAAGCTTGGGAGAGGATGAAATTAAGGATACGTAATTTCCCTACTCATGGTTTGAATTTGTGGATGATTATACAAAATTTTTATGCCGGATTGAAATTTGCTTCTAGAAATCTTTTAGATTCGGCCGCGGGAGGCACTTTTATGGAAATCACTTTAGGAGAAGCTACTAAACTCCTAGATAATATTATGGTTAATTATTCTTAATGGCACACTGAAAGATCTACTAATAAAAAAGTGCATGCTATAGAAGAAATTAATGTTTTGAGTGGAAATATGGATGAACTTATGAAATTATTTGCTACTAAGAGTGTTTCTTATGATCCTAATGATATGCCTTTGTCTACTCTGATTGAGAATAATAATGAATCTATGGATGTGAATTTTGTTGGTAGGAATAATTTTGGTAACAACGCCAGATAGAGGAAACTTTAATCCTAGGCCTTATCCTAGCAATTCCTCTAATAATTATGGTAATTCCTGCAACAACTCTTATGGAAATTTTAATGAGATGCCCTTTGAATTTGAGACTAGTGTTAAAGAGTTTATGAATTCACAAAAGAATTTCAATGCTTTGCTTGAAGAGAAATTGCTTAAAGTTGATGAATTGGCTAGGAACGTTGATAGAATTTCTCTTGATGTTGATTCTTTAAAACTTAGATTTATTCCTCCTAAGCATGATATCAATGAGTCTCTCAAAGCCATGAGAATTTCCATTGATGAGTGCAAAGAAAGAACCGGTAGGATGCATGCTAAGAAAGATTGCTTTATGAAAGCGTGTTCTTGTAATTTCTATGAAAATAAAGATGAAGATATAAAAGTTATTGATGTGTCCCCTATTAAATCATTGTTTTACAATATGAATCTTGATAATGATGGGACTGAATATGATCCACCTTTACCTAGAAGGCGTTCCAGAAATTCGGAGTTTTTAGATCTTGATGCTAAAATTGATAAAAGTGGGATTGAAGAAATCAAAACCCTAGATATTAATAAACCCACTATTCTGGATTTCAAGGAATTTAATTATGATAATTTCTCTTTGATAGATTGTATTTCCTTGTTGGAATCCGTGCTAAATTCTCCTCATGCTTATAGTCAAAATAAAGCTTTTACCAAACATATCGTTGATGCCTTGATGCAATCTTATGAAGAAAAGCTTGAGTTGGAAGTTTCCATCCCAAGAAAACTTTATGATGAGTGGGAACATACTATTAAAATTAAGATTAATGATCATGAGTTCTATGCTTTATGTGATTTGGGTGCTAGTGTCTCCACTATTCCCAAAACTTTGTGCGATTTGCTAGATTTCCGTGATTTTGATGATTGCTCTCTAAACTTGCACCTTGCAGAGTCCACCATTAAGAAACCTATGGGAAGAGTTAATGATGTTCTTATTGTTGCAAATAGGAATTATGTGCCCATAGATTTTATCGTTCTTGATATAGATTGCAATCCTTCATGTCCTATTATTCTTGGTAGACCTTTCCTTAGAACTATTGGTGCAATTATTGATATGAAGGAAGGGAATATTAGATTCCAGTTTCCATTAAAGAAAGGCATGGAACACTTCCCTAGGAAGAAAGTTAAATTACCATATGAATCTATCATGAGAGCCACTTATGGATTGCCTACCAAAGATGGCAATACCTAGATCTATCCTTGCTGTTATGCCTAGCTAGGGGCGTTAAACGATAGCGCTTGTTGGGAGGCAACCCTGTCGGTGTACTAGAGTAGGGATACCCTAGTATCCCGAACTTGTGCAGGGGCAGTTGCAGCCCTCCGCGGCAAGGCTTACCGGGTGACCGCCAAGGTCCTCCGTGGTTCCTTTGGAGCCATTCAAGAACAAAGTATTCAAGCCAAGGAGACAAGGCCCCGGCAAGAGGAGCTTGCCGAGAAGGCCACCCAAGGCACCTAGAAGACAAGGCCCCGGCAAGAGGAGCTTGCCTGGAAGGCCCGGTGAGCGGCAAGCTTCCGGGCGCGACAAGACAACAACCGTGGCAAGGCGCTTGCCGCGGCAGGCCACCACTCTGTACCTACACTCCAGCACATCCACTAACGTGTCGCCCTGGGACCTTTCCAGGCGCGCGTGGCGGGCGGCTGTGCATCCAGCGGTGCGAGGTGGCAAGCGGCGCAGACATGCAACCATCATGGCGAACGGTGGCGTCCCTGACGGTCCCTGTTTGCACTGTTAGGGTGACGTAGACGGGCATTTAATGCCTTTGTCCCCTGCCGTCAGGGTTAGGTATGATACATCATAATCGCATAAGTAGCTGTACCAACCACTCCTTTTCCATTTTTACCCTTGTCTACGTTGCCACCTGTCGGAGACCCCTTGAGCATATAAAAGGAGGCCCATGCGCAACGTAGAAAGGGTCGGCTCCCCCCACGCTCAGTCTCATTAGCAACTTGTGTGTACTGTAGCACTCAGCGCTCCTGAGCAAGAACACAATACACTCAGACATGCAGCAGTAGGAGTGTTATCTCTCCGGAGAGCTCCGAAGCTGGGTAAACCTCTCGTGTGCTTCGCCTCGATCTGCTCTTCGTGCGACCTCCCCGCCGAACCGAAAGGGGCTCGGTCCGCCGGTCCCATAGGTGTTCGTGGGCGGATCACCGCCCCGACATCTTTGGCGCGCCCGGTAGGGGCGTCGAGATTGTGTGAACTCGATCCGCGCCCACGCGAGATAGATCTTCATCATCTTCATCAACATGCCACGAAGAAGAAGGCTTCGCGGCGTAAGCCCCGTCTGCCGAACCCACCACCGCGGAGCAAGCAGGTGGTGGGGTAGACGCCGGCGGAAGAATGGACGGCGACGGGGGAGCTCACGGTGCTGCCAAATCCAAGGACAAGGCTGCGCAGACCTCGGCGTCCGTACATGCACCGCGCCGTCTCAGGAGGCGCGAGACCGACAGCGTCATGGTACTCACAATGCCATACGCTCGTTGGACCAAGATCGAGCTGGTGGATCTCGAGATGCTCAAGACCAGCATGCACGCCAACATGCTGGCGTGAGCGAGGCACGGTCGCTTGGACATGATACTGCTCCTTCTAACATAGTTAGAAGTTCGAGCATATCCCGCTCCTCGCGCCGTTCGCTACTGCCACCCACCACTCCAGCAGAAGCTTTGGCGAGAGCACAACTGCTCCTAGATTACCCTCCAATAGCCGGCAAGGTCGATGAATGGAGGGCCACCATTCAGAGTCTCATCGGCTTTGCCAATGGCGACGCTCCGCGGCAGCCGAGTGCATCGCTGCCGCGGCAGGACTGCCAAACACGAGCCGGTGGCGACGAGACCGGTGGGGGTGCAACCACCTTGCACTCTCCGCCCCGAAGGCCAAGATCGCCGACTCGCCGGATCCACCTCGACAACGACTCCACCGCATCATCGGATCCACGAGCTCGTCGCGATCAGCGCCAAGTTCTTCACGAACGACAGCAAGAAGACGCCGAACTTCGCGCCAGCGCCCGAAGAGAAGTGCGGCGTCAATCCGACAAGCGCGCTAGGCCCTCCGTCGACATGCATGCGCCGGAGAAACCAGCGACTTGCCGTCAGATGTAGGTTGCCCTGCGTTCACTCGTGAGCTGCGGCAAGTCCAAAGGGCCCAAAGAAGAAGAATTTCAAGCCGACGTACGAGAGAAGTACGACGGCAAGACGCATCCGTCGGAGTTCCTCAAAGATCTACACCATCGCGGTGCAAGCTGCCGGGGACGTGGCGACAAGATCCTTGCCAACTACTTCCGCCGGTGCTCAAGCCCAATGTCAGATCCTGGCTCATGCACTTGCCGGACAACTCCATATCCTCTTGGTCAGATCTATGCCATCAGTTTGTCGGCGCCTTTACGGGCGGCCACAAGCCTCATGGCCAAGAAAGCGACCTTCATCCGCCGCCTGAAGGAAGGAGAGCCCCGCGCAAAGTACATTCAGAGATTCAGCCACAGACAAAGACAACATCCAGATGTCCACCCCGCCATGTAATCAGCGCGTTCCATCGAGCGTCGCGAAACCGCAGGATGCGGAGGAGATGGCGATGTGCAAGATCGAGACGCCGGTGAGCTATATGCCCCGGCCGACAAGTGTGCGCGTCTTTGAGGAAGGGAGGAGACTCCCGGAGAGAATCTTGAAGCGGGGAGGATCTGATAGTGAGGAGACCGCCCCGGCAAGGAAAAACCGGCGGCGGAACAATAGGAAGAAGAAAGGCAAAGATGTGCTAGTTGTTGAGCAGTCCGGCAACGGAGGTGGCGCCAAGAAAGCCAAAGCTGGTAGCTCCGGCAAGGAGGTTGCCGCCGGCACCAACTGCCAGCCTGTGGCGGTCGGCGACAAGCAGGACGGCTCCAACAAACAGTACTGCAAGATCCACCGCACCAAGGGCCATGACCTCCAGAGCTGCAAAAAGGTCGAGCAGCTTGTCGAGCAGCAGAAGGCTGAATACGAACGACGCGACAAGGAGAAGGCCTAGGAAGGTGCTGGAGGAGCTAGCAAGAAACGTCCCGGCCGAGGAGGACGCCGCGGCAAGGCCAAGCAGCGGCAAGGAGACAGACCTCCCCGCGGCCGTGACAAGGATGAAGACGACGACGATGATGAAGACATGGATGATGACGAGACCGATGAGCAGGAGTTCCAGAAAGCCACAGAGGTCCTATGCGTTGATGGTGGTGCTTCTCTGCATACTTCACACCGCGAGCTCAAGCAGTGGATGCGGGAAGTCAATGCGGCAGAACCATCCGTCGAGTCACGCAAGCCTCTGAAATGGTCCAGCACGCCTATCATCTTTGATATTGAGGACCACCCCGATCGCAGAATCGCGGTCGGGTGCTTGCCGATGTTGGTTTCACCAACTATCCGCAACCTCAAGGTCACTAAGGTGCTAGTTGACGGGGCGGCTTGAACTCGATCTCCTCCGCGGTGCTCCGTAAACTCCGGATCCCCGATAGCGAGCTCAAGAGATCGGGCACATTCCACGGAATCAATCCGGAAGGAGCAAGCGAAGGAAAGATCACGTTGCCGGTGACATTTGGCAGCGAGTTGAACTTCAGGACTGAGAGGGTCACTTTTGACGTTGCTGACTTTCCATTGCCTTATAATGGGATACTTGGCCGTCCGACACTCGCCAAATTCATGGCAGCCTCTCACTATGCATACAACATACTGAAGATGCCAGGCCCGATAAGTGTCATCTCTGTCCCTGGCGACAAGAAGGATGCTCTTATCTGCGCCGACAAGATCTACCGGGAAGCAAGACTGCAGCAGATTGCAAGCCACTTGTCACTGAAGCTCCGGGGAAGAAGAAGACCAAGTCCGGCAAGAGCTTTGATGCCCACTCCGGCAAGCGCACCTCTTGAGTGCTGCGCCACCGCCGAGGATGCACCATCGAGCTCCACCGGCAAGTGTAAGAAGACGATGGCAGCTCCACCAGAGACCAAGAAGGTGTCCGCCAAGGAGGACGGCGCTGGTGGTACCTTCACCATCAGTGCCACTCTCGACCCTAAATAGGAAGGCGCACTCGTTGCTTTCCTGCGGGCGAACGTCGATGTGTTTGCGTGGCAACCGTCTGACATCCCCGGTGTTCCTGTGAAAGTAATTGAGCACCATCTTGCCGTTTGTCCTCATGCGCGCCCGCCAAGCGTAAAGTCGAAGCGTGCAAAGGAGCGCCAAGAGTTCATCGCAGAAGAAATCAAGAAATTGGAAGCAGCAGGCCTTGTCAGAGGAGTGCTCCATCCTACGTGGTTGGCCAATCCTGTAGTTGTATGCAAGGCTAACGGGAAATGGAGGCTTTGTATCGACTTTACCGATGTCAATAAAGCTTGTCCCAAAGACCCATTTCCCTTGCCGCGCATCGACCAGATTGTTGACTCCACGGCCGGATGTGATTTGCTTTCGTTTCTGGATGCATACTTAGGATATCATCAGATCTTCATGGCAGAAGAGGATGAGGAGAAGACCGCATTCATCACCCCATGTGGCACATACTGTTTCGTACGGATGCCTTTTGGATTAAAGAATGCTGGTTCAACATTTGCAAGAGTAGTCCATGACGCTTTTGAGCCGCAAATGCACAGAAATGTGGAAGCCTACATGGATGACATAGTGGTCAAAAGCAAGGACAAGGCGACTCTGATTCAAGATTTAGACGAAACCTTTGCAAATCTGCGCAAGATCAACCTCAAGCTCAACCCCGAGAAGTGTGTGTTTGGAGTCCCTTCCGCAAGCTTCTCGGGTTCTTCGTGTCTCGGCGGGGAATTGAAGCCAATCCCGACAAGATCAAGGCCATTGAGCAGATTGAAGCACCAAAGCGCGTCAAGGATGTACGAAGACTTGCCGGTTGCGTAGCTGCTCTCAGCAGGTTTATCTTTAGGTCTGCTGAGCGCGCCCTGCCATTTTTCAAAATTTTGAAAAAGGCAGGTCCGATGAAATGGACTCCGGAAGCGGAGGCTGCGCTGCAGGACTTGCAGAGATACCTGTCCTCCACTCCAACACTTGTCGCACCTAGGCCGCAAGAGAAGTTGCTGCTATATATAGCGGTAACCAATCAAGTGGTTAGTGCTGCGTTAGTAGCGGAGAGGGAGGCGGATGATGAGCTAGCAACCATGGCAGATGCATCCAGCGACAAGCATTGGGCTTCACCGGCAAGCTCTGGTCCCGACAAGGACGGATCTGCGCAGACGCATGAGAAGATGCAGAAAAGAATGGTGCAGCGCCCAGTTTACTTTGTCAGTTCCTTCTGCGAGGCTAGGTCAAGGTACTCACGGTGTGCGTAAATTGCTTCGGCCTCCTCATGGCCTCGAGAAAGCTGCGCCATTACTTTCGTGCACATGAGATCCACAGCCGTCACTGCTTTCCATTGAAAAGGATACCGCAAAATCCAGAGGCAACAGTGCAGGATTGTCAAGTGGGCATCGAACTGTCAAGCTTTGGCCTCAAGTTTGAGAGCACATCAACTATCCAAAGCGAGCATCGGCGGAGTTCATAGCAGAATGGACGCCAACACAAGATGAAGAAATTCGAAACGAGCATCCCCGTCAAGGAGGCGGGCAAAGAGTGGCTGATGTACTTTGATGGTGCCTTCGCTGCAAAGGCGCCGGTCTTGGCGTGCTACTTGTTGCACCCACCGTAGAGCACCTCAAGTACGTAGTCCGGATGCATTTTCCCAAGGAGAAAGCAACAAACAATACCGCAGAGTATGAAGGTTTGCTTGCCGGTCGTGGATCGCAGAGACCTTGGGATCAAGAAGCTCATTGTCAGGGGTGACTCACAGCTTGTCATCCGCCAAGTGAACAAGAATTATTAGAGTCCGTTGATGGAAGCTTATGTTGATGAAGTGAGGAAGCTGGAAGAACATTTTGACGGCCTACAGATGGAATATATTCCAAGAGCTCAGAACGACATTGCTGATGGCCTGTCAAAGTGCGCCGCACTTAAGTTACCTGTGGAACCAGGGATTTTTGTGCTCAAGCTGACTCAACCGTCTGTAACACCATCAACCGGACAGAGCAAGAAGAGGAAGTTGATTTCTGGTGACTATTTTCCAGCAGAGCTTCCCGAAGCCGCCGCCAAGAAGGTCCCCAAGATCAACACCAACGGTGCTGAGGAGCAGTCTGCTCCGACAAGCCCTAGGGTTTGTTTCGTTGAAGCAGACGCTCTCGACAAGTTTTGCTCCGGCAAGCTTGCCGGGGAACGTCAAGCTCCGGCTGAGCCACATGTTCTCGCCGTAAAAGCGGATGTTCCCGCAGCAGCAGATGTGCCTTTAGTCCTTGTTGTCGAGCCGCAAGCTCCAGCATGGGCGCAGCAGATTGTCCATTTCCTTCAGACAGGGGAACTTCCCGAAGAGCAAGAAGAAGCGGAAAGAGTAGCCCGACAGTCAAGTATGTACCAGTTTGTCGACAACACACTGCATGTAAGAAGACTCAACGGTGTGAAATTGAAGTGTATTCACCGAAGACGGACAAAAGCTGTTGGCAGAGATACATGGAGGCATATGTGGTTACCACATTGGCGCGGAAAGCACTTGCCGCAAAGCGTTCGGCAAGGTTTCTTTGGCCGACAGCCCTCCGTGATGCAACCGCACAAGTAACCAAGTGTGAAGCGTGCGGTTCAATTCCAAGCAGATACACCAGCCAGCTCAAGCTCTCCGCACGATCCCTTTATCCCGGCCATTTTCGTCCGGGGCTCGACATCCTCGGCCCCTTTCCCGAAGCTGTCGGGGCTTTGAGTACTTGTACGTTGCAATCGACAAGTTCACAAAGTGGCCGGAAGTGGAAGCAGTGAGGAAGGTGACAGCACAGTCAGCAGTCAAGTTCTTCAGGTCGATTGTTTGCCGTTTCGGAATCCCTAACAGGATCATCACCGACAACAGCACGCAATTCACGAGCCGCACCTTCATGCAGTACGTCCAAGATCTTGGCGCCAAGGTCTGCTTTGCTTCTGTTGCTCATCCGAGAAGCAACGGTCATGCGGAGAGGGCAAATGCTGAAGTGCTGCGCGGGCTCAAGACCAGAACTTTCAACAGGCTACACAAGTGCGGAAGAAACTGGATTGAGCAGCTGCCGGTGGTTCTTTGGTCTATCAAGACGACGCCAAATCGAGCCACTGGCCAGACACCTTTTGCTCTAGTCTATGGAGCAGAGGCAGTTCTCCCCACGGAACTTCAGATACGGATCGCCTCGAGTGCTCGCTTATGATGAGCTTGAGCAAGAGCAGCTGCGACAAGATGATGCGCTGCTTCCTTGCGGATCGCCTTCAGCTCTTTGTCTGAGCTGCTCGATACCAGCAAGCTTTGCGCCGCTACCATAGCCGCAGTTAATGCCGAAGTCTCGAGGAAGGCGACCTTGTTCTTCGGCTGCTCAGTCCGCCAAGAATTCCAACAAGTTGACGCCGAAGTGGGAAGGCCCTTACCGGGTGAAACGAGTCACTAGGCTGGCGCTGTCCGCCTTGAGACCGAATATGGCATTCGGTGAGCAACTCCTGGAACATTGAGCATCTTCGTAAGTTTTACTCAGAAGCGCGGTTGTTTAACCTGTTAAGCAACCACCTTTTGTTCAAGTCTTGCCGCTGTTGCATGTAATCCTTTGTACAAAGCCGGGCGCAGACCCCGTGCATAAGTAAAGCTAACGTGCTTCGCACATCTTGTCAATTTCATGCTTTTTACTTCTATTTGCATGCGTTATCTGACACTTTGTGCAGCACCTAACCCTGGTAAGTAATAACGAGCCATAAGGCTCCATATCTTTATTTTCTCTTCTTTCTCTTTCTCAAAGAAAGTAAGGTTCCCTCGCACACAAGTTTGCCGGGAGGGAAAGGAGAAGATAATGGTGTGGACCAAGCGTCGCTCAAGGAAGTCTAGCCTTACCGGGAAGCAAACGGCGTAAAAGCTAAGTTGCTAAAGTTTGAGCAATCAGTTTTAAAATTTTTAAGTTATCTTCCTCGAACGATCCGTACTTTTGTATGGAAAACCCGTGCAGAGGAACCAACTCGTAGCTAGTTGCGCCTTACTTTGTTTCGAGTCCGCTCAACAACTTAAGTGAGCTGCGACTAGTTGCGACAAGGTTACTTGTCGAAGCGGCGCCGCCAAAGAAGTCGCCGACGTCCAAGACTCGGCCATGCCCAGTGCTCATACCGACAAGTTCCGTAAAAGCGTAGGGCAAAAACATACAAAGGAAGGAATCAAGTAAAGGAAATAACATAGCAATTGCTACCCAAAATAGAGTTATATTACAAGATAACTTGTCGCAGCGCTAATAGATTGTTCTCCTAACATGAACATCAGCGACAAGAAAAAGAGAAAGCGGGCGGCCTAATCTACGCGATCGCCCTCAACCCTCTTGATCCCGCTCACCCTGTCCATGATGGGTGCGACAAGGGTCTTGAGCGCCTCCACATCAGCATCCGTGGCAGGGACTTGAGGACGTTGGTGAGGTTGAGGCCTGGATTGCGAAGGCCACCTTCATCAAGACTTTTGAAGAGCTCCCACGCAGATCTCGCGCGACTCCTCGGCCAGCTGCTTTGGGACTTCTTCCGAAGTCGCTGGAGGGCCGCCACCACGCCCTTGAAGAACAAGCTAAGCTTGGCGCTGGGTTGGAGGTGCTCGTCGGAGGAATATCCAAGATCCACCATCCCACGCCACGGCTCCTCGTCGATGGCTGCGGCAACATTCACGAGACCCTCGGTCCAGTGCTCCACATTCTCCCTCAAGGCACTCTGGCGGCGGCGGCCTCGCCCAAGCGCCTCGTCGGCCTTGATCTTCTCCTTCAAGGCCACCTCCCGCCTCCCACTGGCACCGTCAGCCTGAGTCAAAGTAGTTAGCTTCGACTCAAGATCTGCGTTGGAGTCCTTGGCGGCGCTGAGCTCCTTGCTCCTCTCGGCGAGACGCCCCTGCAGCTCGCCAAGAGTGTAGGCGTCCTTCTCGCGCTCATGCTTGAGTGCAGCAAGCTCCTCGCCGCTCTCCTTCAGATTGGCCTCCAGCTGCGCCACCTTCGTCTCCAGCTCCTTCTTGGCGGCCTCGGCAGCTGCGGCAACATCCTTTGCTTCCTTGAGAGCCCCGCCAAATGTTTGCTCATGCATGGCAAGATCCTCCTCGTGGCTGTCAAGATTAACCTTCCGCTGCGCCAACTCGCCTTCCTGCGCAGACAGCTTCTCGGCAGCAAGCCGTTGGTGCTCCCGGCTTGACCTTCTCGAGGAGGAAGGCTTTGCGCTCCTCGGCGAAGTTGCTCCGCTCCTGCCAAGGACCGGAGAGCTTCCTGGTTGAGGCCGGAGCTCCTCCGCGCTTGTCGATGTCTGCTCCGCCTTCGCGACAAGCACTTCCGGGATTCCAGCTTGGCTTGTCGGGCGCGGTAGAGCGACAACGGCTTCCGTGTATTGCTCCTCCTCCTCGAGCTCGCCCGCTGCTGCTTGGCCGCGTCGACCAGCGTCGTCGATCCCGTGAGGCGAGCAGCTCTTCATCGAAAGTTTCTCCTTGACGGCGCCACAGGCTCGACTCCCATGGGAGCTTGATGAAGACGCCATCGCCCGGCCTTCAAATAGACGCTGGCTGGGGCTCTTGAACTGACGCTGCCACGGCGGAGGGATCGGCAATCGGCGAAGGCGCTGGCGCCTCCTGGCTTCAGGCCGTCGGTCACGATCGCGGACCCCTCGCCCTCTGCGGCAGCTTTTGGCGGCCTCTTCGCCGGGGCTCGTCGGCCACCAGCTTCTTCTTCGGTGGCGCCGGCGTCGTCGATGTGCCAGCGTCCTCCTCGCCGGCGACCTTGGTCTCCATTGGCTCTGTGGCGGATGGATGAAGAAAAGTCAAGCAAATATTCAAAAAGAAGATCAGAAGAAGAAGAACACAAGGGAAGTTTTCAGGCAAGAAGATTACCTGTGCCAGGGTCTGCGGTCATGGTCTCCGCTGCCAAGGGATCGCTGGTGCCGTCCCTTGCCGGGGAACTGCCCCTTGCCGGAGAAGTCTCCCTTGCCGGAGAACGCTCCCTTGCCGGGGAATCCTCCCTTGGCGGCGTAGTCGAAGTAGAAGGAGGCTGCTCTGCTCCTACACAAATCAACAAATGATATCAAGAAGAAAGAGCACCCATGCACGCCGGACAGCAAGAAGTAGACCATATACTTATTACTGGGGCTGCTGGGGCTGCTTTGAAGAAGAGTTGCCGCATCCGGCAAGGTGGTCTCGGACGCGCCTCCTGCTGTCGCAGTGGGTTCGTCCTCGACGACAACCACCGGGGTCTTGGCCCTCTTCGACACTCTCTGGGCCAGCGTCCTGAAAAGGAATGGGTTCAGAGTAAAGCAAATCAGATACAAGACAAAGCAACAAATCGAAGAATTACAAGTGCTGCAAAGAATCTTACTCTTCTTCTTCCTCGTCGGAGTTGAGCGCGGAGAGATCAAATTCTGGCCCGCCTCGATCTGACGAGGCGGAGGAGTAGGCTCCCTTGGCCGCTTGGCGGGAGCAGAACCGGTGGTCTGCGAGGGCCCCGCTCCGGTTGCCGCAGCGGCGTGAGGTGCTCCCGCGGCAACAGTGCTTGCCGCGGTGGAGCGCGTCGCGCGGCGCTGCGGCTGTTGGCCCGTCTGCCGCCCCGCTACGTCTTCGGCCTTGCGAAGACGCCTTCTTGGTGGAGCTGGGGGCTCCGCTCGCGGCAAGCTACTTGAAGGTGGGGAGGAGGCGCCCTCGGCAGGCTCGCTCGACTCGGCTTCAGGTTCGGCAAGCTCCTCCTCGCCGGCAAACTCCTTTCGCTCGACAAGGCTTGCCGCCTCTGCTGCCTCCGCCTCCTCCACGGCGGCCGAACTTCGCCCATGATGGCAGCTTCTTGCCGCCTCTTCCAGCCTGGTGGCGTCGCTGCATCTCATCATCGGTGGTGTCGCGGGTGAGGCCCCTTCTGCTCATCGTGGCGGACCGGCATTTCTACCAGATTGTCAAAGAACTGCCGCACGACGTCATCTGCAGGCTCTTGCCAAGTTGGAACAATTCCATGCGAGTCGCACAACGGCATCATTGCACGGATGCGGTCAAGCGAGGAATTGTTGCACAGCGGAACGACGCCCCTCGGCAACCTAAACATTTCTGGATGATCAGGATCGGGCTTGAATAGCTCCAAGAGCATTGCGTCAAGTTCAAAGACGGTGAAGTTGAAGTTGAGGCCTGGGCGCAGCCTCATGATATCCGCCGCGTTCTGAAACTCCCAGGCGGGTCTCCTCGTCTCCTGCAAGAGAAGCGTCTGGCGGCGAAGAAAGTCTGCGCCAACGGTGCCTCACGGTGAGCCCGGCAAGTCTAAGGCGAAGGATTGGTGATCGCAATCTTCAGCCTAAGCGTCTTCCAGGGCAGATTGCTCCAATCGTTGCCAAGACTCTTGGGGTTTGGCGCTGGGCGGTAAATGGCTGCGGGTTCACCTCGACAATCCAGCACCAATCCGCCTCCATTCCTCCCATTTGCTACGGAGCTCTCCCTCCAGATAGGCTTCCTTCTTGCCGACCCTCGAGATCCAAGCGATTCCTCCAAGAAGAGGCTCCCCTCTCTCAACTCGGGGTATAAAGAAGTGGCGGAAAAGGGCTACATTTGGATGGACTCCGACAAAGTTTTCGCAGAGATGTGCGAAAACTGCCATGGTCAGAACAACATTGGGGGTGAAATCAAGGAGGCGGAACCTGTAGGTGTTCATGATGTCACAGAAGAATTCAGAGAAAGGCGGGCAGAGCCCGCAGTAGAAGAAGAGCGCGAAGAAGGGATATCCGTTCGGAGCTAGTTCCGAAGCAGCAGCTGGAAGTACCTTCGTGCGCGGATGCGCTCGCGTCTCCGTCGACCAGAAGAGGTAGTAGTTCTCCCTCAGCTCCCTCGCATCGAGCTGGGGGGAAAAGATGGCCCGCTCCTTCCACAGCGCCGCAAGCCGCTGCGCCTCGGCCGACTTCACGGCCTTCCCATTGTCGGCTTTCGGAGCCATGGCGGAGGTGGTGAGGGAGGTCGACGACGTTGGTGATCTTTGGTGGCGATGAAGTGAGCGCTGCTCTCTTCAGCCTTGGGAAGAAGGGGGGGAGCAGCGGAGGTTTTCTCAAGATGGGACAGCAACTGGCAAGATGGGCGGACTGCCCCTGTTTCCCCTGCTTATAAAGAGGGAGGGGGCGGACGTTCCTTTTTCCGAATAAAGCAACCCCCACGATCTCGCCCACGATCTCCCACACGACGCCGCATTCGATGCGTGCCGTTCGTGGAGGGCGTGGTGGGTCCGGGGTGAGTTATGGTGTGACCCAGGCCGCGTGTGCCCGTGCCCTGTTTTGGGCCTGGCCCAGCAGCGCTTCGGCACCGTGTGTGGCCCAGGCCGGGGCTCACTGCCGGTGTACTAGAGTAGGGATACCCTAGTATCCCGAACTTGTGCACGGGCAGTTGCAGCCCTCATGGCAAGGCTTACCGGGTGACCGCCAAGGTCCTCCGTGGTTCCTTTGGAGCCATTCAAGAACAAAGTATTCAAGCCAAGGAGACAAGGCCCGGCAAGAGGAGCTTGCCGGAAGGCCACCCAAGGCACCTAGAAGACAAGGCCCGGCAAGAGGAGCTTGCCGGAAGGCCCGTGAGCGGCAAGCTTCCGGGCGCGACAAGACAACAACCGCTGACAAAGGCGCTTGCCGCTGGCAGGCCACCACTGTACCTATGCTCCGGACATCCACTAACGTGTCGCCTCGACCTTTCGAGCGCGTGGCGGAGGCTGTGCAGCCGCCGGTCGAGGTGGCAAGCGGCGCAGACATGCAGCCATCATGGCGAACGGTGGCGTCCCTGACGGTCCCTGTTTGCACTGTTAGGGCGACGTAGACGGGCATTTAATGCCTTTGTCCCCTGCCGTCAGGGTTAGGTACGATACACTTTACACTATACAAGTAGCTGTACCAACCACTCTTTTTCCATTTTTACCCTTGTCTACGTTGCCACCTGTCGGAGACCCCTTGAGCATATAAAAGGAGGCCCATGCGCAACGTAGAAAGGGTCGGCTCCCCACGCCGGGCCTCGTTAGCAGCTTGTGTGTATCAGAGCACTCAGCTCTGAGCAAGAACACAATACACTCGGACATGCAGCAGTAGGGAGTGTTATCTCTCGGAGAGCTCCGGGTTGGGTAAACCTCTCGTGTGCTTCGCCTCGATCTGCTCTTCGTGCGACCTCCGCTCCCCGCCGAACCGAAAGGGGCTCGGTCCGCCGGTCCCATAGGTGTTCGTGGGCCAGATCAGCCTGCCCCGACAAACCCAATTTTAGTTTTAGTATTTTTTGCTTTTTTCTTCTGTTTAGGAATAAATATATTATCTAGCCTCTGGTTAGATGTGTTTTTATGTTTTAATTAGTGTTTGTGCCAAGTTAAACCTATAGGATCTTCTTGGATGATAGTTATTTGATCTTGCAGAAATTTCCAGAAACTTTCCGTTCACGAAAATAATTGTTAAAATCATAAGAACGTGATAAAATACTGATTCCAATTGCTGCTGATCAATAATTTTTTTCTAGGTCGTCCTATTTTGGCTGATTTTTTTGAGTTCCATAAGTTTGCGTTAGTTACAGATTACTACAGACTGTTCAGTTTTTCGTGCGTTGTTTCCTTATTTTGATGAACCTATGGCTAGTAAAATAGTTTATAAACCATAGAGAAGTTGGAATACAGTAGGTTTAACACCAATATAAATAAAGAATGAGTTCATTATAGTACCTTGAAGTAGTCTTTTGTTTTCTTTCGCTAACGGAGCTCACGAGATTTTCTGTTAAGTTTTGTGTTGTGAAGTTTTCAAGTTTTGGGTGAAACATTTGATGGATTATGGAACAAGGAGTGGCAAGAGCCTAAGCTTGGGGATGCCCATGGCACCCCCAAGATAATCTAAGGACACCATAAAGCCAAAGCTTGGGGATGCCCCGGAAGACATCCCCTCTTTCGTCTACTTCCATCGGTAACTTTACTTGGAGCTATATTTTATTCACCACATGATATGTGTTTTGCTTGGAGCGTCTTGTATGATATGAGTCTTTGCTTTTTAGTTTACCACAATCATCCTTGCTGTACACACCTTTTGAGAGATCCATACATGATTTGGAATTTGTTAGAATACTCTATGTGCTTTGCTTATATCTTTTGAGTTATATAGTTTTGCTCTAGTACTTCACTTATATCTTTTAGAGCATGGTGGTGGATTTGTTTTATAGAAACTATTGATCTCTAATGGTTCACTTAGATAATTTTTAGAGTCTTATATAGCATGGTAATTTGCTTAAATAATCCTAATATGCTTGGTATTCAAGATTAGTAAAAACTTTCTTATGAGTTTGTAGAATGCTAAGAAAAGTTTGATGCTTGATAATTGTTTTGAGATATAAAGATGGTGATATTAGAGTCATGCTAGTTGCGTAGTTTTGAATTTGAGAGATACTTGTGTTAAAGTTTGTGATTCCTGTAGCATGCATGTATGGTGAACCGTTATGTGATGAAGTCGGAGCATAATTTATTTATTGATTGTCTTCCTTATGAGTGGCGGTCGGGGACGAGCGATGGTCTTTTCCTACCAATCTATCCCTCTAGGAGCATGCACGTAATACTTTGCTTTGATAACTTGTAGATTTTTGCAATAAGTATATGATTTCTTTATGACTAATGTTGAATCCATGGATTATACGCACTTTTCTTCCTCCCATCATTGCTAGCCTCTCTAATACCGCGCACTTTTCGCCGGTATCATACACCCACCATATACCTTCCTCAAAACAGCCACCATACCTACCTATCATGGCATTTCCATAGCCATTCCGAGATATATTGCCATGCAACTTTCCACTGGTCCGCTTATTATGACACGCTCCATCATTGTCATATTGCTTTGCATGATCATGTAGTTGACATCGTATTTGTGGCAAAGCCACCGTTCATAATTCTTTCATACATGTCACTGTTGATTCACTGCATATCCCGGTACACCGCCGGAGGCATTCATATAGAGTCGTATTTTTTTTTCTAAGTATCGAGTTGTAATTGTCGAGTTGTAAGAAAATAAAAGTGTGATGATCATCATTTTTAGAGCATTGTCCCAAGTGAGGAAAGGATGATGGAGACTATGGTTCCCCCACAAGTCGGGATGAGACTCCGGACTAAATAAAAAAAAGGGAGAAAAGAGGCCATAAAAAAAGAGAAAAGGCCCAAAAAAATGAAATGAGAGAAAAAGAGAGAAGGGACAATGTTACTATCCTTTTACCACACTTATGCTTCGAAGTAGCACCATGATCTTCATGATAGATTGTATCTCATTTTGTCACTTTCATATACTAGGGGGAATTTTTCATTATAGAACTTGGCTTGTATATTGCAATGATGGGCTTCCTCAAAATGCCCTAGGTCTTCGTGAGCAAGCGAGTTGGATGCGCACCCACTTAGTTTCTTTTGTTGAGCTTTCATATACTTATAGCTCTAGTGCATCTGTTGCATGGCAATCCCTACTCACTCACATTGATATCTATTGATGGGCATCTCCATAGCCCGTTGATACGCCTAGTTGATGTGAGACTATCTTCCCCTTTTTGTCTTCTCCACAACCACCATTCTATTCCAGATATAGTGCTATGTCCATGGCTCACGCTCATGTATTGCGTGAAGATTGAAAAAGTTTGAGAATGTCAAAAGTATGAAACAATTGCTTGGCTTGTCATCGGGGTTGTGCATGATTTAAATACTTTGTGTGGTGAAGATAGAGCATAGCGGACTATATGACTTTGTAGGGATAACTTTCTTTGGCCATGTTATTTTGAGAAGACATAATTGCTTTGTTAGTATGCTTGAAGTATTATTATTTTTATGTTAATATTAAACTTTTGTCTTGAATCTTTCGGATCTGAATATTCATACCACAATTAAGAAGAATTACATTGAAATTATGCCAAGTAGCACTCCGCATCAAAAGTTCTGTTTTTATCATTTACCTACTCGAGGACGAAAGGTGAATTAAGCTTGGGGATGCTTGATACGTCTCCAACGTATCTATAATTTTTTATTGCTCCATGCTATATTATCTACTGTTTTGGACATTATTGGGCTTTATTATTCACTTTTACATTATTTTTGGGACTATCCTATTAACCGGAGGCCCAGCCCAAAATTGTTGTTTTTTTGCCTATTTCAGAGTTTCGCAGAAAAAGAATATCAAACGGAGTCCAAATGAAATGAAACCTTTGGGAACGTGATTCTCAGGAAGAATATGATCCAGGAGACTTGGACCCTACGTCAAGAAATAAAGGAGGCCGCCACAAGGTAGGGGGCGCGCCTACCCCCCGAGGGCGCGCCCTCCACCCTCGTGGGCCCCCTGTTGCTCCGCCGACGTACTCCTTCCTCCTATATATACCTACGTACCCCCAAACGATCAGATACGGAGCCAAAAACCTAATTCCACCGCCGCAACCTTCTCAGACTCCACGAGATCCCATCTTGGGGCACTGTTAGGAGCTCCGCCGGAGGGGGCATCGATCACGGAGGGCTTCTACATCAACACCATAGCCCCTCCGATGAAGTGTGAGTAGTTTACCTCAGACCTTCGGGTCCATAGTTAGTAGCTAGATGGCTTCTTCTCTCTTTTTGGATCTCAATACAATGTTCTCCCCCTCTCTTGTGGAGATCTATTCAATGTAATCTTCTTTTGCGGTGTGTTTGTTGATACCGGTGAATTGTGGGTTTATGATCAAGTTTATCTATGAACAATATTTGAATCTTCTGAATTCTTTTATGTATGATTGGTTATCTTTGCAAGTCTCTTCGAATTATCAGTTTGGTTTCGTCTACTAGATTGATCCTTCTTGCAATGGGACAAGTGCTTAGCTTTGGGTTCAATCTTGCGGTGTCCTTTCCTAGTGACAGTAGGGGAAGCAAGGCACGTATTGTATTGTTGCCATCGAGGATAACAAGATGGTTTTTTTTTGTCATATTGCATGAATTTATCCCTCTACATCATCTCATCTTGCTTAAGGCGTTACTCTGTTCTTATGAACTTAATGCTCTAGATGCATGCTGGATAGCGGTCGATGTGTGGAGTAATAGTAGTAGATGCAGGTGAGTCGGTCTACTTGTCTCGGACGTGATGCCTATATACATGATCATACCTAGATATTCTCATAACTATGCTCAATTTTGTCAATTGCTCAACAGTAATTTGTTCACCCACCGTAAAATACTTATGCTCTTGAGAGAAGCCACTAGTGTAACCTATGGCCCCCGGGTCTATCTTCATCATATTAATCTTCCAAACACTTAGTTATTTCCTTTGCTTTTTACTTTGCTTTTATTTTACTTTGCATCTTTATCATAGAAATACCAAAAATATTATCCTATCATATCTATCAGATCTCACTCTCTTAAGTGACCATGAAGGGATTGACAATTTGACAACCCCTTATTGCGTTGGTTGCGAGGATTTATTTGTTTTGTGTAGGTGCGAGGGACTCGCGTGTAACCTCCTACTGGATTGATACCTTGGTTCTCAAAAACTGAGGAAAATACTTACGCTACTTTGCTACATCACCCTTTCCTCTTCAAGGGAAAACCAACGCAATGCTCAAGAGGTAGCATGTATAAGGAACTCTCTACGTCGGTCGTACCAACATATACAAACAATAATAAGCCATATAGTGACTTACTGATTTTACACAATGTATGTTGCATTATGCATTTTGATTCAAAAGTGAGATTCCAACAGGAACCATCTATGTCTGAATCTAGTGACCCACATGGATATGTAATCACCACATCTATCACTGGTGCACGTCGGTCAAACGGTTTTTAACCCCTTTCCGCGACGGCATTTGGAACCGTCGCCAAGTGAGTGTGTGTGATAGGGTGTCCTTCCCACATGACCCAAAAACCGCCGGGGATATGGAGCAGTGATCCAGAGGCCTTCCAAAATGTAATCGTGTGTGATTCAGCACACACTAAATTCTTTCACATGTGTGGTATCGATGATTAAGCGTTTCTAATGACGCAGTGAAACCATACGATCTGTCGTAACGAACCATTTGGGAAACAGTATGTAAGGCACACGGGCCAACATATGAACTATGTGCGATTTGTGCCCTATCGCACACGAGTTTTCTGCGTAACCCATCTACCATGCTAGAGTCCATCACACACGTTTTCCAACAATTACCATCTGCGATAATGTTCTATCACAAACGGTTCAGGAGCCCCTTCGCACACATACAAATGCTGCAGACCATTTGTGATTTGTTAGGTATCACCGACGGTTGCCGCAAGAGTGACATGTGCTTTTCGTTTGGGATCCCACACGTTTCCTGAAAAAATTACGACTGGGATTGTATTTTGCATTGGGCACGGATTACTCCCAGTTCTCGTGTGCGATGACATGATATCACAAACGGTTCCGGAGAACCTACGCACATGTAGTAGCGCTGCAAATCGTTTGCGATCTGCTGTGTATCACTGACGGTTCCGCTATGATTGATGTATGCTTTCCGATGTGGATCGCACACACTCATTTAGTTGAACCGTGTGCGGAGCAACTGCCAGGTTAAAACAAAAATATCCCATTTTGAATCGGCACGCAAAAAGCAAATTCGCCACAATATTCAATTGAACAAATAAAAATATCCCATTTTGAATCGGCACGCAAAAAGCAAATTCGCCACAATATTCAATTGAACAAATAGTGTCCACATGAAGAACATTCATCAGATTTCGCAACAATTGCAATTGAACATATGGTAGCTAAATTCCAATGATTTGTCCACACGTATATGCATTGCATAATTAATCATAGTGTACGAAATACGAAGACCTCATCAGATGGAAAACAATGGATCCATGCGTTATATGTTTAACGGCTAACTCTTACTCAATGTTTCAGGAGAACGCATGCTGAAATCTTCATTTTCACCAGTGGTATTGATGTAGTGATCCAGGAAGAAGTCGCTGATAAATCTCCGAACCATCAGCAATTCACCAGCCGGGAGTGGTTCAGGGGTCCTCGATTTTAAGATGAGCTGCAGTATTTTTAAGATCAGAATGTGCCATATGAGTGGAGTAGAAGATATTAATTAAGATGTACTTATCGGTACTAATTCATGAGGATCGTCACAACTATCAGCAAATTTGCAAATGGAGATCATGTGTTTGCAAACATAGTATCCACAAAGGTTGGTCCACCGCTTGCCGAGGACACTAAATTTTTTGTACAAAATTAGTCATGTATTTGTCCTGTTAGGAACAACCTAACCGGTGTTAGATGTATTATTTTTTCTTTGGACAAAAAGAAAGAGGTTTATTTAGAAGCTTGAACATTTGACTAGCGTAAGGAAAGGTATTTGCAGACTGTTGGATAAATTTTCCAAAAATAATGGATTTCGGTGTGTTACCGGAGAAACGATCTCGTGCTGCAGAGGTAGTTTCCTCTTGAACAGGTTCCCTAGTTTTTTTTGCCACAATGCAAGCACACTACAAATGATGATGAATTTTGACAACATCAATTATTGAACCAGATATGAATGCAAATTAATTTCAACATCATAGAATTCAATACCTATCCAAGAATTGCTGAAGATGCGTCAGATCCTGAGCGTTTGTTGACTCTTTGAGAGAATTGATGTAGTAAACTGTGTTCTTGTTTGGAACAATGAATACAAATATCCAGTGATTGCTACATATTAAGAAAGCCATGGACTTATGAATGATGTCGAAATCTGAAAGACAATCAGTGTATGCGTGGTTGTTTACTTGACTTACCGTTCATGATATCGCTAGAGAAATGATTCTGCATGGGACGTGTTTTCAAAGATACGGACGACCGTGTTAACGGCCCAGTACCGTCGGTCCATTTCATGTAATGTTGTGCCATTTGCTAATGCAGGATCTATGAAATACACACTCTCACTATGTCTTCTCTGCGTGGTCAATCCCCTGAGAGGAATAAAATGCAGTTAGTTGTTTATCATTTACAACCTTGTATGGACAAGTTGATCAGAGTTTGTTAAGTACTTACAAAATCACGCATCTAACAAGAGTGGCATCGAGCACGTTGAAGTTGAAGAAGAGATGTAAGTACTTGAAACTCACAATGATGGAACCATCATCGTGTCGAAAATGATCTCTGTTGTAGTGGACTAGCAAATGGTGATGACCTTCTGACATTTGACCCATGCAATATTCATGCAACCCACGGCAACTGGAGCTGCACTCATCAAAGTATTTGCTAACAAGAAATGGCTGGCCATGGACGTAATTGCGTGCTTCAAGTACGCCTGCTTTATTTTTAGCAAGCAACAAACGTACTTCTTCATCACCCATGGCATCAGAAATAATATTACTCCCTGATTCGAACAAGTTGCTGTTAATTTGGTTCTGGGCGATCATTGCTTTAAGTAAGAGGCAATCGTTCTCTTTCCTCTTCACTCTCCCGCTGCGCTTCCTCGTGGTCGTGGGTGTAGCCTTTTTGGCCACTTCCTTCTTTGTACTTGAAGCATTTCTGGCAGAATGTCTGGTTGCCTGCATGGTACACTGCCGAGCAGACGGTGAAGCTTGGACGGACTGCTTAGCAGACGGTTTACCTATGTCGGACCACTGAGCTGGCGGTGCTGCTATGACAAACTGTTGGGTTGTAGGAGCAGAGGCATCGGACTGCTGACCATTTGTTGAAGCTATGTCGGGTTTCTAAGCAGGTGGTGCCAACTTGTCGGTGTGCTGAGGAGGCTGTTCCAACGCGTTGGTTTGCTGAGCAAGAAGTGCTGACGCATTGGTATGCTGATCACGCGCCTGCGGACCGACGGACTGATGAGCAGTCGGTTCTGGACCTATAGACTACTTAGAAGGCGGTTCCAAAGTATCAGACTGCTTAGCAGTCTGTTCCACCAGGTTGGTCTGCTGAGCATGTGCCGCACTGGTCTCCCCGCTGCTTCAGCGGCCGGCATCTGAACCGGTGGTGCGTCATCATCAGTTGTAGGCCTTGCCACTGGCTGCTTTGGGGCGGGGGATGACATGGCCTGTACGCCACAAAGTCGGTCCGGCTGATCACA
Source organism: Aegilops bicornis (assembly GCA_021605145.1). Taxonomy (NCBI): domain Eukaryota; kingdom Viridiplantae; phylum Streptophyta; class Magnoliopsida; order Poales; family Poaceae; genus Aegilops; species Aegilops bicornis. The sequence goes on along the minus strand of CM038672.1, from coordinate 338,953,431 downwards.
TGTTGATGCATCAGCCCGCCAGAGATGCTGTGGCAAGGAGAGCGTCACCGGTTGAGGGGCGACAGTGGTTGCTCTTGGCAAGGCTTCAGGAATCTCATCGATGAACTCTATTTCCTTTCGTGGCCACTGGATGTGATGTAACAGTGTTTCTCCCAAGGTCCTTTGCTCATTGAAGTCTCCTAGGACATTCTTCAGGGCAAATTCATTGAATACAGGCTTTACTTCAGTCACGTAGCACTTCACACAACCCGGCTTCAATGGCACATTGTCCAAGAAGAGGCCATCTCCGAAGAAGGGTGGGCAAACCTAGGCTGTTGCACATTTTAATGTACCTTCATAATGTGTAAGCACGCCCTTCAGTCCATCTTTCATTCCAGATAGACCAGATATAGCATCATCACGAGCAGCTGCAGTCTCAGTGTCGCTGGGTTCAACTGATGCACAGCTACACTTGTGCAGTGTGTCGCGCAATAAGCAGCATCATCCATGCCCGCCTTCCCTCCCATCTGCTGGCTATCTGTCAGTGTTAGAGTCTTCTGCATCATCATTGACTCCTCAACATCTTTTCGAACAGCCGGATAAATCTCCTTCTTCAACTTTTCAAACAATGCATTCTTCTTCATTTCACTCCTCGCTTTTATCATGCTGATCCTCTCTTCCTTGCTGAGTGTGAAAGCCCTCTTGTGCGGGACATTAACACCTATACCCCTTGCACGGCCAGGGGGCTCTTTTGTGTCCAGAGCAATGGACAGAATGTCACATGGTCTCGAAGTTCCTCAGAGAACCTTCCAGGATCTTGGAAGCCTCTACCATCACTTCATACAGTATGGCATCATGTGCGTTTTCAAAGTAATAAGTTCTGTCATCACGCCTCTTTGCACGTGCCCGCAGGTAGTCTCTGGTGTGTTCGCCCCTGATTTCACTAAAGGCCGGATTCCCACCCAGCCATCGCTTCTTTGTCCTCCCTGTTCCCATATCAGTTTCATGTCAGAGTAACACCCATACGGTGGGGGTGTATGTTCTTCTTCCAAGTTCCGATTGCTTGAAACTCTTCTCAAGAAACTCGAGTTGCCCTGACCCTTTTGAATTTTGCCCAGTCTGCCTTTGTAATTTGGGGTATGCGGGGATTGGGTCCTTGCCTTCACTCAAGTACTTCTTGTACAGCACGTGCTTCCAGTTTCTCCAAGCATCCCTAGCCTTCTTCAGTGCAGCATGTTCCACCTGTATTCTCCACTGCTCTGGAACGTTGAAGTGATCCATGAACTCCCGGACTATCCTTCACCATGTTTCTGTATCGGCCTTCCGAAACCCCGGCAGATTAACGTTGAGCCTTGCCCTGCCAACAAATCCACACACACTCCTGAACCTCATGCGTGCTTTATCTGGTTTAGTTGGAGCCCAGGACTTTAAATATAAATCGGTTACTTCATATACACCTTTAGGCTGGTGTGTGGGCTTCCTTGGAGCGTTCCTCCGTGTCCTGACCGGAAGGGTAATTGCTTCAGCTCTATCCCATTCAAGACTACTTGATCCCTCACAATCTACTGAAGACCTAGGGTTGTCCGAATCAGATGAAGATACATGGCCGGAATGAGTGTCGTCGCTGCTACTCGGCATCTACAGAGAACACATGCAAAACTCAAGAAAGGAGGATAAGCATAAAACTAACAAATTGGTATCAAGCTTTCTAAACATGCCATGCAGTAATTTAGAAAATGTACGACTAATTTGTTAATTTTGTGTGACTCGGGCGCCCACGATCTGTAAATATGCAGTAACTTATTGGAACAAATACAACTTATATGTAGTAAGGAAGGTAGATAATGAACATATATATGTTCTCCGTTATTTTATAGCCAATTTGGGAACATACAAAACGAAATAGGAAGAGGGATTGCGAGGAAATATGCCTCACCGCGATGGAGTGCAGTAACTAACAGGCTTCTTAATGCAAACCCTGTCGAACCACAGGAGAGGCGAGGGTTACTGCATCAATATGCTCGAGGGTGGCTGGCAAGCAAACAAAGACGGCGAGGCACGGGCCGCCGCGTGTTGGGAACGGCGGTGGAGGTAGGCTTGACGCTGAAGAGCGGACAAACGGCGGTGCCGAAGAGGGTTCTGCTGTGGATCTGCGGGAGGGGGGAGCTGGCGAAGGAGATTGGGTGGACTAGTTGAGTGAAACGCGGGCGGACGCTGGGGGGGGGGGGTGTTGGCGGCCTTGGTGAAAAGGGTGAAAAATATCCCGGTGCCGCCTTGCTGAAAGGCCTATGCAAACGGTTACCTCTAAGCGCTCGTGTGCACAAACAGAATAATTTCGTTTGAAATGAAGACGTACTAATTTTGAAATGAAGACATGAGTTCATCGTTTCACATCTAAATTTTTCGCACGTAAACCAATCACAATTTTACCATGGGTTTGATTTGCTGGCGCATTTCAGGTCTCATGTGCTATATGTAAGACATTTTTTGGCATTTACCGTGCATGTTGGCATATAAATCAATTCCTAGCCAGACTGCATTTCCTGTCGAAAGGGATGAGGATTGCCGTTCGATCTAGGAGCATCCAACGGTGCAGACGTATGATCCGTGGGGTTTGGGTTCTGGCCAATCAAAACGCTTGACTCAGATCGCGCGCGCAGCGAGGGGGGCATCGGCCACGGTTTGGTAGGCACACGACTTTCGTGTGTGAACCTTGTGCTATTTGAAAACATTTTTTTGGAGGGGCTATTTGAAAACATGTACATGTGTTGTCGAAAGGGACGAGGATCGTTGTTCGATCAAGGAGAATCCAACGGTGCAGACGTACGATCTGTGGGGTTTGGGTTCTGGCCAATCAGAACGCACGACTCAGATCGCACGCGTGGCAGTGGTGGGGGGGGGGTGCATCGGCCATGGTTTAGTGGACACACGGCTTTCGTGAGTGAACCGTGTGCTCTTTGAAAACATTTACATTACCTAACATCATATTTTTGTTCGAATCAAAACATGAGTTCATCGTTTCGCCTCCAATTTTTTTCCACGGTAAGAAATCATGAGTATAGTGCAGAGTGTCATATACTAGTATCATGAATATACAGTACATATGATACTAGTGTATGATACTACCTTTAATTAATTATAGCGCATAGTATAATACATAGAGTATAGTATCATATATAGATCATATTTATTGCCATGCATGACACAAATTAGCATCACATTTAACATGATACGGTATCTACCTACTATATGTTACTCTAACCCTCTTTGTATATATTTAATTCTTTGCCACATCAGCATACTTGCTATTTCCGAGTGCATGACATCGTCGGTGTCGGTGTACTAGAGTAGGGGTACCCTAGTATCCCGAACTTGTGCACGGGCAGTTGCAGCCCTCCGCGGCAAGGCTTACCCGGTGACCGCCAAGGTCCTCCATGGTTCCTTTGGAGCCATTCAAGAACAAAGTATTCAAGCCAAGGAGACAAGGCCCCGGCAAGAGGAGCTCGCCGGGAAAGCCATCCAAGGCACCTACAAGATAAGGCCCCGGCAAGAGGAGCTTGCCGGGAAGGCCCGGTGAGCGACAAGCTTCCGGACGCGACAAGACAACAACCGCGGCAAGGCGCTTGCCGCGGCAGACCACCACTCAGACCGCGCTCCAAAGACGCTCCACTAACGTGTCGCCCGGGACCTTTCCAGCGCTACAGGCGTGAGGTCAGGCGGCCAGCCGGGCACGGTGGCAAGCGGCGCGTGGCAAGATTGCCATCGTGGCAAGCGGTGGCGTCCCTGACGGTCCCTGTTTGCACTGTTAGGGCGACGTAGACGGGCATTTAATACCTTTGTCCCCTGCCGTCAGGGTTAGGTATGAAACACTGTACACTGTACAAGTATGTCACGCCCAAGATGCGACCCTATCCTAAAGGAACTCGAAGGTCCCACCAAGGATAGAAGCGCATCTTGAAGACGCTTTTGCAAGGTGGATATCATTACATCAACATTACATAATAGTGGGGGAATACATACATAAGGCACAAATGCCACAAGAATACAACATCACATCTTATACAAGATCAACATCCGACTACGGATGAAACATAAACAGAAGCTCAAACAATATCCACCCTGCTATCCCAGGCTGCCGACCGAGCCTATCCCCGATCAAGAAGAAGCGTAAGAAGAACTCCAAAACAAGTAACATCGCTCTCACGCCATGATCATCGTGACAACCTGTACCAAGAATCGGAGGTGTAGAAATCTGTGAGCCACGAGGACTCAAAGAATCCCATTACCATGGGTATCAAGACTAGCAAAGCTTAATGGGAAAGGAAGGATAAAGTGGTGAGGTTGCAGCAGCGGCTAAGCATATATGGTGGCTAACATACGCAAATGAGAGCGAGAAGAGAAACAAAGGAACGGTCGTCAACTAGTAATGATCAAGAAGTGATCCTGAACTCCTACTTACGCCGACATAACCCGAAACCGTGTTCTCCTCTCGATCAACCCCAAAAGAGACACTCACGATTACGCACACGGTTGGTGTATTTTAAATAAGATCAACTTCGGGTTTTCAACAACCGGACATTAACAAATTCCCTTATGCAACAAAACCCCGGGCACGGCTTTCGAAAGTTCAAACCTGCAGGGTGTCCCAACTTAGCCCATGATAAGCTCTCGCGATCAACGAAGGATATTCCTTCTCCCGGAAGACCCGATCAGTCTCGGAATCCCGGCTACAAGACATTTCACAAGCAATAAAACAAGACCAAAGAAAGCCGCCGATGCGCCGACAATCCCGATAGGAGCTGCACATATCTCGTTCTCGTGGCAACACCGGATGAGACTAGCTACGAGTAAAACCAAACCTCGGGTTGCCTCAAGGTGGCCCACAGTAGCTCGGTTCAGGCCAAGACTTAGAGAAGCACCGCCCGGGGCTAATAAAGATGACCCTCGGGTTGGCCGACCCAAGGAAAGGGTATAGGTGGTGGTGAGGCAAATGGTAAAACCAAGGTTGGGCCTTCTTTGGAAAAGTCTTATTCAAAGCGAACCGTCAAGGGGTCCCATAAATCACCCGACCGCGTTAGGGACGCAAAATCCGGGAACATAACACCGATATGACGGAAACTAGGGCGGCAAGAGTGGAACAAAACACCGGGCATAAGGCCGAGCCTTCCACCCTTTACCAAGTATATAGATGCATTAATTAAATAAGATATATTGTGATATCCCAACAAGTAAACATGTTCCAACAAGGAACAACATCTCCATGTTCCAACAAGGAACAACCTTCATCTTCACCTGCAACTAACAACGCTATAAGAGGGGCTGAGCAAAGCGGTAACATAGCCAAACAACGGTTTGCTAGGAAGGGTGTAAAGGTTAGAGGCTGACATGGCAATTGGGATGGCTTGACAAACAGGTAATAGGTAGCGCAGCATAGCGATAGAACGAAGCAACTAGCATAGCAATGATAGTAGTGAGATCCAGGGTAGCGGTCATCTTGCCTGAAATCCCGCTAGGAAGAAGAACGAGTCCATGAAGAAGAACGAACGGGAGTAGTCGAACGAATCCTCACAATCGCAACATTACCGGAACCGAGAAGCAACACCGGAAAGAAACAAACAACATAGTAAACACACAATCATAAACATGGCATGATGCACAATCAAGTATGATGCATGTCCGTTTAATAAGGCATGGCATGGCAAAATGCAACAAACAATACTAAAATTATGGAGCTCAATATGCAACGGGTTGCATATAGACAAAACACCACATTGACATATTTAGTTTGATCTCGTTTAGGTACACAACAATATTAAATGTTTTTAAACATGGCAAGGGGTGAAGCATAAATAAACTAACTATTTAGGCAAGTTTAAATGAGGCCGGAAATAAGAAACAACAATTCCGGAAAAACCTCATGAGCAATATTTTAGATTCGGTCCTGTTCTGTCCTAAAACATATTTCAAAGTTGTTAAACAGCAAAATAAAGTGGACCATGTTAAACTAGGCATTTTCTACCCCATTTACATATAAAGAACATTTAATTCCGAGTTACGGTTATTTAGTTATGAATTAAAGCATTTTAACATGGAATTTGAGCAAATTTCAATAAACAGCAAGTTAAACATATTAACATGGGATGAAAATAGCATATTATGAAACTAGATGCAATTCTGATTATTTTACATATATGACATGTTTAATTCGGATGCATGGATAATTACTTATTAACACTTTAATATGATGGCATTTTCCTGTAATTATGCATGCACAGGTTATTTAGCAAAATCGTCCAGGAAAAAAAACGTCCACGGGCTGAAATCGCCGCCCATCGTGAGGAAGAACAGAGTAAGGGGCATCGGGTGTGGCCTCACCCATGGGCTTCGCCCGCTTCGGTGGAGCAGAGGCCGGAGCGGCGTGGCTGGATGCGGCGTGCCGGGCAGCAGGAGCGGGCCGGGCCTGGCCGGCTTCGCCCGTTCGGGTGGAGGAGGCCGGGCAGGGCTGGCCGGGCGCTGGGCTGGCTCGGGCGATGTGGACGGGTCGGCAGGAGCCTCGCGACGAGAAGTCAACGCGGGCGCCTGCCTGCCCTCGGGCAGAGGAAGAAGGGGCGCAGAATCAGCGGGGCGAGGACTCGGCGGTGGGAGGTCCGCAGGGCGCTGGGTCTCTGTGCCGACGGATCTGGCCGGATTGGGCTTGAACGGCGCCGGATGAGGAGGACGACGCGACGGACTTGGTGCGGCAGAAGCGGTCGTGGCGCTGCCTCCAGCCGACCGTCAACGAACACGGCGACGCACGGGACTCGGCGGCGAGGCCTAGGCGGCGGCGATGCAGGAAGGGAAGCGGCGGGACTCCGCGCTGCAGGAGCTTCGGCGGACGGGTCGAGCCGAGGAGCTCGGGGCCTCAAAAGGGAGCAGAGGAGGCCGAGACGCCATGGCAGGGGAACGGCAGCGACGGCGGGACTTGCGGCGGGCCGGCAGCGCTGGAAGCTGCAGGTCCGCGAGGTGGCGAAGCGGATCTCGGCGGTACCGCCAACAGAGGCCGAAGGAGGCGGATCCGCGACGGCTTGCGGTTGGTGCGGCCATGGCAGCAGAGGGATGAAGCCATCTGCTTCTCGACAGAGAAGAAAACGAACAGGAAAGGGAGGGAGATTAGAGGAGGAAGGAGGGAGCAATGGAAGAAAAGAAAGAGCAAGGGAAGGGCAACACTCATCTGCTGGTGGCGCCTAACGTCGAAGGGAGCTCCACTGCTGCGCGAAGTTTGGGTGAGGCATGATCTGGAGGCAAGGGGAGATCCAGGAGAGGAGTGGCGGCTGCGGGTTGGCTCGGGATGGATCCCGAGGGGAACCAGAGACCTGGCGGCGGGGAGGAGGATCCCTAGAAATTAGGGATTTGTCTGATGATTGCACTGCTATTTATACTAGGTGGTGGTTAGGGGCAAAACGGACCCTCCGATTAGAATCGAACGGTCGAAAACAAACAGGTTAGGGAGTCCAAAAGAGAAAACGGAGACGTTTTATAGACGTTAGGGGATGATCTGAACCCATCGGTAACGAAAGCCCGGGTCGGGTTCGGGGCAGTTTTCGGACGCACGAAAGAGGGGGGGTCGGTGGCTGGACAAGAGGGGAAACGCTTACACGGTTGGTCTCGGGACAGCCAACGAAAGCAAGGGGGCAAGGGGGTTTTGTTGGTCTCGAAGAAAGAGAGAAAAGAGGGGTCCAATTGGTCTGAGAGAAGGTCAACAAGGACAAGCAGTCTGACAACAGGTCGACGAAGACAAAGAGAGAAGCAGCAACTACAAACGGCTACGAAGTTTTAAGAAAACATGCAGATGCAATGCACATGATGCGATGAGATGAGACGATGACAAAGAACACAAAGCAAAACAAAAGACAAAACCCAACCACGGAGAAAATAAAATAACACATAGCCGAAATGGCAAGAGTCGGAGTTACGAATATGGAAAGTTGTATCCGGGTGTTACAACACTCCACCACTACGAGAGGATCTCGTCCGAGATCTAGGATGGCAATCAAGGGAAAAGGAAGAGGAAGATAAGAGGTAAAACTAAGTTGCTTCTTTGACGAACGAGTGAAACCACGAACCTTGAGAGGTTGAGCAAATTGAAAGAAAGAATACAATGGAATGAACGAGATTGCGAACAGTCCGTTAGGAAAGAGGAACAAGGAGTATTACGAGAACTTGAAGGTTGCAAAGACATAAATGACGAGCACAATGGACAAGAAGGAATTGAAACCACTCTCGTTAAGACGAGATAAGAATGAATAAGAATGATATAATTTGGGCAGCACTCCGGTTGTAAATGGAAGGAGTTGAACATGAACTTGACAAATGAGAGGATACTTGATGAAATCAACAACACACTGCAATGGGTAAGAGGGATTTCAGACAGCACTCAGGTTGAAAAGAGAGGCAAAACTTGATAAGATGAAAGAACTTGAATGAGAACACAACACTCCAGTTAAATGGATAAGCAAGAAAATAACATGATCTTGACCAAACGAGGTGATGGGTGAAGAGAGCAACATCACAATGCCTCTGGAAGAAATAATAGAAGATAGATCATTGGAATAACAGAATGGAGAAGAAAATGCCAACTTCTGCCACAACTGAGCTTGAAAAACACCCTTCCAAGATGGTTACAACGGGGTTGTTGGAAAACCAACAACGAAAAGAATAAGCTTGTCATGGCCTTATGGCAAACATCTCAAAATGATGAGGTGACAACCCACCATTAACAGAAACAATTGATTGGTTGAGATCAAAGAAGATAAGAGAAACTTATTCACCGAGATGAGAAGGAGAAAATTGGATCATAGATACGCACCACAAATAGCAACATTCCTTAGGGAAGGCTTTAGGTGAAATATGACCCAAGATAACTCCAACAAAAAGATTGATTGGTTGAAAAGATCTCTTGAACGAAGAGAAAATGATGGATTTAAAATACCTCATTCTTGACAATATGTGAAACATGAAGCACGAGGAGAAATTGCCAAGGATGACATAACACCATCTCAAAAGATAAGGTAGAAGGAATTGCACCTCAAAATGCAAGATGAAGAATACTTGAACTCCTCAAAATAAAACATGTGTTGAGCACCATGTTTATTTTTTTGAGTATAGCTTATGGATCTTAGCTTCGAGAGAAATTTTGAAGAACAATTGAAGAATGAAAAGAATCCTTGATGAACCACCATGTAGAGCCTTCATGATGAACTCCGGTAATAAAAGTATGATAAAAATTAGGAGAAGTTGAAAACACAAGGTGAAGCCTTGCAAAAATTTAGATGGAGCTTCGCGACAAGATAATGCGAAAAACTTGGAACTCCGGAAAAAGAAAAGATGAAACACTAGAACCGAGAATTACTTCATCATGAACAATCTCCGGAAGAAAAGGATTGAATCACGTCGAGGAAATAAGAATAAGATTTATTGTATGCTTAACCTTCATCAAATTAAATTGATGACAAGCAATGGATTTTACATACTACTTATTCTTCTTGAGGGATTGAAAGGAGATATAGTGCCAACTTGAGAAGTTATTGATGGAGCCACCGGTGGGATTGAAACAACGAAAGAATGAATGAATTGATATGATAACGAAGGAAGAGAAATCTTGAACGAACCACCATAAGAATTAAAATGAACATAGCAAAGGCACAATTCACGGGAAGAATTGAAAATGAACGAAGATGCTTGAGAGAATTTAAATACAAGAGAATGAAGAGATCATGAACTGATTGGAGAATACTTGAATGATGCACCGGTAAGATTTGGAGAATTATAGCTACACGCTGAGAATGAGGAATTATGACATGATGGCCTACGGAGGAAAGAAATGGAAATAACTCATGAAATGCTCCGGATGGGTGAAAAGAATTCCCACAATCGAAAACAATTATGAGAGGATGGCATCAAGCTAGAACCATGAATCTTGAAGAGAATGGACCAAGATTTAGGAGAAAACCTTCTTCAATCTTCAAATGATGACGAGAAACACCACCAAAATTTGTTGAGAAACTCCGGAAGGAAATTAGAAAGGTTGAACCAACAATGAAAAGAATTTGGAAGATCTTGGAGAAAAACATTTGACTGATGATAACTCATTCTTACGTCCAACTTGAAAAGAATTAGGAATGGCTCTGAAAATTAGAAGAGTCAGGTAAGATCCTGGGAAAAGACCTGTGGGTTAGGGCCCACTCAAAAGAAAACACCGTTGAACAATTTTTAAAGAGAGATTGCACCGGTTGAATTAAATAGCTTGAATGAGAGAAAAACTTGAAGTAACTCAAACGGATTAAGAAAGGAAACATGATTCTTCTGAGATATCTTGAGCACTCCGGACAAGAATAGAGGGAGGTGAACAATTAAGAGGTGCACCGACGTGGAGAAACATTTGAAACGAGGAAAAGAATATGATCAACACTGAAATCTTAATTTAAATCCACCGGAGAAGAAACAACGATGAAGGATGATGAGCTTGGAGCTGTTGAGAATCTTCATGGGAAATCACCGGATAAGAACATTGATTGAAAAGTGTGAAGAAACTTCACATGAATAAATGGATACTTGATATAAAAAACCGAGTCCTTGACGAAAAAGGGTGGGAGGGCGGGAAAACAAAGACAACTTGGGACGGATGAAATGGATACCGTTGAGAAAACTTAGAATTTATCTTGCAGATGTTGAAATGATTGGATCCACTTAAAGAGAAGCACTCCGGTAGAAAAGAATTAACATGACGATCTCGATGATCAAGAAGGATTAGTATTCACATAGCAATATGAGAACACCGTTTAGGAAAGGTATGGATTCAACATTTGACTTCGAAGCAACTCGAATACCACAAATAAAACAAAACAAAGGATTTGGCTTGCGAATAAGCGTAACAAATACATATGATAGAGATTTGCCCAATCTCATATCATGCATCTGTCGAAAAGATATTCTAGGAGCTACTTGAATTCCCACCTATAAACTCCCGAAACTTTCTGGTTATGCAATCTGGTGTTGGGGATACAGGGGACACAAAATATATCACCCAAACTAACAATACCTAGATCCAGCTGTATCCATCCGTCAACACATAACCAAGAAAACTCCGGAAATCGGGGACCTCTACCTTCAAAAGCATCCATTATACGAAGTCATGGCAATACTCCGCACTCACCTCGATCTTTGGGTTATCGGGTTATCTCACCAACAACTGTACAAAAGAGATTTTCGATGTCGGCAAAACTCGTGTATTCCAGAATCAGCAACGATAAAATTGTGACGACAACACAACGGAGCTCAAATCCCCGTCACACTGCCAAAACCCCTCAATGTCAGGAGGCACCAAGAACAATGTTCTCGTCACAAAACCATCGGAACGATTCCAAGATACCCGCGTGATCCTAAAAAAAAATTTCATGAAATTTGAGGAGAGGAAAGACAAAACATCTACGTCAGAAGACCTCACCAGAGCGACGAAGGGACTGAGGAGTAAAAAGAATCCTACTCTCCGATATATATAATCCTAAGACTCAAAATAGTTTTCTTCTAGACTCAACAACGGCCAACAAACAAGGGGGCTCCTAAGGGCGGTCGAGGCTCTGATTACCAACTTGTCACGCCCAAGATGCGACCCTATCCTAAAGGAACTCGAAGGTCCCACCAAGGATAGAAGCGCATCTTGAAGACGCTTTTGCAAGGTGGATATCATTACATCAACATTACATAATAGTGGGGGAATACATACATAAGGCACAAATGCCACAAGAATACAACATCACATCTTATACAAGATCAACATCCGACTACGGATGAAACATAAACAGAAGCTCAAACAATATCCACCCTGCTATCCCAGGCTGCCGACCTGGAGCCTATCCCCTGATCGAAGAAGAAGCAGAAGAAGAACTCCAAAACAAGTAACATCGCTCTCACGTCATGATCATCGCATAACCTGTACCTGCAACTGGAGGTGTAGAAATCTGTGAGCCACGAGGACTCAGCAATCCCATTACCATGGGTATCAAGACTAGCAAAGCTTAATGGGAAAGGAAGGATAAAGTGGTGAGGTTGCAGCAGCGGCTAAGCATATATGGTGGCTAACATACGCAAATGAGAGCGAGAAGAGAAACAAAGGAACGGTCGTCAACTAGTAATGATCAAGAAGTGATCCTGAACTCCTACTTACGCCGACATAACCCGTAAAACCGTGTTCTCCTCTCGATCAACCCGAAAAGAGACACTCACGGTTACGCATACACGGTTGGTGTATTTTAAATAAGATCAACTTCGGGTTTTCTACAACCGGACATTAACAAATTCCCATCTGCCACATAACCGCTGGCACGGCTTTCGAAAGTTCAAACCCCTGCAGGGTGTCCCAACTTAGCCCATGATAAGCTCTCGCGATCAACGAAGGATATTCCTTCTCCCGGAAGACCCGATCAGTCTCGGAATCCCGGCTACAAGACATTTCACAGCAATAAAACAAGACCAAAGAAGCCGCCCGATGCGCCGACAATCCCGATAGGAGCTGCACATATCTCGTTCTCGTGGCAACACCGGATGAGACTAGCTACGAGTAAAACCAAACCTCGGGTTGCCTCAAGGTGGCCCCGCAGGCAGCTCGGTTCAGGCCAGCACTTAGAGAAGCACTGGCCCGGGGGGGCTAAATAAAGATGACCCTCGGGTTGGCCGACCCAAGGGAAAGGGTATAGGTGGTGGTGAGGCAAATGGTAAAACCAAGGTTGGGCCTTGCTGGAAAAGTCTTATTCAAAGCGAACTGTCAAGGGGTCCCATAAATCACCCGACCGCGTTAGGGACGCAAAATCCGGGAACATAACACCGATATGACGGAAACTAGGCGGCAAGAGTGGAACAAAACACCGTGCATAAGGCCGAGCCTTCCACCCTTTACCAAGTATATAGATGCATTAATTAAATAAGATATATTGTGATATCCCAACAAGTAAACATGTTCCAACAAGGAACAACATCTCCATGTTCCAACAAGGAACAACCTTCATCTTCACCGCAACTAACAACGCTATAAGAGGGGCTGAGCAAAGCGGTAACATAGCCAAACAACGGTTTGCTAGGAAGGGTGTAAAGGTTAGAGGCTGACATGGCAATTGGGATGGCTTGACAAACAGGTAATAGGTAGCGCAAGACATAGCGATAGAACGAAGCAACTAGCATAGCAATGATAGTAGTGAGATCCAGGGTAGCGGTCATCTTGCACGAAATCCCGCTTAGGAAGAAGAACGAGTCCATGAAGAAGAACGAGCAGGAGTAGTCGAACGAATCCTCACAATCGCAACATTACCGAACCGAGAAGCAACACCGGAAAGAAACAAACAACATAGTAAACACACAATCATAAACATGGCATGATGCACAATCAAGTATGATGCAGGTCCGGTTTAATAAGGCATGGCATGGCAAAATGCAACAAACAATACTACAAATTAAGTGGAGCTCAATATGCAACGGGTTGCATATAGACAAAACACCACATTGACATATTTAGTTTGATCTCGTTTAGGTACACAACAATATTAAATGTTTTAAACATGGAAAGGGGTGAAGCATAAATAAACTAACTATTTAGGCAAGTTTAAATGAGGCCGGAAATAAGAAACAACAATTCCGGAAAAACCTCATGAGCAATATTTTAGATTCGGTCCTGTTCTGTCCTAAAACATATTTCAAAGTTGTTAAACAGCAAAATAAAGTGGACCATGTTAAACTAGGCATTTTTCTACCCCATTTACATATAAAGAACATTTAATTCCGAGTTACGGTTATTTAGTTATGAATTAAAGCATTTTAACATGGCATTTGAGCAAATTTCAATAAACAGCAAGTTAAACATATTAACATGGGATGAAAATAGCATATTATGAAACTAGATGCAATTCTGATTATTTTACATATATGACATGTTTAATTCGGATGCATGGATAATTACTTATTAACACTTTAATATGATGGCATTTTCCGTAATTATGCATGCACAAAGTTATTTAGCAAAATCGCCCAGAAAAAACGCCCACGGGCTGAAATCGGCCGCCCATCGAGGAAGAACAGAGTAAGGGGCATCGGTGTGGCCTCACCCATGGGCTTCGCCCGCTTCGATGGAGCAGAGGCCGGAGCCGTGGTACTGGATGCGGCTGTGCCGGGCAGAGGAGCGGCCGGGCCTGGCTGGCTTCGCCCGGTTCGGGTGGAGGAGGCCGGGCAGGCTGGCCGGGCGCTGGGCCTCGGCGATGCGGACGGGTCGGCAGGAGCCTCGCGACGAGAAGTCAACGCGGGCGCTGGCTCGCCCTCGGGCGAAGGAAGAAGGCGCAGAATCAGCGCTGGGCGAGGACTCGCGGCAGGGAGGTCCAGCAGGGCGCGGGTCTCCGTGCCGACGGATCTGGCCGATTGGGCTTGAACGGCGCCGGATGAGGAGGACGACGCTGGGACGGACTTGCTGCGGCAGAAGCGGTCGTGGCGCTGTCTCAGCCGACCGGTCAACGAACACGGCGACGCACGGACTCGGCGACGAGGCCTAAGCGGCGCTGCAGGAAGGGAAGCGGCGGGACTCCGCGCGCAGGGAGCTTCAGCGGACGGGTCGAGCTGGAGGAGCTTCGGGGCCTCAGTGCAGGGAGCAGAGGAGGCCGAGACGCCATGGCAGGGGAACGGCAGCGACGGCGGGACTTCTTGGCGGGCCGGCAGCGCGGGAAGCTGCAGGTCCGGGCGAGGTGGCGAAGCGGATCTCAAGCGGTACTGCTACCAACAGAGGCCAAGGAGGCGGATCCGCGACGGCTTGCGGTTGGTGCGGCCATGGCAGCAGAGGGAGAAGCCGTCTGCTTCTCGACAGAGAAGAAAACGAACAGGAAAGGGAGGGAGATTAGAGGAGGAAGGAGGGAGCAATGGAAGAAAAGAAAGAGCAAGGGAAGGGCAACACTCATCTGCCGGGTGGCGCCCAACGTCGAAGGGAGCTCCAGCCTGCCGCGCCAAGTTTGGGTGAGGCATGATCTGGAGGACAGGGGAGATCCAGGAGAGGAGTGGCGGCTCTTGGGTTGGTTTCGGGATGGATCCCGAGGGGAACCAGAGACCTGGCGGGGAGGAGGATCCCTAGAAATTAGGGATTTGTCTGATGATTACCTTTGCTATTTATACTAGGTGGTGGTTAGGGCAAACGGACCTCCGATTAGAATCGAACGGTCGAAAACAAACAGGTTAGGGAGTCCAAAAGAGAAAACAGAGACGTGTTATAGACGTTAGGGGATGATCTGAACCCATCGGTAACGAAAGCCCGGGTCGGGTTCGGGGCAGTTTTCGGACGCACGAAAGAGGGGGGGTCGGTGGCTGGACAAGAGGGGAAACGCTTACACGGTTGGTCTCGGGACAGCCAACGAAAGCAAGGGGGCAAGGGGGTTTTGTTGGTCTCGAAGAAAGAGAGAAAAGAGGGGTCCAATTGGTCTGAGAGAAGGTCAACAAGGACAAGCAGTCTGACAACAGGTCGACGAAGACAAAGAGAGAAGCGAGAATTACAAACGGCTACGAAGTTTTAAGAAAACATGCAGATGCAATGCACATGATGCGATGAGATGAGACGCATGACAAAGAACACAAAGCAAAACAAAAGACAAAACCCAACCACGGAGAAAATAAAATAACACATAGCCGGAAATGGCAAGAGTCGGAGTTACGAATATGGAAAGTTGTATCCGGGGTGTTACAAAGTAGCTGTACCAACCACTCCTTTTCCATTTTTACCCTTGTCTACGTTGCCACCTGTCGGAGACCCCTTTAGCATATAAAAGGAGGCCCATGCGCAACGTAGAAGGGGTTCGAGAGGTTCGACACTCACGCTCGGTCTCGTTAGCAGCTTGTGTGTACTGTAGCATTCAACGCTCCTGAGCAAGAACTCAATACACTCAGACATGCAGCAGTAGGAGTGTTATCTCCGGAGAGCTCCGGCTGGGTAAACCTCTCGTGTGCTTCGCCTCGGTCTGCTCTTCGTGCGATCTCCGCTCCCCGAACCGAAAGGCTCGGTCCGCCGGTCCCATAGGTGTTCGTGGGCGATCAGCCTGCCCGACATCTTTGGCGCGCCGGTAGGGCGTCGAGATTGTGTGAACCTGATCCGGTGTCCACACGAAGCTAGATCTTCATCATCTTCATCGACATGCCACCGAAGAAGAAGGCTTCGCGGCAGACGTTCCGTCGCGTCGAACCCACCACCGCCGGAGCAAACGGGTGGTGGGGTAGACGCCGCGAAGAATGGACGTCGACGGGGGAGCCCACGGTGCTGCCAAGTCCAAGGACAAGGCTGCGCAGACCTCAGCGTTCGTACATGCACCGCGCCCGTCTCAGGAGGCGTGGGACCGACAGCGTCATGGTATTCACAACGCCATACGTTCGTTGGACCAAGATCGAGTTGGTGGATCTCGGGATGCTCAAGACCAGCATGCGCGCCAACATGCTGGCGCGAGCGAGGCACGGTCGCCTGGACGGGATACTGCTCCTTCTAACATAGTTAGAAGTCCGATCATATCCCACTCCTCGCCGCTCGCCATCGCCACTCACCACTCCAGCAGAAGCTTTGGCGAGAGCACAACCGCTCTGGATTACCCTCCAACAGCCGACAAGGTAGATGAATGGAGGCCACCATTCGTAGTCTCATCGGCTTTGCAAACGGCGACGCTCCGCGGCAGCCGAGTGCATCGCTGCCGCGGCAGGACTGCCAAACACGAGCCGGTGGCGACGAAACCGGTGGTGGTGCAACCACCATGCACTCTCCGCCCCGAAGGCCAAGATCGCCGACTCGCCAGATCCACCTCGACAGCGACTCCACCGCGTCATCGGATCCACGAGCTCGTCTCGATCAGCGCCAAGTTCTTCACGAACGACAACAAGAAGATGCTCTAACTCGCATCGAGCGCCGAAGAGAAGCGCGGCGTCAATCCGACAAGCGCGCTGGGCCCTCTGTCGACATGCATGCGCCAAGGGAACCAGCGACTTGCCGACGCGATAGGTTGCCCTGCGTTCACTCGTGAGCTGCGGCAAGTCCAAAGGCCCAGCAAGAAGAATTTCAAGCCGACGCATTCGCAGAAGTACGACGGCAAGACGCATCCGTCGGAGTTCCTCGGATCTACACCATCGCGGTGCAAGCTGCCGGGGCGAGACGACAAGATCCTTGCCAACTACTTCACCGGTGCTCAAGCCCAATGTCGATCTCGCTCATGCACTTGCCGGACAACTCCATATCCTCTTGGCAGATCTATGCCATCGGTTTGTCGGCGCCTTTACAGCGGCCACAAGCCCATGGCCAAGAAAGCGACCTTCATCTGCCGCCCGAAGGAAGGAGAGCCCCTGCAAGTACATTCAGAGATTCAGCCGTGTACAGCACAACATCCCAGATGTCCACCCTGCCGCGGTAATCAGCGCGTTCCATCAGAACGTGGGAAACCGCAGGATGCGGGAGGAGATGGCGATGTGCAAGATCAGAGACTTCGTGAGCTATATGCCCTGGCCGACAAGTGTGCACGTGCTGAGGAAGGGAGGAGACTCCCCGGAGATAATACTGAAGCAGGAGGATCTGATAGTGAGGAGACCGCCCCGGCAAAGAAAACCGGCGACGGAGCAACAGGAAGAAGAAAGGCAAAGATGTGCTAGTTGTTGAGCAGTCCGGCAACGGAGGTGGCGCCAAGAAAGCTGGTAGCTCCGGCAAGGAGGTTGCCGCTGGCACCAACTGCCAAGCTGTGGCGGTCGCCGACAAGCAGGACGGCTCCAACAAACAGTACTACAAGATCCACCGCACCAAGGTCCATGACCTCCAGAGCTGCAAAAAGGTCGAGCAGCTTGTCGAGCAGCAGAAGGCTGAATACGAACGACGCGACAAGGAGAAGGCCCAGGAGGGTGCTGGAGGAGCTAGCAAGAAACGTCCCAGCCGAGGAGGACGCCGCGGCAAGGCCAATCAATGGCAAGGAGACAGACCTCCCCGCGGCCGCGACAAGGATGAAGACGACGACGATGATGAAGACATGGATGATGACGAGACCGATGAGCAGGAGTTCCAGAAAGCCACAGAGGTCTCCATGCGTTGACGGCGGTGCTTCTCTCGCATACTTCACACCGCCAGCTCAAGCAAGTGGATGCGGAAGTCAATGCGCGGTAACCATCCGCCGAGTCACGCAGGCCTCTGAAATGGTCCAAAGACGCCTATCATCTTTGATATTGAGGACCACCCTGATCGCATAACTGCAGTCGGGTGCTTGCTGATGTTGCTTTCACCGACTATCCGCAACCTCAAGGTCACTAAGATGCTAGTTGACGGCGGGGCCGGCTTGAACCTGATCTCCTCCGCGGTGCTCCAGAAACTCCAGTTCCCCGATGGCGAGCTCGAAGAGACCGGCACATTCCAAGGAATCAATCCGGAAGGAGCAAGCCGAAGGAAAGATCACGTTACCCGGTGACATTTGGCAACGAATTGAACTTCAGGACTGAGAGGGTCACTTTTGACGTTGCTGACTTTCCATTGCCTTACAATGGGATACTTGGCCGTCCAGCACTCGCCAAATTCATGGCGGCCTCTCACTATGACTACAACATGCTGAAGATGCCAGGCCCGATAAGTGTCATCTCCTCGGGCGACAAGAAGGATGCTCTTATCTGCGCCGACAAGATCTACCGGGAAGCAGCAGCTGCAGCAGATTGCAAGCCACTTGCCGCCGAAGCTCCCGGGGCGAAGAAGAAGACCAAGTCCGGCAAGAGCTCTGATGCCCACTCCGGCAAGCGCACCTCTTCGGAGTGTTGCGCTACCGTCGAGGACGCACCATCGAGCTCCACCGGCAAGTGTAAGAAGACGATGGCAGCTCCACCAGAGACCAAGAAGGTGTCCGCCAAGGAGGACGGCATCGGGTGGTACCTTCACCATCGCCACCCTCGACCCTAAATAGGAAGGCGCGCCGTTGCTTTCCTCACGGGCGAACGCCGACGTGTTTGCGTGGCAACCGTCGACATCCCCGTGTTCCCAAGAAAGTAATTGAGCACCATCTTGCCGCTTGTCCTCATGCGCGCCCGTCAAGCGTAAAGTCGAAGGTGCAAAGGAGCGCCAAGAGTTCATCGCAGAAGAAATCAAGAAATTGGAAGCAGCAGGCCTTGTCGAGGAGTGCTCCATCCCACGTGGTTGGCCAACCCTGTAGTTGTATGCAAGAGGCTAACGGAAATGGAGGCTTTGTATCGACTTTACCGATGTCAATAAAGCTTGTCCCAAAGACCCATTTCCCTTGCCGCGCATCGACCAGATTGTTGACTCCACGGCGGATGCGATTTGCTTTCATTTACGGATGCATACTCAGGATATCATCAGATCTTCATGGCGTAAGAGGATGAGGAGAAGACCGCATTCATCACCCCATGTGGCACAACTGTTTCGTCATAGATGCCTTCGGATTAAAGAATGCTGGTTCAACATTTGCAAGAGTAGTCCATGACGCTTTTGAGCCGCAAATGCACGTAAATGTGGAAGCCTACATGGATGACATAGTGGTCAAAAGCAAGGACAAGGCGACTACGATTCAAGATTTAGATGAAACCTTTACAAATCTGCGCAAGATCAACCTCAAGCTCAACCCTGAGAAGTGTGTGTTTGGAGTCCCTTCTGGCAAGCTTCTCGGGTTCTTCGTCTCTCAGCGGGGAATTGAAACCAATCCCGACAAGATCAAGGCCATCGAGCAGATTGAAGCACCAAAGCGCGTCAAGGATGTACGAAGGCTTGCCGGTTGCGTAGCTGCTCTCAGCAGGTTTATCTCTAGGTCTGCTGAGCGCGCCCTGCCATTTTTAAATTTTTTGAAAAAGGCAGGTCCAATGAAATGGACTCCGGAAGCGGAGGCTGCGCTGTAGGACTTGAAGAGATACCTGTCCTCCACTCCAACACTTGTCGCACTTAGGCCACAAGAGAAGTTGCTGCTATATATAGCGGCAACAAATCAAGTGGTTAGTGCTGCGTTAGTAGCGCAGAGGGAGGCGGATGATGAGCTAGCAACCATGGCAGATGCATCCAACGACGAAAGGTGGGGCTTCACCGCAAGCTCATCCCGACAAGGACGGATCTGCCACAGACGCATGAGAAGATGCGAGAAAAGAATGGTGCATCGCCCAGTTTACTTTTGTCGGTTCCCTTCTGCAGGGGCTAGGTCAAGGTACTACGGTGTGCAGAAATTGCTTTTCGGCCTCCTCATGGCCTCGAGAAAGCTGCGCCATTACTTCCGGGCACATGAGATCACGGTCGCCACTCGTTTTCCGGCTGAAGAGGATACTGCAAGATCCAGAGGCAACAAAAGGATTGTCGAGTGGGCAATGAACTGCCAAGCTTTGGCCTCAAGTTTGAGAGCACTTCAACTATCCAAAGCAGAGCATTGGCGGAGTTCATAGCAGAATGGACGCCAACACAAGATGAAGAAATTCCAGAAACGAGCATCCCCGTCAAGGAAGCAAGCAAAGAGTGGCTGATGTACTTTGATGGTGCCTTTTCGCTGCAAGGCGCCGGTGCGGGCGTGCTACTTGTTGCACCCATCGGAGAGCACCTCAAGTACGTAGTCCAGATGCACTTTCCCAAGGAGCAAGCAACAAACAATACTGCAGAGTATGAAGGTTTGCTTGCCGGTCTCGTGATCGCAGAGACCTTGGGATCAAGAAGCTCATTGTCGTGGTGACTCACAGCTTGTCATCCGACAAGTGAACAAGAGTTATCGAGTCCATTGATGGAAGCTTATGTTGATGAAGTGAGAAAGCTAGAAGAGCACTTTGACGGCCTACATGATGGAATATATTCCAAGAGCTCGTAACGACATTGTTGATGGCCTATCGGGCGCGCCGCACTTAAGTTACCTGTGGAACCAGGGATCTTTGTGCTCAAGCTGACTCAACCGTCTGTAACGCCATCAACTGGACAGATCAAGAAGAGGAAGTTGATTTCTGGTGACTATTTTCCGGCAGAGCTCCCCGAAGCCGCGGCCAAGAAGGTCCCCAAGATCAACACCAACAGTGCTGAGGGGCAGTCTGCTCCGACTAGCCCTAGGGTTTGTTTCGTTGAAGCAGACGCTCCCGACAAGTTTTGCTCCGGCAAGCTTGCCGGGAACGCCAAGCTCCTGAGCCGCAGTGTTCTCGCCGTGGTTCCCGCAAAGCAGCAGATATACCTTTAGTCCTTGTTGTCGAGCCGCAGAGCTCCAAAGATGGGCACAACAGATTGTCCTTTTCCTTCGCATGACAGAGAACTTCCCGAAGAGCAAGAAGAAGCGGAAAGAGTATCCCGACAAATAAGTATGTACCAGTTTGTCGACAACACATCAGAGTAGAAGAAGACTCAACGGTGTGAAATTGAAGTGTATTCACCGGGAAGACGGACAAAAGCTGTTGGCGAAGATACATGGAGGCATATGTGGTCATCACATTGGCGCCAGAGCACTTGCCGCAAAGCGTTACGGCAAGGCTTCTTCGGCCGACAGCCCTCCGGGATGCAACCGCACAAGTAACCAAGTGTGAAGCGTGCAAGTTCCATTCCAAGCAGATACACCAGCCAGCTCAAGCTCTCCAGACGATCCCTTTATCCCGCCATTTTCGGTCTGGGGCTCGACATCCTCGGCCCCTTTCCCCGAAGTTGTCGGGGCTTTGAGTACTTGTATGCGTTGCTATCGACAAGTTCACAAAGTGGCCGGAAGTGGAAGCGATGAGGAAGGTGACCGCCACAATCGGCCAGTCAAGTTCTTTAGGTCGATTGTTTGCCGTTTCGGAATCCCTAACAGGATCATCACCGACAATGGCACGCAATTCACGAGCCGCACCTTCATGCAGTACGTCCAAGATCTTGGCGCCAAGGTCTACTTCGCTTTTGTTGCTCATCCGAGAAGTAAAGGTCAAGCGGAGAGGGAAAATGCTGAAGTGTTGCGCCGGCTCAAGACCAGAACTTTCGAGAAGCTACACAAGTGCGGAAGAAACTGGATTGAGGAGCTGCCGGTGGTTCCTTGGTCGATCAGGACGACGCCAAATTGAGCCACTGGCCAGACACCTTTCGCTCTAGTCTATGGAGCAGAGGCAGTTCTCCCCACGGAACTCGTATACGGATCACCTCGAGTGCTCGCTTATGATGAGCTTGAGCAAGAGCAGCTGCGACAAGATGACGACCGCTCCTTGAGGAGGATCGCCTTCAGTGCTGTCAGACGAGCTGCTCGATACCGACAAGCTTTGCGCCGCTACCATAGCCGCATAAAGTTAATGCCAGAAGTCTCGAGGAAGGCGACCTTGTTCTTCGCGCGTTCAGTCCGCCAAGAATTCCAACAAGTTGACGCCTTGAAGTGGGAAGGCCCTTACCGGGTGAAACGAGTCACTAGGCCTGGCGCTGTCCGCTTTGAGACCGAAGATGGCATTCCGGTGAGCAACTCCTCGAACATTGAGCATCTTCGTAAGTTTTACTCAGAAGCGCGGTTGCCGGAACCTCTTCCCAAGAACCACCTTTTGTACAAGTCTTGCCGCTGTTGCATGTAATCCTTTGTACAAAGCCGGGCACAGACCCCGTGCATAAGTAAAGCTAATGTGCTTCGCACATCTTGTCAATTTCATGCTTTCTACTTCTATTTTGCATGCATTATCTGACACTTTGTGCGGCACCTATCCCCGGTAAGCAATAACGAGCCATAAGGCTCCATATCTTTATTTTCTCTTCTTTCTCTTTCTCAAAGAAAGGAAGGTTCCCTCGCACACAAGTTTGCCGGGGAAAGGAGAAGATAATGGTGTGGACCAAGCGTCGCTCAAGGAAGTCTAGCCTTACCGGGAAGCAAAGGACATAAAAGCTAAGTTGCTAAAGTTTGAGCAATCAGTTTTAAGATTTTTAAGTTATCTTCCTCGAACGACCGTGCTTTGTATGGAAAACCTGTGCCGGAGGAACCAACTCGTAGCTAGTTGCGCCTTACTTTGTTTCGAGTCCGCTCAACAACTTAAGTGAGCTGCGACTAGTTGCGACAAGGTTACTTGTCGGAAGCGGCACCGCCAAAGAAGTCAGCCGACGTCCCAACTCAGCGCTCATGACCCAGATGCTGCGCCGACAAGTTCCCTAAAAGCGTAGGGCAAAAACATACAAAGGAAGGAATCAAGTAAAGGAAATAACATAGCAATTGCTACCTGAAATAGGGTTATATTACAAGATAGCTTGTCGCAGCTCTAATAGATTGTTCTCATAACATGACCAGCAGCGGCAAGAAAAAGAGAAAGCGGGCGGCCTAATCTACGCGATCGCCCTCAACCCTCTTGATCCCGCTCACCTGTCCCACGATGGAGTGCGACAAGGGTCTTGAGCGCTTCCACATCGGCATCCGCGGCAAGGACTTGAGGGCGTTGGTGAGGTTGAGGCCTGGATTGCGGAAGGCCACCTTCACCAAAGCACCTTTTGAAGAGCTCCCACACAGATCTCACGACTCCTCGGCCAGCTGCTTTGGGACTTCTTCCCGAGTCGCTGGAGGGCCGTCCACGCCCTTGAAGAACAAGCTAAGCTTGGTGCTGGGTTGGAGGTGCTCATCGGAGGAATATCCAAGATCCACCATCCCCAGTGCGCCCAGCTCCTCGTCGATGGCTGCAAAGCAACATCCACGAGACCTCGGTCCAGGTGCTCCACATTCTCCTTAAAGGTATTCTGGCGGCAAGAAGACGCCAAAGACAGCGCCTCGTCGGCCTTGATCTTCTCCTTCAAGGCCACCTCCTGCTCCTGGCGCCGTCCAGTCCGAGTCAAGGTGGTCGGCTTCAACTCAAGATCTGCGTTGGAGTCCTTGGCGGCCGAGATCCTTGCTCCTTCGGCGAGACGGCCCTGCAGCTCGCCAAGAGTGTAGGCGTCCTTCTCGCGCTCGTGCTTGAGTGCAGCAAGCTCCTCACCGCTCTCCTTGAGATTGGCCTCCAACTGCGCCACCTTCGTCTCCAGCTCCTTCTTGGCGGCCTCGGCAGCTGCGGCAGCATCCTTTGCTTCCTTGAGAGCCCCGCCAAATGTTTGCTCGCGCATGGCAAGATCCTCCTCGTGGCTGTCAAGATAGACCTTCCTCTGCGCCAACTCGCCTTCCTGCGCAGATAGCTTCTCGGCTGAAAGCCATTGTTGCTCCTCGGCTTCAGCCTTCTCGAGGAGGAAGGCTTTGCGCTCTCGGCGAAGTTGCTCCGCCTCCTCTGCCAAGGCCCGAGAGCTTCTGGTTGAGGCCCCGGAGCTCCTCCGCGCTTCTCGATGTCTGCTCCGCCTTCGCGACAAAGCGCTTCTGGGATTCTAGCTTGGCTTGTCGGGCGCGGTAGAGCGGCAATGACTTCATGAGCATTGCTCCTCCTCGGGCTCGCCTTCTTGCTGCTTGGCGCGTCGACCAGCGTTAGTCCGGCGGAGGCGAGCAGCTCTTCATCAAAAGTTTCTACTTCGGCAGGCGCCCTGGAGCTCGACTCCCATGGGAGCTTGATGAAGACGCCATCGCCGGCCTTCAAATAGGCTCCGGGCTGGGGCTCTTGAACCCGGACGCCAGCTTCTGGCAGCGGAGGGATCGTGATCGGTGTAGCGCTGGCGCTCCTGCGGCCTCGGGGCCGTCGGTCACGATCGCCGGACCCCTCGCCAGCCTCTGCGGTGGCAGCTTTGGCGGCCTCTTCGCCGGCGGGCTCGTCAGCGCCAGCTTCTTCTTCGGTGGAATCGGCGTCGTCAATATTGCCGCGCACGTCCTCCTCACTGGCAGCCTCGGTCTCCGTTGGCTCTGTGGACGACCAGAAAATGAAGAAAAGTCAAGAAAATATTCAAAAAGAAAATCAGAAGAAGAAGAACACAAGGGAAGTTTTCAAGCAAGAGGATTACCTGTGCTAGGGTCTGCAGTAATGGTCTCCGCCGCCCGAGATCGCCGGTCTTTGTCCCTTGCCGGAGAACCCCTTCTTGCCGGAGAAGTCTCCCTTGCCGGAGAACGCTCCCTTGCCGGGAATCCTCCCTTGGCGGTGTAGTCGGCAGAAGGCATGTCAGAGCGGCTTGTGGCACTCCGGTCAGGCTGCTCTGCTCCTACACAAATCAGCAGAGATATCGGCAAAGAAAGGGCACCCATGCACGCCTAACAGCAGGAAGTAAACCATATACTTATTTGGGGGCTGCGCTGGGGCTGCTTTGAGGAAGAGTTGCCGTCCGGCAAGGTGGTCTCGGACGCGCCTCCTGCTGTCGCGGTGGGTTCGTCCTCGATGACAATCACCGGGGTCTTGGCTCTCTTCGACGCCCTCTGGGCCAGCGTCCTGAAAAGGAATGGGTTCAGAGTAAAGCAAATCAGATACAAGACAAATCAACAAGCCGAAGAACTACAAATGCTGCCAAGAATCTTACTCTTCTTCTTCCTCGTCGGACCTAAGCGCGGAGAGGTCAATTCGCCCGCCTCCAATACGACGAGGCGGAGAGTAGTTTCCTTGGCCGCTTGGCGGAGCAGAAGCGGTGGTCTGCGAAGGCCCCGCCCAGCTTGCCGCAGCTGGCGCGTGAGGTGCTCCCGCTGCAACAAAGTGCTTGCCGCGGTGGAAGCTGGCGCGCGGGCGACTGTTGACCCGTCTGCCGCTCCGCTACGTCTCCGGCCTTGCGGAGACGCCTTCTTGGTGGAGCTGAGGGCTCCGCTCGCGGCAAGCTGTCTGAAGCAGGGGAGGAGGCGCCCTCGGCGGGCTCACTCGACTCGGCCAGCTCGGCAAGCTCCTCCTCGCCGGCAAACTCCCTTCGCTCGACAAGGCTTGCCGCCTCTGCTGCCTCTGCCTCCTCCACGGTGAATCCGAACCGCCCGCGGCGGCCGCTCTTGCCGCCTCTTCAGGTGGCGATCTGCGCATCTCATCATCGGTGGTGTTGCGGGTGAGGCCCCTCTGCTCATCGGGGCGGACCGGCATTTCTACCAGGTTGTCAAAGAACTGCCGCACGACGTCATCTGCAGGCTCTTGCCAAGTTGGGACAATTCCATGCGAGTCGCACAACGGCATCATTGCACGGATGCGGTCAAGCGAGGAATTGTTGCACAGCGGAACTACGCCTCGGCAACCTAAACATTTCTGGATGATCGGGATCAGGCTTGAACAGCTCCAAGAGCATCGCGTCAAGTTCCAAGACGGTGAAGTTAAAGTTGAGGCCTGGGCGCAGCCTCATGATATCTGCCGCGTTCTGAAACTCCCAGGCGGGTCTCCTCCTTTCCTGCAAGG
Source organism: Aegilops bicornis (assembly GCA_021605145.1). Lineage (NCBI taxonomy): Eukaryota > Viridiplantae > Streptophyta > Magnoliopsida > Poales > Poaceae > Aegilops > Aegilops bicornis. The sequence continues at coordinate 338,927,238 of CM038672.1, read as the reverse complement.
GGGCGATGCGGCGGCGAAGAAAGTCTGCACCAACGGTGCCTACAGTGAGCCCGGCAAGCCTAAGGCGCAGGATCCGGGTGACGGCAATCTTCAGCCTAGCATCTTCTGGGGCCACGTTGCTCCAATCGTTGCCGCGCACTATTGGGGTTTGGCGCTGGGCGGTAAACAGCTGCGAGTTCTCCTCGACAATCCAGCACCAATCTGCCCTCCATTCCTCCCATTTCCTACGGAGCTCTCCCTCCAGATAGGCTTCCTTCTTGCCGATCCTCGAGATCCAAGCGATTCCTCCAGCAAGAGGCTCCCCTCTCTCAACTCGGGGCATAAAGAAGTGGCGGAAAAGGGCTACGTTTGAATGGACTCCGACAAAGTTTTCGCAGAGATGTGCGAAAACTGCCATGGTCAGAACAACATTGGGGGTGAAATCAAGGAGGCGGAACCCGTGAGGTGTTCATGATGTCACTGAAAAATTCAGAGAAAGGCGGGCAGAGCCCGCAGAGAAGAACAAACAAGAAGGGGTATCCGTCAGCTAGTTCAAGCAAGCAGCTGGAAGTTCCTTCGTCGGCGCTGGATGCGCTGCGTCTCCGTCGACCGTAAGAGGTAGTAGTTCTCCCTCGGCTCCCTCGCGGCGGGGGAAGATTGCCGCTCCTTTCGCAGGCCCATGAGTCAGCTGCGCCTCGGCCGACTTCACGGCCTTCCCCTTGTCGGCTTCCGGAGCCATGGCGGAGGCGGTGGAGGAGATCGACGGCGTTGGTGATGCTAGTGGCGATGGGGGGCGGAGCGCTGCTCTCTTCAGCCTTGGGAAGAAGGGGGGAGCAGCGGTGGTTTTTCGAGATTGGACAGCAACTGGCAAGGTGGGCGACCTGCCCCTGTTTCCCCTACTTATAAAGAGGGAGGGGGCGGATGTTCCGCTTTTCCGAATAAAGAAACCCCCCACGATCTCGCCCACGATCTCTCACACGACGCCGCATTCGACGCGCGCCGTTCGTGGAGGGCGTGGTGGGTCCGGGGTGAGTTACAGCATGACCCAGGCCGCGTGTGCCCGGGCCCTGTTTTGGGCCTGGCCCAACAGCGCTCGGCACTGCAGGTGACCCAGTTCGGGGCTCTGCCGGTGTACTAGAGTAGGGGTACCCTAGTATCCCGAACTTGTGCACGGGCAGTTGCAGCCCTCCGGCAAGGCTTACCGGGTGACCGCCAAGGTCCTCCGTGGTTCCTTTGGAGCCATTCAAGAACAAAGTATTCAAGCCAAGGAGACAAGGCCCCGGCAAGAGGAGCTTGCCGGGAAAGCCACCCAAGGCACCTACAAGACAAGGCCCCGGCAAGAGGAGCTTGCCGGGAAGGCCCGGTGAGCGACAAGCTTCCGGACGTGACAAGACAACAACCGCGGCAAGGCGCTTGCCGCGGCAGACCACCACTGGTACTGCGCTTCCAAAGACGCTCCACTAACGTGTCGCCCAGGACCTTTCCAGCGGCTGCGTGGCAGGAGGCCGTGCAGCTTTGACCGGTGGCAAGCTGCGCGTGGCAAGATTGCCATCGTGGCAGCGGTGGCGCCCCGACGGTCCTGTTTGCACCGTTAGGGCGACGTGACGGGCATTTAATGCCTTTGTCCCCGCCGCCGTGGTTAGGTATGAAACATCGTACCTTCGTACAAGTAGCTGTACCAACCACTCCTTTTCCATTTTACCCTTGTCTACGCTGCCACCGTCGGAGACCCCTTTAGCATATAAAAGGAGGCCCATGCGCAACGTAGAAGGGGTTCGAGAGGTTCGACACTCACGCCGGTCTCGTTAGCAGCTTGTGTGTCTTTGTAGCATTCAGCGCTCTGAGCAAGAACTCAATACACTCGGACATGCAGCAAGAGGAGTGTTATCTCTCCGAGAGCTCAAGCTGGGTAAACCTCTCGTGCTTCGCCTCGATCTGCTCTTCGTGCGATCTCCGCTCCCTGCCGAACCGAAAGGGGCTCGGTCCGCCGGTCCCATAGGTGTTCGTGGGCCAGATCAGCCTGCCCCGACAGTCGGCTATGATACCACCACTATGGCCAGCCTTATATAGTGGGGAGTATCATATACTATGTATATATATATATATATATATATATATATATATATATATATGGTATCATGCATATGATACTAGTGTATGATACAACGCACATACCTTCATAGTGCATATATAGTATCATAGAGTAGTACTAGTTTCCTTCAGAACTAATATAAGAGCGTTTAGATTACTAAATAGTGACCTAAATGCTCTTATATTAGTTTACGGAGGGAGTATATATCTATCATAGATGACCGTATTTATGGCCATGCATGACACAAGTAGTATACCATTTATTATATATATATATATATATATATATATATATATATGTGTGTGTGTGTGTGTGTGTGTGTGTGTGACGGTATCTACCTATGTTACTGCTTCTTTGCCACATCATCATATTTTCTATTCCAGGGTGCATGATACTGGCTATGATACCCCCACTATGGCCACCCTAATAAGGCTGGTCGTAATATGGAAGTATCAAGCGGTATGATGCATGCCAACCATACTTTTTGGATGATGTGGCACACAGTTAAATGATGAAAGAGAGGGTGCGCGGTATCATATCATGATACCGTATCATATTAAATGTTGTACTACTTTGTGTCATGCATGTAATTAATAAGGAACCTAAGATACTAACTTATGATACTATGCATGCGCGCATTACGGAGGTATTGCCGATCATATACTAGTATCATGCATATATACTCCCTCCTTTCCGGTTTATAGGCTTATCTCAAAATTTTAGATTTTCCATTTTATAAGGCTCAATTTGGTTGTTCCCCATCACATGTCCAGATTCCAAGGTGCATTAAATCATTGCATGCAAGTATTAAGATAAAGTTGACCAATGCATGTACTTTATATATGCATGCATGTATTGTAATTAATACATTGGAAAACATAAATTTTTGAGGAAAACAAAAACATTAATTGTGTGTTTTTGCAAACTACAAAAAGTATTCCACCACTCACCATCTATGTTGGTTGGTGAGATCTTTGAATTGAGCCCTATAAGGCTGGTTGTAATGGGGAGTATCATATATACTAGTAGTATCATGCGTATATATGATAGTGTAGCTAGGATACTACTTTTGTATTGCATAGTATCATAAGTTAACATCTTAGGTTGCCTTACTAATTGTCATGCATCACACAAAGTAGTAGTACAACATTTAATATGACATGGTATCATGATATGATACCACATCCTCTCTTGTGTGCCACATCATCCAGAAAGTCTAGTTGGCATGCATGATACCGCTTATGATAATACCATTACAACCAGCCTAAACCGGAAAGGAGGGAGTATGAGACTAGCTGTAATGGAGAGTAGTACACTAGTAACATACACATATCCCTAGACTATATATGTTACTACCTTCATAGTGGGTAGTAACATAAGTGTAGTGTCATGCAAAGCTTCATTTCTTATGTTACAGACTCATATTGCATTGGGACATGTGATGTTACAGTAACTAGCTAAGTTACTGAAACTATCTCTCTCCTCATTAACTTATTGCCACATAAGCAAGTTTGCTGAGTTGGAGTCGGTGTTACTGCTGAAGTTACTCGCACAATGGCTAGTTTGATACTAGCTAGTCACCTATGATATACTAGCTACCTCACTAAGATCATGGTTAATAATACAGCCAAGGGTCGGCTATAAGAAGTTGCCATGTCATATACAGCCAACCTCTTAGCGGGCATGTACAATAATAACTTTTATATACGTAATAGTTTATCAATAGTTGGCCCACCTTACATCCTCACAAAGTGTCTTGGGTCTCGTGTTGCAGCTGGCTCTATTAATCAAGAGCCCACTTCTCTTCTCTTTCCTCCAACTAATAAGCACATATATATATTATTCTATTCCTTATAGCCAGACTACCCATAGTGGGAGTAACATAGGTAGTAACATCAGATATATCTAGATAAAATAGATGATGTGGCAAGCAATAAATGAAGAAATGGAGGAAAGTGGATACGGGTGATGTTACTACCTATGTTACTCCCACTTTGGGTATAGTCTTACTATAGTATGAGACTACCCACAATGGGAGTAACATAGGTAGTAACATCACACATATCTAGATAAAGTAGATGATGTGGCAAGCAATAAATGAAGAAAGAGAGGAAAGTAGTAACATAGCTAGTTACTAGTAGTATGCCTAACATCACATGTACATATCAAGGCAAAATGTGTCTATAGCCTAATAAATGAAGTGTTGCATGTTACCACACATATATGTTACTCCCCACTATAGAGGTTGTAACATAGACTAGTAACACATGGGCATGTTATATAGTGGGGAGTATCATATACTATATATATATATATGGTATCATGCATATGATACTAGTGTATGATACTACGCACGTACCTTCATAGTGCATATATAGTATCATAGAGTAGTACTAGTTTCTTCAGAACTAATATAAGAGCGTTTAGATTACTAAATAGTGACCTCAATGCTCTTATATTAGTTTACGGAGGGAGTATATATCATAGATGACCGTATTTATGGCCATGCATGACACAAAGTAGTATAGCATTTTATATATATATATATATATATATATATATATATATATATATATATATGTTACGGTATTTACCTATGTTACTGCTTCTTTGCCACATCATCATATTTTCTATTCCCGGGTGCATGATATCGGGCTATGATACCCCACTATGGCCACCCTAATAAGGCTGGTCGTAATATGGGAGTATCAAGCGGTATGATGCATGCCAGCTAGACTTTTTGGATGATGTGGCACACAGTTAAATGATGAAAAAGAGGGTGTGTGGTATCATATCATGATACCGTATCATATTAAATGTTGTACTACTTTGTGTCATGCATGTAATTAATAAGGAACCTAAGATACTAACTTATGATACTATGCATGCGCGCATTACAGAGGTATTGCCGATCATATACTAGTATCATGCATATATACTCCCTCCTTTCCGGTTTATAGGCTTATCTCAAAATTTTAGTTTTTCCATTTTATAAGGCTCAATTTGTTTGTTCCCCATCACATGTCCAGATTCCAAGGTGCATTAAATCATTGCATGCAAGTATTAAGATAAAGTTGACCAATGCATGTACTTTATATATGCATGCATGTATTGCAATTAATACATTGGAAAACATAATTTTTGAGGAAAACAAAAGCATTAATTGGGTGTTTTTGCGAAGTACAAAAAGTATTCCACCACTCACCATCTACGTTGGTTGGTGAGATCTTTGAATTGAGCCCTATAAGGCTGGTTGTAATTGGGAGTATCATATATACTAGTAGTATCATGCATATATATGATAGTGTAGCTAGGATACTACTTTCGTATTGCATAGTATTATAAGTTAACATCTTAGGTTGCCTTACTAATTGTCATGCATCACACAAAGTAGTAGTACAACATTTAATAAGACACGAGATCATGATATGATACCACATCCTCTCTTGTGTGCCACATCACCCAAAAAGTCTAGTTGGCATGCATGATACCGCTTATGATAATACCATTACAACCAGCCTAAACCGGAAAGGAGGGAGTATGAGACTAGCCAGAATGGAGAGTAGTACACTAGTAACATACACATATCCCTAGACTATATATGTTACTACCTTCATAGTGGGTAGTAACATAAGTGTAGTGTCATGCAAAGCTTCATTTCTTAGGTTACTGACTCATATTGCATTGGGACATGTGATGCTACAGTAACTAGCTAAGCTACTGAAACTATCTCTCTCCTCATTAACTTATTGCCACATAAGCAAGTTTGCTAAGTTGGAGTCGGTGTTACTGCCGAAGTTACTACCACAGTGGCTAGTCTGATACTAGCTAGTCATCTATGATATACTAGCTACCTCACTAAGATCATGGTTAATAATACAACCAAGGGTCGGCTATAATAAGTTGCCATGTCATATACAACCAACCTCTTAGCGGGCATGTACAATAATAACTTTTATATACATAATAGTTTATCAATAGTTGGCCCACCTTACATCCTCACAAAGTGTCTTGGGTCTCGTGTTGCAGCTGGCTCTACTAACCAAGAGCCCGCTTCTCTTCTCTTTCCTCCAACTAATAAGCACATATATATTATTCTATTCCTTATAGCCAGACTACCCACAGTGGGAGTAACATAGGTAGTAACATCACACATATCTAGATGAAATAGATGATGTGGCAAGCAATAAATAAAGAAATGGGGGAAAGTGGATATGTGTGATGTTACTACCTATGTTACTCCCACTGTGGGTGTAGTCTTACTATAGTATGATACTACCCACAATGGGAGTAACATAGGTAGTAACATCACACATATCTAGATAAAGTAGATGATGTGGCAAGCAATAAATTAAGAAAGAGAGGAAAGTAGTAACATAGCTAGTTACTAGTAGTATGAGTAACATCACATGTACATATCAAGGCAAGATGTGTCTATAGCCTAATAAATGAAGTGTTGCATGTTACCACACATATATGTTACTCCCCCTTATAGAGGTAGTAACATAGACTAGTAACACATGGGCATGTTACTAGTCTATGTTACTACCCGTTGTTGCTAGTCTGAGTAACATCACACATCTCAAGGAAAGATGAGTCTATAGCCTAATAAATGAAGTGTTGCATGTTACTACACATATGTTACTCCTCACTATAGAGGTAGTAACATAGACTAGTAACATTCTATGTTACTACCCATTGTCGCTAGTCTTATGTCACTCTATTGTGTACTTACTTGCTCTAATGCATAGTATCATAGAGTAGCTAGTATCATATGTAGTACTTTATTTATATTGTCATGCATGACACATAGTAGCATAACATTTATTATGATACAGTTTCATGATATGATACTTAACCCTCTCTTTCTTCATTTAATTAATTCTATGACAGCTCATCAAAATTGCCTAGTTGGCATGCATGATACTAGCTATGATACCCCCTTACTATCAGCCTAGCAAAGGTGTACAGATCATTTGTGCGTTGCTTTGTGAGTTTTCATCCATTTGTTCGAGAAGCGGGGAGAAGTTTCAAACATTTCGGCCGCAAGCACTACAAAAGAAAGACACATCCGTGACATCTTGGGCCGAAAGAATTTTTTTGTCGTACTTATGACACTTCTATGACGATAATTGTGACAAAACACGGTATCATCATAGATGTGGTGGGGTCCTACTTCTATGACAAAAAATCATGACAGAAAATGGGCTTTTCATCCTGGGCGGGTGAGGGGCGGGTGAGCGAGTATTCGAAGGAGGAACCCGCCCTGCAATGCCGAAGACAGGACTGCGCGCCGGACTCATCGTCATTGAAGCCTGGTTCAGGGGCTACTGAGGGAGTCCTGGATTAGGGGGTATCCGGACAGCCGGACTGTGTACAACGTCCGGACTATTGAAGCGTGAAGATGCAAGACTCAAGACTTCGGCCCGTGTCCGGATGGGACTCTCCTTTGCGTGGAAGGCAAGCTTGGCAAACCGGATATTATATTTCCTTTCTTGTAACCGACTCCATGTAAACCCTAGCTCTCTCCGGTGTCTATATAAACCGGAGAGGTTAGTCCTTACAAGGCCGATCACAATTACAATCATACCATCGTAGGCTAGCTCTTAGCGTTTAGCCTCTACGATCTCGTGGTAGATCTACTCTTGTACTACCCATATCATCAATATTAATCAAGCAGGAAGTAGGGTTTTATCTCCATCGAGAGGGACCGAACCTGGGTAAACATCTATGTCCCTTGCTTCCTGTTACCATCAGCCTCGACGCACAGATCGGGACCCCCTACCCGAGATCCGCCGGTTTTGACACCGACATTGGTGCTTTCATTGGGAGTTCCTCTGTGTAGTCGCTGCGAGGCACGATGGCTCTTTCAACCACCATCAACAACACGGTCCCGGGCGAGACTTTTCTCCCCGGACAGATCTTCGTGCCTGGCGGCTTCTCCCTGCGGGCCAATTCGCTTGGCCATTTGGAGCAGATCGATAGCCACGCCCCTAGCCACCAGATCAGGGTCGGAAACCTGAACTGCACGGCGGACATCTGCGGTGACTGGATCTTCGATGGATTCGGGACTATGCCAGGAGCACTGGACAGTCACGACGAGCACGACTTAGACCTGCTGTCGAGCAAAGCTCGGGGTGTCACCCCCGCAGTAGCCTCAGACCTAAATCCGGAGCAGGCTGCGTTGCCCAAGGACGGGGGGCTGGACCCCGCCCCGCAGGTCGCGCACTCATCAGCGGTAGAGCCGAACACGGGCCTTACCTCTGTGGTGGCCTGTGAATCCGGACCCCCGGATTCGTATCCGGATGTTGGTTCCAGTCCGCGCACTCCCGATCCAGTCGAGCCAAAGTTGGGCTCCGTGCAGAAGTTCACTGCTGCGGATATCTTCCAAAGACTTTCGCCCTTCAGCGGCATGCTGAACTCATTAAAGTCTCTCTCTTTGTCAGGAGGCTCTTGGCCGAACTATGTCCAGCTCGAGTGGGAAGCAGGCGATGAAGGAATTCGTTGCCCACCCACCACCCACTTCATTGCCACAGTCGATGACTTAACCGGCGTACTGGACTTCAACTCTGAAGACATCGACGGAATAGACGACGATGCAGCAGAAGAACATGAAGCACCGCTCCCTGGGCGGTGGATAGCCGCCTATTCCCATGATATATACATGGCAGACACTCCGAAGGAAACCAATGGCGATGAGGCAGCGGAGGATAATCCCTCAGGGAGAAAAGAAAAGCATGGGCGTCGTCGGCACCGCTCCAAGCCCCGCCACAGGAATACCGGCCGAGAAGACGAAAACAATCTGGATGGCGCCGAAGATGAATATAACCCTAGTCGGCTTGCCTTTCAGAAGGCCGGACTGGCCACTGTGGGATACTTGGAGAGTGAAAACTATACGCCCCCGTCCAAGGACGAGGCAAGCCTCGGCAATGACGAATTAGGCGTGCCTGAAGATCCAGTGGAACAAGCTCGCTTCGAGCGACGGCTCATGGCCACGACAAAGAGCCTACAAAGGAAGCAACAACAGCTTAAAGCTGACCAAGATTCGCTGGTGGACAGATGGACCAAGGTCCTGGCCACTGAAAGATATGGACCCGACTGCCCCGATGAAGGGCACACAGGGCACGACCGGCCACCCCAACCTAAGCAGGAGAACTCAAGGCACATGCCCCGACGTCAACACACCACTAAAGTCCAAAACAATACAAAGGACACAAGAAGAAGCATCCTCAAGCCTCAGCGCAATGGTCATAAGCGTCAAAATAGGAAGGCTAGTGCTAATTCCAGCAACTCCCAGTCCGGCCAGCAGACAAAGAACAGCTCAGACCTATCCGGCCCAAGCCACACACTCGATCAACCATGTGAAATTCATGGTACTCCTAGAAGGACGGAAAAGCATACCAATAGAGAATGCCGGATCATCAAAACAAAGCGGCTGGTCGCGTGCCGGAAACAATGAAGGGAGGCATCTAGTCAAGAGCCCACCCCCGTAGCATAAAAGTATGGCCGATCGCCCCCGACCGCATTAACCACATCAACTCAATTGCAGTACCTCTCGACATAGCAAACCGGGGGCTCCATAACACATAAACCCCCCGCAGGTGTGAAACCACAAACAACATATCCTAAAAGATGCTAGGGGCAAAGGCCAAGTTTTTCTGGCCCATCATTCTAAACGGTTGTCTCCGGATCACCAAAAAAATACTTCGCCAAAGAATAAATCTTCGGCACCTTCCCACCATGCGGTAATTTACCGTATGCTAGCAGAGACGAACCACGCTGACTAGATTCCACGTGGTAAATCACTCAGGCCAACACCATGTGATACAATCACACGGCCGAACCCCGCCCTCAGGGCGGAAATCATACAGCTGCCGGAGTAGCGAGTCGTGCATGCCTATCAAAATTTTGATATGACAGCCAACTATCCGGACACTAATTGAGGAGTCCGCGCTACCCAATGGTATAACGGTTGGGTTTACCAGGGTCCGATCAGGAGCCCTCGGACCAACCACAAGAGGACGCTCGGCTACCTCCGAGTATTTTCCTTACAGATTAACTTTGACGCAGAACAGGATTAGTGACGTGGAATCGGCCAGGACACACAAGGAGCCCCCTTAAAAAGAAGGCAGTCCGGATTCACTCTCGATCCACTGACAACTCCCTCCAGTTCGGCCATTATAGGTTCCGCCAAAAAACACCTCTTTTCATAATCATACATCGTACTCATATGCATAGACATATCATTTTACTATAATGCGTAGACTTAAATAACACTTACCGGCCGTCGCTTTTCATCGACACCTCGTGTTACGCTCGATTATGCCAGGGGCTTCATAATACGGCAATAAAGTCCGACCACCTTCTCGGTCGTCCGGCACCCCGAACTTATAGCACTATATGCATCAGCTCCGAATCATGTCTTGGGTCATTGGTTGGGTTTGCCCGGATCCCTTATTTTGTTACCTTACGTTACGTTATATCGGCTAAGGTAGCGCAGGGAGAACTACTGCGATCGTGTCCCGGATCTGCCGGACGAGCACCTCAGTAGAGAAAGCCGAAAACCGACTGTCATGATACAGCGAGAGCGGGTCAGCTGTTCGAGAGGTTGTAAAATCCTTAAAGATTTATTCCGCACAACGCCATTATAAATGCAGAGTGCGACGGATCGGTCTTCTGTTCAGGCGCCAAAAGAGCCCCTAGGGGTTGTGCCGACCATACTCGAATTTCTATGGCTAAGTGAGAGTAATAAAGCCTTATAGTCCGATTTCCTGGTTCGTGGTGAGAAACGCCTCCGTAAAAGGACCCAACTATGGGATAAAGAGCGTCAAGAGTCCCGAACACCCCCGTATTATTTTTACGTGGGGGCAGAAGCCGACGACTGGCCAACTCTCAGGATTTACATACAATAAACAGCCCCACAGGAAGAACATATGTTCAAACAAAACAGGCAATATATAAATGCCATAATCCCATATTACAAAAAGTGGCACTAATGCCCTCAGGGAAATATAATGTCTTTGGTACATTTTTCCGTCGCAAGGCGGGCTCCCTTCAGTACACCTTCATAGTACTGTTCGGGCTTGCGATGCTCCTTACCCTCTGGCGGCCCCTCAGTCATCAGCTTCTCCGTGTCAAGCTTCCCCCAATGCACTTTTGCACGAGCGAACGCCATACGTGCACCCTCTATGCAGACCGATCACTTAATAGCATCAAGCCGAGGACAAGCGCCCACAATCCGCTTCACGAGCCCGGAAATGCTTGCCGAATTGGCTCGGCCCGGCCACAAATGGGACAATCAAGTCCTTCATGGCTAGTTCGCCACTGGTGCGATTCGACCAGCTGCTTGACTGATCGATAAAGGGCACCAGATAGTTCGGTGCCAAATACTGCGACCAGAAATCCCTCTCTGCATACTTCTTTTCCTCGGTTCGGTAGAATTGGGTGGCATCTGATATGCTGCGAGGAAGATCCACAAATGCCCCTAGAAAAATAAGAATTCAGCTTGCTGCTTAGAATTCTTCCCATTATCATGAACAAATGGCTAAGAATACATAAGGCCTTACCAGCCGCAACTTTCTGGGCCTCCTGAATGTCCCGTACAGCAACTCGGGCTTCTTCCCGAGCATCTTCCGCGGCTTGGAGCGCTTGGGCAAGTTCGGATTCTTTCCCTATTAGACTCTGCTCCAAGCCCTCGCTTTTCTTCACAGCCTCATGGAGCTCCCGCTCAGCTGTGACAACCCTGGCCTCGTGTTTTTCACGAAGTGCCTGTTCGGCGGCAGCCTTCTCGTTGGCATCATCCACAGCCTTTTTCAGTGCCTCATATTCGGCACTCGCTCCTAGGGCATACAACACAAATACTTTTCAATAAGCACAATTACTTATTCGTGCCTAATGCAAGACAATGTTTCAACATACCTTATTTATCTTCTAATTGCTTCCTCACGCGGCCAAGTTCTTCCTCGGCCCGTTCCAGGCTCCGCTTCAATTCAGACACTTCCGCACTATGAGCGGCCGTCTTCTCCGCAGATGCCTGTGTTCAAACAAAGAGGTACACGTCATTAACATAAGTTCCCACGACAAAAGAGGATTTGATCCCCTGCCCGGCTCCCTCTCCTTCGCCGGACAGTGTATCAGGGGCTACTACTCATATTATGACGATTCCTCAAAGGTTTCTCAGGAAACATACCTCAAAGGCCTTTATAAGGCCAAGGCAGGACTCGTTCAGCCCGCTCTCGGTGGACTGAATCTTTTCAACCACCGCACCCACAAGGGTCCGATGTTCATGAACGATAGACGCGTTCTTTAACACTGTCGATAGATCGCTTGGCAACTCTGCTTGAACAGAGGTTGCCGGCGGAGTAGGCAGGCCTCCCACCATTGAAGGTGGCTGCTCGCCCGATCCGGGAGCCTTAGAGGTCTCCTGGACCTTGTCCGGCTGAGGGCCGAACCCAAGATCGCCCCTGTTGACGGCACACTCAGGGGGCATCAAGGTAGTCAGAATCCCGACTTGGCTGCTAGAATCCTACGACTTCACGACCCTATGGAAGCATGCCGATCCAAGTCCCACTATGAATCCGGATCAGGTATAATCCTTGTTGAGTCGCGATCCAAATCATAGAATCCTGTAGAAAATTGTAGAATCCCGATTATGCTATGGACTATATCGGATTCTACTAATTTATCTAAGCCATATGTTTAGTTGTATCACAATCTATGCCATTATCAGATCCCTTTTCACATGACTCATGACCCTTTATTTCCCTCCCAAGCCCAAACGCTCAGCCGTTGACACCTTTGATCTGGCTCTCTGAAACCCTAGATCAATATTGAGGATCAGGCTTGTCGACGGATGGAATTGACGTGAGAAGGAGGATGCGTCAATATTGATTGGAGAATGAGAGGAAGACCCTTCAAGGTTCGACACTACATGTCAGCTATACAAGTGATCGACCATTCCCATACTCTAATAAACCTCCTAAGTAAATTTCATATGTTGAAGATTTAAATGTTCTATATTTCCCTCAGATATATGTTCCATAAATGTAAGCTAGCATTGATGTGTACATTTTTTGGTATATATTTAGTGTGAAACTCTATAGAACCCATATAAATTTCTGGCGTGGATACAAAATATCTTATTTGAGTAAATCTAGTAGAATACTCGATTCCACGACTCGATAGTACGACTCGATTATGTCTAAGGAAAATCGATCCGGCTCCGAATCCCGACTCTGACTACCTTGGGGGCCATCGCTCCCGTGTGTCCGGCTCCAGTGAAATGTCCCCCCCCTAGTCCGAGCCCCGTTGAGACGACACCTTAGTGTCGCGCCGGGACTTTGGGGAAGGGGCCTCTGGAGGCGTCTCGCTCGCCAAGGCGTACGAACTCAGTGAATCCTCAGATGAGGACTGTCCGGCGCAAGACCTTGCCGGACTGTGCAAAATATAGCAATAGTTAAAACTACTATACCCAAAAACAATCCCGGACGCATATGCGTGTTCAGATTTTGTATGCTTACGACTTCTCCAGGCTAGGCCACAGGATCCCACTCCGGCTGCTATCGGCGATGTGGTGGATGCCCCTGGAAGGGAACCTTTTCTCCTCTTGGGCGATTCGGCCTCCAGGGACGAGGAAGCTACACGCTTCTTCCCACCTTCAGAGTGAGGCTCGTCCTCCTCTGCTTCTTCCTCTTCGTCTTCCGAGGAAGGAGCGTTGCTTGAGTCTTCAGATTTTGCGCCCGAAGCCTCGCGGTGACGGAGGCCACTCCGGGTCTTCTTGACCTTCTTGGTGCCTCGTAAGGCGCGGGGACCAGCATCTTCATCAGAAGAGGTCCGGCCGGTTCCTCCGGCAGCGGGGCCGGATAGTGAATCCGCTCCACCTTCTTTATCCATCCCTGAGGTCACGACGAAAAACGATTAAGATGTCTCCCTCATGACATGCCAACCGAAGCATGGATGGACAGAGCATGGCTGTAACTTACCGGGCTTGCGGCATGGGATAATTGATACCCACGGTCCTCGGCGGAGCCCGACCACGATTTGACGGGCTTGAAGAGCACCTTCCAGATATCCTTGTGGGAGGAGTCGTAGAGCTCCTGAAGGGTTTGGTGCTCGGTTTGGGTCGAACTGCCCCAGAGTACAGGCTCGGCGCTGACAAGGGAGAACCAGGCGAACTAGCATCACCGGGACCACGTCAACGAGTTTGACATCCCTGTCAACCAAACTCTGGACGCGCATCTGGAGCAATGACAGCTCATCGATCGAGCACCAGTTCGGGCCCTTCTTGGGCCAGGACGTGAGCCGCAGTGGAGCTCCAGATCTGAACTCAGGAGCTGCAGCCCACTTTTTGCCGTGTGGTTTGGTGATATAAAACCACTGCTGCTGCCACTCCTTGACGGAGTCGTTGAAAGCGCCTTCGCCAAACGGCCTTGGGCATCTTGCTCACCATGGCGCCCGCCGGTCGGTGTGTTCGCCACTCACCACCTTAGGCTTCACATTAAAAATCTTCAGCCACAGGGGCGAAGTGAGGTGAGATCCGAAGAAAAGCCTCGCACACGACGATGAACATCGAGATATTGAGGAAGGAGTTGGGGGAAAGATCATGAAAATCAATCCCGTAGTAATACATGATTCCGTGAACAAATGGGTGCAGGGGAAACCCAAGCCCGCGGACAAAATGGGGAAGGAACGCGACTCTCTCGTGAGGTTCCGGAATGGGGACGACCTATCCCGCCGGGGGGAGACGGTGGCCGATTTTCTGGGCCAGATACCGGGTGTCCCGGAGCTTCTTGATATCCTTCTCCCGGACAGTAGAGGCCATCCATCTGCCTCCTGCTCTGGATTCGGACATCTTTGGAAAGCCTCTCTTTGGTGGAAAGGAAGAGTGCTTGGGTGTTAGGTCTCGAAAAGAGGGGAATGAGCTAGCAGAAGGAGAAAGGCGTGGGTAAAGAGAAAAAGGCCGGTAGGTGCTTTTTGCGCCTCCCCACTTGCCTGGTTGAACCCGTTTGCCTCCCGCTCGCCGCGATTAGCGGTGCGGTTGGATTACCCATGCTCGTATTGATGAGAATCCCGCGATAAGGGGACATGATCTCCACTTTGACAAGACGTGTCGAGGAAACCGCCTCGCAATATGCCTGTAATGACGCGTCGCGCTGCCTAAAAAGTTGTCAGCAGATTGCATTTGTGAAATAACATTCTCTCTACGGTGGCATGTGAAGATCATTTTGTGGATCCGGACACGGTTCAAGTGTCCGATAACTACTTTGGAGTATTCGGAGGAGGAACCCGCCCTGCAATGCCGAAGACAAGATCACACCGGACTCATTGTAATTGAAGCCTGGTTCAGGGGCTACTGAAGGAGTCCTGGATTAGGGGGTATCCGGACAGCCGGACTGTGTACAACGTCCGGACTATTGAAGCGTGAAGATGCAAGACTCAAGACTTCGGCCCGTGTCCGGATGGGACTCTCCTTTGCGTGGAAGGCAAGCTTGGCGAACCGGATATTATATTTCCTTTCTTGTAACCGACTCCATGTAAACCCTAGCCCTCTCCGATGTCTATATAAACCAGAGAGGTTAGTCCTTAGAAGGCCGATCACAATTACAATCATACCATCATAGGCTAGCTCTTAGGGTTTAGCCTCTACGATCTCGTGGTAGATCTACTCTTGTACTACCCATATCATCAATATTAATCAAGCAGGAAGTAGGGTTTTACCTCCATCGAGAGGGCCCGAACCTGGGTAAACATCTGTGTCCCTTGCTTCCTGTTACCATCAGCCTCGACGCACAGACCGGGACCCCCTACCCGAGATCCATTGGTTTTGACACCGGCAGCGGGCCGGAGACGCAGCTGCATGACATTCTTTGGGCCGTCCATGGCGGAAAAAACCGTGGTAGAAGCAAGGGTGAGGAAAATATCGGGGTGTTCCCGGTTACGGTGGGTGGTCGGGGCTGAGCGATGCGTGTTTCTCTCGTACACGCACGTGCGTGGGTGCGAGGCGATGGGCTCTAACTGAACCCGAGCGAGGCGTTGGGCTCTAACTGAACCCGAGCGATTGCAGACCGCAGTGCTACGCGTTCTATCGAACCCGAAAGCGATCGATCGATGGCTGCTAACTAAACCCGATCGAGCGATTCCTTCGCTACTGCTGCTAACTGAAGCTGATCGATGCTGCCTCTGGATGAAAAGTGAGCATTGCTGGGGGGGTTTGGATGAACAGTTCCCGGTGGGGATGGATGAACAGGACCCCGCGGCGTTGCCTCTGGATGAACAGTGAGCGTTGCTAGGGGGTTTGGATGAACAGTTCCCGGTGGGGGTGGATGAATAGGACCCCGATCGTTCGAGCCGGTTGTGGCTGGATGAACAGGACCCCGTGGAGGGCAGGATGAATAGGACCACCCCGTGGAGGGCAGGATGAACAGTAGACGGTGGAGGGCTGGATGAACAGTAGCCCGTGGAGGGGTGGTTGAACAGGAGCCCGTGGAGAGGGCTGGTTGAGCGATGAGACGGTGGAGAAGCGGCGGTGGAGGCTGGATGAACAGGAGCCCATGGATGAACAAATGCGGTGGAGGCCGGAGGAGGTCGACGGTGGATGACAAGAGCCCGTGGAGGCCGGAGGGGGTCGACTATGGAGATGAACAGATCCCGTGGAGTCCTGCTTTGCGGCACGCCACACCCTCCCGATGAACAGGACCCCTGCTTTGAACATAGCGCCCAACACAAGTCTGCTTCCTCCGCTTTGGCGGTATGCCACACTTCAATCAACAGGACCCCGTTTCGACCGTAGGAGGTCCGTTTTCTCCGTTTTGCCGTAAGCTAGACCCCTCCCGATGAACAGGATCCCGTTTCGAACGTGGCCGGTCGAACACAAGGACGTTTCATCCGATCTGCGGTACGCCAGGCCTCGTTTTCATCGGCTGTTCCGTCCAATCCCTCCCGATGAGCACGACGACGCATTCTGTTCGGACCTAGCGGGTTGGCTCCCCATGAACACAATGACGACGCTGTTTCTTTGTTCCGACCCAGCCATGTACACGAGCCCTGGCCGTACGTATGCACGAGTAGGCGTTCGAGACCCTGCCCGTATGTACGTACGCGGCCGTATTTTCTTTCTTGCACATCGCCGTCAGACGACGCAGTACATGCTACGCGGCGCGCTTCTACTACGACACGTGCGCGCCTCTACATTGACTAGTATGTACGTACACGTTCCTGACCAGAATGACAACGCTACATACGCTTCAACCAGGTGGGTCCTGACTGTCAGGCACTTCCTTGCGTGCCAAGATGTAGCAGGTGGGTCCCAGCAGTCAGGGGGGCGAATCGTTATTTTTACCCGGACGCACTACCTTGCGTGCGAAGATGGAGCTTGTAGGTCCCAGCAGTCAAGGGAAAACGTTTTTTCGCGAAATACAGTTGCCCGTCCGGTGGGTCCCTGCTGTCAGGTGGAGGAATACTTATTTTGCGCGTAATAAGAAGGCACTTCCTTGCTGCGGCCGTGGACCTAGCTGTCAGCCTCTCCATGTACAATCCATGTCCGATGGAAGCCGTTCCTTGACCACGTTGACCACGCCGCACCGAGAGCACCAGGGCGGTGGACGACGGCGAGGCCTAGGAAGGGGACGACGCGGAGCTAGGGAAGACACAACAGTGGAAGCCCGCGCGAAGAGGAGTACGAGGGTTCACCGTTCGGCCATGTGTGAGGTCGCTGCCGCCGCAGGGCCTGACCAGCGGTAGGAATAGTAGGGGCTGTGAGGCCTCCGCGGCAGCACAGCCGGCCACCGGAGGCAGGAGCATGCGGCATGACCGGCGCTGCTTTGGGCGGCTGGAGCAACAAGACCAGAGGTTGAAAAAGCACTACGGCCGTTGGATGGACATCGTACGGTCACTGGAGCTAGAATCGTGCATATTGACTAAGTTGACAAAGCCCTCCGTCCCCGTCAATTTAGTGTGCCCACAAGTCAGCCTGCCACTATACTGGGTCCTAGCTAGCAGGGCGAGTATTCATTTTTTTGTGCGTAATAAGGACGCACTTCCTTGCGTGCGAAGATATAGTTGGTGTGCCCGAGCTGTCAGCGGTGGTAACGTTTTTTTCGCGAAATACAGAGGCCCTTTCGGTGGGTCCCAGATGTCAGGTGGAGGAAACATTATTTTGCGCGTAATAAGGAGGCATTTCCTTGCGTGCGGTCATGGACCCAACTGTCAGCCTCTCCACGTACAGTCCACTTCAGATGCATGTCGGTCGTTGACCACGTTGACCAGGCCGCGCCGAGAGCACCAGGGCGGTGGAGTACGGCGAGGCCTAGGAAGGCAATGACACGGAGGCAGGGGAGACTCGGCAGTTGTTTTCCACGCGGAGGGTAGTACGACTGTACGAGTGTTTACTGGTTCGTCTGCCGTCGCCAGAGAATAATAGCAGGTGTGGGTGAGTAGAGGGATGGCTAGGCCAGCGATGGGAGTACTGGGGGCGGTGAGGCCTGTGCAAAAGCACAACCGGCCGCGGGAGGAGGGAGCACGCAGTCCCGCCGGCGCTTGTTTGAGCGGCTGGAGCAGGAAGAGCAGAGATTGAAGAAGCACGACAGCCGTTGGATGGACATCCAACGATCCACGGCTTAAAGGCCAACCTTTTTTAGGAAAGCCTCAAATCTGTGGAAAACAACATACAACCCATTTGCCATTATTTTTAATAATTTACAACCCATTTGCTAATTCTTAAGTTTTTTTTGGAGCCCATATTTTTTGTTAGCATTACAACCCATATTGTGGCCACGGTTAAAAAATTATACGAATTTTTGCATATTTCGGTGCGGTCCGAACTGTTTTTAATCCCGAAAATTTCAAGTCACATTCAAACTGATTCTAAAAATAAATGTATATCAATATAAAATCCAACAAATTGTCCATGCATAAAAATTAATGCAATTTAAAATCTCGAAACGAAAAAAAGAAATATGAAACTAATTGCCGTTTGATGTGTTTTAAAAATGTACAACCCATTTCTCATTACTGATAGGCCATTTTCTCGTCCAGTCGAATGAAGCTCTCCTCGTCTTGAAAGATTTGCAGCCCAACAGGCCTGACAAAGCGACTTACTTGGCAAATCACAAAAAAACTGGGCTAGCCATTTTCAGAAAGAAAAAAACTACTGGGCTGGTCTGTGGTAAACATAAAAGAGAAGGCTGTCTAGACAGGCCAGAGTGCCCCGCACAGCCCAGTTGACACCCTGCTTCCGTCTCAAAAACAAATTAGATAAAATCCACTCCAATTATGGCGATTCATAAAAATGCCACTGCAATTTCCAAGCTTTGAAAAATTCCACTGCAGTTTTTGCAAACTTTGGAAAACGCCGCTGCAATTTGCAAACTTTGAAAAACGCCACTCCAGACTTCGAAAAATGCCACTAGAAATGGCATGAAATGGCACTTTTCAAAGTTTGGAAATTGTAGTGGCATTTCTCGGAAACACCAGATTTGGAGTGGCATTTATCAAATTAACCCAAAACAAAATAATCGGGCGAGCTGTTGGGTCCTCGTGTCACCGGCCACAGTAATTCTCTCGTTTATTGACTACGTTGACAATGGCATGGGACCCAGATGTCGAAATCCATTAGGAGGAGCCATTTTTATTGGCTTGAAATAAGGAGGCACTTGCTTATGCATCGCCATGACCTTGGCGGATCCCTCGCCGTCATCCTCTCCATGTACAATCATCTCCTCGATTGTGTACGCCTTCAACTTGGTAGGCCCACAAGTCAGCCTCTAAACCCGTGGAGGACAAATACAACCCATTTAAAAATAACAGCCCATTCCATATGTTCAAACAGAAAGTTCAACATTCAGAGCAAAGTAACAGTCCGATCCACATATAGAGTAATCGAACTTCCACGTTGACAACCATCATAGCCAAGTTAACTATCTACTCCCACTAATACTCTAGTAGCGTACAAGTACTAACTAGACGATGCCGGCCGCCATCTGCGGTACACGCTAAACGCCGGCATCGGCGTCCTCCGCCTCGCCTCGGACTTGCCAGAGGTGCGATAGGGCGCGTTGCTCATGCGCATTGGCCCTTTCCATGCCGGCGTGGTCCACCGAAGCTTCGGCTTCTAAGCGGGAAACCCACTTGACGAGCTGGTAGTAAAAATCAGCGTCGCAAACGCGTGCATGGCCGACAGCCTCCAGGGCTATTTGCTGGGCGCCGGCGTCCATGTAGTCGGCCCAGTTGCTGGCGCTCTGCCCACGACTCAGAGCGTCGGTGCGCTGCTGCTCCATGTCCCGCTTGTGGCGCAAATCGGCGATATGCTGCTCCTCCACCAAGCGGTCGCGTTCCAACAACTCCTGCTCCTCCGCTAGGTGGTCGCGCTCCAACAACTCCTCGATCTCCGCATTGCCATGTAAAGACTGATAGAATGCCTCCTCCCTCCGTCTGCCTTCCGGTGAAAAACCGAACACTAGTTCCGGCGGTGACCGCCTCCGGTGTCGCCTATCACGGACGGGCGGGGCATGGCGGACGTGGCAAGAGCGAGGATATGTGGCGAGCGCTGTCGGGCCGGTGGGGGCTTATGAGGACAGGGCGAGTTGGGTGATGGTGCCACCGGAGAAGCCCGGTAAACAGTAATTATACGCGGAAGGTAGGCGAACTAGCGTGTCGCAGGAAACGCGACGGTCATCGTGGTCAACGGAATTCAATGCATAAGCAGGCATGGCTTAGCGCGCCAGCTTGCCGTGCAAAACTAGAAAAACTGAAATTATGACTGTGCCGTCCCGTCCCTTCAATGGTGCGTCCTGTCCATGCTGGGTCGCACGCCGGCCTGACGGTTAAACGAGTGCACTCGAATCATGTAGATGAGGTACTCCCTCCTTGTCAAAATTGATTCTACCACTCATCATCTACCTTGGTTGGTTAGATTTTTTCATTAAGCCCTGCAAACCGGAAAGGAGGTAGTACGTGCGTGATCCGCTATTTATTCGTGTAGGATCGAGTAGGTCGTTTTTTGAATTGAGCTCTGCAAACCGGAAAGGAGGTAGTACGTGCGTGATCCACTATTTATGCGTGTAGGATCGAGTAGGTCGGATAGTGTACGTGTAGGATCGAGTACGTCTGATGGTGTACGTGTACGATCGCATTAGCTGATGAACTTTCGCTGGGAGATAAGGCATTTGCGAAAGTTTTTGCTGGCAGTTTCTTCAGATTCACATGGCATTTTCTTCAGAGCAGCTTGTCAGTTTCTTCAGAGGTAGGCATTTTTATTCAAAAAACTACCACTTCGGATCTTACGTCGGAACTAAAACTGCCAGGAGCGCATTAGTAGGCTAGCTAGTGTTCGATCAGTAACTTGTAAACACTGAGCGAACAGAAATAAGGAACTGTTAGTAACTTGTAAACAGTGAGAACACAGAAATAAGGATCATGCTGTGCACAGCAGTAAGAGCCGGTCCGTTCAAAATGTTCACACGAGACTCACAGGCCTGGCATTGTAATATGTTCACATTAGTAGCCCAAATTCAAAACCAACTAGTACGATTCCCATACATAAGATCAACATGTTACTGCATCTCAATGATTCACAGATCATATATAAATATGTAGCTCCAAAAGCAAAGATCTAGAAAAAACATCTGTTCTTCCTACTAACATGGATGCTTCTCATGGCCAACATTCACTACACACTGAAAGACAAATTTGTTTGTGAAGTCTACATTTCCTCTTGCAAACGTAAGTGGTTTCACCAACAGCTGGAACCATGAGAATGAACCACGCATGATGGAGGAACATCCGCTGCAATATGATTTGGTCTTCTCTCGATCACACGGCAAGACTATTTTCGGAATACAAACTTTAACTTAGGCAAAATGATGCCCATTGTATGATAACACCAAAGCAATGAAGCACCTAGTGTTGGCCAATAAACAGTACAATACTACTTTTCTGCAGTCCATGAAGTGACTCTCCAATCTTTCTGTGTCTATCTTCAAATGGCACTGCATGCAGTGACTATACTATTCTCTTGTGCAGTTCAACCAAAATTGCGGTCACTTTGTGTGTTTGCCAAATAGCAACGGGTAGACATCTTTGTCTGCACAAATATCAAGCAACTAGTAAACATATACCCCACCTTGTATTTTCGGTTTAAACATGTATCTTCCGCTTAGCATCTGTCATGTTTTGCACTGGACAATTTGATACAGTCATGTTTTGCCCTAGACAATTTCATACTGAATTGGTTTGCTGGTTCAGAGCAGAAATATAGCACCTGTTCTTCATCAGACCAAGGATATCCATGTTCGCAATGATGGAAGAGGTGAAATCGATACAACCAAAATTGAGCATCCAATCATTAAATCATGTCCTGCACCTCCAATGTAGGTCCACCCTGCCAATAAATTCACATGCAAACCACTAGTATTACTATCTAATGACAGTACAAAAAGAGTAAAAAGATAGTAGCAAACCATGTACCTTCGTAATGAATAGCTCATAGTGCCACCAATTGGATATAAAGGTTTGGAAGAAAACCTTCTCCTAATGTTGAACCAGTTGGACTTTTTGTGCAGTTCCACTAAAATCGAGCATCCCTTTTTGCATAGATATTGTAAGTGTGATTACTATAAAAGTGGCACTAGTTGAAGCATAGACTCACAAATATAAGCATTCCAGTTTCTTAATGGGAAAATGTAGCAAGACTATTTCTAACCACTTGTTTGAAGGAATAAATAAGGCAACAACGGCTGATGTCAGAAAGGCATATATAGTTTTTTCTGAAAGAATGATCGATTCCTGACCTTTCCTCTTGTTTTAAGAATTTTTGTGCAGTTCAACTAAAATAAAATGCCATCACTGCCTTGACAATTCAGTGATACTATACAAAAGGAAATGACTTAACATTACATCATGATGTCAGGTATGTAGTCGACAGGCATTAGAGACAAACATACAGACCTCTTCGATAACATAATGAACATTAATTTTAACAAAGGTGTGATTAGCTTTACCAGGATAATTTGAGTGAACTCTACACCCTCTGTTCCTTAATATAAGATGTTTTCGCATTCCAATTTAAAGTACGCAAACATTCAGTATTTAGAAAAACAGGTAGTAGTTTTCTTGAGGACATATCAGGGAAAGCTTGCTACACTTTATATATGTCCATACGCTAATGCAACACCATTTGAATAGTACAAATATACACTAATCCAAAGGGCTAGTGCAACAAGAGAGTAGTTATTTTATTACAGTGGTACAAGACAATGGTTTTATGAACAGATTTCCATAAGCTCTAGCAATCGAAGATTTCTATAAGAATTAACAATACAAAATGTAAAGGTAACAAGTTTCAGCATTGGTATACTAGCTGTGCAAGAGCATTAAACCAAATACAAAAGTCTGAAGGTAACTAGCATTATTAACTAATGACAGTATTAAATAATTGCAAACCATGTACCTTCATGGTAAATATCATTTCGAACTCGAATGGACATGAAAAATTGCTATCCAAATCTTGATAATCAATCAAACATAAAAACTTGATCGAACGAATCAATACAATAGCCAAATGAGGAGGTGCCCACTCTTGACCTTTCCTCTTGTCTTCATAATTTTTTGTGCAGTTTAACCAAAATAAAATGACATCAACGCCTTGGCATTTTGGTGAAATTGTACAAAAAATTGACTTATCTCATGAAAGTGAGGTATGTAATCTATAAGCATTAACAGTGCAAAATTTTTAAGGTAGTAAAGTTTCATCGTTGCTATACTGGCTGTGCAACAACATTAGAATGCCTTAGCTGAAAAATCTTTAATACGTCCACAATCAACAGCTAACCCTGAAATAATCTAGAGACATTAAATGGCATTGCTTAAATTTATCGGTGGCATTAGACTGAATGCGGCATTAGTTAAATGTGGCATCACTTTAGCAGTAGCATTGGTTGACTTTACCGCTGGCGTTATACTAACAGCAAAAAAGTGGCAATAAGAGCATGGGAGACCCATTCAGACAGTGGGCGCACCAGTACGATGTACCTCCACGTAAGCATAGAGTGGTGAGGGAGGTATGGTTGCCCAAAGCAACAAATATCCAGGCAGCATATGTGGATTACGTCCCATTTTTGTTCTCTTTAGCCACCTTTTTCCTATGTGAGGACAACAAACCGATCGACCTGGTCATTCTCTATTGCGTTGTCATGCCTTTCTACCCTTCTTCAACCAAGAGACATGAGACTCCTTCCTTAGCTACTGATTTCCCCCTTTTTAACCTAGATGCTGGTTCGATGCCTACTCTCTTGGATAGTACAGTCTCCCTTCCTTTCCTTATTCAACCCAGACATGGATTAGTCTGCATGAAGTAGGGTTTCCTATAATAGTGCAAATTAAGGTTTTCTTCTGCATGACCAGCAGAGCAGAGGACAGGAAATTGGGAAGATGGTGGAGTGGAAAAAGATCAACATGCAGCGACAGTGGCGGAGCCAGCTCAAGTTTAGAGCATGGGCAAGATCTAAGTGCTGCCAAATTAATTTGTTTTTGCCCAAACAAAATTCTACGCTTGTGGCAGATGGGGCAATAGAATAAGGGTATGGTTCAAAAAGAGGTAGCATACCTGAGGGTCGGCGGGAAGTGGCTTCGCTCGTGGTCGTCGTCCTCCGCACGCACTACGACATCGAGCTTGGGGACGGAGGCCATCCTGCGCGGGTGCTAGGTCTGAGGGGACGGCCTTGCCGTCAGTGCGTGACCTCGCTCGCCGACGACGAGTGTGTCAATGCTGCACGTCCTTTTCTTCCCTGGTGGATCTGTGACCACCGGTGAGGAGGGAGAGAGAGGCCGTCTTTTTTAGATCTAGAGAGAGGGTGATAGTGTGAGAAGCAAGTGGGCAGCCCTTAGCAAGAAAGCTCTGAAGCTCCAGCCTATATATCTTTTTATACTACTAGTACTAGAGGTGGAGTAGTGGTAGAGTAGTTTATGTTTTCTCTGCAAACAGTACCAGTTAGTCGTGCTTCAAAACTGAACGGCACACCATTAAAAAAATAAAGTTCGATAACTAATGCGGCACCTCGGGCCAACACAACCAGATCGCATTATGCACGAGAAATTACACACCATGTTTCATTGACATGTGGTCCCGTTCCAACATGTCAGTGAGACGACGGCGAGTCCTTTTGTACAATTTTCGAAAGGACGTGTAGGCCTTGGCGCCTCTTCGTGTACTATGGAAAACTGGCAACCATCCACCGACTCTTCGCCTTTCCCTCTCGATTTGGAACTGCTATCGCACGCTCTTCCTCCCTCCTCCATTTGCCTTCACCCTTCCTTCTGCCATTGTTCGATCCTCTTCTCCATGGAGGGAACAAGCCGGAAACGACCCCATTATTCTTGCCCCGATCTGAAAGATGACATGGTGGGGGAACTCATTGGTCGGTGCGACGTCATCACCTCCGCTAGCATGGCAGGTTCGTTCAAGCCCATTCTCGACTCAACTAATAACATCATTACAAGGAACCCAAGGGTCCAGGAGCAGTTTGATCTCCCCTATCTTCTTCGCCATAACCCTGTTCGCTGGCGAGCGAACGACGGAGACCTAGCCTTGTGCAAGTTGATGTCGCTTGATAATGATGCGTGTGATGTCAAGATGCCATCGCTTAAGGGTAAGTCCTGGGCTGGCGCAAATGGAGATTGGGTTGTTTATATTGGGTACAATTGCGAGTGGTAACTTGTGAATGTTTACACTTGTCAGCGCATTCCACTTCCAAAAATCTCCGAGTGCCCGGAGGTTGAGCACACAGATGATCTACGTACATTCAAATACGATCATGGTGACTGTCGTCTACTGAAGATAGCAATTTGTCGAGTTCCCAACCGCTCTTGGAATTACAGGAACTATCAAGTTGTTGCTATCTTCGACAAGCATGTTGCCGTCCTTCGTGGTTCGACTGGATGGATATTGCTCAATAAATCAGTTTCTATACACGGATGTGTACTGTGATGCAATTGAATACGAGGATCTTGTGTTTGCTGCCACCACTCGTGGCACTGTTTTTGCATTTGATCCTCGTAGTTTCGGTACATTTGTCTTCCACCGTAATTATAATTGTTTCATCCACATGCATGCGAGTTAGCAAGTTTCCCTTCTCTACTAATTAACCTTCTTCTTGTGTTTCCAAGGTCCTGTGAACATTCCACCACCTATACTTGAAAAAATTTATAAGCAAGGGGGAGATGACGATGGTGATGATCACGAGCATGAGGAGGAGCAGAACTTATTTACTCAGTGGCGCCTGGCAACTAATTCCGATGGATCACCTCTTCTTGTGTGTATACAGTGCACTCAGACTGTTACTACTGAGGAAGCAGGTGTTGTCTCCCATGGTCGCCCTCTCCTGACCTATTCCAACACCTGTTGCATGGTATTAAGGACGGATACTAGTGTGCTAGCACCAACACCTTCTCCCTGGTTCAGTGTTGATAGTCTTGGAGCAAACTCGCTCTTCCTTGGACCAAACTATCCAATGATGGTGAAAGGCGATCCAGCTGCTGTTGACACAACGTTACTACCATTTATGAGAAGCAACTGTATCTATACCTCGGACATTGCGGTGGTTCCCTACCCTGGTCCTGATATATGCCGCTTCAGCCTGGATGATCAGTCCTGCGTTGCTCTCGATATTGACAATAGTTGGCCCTTCCCAGAGCACCTATGGTTCAAAGCAAGCGTTTCCAATGCCGAGGATTGGTTGAGTTGAAGTTCATTTCATTGCTTGTTATTTGTTGTGTGTTGAAAACTTTAGTATTTGCTAGAATGTTTTGTTGGAAATAATCTATAATCCAACATGTATCCTCGTTGTCTTTGTGTGTTGATGACTTGTTGTATTTAATGAATGGTTCATTTCAGTTGCAAATGCATTTCATAGACTCAATTTATGAATGGTTTTCGAGTCACTTCTTGGAGTGTGAGTACCGTAGTAGTATAGCCAGCATCCGGTTAGTATAAGAAGTTGCCACATCACATAGAGCCAACCTAATATTGGAGTATGCTAGCCCTCCACCGGCGCGCCGCTTCAAATGGCGGAGGAAGTGAGAGGTCGCGTCACCTTGTGTCCAAATCTGAGATGCCGCGTGTACCAGATGAATGACTCCAAGTTCGACCACCGTGATGCTAGGTGCGAGCCCAGGAACACTGTTGGAGAGACCCCCCTCATAAATTTCCTACATTGGTCGTTTGATTCATAGGATAGAATGCTATAGAATTTTTTCCTACGTAATCATGTTTTAATTGGCAATCTAGCATCCACTCCAACTTTTGTTTCACTTCCTTTGTTCCTACGAAGAGAGCACTTGCTCTAAATGATTTGCCGCTGAAAGAGCCGCCTATATTTATTAACCATGCTCTAAAAAGGTACACCAGCTTTGGCTATAGTAGTACTGTACTAGGTTAGTAGGTGTCCTTGCGCTTGGCTCTTCTCCTCTTCCGGAAGTCGAACAATAATGATGGTACTATAGTTGTACTTCTAACAATCTGACACCAAATGAACTGGTGCACGTCCACCGCTTGTAAGCAAAAGTTTATCCTCGTGATGGGAGCCACCGCGCACGCGTTGGCGGGGGAGAAGGCGGAGAAGTAAGCAAGCTTCTCGTCGTTCTGCGAATTGACAGGACACATCAAAGTTATTTATTAGTACTCTCTTCAAAAAGGGCCGACCATGTCCATGGCTACCATCACGTGCTCTGTCATTGAGTACGTGCACTATTCACGTGGCATCGAGGATAAAAAAAATATTGCGTAGTACTAGGTGCCATCGAAGTGCACGACTCACTTACGCATTGCATATCTCCATTTTGTTGCATGACACGCCACCTTGATGCTAGATTTCCCGCGTGTCATTGTAACATCCCAAATTTTCAATTTGGAATGTTATACACTAGATCATCATTGCATATCATATTTTATTGCTTTTGGCCTGATCAAAAAATTCTACGCAACTCAAGGACCCACAGAGAGAGTTGGGGATTTCGTTATTTTCATATTTGAGTCTCCTCAAATTTTGAAAATAGGATCATTTAATTTTAATTATTTTATCTTCAATTGTTTTTAATATAAAAATATGAGAGAGGGAATAAAATGACTTTCCCAAAATAAAGAAATATTGAGGATTTAATAATAAAATCAAATAAGATTTTATTTTAGAGTTTATTGCTAATTTATTTGAATTTAGGAAAAATGCGTGTTTTTCAAAATTGCATTTAGGCCCCAAATAAATGTTATTCTTGTACGGCTTGATTTTAGAAGTCGGGGAAAATTTATTTCAGTATTTTTGGAGTCCGTTTAGTATTTCCTTTTTTCTGCGTGTAATGTTTAAAAAAAACGCGAACCGACCTCGGGCCGTATTCGGCCAGGACTCCCCTGGCCTGCCCCCTTTATATAGCGCCCGAGCCCACCCCAGTCCACCCCAAACCCTAGCCCCACCGCCGCCCTAGCCAGCCGCCGCCCGCGATCCGCGCCAGCCGCCACCACGCCCTCGCCGCCGCCGCCCGTTCGCCGCCCGCCGAGCCAC
The DNA here is from genome assembly GCA_021605145.1 of Aegilops bicornis. Taxonomy (NCBI): domain Eukaryota; kingdom Viridiplantae; phylum Streptophyta; class Magnoliopsida; order Poales; family Poaceae; genus Aegilops; species Aegilops bicornis. The sequence goes on along the minus strand of CM038672.1, from coordinate 338,898,624 downwards.
CCGCCGCCGGAGCCACACGCCCCGCCGAAGCCGGCCGCCGCTGCCGCCCGTTGACCCTCCACCGCCGCCGCCATTGACCCACCGGAGGTAGACCCCGTCGCCGCCGCGGTTTACGAGAGAAAACCGTCGGTTTATTTTGTTTATGAACCCGGTTTATTTTTTTATAGATCGGTTTATTTTTTCCCACGGTTTAGTTTATTTAGCGGACATTCGTCCGTACGTTCGTTAGCTGCAGACAGCGAACGTTCGTTCGTTAGCCTGTTCATCTGTTTTTCTTTTTTCTCTGATTTTCCGCGATTTTTTCGATCGTGATTTCTGATCCGATTTTCATTTTAGTATAACTTTTCGCTCGTTTATCGGAATCAGGCGATTCAAGCGCCTAGAGTTTCGTCTCGAAACTCTCTTTCCGTTTAACCACGGTTTAGTTTTTGCTTCTGTAAATTTTTACTTAGATCCAGATTAGTAAACGAAGCTTGTTTCTTTCGTCGTTTGACTTTTGTTGCTTCGTTTGATTTGATTCTTTTTGCAAACCGGAGTTCTTAAGTGGAACTTTCTGGTTAGTTATCTTATTTGAGTTTTACATGTGCATTAGATGAGTGCTTATTGTATGCTGGTTTGTTTGCGATAGAGTACCCGGAGTGCGCCGCTTGCTATTTCCAATCTCTAGGTTTCACGGATCATCAGCAAGGCAAGTAACACTTTGGTCATACCCCTTTACTACCCAGTTTTATTGCATTAGATAAATCCTGAAACAATTGCATGATTAGGATCTGATTAATATGTGGGTTTTGGGAAGTAGATGAGGTAGTACATATTACCTATTTTATTATCAAACCCTTGGGAGTTACTTCTACGTTTGCTTATGCCATGCTATGCTAGTAGGCGTGGATTGGGTGAGTGTATCCATGACAGATGTGAGATTGTTATTTAATGGTTTACTTAAGGTGGCAACTTTAACACACATCTGGGTGGATTGAGGCACCTGGGTATTCCAGCGATTGCCTGTTGTTTTTCTTTATGGACCGCCACCCAGGCTCAAAGGGATCATGAGATTATTCATATGCTAGAAACTTCCGTGTGCAGCCACAAGCTACTATGGGCTCTAGCATAGTTTATTAAGTCGTGCGAACTCTTACAGTGGTAGACTAGCAGATGTAGGGGAAAGTAGGTGTAACTGTCTACCCGATCGTAAGGTGCTAGCGCTTCTGAAATACTATGTCTCGGTCATCCGTTTCTAAAACACCTTTTAGTGCGAGAATTCCAACGGAGGAGATCGAGTATTGTGGGGAAAAGTGCGCAAACCTCTGCAGAGTGTATAAACTAATCATGGTTAGCTGTGTCCCCGGTTATGGACATCTTGAGTATCTAGTACTTGGATTATCATGTGAATCTCATCATGTTACTTTAATTAATTTTGTTGGGTTTTAATGATGATGCTTAATTGGGATTGAGAGGGTGTCTACACTCTCAATGTTTAACAACCACCATGATAGTTAAATAAAATTTATTCCTTTGCAGTAGGGAAAAATTGGCTTTATGCAAAACTGTAACCATAGAGCTTTCCACCAGCCATATATGCATGTAGTATAGCCTATTTCTGTTCATTACTCTCTATGTGTTACATTGCCAGCATATTCCATGTGCTGACCCGTTTTCGGGCTGCAACATTCATGTTGCAGATTTTTCAGACGACGAGTAAGGTGCCTTAGGTCGTGGTTCTATACTCAATGATGCCGTTGGAGTTGATGGACTCGCTTATCTTCCAAGCCTTTCGCTGTTATCGTTATTAGATGTCCTTAAGCCATATTTATTGTATTAAGTTCTCTTTTGAGACATTCTATGTAATAAGTGTGTGATTGCTACTCTGTTATAAATTCTTCAAATCATGCGTGTCAAGACATTCTTGATCCGAGGATGACACTAAAGCACAGAGATCAGACTGTTTGAGGTCTGGTCGCTACAAGATGGTATCAGAGCACACGCCGACTGTAGGACACGACAACTAAGCTAAAAGCCCTAGATCACTACTCACTCTTCTCATTTCTGACTCCTCATCTTTTCTACTCTTTTAGGATGGCGGATGCAAGGAACAAGTTCACGCAACCGGATGAAGATACACCCTTTGGACGCCACTTGAAGGAAGTCACTAGATACCTGAACATCGGAGTACCAAGCTTCACCGGGACCTACAACGCCACTTTACCCGAAGAGGAGCGCTGGATGATTCAAGTTCAAGTTCCAGGGAGGACATTCGGGCCACCATCGAGCCCGTAGAGTTTTCCTTTGATGCACCAACCTGGAGTCTAGGAAAGAGTATGGCAGCCCACATCACCATGGGACGCGTTGGAGAAGTTTACCACAATGATCTCAAGGACACTATCTACCAGATTTCTGGGCGCCGAGATGAGCAATGGGAGATGATTAGCACCAGGAATGATAGACCAATCACAGCTTTAATCCAGGAGTTAAACCAGCACATTCGACGCCAGGAGAACCAGATGTGCGCAGGCATGATAGATCTGAAGAAGGTGATGACAAGGATCACAGAGCTGGAGGAAGAACTCAAGGCTACACGCAAAGATTATATGGAGGAAATCGAAGTATTAGTGGAGAAGAATGACGACCTGACCAGGAAGCTAGGAGTTTTCATGGGAGACCCCGCGCCAGGAGGAGAAGATGACGATTTCACTTGCCCGGAGAACTACATCATCATCGACGACACCGAATCGGACCTAGATGACAGCGATGAAGCTGGAGCGGATATCATGGAGTCTTCATCGGAGCAGTTTTTCTAGTCGACCACCATAACAGTAGTAGTATCCCCCCATGTATCTAGTATAGTCCGAGCACTTTTATAACGATAGTTAGACCGCTGTATGCCCTTGTTTGAATTGAATGAAGTGATTTTGTTTGCTTTTGTCTCATGTGCATATGGGTAGTGTTTTCTCTCTAGACCTCATTCTTTTCTATTTTCTCATCTTTTCTAAACCCTCAGATGCCTCCGAGATGTGACAATGGATTTGCTTTCCCACCGGAGCTCACTCAGTTGAGCCAGCAGCAGAATGCGTTGATGCAGTTGCTAGTCCAGAATCAGAATCAGGGGAACAACGACAACAACAACAACAACAACAACAACAACAACGACAACAACCCACCACCACCACCACATGTTGATCACTTAACCCGTTTTCTTAGACTGAATCCGCCGGTGTTCTCCAGTAGCACCGAGCCAATAGTGCAGATGATTGGCTCCGCAAGACAGGAAGGGAGTTGACCACTGCAGGATGCACATATGCGGAAAAGGTGCGTTTTGCCGCACATCAGCTTGAAGGACCCGCAACATCATGGTGGGAGAATTTCATAGCCACTTATCCTATCGACACTGTCACATGGGATCGGGCCAAGAAGCTTTCCGTCTGCCCATGTTTCAAAGAGGGAGCTATGGCCATGAAGAAGCGTGAGTTTCAGAACTTGCGCCAAGGAGGACGGACAGGCCACAAGATGTGGATGACTTTAGTAAGTTAGCATGTTAAGCCCCAGATGACGTTGCTACGTATGCAGCTAAGCAGGAGAAGTTTCTGGAAGGACTGAATGATGAGCTGAGCATGCAGTTGATGGTAGCAACTTTCAACAACTACCAGGAGTTGGTAGATCGTGCTCTTATGATTGTAGTGAAGCAGCAACAGATTGAAAACCGCAAGAGGAAGTATGGACAAGGGAAGTACAATTCTAGAGCTTAGCAGAAGCCACATTTTACCCCGAAATCGGGAGGAGATTTTCAGCATACCCATGGAGGAGGGAGTTCGCAAGTCATAATGGCCCCAAGAATGATAATGGGAATGGGGGAAGCAACGGTCAAAACCGTACCAACCCATAAACCCCATCCAAGAGAGACCTAAGCCAAGTCACTTGCTATAAGCATCAGAAGACTGGACATTATGCCAATGAATGTCCTAAAGCCCAGAATGGAAATGGCAACGGAAGCTCTGGGAAGAAGCCGAACCCTTTCAACAGGGGACAGGTGAACCACGTTAACGTGGAGGAGGTTGAAGCCCAGCCAGATGCAATAATAGGTAAGTTTTTGGTTAATTCATTTACTGCAATCGTTCTTTTTGATACTGGTGCATCGCATTCATACATATCAAGGGGATTTGTGGATGAGTATAAACTGCCCACCAAGGTTCTTAGAACACCTATGTTAGTAAGCTCACCAGGAGCGGAGTATATGGCCAGTCGAGGATGTTTTCAAGTGCCATTGAGTATAGGTAGGCATGTTTTCCCTCGGATTTAATCATTACGGAATCGCAAGGTTTGGATGTGATTCTGGGTATGGATTGGCTATCGATGTATGGAGGAAACATCGATTGCGCCAGTAAGTCGATTTTGCTTACCACCCAGGAAGGGAGAAGAATCAAGTATGTATCAAGACATGAGCCGAAGAGGACACAAGTAAATTCCTTATCAAGAGTTGTGCAGGAGGAAGTACCAGTGGTGGAGGATTACCCTGATGTATTTCCAGAGGAGTTGCCAGGCATGCCACCAGACAGAGATATTGAGTTTTTGATTGAGCTTTTGCCAGGCACAGGGCCGATATGAACGAGACCGTACCGGATGCCCGCACAAGATTTGGATGAAATTAAGAAGCAGAATAAGGAGTTACTGAATAAAGGCTTTATTCGCCCAAGTTTTTCACCTTGGGGATCGCCAATACTTCTAGTGGAGAAGAAGGATGGATCGTTGAGGATGGTTGTTGATTATCAAGGATTGAATGAAGTGACAATCAAGAACAAGTACCCACTGCCAATGATCAACGATTTGTTTGACCAGTTGCAAGGAGCTAAGGTATTTTCCAAGATCGATTTGCGATCATGATACCATCAGTAGAAGATTAAAGAGCGGGATATACCTAAGACAGCTTTTACCACCAGGTATGGGCTGTATGAGTATACCGTTATGTCATTTGGTCTGACTAATGCACCTGCATATTTCATGAACATGATGAACAAGGTGTTTATGGAGTTTCTAGATAAGTTCGTCGTGGTGTTCATTGACGATATTTTGGTCAACTCAAAGAATGAAGAAGAGCATAAGGAGCATTTGCGTTTAGTACTTGAGGAGCTCAGAGGACATCAGCTATACGCCAAGTTCAGCAAATGTGAGTTTTGGTTGAAGGAAGTTGGATTCCTCGGACATGTTATATCCGGAGAAGGAATAGCAGTAGATCCCACCAAGGTTGTCACTGTGACAAATTGGGTAGCACCAACGATAGTTGGAGAGATCCGAAGTTTTCTTGGACTTGCAGGATACTACCGGAGATTCATTGAGAATTTCTCGAAGATTGCAAAACCTATGACGGAGTTGTTGAAGAAGGATACCAAGTTCAAATGGACTAAAGAATGTGAGGCCAATTTCCAGGAGTTGAAGAAATGTTTGGTTACATCACGAGTGTTGATTCTGCTAGATCAACGCAAGGATTATGAGGTGTATTGCGACGCTTCACGTAGAGGACTTGGAGCAGTGCTTATGCAGGAGGGAAGAGTTGTTTCGTATGCCTCACGACAGCTTAAGCCCCATGAGTTGAATTATGCTACACATGATTTGGAGTTAGCAGCCGTAGTGCACGCATTGAAGACGTGGAGACATTTTCTCATCGGAAACCATTGTGAGGTGTACACTGATCACAAGAGTTTGAAGTACATCTTCACGCAGAAGGAGTTGAATCTCAAGAAAAGGAGATGGTTGGAGCTCATCAAGGATTACGATATGAGATTGCATTATCATCCCGGAAAGGCTAACGTAGTAGCTGACGCGTTGAGCCGCAAGAGCCATGTCAACACACTCTTGATCGGAGAGTTACCAAAGGAGTTAGCCGAGGATCTTCGAGAGCTATGTTTGGAGATAGTTCTGAGAGGCTATGTAGCAGCATTGGAGATTCAGTCTACTTTGATGGATAAGATCAGAGAAGCTCAGAAGACTGACAAGGATATTGCCTCTATAAAGGAGAAGATGAGCAAAGGAAAAGCTAAAGGATTTCGTGAGGATGAACACGATACCTTATGGTTTGAGGACCGCGTTTATGTGCCTAATGATCCGGAGATCAGGAAGTTGATTTTTCAAGAGGCCCATGATTCGCCATACGATTCACCCAGGAAATACCAAGATGTATCTGGATTTGAAGGACACTTTCTGGTGGACCGGAATGAAGAAGCGGAGTATGTAGCAGTATGTGATGTATGTCAGAGAGTGAAGGCAGAGCATCGTGGCCAGGATTGCTACAGCCATTGCCGATACCCGAATGGAAGTGGGATAAGCTAGGCATGGATTTTATCACGGGATTGCCCAGGACCCGTTCAGGCTATGACTCGATTTGGGTTGTAGTTGATCGTTTGACGAAAGTAGCTCATTTCATCCCAGTGAAGACCACTTACACCAGTGCTAAGTTAGCAAAGATATACATGACCAGGATCGTTTGTCTGCATGGAGTTCCGAGGAGCATTGTATCAGATAGAGGAACCCAGTTTACCTCAATGTTCTGGAACCAGTTGCACGAAACTTTGGGTACCAGACTAGAGTTCAGTACAGCCTTTCATCTGTAGACAGATGGACAGACCGAGAGAGTAAACCAGATTCTGGAGGACGTGCTAAGAGCTTGTGAGCTAGATTATGGATCTAGTTGGGACGACAATTTGCCATATGCGGAGTTCTCTTACAACAAAGTTATCAATCCAGTTTGAAGATGGCCCCTTTTGAAGCTCTGTACAAAAGGAGGTGCAGGACACCGTTGTTGTGGGATGAAGTTGGAGACCGCCAGTTGTTTGGACCAAATTTGATTAAGGAGTCTGAACAGAAGGTGAAGTTGATTCGTGATAGGCTCAAGGTAGCCCAGTCCAGGCAGAAGAGCTATGCAGATTCTAAACGCAAGGAGACAGTTTACGAAGTCGGAGATAGAGTTTATCTTCGTGTATCTCCACTTTGAGGAGTTAAGCGCTTTGGAGTTAAGGGAAAGTTAGCACCACGTTTTGTGGGACCATACAATGTTTTGGAACGCATGGGAGAAGTTGCTTACAAATTGGAATTGCCCGAAGGATTGTCAGGAGTTCACGATGTGTTCCACGTTTCCCAGTTGAAGAAGTGCCACGCAGAGATGGCTGATATACCGCTAAGAGATACAGTGTCGCTGGAAGCTATTCAGTTAGATAGTTATTTGACCTATGAGGAGAAACTAGTCAAGATTCTCGAATATGCCAGCCGAGTCACACGCAGCAAGGTTATCAAGTTCTCAGAAAGTTCAAGGAGCCACCACACCAAGGATGAAGCCACAGGGAGCGAGAGGAAGATCTGGCGAACGACCATCATCATCTATTTTCTAGCCAACCCGAATCTCGAGGGCGAGATTCATCTTAAGGGGGGTAGGTTTGTAACATCCCAAATTTTCAATTTGGAATGTTATACACTAGATCATCATTGCATATCATATTTTATTGCTTTTGGCCTGATGTAGAAATTCTACGCAACTCAAGGACCCACGGAGAGAGTTGGGGATTTCGTTATTTTCATATTTGAGTCTTCTCAAATTTTGAAAATAGGATCATTTGATTTTAATTATTTTATCTTCAATTATTTCTATTATAAAAATATGAGAGAGGGAATAAAATGACTTTCCCGAAATAAAGAAATATTGAGGATTTAATAATAAAATCAAATAAGATTTTATTTTGGAGTTTATTGCTAATTTATTTGAATTTAGGAAAAATGCGCGTTTTTCAAAATTGCTTTTAGGCCCCAAATAAATGTTCTTCTTGCCCAGCTTGATTTTAGAAGTCGGGGCAAATTTATTTCGGGATTTTTGGAGTCCGTTTAGTATTTCTTTTTTTGTTTTTCTACGCGTAATGTTTTTTTAAAAAATGCGAACCGACCTCGGGTCGTATTCGGCCAGGACTCCCCTGGCCTGCCCCCTTTATATAGCGCCCGAGCCCACCCCAGCCCACCCCAAACCCTAGGCCCGCCGCCGCCCTAGCCAGCCGCCGCCGCCGCCACGATCCGCGCCGCCGTCGGTTGCCGGTGCCGATGCCCTCGCCGCTGCTGCCCGTTCCGCCGCGCCGGACCCCGCCGCCACCGGAGCCACCCGCCCCGCCGGAGCCGACCATTGCCGCCGCCCGTTGACCTGCCGCTGCTGCCGTTGACCCGCCGGAGGTAGACCCTGTCGCTGCCGCGGTTTTCGAGAGAAAACCGTCGGTTTATTTTGTTTAGGAACCCGGATTATTTTTTTATAGATCGGTTTATTTTTTCCCTGGTTTAGTTTATTTAGCAGATGTTCCTCCGTACATTCGTTAGCCGCAGACAGTGAACGTTCGTTCGTTAGCCTGTTCGTCCGTTTTTCTTTTTTCTCGGATTTTCCACGATTATTTTCGATCGCGATTTCTAATCTGATTTTCCTTTTAGTATAACTTTTCGCTCGTTTATTGGAATCAGGCGATTCAAGCGCCTACAGTTTCGTCTCGAAACTCTCTTTCCGTTTAACCAACTCAAACAAGTTTTTTCTTCTGTAAAATTTTACTTAGATGCATATTAGTAAAAGAAGCTTGTTTCTTTCGCCGTTTGACTTGCGTTGCTTCGTTTAATTTGATTATTTTTTGCAAACCGGAGTTCTTAAGTTGAACTTTCTGGTTAGTTCTCTTATTTGAGTTTTACCTATGCATTAGATGAGTGCTTATTGTATGCTTGTTTGTTTGCGATAGAGTACCCGGAGTGCGCCGCTTGCTACTTCGAATCTCTAGGTTTCACGAATCATCGGCAAGGCAAGTAACACTTTGATCATAACCCTTTACTACCCAGTTTTATTGCATTAGATAAATCCTCAAACAATTGCATGATTAGGATCTGATTAATATGTGGGTTTTGGGAAGTAGATGAGGTAGTACCTATTACCTGTTTTATTATCAAACCCTTGGGAGTTACTTCTACGTTTGCTTATGCCATGCTACGCTAGTAGACGTGGATTGGGTGAGTGTATCCATGACAGATGTGAGATTGTTAATTAATGTTTTACTTAAGGTGGCAACTTTAACACACATCTGGGTGGACTGAGGCACCTGGGTATTCCAGCGATTGCCTGTTGTTTTTCTTTATGGACCGCCACCCAGGCTCAAAGGGATCATGATATTATTCATGCTAGAAACTTCCGTGTGTAGACACAAGCTACTATGGGCTCTAGCATAGTTGATTAAGTCATGCGAACTCTTACAGTGGTAGACTAGCAGATGTAGGGGAAAGTAGGTGTAAATGTCTACCGGATCGTAAGGTGCTAGCGCTTCTGAAATACTATGTCTCGGTCATCCGTTTCTCAAACACCATGTAGTGCGAGAATCCCAACGGAGGAGATCGAGTCTTGTGGGGAAAAGTGCGCAAACCTCTGCAGAGTGTATAAACTAATCATGGTTAGCCGTGTCCCCGGTTATGGACATCTTGAGTATCTAGTACTTGGATTATCATGTGAATCTCATGATGTTACTTTAATTAATTTTGTTGGGGTTTAATGATGATGCTTAATTGGGATTGAGAGGGTGTCTACACTCTCAATGTTTAACAACCACCATGATAGTTAAATAAAATTTATTCCTTTGAAGTAGGGAAAAATTGGCTTGACACAAAACTGTAACCATAGAGCTTTCCACCAGCCATATATGCATGTAGTATAGCCTATTTCTGTTCATTACTCTCTATGTGTTACATTGCCAGCATATTCCATGTGCTGACCCATTTTCCGGCTGCAACGTTCATGTTGCAGATTTTTCAAACGACGAGTAAGGTGCCTTAGGTCGTGGTTCTATATTCAGTGATGCCGTTGGAGTTGATGGACTCGCTTATCTTCCAAGCCTTCCGCTGTTATCGTTATTAGATGGCCTTAAGCCATATTTATTGTAATAAGTTCTCTTTTGAGAAATTCGATGTAATAAGTGTGTGATTGCTACTCTGTTATAAATCCTTCAAGTACTGTGCGTGTCAGCATTACTGATCCAGGGATGACAGTAAAGCACAGAGATCATACTGTTTGAGGTCTGGTCGCTACAGTCATGGAGGCATATAGTTTGATTTTGTAAAATGGAGGCATATAGATGCCGCACGTGTCGGCAAAAGGATGAACAAAGCTCATGTGTTAAACGAAAGAGTGGAAGAACATAGATTCCCGACGACTGAGAAGGAGCAACAAACCTCGGGGTGGAGCGTCTGCACTCATAATATTTTATATTATTCAGCGATATAAAATCAACCAAATCTCTTCACGTTCGTATACCATTCTATAGTATGAGACTAACTTTGAACGTAAGCCATTGATTCACTCTATCCAATGTTCATAGTTGGAAAATCCAAACAAAACCAAGCATTGGATCAACTCTTTTTTCGAGATCAACTCTTTTAGCACTTACCGCCTGCCCACCTAGCCCACCTATATATCCGCTCATGTGTGATGACCACAGGAGCTATCCACTCAGATTTTATGTTAAAAAAATAAAGTTCGATAACTAATGCGGCACCTCGGGCCAACGCGGCCAGATCGCATTTTGCAAGAGAAATTACACACCATGTTTCATTGACATGTGGTCCCGTTCCAACATGTCAGTGAGACGACGGCGAGTCCTTTTGTACAATTTTCGAAAGGACATGTAGGCCGGGGCGCCTCTTCGTGTACCCTGGCAAACTGGCAACCGTCCACCGACTCTTCGCCTTTCCCTCTCGATTTGGAGCTGCTGTCGCACGCTCTTCCTCCCTCCTCCATTTGCCTTCACCCTTCCTTCTGCCATTGTTCGATCATCTTCTCCATGGAGGGAACAAGCCGGAAATGACCCTGTTATTCTTGCCCCGATCTGAAAGATGATGTGGTGGGGGAACTCATTGATCGGTGCGACGTCATCACCTCCGCTAGCATGGCAGGTTCATTCAAGCCCATTCTCGACTCAACTAATAATATCATTACAAGGAACCCAAGGGTCCAGGAGCGGTTTGTTCTCCCCTATCTTGTTCGCCATGACCCTGTTCGCTGGTGAACGGACGATGGAGACCTCGCCTTGTGCAAGCTGATGCCACTTGATAATGATACGTGTGATGTCAAGATGCCATCGCTTAAGGGTAAGTCCTGGGCTGGCGCAAATGGAGATTGGGTTATTTATATTGGGTACAATTGTGAGTGGTAACTTGTGAATGTGTACACTCGTCAGCGGATTCCACTTCCAAAAATCTCCCAGTGCCCTGAGGTTGAGCACACAGATGATCTACGTATGCTCAAATACGATCATGGTGACTATCGTCTACTGAAGATAGCAATTTGTCGAGTTCCCAACCGCTCTTGGAATTACAAGAACTGTCAAGTTGTTGCTATCTTCGACAAGCTTGTTGCCGTCCTTCATGGTTCGACTGGATGGATATTGCTCAAAAATCAATTTCTATACATGGATGTGTACTGTGATGCAATTGAATACGAGGATCTTGTGTTTGCGGCGATTACTGTGGCAATCGCTTTTTGCATGGGATCCTCGTAGTTTCGCACATTTGTCTTCCACCGTAATTATAATTGTTTCATCCACATGCATGCGAGTTAGCAAGTTTCCCTTCTCTACTAATTAACCTTCTTCTTGTGTTTCCATGGTCCTGTGAACATTCCACCACCTATACTTGAAAATTTTTATAACCAAGGGGGAGATGACAATGGTGATGATCACGAGCATGAGGAGGAGCAGAACTTATATACTCAGTGGCGCCTGGCAACTAATTCGGATGGATCACCCCTTCTTGTCTGTATACAGCCCACTGCTGATGTTACTACTAAGGAAGCAGGTGTTGTCTACCATGGTTGCACTCTCCAGACCTATTCCAACACCCGTTGCATGGTATTCGGGATGTATATTACTGTGCTAGCTCCAACACATTCTCCCTGGTACAATATTGATAGTCTTGGAGAAAACTCGCTCTTCCGTGGACAAAACTATCCAATGATGGTGAAAGCCGATCCAGCTGCTGTTGACACAATGTTACTACCATTTATGAGAAGCAACTGTATCTATACGTCAGACATTTTAGTGGTTACCTACCCTGGTCGTGATATAGTAGGCCGCTTCAGCCTGGATGATAAGTCCTGCGTTGGCCTCGAGATTTACAATAGCTCGCCCATCCCAGAGAATCACTTGTGGTTCAAAGCAAGCGTTTCCAACGCCGAGGATTGGTTGAGTTGAAGTTCATTTCATTGCTTGTTATTTGTTGTGTGATGAAAACTTTAGTATTTATAATGTATCCTCGTTGTCGTTGTGGGTTGATGACCTGTTGTATGTAATAAAATGATATGCCTGTGATAAACTTACTAAATTTATGAATGGCTACCGAGTCGCTTCTCTGAGTGGGTGCTGCCACGAGGCAATTTTTTTTCCGAATACATAATTGTGCGTGCATTACAATAGGTTATCGGATGAGGCCAATCAACAATAGTACACTATTTGTACCAGCTTCACATGCTGCACTATCTCTACGTCTACGTACGTAATACAACAAGTTTTAAACTAGAGACCAGCCACCCATCCTCACAAAGAACACTTTTTAACCTAGCACAGATTCCAGGAAATTCGGCCACAGTGTGAGGTGGGCCATATGTTAATGTGTTCATGACGTAACCAGCACCTCGAATCCTCGATACTACTACTATAAGTAGGACTAGGAGTAGTAGGGTGGCATGGGCCGTAACAAGCATTCACGCCCGTGAGTACGGCACACACCACCAAAGACGACTTCCATCGACACCATATTTCTTGGAGTCCGTGCTACAGCAATCTATTCAACCTAGTCGTTTCTCTAACTCAGCCATCACAAGTGGCGAGGTGGGGGTTTCGATAGTCGGTTTCCTCAACTGCGGTCCCACTTGTAAGGCCAACTCCAACGCCACGACCCCAAAGCGGACCTCCGTTTTGCCTGGATTCTGTCCGCTTGGGTAGGGCAATGGGGTCGTGTCCGCCATTTCTGATGCGGTGGTCGTATGCGCCGAGCGACCGCATCCCGCCGCTGCACATTTTTCTTTGCAAACACATATCTTTTTTTCATCATTGATTTTTTGGTACATGGAAATACATCACCAAAATTTTGACTAGAAAAGCAAGACCAAAGAAAACAAGAACCACAATAATACGTTTTAGAAGATATCCAACTTCCATAACTGCTCCTGTAAGTTGGATTAGTGCCTTCTCGATGCATTCATTGTTGATCTGCGGAGGCTCGATCTTGTGTGCTTCTTTCTTCTTCGAGTGTAAATAAGTAGACGTGTCTAGCCTCTATTCTATCAACAAGTGCACTAGTCTCATCTCTAGCCTCTATGCTAGCTAAAAGTGCTAGAACATCTACTAAATTGCGCTCTATCATTATATCATTGTACTCTTCTTCCCAATACCAAAACTTGCATCCATTCTACACAATAAAATTTTAAGTTAGCACAACTAGTCTAATCCGAGAACACAACCGAAGATTTTGTCGAGTTCTTCCTCGTTTTGCCGACACGTGGGACATCCAGCATCCAGGTCGTGTCATGCAAGAAAATAGAGTGGTAGGTGAAGCCACGTGATGTGCATCTTGGGTTAAACTGTAAATAGAATCTTACTACTCTTGAGTAACTCCAAAAGCGGCCACCGAAGATCTTTTTATTGATTTTTTTTTTCATCACCAAAGACGCCGAGGTGAAAGATGTGCAGGTTCAGTGGGTCCTCTTGCGTTTTCACTGACATGTGGGACCGCATATGAGCAAACAGACGGTGGGCTCCGCGCGTTTTCTGGCTGGCTGAGAAGAGAGATAGAGGAGGGCTGAGCATGGACTCCAGGAAATTTGTTCTACGTACTCGATATAGTGGAGTAACCAGCACCTCGATATAGTGGGTTGGCATGGGCCATAACTAGCATTCATGTCTAGCAGTACGGCACACGCCACCCACACGAGTCCCATCCGACACCAATTTTCTTGGAGTCCGTGCTAGCTACAACCATCTCTTCTCCCTCCTGTTTTCTCAGCCATCGCGCGGTGGGCGGGGTGGGGGTTTGCCGATAGTCGGTTTGCTCAACTGCGGTCCCACTTGTAAGTGAAAATGCAACACATCACGCATTCCCCCTTGAGCGGCGTGCCGGACAAACCGTGTGGGGGTGCGACGCGAACACGGCAGGCTTTTCCTTTTGAACTTGTAACTTGTAAAATTTGGTTTTGCTCCATGGGGCGACCGATAGATAGGAATAACGATTTTCCCTAGAGTAATGAGAAGTTTGATTCTGGCGCGGTTCATGCATGGAGTACATAGGAAAATTATGAAGTTGATGCGAAAGGTAAGATAATTACTAGTAGTACCATATACTACTACATGGATTTGACGGAAAGATAAAGATACATGCGGATCCATCAACGATATCCTCACGCCCTAGTGCACCGGGTCACCAACCGACATGTGAGGAGCAGCGGTGTAGGCGGCAAGCTCAACGTGCTTCTGAACAATGATGTCCAAGGTTGCCTTGCGGTCCAAGAAGGCCAGCGTCCTATCGTCCTCCTCTTGCATGTAGTAGTCCTTGTGGACGATTTGCGCGTAGACGTGGGTGATTATGTCGATGGTGTCTTGCTACGCCAAGTGCTTTGTCTTGGCGCGCGACCTCGAGGTGGACATCCTCCGGTATGACGGCGGCGATCGCAGGCCACCAAAGACGTCAAGAGGTTGTCACCATAGAGGCCGTTGAGGGTGGCAGGCATCGCAGAGCCTGGGCGCGTGGGCTGGAGGCGTACGTCAAGGTCGTCCGCGAGCTTCTTGACGACGGTGAACTTGTCGAGGAAGCTGACGAGGACCTCGTTGAACAAGGAGACGAAGCTGTCGTCCAAGCGGCCCCTCGCCTTGGCGGCCTCAAGCACTACCTGGACACGTTCCTCGGTGCCGGGCCGCAGGCCGGCGTCATGGACCATCTGGCATAGCCGGCTGATGCTCGCGCTCATCGCCTCCATGCGTCTAGCTTCTAGTCAACCGATCTTGCGACTGGAGTGATCATTCTTGCCCTTGGGTGTGTAGGTGCGTAGGATTTCGTAGATTGGACTGGCGCGAGCCTTTATATGAGAAGTGCAGACTGTGTTGAATTCACGTGCGTGTTGGCTACTCCTCGCCCCTCTACTGCACCTGCCTATGGCTGTATGACAGGTTGGCCAGCCACCCGTTGGGCCCACATGTCATACACCCAAAGGCAGGCAATGAGAAGTCAATGTAGCTGCGCCCCGTGCCCGTGCCTGCTTTCAATGACTTGAGACTACCAAACATCACATGCAGTGGTTAGTTCATTGCATGTAATCCTATTAAGTAGCAAAAAGACATTAAGTTATTCGCTGATAGGAATAAAACAATACACCATGTATTTATTTACAGAGGGAGTAGTACAATTATTGTGACATGCATTACTAGATATTGCTAGTCAAATACTAAATCCAGATGGACGTGGTAGTACTACTAAATCCAGACGGTGGTGCTAGTACTAGTAGTAGTAGTACTACCAATGTAGTTGCATTGTACTACCCGTTGGTCAAATTATTACGTGCTGCTCCTCACAGTGAAGTGTCAAGACCCTACGCCGGAGATGACACCTGAGTATAGGCATCGTGTTCAACATACCATACTCAGCCTCACCGTCTGCAGTCACTATCATCATGGCTGTAGACCTAGCCTGCTTACAACTAGCCGTGTTCGACATAATTTCCCGTGCGTAGATGCCCGTGCATTGCACGGAACACAAAGATTGGGGGTGGACGGCGCCGGCAGCGACCATCGCGCCAGATGTTTCCATGGCCTTCTAGATGTGGCGGGGAGGAGATAAGGCTGATTGTGAGAGGCAAGGAGTTGTTTGTAAATAGGCAAGAAGTGCGGGCATCTTTTTGCAAAACTGGAGAAGTTTGGTTTGTATGCGTCAGATCTAGATCCGACGGCTATTGGTGAAAGATGGCAGGCACAACATCATCACAAACTCAGGACCTATTTGATTCGCAGGATTTTGAAAACGCAGGAATAGGACACAACAATATTACAAGTTTCAAACTGATATTACAAATGTTAGGAGTAATGCTGCACCTACAAAGAGGGAATTACTAGGAAGTTTACGTAAGAACTTTCGTTACTTTAGGTGGATGCAGCATTATCGCATAAACTAAAATCCACCACCCGACAAGTCACTAATGGGAAATTAAGTTTTGAGTCTCGCCACTTGATGTTTCAAAACAAATTCAGCTTCAAGGAGACTTTGTAATTTAGGCTTAGACGCTTATGTGATACAAAGACGCTATTCATTGTTGCGCCAGAGAACGCCAAACCTCATTACCTTGAGCACACTTGCCTCCAGAACAAAGAACCTGGCCAATTTAATCTCCGATGTGCTGCCTCGGTAGTCGATCAAATCAATTTCTGTAAGATGGAGATCAAGGCATTCGATGAGATTGTTACAGTGCAACACATTTTTCACTTTCGGGTCTTTTTTTATCTGCAAAAGAAGAGAAGATATTAGAGCAACTGGCTGTATAAGATTGTCGTGTCATCAAGAGGTACCAATATCATTCGCTCATACGATAGGGTTGGCTGGCTAGTGATATTTTTTCACTCTCTCTCTTTTTCTCTTTCCTCTCATTTACCTAGGAGTACGTGAAGAGCTTGGGCATTTGTTGCCTTCCACTATGTGGCCGATGCCATATTTGCAAAAGTATGCCACATAATACGCATCAATGTCAAATAAAAAGATTTTGGCACCGCTCTCGCGATGTGAGAGAGTTGGCACCACTGTGCACACAAACCCACATGTATAAACAAATCAATCAAACCAACAACACCAGCCTCTCACTCTCCCAAACAAGTGTTTTTTTATTGCCTCAGTCCTCTCTCTCTCCCACACAAGTGTTTTTTCATTGCGTGAGTTAATTTGGCACCGGAGCAAAGTAGGTGATCCAGATTGGGGCACCAGGTGAGCAATGGAGGGGCGTCGATGCCAAATGCATCACAAGTGAATTTGGCATGTGTTTTGGCCTACATAGTGGAGGTCCGTTATAGCATATATTTATGGAAGAAAATGCCAATGCATGTCACTAAAAATTACACCATTTGAAATTATGTTCAAATACGAATCCAACGATATAGTTCTTAGTGACATGCATTAACATTTTTCAGTTAAATCTATGGTCAAATTTTCATACTACAAAATAGGAAGAGTAAACCCGGACGGAGGTAGTACTTGCTCTTAGGGTAACCATAGAGTTACTGGAGTAGTCTAAGTTACTTTCCACTATGGCTAGCCTAGGCTACTATAGTAGTACAACAAAAAAACGATGCAGGTGATCACGTGAGAAAAAAATGCTAAAAACATTTCTTTCGGTGCAGTGCGTAGATGCAGTTTTGAACACTACACTTGTCATCGTAATTTGGGAAAATTACGAAAAATTTGAGCTACGTTGTGATTACCTTTACTAATAGGAAAGAAATTTCACCTGATGAGTAGCTTCTCCATGCACGGGAAGCATGTAAGGAATCCAACAACTTGATCCAGATTGGGGCCGAAAGATTTTATTGCCAAGATCTTCACTGTGCACATAGACTGGGTCAAGCTTGTGGGAATCATTTTCTGGAAGACGGTCGTAAATACATCATGAAGTAATTTAAAAATGTGAATTTCAAGAAGATGGAGAAGAAGATGAGTGCTGCACCTGAACGATTACAGATCCAATAAAGAGTTCGGAGAATTTGGCAGACGGGTGCACCAACGCTGTCAATTTCGGCGCGTCAATGACCCTGATTTTTGTTGGACCTTCCAGATCCGATACAAGCAATCTCTCAAGGAAAGGCGCATTCTCAATGACCATAAAGTGGAATAGCTGGAGTGATCTCTTCCCAATTGATGTCTTGTTGCGGGGCCAGCAAGACACATAAATCCATTGGAGATTCGTCGAGGCGATGTGGAGGCTAATAAACCCGTGGATCTGCTCAAGACGAAGGTACTCGGCCTTGATACAGCTGCGAGCAGGTGCTCCATAGCCTTCTTCGAGATGACAACGTCGAAGAGGTCGAGCTGCTTGAGTTGAGGGAGAAGAAGGGCGGGCACGGCATTAATCTGGGGAAGATAGCAGGAGCTAAAGCTGGCGCGGCGCAGCGTTGGCGCGAGGCGGAGCGTGGACGACGGCAAAGAGCGACATCGTCCAGCTTCAAAGCTGAGCTCCTCGAGCTGATCTAGGGCGGGGCATAAGTACCACTCGTCGAACTTGGGTTGGACCTTGCAGTTGGTACTGAACATGCGGATGTCAAGGCGTCTGGCTGGCCCAGGGTGCGATGAAAGGATCTTGGAGACTGCGGCCATGTGTTTGCAATCCCCGTCGCAGAGGCAGCTGTCGACGGTGAGGTTGAGGGGGACGCGGCCCCAGAGGAGGTGCCACCGCCGGGAGAGCAGGGCGGTCCGCACACCAGATTTGGTGGGGAGGAGGCCGATGATGACGAGCAGCATGTCATCGGGGAGGCTGCTGATGAAGTCCAGGCTCGCCGGATGCGGTTTTGGCTCGAGCGGCCTCTGCTTGTTGGCTACCTCGCCGTCCATCTCAACCGTGGCGGACCGGTGTACACGTGTGCTTTGGTGTGTGTTGTGTGCTTTGGGTGTGTGCAAGTCGTCCTTACGGCATGCATGCCGTGATGGTGAATTATGCGCTAGTGCGTCCTCCACGCGGAAGAAGTGTGTCCTCAATGCGCCCTCAATTTACTAGCGTGCGGGGTGCTACCCCGAGTGGTTTCAACTTTGTTTACTTCACCGCGTGTTAGATGGGCCTCTAGTTTACTTATTTTCACCCACTGCCACATGGGCCAAAGACACTAAGATACAGTAACACGAGCTGACAAGGCAGCATGTGGACTGGTTGACCGGTCAACTAAACAATGTACGGAGCTATACGCTGACACAGTGAGCATATAATCCGTCGGTATAGAGTGTTCGTGTTAGAGGGGAGGCCCGTGAGAGATAGCAGAGAAAGAGAGAGGAAGAGCTACTCCCTCCGTTCGATAATGTAGTCCAACATTTTTTAAAAAGTCAAACTTTTGAAACTTTGACCAAGTTTATAAAGAAATTACTTATATCTACAATACCAAAGATAAATGATAGTATGAAGTAAGTACATGTTGTGATGAATCTAATGATCTTTCCAGATGTAAATGTTTTTCTCCACATATACCTGGTCAAACTTTTCCGAGGTTTGACTTTTCAAAACATCCATATGCTTATGGACGTGAGAGAGTCCCTAACAAGAGAGAGAGAAATAGAAAGAGTGAGTGAAAAAAGTGTGTGCGTGTGTGAGAGAGACATGGACAACACTCGATAAAAGTCGAGAAAAAACGGTGTGTCTTATGCAAACATATCACAGATGCATCTTCGACAACGGAAGCAAGGTGAGGAGATAGTGTGTGGTTGTTTGCAACCGAGAGAGCAAGACCCTAGCACGTGGCCAAGAGGGGTCTGACAAACAAGGGAGAGAGGTCGAGAGAGACGTACGGAGAAAATGCAGACATGGGGAGGAGAGAGTGTATGTTTGTCATAGAGAGATCCCCTGGAGATCGTGATGGGACCACATGGGTGGGAGATCGAGTGACAAGGTGTGTGCATGATAGAAGATACCCCGAGAGATATCGAGATAGATGTATGGGATGGAAGGAGACAATACGTGTGTTCCTGATGGCTAGTGACAGATAATCATACTTAGGGGGGGTGCTTGCGCCTATGATGGAGTGAGGGATTATGGTACTTATTAGGGGGGTGCGTGTCACATAGAGAGAGAACAAGGGCGGAGAGTGTTGGATGGGTCTATATGTATAGCGCGAGCGAGACATGTGTATGTGTGAACCAGGGAGATATAAACTTTGAGAGAGATTAAGGAGCCCGATAAAGGCTGAGTGGTGCGTCGAGATAGCTGAGAGGGGAAATAGATATTCCATCTCGCTCGATAATGCAGTGCATGTAACTTTTTTAGAAGTCAAACTTTGGAAACTTTGATCAGGTTTGCACAAATGTTATTTATATCTTCAATACCAAAGATACATCATACGAAACTACATCTCATGGTGAATCTAATGGTATATGTTTTCCGTTCCATATGTAATTGTTTTTCTCCACGTACATGGTTAAACTTTGTGATGTTTGACTTCTCAATAAATAAATATGCTATGGACCGAGGAGAGTGCCTAAGTCGAGAGGGATCAAGTGCGTGTGAAGGAGAATGAGTAAGTGTGAAACAAGAGTATGTGTGTGAAAGAGAAAGTGACAACAAACGATTTATTAGAGAGAGTGTGTGTTTTTTCGTTTCTTAGGCGAACATATCACGCATGCATCTCCGAGATAGAAAAGCGAGGTGAGGAGATACACGAAGATAGCTAGTGTGTGATTTTTTGCAACAGAGAGAGACACCCCTATAGCACATGTCCAATAGAGGTCTAGCCAACAAGGAACAAAGGTCGAGAGGGACACATGGAGAACATGGACACATGGGGAGGGCGAGATGGTGTGTTTGTGATAGAGAGACCCCCTCGAGATCGTGAGGGGCTATATGGGTGGGAGATCGAGGGAGGTGCGTGCGCGATAGCAAGATGCCCCGAGAGAAATCGAGATAGACCATGCACATGTTTGTGATGGAGACTAAGATTAGCTAGTCATATACATATAGGGGGGACTGCGTGTGCCTACAATTGAGTGAGAGACCATCATACTTGGCTAGCTAGGCATGAGATTGTGTGTGTGTGCGTGTGAGATGGAGAGAGAACGAGGGAGAGAGATAGAGTTTTAGATGGGCCTGCTCGAAAGTGCAGTGAGATATGCATGTGTATGTGTGACCCAGGTGGAGAGTTTGAGAGAGGGGAAGAGCTCAGAGGGCAGCCAGTGGTGAGTGAGAGAGAGAGTTACAGCAACGAGCCAAGGAATTTGTGTGCGTCTGATGAGTGCACCCAAGATATCTAGCTTGGACTAGAGAATCATACATAGTGTAGAGAGACCTATAGATGGAGTATATATGCATGCGAACTAGAAAGACCCCCCCCCCCCCACCACCCATGCACACACACAAAGAGAGAGAGAGATGTAGAGAAAGAGAGAGGACCAACAAGGTTTGTGTGTTGGATGCGTGCGACAGAATTGAAGATTGTTGGTGAGAGAGAGAGAGAGAGAGAGAGAGAGAGAGAGCAGGAGTCCGGGAGAGGGGGAGGTCGCGTTTTATGCATTAAAGACTGATATAAACCATGCTTCGATATAAACTTGTATTCAAATATTTAAATTGGAGAACATGTTGTCTGCAATCCACACATGAACGGATATATGCGTATATCAAACAAGTTCATTAATTTGACTTTCAACATGTTCATGGAGTACTATAATACTTTACAACATGCTATTCAATTGAGGTGTTCAATTTTGGATTTAGTTCACTATTTTGACCTGGTGAACGACCTATTTCATTGAATTGAGATATTTCATTTTGGGTCTGATTCCCGTTTTTGAGTGGGTCAACTGTTTGTCATATAGTAAATTGCTAGCAACGAGCATGTAAAAACACATTACTCCCGAGCATCATCTCTCCATCTAAAAAGGAAGTGGCAAGCTAATATTTCTAAATTTGATTCGAATCAACTTTTTTTAGCCTGATTCGAATCGACTTGGTAAGGTAGACGTGGATGCTCCTTCTCCCAAATTTTGAACGAACCGTTAAACATCCTCTGCTCGGTGGAATTCGCCCGAGCAAATAAATGGGAGACGCGAAATTACCGTCCTATGTGGGAGACGCATTAATTGGCCCGTTGTGTATCGAGGGTAGGTTCGTAACTTCATCCAAGCGCGCCTTCTCCTCGGCCGAAATGACATGTGCCTAATAATTCATAAACCATGGTCGGCAAAACACGCTCTCCTCGCCCGAAATAGCTTGCGCCCACTATTTCAAAACACGCTCTCCTACTTGAAATTGCTCGCGCCCACTATATTTCAAAACAGGCCCTCCTCTCCCGAAATCGCTCCTGCCCACTATTTGGGGAGAAGCAAAGTTACTCTACTATCCCCGACCCTCAGTACACAGACCCAAGCCGAGAAGCTTAAAGGCAGGGGTAGAACTGTAACTCCCCCTCACATTTCAGACAAATGTGTCCGTATCCCAATTCCCCCCCCCCCCCATTCATACCTCATGGGCGCCAAATCACCTTCTCCCTGGAAGCTCCCTTCTCTCGAGCCGCGAAACCTCAGCCGCTCCTCCATGGCGCCCCCACAACACCAATTTCACAGCCGCCCTCCTCCCTAATGTCGGAGACGCTGTCCATTTGCCGTCGTGCACTGGGCCGTGTGCCTCTTACTCCGTGCTGTTGGAGCTGCCTCGATGATACCCGCGTGAACCGTACCGGAGCCGATTCACCCCCACCGTTGTTCACGGCGCCGGAGCGGCTCCAACTTTAGATTCGTCCAGAGTCCCGGTGCTGCTTCCCCGTAGCCGTCGACCGTCGTGACATAGTTGTTTCCCTGCCGCCGGTGTCCACCGCAACCGCGCCGCCCTCACTGACTCAGCAACTGGACCTGCCTACTTCACCATGCCGCCAGATAGATCGCACCCTCATCTCAAATCACTTTATTTAGGCGTCAGTTGTCTGAATTTTTATTCTGGGACAATCGATTCCCAATGGGAAGCAGCACCCCTCGAGGCGGCGGAGCTCCTAGGCTGCCGGTTGGCTGGTGTCTAACATAAGGGTGCGGGGCCACAAGTTCGCCGCGGTAGCAGCGCTTAGATGGCTATCTTATAGTTGCAAGGGTTCAAGGTACTGCCGCCGCCGAATCTGGATGACGGGGAGTCTTTGTGGATTGGCCCGGGGGTGGTGCAACCCCGGCAGTGCGGTGGAGCGGGGAGCGGGGTTTTGGCCAGGGCCACGGACGGCAGAGGCAAGCTGCTCTGCCGTTGGTCGCTGGCTCTTCGAGGAAGATTCCTAACAGTGTCAGCCGGGAGGCACAAGACGGCCATCAAGCCATCCGGCGTAGATCGGACAATACCAAAATAAAATAAAATTCTGTGACCCCAATTTAGTCTCAGTCAACAGACGTGTGACTACTCTCGTACCTTGCTGTTGATCTCTTAGTGTATTTCTTCAGATCAAAGAGATGTGTCGTTCTTAACATTATGCATTATCTGCATCTTCAGCCACACCGTCTTCTGACTCACCGCAGCTGCTCCAACAAGGGAAGCATACACCAGAAGGGAGCTATAGTCCCCACTCAACAGTTCCCTGCATCGAATGCGCGTGCCCGACATGGACAGCCACAACAATTACAGGGCCATCGACAAGTCAGCACATGATGCTCACTCCTATGGATGGCGGCCAGTTAGGTTGTAGCCTCATCTTACTTGTGTGCAACATTTATGGCTTTATTATTCATCTAAGCATGGAAAACAGATTATCACATTTCACTTTATATTAATGTTGATCTCTTACGGGTCTTGTTCAGGAGTTAACGTTGTTCCATAGTTCAGCTAAGATACTTGTTCTTTAGGTAACGCTGTTCCATAGTTATCATCCATCAGCCAATGATATCCCACAGGCTGGTGATTATAGTATTATAGCACTTCTAGTATTGCCTATGTTGTTCTTTAATACTTTTGTGTGCCATCTAGTTAATCTCGAGTACAAACAGTACATATTTTGTAGCTTTCATCTGTGTTCTCCCTTTAGTTTTTGAGACCTGTTGCTGCTAGTTGACCCCAGTCCTACTATTTATGTCGTCTCCTACAGGCACTCATTACATAAATCTAACTACTAATTGTCTTCCATGCATGTCAGATATAATTGCACACACTGATATATCCACAAGAACCTCACAGAGCAATGTAACGGCCAATAAACTTGATGTCAATGATACCCAATATGATGGAACATGTAAAGGCAGTTCTTTAGAAGACTTGCAGAAAGATGTTGAATCCTCTTCACCCCACAAGGTCCTTGATCTAATTTGGCCCGTGATATGGGTACAACATGCATATAATGTCCTGGAGTGTATGTACTCTGTTGCAATGCCATGTGCTTAGCATGCTGATCATGCATGTAAATATGTCATGCCTTCCTGTTTTTCAGTACTTATTCCATTCATGATAACATGTTTTCAAATTCAAGTACTTTCATTCTACTCTATCGCAATGCCATCTTCTTAATTTGGACATCATGCTTCTGAATATCTTATGCATTGTTATTCATTAGTACGTACTTTATCTGTCTACCATACCATGTTTTTTTACATTGAAGTGTTGTTCTAGTGCTCTGTTGCAATGCCATCTTAGTTTCCCAATCATACACGTGTATGCTGCCTTAGTTTTTTCTGTACGTATTCCGCTAGCATACTGTTTTTCATTCAACTAGTGCTTTTTTACTGTGTTGTCCTGTCGTATCCATAGCTCTTACACCATACTCCCTCCGTCCGGATTACATGTTGCCGAAATGGATAAAAAAGGATGTATCTAGAACTAAAATACGCCTAGACCCATCCATTTTTTTTTCCGGATGGAGGGAATACATGTCAATATGTCATGCCTTTCTATTCTTCAGTACCTATTCCATCTCTCTGCTGTAGCATGTTTTATAATCGAAGCACCATTCTTCTATACAAGGCATGCAAGGGGAAGACGACTATGTTAGAATCAAGGGTTACAAACCAGGTCTTTGCAAAAGATCCAAACGCCAGAGATAATAAACCAACTCCAGCTTTTTATAGATCTTGCTCAAAGACAGAGAAACCCAACTCCCTCACGATAATAAGCAGATTCCAGTGGCCAAAGAACTAGTCCGCTCCAGTCCAGCAAAAATATGTCAACTCCATTCTAAGAAGCGTGTGCGTATCCTTGCATCATGAACTTTTATAGCATGTTGATCATATTTTCTACATGTTTCTTACCCATCTCTATTTTAGAAAATAAGCTTAGCAGATAGAAGAATTTATGCACTGGTATCGTCTGTGAGGAAAGATTCTTGCAGGAATTCTCTGTACTCCAATGCATATGTAAGTACCTATTGTATATTAATATATTTTTACATTAGCATGTATTTTGTTAATCGGCGTGAATCCAACCTTTATCTGATCTAAATTTAGTTGTAGCAAAATGTATGATTAAAGGCCACAATGTTGATTTTGTAAGGAAAACTGCCTAGTAGTTTTGCATCCTGAGCTGCATGAGTGTACTATCTCATATCAGTGGGTTTGATTACTTTGGTTCTGCAGTGGGTTTTCAGTGTTTTTTTACTGTGTTGTCCTGTCGTATCCCTAGCTCTTACATCATACTCCCTCCGTCCGGATTACATGTCGCAGAAATGGATAAAACTGGATGTATCTAGAACTGAAATACGCCTAGACCCATCTATTTATTTCCGGATGGAGGGAATACATGTCAATATGTCATGCCTTTCTATTCTTCAGTACCTATTCCATCTCTGTTGTAGCATGTTTTATAATTGAAGCACCATTCTTCTATATAAGGCATGCAGGGGGAAGACGGCTATGTTAGAATATGAAGGGTTACAAACGAGGTCTTTGCAAAAGATCCAAACGCCAGGAGATAATAAACTAACTCCATTTTTCATAGATACTGCTCCAGCACAGAGAAACCCAACTCCCACTGATAATAAGCAGATTCCAGTGGCCAAAGAACTAGTCCGCTCCAGTCCAGCAAAAAAATGTCAACTCCATTCTAAGAAGCGTGTGCGTATCTCGCATCATGAAATTTTATAGCATTCTGATCATATTTTCTACATGTTTCTTACCCATCTCTATTTTAGAAAATAAGGTTAAATGATAGAAGATTTTCTTCATTGGGATTGCATTCAAGGAAAATATCTTGCGGGAATTCTCTGTGCTCCAATGCTGAAGTAAGTACCTATTGTATATCACTATATTTTTACATCAGCATGTATTTTGTTAATCGGCGTGAAACCAACCTTTGTCTGAACTAAAATTTGTTGTAGCAAAATGTTAAAGGCGCCAATGTTTATTTTTGTAAGCAAAACTGCCTGGTAGTTTTTCATACTGAGCTGCATGAGTGTACTATCTCATATCATGCACATTACTGAATTGTAGTGCTGCTCTGCTTGCCCATTCATTCATTGTGTCAATGTTGCTTTCGTATTACCTTACCTGGCTGATGATAGCTGTGCCATATTGTGTTAGTTTGGTGTTGGCTAGTTGCCCAAAAGTTCATTGTGCCAATGTTGCTTTCCTATTATCTGACTTGGCCAATGATAGCAATGCTAGTGTCTTAATTTGGTGGAGGCTGCTGAAGATAAGAAGACAAACTCTAAAAACAGGAAGGCAACCCCATTGTTTCTTTCTAATAAATCTAGGCTAGGTAATATGCCAATAACTCATGATTAATATGTTTGGTTCCCCTCCTAATTTATGTTATGATGCAGTGGTCGAGACACTCTCCACTATCAATAATACAAGCCTGCCAAAATCGCCATCTGAATTTGTTCAGTATCCTCTGTCTCGAATGCAACGGAAAAAATGTATGTTTGTGAACCAATTAATGGTTGAAGGAATGATGGAAATGGTGGAGGAATCAGAGGTGCAGAGTTGTGCGACACAACAGCTGATCAATGTTTTTAGAGACAGTGTAGCAAAGCAGCAAAAACTTGCCCACATGCTTATGGGCATCATCTGTGCTGAGGTTGCAGATTGTGACGTTGTAGATCGTTAGGTTCTGTTCATTTATTTGCACTGGCATCAATCTTTGATTGCCCAGTGCATGTAATTTCCTGTAATACTAGAAAATACCCCGCGCGTTGCTGCAGGAACTTGTTGTGACTTTTCTTAATGGTCCATAGCAAAAAATATGAACTATGTCACGGTACATTAGCATGCCAAACTGCTTAAAAAGACAATATATTACAAATGAGAGAGGAGGCAAGGAGAAGAAAGCATAAAAATAGTCAGTACATTGCGAAAGCTTCTGAACTTATCCATACAATTAACTTTTATATTGAGCGTACAAACAAATTCCCTATTCTATTTCAAATTCGTCATTCCATTCAGGGCCCCTTCTATTTACTATGAATGGCTATAGAGTCGAGAAGGCCTTACATTTGTAACTCACCGGAACAACAATGGAAATTAAATGACTAAAAATGTATGAACTTTAGTTATGGAGCAAAGTCGTGCGTAAACACCATGAGGAAACTATAAATATGTCTAGTTGAGAAACCACAGTTGAAGAAAAATAACATCTTTTTACGAAAATCTTTAACAAAGTAGTTGACACATTGTTATTCAATTGCAAAAATTGTGATGAGAGAAATATGTGTACTTTTACATATGAGAGATGGCAATAGGGACCAGTTAGAAGTTATTAGTTGCTTGAGTGTAATTTTTATTAAAGGTATATGCCACTGTAATATCTTATGTCAGATATAGAAATTAGACTTGATGCAATAGTTTTTGGATGCAGATTGTGCGATCTGGAAAAAAAGAATGTGGTTTGCATACTTCTCCAAATAACTTCAAAGTGAATTATCTTATTCATGTCAACTGAAACCTAATATCAATGAAAAATATCATAATAACCTGGGATTACCTGGCCCGGTGACTTGAGAATCAATAATGTAAAAAAATGGTGAACAACCACTTTGAATAAACAATCTTACACCGGATAATATAAATTGATGACCCTAGACGGTTGAATGCCAATAATTATTTTTCCTTTTTTCTAAATCCAAAAGAGATAAAGATGAACATGCCCTAAAGAAATGCAAAGTCTGATACCATGTGAGCCATGTGTTGATCCCCTATTGTACTGCCATGTCTTCTGGATAACTTGGAATATCTGAACATGGTTCAAACCTGTAATATTTTGGACAAATTGTAATCAAAATAAACATGGTTTAAAGCATGCACTTTTTCCCGAATGTGCCAAAACAAAACTTTCATCAGAATCCAGAAAGACAACGTCAGAATGCAGAGCACAATTGTCAATTAGATATACCTAGAACATCAATATTTGAAAAGTAACATTGGCTGACAAAAATATATTGTGGCGGTAAAGGAGCTAGACAATAAGAGTATTGGGATGAGGGGGATCCGGATGAAACCTGATAAACAAATTTTGATGTCCCACAAACGGATGGATGCCAGAGGAACGTGAGCAGCTGATTACACCTCCTTCCTCGTCATCAGTAATCCTTCACAAAGGGCTATGTAGCTCGATTGAAGTGAGAGAAAATTTCTTCATGCATTGAGTTATCGGCAGATCTGGAAGAGGGAGACCTTTGCCGGCCACCTGACGTCCACGGGAGTGTCCTCTCCATGAACAGCAGCTGGAGACAGTGGAGTGATAGGTGGAAGAACAGACACACAGTTAGCAGTCGGGGTCGCGCCGAAGCGACATGGCCTGCATGGGTTCGCGGGGTGGCTCAGCGAGGTCACACGTGGTGGCGCAGATGGGGAGGCAGGGTAGCGGGGCCATGGCAACACCGCCGCGATCATGTGGAAGCTCACCAGGGTCACACCAAATGGCGTTCTTGGCTCATCCGGGGTCGCTAGGTAGCGTTGCTTCAACTCGTCGGGGAGTGTTTGCGATCTGGATGCAGATGGGGAGGACGGGAGGTGGTGTATATCTAGATTGACTCGTCAGTTTCAGATGGTGGAAGGGGAATCGAATGGACGATTTGTTTCCCGTGGAAGTGGAACCAGACATGAGGAGCAATGGCTTCAGCTCAATCAGGGAAAGAGGGATCAGTGGTCGCCTATGGTGGGTCCTACTGATGGTAACCGAAAGCTGATATGGGCGTTCTGTACTCTGGTGGGCACCTCATGTAAGCCTGTAAAAAACGTTGATGTGGCAGGGCCGCTGATGTGGATAGCCTGCATGTTTAGATAAATAGGTTTGTGGGGGTGAACTTCTTAAGTATATATAGGATATGCTGGATGTGCAACATTTTTCCCTGTATGTCGTACCTTTGCTTGATCGGTTTTGGTCCTGTGCATAATTGCTCATTGTAATGGGCTCAAATTATCTAATTTGGCCTAAAGACATGTACGAACTTTAGTGGGCCCATTAAGTTAATGGTCCTTTACCAGGCCGAAAGTTAATGGTCGGCTCTCTTAACTCCCGGGTCGTTAACAGGCTAACATCGAAGCGGGCAACAGGTGGGCCCAATTGATTTCACGGGCCGTTAACAGGCCGTTACTAAGTTCGGGCTACATATGGCCCAACTATACTATGGGCCTTTAGCAGGTCGAAAGAGACAGCGGGCTTGTACTGGACCATGTAGAGCACGGGCCGCTAAGAGGCCGAAAGTCAGGTCGTATTGTAAATGTCCCAACTGTGTTGTGGGACTTTAGCAGGCCGAAAGAGAAACCGGGCTGGTATTGGACCATGAAGGGCATGGGCCCTTAAAAGGCCAAAACTCAGGTTCGACTACAAATGGCCCAACTCATTTATGGTCCGTTAACAGGCTGATAGGCACACAGGGCCGGGAATTGGCCAACACTTAAATGGTCACTAAAAGGCTAAAACTCAGGTTCGACTACAAATGGCCCAACATATATATGGGCCGTCACCAGGCTAAAAGACACACCGGGCCAGAAATTGGCCCAACACTTAAATGGGTCGCTAAAAGGCCGAAACTCAGGTCCGACTACAAATGGCCCAACTGCTTTATGGGCCGTCAACAGGCTGAAAGACACACCGGGCCGGAAATTAGCCCAATATTTAAATGGGTCGCTAAAAGGCGAAAGATGTACATCGTGAAAATTGGCCCATCCTTGAATGGGCTGTTAACGAGCCGAAATCTCATCGGGCCGATATTGAGCCCAAATATATAGCGGTGTTAACGGGCTCGAATCGACGATGGGCTGCAATGGTGTCAAATCTTTAGCAGGGCCACCGATTGGCGAATTGGCACATCTCATATGGGCCGTGGGCTTAAATGGACTGACACAAGTAGGCCTTATATGGGCGGCCTGTTATTTTTCTTGGGCGGCCTTTTTAACCGAATGGGCCCTTTGTTGGGCCGTGCCATGTGTCGACCTATCATAGGCGCCTCCTGTCCAATGAGTGGATGACATCTGTCCCAACGGTGAGGCAACACGTGTTTCCTCCGACCAATGATGATTTTACACGTGGAAAATCCCCATTGGTCTAGGCTGTTAACGGGTTATCGGATCCAAAACCGGACCCGATAGCTTAACGGTGTTCCGTTACGGTGGATGCCACGTGTCGGTCACCCTTGACGAAAGAACTTATGTGACACGCGATTTATCGTCATGGAAGTGGACACTTCCGTGATGATAATTTTGGTAATGTCATGGAACACTTCTACGACAACATAGGTATGACTATCTTGATTCTGTCATAAATTTGTCATGGATGTACATGCATGACAGAAAACGTGACCTAATGTGACAAACACGTATCATCATGGGAGTGTCTTTTTTTGTAGTGGAGGTGCGGCCACTAGCGTAGGCCTAGTTGGTATTTTAGTTACAGAAAATTCAGATGGAGTTCGGACATCATCAAAATTGATGTGTCCCTGTGGCGTGCTCTCACGACCCCGTGGAAAAAAATGGTATAGTTTGGCACAAGTTTTTATGACCGCTCCTTCCAAACTGGAGCATCTCACATAAAGGATCATGGTTTTCCAAAAGGAGACGTGTCAATTCAAACTCCTGTGGCCAGTGACTTCATCGTTTGGCCTCATAAAAATTTCCACAGTACGCAATCACCATTATACCACGGGTTTTTTGATTTTCTGGCGCATTTCAGGTATCGTTAGCTATGTTTAAGACATTTTTTAGATTAACGTGCATTTTGTGCATAAAAATAAAATTACAACCGGAACTGCATGTGCTGTCGAAAGGGATGAGGATCGCTGTTCGATCTAGGAGCATCCAACTGTGAAGACATACGATCTGTGGGGTTTGGGTTCTGGCCAATCAGAAAGCACAACTCAGATTGTGGGCGGGGTGGCGGGATTTGCTCGGCACACGGCTTTCATCAACGAACCGTGTGCTATTCGCAAACCATATTGCATATTTTTGTTCACACATACTGTAGTGAGATCGTTTGAGTGTGCTACCTCTATGATACAATAATAATAATAATAACAACAACAACAATAATAATAATAATAATAATAATAATAATAATAATAATAATAATAAAAACAAAAAATAGTTCATATTCATTGCCTGAGCTGACAACATATCAAGGTCAACATATTAACAGTTCTTACATCAACAGAAAACCGGGCATAACTCACAAATTCAGTACACGCGACAGTTCTAAATTGGATGAATTAAGTTGCATGGTAGGCATAAAGACTAGTCTCACGGCTTAATTCCCATGTACATGGGGGAACTGGGATCAGTAAGTTGACCCCGAATGAACTTGGGGTTTTTGATGATTTTACGCTGCTCTGTTGCACGGGTGTGTGATTCCTTGGTTGGCAACTCATCAAATTCATCGTACTCGTCCTCATCGGCAACATCGTCGACACCCAGTACCCTTCTCTTCCCAAACATCACTAAATGGTTGTTCTTATGCAAGGGGTCTTCCACAAAGAGAATCTGGGTAGCATCGCTGGCAAGAATGAATGGGTCCGCGTGATATGCCATCGTTGTCCTATTAACACAGGTCTTCCTGTACTCATCAATCCTTATCTGACCAAGAGGGATCAATGTGCACCTGAATAATGCCACCTTAACTTTCACATAGTCAAGCTCCCAAATCTCTTTGATGGTTCCATAGTATACCCATTTATCAGCTTCATTTACAATCATGCATTCTATTCAAATAGAGTTGTTCTGATACGTGGTCTTCTTATCATGTTCCTCAGTGTAGAACGTGTATCCATTTATGTCATATGCTTGGTACGTCAACACCGTAGGTGATGGCTTTTGTGCCAACCACGTAGCAATGTCATCGATGGATCCTTGTGCCAAACGTTTCTTCAGCCATTCGGCGTACTTCTTAGTGTGCTCCTTCATCTCCACTTCTGATGAAGGCACCACTGGTAAGAAGATTTGGCGTATCTCCACCAAGTGTTCTTCGGCATAAGCGATGAGAACTGGGCTGTTAAGCAGTACCGTCAAATGGGCTTTCTCTGCCAATTCTCCAGGTGCAGCCATTTGCGTGCCAGCAAGGACTGGCTTACCTTTCAGCCTTCCCTCGTGGTGAGAGAGGGGCAAACCTATAGGTTTTTGTTTCATGTATTCGGTGCAAAACTCAACCACCTCCTCCACGGTATAACCTTGTAGGATGCTTGCCTCTGGATGGTTTTGGTTCCGACAAAAGCGCTTCAGTATTCCCATGAACCGCTCGAAGGGATACATGTTGCGAATAAACACAGGACCACAATACTTTATCTCGTCGACAAGGTGCACAGTGAGATGGACCATGACATCAAAGAATGACGGTGGGAAAAACATCTCTAGGTTTGACAATATTCTTGCAATATCATCTTGCATATAATCCAATTCTTCAGGATTTACAACTTTCTGTCATAGTTGGTTGAAGAAATCATAGAGGTCAACGAGTGTGTTTCTTATATCTTTGTCCATCAGATTCCTGCTGGCCATCGGGAGGATTTGTGTCAACATTACGTGGCAATCATGTAACTTCATGTGTCCAAACTTCATTTTACCTGAGCTCACATCCACGAGACTTCTAATGTTTGCGCAGTAGGAAGAGGGTGTATTAACTGACAACTAATAGGTGAAGAACTGTGTTGCTTCTTTTGTACTAAAATTGTAACTCTAGCGATCTTTTATGAATTTGTCATCATCTTCTACTTCACTCTTGCGTTGTGATTGAATCAGCAAGCATATCGAGCCGTGAACCGTCACCATCCTTTCTTTTACCTTTAATCTTCAGCAGAGTACCAAGGATGCTTTCACATACGTTCTTCTCTACGTGCATGACATCGATGCAGTGACATACACGTAGAATCTCCCAGTAAGGTAATTTACAGAACACAGATTTCTTCTTAAACACTTGATACTTGGGTGTTAGTTTCATCATCAAAGGGTGGTTCTTGCCAAGCACAACATTAATTTTTTTAGCCATGTTGTGGACCACCTCCCCTTCATAGGGTCTTGGGCCCTCAGCTGCCTCTATTGTACCATCAAATTGACCTTTCATCTTTCGGTATGGGTGATTTTTCCTTAAGAACCTACGATGAGGCAAATACACTGTTTTGCCCAAGTTGGGAAGTCTTCTGCTAGCTATCCTATCCATGCATGTGACACACCCTACATCTCCCGATGTGTTGCCTAATGCCGACATATCTTGAATGGTGTGCACCAGCATCGCATGTAGATCAAAAATCTCCTTTCTGTAAGCAACATAACATTTTACATCAGGTGCATCTATCCACACCGCTGCCAGCTTCTTCTACCGATGGTGAAAGTAAATGTCGATTTCATTTCCAGGTTGCTTCGGGCCTTGGATAATCATTGACATCATAATGTATTTTTTCTTCACACACAACCAAGGAGCTAGGTTATAAATGCACAAGAGCACCGGCCATGTGCTGTGATTGGTGCTCATATCGCCAAAAGGATTCATCCCATCAGTACACTCCCCGAGCCTTATACTTCTAGGATCCTTGGCAAAATTTTCAAACTTGTTGTCGATTAATTCCCACTGAGCACCATCTTTTGGGTGCCTCATAAACCTATCCACAATTTTCTCATTATGATGCCACCTCAACCTCTTTGCCTCTCTAGTGTTTCCAAACAAATGCCTCAACCTTGGAATTAAAGGCAAGTAACAAACAATCTTGAACGGGATTCCTGTCTTGATCACGTCGTCCAATTTGTACTTGTCCATTGCTCTCCTGTGCTTGTATCGTGCATGTGGGACATGCACGAAAATCTTTGTACTCACCACGGTACAATATACAATCATTCACACAAGCGTGTATCTTCTGTACTTCAAGTTCCAATGGGCAAACAATTTTCTTCGCTTCATTCGTGCTTCTGGGGAGCACATTATCTTCCGGAAGAATATCTTTGAAAATACCTAAGATCTCTGTGAAGCCCTTGTTTGATAGACCGTTTGCTGCTTTAAATCTGAGAAGCGCCAGCATGGCACTCAACCTGGAATATTTCTTTTTGCAATCTGGATACAATTCTTTCTTGGAGTCTGCATCAATGGTTGGCAGATCCTTGTACCCAATCGTATCCTTTTCTTGGCCCTCAAAATCTACAATCATAGCAGCAAAATATGGCATATCAAGATCGTCGTCATCTGCGTGGACGTCCTGGTTTTCAAGTGGGAATTTCGGCTTTCTGGTGTTCCACTGGTTACTTGACGCCTCTGCCCTAATGTTAGATTCAACATCCATGTGACACTGATCGGGGTTTGGCATCTCCCTGCCCTGGGTATCTTCATCCATGACCTCCTCTTCACCGTTTCTCGTTCAACGTGTATATCCATCCATAAATCCCCTAGAGACTAAGTGCATCTGGACATCTGCAACTTCATGTGACTCTGTATTGACACAATCAGTACATGGACACAGGATGTAATCCGCATTACCAATTCTCCTCTTTGTACTTTTAGCCAAATTCATGAATTCTGTCACGCCACTGATAAAATCTGCAGTTTTCCGATTCTTCATCCATCGAGATCATTCCATCTGCAGTAGACGAATGGTAATTAAAAACAAAACAACAACATTAATACACGGATTAACTGCTGCCCAGATATGTGTGCATAAATCACAAGGTTTTATTTTAATAATTACTGAGGGCGCTACATGTTGTTATCTAGACGTGCAATGACAAAAATTAATGGCCAGTCAATTTACACACAGAGTACTAGTACAACACTACACTTAGGAATTGAATACCTTAATTAAGCCACTGACGAAAAGAATAGCTTAATTAATTAGCCGCGCGGCAACCTCCACCCAGCAGACAGACAAGTGCGATGCAGCGGCATGCTGAGACAGTAGGTTCGAGGGGCTAAGCTTAGCACGGCTGCCGCCTGAAGTTCGACATCCACTATCCCGCCATCGACCGCGATGGATGTGCTCGAATCACGCCGCCGCCGACCTTGATGGTTGAGCTCCTCCTATCTCCCGCCGCAGACCGAGGATTGACCTCCTATGACGCTGCCACCGCCCACCGACCGAGGATTGACCTCTTCTCCGGTAGCCGCTGCCTAGGCCGCCGCCCCCATCTCTATATGCAGAGTGGCTGTTTTTTTACAGATATCCGCGGAGCGGCTGTTTACACGGTATCTCACCGTAACTCTATTATATGGACAGAGTAGTACATCACATACGGTTATGTAACCAACCGTGTCTAACCCACGTTGTCTTCTCACACGGTTTGGTGCAGAAATCGTGTGTGACGTTGTAATACCTAACACAAACGACATGTACAAACAGTGTGCCGTATACAACATATATATAGTGCCATTAGTAGTTCGCGACCGTTAGCTTATCTCCACAGTTTCCCCATTTCCCCCAAATCCCTACATAGCCTCCAAATTCCCTTGCGTGGCACTGACATTGGGGGAGTGAGGACGAGTGGTGCTGTTGGTTTTGGTGCGGTTGCTCCTGCTTGTATCGCCGCCACGACAGCGGTCGCCGCCGAGCACTTGCCTAAGGTCATCAGAAGGCAGGTGTACTACGGATCCGAATCGTCCTGTCAGGTTGCAATCTATCCCAATCTTTTTTAGCATGTCCAAAGTATAGATCCTTGCTGAATCTGTCTTGAACGACCCCCCAGGAAAGCGATCTGCCGCCGGATCCGGAGCTTGACTCTAGACTCCCGCAACACGAGTTCGACTCCGAGTTTTGTGCCACCAAGAAGTACCAAAAGCTGAGTTGTGTGCACGGGTATACTCCTGCTCGACGTGTATGCACGTAGGGATTCAACATTGGCAGGCAGTTTCTCAGTTTTCCCTTAGAGGTTAGTGCTAATTAAGTTCATCATTTTACTTCAGTTAATGCCACCGCTCGTCCAAAATACTATTTAACATTGGCAGGGATATGAGGCTTGTGCCTTTGTTATCTGGCTGGATGAAGAATGGCATGGCAGGGCTCGGAGTGTTATCACCAAGCTCGCAGAAGATAACGTAAATCTGAAGAAGAAACTGGCTGATCTGCAATGTACAATCAGTACGATGAAGCAAGAAAGAATCAATCACAGGCAACAGATGAAAGCAAGAGACAAGAAGGAACTAGCATGTGT
Source organism: Aegilops bicornis (assembly GCA_021605145.1). NCBI lineage: Eukaryota > Viridiplantae > Streptophyta > Magnoliopsida > Poales > Poaceae > Aegilops > Aegilops bicornis. The sequence continues at coordinate 338,862,369 of CM038672.1, read as the reverse complement.
AGTTGTGGTTGTCGCATTAGCCATGTTCAATGCGCTCTTTACAATGATGATTAGGGATTTTGTTTGACAATATTGCTCAAGCACATCTAGATGTGCTCTAAGTAATGCACATCTAGGTCCTATGCCATTGATGTTACGCGAAGATTCGTGCAGATATTTTTCTTTGTCTTTTTTCTTTTCCTTTCTAGTTTGACTATTACTGGCTTTATCAATAAGAAGAGCTCAATGTATTGCTTGCCAACTGTCCTATTCCGTTCGTACCGGTACTGGTGCATAATCCCAAAACTCGTTCCTTGTGTTTTGTCTTGAAAAAGGAAACCAGCCAAATAGCCAATAGGATTCCTGCGCAAACCTGGGAATTTGGAGCGACTGGGTACAAATAATTGTGGTTGATTATATCAGCGGTTAGATAATACGTCAACCCCCGCTTCAATTGGCAGTTCCTCTCCTCTGCATACCCCGCTTAAGTGTCCACCATCTTCATTGTCCATGGTAGGCTGCACTACACACTGGCACACACTCTACAGCCATGTCGAGCGATAGCGAGGACGACAGTTCGGTCGGCAGTCTGGCGCCCGATGATAGGTCAACATCAGAATCATCCCGCTCGTCTTCCATGAGTTCGGCGTCGAGCCCAGACCTTGATTATATCCGGTTAATGGAAGGGACTCCGCCTCCGGAGTTGTCAGACGACAACTGGACGGACGAGGAGCCGTCGGAGGACGAAGAAGAGGACGACGACGATGATGATGAGGAATGGTCGAATGAGGAGGAGGAGGACGACGACAGCAACGACGATGACGACGGCGGCGGCGATAAAAAGCCAATGGTCAGCGGGAAGGAGTGTCCTTACCAAGACGATGTCGCGGGGCCATCCAACAAGAACAACAAGAAGAAGGACTAAATTAAGCAGACTGTATATATCTCTGTTTATCCTGTCAATCTCATCGCAGACGGTTAGTAATATGTATTCGACAGAGATCTTCTACATTATCGCCAATAGGTTGGTTTGTTGAACTTTGTGCCCTGACGAGCACACAATTCACAAAAAAAGACTGTATGGGCTGTCTATAGCGATCACACACAATTCTGATTACCGACCTGTTTGCCGGGTATCACACTCATCTTGTTACGCCGAATCGTTTGTGTTCACCTCACTCATCGCAGAAGGTTCATCGGAGTGAACTGTAAGCCGTATATCGCACACACCTTGATCTGGCTGCTCATTTCTGTTGTTCTGTCTCATCGCAAACTGTTCATACAGATCAACTGTATGCCCCTCATCGCACACGGAACTAATATCTGAACCGTGTTTGATATATCATTCATCGCAAACGTTTTGCATCATTTCTGACGGTTTTCATACATCACCGTTTGCGATTAGTGCATCGCCCATAGTTTCTCGAAGGGTCTCATATCGTAGTGTCGCATTAGCAGCATCCGACAATAGTGTATCAACTGCAGAGATAGAGAGAATAGTTGGGTACTGCGTGAACCCTTGTGCTAAAATGCTTGCCCTATGTTTCACCACCTCGTTGTTCTCATTCTGCTTCCAGAAGAAAACTGGTGTAGGTATTGCTTATGAATACCTTCCCATTATTGAGCAAGATTATTTCTACCTAGATTATACCCTTTGCTTGAGTCCAGCCCGAGTGTTGTTCACACTTTGCCATGGCCATGGTCTTTGGAGCTGAATCACTTGAAAGGTTTTTTATCTAGTAGAGAAATGTATGTCTACAATTGTAGACTTCCGGTTATATGTTTCTCCAAAATCTATATATCAATATATAGTTGATGGAAATATCGTTACCCATGGTGACTGCTGATACGTCTCCAACGTATCTATAATTTTTTATTGTTCCATGTTGTTTTATTATTAATCTTGGATGTTTTATAATCATTTTATATCATTTTTTGGTACAAACCTATTGACATAGTGCCAAGTGCCAGTTGCTATTTTTTCCATGTTTTTTACATCATAGAAAATCAATACAAGACGGAGTCCAAATGCAACGAAACTTCATGATGATTTTTATGGACCAAAAGGAAGAAGTTGGGCCCTGGTTGCACCTGGGGGGAGTCCCGAGGAGAGGACAACCCACCAGGGCGCGCCAGGAGGAACATGCGCGCCCTGGTGGGTTGTGCCCACCTCAGGTGCCCCCTGGACCACCTCTTTGCTCTATTAATACCCGAAAAATACCAAAACCCTAGAAGCATCAACGAAATATTCATCCAGCCGCCACAGAGTCTAGAACAACCAGATCCAATCTAGACACCATCTCGGATGGGGTTCACCGCCTCCATTGGTGCCTCTCTAATGATGCGTGAGTAGTTCTTCGTAGACCTTCGAGTCCGTAGTTAGTAGCTAGATGGCTTTCTCTCTCTCGCTGAATTCTCAATACAATGGTCTCTTGGAGATCCATATGATGCAACTCTTTTGCGGTGTGTTTGTTGGGATCTGATGAACTTTGAGTTTATGATCAGTCATACCTTTTTATATCCATGAAAGTTATTTGAGTTTCTTTGTTCTGTTATATGCATGATTTCTTATAGCCTCGTATTTCTTATCCGGTATTTGGGTTTTGTTTGGCCAACTTGATATATTTATCTTGCAATGGGAAGAGGTGCCCGGTAGTGGGTTCGATCTTACGGTGCTTGATCCCAGTGACTGAAAGGGAACCGACACGTATGTATTGTAGCTACTAAGGATAAAAAGACGAGATCCATATCTAACGCCATAGATAAACGGATCTTTTCTACATCATGTCATCGTTCTTATTGCATTACTCCGTTTTTGCATGAACTTAATACACTAGATGCATGCTGGATAGCGGTCGATGTGTGGAGTAATAGTAGTAGATGCAGGCAGGAGTCGGTCTACTAATCTTGGACGTGATGCCTATGTAATGATCATTGCCTAGATATGGTCATAATTATTTGAGGTTCTATCAATTGCCCAACAGTAATTTGTTTCCCCACCGTTTTCTACTTTTCTCGAGAGAAGCCACTAGTGAAACCTACGGCCCCCGGGTCTTCTTCCTCATAAATTTGCTCGCGATCTACTTTTCCTTGCATTTTTAATCAGATCTATTAAATGAAAAAGAAAAAATACCTTGCTGCAATTTATTTATTTGCGATCTATTATTTCAATCTACTACAATTTTCTGGCATCGTTACCCGAAAGGGATTGACAACCCCTTTAACACGTCGGGTTGCGAGGTGTTGTTATTTCTGTGCAAGTGCTATTTATGTTGTGTTGCTTGGTTCTCCTACTGGTTCGATAACCTTGGTTTCTTCACCGAGAGAAATACCTACTGCCGTTGTGTTGCATCATCCCTTCCTCTTTGGGGAAATACCAACATAGCTCAGAGAGCAATCAAAAGGAATTTCTGGCGCCATTGCCAGAGAGGATCTTCATCATAACCAGGTGCCTAATCACAAATCTCATCTCCTTGCAATTTACATTATTTGCCATTTTCCTCTCGTTTTCCTCTCCCCCACTTCACAAAATTTTGCCATTTTATTCGCCTCTCTTTTTCGTCCATTGTTTTTCTTGCTCTCTAGTCTTGATGGCTGGCATTCCTACTCCTCCTTTGTCACCAGATTTTGAAGTTCTTTACTTCAAGCAAAGACAAGGAGAAAATTTGAAAGATGCCTGGTATTGGCTTATGGAATCTTATCACATTTCCTATTTAAAGGGGGACGCTAAAGTTTTGCTTCGTAACTTTTACATAGGATTGGCTTTGCATCATAGACAACTTCTCGATTTTGCCGCTAAAGGAAATTTCATTGAACTTGATGCCAATGTTGTCTATGAAATCTTAGAGGGAATTTTGGGAATTCCACCTCAAAATAAGGGGTTTCCTTTTGTCGATGTACAAAAAGAGGGGCACGCTTTTGTACCCCTTTATCTGCAGGCATCGGCAATGGAGCATGCACGGTCACACCAAGGCAGCAGGAGGTGAGCCAAGGTAAGACCAAAGCCCAAGATAATCAGAGCAATGCCAATGCCGAGACCACAAGGAGCAGAGGGACGAAGCAGGCTACCCCGGCAAGACCCTTGCCGAGCAGCTCGCCCCACACCAACAGAGCGAGCCACCCTTGAGCCCACGGTCTCCAACGCCATCATCCACGTGGGGCCAGGGCTCGGGAAGGCACCTCTATGGTGGCATGCAGATCTTTGTGAAGACATATTCAAGATCAGATGAGGATTAGAAGACGACGATGCTCGGCAAGATCCTTGTCGAGGAAGGCCACCAGACCCCCGGCAAGGCCCTTGCCGGGGACGACAGCGCGCCACGGCAAGACCCTTGCCGGGCCACCCGGCAAGGCCCTCACCAAAGACACCAGCAGGGCCACCGCCAGGCACACGCCAACCAAGCTTCCACCGCCGTTCACATGCAGCTGCCAGCCCAACCAACTGGGCGGGCACCTGCGTGGCAACATGCAGCCCCCAGGCCAACTCATCGAGCGCCTGCGTGGCGGCATGCAGATCTTCGTGAAGGCTCCACCGCTGCGCCACCTCAGCTGCCTGCCTGCCTACATGGTGCTGCACGCATCGCTGGCCAATGCACTTGTCGAAGCAAGGAGGAGTGGCGACGGACGGGACGGGCCTCGCCCCCGTCCCCGATAAAGCAAGGGGACACCTAATCTACGCATTAAATGTGTCTTGCCTGTAATACGAGCGATAAGCTCAGGGCATTGTGCGCCTTTCCACCTCCTGTGTGCCACTGTGGCAGCCCCTTTCGACTATAAAAGGAGGCCCATGGCATACTGCAGAAGGATTCGGCTCTTTCGAACCACGCACTCACCACAGCTAGTTCGAGAGCTCAAGAACTCTCTAAAATACACCCACCAAAGCAGGACTAGGGTGTTACGCATCCTTGCGGCCCGAACCTGGGTAAACGCTCCTCGTTCTGGCTACTGATCCTGCTCTTCTTGCAACCCTGCGCCACGGCAACCGTAGTAGGGATTCTTGTGATCCCATAGGTGTCGTTTTCCCCGACATCTTTGGCGCGCCAGGTAGGGGGCGCAATTGTGAGAATCTGGCCTGGTAGCTAACCTAGCGGTTCTTCATCGCCCTTGGCTCCTGAGAAGAAAGCGGCCGGAGGAACGACGCCGGTGCGGCAACAAAAAAGCAAGTCATTCAGAGCTTTGAGTTATTTCCTCCTATATATAAGGTTATCGTCCTCGGAGATTTTGCCTATGTATGAGAGACCTGCACGCAAAGGGGCCCTCCCACAATTGGCAACGCCCTTGTTCTGTTTCGAGTCCACTCAACACCTCAAGCGGCCGCGTCGAGAGTGGCGGGGTAGCTTTCCGCACCTGGCAACGCTCTCGATTCTGACTCGAGTCAAGCTCGACAATTCGGGCGGCCGCGCTAAGGGCGGCATGGTGGTTTGCCCGGCAGCAAGCACAGCCGGCAGGCCAATGGGGATCCGTCCCCAAGACGCCGCCCTGGGTTTACGCGCCGGCAAACCTACCCAGTTAGCATAGGGTGGACATACAAAGGAAAATCAAACAGGAAAATAACATGCATGATACTGAAAGTGTTGCGGAGTTATATTACATCGAATTTTTGTTGCAGTTCTAACTAGAGATAGCGATTGTCTTGGTTGTGAACCTGCAGCGGCGATAAAGAACAGGGTGCCTAATCCCGGTGCTGGCCCTCCACCCTCTGAATTTCGCCGGCTCGGCTGATGATGGGCTTGATGCGCTCCCTGAGCGGAGCGAGGTCAGTACCCTCCGGCAAGCTCTCCAGCGCGGCGTCGAAGTCAAGGTCAGGGTACCAGTGCGCCACCTTGGTGAGAACCTTGGTCATGGCACCCTGGCAAAGCCTCCGGGACTCGTCGGCCAATGAGGCCGCCCGGTTGGCGTGAAGCCGCTCCAGAGCATCGACGACCTTCTCAAAGAACATGGTCAGGCTGCAATTGGCGCCCACGCTCTGCTCCGGGACATACCTCACGTCCGGCATCCCCATGATGGCCAGCTGCGCGGCGGCCTGGTTGGCGACGGTGGCGAGGCGATCGAGCCAATGGTTCTCGCCCTCCACGTGATCCACAAATTTGAGGCCCTCGTTCTTCCGCAACTACTTCTTGGCCTCCAGCTCCTCTGCCAGGGTCCCCTCTTGGGTTTTGGCCTCCGACAACACCTTCTCAAGACCCTCCAGCTTCAGCTTGAGGTCTTTGATGGAGTTGTTGGCCTCAGAGAGCTCCCCAGCCTTGCTGACGACCGCGCCCTGCGCCTCTGTCAGGGCACTGTTAAGCGTGTCCTTCTCCTGGGACAGCTTCAGGGCCTGCTCCTTCAGCCCGTCACGCTCCGCCTCCAGCTCCTCCACCTTGCCGGCGTGAACCTGGGCCTGGGCATTGAGTGCCTCTTTGTGCCTCTGCTCTAGCTCACTACTCCGCTGCAAGACAAGCTTCTCCACCTCTGCATCCTTGCCGCGAAGCATGGCGGCAAGCTTCTCCTCGCGTGCAGCGAGGTCCTCCTCCTGGGAGTTTAGCACGGCCTTGTGCTGGGTCCGGGCGGCTTCGGCGGCCGCGGCCAAGTTCCTTGCCGTCTCTTGAGCTTTCTCGACATTGGCGAGCTTCATGGTGAGCTCCAAGTCGCGCTTGGCCAGCTCACCCTGAGCAGCCTTGAGCTCCTTGTGGGCCTCGCATAACCAGTCCTGCGTCTCGGCAACGCACTTCTGGAGGTCCGCCTCCGCCTTCTCCACCACTGCCGTCCTGGACTTAGCCTTGTCCGGGCGGGCGCGGTGGAGCGCCTGGAGCTTCCGGAAGCTGGTGCCCATGGCGTGGAGGAGCCGCTCTTCCTGTGAACCGTCGCCACCAATGATCGGCTCGTTGACGATTTCAAGCCGGGCAGCGGCAAGCACTTCATCGTCGAACACCTCTCCCTCAACGGGTGTCCTGGTGCTCGACGCGCCTGGAAGGTGGACGAACAAGTCGTCGCTCACCCTCAGGTACTTGCCGAAGCCAGAAGCAGCAGAAGAGGAAGGCTGGTCGTCAGCCACCTCCGCCTCCTCCTCGGCAGAGGCCCCTCCAGCCTCTCCAGCAGGCCCCTTGCCGGTCTCCTCAGCGGCAGCCTTGCCGGCCTCCCCGGTAGGCCCCTTGGCGGCGTCCTCGGCAGCGCCCTTGGCGGCCTCCTCGGTGGCGATCTTCTCGGCGTCCGCCTCGGCGGCCTTGGCGACGTCCTCGATGACGGCGTCCACATCCTCTGGGTTCACCGAGGAGGAATCTAGACGCCGAAGAGGGGGATGAGGCAAGGCCAGGACCAAGATCCAGAAAGAAAAAGAAACAGGGACGAACGGCGAACGACTTACCTGTGCCAATACCAGGTTGGGAACTGGAAGTCCCCTCCCCCCCAACATTTGGCATCGAGGCAAAGCCACCGGCTCCCAAGTTCTCCTCCTCCTCCTCCATGTACGTGGGCTCGGTGCTTGGCGCCCTTGCCGGTGACGCCCCTCGGGGCGGCGTGGTCGATGGGGGTGGCGTGTTGGGAGTAGCCCTCTGTGGCTCCTCCTGCTGCTGCTCTCCTCCTGCATACACAGCAAGGTCAAGACCAAAGTGTCGTGCCCCTGACACATGTCGACGGGGGAAGAGTGATGAACTTACGCTGGAGGCTATGCCGAGGGCTGCTGTCAGGGCTGCTCAACACCACCAGTGGCGCCCTCGAAGTACCAACTGGGGGCTAGACACCCGCCGAGACCTTGGCCCTCTTCACTCTCTGGGCCAACATCTCCACATCCCTGCAAAGGCGAAGACAAGTCAAGACGAGCAACACAGATTGAGGAGGCAGAGATAACGAAACAGAACCAGGTACTTACTCATTGTCCGCCTCCTCCTCTGCTGTTTTCCTCTTCCTCCTCGGGCTGAGGGATCCATAATCAAAACTAAACTCCGTATCAACATCCGCCGGAGTGGGGGAAGGAGGTGGTGTCTGGACACGCGTGGACGAAGAAGGGGCGGCTATCTTCTTCTTCACCGCGGCCTTCGCTGGCTTCTTTGCCGCCGTGGCCCTCGTGTGGCGCCCAGACCCTTCTAAGGTCAGCTGCGGCCGCGCAGCCCTGCCGGGCCGGACCGGCTCGCCGGAACTGGCTCGCCGCAGGACTCGCCCTTTCCCCATAGCCGGCGTCGGGCTGGCGATCTCGGCCTCCTCCTACGACGACTCACCGACCACATCTTCAACCAGAGGACCCTCGGTGCCGGCGCTGCTGGCTTCCCCGGCGCCCGCCGCCCACCGGGCGAGCTCCTCCTCCTCCATGACGCCCAGCGCCTTGTCCTCCGCACCGCCAGCGCTGCCGGCCTCCTTGGCAAGCTGTGCCTCCCTCGCCCTGGTGGCGATGTAGTCCAGTTCTGCCTGGGTGGTGTCCTGGACAAGCAGTCGCTCGGCATCAGCGTTGACGTACCCCTCGTGCAGAGTATTAAAGAACTGCTGCACCTTGGCGTCCTCCGGATCCTTCCATCTCGGGTCAGGGCCATGCACGTTGCAGTCTGGCATCATGGCAATGATATCGGACCGGCGCGAGTTATTGAACAGCGGTACCACCCCCGTCGGCAGCGTGAACAGAGGCCCCTTGAGGACCTTGCCGGCCTTCGCGGCGGCCCTCGCGACCTTGCCGGTCTGCTCGACCTCGCCGTCTCGGCCCACGTCAAGCTAGAAGAGCAGCTGGTAGAAATGGGCGTGCCCCATCACTGTGAAATTGTGGTCGAGGCCGGGACAAAGCCGCATGATGTCGGCGGGGTTCGTGAAGAGCCAGGTTGGGCTCCCCTTGTTATGCAGCGGAGCGTTCCGGCGGCGGATGAAGTCCGCCCGGATCATCTCAAGGGTGAGGCCGGCCTCGGTGAGCCGGAGGATCCTGGTGGTGGCGACCGTGAGCTTCTCATCGTCAGCATCGACGTCGCTCCAATCGCTTATGCGGACCGGCGGCGCACGGCGAACTTCGCAGAACACCAGCGGGTACTTCTCCTCGATCCGGCACCACCGGCCCTGCCATTCTTCCCACCTCTCCTTCATGGCGCCCTCCGGATACGCTCCCTTGGATCTTGAGACCCAGGCGATGCAACCGGAGATGGCGCCCCCTGGTTGGATCTGAGGGGAGAAGTAATGGCGAAAGAGCGCCGTGTTGCGGTTCACCCCGGTGAAGCCCTCGTAGAGATGCGCGAAAAGGGCCATGCATGCCACCGCATTCGGAGTAAAATCTAGGAGGCGGAAGCCAAAGGTATGCATGACCTTGCTGAAGAAATCAGAGAAGGGAGGACAGAGCCCGCGGGAAAAATAATCGACAAAGAAGGGGTACCGATTTGGGGCAGCCTCAGCGCAGTCGGCGGGGATGATACGCGTGGCTGGATGCCCCGAATTCTCCCCCCCCCCCCCCCCCGTCTTCACTATCCATAGGGGCCTGAAGGAGTCTCGAAGCTCGAACAGGTCAACTGTCGAGGGGAAGAAGGTGGACTGCGTCCACCGCCAGTGCACTCTCCGGCGGCTCCGCGGCTCTGGCGTCCTAGGCCACTCCCTTGCCCTTGGTGGATTTTGGCGCCATGGCGGCTGGGAGAGGAGGGCAGGAAAGAGGGCGGCGGAAGCGCAATGGCAGTGAGCAGGAACGAAGCTTGGAGAAGAAGAGGAAGGCAGGCGGAGGTTTCCGAGTTTGGGGTTGCGCGAAGGGTAAAAGGAACAGTGCGCCCGCGGTTATCCTTTTTATGGGGAAGCCGCGGGTCGCGCTGCCCATTTACTACAATGTGACGCATGCGTGCAGGAACCGCCCCACGCATGCCGCCCACGCCACGCACACCCATCCAGGCCGCACCGCGCGCGCGGGTCGTGGGAAGCGAAGCGCGCGAAGAGTTTTACCGCGGTAAAAACCGCCCCGCCTGCCCCCGCACTATTTTGGGCCTGGCCCAAAAACGTGTCGCGCTTATGTGTGGCCTAGGCCCGGGGGCTCCTTTCGGTGTACAAAAAGAGGGGCACGCTTTTGTACCCCTTTACCTGTGCATGGGCAGTCGGAGCCGCGCCCACGGTCACACCAAGAAGAACAGGGGACGTGAGCCAAGGTAAGACCTAAGCCCAAGATAATCAGAGCAACACCAAGGCCGAGACCACAAGGAGCAGAGGGACGAAGCAGGCTCCCCCGGCAAGACCCTTGCAGGGGCAGCCTCAGCAACCCCGGTAAGACCCTTGCCGGGGCAGCTCGCCCCACACCAAGGGAGCGAGCCACCCTTGAGCCCACGGTCCCCAATGCCATCATCCACGTGGGGCCAGGGCTCGGGAAGGCACCTCTGTGGTGGCATGCAGATCTTTGTGAAGACATATTCAAGATCAGATGAGGATTAGAAGGCAGCGATCCTCGGCAAGATCCTTGCCGAGGAAGGCCACTGCATCCCGGCAAGGCCCTTGCCGGGGACGATAGCGCGCCACGACAAGACCCTTGCCGGGCCACAAGGCAAGACCCTTGCCGGGCCACCCGTCAAGGCCCTCACCAAAGAAGCCAGCAGGGCCACCGCCAGGCCCACGCCAACCAAGCTTCCACCACCGTTCACATGCAGCTGCCAGCCCAACCAGCTGGGTTGGCACCTGCGTGGCAACATGCAGCCCCCAGGCCAACTCATCGAGCGCTTGCGTGGCGGCATGCAGATCTTCGTGAAGGCTCCACCACAGCGCCACCTCAGCTGCCTGCCTGCCTACATGGCACCGCACGCATCGCTGGCGAAGGTGCGTGTCGAAGCAAGGAGGAGCGGCGAAGGACGGGACGGGCCTCGACCCATCCCCGATAAAGCAGGGGGCACCTAAGCTACGCATTAAATGCGTCTTGTCCTGTAATACGAGCGACAAGCTCAGGGCACTGTGCGCCTTTCCACCTCCTGTGTGCCACTGTGGCAGCCCCTTTCAACTATAAAAGGAGGCCCATGGCGTATTGGAGAAGGATTTGGCTCTTTCGAACCACACACTCACCACAGCTAGTTCGAGAGCTCAATAACTCTCTGAAATACACCCACCAAAGCAGTACTAGGGTTTTACGCATCCTCGCGGCCCGAACCTAGGTAAACATTCCTTGTGCTGGCTACTGATCCTGCTCTTCTTGCAACCCTGCACCCCGGCAACCGTAGTAGGGATTCTTGTGATCCCATAGGTGTCGTTTCCCCCGACACCTTTTCCCACTGAGGGAGCTCAAATGTTGGACGAACTTGGTGATTTGCATAAACATATGGTTGAATACAGAAATATAATGAACCCCTCAAACACCTCAATGGTAGTAACGATCGCATGAATACCCTGATTACTCTTTGCAATAAGCGATTGGATATTTTGGATCTTAAGATGGTTTCTTTCCCGGAGAATTTAGGGAAGCGTAAAGAGCCTCCCGGGTTTGAGAAAACCCTTACAAAAATTGCCAAAACTTCGGAAGACAAAACTTAGATCCTTGCTTTATGCCTAGCTAAGGGCGTAAAACTATAGCGCTTGTTGGGAGGCAACTCAATGAATAAATTTTATTTTTGCTTTTTTGCTTTCTGTTCTTGAGTGTTAGCACAATTATGCTACTGTTATGATTGTGTTTTTCTGTTTTAATTAGCGTTCGTGCCAAGTAGAACCAATATGATCTTCTTGGGTGATAGTTGTTTGATCTTGCTGAAAAAGACAGAAACTTTGTGCTCATGAAAATAATTGTTAAAATTCACCAGAACGTGATAAAATGCTAATTCCTTTTGCAGAAGATCAATATACAAATTATCCAGGTTGTACGAGTTATTAAGAATTTTTGGAGTTCCAGAAGTATTCGAACAAATCAGATTGCTACAGACTGTTCTGTTTTGACAGATTCTGTTTTCTTTGTGTTGTGTCCTTATTTTGATGGCTCTATGATTTTCTTTGATGATTCTCTGCCATATAAAAGTTGGAATACAGTAGATATAAAAAATAAGAATTGGTTTAACACAACACTTATAGTAGTGGTTTATTTTTCTTACACTAACGGATCTCACGAAGGTTTTGTTGAGTTTTGTGTGATTGAAGTTTTCAAGTTTTGGGTTATCTTAAGATGGATGAAGGAAGGATGTAAGAGCCTAAGCTTGGGGATGCCCCGGCATCCCAAGCTATTATCCAAGAATGAGCAACCAACTAAGCTTGGGGATGCCCCCGAGTGGTATCCCCGCTTTCTTCCAACAACTACCGGTATTTTACTTGAGGCTATATTTTTATTCGTCACATGATATGTGTTTTGCTTGGAGCGTCTTTTATGATATGTGTATTTTCTTGTTTTATTTTATGTTTTAAGTCAGCAATCCTTGCTGGACACACCTATTTGAGAGAGCCAAAATTCTGTCATGACTTGTTAAGAATTGCTCTCTATGCTTCACTTAAATCTTTTATGAGCTAGGACTTGCTCTAGTGCTTCACTTATATCTTTTTGAGCATGGTGTGCTTTGTTATTTTTTAAGAAATGCTCTCTTGCTTCACTTATATTTATTTGAGATTTAGTAAAATTTTGAAGAAATTCTCTCTTGCTTCACTTAAATTATTTTGAGAGAAAGAAAATTTTTTATGCTCATGATCTTCACTTATATTTGTTTGAGCTTATGAAAAGCAACAAATGAAAATTAGTCCCAAAGTGATAGATATCTAAGAAGGATAGAGAAAAAATGTCGTGAAGATCATTGGACAAAATAAACTTGATTCTTAGTAATATTTTTGAGATATGATGATGGGATATGAGAGTTATGTTGATGAGTAATTGTGCTCTACTAAGAATATTGGTGTTAAGGTTTGTGATTCCTTATGCATGCACGAAATTCAATAATCATGCAATGGAAATTATATCCTACTTGTGGTGCATTATTCGGTGTTAATTATTCTTAATGCTTGCTTATGAGATTATTCATTTCTTGGTTGGTCGCTTCTCAATCTTTTGCTAGCCTTCATTTTGCACCAAGTATGACCTCTACTTGTGCATACAAAATCCTTTAAACCAGTTTTGCCACATGAGTCCACTATATCTACCTATATGCGGTATTCTTTTGCCGTTTTGAGAAAATTTGCATGTGCCATCTCTAATTTTAAAAATAAACCTGTCTTTTGTGTGTTTGTTTCGCTCATGAACTGTAACGGTAGCTAATATTTTCCATGCTGGATGTGTTATTCTCAAGATGAGTGTTTATTCACTTGTCATTGCACGAGAGTAAGGCAAAGGTCTTAGGGATGCCCAGTCCCGAAATGCAAAAATGAATTTACTTTATGTTGTCAAATAATAAATTCTTTGGAAAGTGTTGGTATGGAGGGCACCCATGGATACGGTTTGCCATGGAAAGTGAAAGTATGGTGGAAAAGGGAATAAACTTTATTTTCTGTTTGGGAACCGCCTATGGCATATCTAGCATGGAAAGTGTTGGGAAATCTGAGTCATTTTTGTTGGTGGGACTAGTACACCTCCCAAAATGTTTTTATCTCTAAGTTTTTGCCTTTGAGCTCTGCCACCTCTACAAATCCCCACTTCCCTCCACTACAAAAAAATATACACTTCCGTGATGATACGTGTTTGTCACAGTAGGTCGCGTTTTTTGTCATGCATGTACATCCATGACAATTTTATGACAGTATCAAGATAGTCATACATGTGTTTTCGTAGAAGTGTTCCATGACATTGCCAAAATTATCATCATGGAAGTGTCCACTTCCATGACGATAAATCGCGCGTCACAGAAGTGATTTTGTCAAGGGTGACCAACACGTGGCATCCACCGTAACGGAACGCCGTTAAGCTATCGGGTCGGGTTTTGGATCCGATAACCCGTTAACAGCCCTGACCAATGGGGATTTCCACGTGTAAAATCATCATTGGCTGGAGGAAACACGTGTTGGCTCACCGTTGGGACAGATGTCATCCGGTCTTTGGACCGAAGGCGCCTCTGATATGGCGACCGTGGCACGACCAATGAGGCCCATTCACGTGAAAAGGCCGCCCGTTTGACTTGGTCAAAAGGTGGCGGCCCGCCCACGGAAATCCTATTAACGGCATGTTCGCATGTAGCCCATTTACGACCCGCTAACCCAGGCCCGTTCGCCCTATCCGAATTAGGCCCGATGGCGTCATCCGGCCGTCCCATATGATTCAAATTCAGCCGTTTTAACTTCCGTCCCATGTGGCCCATGACTTCTTTCGCCCATATGAGGACCTTTGTAACTCTTGGCCCATTAACGGCCCGTGGTGAAAGCGGCCTGTAATGAACAAAGCAGTATCACTTTATACCCATTAACGGCCCGTTATTCCATTGGGCGTTTCCATTAAGTTATCTTTCGGCCTTCTCGGGGCCCATTGATTCTTGGGCTCATTTGCGGCATTCGTTACATACGACCCGTTCTTGTCATTTTACGCTTGTGGGCCAAATTCAGCCCGTCGTTACAGTCGGCCCGTTTGCAGACCGTTAATACGTTGGGCCGTTTTCATGTCAAAAAAACCCGTTGGGCTGTTTTCATAGAGTTATCAAATACGGCCTATTAACGGCCCGTTATGGTCCACGAATTGTACGGCCCATGATTGGCGAAATGATGATACGCCCCGTAGAAGGCCCATGGATCCTACGGCCCGTATGAGGCCCATGGATAGTACGGCCTGTAGAAGGCCCCTGGATCGTACGGCCCGTAGAAGGCCCATGGACCCTACGGCCCGTAGAAGGCCCATGGACCCTAAGGCCTGTATAGAAGGCCGATGGATCCCACGGCCCGTATAGAAGGCCAATGGATCCTACGGCCGGACGAAGGCCCATGGATCATACGGCCTGCAGGAGGCCCATGGTTAGAAACGATCCGTGTGTTGCCATGATTATTTTGGCCTAGTTACCAAAAATAGGCTATTGTGGCCACTAGAAAAACACAGAAAAAGAACTACAGTGCCTACAAGCAAACAACTAAACAAGACAATAAGGAAATAAATAAGCAAACAATTAACGCTAGCCTATTACCGCTATTACACATATTACATCCACTGGGAATCAAAGTTCGCCACCAGTGCAAATATAGGGAACAAAGCAGCATATTACATACATTGTCCGTCAAAATTGGCCACCAGTGCAAATAAAAGCGTGTAGGTGCATCTAGTGCCCCTTAGTGATTTTGGTGTATTGAAGACTTATAGGTTAAGGGACTAATGTGTTTATGAGTGTACACAGGTCTATAAGTCTATGAGGAGTTTGATGTTTACAGATAAAGTCGACCCCTAAAAATGAAGTTCTTCGACTGAAGACTTTGATATTCTCAAGACTTTCAAGACTTTGAAAGTGAAGAAATTGGTGTGACCTTGAAGACTTAGTATTCATTTGAGGAACATGAAGCGTGAAGACTTTTGTTTTCGTAGTTTCGCTTTTCTCTTTCTTGAGTCATAGGAACCACCGTATTGTTAAAGGGGTCGAGGAAATACTAAGGAAAAATTTCCATGTGATGCTCAACTCAAAATCCTACACCTACCAATCCCTTCGAGTGAAGCCTTTGGAAATCTCATACGATTCAGTCAATTTCTTCAAAGGATGTGAGACGAAGTTCTTCTGGTCGCTGAGGAATTTGTTCTGACTGAGGAGTTAGGAATTCGCCAGTGCATTTTGCCTACATAGTGAGGAACATGATAGCCCTGAGGAATTTGAACCTCAAATTTCTGACCGTTGTTGTGCTGCGCGTCAGCTGTCCCAAAATATCTTATCCACCTAACGGTCATATCATTGAAGGGAATTTATGTCTTATCATGTCGGGCTGCTCCCCTAGGCTATAAATAGCCGCCCCCTACAACCACTAGCTGGTTGGCTGCTTCGAGAGAAACTGACACTTGTCATTTGAGAGCATCCCATCCTCCTAGGACTTTGAGTGAAAATCATCAAGTGAGGAAAACCCAACCCAAACACCTACAAACCCCAAGTGATTGAGCATCACTAAAGAGATTGATCCTGCATGGACCCGACGCTTGTTACCTTTGAAGACTATGCTTCTTCCAGACGGTTAGGCGTCATGGTCTAGAGCATCCAAGAGGAATTGTGGATCGCCGAGTGACCGAGTCTGTGAAGGTTTGGAAGTCGCCTGAAGACTTACCACGAGTGATTGAACGAGGTCTGTGTGACCTTAGTTCAAGGAGAATACGGTGAGGACTTGGTGTCATGAGATGCGTACTCAGCGACTGGGTGTCCGGGACTGTGTGTCCTCGAGTTTAAATACTCAGCCGCTCCAACCAGACGTACAACTGAGACAGCAGTTGGAACTGGTCTACCTAATCATTGTCTTCACCAAGCTTACTGGTTCTATTACCTCAACTCTTTCATTTCCTCATTCTTTGTGTTGAGTGTTTGTTCATATCTGTGTTTGAAGACTTTGATCAAGACTTTCTCAATTTCCTCGGTTCAAATTCTTGATCTGTTTGTCTTCATCTTGTGTTATCCTGTGATTACGCTTCATGCTCTGTGATTGTCTTCATTTCATCATGATGACCATGCACGTATTCTGTTATGCTTACTTCGAGTACTTATTCCGCTGCAAGTAGTTCTTCGCTAAGGAATTTCCTCACCGCAAATTCCTTAGTGAAGAATTCATAAAAATCGCCTATTCACCCCCTCTAGTCGATATAACACACTTTCAATTGGTATCGAGCAAGGTAGTCCCTTGTTACGTGTGATTTTGGTTTAACCGCCTGGAGTTTTAGTTATGTCGACCGCAGGTATGATCAAGGTCTCTGCTGGCTGTCCTACCTTCGATGGGACAGACTACCCCTATTGGAAGAATAAGATGCGAATGCATCTTAAGGCAATTGATAACGATCTCTGGTATGTTGTGGAAAATGGTGTTCCCACTGTCTGACCCTCTCTGAACGCTACCGATGTGAAGATATTCGAGCAACTCGATTCTCAAGCGAAGAATATCATATGTGGTCATCTGAGCAAAGGACAGTATGGTAGAGTGAGTGCTTTGGAAACTGCCAAGCTTATCTGGGATAGGCTGTCCAAAGTAAATGAAGGAGTCTCAACTCAGCATGACTCTCGAGTTGATGTTCTTCACAATCTCTTCAACCGCTTCAAAAGACTCGACAATGAAAATGGTCAAAAAATCTTTGATTGCCTCACTGACATCTCAAATGAGCTTCAAGCGCTTGGTGCCACTGACATCACCGACCATGAGGTGGTGAAGAAATTGTTGAGATCGCTTGATTCCTCATTTGATACTCATCATCGATGATACAAGAATGTGCCGGACTACAAGTCACTTGATCCAGGTGATATCCTCGAGAGGCTAAATACTCATGAGTTCCAGCTTCTTTAAAAGAGAGATCTCTATGGTTCGAGCTATGGAAAATCACGTGCTCACGAAGGCCAAGGCAAAGCGGTGTCTAAATCTGAATGTGAAGATTACGGTAGCAGCCTTGGTGATCCTGAAGAATTGAGCCAGAGCTAGCACTGCTTGTGAAGAAGTTCCGTAAGTTCTCAAGACGTGGTCGCTTTGGAAAATCCTCAAGGAGCGTGATTCCTCATCCGGGACTATAAGAGAAGGCTATGCCACAAATGCAAGAAACCTGGTCACTATATTCAAGATTGTCCTCAATGGGAAAAGGAATTAAAGAAGAAGAAATACAAGGATTACAGTTCTGATGACGCTAAGAAGAAGAAGAAATCGTCAAAATCTTCATCATCGAAATCCTCGAAGTCTTCATCTCACAAGAAGAGCAGCTCCAAGAAGGCTCAGGCATTCATTGGCAAGGAAATGGACTCTGAAGCTGAATTTGAGGAACATGAGGAGGAGGAGGCATCTGCGGAGTCCGAGTCTGGTGTGGCGAGTCTGGCTCTCGCACGCTTTTCGTCGACAAGTCTATCTTCAACTCAAGAAACTGTCCTCACCAACAAGGCCGATGAAGATAATGATGACTACGCCCCACCTATTGCTTCATGGCAAAGGGTGCCAAGGTACTTAAATATACCTCCTCTGAATCTAGTGAGAATGAATCGATGATGACCTCAAGCCCAGCTACTCTAAACTTGCTAAGATTAACGTAAAACAACAAAGGGCTTTTGAAAAGGTTCAAAACATGCTAGACAAAAGTGATGAGATGTTGGGTGAAGAAATGGATCGCACTAAAGCCCTGACCGAAAATCTTGAGACTTGATCTAGGTTTGACAGCCTTCAAGGTCATCATAACACTCTCTTGTCTGATCGTGAGAAGCTTTCTTATGAATTTCTTCAAAGAAAGCAAGATCTTGAGAAGCTAAGAGTGAGTTATTAAGATCTTCAAAAGGAGCGCGATTCATTACTTGCTCAACAAATCAGCGCTTCTCAGGAAGAATTTGTTCCTCCATGCTTAAAGTGCATTGGACGTGAATCTGCTAATTCTTCACCTGAATGTTCAAATGCTTCAATTGTTACAAATTCTTCTCATGCCTCTGCTATCACTAATTCCTCATATGAGGACATTGCTAGTATCACTGACGATGCAGGTTGAAGGAATTGTACATGATGTGCATGTACAAAAGCCTCAAAGGGCATCCGACTCTTTGATATGTGCTTAAAAGCGAGATCCTCAACAGAACCCTAGGAAAGAGGGTATTGCCTTTGAGAGGAAACTCAATGCTGATGGAACATATTGGAAGCCTGAGCAGTACCCCAAAACCTCATGGGTTGCTGCAAAGGGACCTTCAGTTGATCCATCTAACTTATCTGGCTTTACATGTGAATCTCCTCATTCTTCTGATGAGTCACTCTCCTCATTCTTCTGATGAGTCATTTGACTCCAACTATAAACTATTCAAAAATCAGAATGGTGAAGTATTTGCTAGATATGTTGGCACTAACTGCAGGAACGGTTCTCCTATGAAGAGAATCTGGGTTCCCAAAAGGTGCCTTGAAAGTCTTCACGTGCATGTCCTCATGACACCACCTGTGAAGAATAGGAACCCCAGATCAAACTCTTCATATGGACCAAATTCTTCATATGGATCCAAGTCCTCATACGGACCAAATTCCTCACGTGGATCAAATTCCTCAAAAGGATCAAAGTCCTCATATGATTATCATCGTGCTAACAACTCTGTTTCGCAGGTAGAGCTAAGGGCTATGAATATATGCATTATTCTTCAAACCATTATGTTCATAAGTCCTCGAAGAATTTCTCTGCTTATTCATATGCTTACCCTAACCCCTCTTATGTGAAACAAACTGGATTGGCTTCTATGCCACCATTAACATAGGGAGCTCGTAGAATGATGAACTTTTTGCCACCCCTTCAGATGTGGGTGGTGAAGAAAAAGAACTAATCTCTTCTGCAAGGTCAGGTCTCCAGACGTACTTTAACGTCTGAAGAATTTGCTAGGGGCCTAACAAAATTGCCTGAAAGGGCGCAGGCTAATCATGAAGAAATGAACTTTCATTTCACACGTCCTCCTACTACTATATCTGTTTTACTGCTTGATGAAATTCATCTGATGAATTTGATATCATATTCTTCACTGATAAAGTATATGAGTTCGTAAGCTGCACTAATTCATCTGCAGGATGATCAACCCAAAGCCTCTGAGTGGGTCCTCGATAGTGGATGTACAAATCAAATGACTGGTGACAAGAATCTATTGATGGCTGCTCCCTTATCACCATCACATCTGAAGCATATCATCTTTGCTGACAAAGGCAAAATTCAGGTATTGGGTCTAGGTAAGGTTGCAATCTCTAAGGACATACACATGGACAAGGTCATGCTTGTTGAGTCCTTAGGATACAACCTCATGTCAGTCTCAATGCTTTGTGATCTTGATATGGTTGTTGTCTTTGGCAAGTATCATTGTGTTGTGATTATGGAAGCTGACCATTGTGTTGTGATTTCTCTACAGGACCACAACCAGCCGTGTGTCTACTTGCAAAAGCTTCAGAAGGCTGGATATGGCGTCGACGACTTGGTCACGCAGGCATGAGGAATTTGCACACGCTTGCGAAGAAGAAGCATGTCATTGGCATTGAGAATGTCAAATTCCTCAAGGATCACTTGTGTGGAGCCTGTGAAGCTGGAAAAATGACCAAGGCCAAGCATCCAGTGAATACTCTCATGACCACTACTCGACCATTCGAATTGCTTCACATGGACCTCTTTGGTCCTAATCATTACTCAACAGTCACTAATGATGCATCTCTATACGGCTTTGTTATTGTTGATGATTACTCTCGTTACACATGGGTACACATTGTTACTTACAAACATGAAGTGCAGGAAGTCTTCAAACGATTTTCCTCGAGGGCTTCAACCAACTTTGGTGTGAAGATCAAGCACATCAGGAGTGACAATGGAACTGAGTTCAAGAATTCCGGTCTTGATGACTATCTTGATGAACTTGGTATTATTCATGAGTTATCTGCTCCTTATACTCCTCAGCAAAATGGCGTCGTGGAGTGCAAAAACCGGACTCTTGCTGAGATGGCTCGCACTATGCTTGATGAATACAAAACGCCTCGTCATTTCTGGATTGATGCAATTGATACTGCGTGCCACATCATCAACAGGGTATATCTTCACAAATTCTTCAAGAAGACTGCTTATGAACTCCTAACTGACAAGGAACCCAATGAGAGTTATTTCAAAGTCTTCGGTGCTAAATGTTGGATTAGAGATCCTCATCACAATGCTAAATTTGCACCGAAATCACATGAAGGTTTTATGCTTGGTTACGGAAAGGACTCGCACACCTACAGGGTCTTCAACAACACTCTTCACAATGTTGTTGAAAGCGTAGATGTCTTGATTCGATGAAACTAATGGCTCGCAAAGAGAGCACCTACCTTCTGTGATATATGAACCAGCACATGAGGACTCTATCAAGTTCAAGGCGACTGAAGATGTCATTCCTACTGAAGAATCTGCTGAAGAATTCATTCCAGAACGTGAAGAACGTCGAGCTAATGCACCTGAAGACAATCTTTGAAGAAAATGGTGTCAAGAAAATGCCGATCAAATTCCTCGACGACAACCAGCTCATCCTCGCGTTCCAAAAGAAGTACAAGTTGAAAAGATCATCGATGACATTGAAGCACCAGGTCCTCTCACACGCTCAAAAGCTTCACATTTATCTAACTTCTGTGGGCACTATGCTTTTGTGGTGAAGCACCAGGTCCACCACCGTGCTCTAAAAGATATAAGTGAAGCACTAGAGCAAAATTATTTAGCTCAAAAGATATAAGTGAAGCACATAGAGTATTCTAATAAATTCTGATTCATGTGTGTCTCTCCCAAAAGGTGTGTACGACAAGGATGATTGTGGTGAACATAAAAGTAAAGACTCAAATCATACAAGACGCTCCAAGCAAAACACGTATCATGTGGTGAATAAAAATATAGCATCAAGTAAAGTTACCGATGGACGAAGACAAAATAGGGGATGCCTTCCGGGGCATCCCCAAGCTTAGGCTCTTGGTTGTCCTTGTATTTTACCTTGGGGTGCCTTGGGCATCCCCAAGCTTAGGCTCTTGCCACTCCTTGTTCCATAATCCATCAAATCTTTACCCAAAAACTTGAAAACTTCACAACACAAAACTCAATGTAAAATCTCATGAGCTCTGTTAGCGAAATAAAACAAACCACCACCTTAAGGTACTGTAATGAACTCATTCTTTATTTATATTGGTGTTAAACCTACTGTATTCCAACTTCTCTATGGTTCATAACCTCCGATACTAGACATAGATTCATCAAAATAAGCAAACAACACACGAAAAACAGAATCTGTGAAAAACAAAACAGTCTATAGCAATCAGATTTGTTCGCATATTTCTGGAACTCCAAAAATCCTGAAAAACTAGGACAACCTGGACAATTTGTGTACTGATCTACTACAAGAAGAATTGGTAATTTATCACGTTCTGGTGAATTTTAACAATTATATTTGTGAGTGCAATGTTTCTATCCTTTTCAGCAAAATCAAACAGCTATCACCCAAGAAGATCCTATTGGTTCTACTTGGCACAAACACTAATTAAAACATAAAACCACATCTAACCGGAGGCTAGATCAAAGATTTATTACTAAATAGAACCAAAAAGCAAGAAAAATAAATAAAATTGGGTTGCCTCCCAACAAGCGTTATCGTTTAACGCCCCTAGCTAGGCATAAATGCAAGGATAGATCTAGGTATTATCATCTTTGGTTTTTAATTTTTTAGCAGAGTCATGCTCGAATCCGGGAGGTTCTTTATGCTTCCCTTCATATTCGGAAATTTGTAGACCTAAAGAATCCAACCGCTTATTACAAAGAGTGATCAACATATTCATGCGGTGAAGATTCCCGCTAACACTCTTAAGAGGTTCAAGAGATTTTTGTAAAATTTTCTTTACTTCGCAAATTTTCTCAAAAACTTGTGTTTCCTACTGGGTATGATGCGGCCCCTTTTGTTGAGGTAGAGTTCCCACTATTCCCTCTATAATTTCATGCGCAATACTGGGATCAACTTCGATAAAATTTCCTTTGGCAACGCAATCCAAGAGTTGTCTATGGAATATATTTAGTCCAACATAAAAAATTGCGAAGCAAAATTCTAAAATTCACCTCTAGGGTGCAATTACGGTAAGATTCCATCATCCAAAACCAAGCATATTTTAAGTTTTCTCCTTGTCTTTGTTTGAAGTGAAGAACTTCAAACTCGGGAGACAAAGGAGCAGATAAAGGGCTTGCCATGACGACACACGGGACACAAGAAGCAAGCGAAAAAGAGGCGAACGGAAGAAGAAGGCGAATAAAACAGCAAAGGTGGAGTGGGGGAGAGGAAAACGAGAGGAAAATGGCAAATAATGTAATGCGAGGGATACGAGTTTGTGATGGGTACTTGGTATGTCTTGACTTGTGCGTAGACTCCCCGGCAACGGCGCTAGAAATCCTTCTTGCTACCTCTTGAGCATGCGTTGGTTTTCCCTTGAAGAGGAAAGGGTGATGCAGCAAAGTAAGCGTAAGTATTTTCCTCAGTTTTTGAGAACCAAGGTATCAATCCAGTAGGAGGCCACACGCAAGTCCCTCGTACCTACACAAACAAATAAGAACCTTGCAACCAATGCGATAAAGGGGTTGTCAATCCCTTCTCGGCCACTTGCAAAAGTGAGATCTGATAGAGATGATAAGATAATATTTTCGGTATTTTTATGATAAAGATTGAAAGTAAAGATTGCAAAATAAGCGGCTGACGAAATAGCTAGTTGACGGGAGATTAATATGATGGAAAATAGACCCGGGGGCATAGGTTTCACTAGTGGCTTCTCTCAAGATAACATAAGTATTACGGTGGGTGAACAAATTACTGTTGAGCAATTGATAGAGAAGTGCATAATTATGAGAATATCTAGGCATGATCATGTATATAGGCATCATGTCCGCGACAAGTAGACCGAAACGATTCTGCATCTACTACTATTACTCCACACATCGACCACTATCCATCATGCATCTGGAGTATTAAGTTCATAAGAACAGAGTAACGCATTAGGCAAGATGACATGATGTAGAGGGATAAACTCAAGCAATATGATATAAACCCCATATTTTTATCCTCGATGGCAACAATACAATACGTGTCGTTTCCCCTTACATCCTTTGGGATCGAAACAGCATAAGATGGAGCCCAAAGCTAAGCACTTCTCCCATTGCAAGAAAGATCAATCTAGTAGGCCAAACCAAATTGATAATTCGAAGAGACTTGCAAAGATAACAAATCATACGTAAAAGAATTTAGAGGAGATTCAAATATTGTTCATAGATAATCTTGATCATAAACCCATAATTCATCGGATCTCGACAAACACTCCGCAAAAAGAGTTACATCGAATAGATCTCCAAGAAGATCGAGGAGAACTTTGTATTGAGATCCAAAGAGAGAGAAGAAGCTATCTAGCTAATAACTATGGCCCCGAAGGTCTGAGGTAAACTACTCACACATCATCGGAGAGGCTATGGTGTTGATGTAGAAGCCCTCCGTGATCGATTCCCCCTCCGGCGGAGCGCCGGAAAAGGCCCCAAGATGGGATCTCATGGGTACAGAAGGTTGCGGTGGTGGAAATAGGGTTTCGTGGTGCTCCTGGATGTTTTCGTGGTATATGAGTATATATAGGAGGAAGAAGTAGGTCGGTGGAGCTGCGAGGAGCCCACGAGGGCGGGCGGCGTGCCCAGGGGGGCAGGCGCGCCTCCCTACCTCGTGGCCTCCTCGCTTCTTTCTTGACGTCCACTCCAAGTCCTCTGGATCATGTTTGTTCCAAAAATCACTCTCCCGAAGGTTTCATTCCGTTTGGATTCCGTTTGATATTCCTTTTCTGCGAAACACTGAAATAGGCAAAAAAACAACAATTTGCATTGGGCCTTGGGTTAGTAGGTTAGTCCCAAAAATAATATAAAAGTGTATAATAAATCCGATTAAACATCCAAAACAGATAATATAATAGCATTGAACAATCAAAAATTATAGATACGTTGGAGACGTATCATTCCTCTATGTGAACCGTCTCAGATTATTGTGTATATCGCAAACGTCTGTGTTTTACCAACCGTGTGTGCCGTAACGACCTGGAGAGCATAATTTCACCGTAATTTAATTGCTCCTATTTCAAATTATGCCGAATTTGAATTTGAATTTGAATGTAAGCTATAGCTTTATTCATATCCATCAGGTTCAAACAACCAATGCATTATTCGATTCATAGGTACATATGTTCAAGAATTACATAAGAACCAAATAAAGAATGATCAACCACAGTTGTATAATTGTACTATTAAAGACGGTAAAGAAAGAGGCAAAATACATTCTGGTTGCTAAACAAGGTGAAGCGGAATGCCCATATTGTGCCCTCCTCCATGCAGAAGGCACGCACGACTCTAGTCCAACCCCTTGTGATGGCCGACCGCCCATCCTTCATGGTCTTCATGAAAACATCTAGATAATCATCGTGTTCTGGTAGAAATACTTTAACCTTTGCATGCCCACCAATCATGTAGTTTGAGAGGTAATCTTGAGTAAACTGCTTTGGCAACCACTTCAAAGGAAAAAGATTCAGACATTGTCATCTAACACAACTCATTATGGGCAGTAAAAAGAAGGCTGCAGAGGTCTTACTTACCATCCTGTAGTTTGTCGTTGTCTTGGATAAAGTGTAAAAAATAGTTAAATTTCCATCTTTGGACCCATTGTAGTAACAATCTTTATCAGCTTCCTTACTTTGATGTTGGTTCATCGATATCTCATTGCCCCATACACAGAAAGGGTCGAAGCGCGGATCTTTACCAATGACATATGTACCTAAAAGCACCAAGTTAATATTAGAAGCTAAACAACAATTGGGCAATGATGTAGTACAACACTCTTTTATAATATCTTATAACATCCAATATACTCACATATTAGATGAATTAACATCTTATATTATGGGCTGGAAGGAGTTTATTGCATTCTTACAAATTATCGGCAGATTAACTGCTGTTGTATCCATGGGTTACAGTTAGTTTGAGCTAGTTCACGCTCAAATATCCCTAAAGCATATCTAAACATGAGGGCTAGTTTGAGCTAGTTGCATCTATAACCCACCCAAAAAGACCATCCACCCCAAGAGGTGCTAATGGGAGCTAGTTCTCCTAGTACATTTATTGTCAATCTAACCCTGCCATCCAAACAACTCTTTGGATGGAGTTAGTTCAGGGTTAGTCATGAGCTAAAACCTAACTCTAACCTCTAGCTAAGTTGAGTATCCAAACCGGGATGTGTTGTTGTTGTTGTTGCTGCTGTTCTTCTACGTATATCTAGACCTCATCATAACATTAATGTAACACTCTTCCTTGTTGCAATGTAGCCTAGGATTGTATATTTAGACATTAAGTATAGTGCATGTTGCTATGTAGCCTCAGATATATTACATATGGCCCTAGTTAACCTAACGATAAATGGGTTGCAGATATATTCGGTTAGAAGTCCGATTCACCAATTAGTCCCTTATCAGCGCCCGGCCTATATGGTACCAGCTACCAATATCCTGAAGAGTGAGCATATATAAGCCATGGGATGAAACTAACCTCGATGGAAAATAGCAGTCATTCCCAAAATTGTCCTGTGTAGGTACATCGAGAAGCATGTTAAGCACAACAGGCTAAACATCAACCAAAATTATCAATGGCAGACAAAATAATCTCCAAAAGGTAGCTTCAGTGTGCAGGTTTAAGCACGCTAGTAAAGCAGAACAAGTGGAAAGGTGTGTTAACTGCAACAGGCCTAACATTTAACAACAAGCAAACATAGTCATTGAAACAAGTATTGTGCCGGTCTAAGTACACTGGTTATTGTTAAATAAAATTGGAAAGGCATGTTAACTAAAAGATGCAGCAACCAAATGTAGTTATTCATAGTGGTATTGTTGAAACTGGTACTCTTGAAATTGAACTGCACAGTTCATACTTGCACATATAGAACATCACGTTGTGAATAACTGGAATAAACAAGGCATACTACGAACAACCAAAGATAACATTTGAAACTGGACATATGCTAGCTACAAACAACTGAACAATCAAAAAAATTTAAAAGAGGTATATGCTAGCTATAACAGGCTTAACAGCAAGCAAATATATGCATTCCTATCAGTATGTTCAAAACTGGATTGATGAAATGTACTGCACAGTAAATAATTGCACATATAGAGCATCACATTGTGAACAGCTGAAATAAACAAGGCATACTGCAAACAACCAGATATAGCAATTAAAATCGGACATATTCTCACTACACAACAAAAGGGACTCGACAAAAAATCATGGGTTTCCCCCTGTGAAGAGGCACGGCAAAGCAAATCATGGGTTTCCTCACTTTTCATGGATGGGTTCGTTCCCGTGGGAAGAGCACGGACCCTGGATGCGCTCCATGTTGTTGCAGATGGGCTCCTTCCCCTTGGAAGAGCACGACTGTAGGGTGCCCTCCCTGATGTCGCAGAAGGGCACTTTCCCCTTGGAAGAGCACATGGGCTCTTTCCCCATTGAAGATCCGGAGAGGGTGCCCTCCTCGTGGTCGCCGTCGATGATGTCTGACTTGGAAGTTGTGGATCCCAAGCCAGCGTCGCAGAACGTACGTGTCCTTCAGAAATGACAAAAGTGACTCGATGGCGATGTAGGATGGCAACTTGTTGACAACGGGCCAGAGGAGATCAGCAGCTGGGCCATGGATGAGATCGATGGTGGTTCAAGCCGAGGGGTTGGGGTGGGCCACTTAACCTGTGACTGATAACCCACAAGTATAGGGGATCGCAACAGTTTTCGAGGGTAGAGTATTCAACCCAAATTTATTGATTCGACACAAGGGGAGCCAAAGAATATTCTCAAGTATTAGCAGTTGAGTTGTCAATTCAACCACACCTGAAAGACTTAATATCTGCAGCAAAATATTTAGTAGCAAAGTAGTATGGAAGTAATGGTAACAGTGGCAAAAGTAACAGTAGTAGTTTTTGTAGCAATCGTAACAGTGGCAATGGAAAAGTAACTAAGCAAAGATCAATATGTGAAAAGCTCGTAGGCAAGGGATCAATGATGGATAATTATGTCGGATGCGATTCCTCATGCAATGCTTATAACATAGGGTGACACGTAACTAGCTCCAGTTCATCAATGTAATGTAGGCATGTATTCCGAATATAGTCATACATGCTTATGGAAAAGAACTTGCATGACATCTTTTGTCCTACCCTCCCATGGTAGCGGGGTCCTATTGGAAACTAAGGGATATTAAGGCCTCCTTTTAATAGAGTACATGACCAAAGCATTAACACTTAGTGTATACATGAACTCCACAAACTACGGTCATCACCGGGAGTGGTCTCGGTTATTGTCACTTGGGGGTTGCCGGATCATAACACATAGTAGGTGACTATTGACTTGCAAGATAGGATCAAGAACTCACATATATTCATGAAAACATAATAGGTTCAGATATGAAATCATGGCACTCGGGCCCTAGTGAACAGCATTAAGCATAGCAAAGTCATAGCAACATCAATCTTAGAACATAATGGATACTAGGGATCAAACCCTAACAAAACTAACTCGATTACATGGTAAATCTCATCCAACCCATCACCGTCCAGCAAGCCTACGATGGGATTACTCACGCACGGCGGTAGGCATCATGAAATTGGTGATGGAGGATGGTTGATGATGACGATGGCGACGGATTCCCTCTCCGAGCCCCGAATCGACTGCATAAGCCCTCCCGAGGAAGATTAGGGCTTGGCGGCGGCTCCATATCGTAAAACGTGATGAATCCTTCTCTCTGATTTTTTCCTCCCCAAAAGTGAATATATGGAGTTGGGGTTGAGGTCGGTGGAGTCCCAGGGGGCCCACGAGGCAGGGGGCGTGCCCTACACCCTCGTGGACAGGGTATGGGCCCCCTGATGCTAATTCTTTCACCAGTATTTTTCATTAATTCCAAAATGTGTCTCCGTGGATTTTCAGGTCATTCCGAGAACTTTTATTTCTGCACAAAAATAACACCATGGAAGTTCTGCTGAAAACAACGTCAGTCCAGGTTATTTCCATTCAAATCATGCAAGTTAGAGTCCAAAACAAGGGCAAAACTGCTCGGAAAAGTAGAAACGTTGGAGACGTATCAACTCCCCCAAGCTTAAACCTTTGCTTGTCCTCAAGCAATTCAGTTGACAAACTGAAAGTGATAAACAAAAAAGTCTTACAAACTCTGTTTGATCTTGTTGTTGCAAATATGTAAAGCCAACATTCAAGTTTTCGGCAAAGATTATGAACTAACCATATTCACAGTAACATTTAGGTCTCATGTTCACTCATATCAATGGCATAATCAACTAGTGAGCAATAATAATAAATCTCGGATGACAACACTTTCTCAAAACAATCATAACATGATATAACAAGATGGTATCTCGCTAGCCTTTTCTGAGACCGCAAAAAATAAATGCAGAGCACCCCTGAAGATCAAGGACTGATTAGACATTGTAATTCATGGTAAAAGAGATCCGGTCATAGTCATACTCAATGTAAATTAATAGAAATGCATGCGAATGATAGCGGTGCTCTCCAACTGGTGCTTTTTAATAAGAGGACGATCACTCAACATAGAAGTAAATTGACAGGCCCTTCGCAGAGGGAAGCAAGGATTTGCAGAGGTGCCAGAGCTCGAGTTTTGAAATAGAGATAAATAATATTTTGAGTGGCATACTTTCATTGTCAGCATAACAACCAAGAGATCTCGATATGTTCCATGCTACACACATTATAGGCGGTTCCCAAACAGAATGGTAAAGTTTATACTCCCCCACCACCAACAAACATCAATCCATGGCTTGTCTGAAACAACGGGTGCCGTCCAACTAACAACAATCCTGGGGGAGTTTTGTTTGCAATTATTTTTATTTGATTTGAGCATGGGACTGGGTATCCCAGTTACCGGCCATTTTCTCGTGAATGATGAGCGGAGTCCACTCATCGTGAGAATAACCCACCTAGCATGGAAGATATAGACAACCCTAGTTGATGCATGAGCTATTCGAGCATACGAAACGGAATTTCATTTGAAGGTTTAGAGTTTGGATACAAATTTACCTGGAACGGCAGGTAAGTACCGCATATAGGAAGGTATGGTGGACTCATAATAACTTTGGGGTTTATGGAAGTGGATGCACAAGCAGTATTCCTGCTTAGTACAAGTGAAGGCTAGAAAGAGACTGGGAAGCGACCAACTAGAGAGCGACAACAGTCATGAACAAGCATTAAGATTAATCAATAATGAGTGCAAGCATGAGTAGGATATAAATCACCCTGAACATAAATATCGTGGAGGCTATGTTGATTTTGTTTCAACTACATGCGTGACATGTGCCAAGTCAAGCCACTCGAATCGTTCAAAGGAGGATGCCACCCTATCATACCACATCACAACCATTTTAATAGAATGTTGGCACGCAAGGTAAACCATTATAAGCTCCGAGCTAATTAAGCATGGCATGAGAAACTATAATCTCTAATTGTCATTGCAAACATGTTTCATTCATAATAGGCTGAATCAGGAATGATGAACTAATCATATTTACAAAAACAAGATAGGTCGAGTTCATCCTAGCTTCTCTCATCTCACTCAGTCCATCATGTATCGTCATTATTGCCTTTCACTCACATGACCGAACGGTGTGGATAATAATAATAGTGCATGTGCATTGGACTAAGCTGGAATCTTCAAGCATTCAATACAAGGGAGAAGACAAGGTAATATGGGCTCTTGGTTAAATCAAAAATAATGCATATGAGAGCCACTCAACATTTTCATCATGGTCTTCTCCTCTCGACCCCCAAAGAATAAGAAAAGAAATAAAACTATTTACACGGGAAAGCTCCTAACAAGCAAAAGAAGAACGAGAAGTCTTTTTGGGTTTTCTTTTAGTTACTACTACTACAGTCATGGAAAGTAAACTAGATCAAAGCTACAACTATTTTTTTGGTTTTTCTTAAGTTTTTTCAAACACGGAAGAAGAAGGCTTAGAAAAGAAAATAAACTAGCATGGATAGTACAATGAAAAAGTATGAGCACCGACAACTAGGATGAGTGTGTGAACATCAATGTAATGTCGGTGAGAAATACGTACTCCCCCAAGATTAGGCTTTTGGCCTAAGTTGGTCTATGGCCACTGCTGGCCTGGCGGATATCCAAAGTCGTAGATGGGGTCGTACTGAGATGCAACAGCTATTGCCTAAAGAGCTGCAGCTTGGAGGCGAGCTACCTCCGTCCTCCTCTCATACTCGTCCGCCTCCTCCTTGGTTATAACATATCTCCTTTTTGCCTGAAAGTTAAAAGAAAGTAGGAGCAGGGAGGACAACATGAATAGTGTGCTGCCTCCGTCCTCCTCTCATACTCGGTACTGGAGGAACTGTTCATTCCTCTCAAGAAACTGACGGTGAACCATAGCACTATAATCTAGATAAGCAGGAGGCAATTCCATATCATTTCCATGTATGGGAACACCAAGATAATTAGCTACACGAGTTGCATAAATTCCACCAAACAAATCTCCACTTGTACCGTTAAGATGCAACCTTCATACAACAATGTCCCCCAAGTTATATTGTTAATCACCTAATGCCGCACTCTTGAGGACACTAAGATCTGGAACGCATATGTGACAAGCCTCATCCTTACCGTTAATGTATCTACCTATAAAAAGAGCAAAATAATGTATGTGTCGGATTTCGGGTTCCGGCAAAACCCTTGAGGTTCGAACACTGGGGTGCGCACGAAGATCTCTCTCTCCCTAGATCACTCTCGCAACAATCACAAGGCCTATCTCGATGAACTCAAAGAACGAGAGACACAAGAGTTTATACTGGTTCGGGCCACCTATGTGGTGTAATACCCTACTCCAATGTGGTGTGGTGGATAGCCTCTTGGGCTGAGGATGAACAGTTACAAGGGAAGAACAACCTCCTGAGGAGAGGTGTTCTTGTGCTTGGTGAACTTGTGTGGTTGAGGATGATCTGAATGATCTGTCCCCCTCTATGGTGGTGGCTAGTCCTATTTATAGAGGCCCTGGTCCTCTCCCCAAATATTGAGCGGGAAGGGATCCAACAACGGCCAAATTCGAAGGGAGACAACTAGTACAAGTTATCCTAGCTAAAGGTGGTCTTCGCCTGCCAAAGGCTCTGGTGGTGACGCCGTCTTGGGCTCCACAGTGACCTCCATCCTGCTGTCCTGCTGGTCTTGGTCTCGTTGCACCGATATGGAAACATTTGCCTGATGCCTCGGGACTCCTCGCCTGTGCTTGCCTCTTTAGCACCAAAGAGGAAACGAGGACACTGCGCGCGCTGGCGCCCGCCTGGCTCCAGCCGTCATGGCTTGCGTCACAGGAATCTCACGAGGTGTACCTCGCCTTGATCTCTCTGCCCCTCGCGAGCCGGCCTAGTGAGGCTGCCCCCGAGGAGGTCTTGTGTCGTCCGCCTCGCGAGGCTTGGCCCCTCGCGAGAGTCTTGAGTATTTGCTGGTGAGGATGGGTCGTCTGAGGGCTGGTGGAGCCACTGTTGTGGGCATAAGCGAGCAAATCTGGAACCCCGTTCCCAGGACGCCGACAGTAGCCCCTGGGCCCAAGGCGCGCTCGGACTTGGCTTCGAGGCGAAGCCAAAGGGCAAGTGTCGGTGTCAAAACCGGCGGATCTTGGGTAGGGGGTCCCGAACTGTGCGTCTAGGCGGATGGTAACAGGAGACAAGGGACACGATATTTTTACCCAGGTTCGAGCCCTCTCGATGGAGGTAAAACCCTACTCATGCTTGATTAATATTGATGATATGGGTAGTACAAGAGTAGATCTACCACAAGATCAGAGAGGCTAAACCCTAGAAGCTAGCCTATGGTATGATTGTTGTTTGTCCTCACGGACTAAAACCCTCCGGTTTATATAGACACGGAGAGGGCTAGGGTTACACTGAGTCGGTTACAATGGGAGGAGATCTACATATCCAGATCGCCAAGCTTGCCTTCCACGCCAAGGAAAGTCCCATCCGGACACGGGACGAAGTCTTCAATCTTGTATCTTCATAGTCCAGAGTCCGCCAAAGGTTATAGTCCGCCATCCGGACACCCCTAATCCAGACTCCTCGGTAGCCCCTGAACCAGGCTTCAATGACGACGAGTCCGCGCCGCAGATTGTCTTCGGCCTTTGCAAAGGCGGGTTCCTCCTCCGAATACTTCATAGAAGATTTTGAACACAAGGATAGTGTCCGACTTTGCAAAATAAGTTCCACGTACCACTGTAGGGAGAATAATATTTCCACAAATCCAATCTGCTGACGTATTCCACAGCATGACATCACACCACAGCCAAGCCTTTATTTGAATCGTTTTACTGTCCCACCTCAGCGCGTTTAGCGAGGCGGTTTCCTTGACACGTCTTGTCGAAGCAGAGATCGTGTCCCCTTATTCCGGGAATCTCATCAATACGGGCGTGGGTAACCCAATCGTGCCCGTTGGTATGTCTACTCAATCGAAGGAGAATCCCAAATGGTCACGGGGAGGGATCTTGGTATTCAACCTCTTTATAAAGAGACCAAGGCTCTACTCCTTTCTTTCAATCTCAATCGAATCCGCCTCTCACCTTGAGTTCCAACAGTCAAAAGCTCCAGATTCAGGCGCTTCGGACCTTCGATGATGTCCGGCTCCGACCTTCAAGGCCTGTGGATGCCTTCCTCCGTTACGGAAGAAGACGTGCTAAAGCTAAGAGATGCCAGGTATCTAACCGGCGAAATCTACGCATAGGCTGCCTGCTCAAGGGCAGGTTATTCCCACTCCCAAGCCCTGGTGAGAGTGTGGTGTTCGCGCCTCACTTCCTTCGGGGCTAGGCTTCCGACGGACCCCTTCGTGAGGGGCTCATGTTTTATTATGGGTTGGAATTTCACGACTTGGCTCCGGAGTCCATCCTCCACATCTCATCGTTCATTGTCGTGTGTGAAGCCTTCCTCCGTATTACCCCTCACTTCGGATTGTGGCTTAAGACCTTCAAGGTAGAGCCGAAGATGATCGAGGGGCAGCACGCAGAGTGCGGTGGTGCTGTTATAAGCAAGAATGCTGGCGCTCCATGGCCCGAGGGCTCTTTTCAAGAGGAGTTCAGCTTATGGCAACGAGAGTGATTTTATATCACAGCTCCCAGGGGCAACAAGTGGGTGGCGCCACCTGCCTTTCGCTGGGTCCCCACCACAGCTAAGCGTCGGGGTCAATAAAGGGTTTGACTGGGGGCCGTCCAAGGACGTGCCCTTGTTGCAGGGCCGCATTCGAGATCTCCTAGAAAGAGACATCAATCTGGTCGTAGTGACGCAGGTCATGTTGATTCTCCGCACCCTGCCTTGCAAACGTTGCCCCCTCTGCCTGTGGGAGTTTAATCCGGAGGGACCACGAGCCCTCCAACATTTTACGGGCGCGACGCCCATGGAGATGTACAAATTGTTCTTCGGATCACAAGCAATGTGTCCGGACTCGACCGAGGACGCAGGTCTGAGCTGCAATCGCCCAGATACTCAAGTAAGTAGCCCTGTAGCCGGACACGCTATCCGTATACTTATCATAAAATTGCCCTTAAAAGAGATGTCCCTTAAACAGGAGTGGATAGCGAAAGCAAAGCTAATCAGGTGTCCGGCCCCCCTCCCTGAGACCACACCGGATCCCATGTTAACCAGGATGCTGGAGGTTGCGCCTTTGGAAGAAGGCGAAGGGGGGAACAAGGAAGCTACCGCCTCCCCGAAGGAGGCTGTCAGGAAAGGAGGAATCGAGAATTCCTCTATCCAGGGGAAGAAGAGGACCGCCTCTGAAGACCCGGAGACCATGATCTCAAAGCGGGGGAAGAAATCTTCGTCAGAGGGTCCTGCGCCGGGGGATGCCTCGGCCGCATTGTGCCCCCAAGGGGATCAGCCCTCCACCGAGCCGTAAGTAGAGAGGGGAGTTTTAAAATGAGGGACATCCCTGTTCTATTTCTGAGGAAGATAACCAAAATTTTACCTTGTAGTTCGGATCTCAGCCCTTCTCAGCAGAGCTCATCTTCAGGGGATCTTCGTCCGGAGATGATGGAGAGCGGAACACGCCTTCTCAGCAGAGCTCATCTTCAGGGGATCTTCGTCCGGAGATGATGGAGAGCGGAACGCCTCCCCCTGCCGTACCGCCTTGCGAGGCGGGCGACCCTGAGGTGTCGTCACGGAGGGTTTCTCCGAATCCGGCAGGGCCGGAAGGCAGTCGTATGCCCCCCCAAAGCCCTCCGTGTCCCGCCTTCGAAAAAGGCCATCGGACGAGTCCGGCACCGTCCGGTGCACGGTCGGAGGAGCTGAAGGATCTGCTCGGGCGAGCATCTATCTCAGAAGAACACCGTGCGTTGATGGGTACGGTGATTGAAAGGATTTCATCCGCGGAGAGCGGGTTGTACGAGGCCGTCGGGAGTTTACTAACAGGTTTTGAGGTACGTGAAATGGAGTACCTTTTGACAGTTCCGCATATATAAGATGCGCCCTGTGTAGATAATAGCCCCTAAGACTCTGTGCGTTGTCAAAAATTTCGGCGCGTCGAGGATCATAATCCCAGGTATAATATGTCGCCCTTCCTATCTAGGTGGCGAAGTGTTCGTTGGCTAGCCGGACTGATGGATTTGCTGAGCTTATGCGGCAACTTGACGTGGCAGATGCCGACATCGCGCTTGTCAACAAGCGGCTTGACGAGGCACAAGGTATGTAATTTCTCCGAAGACACCTGGTAAGAGGAGCTTGATGCCCGCATCTTACAACATGTATGCTTGATGCGGATGGTGCCGCTGCCATGGAGAACCTTGGCGGAACTTGCCCGAGCCAAGGAGCAGGCCAGGAAAAGCGATGCAGCTGCCTTAAAGGCGGCTGAAGAGCTGAAAGCCGAACAGGCTGCTCACTACCGAAGCAAGAAGGGAATGGCCGAGATGGCTGTGAAGTTGAAGAATGCTGCCGACCGCTGCAAGCTTCTTGAAAAAGAAGATCGGGCGGAACAGAAGGACCTAGAGAAGGCCACTATCGAGGCCAAGGATACTCGCTCTGCGATGAGAGCTATGAAGGAGGAGCTATGTCAAGCCGGAGATATCGCGGCTGGAAAGCCCTTTATGCTGCGGGTGAAGTTCGGGGATCCTAAATATGCTCCGTTGGACCAGCTGTGGAGTGCGGCGGACACTTATCTGGACTTGGCAGCGAGTGCCGCGGACGCGGCCGAACACTTCCGAGATCAAAAGGATCACGAAGTGGAAAAGCTTTTTTTGGTCGCAGTTCCACAATCCAGAGCGCCCACTTCCATTAACCGATCGTTTACGCATGGGCGGAGCTGAATAGGTTATCCGGACTCGCCATGAAGTATGTCGTGAGTCATCTGTGGCGGAAAGGCCCGAGCAGAAGAGTTATTTTAGCTTGGTGCAGCAGTTCCTTGGTGCGGTGCCGCATATCAATGCAATGAAGAGGTCAGCGTGCATAGAGGGTGCGCGGATGGCTCTTACCCGTGTCAAAACATACTGGGCGGAGATGAATGCCATCGCTGTTGCATCCCAAGATTCAGACGGGAGCCGAGTACCTGTCGAGCACTATTTTCAGGAAGTTCTGCAGGGTGCTCGTTTAATAGAGACGCAGTGCTCGAAGGATAATATGTTCGAATAACATGTATTATTGTAAAACAATGTTTCGAGGGAATACAAAAGCTTTTTATACTTGTGCCTTCAAGAATTAAAATACCTCATGTGCGGCCGTTAATGTATATGTGTATATAACCTGAAAGATGGCAGTCTTGACATTCAGCCCCACGCATATAATGCGGGGTGTTCGCATAGGCGCATTTTCACACTTGATCCAACGTCTTGGTCCTATTAAGGAGGTGATAGCGCAGCGAACTAGGCAACCGAACTATAATGCTTTATCACTTTCACTTAGCCATAGGAGTTTGACAGTGGGGCTACTATATAGCCCCTAGGGGCACCGCGCTCAACCGAATTCAGGGCACGTGTGTGCCTGGCCGGGAAACGGCCCTTCGTATGCGGAGGAATCCTAAAGATTCTGGCGGTTCATCGAGTGGTTGACCAGTCTCACAATATATCATGACAGTCAGTTTTCGGCTTTCTCTACTGAGGTGCTCGCCTGGCCGAACCGGGGCACAATCGCAGTAGTTCTCCTGGTGCCGCCTTAGCCGATAGAGCGGAACGTAAGGCAGCGAAACACAGGAGCCGGGCAAACCCAACATTTGACCAAAGACATGATTTGGAGCTGATGCATATAAGGCCAAACTCGCGACGCCGAACACTCCCTAAGGTTTTTATGAAAATGGGCTGAACAACGCCCTTGGTAATAAGCCCCCGTGTCCGTGCACGCCAAAATTCTGACATGGCCACATGCCAAGACGCTAGCCTCCTCCTCGGTTATACCAAAAAAAACTGGGGGATGTGTATCAACAAGAGATAGTGAAAAAGGTTTACGCATGGTCTTAATCTAAAAAGAATCCTTGGAACGGGTCCCTCACTTTGCATCTGCTTTGTGTCTCCGTTGTGCGTATCCTGGGACGGGTGTAGTACGGTGTTCATCTGTAAAAGAGAGGAACTTAGTTGAAAAGATCGTGCGAAAATGTATGTTATATTAAATAAACAAAGTATAATTCAAAAAATGGGTAAAATTGAGCTTTATTGTCTCTTGTTGTACATGCGCGAGCCCTTGTATGGGGTATGTGGCTAGTAAGCCCTTGTATGTTTACGCTGGACTCGTCTAGCCATGTCCGGGTCCGAACGACCTGTTTAGGTGCTTTGATTAGTGAAGCCGGTTTAGTGTGTGGCTGTCAAGGCAGCCGCACGATCTTCCGCTTCGAGGAACACTCGATATTTCCCTTTAATGAGATGATGCCTCATGGACGGGCGTTTTAAGCGTAAGAGATGCATAATGCGGTATTATGCGTTAAAAGCGGGCGAAAGCTTGGCGTCCCAAGTAGTGCTTGATAGCTACTTGTAAATGGGGCGATGTGGAAGGTTAGCTTTTCACGGCGGAAGTTGTCGGGGGAGCCGAACATAACTTCTAGCAGGAGAGAACCCGTACAATGGGCATCTGGGCCTGGCGTTACCGCTTGAAAGGAAGTGTTGCTTTGGCGAATTTTTGTTGGGTTTATCCCCTTTTTGCGGATTGTGTCCTGATATAGCAGGTTTAGTTCACTGCCTCCGTCCATTAGGACTTGTGTAAAGTGGAGTCCGTCAATTATCGGATCTAATATCAAGGCAGTCCAGCCTGCGTTCCGGATACTTCTAGAGTAATCCTGATGGTCGAAGGTGATTGGTTTTAACAACCAAGGCGGGACTCCTCCGGATAGGCCGTATGGCACGTATCTCTATAGGCGCCACTTTGTTTTTCCCTTTGTCACGTGAAGTGAGTTTACTGTTTTGACTTCTTGTGGGAAATTCTTTTGTTTTCCGGTGCTCGCTTGTGGGGTTCGTCATCGTCCTCGCTTGGTGTGTCGAGCCCCTTGTGTTCGTGTTGAGTTTGCGGATTGCTTGAAGACCCAACAATCTCTGCGGGTATGGTTTGCAGGCTTCCCGGGAGTACTGTGGATTTGGCATATCTTGTCCAAGATTTTGTTTAGGTTAGATAGCTCGTCCCTGTTATCCTTGAGGGGCAGCTTTCTCTGATTTTGCCGAGAGCTTTTGAATCCGGCGTTGATCAATGCTCTTGGGTTGTTTCCCTTGGTCCGCGCTGGTCCTTGCTGCGTCGCGTTTCCCGTTCCATCCCTAACCCGGATGTACTTGGGTCATTGATCGTGATCTTGCCAACCAGCTATCCTCTCCTGCGCAAAAGTGGGTCATGAGGCTTGTTAATGCAGCCATTGTTCTTGGCTTTTCTTGGCAGAGGTGCCTAGCGAACCATTCGTCTCGAACGCTGTGTTTGAAAGCTGCTAAGGCTTCTGCGTCCGGACAGTCGACTATCTGGTTCTTTTTAGTAAGAAACCTGTTCCAGAATTTCCGGGCTGACTCTCCGGGTTGTTGAGTTATATGACTTAAATCATCTGCATCAGGAGGTCGGACATAGGTCCCTTGAAAATTTGCCCGAAAAGCATCCTCGAGCTCTTCCCAACTTCCAATGGTGTATTCGAGAAGGCTTTTAAGCCAATGCCGGGCTGGCCCTTTGAGCTTGAGGGGTAAGTATTTTATGGCGTGGAGGTCATCTCCTCTAGCCATGTGTATGTGGAGGATATAATCCTCAATCCAGACTCCAGGGTATGTTCTTCCGTCGTAAGCATCAATGATTACGGGCTTGAATCATTTGAAATTCATGGTCCAGCACCTCATCGGTGAAACATAGGGGGTGTGCGGCACCCCTATATTTGGGTGTGCCGTGATGTTCAGATAGTTGTTGCGTTGCATTGCTTACTAGAGCTTGCTTTCTTGGCCCGTAGATAGATCTGGCAGGGCCATCTTTTTGATGTGAATCCTTGTGCGAATCGCATGCTGGCTTGTGTGCGGCGCCATTTGCCGCTCTATGTTGGCCATGGGGTTGTTTATCCGACCGGGTGGCTTCCTTATTTTTTGATTGCGGGGGCTCTAAGGCCTCCTCATCAAATTCAGCAGTAATTTTCGCCGGATAGCTCTTTGTGTGGCGTATCGCCAGATTTGTCTGCGCAGTGTTGAGTACTTTGCTCCATCTAATTCTGAGTGCATCTTTCGCTGTTTTGAGCTTCCGCTTCTGCTTTTTCAGGCTACGCGCAGTGGCGACGAGCCTTTTGTGGAGGCTCTTCTGGTCAGCTGTGGCTCGGATCCGTCTAAGATCGAGTCTCCGCAGACGTCAGCCGTGTAGTTTAAACTTCCAAATATGACCTGATGGCCAGGGGCGTAGCTTTCGATCTGCTCCAGATGGCCAAGCGAATTGGCCCGTAGTGCAAAGCCGCCGAGTACGAAGATCTGTCCGGGGAAAAAAGTCTCACCCTGGACCGCATCGCTGTTGATGATCGGAGAAGCCATCGGGCCTAAAGATGACGACACAGAGGAACTCACAATGAAAGCACCAATGTCGGTGTCAAAACCGGCAGATCTCAGGTAGGGGGTCCCGAACTGTGCATCTAGGCGGATGGTAACAGGAGACAAGGGACACGATGTTTTTACCCAGGCTCGGGCCCTCTCGATGGAGGTAAAACCCTACTCCTACTTGATTAATATTGATGATATGGGCAGTACAAGGGTAGATCTACCACGAGATCAGAGAGGCTAAACCCTAGAAGCTAGCCTATGGTATGATTGTTGTTCGCCCTCACGGACTAAAACCCTCCGCTTTATATAGACACCGTAGAGGGCTAGGGTTACACAGAGTCGGTTACAATGGGAGGAGATCTACATATCCAGACGCCAAGCTTGCCTTCCACGCCAAGGAAAGTCCCATCCGGACACGGGACGAAGTCTTCAATCTTGTATCTTCATAGTCCAGGAGTCCGGCCAAAGGTTATAGTCCGGCCATCCGGACACCCCCTAATCCAGGACTCCCTCAGCAAGTGCGGAGTGCCGCGGGCCCCAACAGCCTGCGGCCCCGCTTAACGCATGGCGATTGATTGGACGTGGGCGTCTCTACTTCCCCATGCTGCCTCGGCAACTGCTCGACTCGAGGATTCCCTGCTGCATGTAGAGAAAAATCATCATTACCTGTGATCGTGGGGATCGCCGGTTGGCCTTCTCCTGCTATAAATGAGGAGGGGCGGAGCCCCCGTCGCTCATCTCTTCCTGCTCCGCTCGCTTCTTCTTCCTCGCTTCATTGCTAGTAGCAACTTCCATGGCGCCTACGAAGAGGTTCTCGGCCGCAGAGAAGGGGAAGGACCGCCAGGAGGGGCCCGGCTCTCCGCCGCCCAAGAGGGGGGCAGTCGTCCCCGCAAGCACACCACGACCCCTGTCGTGGCCCCTCGCGGCTGCGACGGAGCCTCTTCGCGTGGTGGGAGTCGCCCAGGTCGTGGCAGCCCCCTCGATGAAGGGAGGCGTGCCATGGTCGGACGACCTTCCCGGCCATGCTTCCGCTTTGCGGAGGTGCTATCGGAGTTCGTCGTGGCTTTAGCTCCCACGCTTCTTCGCCGACGAGCTGCCGACCACGGGTCCAGGCAGGCTCTGGCTGCAGGCGGACGGCTGTTGCAGCAAGGCTTCATGGGTCGCGGTCGAGGTCTTTGTCGCGGGCAACGCAGCCCTGGCTCGCGGCTAGCAGACGTTTGCCCGCGCGCGTGGTCTGGGCAGGCGGTGTACCCTCCACTTCATGTACGACAGCAACGCGACCCTCTATGTGAGGGTGTTCGGAGAAGAGGGCCGCCGCGTCGGGTGCTGCCCCGAGGACAACAACGGCGGCGAGGTGCTTGGCCTTGACGACGGTCGAGGCAAGGGTGAGGGTGGTCTTGCCTTCGGCGCTGGCCGCTGCTCGCCCACCTACGACGATTCTCCCTCAGGCGACAGCTACAGCAGTGGCGGCTACGACCAGCCGTCGCGCCCGCTTAGAGGGTGGCAGCGGGTCGTCTCGTCGCCGCGCCCAGTGAAGCGCGAGGAGGGGTCCGGCTGAGCTCAGGAGAGCGCCATGGGTCCATCCTCGCGAGCTGCTGCAGGGGCACGCACCACTTTTGTTTCGTTCTTTCTTTTCTTCGTGCATTAAGAGAGAGACAAGTATGGGGCCCCGTAGGGGAGTGCAACGAACCATGGTTTCCAAATTGCTATGCCATGTTTATTGTTCCCGTGTCGCGTTGCAGCATCAACGTTTTATGTAGGCGCGTAGAGATAACTTAGCTTGACACGCTCGAAGTAGTTTTCGCCTCGTGAGGCGCGCATCTCCCAGTACCTGGCGAGGCCTCCTTGGCCTGGGAGGCGTCTAGGAACTGCAAAAATTCGTTAGGAAACTCTTGTTCTTCCGAGCCCTGGTCGCAGGCGCCGCTGGCCATGATCCAGCGCTTCGCATCGCGGTGCCCGAGGGGCATGGAGTGAGAGAAGTGCACCAGCTTACGAGCTCGAACGACAGTGCCTCGCGAAAAACAGGAAAAAACCCTCACGAGGGCACCTGTCCAGCCCCCTCACGAGGCATGCGAGAGAGAGTATAGGTCGAAACAGGAATCAAAAGCAGAAACGCGGGCAAAAGGCGATGGAACCAAACTGGCAAGGAACACCAAAAAGCAAATTTTCATTAAAGAGGGGCAAGCCAACTATGGAAAGCAAATGAAAAGCCGCGTCCGACACCTAATCAAGTCTTCTTGTCTTCTCACATGTGTGGAGCTAAGTGCTTCTACTAGGACGTGGGAGGGAGCCCCCGAGGCCCGAGGGCGGCACTCCTGAGACTCCGGGGCGTGTACAGCCCCACTCATTATTACGTGAGAGTGTCACGAGCGGAGACCTTCACAGGCACTGGGCCTTGCTTCACAGGCGCCGGCCTTTCTTCATGGGTAGAACTTCCGGAGGTGCTGGATGTTCCAAGCGTTCTGGATAGGTACCCCATCCTACGTCTCCATACGCACGACGCCAGGCCGGGAGACATGGGCGACCCTAAACGGGCCCTCCCACATGGGCGAGAGCTTGTGCAACCCTTCCCTGGAGAGCACCCGCCTTAGGACGAGGTCACCCACCTCGAGCATCCTGGAGCGGACACTGCGACAGTGATACTGCTGCAGCGCCTGCTGGTATCTAGCCGCCCGGAGCGTGGCTTCACGGCGGCGTTCCTCCCCCAGCACGAGGTCCATCCCCCGCATGGCGTCCTGTTGCTCCTCATCAAACGCCAGGACCCGCGCGGAGCGATGCTTGACCTCGTGTGGGAGAACCGCTTCTGCTCCGTAGACGAGGAAGAACGGGGTCTCGCCTGTTAGCTTGGTGGCGGTGGTGCGGATGGACCTCAGCACAGACTGGAGCTCATCGTGCCAGCCCCTGCCGCAGGCCTCGAGCTTCTTCTTGAAGGTCCTGGTCTTGAGACCTCTCAGGACTTCCCCGTTGGCGCGTTCGGCCTGACCATTGCTCCTAGGGTGTGCCACCGAAGCGTAGCAGATCTGCGTTCCAAGGTTAGCATAATATGTCTTGAAGAGATTGCTAGTGAACTGCGAGCCGTTATCGGTGATGATGCAGTTGGGGACCCCAAGTCGGCTCACGAGACCCTTGATGAACTTGACCGTGGATCCGGCTGGGATGGTGCGGATGGCTTCTACCTCCGCCCACTTGGTGAACTTGTCGATGGCGACGTAGAGGTAGCAGTAGCCCCCAGGCGCTCGAGGAATTGGGGCCAAGATATCTAGCCCCCAGACCGCGAATGGCCACGAGAGTGGGATGGTCTGGAGGCCCTGAGCTGGCTGATGGATCTGCTTGGCGTGGAATTGACAGGCCTCACAGGACTTCACCAGCGGGCCGCTGCTGAGCGTCAGAGGCCGATAGAACCTGCTGTGGAACACCATGCCGACGAGGGTTCGTGACGACGAGAGGTGCCCGCAGTCCCCACCGTGTATGTCAGCTAGCAGCTCTTTCCCCTGTTCCCTAGAGATACAACGCAGGGAAACGTCATTCGGCCGCTTCCTGTATAACTTACCGTCCTGGATGCAGTATGTCGTGGCCTGCCGAGCCACGTGCTCCGCGTCCTCCTCCTTCTCAGGCAGCATCCCTTGCGTTAGGTATTCCTTGAACTCCTTGGTCCAGCACCCCTCCTGAGGCTCGAGCGCCAAGAGTAGGCGCGCTCCCGAGTTCGGGCCGCAGGCCAGGGCTCCCGAGGCAGGTGGTTGGGGGACCTCCTCCCGAGGAAGCGCCGGCCTTGAAAGTGGTGGTGTTGCTGATGGCTTGAAGAGCCGCTCCTCAAAGACGCCAGGCTCTTGGGGTAGCCGCTTGGATGCTCTCTTAGCGATGTCGTCGGCTTCCTTGTCGGTGCCGCGGGGCACGTGCTGCAATTCCAGGCCCAAGAACTGCTTTTCCATTTTGCGTACCTCCACGAGGTATGCCTCCATGTGATCGTCCCTCGGCTCGTATACCTTGTTGCAGAAGTTGACGAGAAGCTGCGAGTCGCCCTTGATGGTGAGGCGCTTCACCCCTAGGGCCACCGCGGCCTTAAGGCCAGCTATGAGGCCTTCGTACTCTGCTATGTTGTTGGAGACCTTCTCACCCTGCTGGAAGCAGAGCTGCACGGCGTAGTAGAGCTTGTCCTGAGTGGGCGAGATGAGCACTCCTCCAGCCCCCGCGCCCTGGCGCGCAAATGCGCCATTGAAATACATCACCCAGCCGTCCGGCGCTTCACTTCCTGGCGAAATGTGTGTCTCTCCCAAAAGGTGTGTACAGCAAGGATGATTGTGGTGACTAAAAAGCAAAGACTCAAATCATACAAGACGCTCCAAGCAAAACACATATCATGTGGTGAATAAAAATATAGCTCCAAGTAAAGTTACCGATGGACGAAGACAAAAGAGGGGATGCCTTCCGGGGCATCCCCAAGCTTAGGGTTTTTGGTTGTCCTTTGATTTTACCTTGGGGTGACTTGGGCATCCCCAATCTTAGGCTCTTGCCACTCCTTGTTCCATAATCCATCAAATCTTTACCCAAAACTTGAAAACTTCACAACACAAAACATAATAGAAAATCTCGTGAGCTCCGTTAGGGAAAGAAAACAAAACACCACTTCAAGGTATTTTAATGAACTCATTCTTTATTTATATTGGTGTTAAACCTACTTGTCGGATTTCGGGTTCCGGCAGACCCTTAAGGTTCGAACTCTGGGGTGCGCGTGGAGATCCAACCTCTCACCGTCTCGCACCT
The DNA here is from genome assembly GCA_021605145.1 of Aegilops bicornis. Classification (NCBI taxonomy): domain Eukaryota; kingdom Viridiplantae; phylum Streptophyta; class Magnoliopsida; order Poales; family Poaceae; genus Aegilops; species Aegilops bicornis. The sequence goes on along the minus strand of CM038672.1, from coordinate 338,818,125 downwards.
CGCCGAATCGCAGGGACCTAAACTACTAGAAAGAACAGCACAAGAGACACGAGATTTATACTAGTTCGGGCCACCGTTGTGGTGTAATACCCTACTCTAGTTTGTGGCGTGGTGGATTGCCTCTTGGGCTGATGAGGAACAGTACAGGGAAGAACAACCTCGCGAGGGTCTGTTCTTGGTGGGTGTGATGAACTGCTAGCTGGTGTCCCGTCGCTCTAGCTTGAGGATCGGGTCTCTATCTCTCTCTCTCTCTCTCTCTGGACTCCAAAATGCCAGATCTCTTCCTATCCGTTCGTCCCTCCGATCCCCCTACTCTGAGTGTGGCTACTCCTATTTATAGGCGAAGGCCCTGGGCCTCTTCCCAAATATTGAGCGGGAAGGGCGCCAACAATTGGCCATTTTGAAGGGGAACAACGGGTACACTTATCCTGACTAAAGTTGGTCCTCGCCTGCCAAAGGCTCTAGTGATGACGCCTGCTTGGGCTCCACGATGACTCCTTCCAGACGTTGGGGCTGGTCTTGGTCTTGTTGCACCGAAACGGGTGCCTTTGCTTGATGCTCTCGCCTGCGCTTGCTCCCTTTGCACCAAAGGGGAAAGGAGGACGCTGCGCGGGCTGGCGCCCTTGGTCGTCATGGCTTGCGTCATGGGCACCTCGCGAGGTACCCTGCCTTGAACTCTCCGCCTCCTCATGAGCCAACCTGACGAGGCCGTGCCTGAGGAAGCTCCTGGTCGTCTGCCCCGCGAGGCTTGGCCCCTCGCGAGGGTCTTGAGCTTGTGTTGATGAAGATGGGCCGTCCCCGCCTCCTTTGAGCCACGCCGCAGCCGCAGTGTGCAAGTCTGGGACCCCTGCCCGTAACGCCGACAGAGCTCCCGGGCCCATGGCGCGCCCGAACTTGGCCGAGCAGAGAGGCGAAGGGGCAAGTGCGCGGTTGCCAGGGCCCTAATAGCTCATGCGGCCTTGGGCGCCACGCGTGGCGATTGATTGTATGCGTGGGCGCCTCTGCAATCGCTGGTTGATAACAGAGCGGCATCTTCCTTGCTCGCTTTACTTTCTCCGGTTGCCACTCAGATCCCCTTTCTTGCGCCTCCTCCTCGCTTCCAAGACCTTCAGATCCACTCCGCCTTCGTGCTAGCCAGTCATGGCTCCTCAGAAACTCCCCGGCGAGCTCGGTACTCTCCGCCTTTGACCCGCCAAATGTGTCGGGCCAAGCGAGCCTTGCCTCGATCGCCGGTTGGCGGAGGCGCAGGGCGCCAATGGAACGGCGGTGTTCAAGGCGGCTCCTCCGCCTCGAGGGTCGGGGAGTACCGCTCTACCCGTTCTTCGCGAGCGCCATCATTGCTGGTCTGGTGCCTCCCTTCTCTGAGTTCTTCTTCTCCGTCCTCCGTCACTACAACATCCAAGCTCTGCACCTCCATCCCAACTCCATCCTTCTTCTGGCGATTTTCGCCTACTATTGTCAGGCCCATGTTGGGGTGAAGCCCTCGGTGGCCTTGCTACGCCACTACTTCTTCCTCCGAACCTCCCATGGTTCCGTCTGCGCGAAGCTTCGTCAAGATACGGGCGGATCCATCGCCATTTCAAACCCTGGGAAGCGGATTGAGGGCTTCAGGAGCAAGTGGGTCTTGGTGGATGCCGGGAGAATCTACCCTCGGCTGATCCTGCCCACAGAACCCGCCGAGAGTTCCGACGACTGGTCCTGAGCGAAGCTTCGATCCCAGCTGCCAAGCCGGTGCCGGAGAAGATGGATGCAGATCTGAAGCCGGGCCGGGCGGGCGGCGAGGCTGGACCGGTTCATCGCCGCCGAGGGAGTTCCCGAGCACCAATCGGCTCGCTTCGCCAAGATTGCCTGGCGTGGAGGCCTCACCAGCCCCGTGGCCCTCGCCAGCGAGGATCTGGCGACGGTCCTCCAGTCCTTGGTTGGGGCGATGTGGCGAGACCGAGGGTGCCCCAGCGCCTGTTCCTTCGCGAGGATTGGGAGCAGGTTGTGGGGCCCATGCCCGCCTTCAATGGGGACGGGCTCGTGCCCGCGGAGGCTCCGGAGGACCTGGTGGACGTGTCCTCTTCCGACTCCGGCGAAGAGGTGGAGGAAAGAGAGCTAGGAGAGGGGGTTGATTCGGGGGCGGAGTCAAGGGCTCCTCCCTTGCGGTGCAGGCCCCGTGTTATCCGCCTCCCCGAGAGTGACGACGACGAGGATGAGGGTGAGCGGGAGGCGTAAGCCCGCCTCGATCCCAAGAAGGACCGGACTGGGCTGGTCCCCTGCGGGTCCGCCCCGGCCCCGGGGCGATCCGCAGACGCGCCTCCTGCTCCTGGTCCCCTTGAAGCTGATCCCTGCAGCCAGCTCTCGGGCTTCAAGTATGGCCGGAGGCTGCTCGAGTCCACCAGCGACGACCTGTAAGTGCCTGCTTCCCGTCTTGATTATTGCTCTATCGACGAGATCTCATGTCCATGTTCTTCGGCCAGGCTGGCGCCCGCGGCGAAGAAGCTGAAGGGGGCTCCTGAGGCCCCATCCGTGGCGGTGCCTCTGCCCGAAAAAGAAGATGATCCCGACGCCCAGGCCTCTCCTGCCCGGGCGTCTTCACGAGGCCTAGCTGAGCCTGCTGGGGCGAGCTCAGCCCCCTTGACCCAGGAGACTCCCGAGGAGGCCTTGCTGGGCGCTGCCTCCACCGTTGTCGTGGCGCCGCTGGTTCCGCCTCAAGGCGCAGTGGCTACGCCGTCACCATCTCCTCCTACTCCGCCAACTGCTGTCTCTCCGACTCCTCCCGCTGTCCTGGATCATGCTGCCGCTGAACTGGACCGGCTGCGGCAGGATCTTCTGGGCGCCGACCCTCGCTTGGTGGCCGGGCGCTTGGAGCTGGCCTCTGGCTGGATTCGCACCGACGCTTCGATTCGGGCGGCGCTGGTCCAGGCCTCGACGGCTTGTGATGAGAAGAAGCAGGTTGTTCGTGAGGCGAAGGTAGCCCGCGATGCTGCCCTGGGGGAGGCAGCCATCATCCAAGGTCGCTGTGAGACGCTGGAGGGCGAGCTGAAGGGCCTGCAGAACCAGCTTGCCAAGGAGGCCCGCCTCCGCCAGGAGCAGGAGGAAAGCATGAAGGCTCGCGAGGCGGCCGCTGGCGACCAGGGGGCCAAGCTGAAGAAGCGTCGTGACCGCCTAGGCGCGCTGGAGCAGGAACTGGAGGCGATGAAGGTCGAGCTGGACGCCAAGGCGCGGGTTCTTGCTGAAGATCGCGTGGCCTTCATGGATATGGAGGTGAAGGCTCGCGCCTTGCTGAGGGAGCTTTATGATAGCGGCCTGGAGAGCCCACTGGCCGGCACAGAGGATGGCCCCGCCAAGCTGGTTCCCTTCCTGATTCGTGCTCTTGAAGATGTCTCCCTTGGTCTTGGCCTCACGGCTGAGGCCGAGGCGCGTGTATTGTCTTCTGCGGCACTAACGCGGATCCTCACCCACATCTATCTTCGCGATCCCAGCGTCGACATGGACAGCCTGCTGGAGCCGGCAAGCGGCGAGCATGCAGCTGCCGCTGCCGAGGCTGTGAAGGGTCGCGCGGAGGCTCTGTTAGGGAAGTTCAGGCCTTCAGCACCAAGCCGGGCGAGGCGTTCCGGCCTGCTGCTTCACGAGGCGAGCCCACTCATGCTGCTCCACCGCCGACAAGTGACTCCATTGTGGCTCATGTCTTGCGTTTAATTCCTGCACGTGTATCATGCCTCGGGGAGGCGTTTAAACTTGCGTTTGGTATTGCGATAACAGTGTGGACTGTAATATTTTCTTTTGAATTCCTTGGAATTTGTGCTTCCTACTTGCTTATGTTCTACGCCGGCAGAGCCCGCCTCACAAGATACCTCACCATTGCTAGCCCCGACCGGAAACCAGGACGGGACCAAGGAGTGAGGGGCTACGTGACAAGTTAGGCTCCTGAGTCGCGATGCTCAGGAGTCCCCCTTGGCGCACGAACAACAAGTAGGGAGGTGAGGCGCGGGCGGATCCACCATTCTACGTCTGCAGAGCCCGGCCCCGCGCATACCTCAACCGCCGTTAGCCTTTCGGGACTAAGGGGTGAGGGGCTACGTGACCAGTTAGGCTCCTGAGTCGCGATGCTCAGGAGTCCCCCTTGACGCTCAAACGACATGCGTACCTTGGCTCCGCCGGGAGTGACGGCGACGAACCAGGCCCGAGGGGCCTGGCTGGTGGCGTCGCCTGGGCGTGACCAGGCGCAGCCCGTGCCAAAGACTCGCTGGGCGCTCCCGAGGGGAGGCATTGCGGCGAGGCCGGACATCGAGCTCTGGGCTCCCGAGGTTGATGCGACCGGAGGCCACCCTCGCTTGTTTATCACCAGCGGAGCATAGCGCTTCGCATGCGTCTGGGCATAGCCGCTCCTCGGCAGTTGTCGCCACCAACATGGAGCATGGTGCTTCCACTGGAACGTGGGAGGGGGCTCCCCTCCGGGAGTAGCCCCCGGGGCGTATACAGCCCCACCCTGACACGTGGCTGGCACGGTAGGGCTGGACGAGGTGTATCTGGGCACCCGTGAGCCAGCGGGACTCACGAGGCCCTACCTCAAGGCGGGTTGCGCCTGGCTCTTGGCCTTATCTTCGAGTGTGTTCCTGCAAATTTGGCGGATGCCGATGCTCTCGTCTTGGTCCCGGCTCTCGGGCTGGTCTCAGCCGTCGCTGGCAAGCCAGGTCGCGATGTCATGGACAAGACCAGAGGGTGAGGGCTGGAGAGCCGGTAGGAGCCCTGAGTCGCGATGCTCAGGCACCCCACCTTTAACGCGCACGCTGGGTTAGATGACGGAACTCTACATCCTCGGGTCCCGGCTCTCGGGCTGGTCTCAGCCGTCGCTGGCAAGCCAGGTCGCGATGCCATGGACAAGACCAGAGGGTGAGGGCCGGAGAGCCGGTAGGAGCCCTGAGTCGTGATGCTCAGGCACCCCCTTTAACGTGCAAGATTCCGCCACCCAGGAAGAGGCACCAAATAACAAGCATGGCGGAGCGAGAGCATAATCCTAAGGAAGAAGCAGGAAGGATACATGCCGCTGGGACTGGCCCAAGCGGCTTGGGAATGATGCAGCCCGAGGGGCACCCCCAACAGGATAAGCTAAGGACATGAAATAAAAGGGATACATGCCGCAGGGACGGACCCACGCGGCCTGGGAATAATGCAGCCCTGAAGGCGCTCCCAGCCGGAAATAAAACTTAAAGATGTCACCTGGTGATGTTGGGGACGAAGGGGTGTTGGTGTAGCAGACTCGGTGGGCTGCGGGAGCCGATCCTCACGAGCCCCCGGGCCCTGGGGCCTCGGGAGGCTCCGGAGGCGTTGGCGGATCCTCAGGGGCCATCTCCATCTCCGCCAGGGTTGCAGCGTGCTTGACCTCTTGAGCCTCCAGGATGGTCCTCATGAGACGCTGGTGCGCAGCCGCCGCTTGGCAGGCCATAAGGGATGCGACGTAGTCAGGCGGACCCTCACAGCGTCCCACTCGCGAGGGCCAGAGGCGCTCTTGAGATGCGGCTCGGTTGAGCCCTGGTATGTCGATGCAGACGCGCAGCCCACCATCCTCGCCTGGATGGGGGGCCACAGCGGGCAGGCGGCGGCTGCCCCTCATGACCCTTGACTCCTGTAGCTCCTGAATGGCCTTGCTGACGAACTCCTGAGGGTTCGGCCCTCCTTGCCTTGCTCCTGCTTGCGGGAAGCGTGCTTGGAAACACGCCTCCACGTGGTGCCCAAGCGCCTCCCTCGAGACCTTGGCGAGGTCGGCGGCCCTCCAGGGGAGAGCCCTCGAGCCCTGCCTGAGGAGGGCGCCGGGCGCGCATTCCTATGCGATGAAAGGAGGCTCCCCCTGGCCCGGTGCGGGCCCTGAGGGGCCTGTCTCTTGAGGAGCTGGGCCGGTCAATGTCTTCTTCTTCTTGGGTGCGGCTTCGGGAGGCCTCCTGCTGCTGTGGTCTGGGTCTTCCAAATGATGCGGCTGAAAGGCTCGTTCGGGGAGCACATCGCGTCTCTTTCTTCCACGTGGTACCGTGATGACCCCGCCGCTTCCGGCATCTTGAGGACGCTAGAAGCCATGGTGGGTTACGGCCATGAATTTGGCCAACACCGGGTACCCGAGGATGGCGTTATCTGGCAGCGAATGTGGGCGACGTCGAAGTCGATGAGCTGGGTGTGATAGTTGTCGCGGGCCCCGAAGGTGACAGGAAGGCGGACCTGCCCGATCGGGACCGTGGAGCCGTCGGTGACTCCGGAGAAAGGCTTGGTTGGCTGAAGCTGACTGTAAGGCACTTGAAGATTGTTGAATGTCTCCACGGACAGGACGTTGAGCCCTGCTCCGCCGTCGATGAGGGTCTTGGTGACCAGCACGTTGCTGATGATTGGGGAGCAAAGCATCGGAAGAACTCCGGCTGTGGCTGCGCACTTGAGCTGGTCCGCTGAGCTGAACGTGATGGCGCACGCCGACCACCTGAGAGGGCGTGTGGACTAGAGCTTGGGGAGGACTGCATTCACTTCACGGGCGAACTGCTTGAAGATGCGCTGAGAGGCTGGGGCTTGAGCTCCACCCAGGATGCAGGCGATCGCATGCGCTTCCTGGAAGCCCCCTCCCCTCGTCCGATGACGGTCTTCGATTCTCCTTGGCGGCGGCAGCAGGAGGGAGGCCAGCGTCCTCATGGGCGATCCTCACGAGGATGATCCTCCATCCCCCCCTCGCGAGGTGGGTCTTGCCAGCGGTCCTCGCGAGGTTGGTCGCGCCACCCTTGGCGCGGGCCGCGATCTTCCCAGCGTCCTGCATTTCTTCCTCCTCCTCGGCTGTAGCCCCGGTCGCTGCGCTCAGGGCGTCTGCCGACCGTTCCTTCACGCACGGCCCTGAGCTCTTGACATTCATTGGTGTTGTGGGTGTGGAGGTCGTGGTACACGCAGTACCGGCTGCCCTTGGAGGACTCGGGCTGATCCCTGCCTCGCTTGGTGTCTTGTTCGGCCGCGAGCACGGCAGCCCCCTTGCGCTTCACGTCCTTGGCCTTGGACTTCTTCTATTCGGGATCCGCGGCAGGCAGCTCAAGGAGGGAGAGGCGCCCCTCCTCAGCCCTGGCGCACTTGGTCGCCAAGTTGAACAGCTCCAGGGAGGTGCACAGATCTTCATGCATCGCCAGCTCCTCCTTCATCTTGACGTCGCGCACGCGTCGGAGAAGGCGGAGATGATGGCCTCCTCCGTCACCCTGGGGATCTTGAGGCGCGCGTTGTTGAAGTGTTGGATGTACTTTTGCAGGGTTTCCCCTGGCTGCTGCTTGATTCGGCGCATGTCGCTCACGGCGGGTGGCCGGTGGCGAGTACCTTGGAAGTTGGCGATGAAGTGGGTGCGCATCTCGGCCCAGGAAGAGATCGTGCACAGGGCCAGATTCAGGAGCCAAAAGGGCTCCGCCCTGAGCGCCATGGGAAACTAGTTCGCCATGACCCTTTCGTCCCCAGTGGCAGCCTCGATGCCCAGCTCGTAGAGCTGGAGGAACTCCGTAGGGTTAGCCGTGCCGTCGTAGCGTGGAGGCAGGTCTGGCTTGAACTTGGCGGGCCACGCGACGCTGCGCAGCTCGGTGGTGAAGGCGCAGCAGCCCGCCGTGGCCGCGGGGGGCCTCGGACGGCAGAGAGCTTGGTCTTGTGGGCCTCCTGCGCGCCGCGCGGGCAGCGCAGGTCTTAGCGTCTTTGGAGGCGAGGGCCTTTCGGGCAGCTTCTTGCGGGCGAGGAACTTCTTGGCAGCTCTGCTCTTGCAGCCGGGCGCTTGGCGAAACGGGTTCGACCAGGGACCGCGCGCTTTGGGGCTGTGGCGCCGTCTTGAGGAGGAGGCGGCTGAGGCGCCCGAGTTCATCGCCAGCGGAGCGGGTGCGGTGCAGCAAGAAGACGGCGCGAGGTCACCTCTGCAGCTGACGAGCTCGGTGACTCGGTCGAGCCATTCTTCGTAAACGTCATCGACGGGCGGTATACAGAGCTTCGTTAGCGCGATGAGTGCAGCTCGGGCCTCCATGGCGAAGCGCGCGTGACGAAGAACCAGCGGGGGTGAGCGAAGGCGTGGCGGTGCGGCCGTCCCGCCTCATGGACGGGTGCTGGGACAACGCTTGCTGCTCGTTCCCCGCCGGGCAGGTGGCGGCGTTGACGGCAGGTGACGGGGAATGATGAGGACGCCCGCCGACGGGAGCCGTCTGAGTGACGTGGGAGGCGAGGGCGGCTCGGCCGGGCGCAGCCCGACGAGCGTCGTATATGGTTGCGGTGGTCGAGGAAGAACGAGGCGACGAAAGGCAAATTCTGGCGCACCCCTACCTGGCGCGCCAAATGTCGGATTTCGGGTTCCGTCAGACCCTTAAGGTTCAAACTCTGGGGTGCGCGCGGAGATCCAACCTCTCACCGTCTCGCACCTCGCCGAATTGCAGGGACCTAAACTACTAGAAAGAACAGCACAAGAGACACGAGATTTATACTAGTTCGGGCCACCGTTGTGGTGTAATACCCTACTCCAGTTTGTGGCGTGGTGGATTGCCTCTTGGGCTGATGAGGAACAGTACAGGGAAGAATAGCCTTGCGAGGGTCTGTTCTTGGTGGGTGTGATGAACTGCTAGCTGGTGTCCCGTCGCTCTAGCTTGAGGATCGGGTCTCTATCTCTCTCCCTCTGGACTCCAAAATGCCAGATCTCTTCCTATCCGATCGTCCCTCCGATCCCCCTACTCTAAGTGTGGCTACTCCTATTTATAGGCGAAGGCCCTGGGCCTCTTCCCAAATATTGAGCGGGAAGGGCGCCAACAATTGGCCATTTTGAAGGGGAAAATCGGGTACACTTATCCTGACTAAAGTTGGTCCTCGCCTGCCAAAGGCTCTGGTGATGACGCCTCCTTGGGATCCATGATGACTCCCTTCCAGCCGTTGGGGCTGGTCTTGGTCTTGTTGCACCGAAACGGGTGCCTTTGCTTGATGCTCTCGCCTGCGCTTGCTCCCTTTGCACCAAAGAGGAAAGGAGGACGCTGCGCGGGCTGGCGCCCGAGTGGCGCCCTTGGTCGTCATGGCTTGCGTCATGGGCACCTCGTGAGGTACCCTGCCTTGAACTCTCCGCCTCCTCATGAGCCAACCTGACGAGGTCGTGCCTGAGGAAGCTCCTGGTCGTCCGCCCCGCGAGGCTTGGTCCCTCGCGAGGGTCTTGAGCTTGTGTTGATGAAGATGGGCCGTCCTGGGCCTCCTTTGAGCCACGTCGCAGGCCGCAGGCAGGAAAGTCTGGGGACCCCCGTTCCCAGAACGCCGACACTACTGTATTCCAACTTCTCTATGGTTCATAACATCCGATACTAGCCATAGATTCACCAAAATAAGCAAACAACACACGAAAAACAGAATCTGTCAAAAACAGAACAGTCTGTAGTAATCTGTATCAAACGCATACTTCTGGAACTCCAAAAATTCGAAAATAAATTTCTGGACATGAGGCGTTTATCTATTAATCATCTGCAAAAAGAATCAACTAAATAGCACTCTCCAGTAAAAAGTTGTAGCTAATCTCGTGAGCACTAAAGTTTCTGTTTTTTTACAGCAAGATCAAAAAGACTTAACACAAGTCTTCCCAAAAGTTCTACTTGGCACAAACACTAATTAAAACATAAAACCACATCTAAACAGAAGCTAGATGGATTATTTATTACTAAACAGAACCAAAAAAACAAGAAACTAAATTAAAATTGGGTTGCCTCCCAACAAGCGCTATCATTTAACGCCTCTAGCTAGGCATAAAGGCAAGGATAGATCTAGGTATTGCCATAATGATGGTAAGGTAAATCACGAAAACTCGTCTCATATTCCCTATGTTCAGCAGAAAGCTTTCTTTGTGGCAAGCAAAAGTAATCAAAAGGTCTATATTTAATAGGACAAAAGTCCCCAAGATCAAGCTCGGGAGGTATGGGTTCCTCCTTTGGCCCCTTATATTGCACAACCAATTTATCATTATAAGCATTCTTATGGCAATAAGTCATGAGCCTTTGTTCAAGAGAAAAACCTAAACCGTTGTCCTGAATAGCAAAGTCATCATTAAGTTCAGAAATTCTATCAACTAGAACATCAGTCGGAACCTTTTTTCTAAGATTTTTATTGTAAGCAACATGATCTAAGGATCGTAAGCGCATTAAGTCTTCTTGATTAAAAAGGATAGCCTCTATGGGAGGACGACCAACGTCCACCCTATAATGTGCAAAAATTTCATTGGTCTCTTTCATTATAAATCTGAACTCATGAGCCAAAAAGATAGTAGCCGCTCGCTTAACAGAAGAATGCTCGAAATTTGAAAACTCTAGAAAAATCATTTGTATGCAAGGATGCAAATGAATAAATTGTCTTTCAAGTTCAACTACGAGCAAGGATATAGCATCCTCAAGACTACTAGTTGTATGAAGAATAGATACACCCATAGAGGGTAGGGTACTGGCACAAGTAAAGAAATCTTGAATAACTCCTTTCCCAACAATATTACCGCTACCAATCCGAAACTTTTTAGTGTGTAAAATAGTAGGATCTTCAAGAGGATCATCAAAAACATCAAAGTTTTCCATATTACTATCCTTATCAATGATAACCTCCCCAGTTTCAGACATAACGGCAGCACAGAGAATGATCACACAAGAAGCAAGCGAAGAAAGACGAACGGAAAGAGAGGGCGAATAAAACGGCAAGGGTGAAGTGGGGGAGAGGAAAACGAGAGGCAAATGGCAAATAATGTAATGCGAGGGATAAGAGTTTGTGATAGGTACTTGGTATGTCTTGACTTGTGCGTAGACTAAGACAGCGGCACCAGAAATCCTTCTTGCTACCTCTTGAGCATGCGTTGGTTTTCCCTTGAAGAGGAAAGGGTGATGCAGCAAAGTAGCATAAGTATTTCCCTCAGTTTTTGAGAACCAAGGTATCAATCCAGTAGGAGGCCACACGCGAGTCCCTCGTACCTACACAAACAAATAAGAACCTTGCAACCAACGCGATAATGGGGTTGTCAATCCCTTCATGTCCACTTGCAAAAGTGAGATCTGATAGAGATGATAATATTTTTGGTATTTTTATGATAAAGATTAAAAGTAAATATTGCAGAATAGACGGCGCTAGAAATAGCTAGTTTACGGGAGATTAATATGATGGAAAATAGACCCGGGTGCCATAGGTTTCACTAGTGGCTTCTCTCAAGATAGCATAAGTATTACGGTGGGTGAACAAATTACTATCGAGCAATTGATAGAAAAGTGCATAATTATGAGAATATCTAGGCATGATCATGTACATAGGCATCATGTCCGTGACAAGTAGACCGACTCCTGCCTGCATCTACTACTATTAGTCCACACATCGACCGCTCTCCAGCATGCATCCAGAGTATTAAGTTCATAAGAACATAGTAATGCACTAGGTAAGATGACACGATGTAGAGGGATAAACTCAAGCAATATGATATAAACCCCATCTTGTTATCCTCGATGGCAACAATACAATACATGTCATTGCCCCTACTGTCACTGGGATTGAGCAACGCAAGATTGAACCCCAAGCTAAGCACTTCTCCCATTGCAAGAAAGATCAATCTAGTAGGCCAAACCAAACTGATAATTCGAAGAGACTTGCAAAGATAACCAATCATACATAAAAGAATTCAGAAAAGATTCAAATATTGTTCATATATAATCATGATCATAAACCCACAATTCATTGGATCTCGACAAACACACCGTAAAAGGAGTTACATCGAATAGATCTCCAAGAAGATCGACGAGAACTTTGTATTGAGATCCAAAGAGAGAGAAGAAGCCGTCTAGCTAATAACTATGGACCCAAAGGTCTGTGGTAAACTACTCACACATCATCGGAGAGGCTATGGTGTTGATGTAGAAGCCCTCCGTGATCAGTTCCCCCTCCGTGAGCGCGCCGGAAAAAGGCCCCAAGATGGGATCTCACTGCATGTAAGGTTGCGGCGGTGGAGATAGGGTTCTGTGGTGCTCCTCGATGGTTTCGGGGTACGTAGGTATATATAGGAGGAAGAAGTAGGTAGGTGGAGCCACGAGGGGCCCACGAGGGTGGGGGGCGCTCCCAGGGGGGCACGCGCGCCTCCCTGCCTCGTGGCCTCCTCGGTTGTTTCTTGATGTCCACTCCAAGTCCTCTGGATCCCGTTTGTTCCAAAAATCACGCTCCTGAAGGTTTCATTCCGTTTGGACTCCGTTTGATATTCCTTTTCTGCGAAACACTGAAATAGGCAAAAAACAACAATTTGCACTGGGCTTGGGTTAATAGGTTAGTCCCAAAATAATATAGAAGTGTATAAATAAGCCCATTAACATCCAAAACAGAATATATTATAGCATGGAACAATAAAAAATTATAGATATGTTGGAGATGTATCAAGCATCCCCAAGCTTAATTCCTTCTCGTCCTCGAGTAGGTAAATGATAAAAACAAAAAAATTGATGTGGAATGCTACCTAGCATATTTCTCAATGTAATTTTCTTTATTGTGGCATGAATGTTCAGATCCGAAAGATTCAAGATAAAAGTTTAATATTGACATAAAAATAATAATACTTCAAGTATACTAACCAAGCAATTATGTCTTCTCAAAATAACATAGCCAAAGAAAGCTCATCCCTACAAAATCATATAGTTTGGCCATGCTTCATTTTCATCACACAAGACGCTCTCATCTTGCACAACCCCGATGAAAATCCAAGCAATTGTTTCATACTTAAGTAATCTCAAAAAAATTCAACTTTCACGCAATACATGAGCGTGAGCCATGGATATAGCACTATGGGTGGAATAGAATATAATGATGGGGGTTGTGTGGAGAAGACAAAAAAGAGAAAGTCTCACGTTGACGCGGCTAATCAACGGGCTAGGGAGATGCCCATCAATTGATGTCAATGCAAGGAGTAGGGATTGCCATGCAACGGATGCACTAGAGCTATAAATGTATGAAAGCTCAACAAAATAAACTAAGTATGTGTGCATCCAACTTGCTTGCTCACGAAGACCTAGGGCGTTTGAGGAAGCCCATCGTTGGAATATACAAGCCAAGTTCTATAATGAAAAATTCCCACTAGTATATGAAAGTGACAAAACAAGAGACTCTCTATCATAAAGATCATGGTGCTACTTTGAAGCACAAGTGTGGAAAAATGATAGTAGCATTGTCCCTTTTTATTTCTCTTTATTTCTTTTTTTCTTTTTTCTCTTTTTTTGGGCCTCTCTTTTTTTATTTGGCCTTTCTCTTTTTTTGGGACAATGCTCTATTAATGATGATCATCACAGTTCTATTTATTTACAACTCAATGATTACAACTCGATACTTAGAACAAAATATGACTCTATATGAATGCCTCCGGCGGTGTACCGGGATGGGCAATGAATCAAGAGTGACATGTATGAAACAATATGCATGTTGGCTTTGCCACAAATACGATGTCAACTACATGATCATGCAAGGCAATATGATAATGATGAAGTGTGTCATAATAAACGGAACGGTGGAAAGTTGCATGGCAATATATCTCGGAATGGCTATGGAAATGCCATAATAGGTAGGTATGGTGGCTGTTTTGAGGAAGATATAAGGAGGTTTATGTGTGATAGAGCGTATCATATCACGGGGTTTGGATGCACCGGCGAAGTTTGCACCAACTCTCAAGGTGAGAAAGGGCAATGCACGGTACCGAAGAGGCTAGCAATGATGGAAGGTTGATAGTGCGTATAATCCATGGAATCAACATTAGTCATAAAGAACTCACATACTTATTGCAAAAATCTGCAAGTCATCAAAAACCAAGCACTACGCGCATGCTCCTAGGGGGATAGATTGGTAGGAAATGACCATCGCTCGTCCCCGACCGCCACTCATAAGGATGACAATCAAAGAACACCTCATGTTTCAAATTTGTTACACAATGTTTACCATACGTGCATGCTACGGGACTTGCAAACTTCAACACAAGTATTTCTCAAATTCACAACTACTCAACTAGCACAATTTTAATATCACTATCTCCATATCTCAAAACAATCATCAAGTATCAAACTTCTCCTAGTATTCAATGCACTTATATGGAAGTTTTTATTATATTCATCTTGGATGCCTATCATATTAGGACTAATTTTATAACCAAAGCAAATTACCATGTTGTTCTAAAGGAGTCTCAAAATAATATAAGTGAAGCATGAGAGATCAATTATTTCTATAAAATAAAACCACCACCGTGCTCTAAAAGATATAACTAAAGTACTAGAGCAAAATTGTTTAGCTCAAAAGATATAAGTGAAGCACATAGAGTATTCTAATAAATTCCGATTAATGTGTGTCTCTCCCAAAAGGTGTGTACAGCAAGGATGATTGTGTTGAATTGAAAAGAAAAGACTCAAATCATACAAGACGCTCCAAGCAAAACACATATCATGTGGTGAATGAAAATATAGCTCCAAGTAAAGTTACCGATGGACGAAGACAAAAGAGGGGATGCCTTCCGGGGCATCCCAAAGCTTAGGTTTTTGGTTGTCCTTTGATTTTACCTTGGGGTGCCTTGGGCATCCCGAAGCTTAGGCTCTTTCCACTCCTTGTTCCATAATCCATCAAATCTTTACCCAAAACTTGAAAACTTCACAACACAAAACTTAATAGAAAATCTCGTGAGCTCCGTTAGGGAAAGAAAACAAAACACCACTTCAAGGTATTGTAATGAACTCATTCTTTATTTATATTGGTGTTAAATCTACTGTATTCCAACTTCTCTATGCTTCATAACCTCCGATACTAGCCATAGATTCATGAAAATAATCAAACAACACACGAAAAACAGAATCTGTCAAAAACAGAACAGTCTATAGTAATCTGTATCAAATGCATACTTATGGAACTCCAAAAAATTCTAAAATAACTTTCTGGATGTGAGGCGTTTATCTATTAATCATCTTCAAAAAGAATCAACTAAATAGCACTCTCCAGTAAAAAGTTGTAGCTAATCTCGTGAGCGCTAAAGTGTATGTTTTTTTACAGCTAGATCAAAAAGACTTAACCCAAGTCTTCCCAAAGGTTCTACTTGACACAAACACTAACTAAAACATAAAACCACATCTAAGCAGAAGCTAGATGGATTATTTATTACTAAACAGAACCAAAAAACAAGAAACTAAATAAAATTGGGTTGCCTCCCAACAAGCGCTATCGTTTAACGCCCTTAGCTAGGCATAAAGGCAAGGATAGATCTAGGTATTGCCATAATGATGGTAAGGTAAATCACGAAAACTCATCTCATATTCCCTATGTTCAGCAGCAAGTTTTCTTTGTGGCAAGCAAAAGTAATCAAAAGGGCTATATTTAATAGGACAAAAGTCCCCAAGATCAAGCTCGGGAGGTATGGTTCCTCCTATGGCCCCTTATATTGCACAACCAATTTATCATTATATGCATTCTTATGGCAATAAGTCATGAGCCTTTGTTCAAGAGAAAAACCTAACCCGTTGTTCTGAATAGCAAAGTCATCATTAAGTTCAGAAATTCTATCAACTAGAGCATCGGTAGGAACCTTTTTTCTAAGATTTTCATTGTAAGCAACATGATCTAAGGATCGTAAGCGCATTAAGTCTTCTTGATTAAAAAGGATAGCCTCTATGGGAGGACGACCAGCGTCCACCCTATAATGCGCAAAAATTTCATTGGCCTCTTTCATTATAAATCTGAACTCATGAGCCAAAAAGATAGTAGCCGCTCGCTTAACAGAAGAATGCTCGATATTGGAAAACTATAGAAAAATCCTTTGTATGCAAGGATGCAAATGAATAAATTGTCTTTCAAGTTCAACTACGAGCAAGGATATAGCATCCGCAAGACTACTAGTTCTATGAAGAATAGATCCACCCATAGAGGGTAGGGTACTGGCACAAGTAAAGAAATCTTGAATAACTCCTTTCCCAATAATATTACCGCTACCAATCCGAAACTTTTTAGTGTGTAAAATAGTAGGATCTCCAAGAGGATCATAAAAAACATCAAAGTTTTCCATATTACTATCCTTATCAATGATAACCTCCCCAGTTTCAGACATAACGGCAGCACAGAGAACGATCACACAAGAAGCAAGCGAAGAAAGACGAACAGAAAGAGAGGGAGAATAAAACGGCAAGGGTGAAGTGGGGGAGAGGAAATTGAGAGGCAAATGGCAAATAATGTAATGCGAGGGATAAGAGTTTGTGATGGGTACTTGGTATGTCTTGACTTGTGCGTAGACTCCCTGGCAACAGCGCCAGAAATCCTTCTTGCTACCTCTTGAGCATGCGTTGGTTTTCCCTTGAAAAGGAAAGATTGATGCGGCAAAGTAGCGTAAGTATTTCCCTCAGTTTTTGAGAACCAAGGTATCAATCCAGTAGGAGGCCACACGCAAGTCCCTCGTACCTACACAAACAAATAAGAACCTTGCAACCAACGCGATAAAGGGGTTGTTAATCCCTTCACGACCACTTGCAAAATTGAGATCTGATAGGGACGAAAATATTGTTGGTATATTTATGATAAAGATTAAAAGTAAAGATCGCAAAATAAACGGCAATGGAAATAGCTAGTTGACGGGAGGTTAATATGATGGAAAATAGACCCGGGTGCCATAGGTTTCACTAGTGGCTTCTCTCAAGATAGCATAAGTATTACTATGGGTGAACAAATTACTATCGAGCAATTGATAAAAAAGTGCATAATTATGAGAATATCTTGGCATGATCATGTATATAGGCATCACGTCCATGACAAGTAGACCGACTCCTGCCTGCATCTACTACTATTACTCCACACATTGACCGCTATCCAGCATGCATCTTGAGTACTAAGTTCATAAGAACAGAGTAACGCATTAGGTAAGATGACATGATGTAGAGGGATAAACTCAAGCAATATGATATAAACCCCATCTTGTTATCCTCGATGGCAACAATACAATATGTGTCGTTTCCCTAACATCCTTTGGGATCGAGCAATGCAAGATTGAACCCAAAGCTAAGCACTTCTCCCATTGCAAGAAAGATCAATATAGTAGGCCAAACCAAACTGATAATTCGGAGAGACTTGCAAAGATAACCAATCATACATAAAAGAATTCAGAGAAGATTCAAATATTGTTCATAGATAATCTTGATCATAAACCCACAATTGAACGGATTTCGACAAACACACCGCAAAAGAAGTTACATCAAATAGATCTCCAAGAAGACCGAGGAGATCTTTGTATTGAGATCCAAAGAGAGAGAAGAAGCCATCTAGCTAATAACTATGGACCCGAAGGTCTATGGTAAACTACTCACACATCATCGAAGAGGCTATGGTGTTGATGTAGAAGCCCTCCGTTATCGATTCCCCCTCCGGCGGAGCGCCGAAAAAGGCCCCAAGATGGGATCTCACGAGTACAGAAGGTTGCGGCGGTGGAAATAGGGTTTCGTGGTGCTCCTCGATGGTTTCGGGGTACGTAAGTATATATAGGAGGAAGAAGTAGGTCGGTGGAGCCACGAGGGGCCCACGAGGGTGGCGGCGCGCCTCCCTGCCTCGTGACCTCCTCAGTTGTTTCTTGACGTCCACTCCAAGTCCTCTGGATCACATTGTTCCAAAAATCACGCTCCCGAAGGTTTCATTCCGTTTGGACTCCGTTTGATATTCCTTTTCTGCGAAACACTGAGATAGGCAAAAAAACAGCACTTTGCACTGGGCCTTGGGTTAATAGTTTAGTCCCAAAAATAATATAAAAGTGTATAAATAAGCCCATTAACATCCAAAACAGAATATATTATAGCATGGAACAATAAAAAATTATAGATACGTTGGAGACATATCAAGGGCGGGCGCGTCAATGGGACCCGCATCTGTCGGAGGTTGGGGCGCCTCCTGAGGCGATGGGACCTCCAGAGCCTGGTCACCCGTTGGGGCCTCGGCGGGCCTAAGGTCACCATCCTTCTGAGTTGGGTCATCCGTTGGCGTTGCTGCAGCCCCCGTGGTGTCCTTCGGGTCTCATGCCGCCCCGGCTGGGGGCGCGGTTCGGCACGACGTGTCCTTGGCCTAACGCTCTTCCCGAACCGCTACCAGAGCTGCACTGGCTGAATAAGGAGTGGCGGCGAGGTAAAGCACCAGGGGCTCGAGAGGGCGTGGCACCACCATCACCCGAGGGCTGGTCAGATATCTCTTGATATCTTGAAACGCTTGGTCAGCCTCCGGAGTCCACTCGAACGGGCCCTTCTTCTTCATCAGCTTGAGAATGGTAGAGCGCTCTCTCCCGGCTTGGAGATGAAGCGTCCCAGCGAAGTCACGCAGCTGGAATGCTTCTGCGTCTCCTTGAGGGTTTGTGGTGGGCTCATGTCTTCAATCGCCTTGACCTTCTCTGGGTTGGCCTCGATCCCCCTGTGGGACACGAGGAAGTCCAGCAGTTTGCCGAAGGGGACACCAAATACGCACTTTTCCGGGTTGAGCCGCAAGTCCACCTGGCGCAGGCTTGTGAAGGTCTCCTCCAGGTCTTGAATCAAAGTTCTCGCCTCCCGAGATTTCACCACAATGTCGTCGACGTAGGCTTCAACGTTCCTCCCGAGCTGCTGGCCCAGGGTGATGTGCATCAGCCATTGGAAGGTCGCGCCTGCGTTGCGCAGACCGAACAGAATGCAAGTGTAGCAGTACACCCCGTAAGGGGTCAGGAAGGCCGCCTTCTCCACATCCTCTACTGCCATCTTGGTCTGGTGATAGCCTGAAAACGCATCCAGGAAGCACAGCAGGTCGCACTCGGTGGTGGAGTCAACGATCTAGTCGATGCACGAAAGCGGGAACGGATCTTGGGGACAAGCTTTGTTAAGGTTGGTGAAGTCGACACACATGCGCTCCTTCCCGCCTTTGTTTGGCACAACGACGTGGTTCGCCAGCCACTCGGGGTACCGAACCTCGCGAATGATACCCGCTGCCTCCAGCTTGCGGGTTTCCTGGATGATGAAGGACTGCTTCTCCGTGGACTGTCGCCGTGCCTTCTGCTTCACAGGGCGCACATTGGGGCACACCCTTAAGTGATGCTCGATCACCCCTCTTGGGACCCCTACTAGCTGATTGGGCTCCCAAGTGAATACTTCCTTGTTTGCATGCAAGAACTTTACCAATGCTTCCTCTTGATCTGAGTCAAGGTTGGCAACTATGGTGAAGGTGGCTCTAGAAGACCCATCATCCTCGACCGACACCTGCTTGGTTTCCACCCGATCTTGAGTGAACAACTGCTTCTTCTTGGCCGGCGCAACCTCCTTAACTCTAGAGGTGGCCTTGTCGGCTGGGCGCGCCGTCGCGGCGGCCTTGAGGGCAAGCGGTAGCGCCACCAGAGCCTCCTTGGTATCTCCAACTACGGTCAGGACGCCCTTGCTCCCGGGCATTTTCATGAGGTTGTAGGCCGGATGGGTCGCCGCCATAAACTGAGGCAGAGCTGGGTACCCGAGGATGGCATTGTACGGAAGGCCAATGCGGGCGATGTCGAAGTCAATCAGCTCCATGCGGTAGTTGTCGCGGGTGCCGAAGGTCACGGGAAGACGGGTCTGCCCCAGGGGACTAGAGGAGCCGCCGCCGACCCCGGAGAAGGGCCTGCTGGGGCGGAGCCGCTCGAGCGGTACGTGAAGGAGGCTAAAAGCCTCCATAGAGAGCATGTTGAGGCTAGCGCCGCCGTTGATGAGGGTCTTGGTAACGCCACGCTGCAGATGGTGGGCGTGCAAAGCATTGGGAGCACGCCCGAGCCGACGGTGGTGACGGGATGATCTCCCGAGTCGAAGGTCAGGTCGGCTTTGGGCGCCGCCCAACCTGGAGGAGCCCCCTACCGCGTGGAGGCGGCGCCGATCTGGCGAAAGAACGGCTTAGCATAACGGTCCGAGGGCGGCGCTTGTGAGCCGCCGAGGAGGGCCGCGACAGCGCGGGGCGCCGGTACTGCGAAGTGCTCAGTGAAGAGGTTGCGCAGCTCCTCCCAAGATGTCACCGTAGATCCTGGGAGGTTGAGCTGCCAGGCGTGCGGTGCCCCAGTGAGGGCCATGGAAGCCAGTTGGCCATGACCTTGTCGTCGCCCCCAGCCTTCAAGACGGCCCCTTCATATGCCAACAGAAAAGCTGACGGGTCTGTTGCGCCATCGTAGCGTGGCGGCATCTCTGGCTTGAACTTGGGTGGCCACTGCACCCGCCGCAAGGCGGGGGCCAAGGCTCGGAGCCCCTGGCCCTGCCGCGGGCGTCTGTCGTCGCATTCGGAAGAGCAGTGCCGGCCATGGGGGCGAAGCGCGGTGATGGCGAAGCGCAGATCGACGGAAGGGAAGCTTTGGCGCACCCCTACTTGGCACGCCAAATGTTAGATTTCGGGTTCGGGCAAAACCCTTGAGGTTCGAACACTGGGGTGCACACGAAGATCTCTCTCTCCCTAGATCGCTCTCACAACAATCACAAGGACTAGCTCGACGAACCCAAAGAACAAGAGACAAAAGAGTTTATACTGGTTCGGGCCACCGATGTGGTGTAATACCCTACTCCAGTGTGGTGTGGTGGATTGCCTCTTGGTCTGAGGATGAACTGTTACAAGGGAAGAACAGCCTCCTGAGAAGAGGTGTTCTTGTGCTTGGTGAACTTGTGTGGTTGAGGATGATCTAAATGATCTGTCCCCCTCTATGGTGATGGCTACTCCTATTTATAGAGGCCCTGGTCCTCTCCCCAAATATTGAGCGGGAAGGGATCCAACAACGGCCAAATTCGAAGGGAGACAACTAGTACAAGTTATCCCGGCTAAAGGTGGTCTTCGCCTGCCAAACGCTCTAGTGGTGACGCCGTCTTGGGCTCCAGGGTGACCTCCGTCCTGCTGTCCTGCTGGTCTTGGTCTCCTTGCACCGACATGGAAACCTTTGCCTGATGCCTCTGGACTCCTCGCATGCGCTTGCCTCTTTAGCGCCAAGGAGGAAATGAGGACACTGCGCGCGCTGGCGCCCACCTGGCGCCCGCCTAGCTCCAGTCGTCATGGCTTGCGTCACAGGAATCTCGCGAGGTGTCCCTCGCCTTGATCTCTCCGCCCCTCGCGAGCCGGCCTGGTGAGGCTGCCCCCGAGGAGGTCTTGTGTCGTCCGCCTCGCGAGGCTTGGCCCCTCGCGAGGGTCTTGAGTGTTTGCTGGTGAGGATGGGCCGTACAGGGCCGCTGGTGGAGCCACGCTGTGGGCCGCAGGCAGGCAAGTCTGGGGACCCCCATTCCTAGGGCGCCGACAGTATGGAAGGGAAATGAATGCTCCCTATGGTAGCTTGTGTGATTTCCCTAGATTCCCCCACAGTGATACTAGCAAGAAAGTCTTTATATTCAGATTTGCGAGGTTCACTAACATTGCCCCACTGCGGGAGTTTACAAGCAGTATTAAAATCTTCTAGGTCCATGGTATATGATTTATCATAAAGATCAAATAAAACAGTGTGAGAACTGCGCGAGGATGTAAATTTAAACGTCCTCACAAAGGAATCAGTTAGGTAGTGGTACTGTAGGCACTTATCGGACACGAAGTCCTCAAGATCAGCATTACACACATACGCATCAAATTCATCCTTGATGCCTGCCTGGACCATAAACTCCTCTGACGGCCATTCACAAGGCCGCACTTGAGCTTCCCTCGGAGTTCATCGTCCGACTCACGTATCGCGAGCCTTAGTTCTTGCTTCCTTGAGGAACCACCTTGGTACATTTTCCTATGCATTTTTCTTTCTCTAAAAAATTTCTAAAATTTTAGTGACTCGAAATAGAAGTGAACCAAACTCAACAAGATTGATAGCAACTACTCCCATAAGTGCCTTGAGGCTATATCATGCATTAAAACTACTTTGGACCATATAAATTTGACATGCAAGCTCAAGAACAGGGTCACCTTGGCAACAAAAATTTGCAATAAATAAAGCACTAGAACAAAAACTAATTGGACCATTGCAGGAGTCACATACCGAAGAACAATCCCTCAAAACAATTTTGTGAATGGAGCTTTGTGAAAAGAGATCGAAAATGGCATCAAGATGAGCTAGAACACGGGTTTGAGCTATTGGAGGATTTTTCTGGAGGAAGACAAAGTGAGTGGGTGCTGGAGTAAGTGGAGGGGGTCCACATGGGGCCCATGAAGCAGGGGGCGCGCCCTGTGCCCTCGTGGCCAAATGGTGGGCCCCCTAGTGTGTTCTCAGTGCCAGAAATTCTTAAATATTCTACAAAAAAATCATATTTCATATTCAGGACATTTGGAGAACTTTTATTTTTGGGGTATTTTTATTGCAAGGATAATTCAGAAAACAGACAGAAAATAATACTAATTTTGCTTTGAAAGTAAAAGGAGGGTACAGAGAGTTGTGCTTTCTAACTTCATCCATCTCGTGCTCATCAAAAGGATCCACTAACAAGGTTGATCAAGTCTTGTTAACAAACTCTTTTCGAATAACACTAGGTTACCTCAACGGGGATATGCATGTCCCAACAATAATAATATCATATTTCTTCTTAACAGTAGGAAGAGGGAATTCAAAACCTCCAATAGTAATCGTTGAATTTTCCTAATAGAATTGATACTGTGGACTTGAGGTTGTTTCCTCGGAAAGTGTACCGTATGCTCATTACCATTAACATGAAAAGTGACATTGCCTTTGTTGCAA
The DNA here is from genome assembly GCA_021605145.1 of Aegilops bicornis. Taxonomy (NCBI): domain Eukaryota; kingdom Viridiplantae; phylum Streptophyta; class Magnoliopsida; order Poales; family Poaceae; genus Aegilops; species Aegilops bicornis. The sequence continues at coordinate 338,795,471 of CM038672.1, read as the reverse complement.
TCAATAATAGCCCCTGCAGTATTAAAAAAGGGTCTACCAAGGATAATCGACATACTATCGTCCTCGGGAATATCAAGAATAACAAAGTCCGTTAAAATAGTAATGTTTGCAACCACAACAGGCACATCCTCACAAATACTGACAGGTATAGCAGTTGATTTATCGGCCATTTGCAAAGATATTTCAGTAGGTGTCAACTTATTCAAATCAAGTCTACGATATAAGGAGAGAGGCATAACACTAACACCGGCTCTAATACCACATAAAGCAGTTTTAACATAGTTTCTTTTAGTGGAGCATGGTATAGTTGGTACTCCGGGATCTCCTAGTTTCTTTGGTATTCCACCTTTAAAAGTATAATTGGAAAGCATGGTGGAAGTTTCAGCTTCCGGTATATTTCTTTTATTTGTAGCAATATCTTTCATATACATAGCATAAGGATTCATTTTAAGCATATCAGTCAAACGCATACGCAAAAAGATAGGTCTAATCATTTCAGCAAAGCGCTCAAAATCCTCATCATCCTTTTTTTGGATGGTTTAGGAGGAAAATGCATGGGTTTCTGAACCCATGGTTCTCTTTCTTTGCCGTGCTTACTAGCAACGAAGTCTCTCTTATCATAACGTTGGTTCTTTGATTGTGGGTTATCAAGATCAACAGCAGGTTCAGTCTCTACATCATTGTTATTGCTAGGTTGAGCATCATCATGAACATCATCATTATCAATAGGTTCATGTTCATTACTAGATTGCGTTTCAGCATCAGAAATAGAAATATCATTTGGATTCTCAGGTGTGTCAACAACAGGTTCACTAGAAGCATGCAAAGTCCTATCATTTTTCTTTTTCTTCTTCTTAGAAGGACCAGGTGCATCAACATTAGTTCTCTAAGAATCTTGCTCAACTCTCTTAGGGTGGCCCTCAGGATACAAAGGTTCCTGAGTCATTCTACCCCCTCTAGTCATAACTCTAACAACATTATCATTTTTCTTATTATTTAATTCATTAAGCAAATCATCTTGTGCTTTAAGCACTTGTTCTAGCTGAGTGGTAACCATAGAAGCATGTTTACTAATAGGTTAAGGTCAACTTTAACTCTAGACATATAATCACTCAAGTGTTCAACCATATAAGAATTACGTTTTAATTGTCTACCAACATAAGCATTGAAGTTTTCTTGTCTAACAATAAAATTATCAAACTCATCCAAGCATTGGCTAGCAGACTTATTATGAGGAATATCACCTTCATCAAATCTATAGAGAGAATTTACCTTTACTACATGTGTCGGGTTATTAAGACCATGTATTTCTTCAGTACGGGGTAAATTATTAACATCTTCAGCTTTAATACCCTTTTCTTTCATAGATTTCTTTGCCTCTTGCATATCTTCAGGACAAAAAAATAGAATACCCCTTTTCTTCGGAGTTCGCTTAGGAGTTGGTTCAGGAAGTGTCCAATCATTATCATTACTCAATATATTATTCAATAGCAATTCAGATTGCTCAACAGTTCTTTCACGAAAACACAACCAGCACAACTATCCGGTGGTCTCTGGAAGCATCGGTTAGTCCATTATAAAAGATATCAAGTATTTCATTTTTCTTGAGAGGATGATCGAGGCAAAGCATTAAATGTCGGAGAAGCCTCCCCAAGCTTGTGGGAGACTCTCTTCTTCAATTTGCACAAAATTATATATTTCCCTTAAGGCAGCTTGTTTCTTATGAGCGGGGAAATATTTAGCAGAGAAGTAATAAATCATATCCTGGGGACTACACACACAACCAGGAGCAAGAGAATTAAACCATGTTTTAGCATCACCCTTTAATAAGAGCATAAATAACTTAAGGATATAGTTGTAACAAATTTTTTCCTCATGAGTGAATAGGGTGGCTATATCATTCAATTTAGTAAGATGTGCCACAGTAGTTTCAGATTCATAGCCATAAAAAGGATCAGATTCAACCAAAGTAATTAACTCAGGATCGACAGAGAAATCATAATCCTTATCATAAATACAGATAGGTGAAGTAGCAAAAGCAGGTCCATATTTCATTCTAGGATTCAAAGACTTTTCTTTCAGCTTAGCTAACAGTTTCTTAAGATCATATCTATCTTCGCAAGCAAAAAGGTCTCCAGCAGTTTCTTCATCCATAACATAACCCTTAGGCACATCAGGCAATTCATATCTAGGGGGAGAATCTTCATCATCACTTTCATCAATATTATCTGTTTCAATAATTTCATTCTCTCTAACCCTAGCAAGTTGTTCATCAAGAAATTCACCTAATGGCACGGTATTATCAAGCATAGAAGTAGTTTCATCATAAGCATCATGAATAGCAGAAGTGGCATCATCAATAACATGCGACATATCAGAATCAATAATAGGTGTAGGTGTCGCAAATTTTCTCATAACAGAAGGTGAATCACGTGCAGAGCTAGATGGCAGTTCCTTACCTCCCCTCGTAGTTGAGGGAAAAATATTGATTCTTTCATCTTTCAAGTTCCTCATAGTGATCAACAGATATAAATCCCAAGTGACTCAAAGAATAGAGCTATGCTCCCCGGCAACGGCGCCAGAAAATAGTCTTGATAACCCACAAGTATAGGGGGTCGCAACAGTTTTCGAGGGTAGAGCATTCAACCCAAATTTATTGATTCGACATAAGGGGTGCCAAAGAATATTCTCAAGTATTAGCAGTTGAGTTGTCAATTCAACCGCACCTGAAAGACGTAATATCTGCAGCAAAATATTTAGTAGCAAAGTAGTATGGAAGTAACGGTAACGGTGGCAAAAGTAACAGTCGTAGTTTTTGTAGCAATTGTAACAGTGGCAACGAAAAAGTAACTACGCAAAGATCAATATGTGAAAATCTCGTAGGCAATGGATCAATGATAGATAATTATGTCGGATGCGATTCCTCATGCAACAGTAATAACATAGGGTGACACAGAACTAGCTCCAGTTCATCAATGTAATGTAGGCATGTATTCCAAATATAGTCATACGTGCTTATGGAAAAGAACTTGCATGACATCTTTTGTCCTACCCTCCCGTAGCAACGGGGTCCTATTGGAAACTAAGGGATATTAAGGCCTCCTTTTAATAGAGTACCGGACCAAAGCATTAACACTAAGTGAATACATGAAATCCTCAAACTACGGTCATCACCGGGAGTGGTCCCGATTATTGTCACTTCGGGGTTGCCGGATCATAACACATAGTAGGTGACTATTGACTTGCACGATAGGATCAAGAACTCACATATAATCATGAAAACATTATAGGTTCAGATATGAAATCATGGCACTCGGGCCCTAGTGACAAGCATTAAGCATAGCAAAGTCATAGCAACATCAATCTGAGAACATAATGGATACTAGGGATCAAACCCTAACAAAACTAACTCGATTACATGGTAAATCTCATCCAACCCATCACCGTCCAGCAAGCCTACGATGGGATTGTTGGGGAATGTAGTAATTCCAAAAAATTTCCTACGCACACGCAAGATCATGGTGATGCATAGCAACAAGAGGGGAGAGTGTTGTCTACGTACCCTCGTGGGCGAAGCGAAGCGATCACAACGTAGAGGAAGTAGTCGTCGTTCTCCTCGCGATCCAACCGATCCCAGCGCCGTTACTCCGGCGCCTCGAGTTCTTGGCACACGTTCAGCTCGGTGGCGCTCCTCAGCTCCGATCCGGCAAAGCTCCGGGGAGAGAGTTCCGTCGGCCTGACGGCGTGGTGGCGATCTTGATGTTCTACCGTCGCGAGGCTTCGCCTAAGCACCGCTTCTGATATGACCAAGGTGGAATATGGTGGAGGGGGCACCGCACACGGCTAAGAGATCCAAGAGATCAATTGTTGTGTCTTTGGTGCTAGCCCTGCCCCTCTATTTATATGTTGAGCCCGGGGTGAAACTTGGAGCAAAAGCCTCCTCAAAGTCGGTTTTGCAGAAAGGCAAGAGTCCCACTCGGACTCAGGACCAAACGCCACAATCCTTGGCGTCGGCCCGAACGCCATGGGCCTCGGCGTCTGGCCCAGGGCCAGACGCCAGGGTCTCCGGCGTTTGGCCCCCTGGCCTCCACAAAACTCCTTTTGCACCGACCTAAAGCCTCATGGGCTTGACCCCTTAGCCTAAACATATCATCCAATATATGAATCTTTACGTCTCGACCATTTCGAGACTCCTCGTCATGTCCCCGATCTCATCCGGGACTCGAACTCCTTCGGTACATCAAAATACACAAAACTCATAATATAACCGTCATCGAAACCTTAGCGTGTGGACCCTACGGTTCGAGAACAATGTAGACATGACCGAGACACGTCTTGGTCAATAACCAATAAGCGGGACACGGATGCCCATATTGGCTCCTACATATTCTACGAAGATCTTTATCGGTCGGACCGCATAACAACATACGTTGTTCCCTTTGTCATCGGTATGTTACTTGCCCGAGATTCGATCGTCGGTATCCAATACCTAGTTCAATCTCAATTCTTGGCAAGTCTCTTTACTCGTTCCGTAATACATCATCTCACAGCTAACTCATTAGTTGTAATGCTTGCAAGGCTTAGTGATGTGTATTACCGAGAGGGCCCAGAGATACCTCTCCGAGCAATCGGAGTGACAAATCCTAATCTCGAAATACGCCAACCCAACATCTGCCTTTGGAGACACAGTAGTACTCCTTTATAATCACCCGATTACGTTGTGACGTTTGGTAGTACCCAAAGTGTTCCTCCGGTAAAGGGAGTTGCATATTCTCATAGTTATAGGAACATGCATAAGTCATGGATAAAAGCAATAGCAACATACTAAACGATCGGGTGCTAAGCTAATGGAATGGGTCATGTCAATCAGATCATTCAACCAATGATGTGACCTTGTTAATCAAATGACAACTCCTTTGTCTATGGTTAGGAAACATAACCATCTTTGATTAACAAGCTAGTCTAGTAGAGGCATACTAGTGACACTCTGTTTGTCTATATATTCACACATGTATTATGTTTCCTGTTAATACAATTCTAGCATGAATAATAAACATTTATCATGATGTAAGGAAATAAATAATAACTTTATTATTGCCTCTAGGGCATATTTCCTTCAGTCTCCCACTTGCACTAGAGTCAATAATCTAGATCACATCACCATGTGATTAACATCGATAGTTCACATCATCATGTGATTAACACCCATAGTTCACATCGCCATGTGACCAACACCCAAAGGGTTTACTAGATTCAGTAATCTAGTTCACATCGCTATGTGATTAACACCCAAAGAGTACTAAGGTGTGATCATGTTTTGCTTGTGAGAGAATCTTAGTCAACGGGTCTTTCATATTCAGATCCGTTATGTATTTTGCAATTTTCTATGTCTACAATGCTCTGCGGAGCTACTCTAGCTAATTGCTCCCACTTTCAATATGTATCTAGATCGAGACTTAGAGTCATCCAGATCGGTGTCAAAACTTGCATCGGCGTAACCCTTTACGACGAACCTTTTGTCACTTCCATAATCGAGAAACATATCCTTATTCCACTAAGGATAATTTTGACCGCTGTCGATGATCTACTCCTAGATCACTATTGTACTCCCTTGCCAAACTCAAAGTGTAGGGTATACAATAGATCTGGTACACAGCATGGCATACTTTATAGAACCTATGGCCAAGGCATAGGGAATGACTTTCATTCTCTTTCTATCTTCTGCCGTGGTCGGGTTTTGAGTCTTACTCAATTTCACACATTGTAACACAGGCAAGAACTCTTTCTTTGATTGTTCCATTTTGAACTACTTCAAAATCTTGTCAAGGTATGTACTCATTGAAAAAACTTATCAAGCGTCTTGATCTATCTCTATAGATCTTGATGCTCAATATGTAAGCAGCTCCACCGAGGTCTTTCTTTGAAAAACTCCTTTCAAATACTCCTTTATGCTTTGCCGAATAATTCTACATTATTTCCGATCAACAATATGTCATTCACATATACTTATCAGAAATGTTGTAGTGCTCCCACTCACTTTCTTGTAAATACAGGCTTCTCCAAAAGTCTCATATAAAACCATATGCTTTGGTCACACTATCAAAGCGTTTATTCCAACTCCGAGATGCTTGCACCAGTCCATAGATGGATCATTTGGAGCTTGCACATTTTGTTAGCTCCTTTAGGATTGACAAAACCTTCTGGTTGCATCATATACAACTCTTCTTTAATAAATCCATTAAAGAATGTAGTTTTGACATCCATTTGCCAGATTTCATAAAATGTGGCAATTGCTAACATGATTCGGACAGACTTAAGCATCGCTACAGTTTGAGAAAATCTCATTGTAGTCAACACCTTGAACTTGTCGAAAACCTTTTGTGACAAGTCGAGCTTTGTAGATAGCAACACTACTATCAGTGTCCGTCTTCCTCTTGAAGATCCATTTATTTAACATGGCTTGCTGATCATCGAGCAAGTCAATCAAAGTCCATACTTTTGTTTTCATACATGGATCATATCTCAGATTTTATGGCCTCAAGCCATTTCGCGGAATCTGGGCTTATCATCGCTTCCTCATAGTTCGTAGGTTCATCATGGTCTAGTAACATGACTTCCAGAACATGATTACCATACTACTCTGGTGCGGATCTTACTCTGGAAGACCTACGAGGTTTGGTAGCAACTTGATCTGAAGTTTCATGATCATCATCATTAACTTCCTCACTAATTGGTGTAGGAATCACTGGAACTGATTTCTGTGATGAACTACTTTCCAATAAGGGAGAAGGTATAATTACCTCATCAAGTTCTACTTTCCTCCCACTCACTTCTTTCGAGAGAAACTTCTTCTCTAGAAAGGATCCATCTTAGCAACGAAAAACTTGCCTTCGGATCTGTGATAGAAGGTGTACCCAATAGTTACCTTTGGGTATTCTATGAAGACGCACTTCTCCGATTTGGGTTTGAGCTTATCGGTGAAAACCTTTTCACATAAGCATCACAACTCCAAACTTTTAAGAAACGATACTTAGGTTTCTTTGTTAAACCATAGTTCATATGGTGTCGTCTCAACGGATTTAGATGGTGCCCTATTAAACGTGAATGCAGATGTCTCTAATGCATAACCCCAAAATGATAGTGGTAAACCGATAAGAGACATCATAGATCGCACCATATCAAATAAAGTGCGGTTACGACGTTCGGACACACCATAACATTGTGGTGTTCCGGTGGCGTGAGCTGTGAAACTATTCCACATTATTTTAATTGAAGACCAAACTCAGAACTCAATTATTCGTCTTTGCGATTAGATCGCAGAAACTTTATTTTCTTGTTACGATGATTTTTCCACTTCACTCTGAAATTCTTTGAACCTTTCAACTATTTCTGGACTTATGTTTCATCAAGTAGATATACCCATATCTGCTCAAATCATCTTGTGAAAGTCGGAAAATAACGATACTTGCCACGAGCATCAACACTCATTGGATCGCATACATCGGTATGTATTATTTCCAATAAGTCAAGAGCTTGTTCCATTGTTCCGAGAACGGAGTTTTAGTCATCTTGCCCAAACGGCACGGTTACGCAAGCATCAAATGATTCATAATCAAGTGATTCCAAAAGTCCATCAAGATGGAGTTTTCTTCATGCGCTTTACACCAATATGACCTAAACGGCAAGTGCCACAAATAAGTTGCACTATCATTATTAACTTTGCATCTTTTGGTTTCAATATTATGAATATGTGTATCACTATGATCGAGATCCAATGAATCATTTTCATTGGGTGTGTAACCATATAAGGTTTTATTCATGTAAATGTAACAACAATTTATTCTCTTACTTAAATGAATAACCGTATTGCAATAAACATGATCAAATCATACTTATGCTCAACACCAAATAACACTTATTTAGGTTCCATACTAATCCCGAAAGTATAGGGAGTGTGCGATGATGATCATATCAATCTTGGAACTACTTCCAACACTCATCTTCACTACCCCTTCAACTAGTTTCTGTTCATTACGCAACTCCGTTTCAAGTTACTACTCTTAGCAACTGAACCAGTATCAAATACCGAGGGGTTGCTACGAACACTAGTAAAATACACATCAATAATCTGTATCTCAAATATACCTTTGTTCACTTTGCCATCCTTCTTATCCGCCAAATACTTGGGGTAGTTCCGCTTCTAGTGACCAGTTCCATTGCAGCAAAAGCACTTAGTCTCGTGCTTAGGTCCAGACTTGGGCTTCTTCACTCGAGCAACAACTTGCTTGCCGTTCTTCTTGAAGTTCCCCTTCTTCCCTTTGCCCTTTTCCTTGAGACTAGTGGTCTTGTCAATCATCAACACTTGATGCTCTTTCTTGATTTCTACCTTCGTCGATTTCAACATCACGAAGAGCTCGGGAATCGTTTCGTCATCCCTTGCATACTATAGTTCCTCACGAAGTTCTAGTAACTTAGTGTTGTTGACTAGAGAATTGTGTCAATCACTATCTTATCTGGAAGATTAAATCCCAATTCATTCAAGCGATGTAAGTACCCAGACAATCTGAGAACAAGCTCACTAGTTGAGCGATTCTCATCCAACTTTTAGCTAAAGAACTTGTTGGAGATATCATATCTCTCAACTCAGGTATTTGCTTGAAATATTAACTTCAATTCCTGGAACATCTCATATGGTCCATGACGTTCAAAACGTCTTTGAAGTCCCGATTCTAAGCTGTTAAGTATGGTGCACTAAACTATCAAGTAGTCATCATATTGAGCTAGCCAAACATTCATAACGTCTACATTTGCTCCTGCAATAGGTCTGTCACCTAGCGGTGCATTAAGGACATAATTCTTCAGGCAGCAATGAGGATAAACCTCGGATCACGGATCCAATCCGCATCATTGCTACTAACATTTTTCAATACAATTTTCTCTAGGAACACATATAAAAACATAGGGAAGCAACAACGCGAGCTATTGATCTACAACATAATTTGCAAAATACTACCAGGACTAAGTTCATGATAAATTAAAGTTCAATTAATCATATTACTGAAGAACTCCCACTTAGACAGACATCTCTCTAGTCATCTAAGTGATCACGTGATCCAAATCAACTAAACCATAACCGATCATCACGTGAGATGGAGTAGTTTTCAATGGTGAACATCACTATGTTGATCATATCTACTATATGATTCACGCTCGACCTTTCGGTCTCCGTGTTCCGAGGCCATATCTGCATATGCTAGGCTCGTCAAGTATAACCTGAGTATTCCGCGTGCAAAACTGGCTTGCACCCGTTGTAGATGGACGTAGAGCTTATCACACCCGATCATCACGTGGTGTCTCGCACGATTTAACTTTGGCAACGGTGCATACTCAGGAGAACACTACTTGATAATTTTAGTGAGAGATCATCTTAAAATGCTACCGCCAATCAAAGCAAAATAAGATGCATAAAGGATAAACATCACATGCAATCAATATAAGTGATATGATATGGCCATCATCATCTTGTGCTTGTGATCTCCATCTCCGAAGCATCGTCGTGATCACCATCGTCACCGGCGCGACACCTTGATCTCCATCGTAGCATCGTTTGTCGTTTACGCCATCTATTGCTTCTACGACTATCGCTACCGCTTAGTGATAAAGTAAAGCAATTACAGGGCGTTTGCATTTCATACAATAAAGCGACAACCATATGGCTCCTGCCGCCGTCGATACCTTCGGTTACAAAACATGATCATCTCATACAATAAAATATAGCATCACGTCTTGACCATATCACATCACAACATGCCCTGCAAAAACAAGTTAGACGTCTTCTACTTTGTTGTTGCAAATTTTACGTGGCTGCTACGGGCTTAAGCAAGAACCAATCTCACCTACGCATCAAGACCACAACGATACTTCACAAATAGACTCCGTTTAACCTTCTCAAGGACCGGGCGTAGCCACACTCAGTTCAACTAAAGTGAGAGAGACAGACACCCGCCAGCCACCTTTAAGCACGAGTGCTCGTAGCAGTGAAACCAGTCTCGCGTAAGCGTCTGGCGTAATGTCGGTCCGGGCCGCTTCATCTCACAATACCGCTGAACCAAAGTATGACATGCTTTGGTAGGCAAGATGACTTGTATCGCCCACAACTCACTTGTGTTCTACTCGTGCAAAACATCAAACCATAAAAACCTAGGCTCGGATGCCTTTGTTGGGGAACGTAGTAATTTCAAAAATTTCCTACGCACACGCAAGATCATGGTGATGCATAGCAACGAGAGGGAGAGTGTTGTCTATGTACCATCGTGAGACCGAAGCGGAAGCGATCACAACGTAGAGGAAGTAGTCGACGTTCTCCTCGCGATCCAACCGATCCCAGCGCCGTTACTCCGGCGCCCGAAGTTCTTGGCACACGTTCAGCTCGGTGGCGCTCCTCAGTTCGATCCGCAAAGCTCCGGGAGAGAGAGTTCCACAAGACGACGGCGTGGTGACGATCTTGATGTTCTACCGACGCAGGCTTCGCCTAAGCACCGCTACGATATGACCGAGGTGGAATATGGTGGAGGGGGCACCGACACGGCTAAGAGATCCAAGAGATCAATTGTTGTGTCTTTGGTGCTAGCCCTGCCCCTCTATTTATATGTTGAGCCCCGGTCGAAACTTGGAGCAAAAGCCTCCTCAAAGTCGGTTTTGCCCGAAAGGCAAGAGTCCCACTCGGACTCCAGGACCAAACGCCACAATCCTTGGCGTCGCCCAGACGCCATGGGCCTCGGCGTCGCCCAGGCCGACGCCAGGTCTCCGGCGTTTGGCCCCCTCGGCCTCCGCATAAAACTCCTTTTGCACCGACCTAAAGCCTCATGGGCTTGACCCTTGGCCTAAACATATCATCCAATATATGAATCTTTACGTCTCGACCATTTCGAGACTCCTCGTCATGTCCCCGATCTCATCCGGGACTCGAACTCCTTCGGTACATCAAAATACACAAAACTCATAATATAACCGCCATCGAAACCTTAAGCGTGCGGACCCTACGGTTCGAGAACAATGTAGACATGACCGAGACACGTCTCCGGTCAATAACCAATAGCGGGACCTGGATGCCCATATTGGCTCCTACATATTCTACGAAGATTTTTATCGGTCGAGACCGCATAACAACATACGTTGTTCCCTTTGTCATCGGTATGTTACTTGCCCGAGATTCGATCGTCGGTATCCAATACCTAGTTCAATCTCAAGCATCGGGCAAGTCTCTTTACTCGTTCCGTAATACATCATCTCACAGCTAACTCATTAGTTGTAATGCTTGCAAGGCTTAGTGATATGAATTACCGAGAGGGCCCAGAGATACCTCTCCGACAATCGGAGTGACAAATCCTAATCTCGAAATACGCCAACCCAACATCTGCCTTTGGAGACACCTGTAGTACTCCTTTATAATCACCCGATTACGTTGTGACGTTTGGTAGTACCCAAAGTGTTCCTCCGTAAACGGAGTTGCATATTCTCATAGTTATAGGAACATGCATAAGTCATGGATAAAAGCAATAGCAACATACTAAACGATCGGGTGCTAAGCTAATGGAATGGGTCATGTCAATCAGATCATTCAACCAATGATGTGACCTTGTTAATCAAATGACAACTCCTTTGTCTATGGTTAGGAAACATAACCTTCTTTGATTAACAAGCTAGTCTAGTAGAGGCATACTTGTGACACTCTGTTTGTCTATATATTCACACATGTATTATGTTTCCTGTTAATACAATTCTAGCATGAATAATAAACATTTATCATGATATAAGGAAATAAATAATAACTTTATTATTGCCTCTAGGGCATATTTCCTTCAGTCTCCCACTTGCACTAGAGCCAATAATCTAGATCACATCACCATGTGATTAACATCGATAGTTCACATCATCATGTGATTAACACCCATAGTTCACATCGCCATGTGACCAACACCCAAAGGGTTTACTAGATTCAGTAATCTAGTTCACATCGCTATGTGATTAACACCCAAAGAGTACTAAGGTGTGATCATGTTTTGCTTGTGAGAGAATCTTAGTCAACGGGTCTTTCATATTCAGATCCGTTATGTATTTTGCGATTTTCTATGTCTACAATGCTCTGCACGGAGCTACTCTAGCTAATTGTTCCCACTTTCAATATGTATCTAGATCGAGACTTAAAGTCATCCAGATCGGTGTCAAAACTTGCATCGACGTAACCCTTTACGACAAACCTTTTGTCACTTCCATAATCGAGAAACATATCCTTATTCCACTAAGGATAATTTTGACCGCTGTCAAAGGATCTACTCCTAGATCACTATTGTACTCCTTGCCAAACTCAAAGGTAGGGTATACAATAGATCTGGTACACAGCATGGCATACTTTATAGAACCTATGGCCAAGGCATAGGGAATGACTTTCATTCTCTTTCTATCTTCTGCCGTGGTCGGGTTTTGAGTCTTACTCAATTTCACACCTTGTAACACAGGCAAGAACTCTTTCTTTGACTGTTCCATTTTGAACTACTTCAAAATCTTGTCAAGGTATGTACTCATTGGAAAAAAAAAACTTATCAAGCGTCTTGATCTATCTCTATAGATCTTGATGCTCAATATGTAAGCAGCTTCACCGAGGTCTTTCTTTGAAAAACTCCTTTCAAACACTCCTTTATGCTTTGCAGAATAATTCTACATTATTTCCGATCTACAATATGTCATTCACATATACTTATCGTAAATGATGTAGTGCTCCCACTCACTTTCTAGTAATTACAGGCTTCACCGCAAGTCAGATAAAACTATATGCTATGATCAACTTATCAAAGCATGTATTCCAACTCTGAGATGCTTGCACCAGTCCATAGATGGATCATGGAGCTTGCATATTTTGTTAGCACCTTTAGGATTTACAAAACCTTCTCGTTGCATCATATACAACTCTTCTTTAATAAATCCATTAAGGAATGCAGTTTTGTTTATCCATTTGCCAGATTTCATAAAATGCGGCAATTGCTAACATGATTCGGACAGACTTAAGCATAGATACGAGTGAGAAACTCTCATCGTAGTCAACATCTTGAACTTGTCGAAAAACTTTTGCGACAATTCTAGCTTTGTAGACAGTAACACTACTATCAGCGTCCGTCTTCCTCTTGAAGATCCATTTATTTTCTATGGTTTGCCGATCATCGGGCAAATCCATCAAAGTCCATACTTTGTTCTCATACATGGATCATATCTCAGATTTCATGGCCTCAAACCATTTTATGGAATCTGGGCTTATCATCGCTTCCTCATAGTTCGTAGGTTCATCATGGTCTAGTAACATGACTTCCGTAACATGATTACCGTACTACTACAGTGCGGATCTTACTCTGGAAGACCTACGAGGTTTGGTAGCAACTTGATCTGAAGTTTCATGATCATCATCATTAACTTCCTCACTAATTGGTGTAGGAATCATCGAACTGATTTACGTGATGAACTACTTTCCAATAAGGGAGAAGGTATAATTACCTCATCAAGTTCTACTTTCCTCCCACTCACTTCTTTCGAGAGAAACTTCTTCTCTAGAAAGGATCCATCTTAGCAACGAAAAACTTGCCTTCGGATCTGTGATAGGAGGTGTACCCAATAGTTACCTTTGGGTATTCTATGAAGACGCACTTCTCCGATTTGGGTTTGAGCTTATCGGTGAAAACTTTTTCACATAAGCATCACAACTCCAAACTTTTAAGAAAGCGACAGCTTAGGTTTCTTGTTAAACCATAGTTCATATGGTGTCGTCTCAACGGATTTAGATGGTGCCCTATTAAACGTGAATGCAGCTGTCTCTAATGCATAACCCCAAAATAATAGTGGTAAACCGATAAGAGACATCATAGATCGCACCATATCAAATAAAGTGAGGTTACGACGTTCGGACACACCATAACATTGTGGTGTTCTAGGTGGCGTGAGCTGTGAAACTATTCCACATTATTTTAATTGAAGACCAAACTCGTAACTCAATTATTCGTCTTTGCGATTAGATCGCAGAAACTTTATTTTCTTGTTACGATGATTTTTCCACTTCAATCTGAAATTCTTTGAACCTTTCAACTATTTCAGACTTATGTTTCATCAAGTAGATATACCCATATCTGCTCAAATCATCTTGTGAAAGTCGAAAATAACGATACTTGCCACGAGCATCAACACTCATTGGATCGCATACATCGGTATGTATTATTTCCAATAAGTCAAGAGCTTGTTCCATTGTTCCGGAGAACGGAGTTTTAGTCATCTTGCCTAAACGGCACGGTTCGCAAGCATCAAATGATTCATAATCAAGTGATTCCAAAAGTCCATCAAGATGGAGTTTTCTTCATGCGCTTTACACCAATATGACCTAAACGGCGATTACACAAATAAGTTGCACTATCATTATTAATTTTGCATCTTTTGGTTTCAATATTATGAATATGTGTATCATTATGATCGAGATCCAATGAATCATTTTCATTGGGTGCCATATAAGGTTTTATTCATGTAAACAGAACAACAATTTATTCTCTTACTTAAATGAATAACCGTATTGCAATAAACATGATCAAATCATACTTATGCTCAACACCAAATAACACTTATTTAGGTTCCATACTAATCCCGAAAGTATAGGCAGTGTGCGATGATGATCATATCAATCTTGGAACTACTTCCAACACTCATCTTCACTTCCCTTCAACTAGTTTCTGTTCATTCCGCAACTCCCGTTTCAAGTTACTACTCTTAGCAACTGAACCAGTATCAAATACCGAGGGGTTGCTACGAACACTAGTAAAATACGCATCAATAATCTGTATCTCAAATATACCTTTGTTCACTTTGCCATCCTTCTTATCCGCCAAATACTTGGGGTAGTTCCGCTTCTAGTGACCAGTTCCATTGCAGCAAAAGCACTTAGTCTCGTGCTTAGGTCCAGACTTGGGCTTCTTCACTCGAGCAGCAACTTGCTTGCCGCTCTTCTTGAAGTTCCCCTTCTTCCTTTGCCCTTTTCCTTGAGACTAGTGGTCTTGTCAATCATCAACACTTGATGCTCTTTCTTGATTTCTACCTTCGCCGATTTCAACATCATGAAGAGCTCGGGAATCGTTTCGTCATCCCTTGCATACTATAGTTCATCACGAAGTTCTAGTAACTTAGTGTTGGTGACTAGAGAATTCTGTCAATCACTATCTTATCCGGAAGATTAACTCCCACTTGATTCAAGCCATTGAAGTACCTGCATAATCGAGAACATGCTCACTAGTTGAGCGATTCTCTTCCATCTTTTAGCTATAGAACTTGTTGGAGATTTCATATCTCTCAACTCGGTATTTGCTTGAAATATTAACTTCAATTCCTGGAACATCTCATATGGTCCATGACGCTCAAAACGCCTTTGAAGTCCCGATTCTAAGCTGTTAAGTATGGTGCACTAAACTATCAAGTAGTCATCATATTGAGCTAGCCAAACGCTCATAACGCCTACATTTGCTCCTGCAATAGGTCCGCTACCTAGCGGTGCATTAAGGACATAATTCTTCCAGGCAGCAATGAGGATAAACCTCAGATCACGGATCCAATCCGCATCATTGCTACTAACATTTTTCAATACAATTTTCTCTAGGAACACATATAAAAACATAGGGAAGCAACAACGCGAGCTATTGATCTACAACATAATTTGCAAAATATTACCACGACTAAGTTCATGATAAATTAAAGTTCAATTAATCATATTACTTAAGAACTCCCACTTAGATAGACATCTCTCTAGTCATCTAAGTGATCACGTGATCCAAATCAACTAAACCATAACCGATCATCACGTGAGATGGAGTAGTTTTCAATGGTGAACATCTTATGTTGATCATATCTACTATATGATTCACGCCGACCTTTCGGTCTCCGTGTTCCGAGGCCATATCTGCATATGCTAGGCTCGTCAAGTATAACTCGAGTATTCTCAAGGCAGCAAAACTGGCTTGCACCCGTTGTAGATGGACGTAGAGCTTATCACACCCGATCATCACGCGGGTGTCTCTAAGCACGCATTTAACTTTGGCAACGGTGCATACTCGTGGAGAACACTACTTGATAATTTTAGTGAGAGATCATCTTAAAATGCTACCGTCAATCAAAGCAAAATAAGATGCATAAAGGATAAACATCACATGCAATCAATATAAGTGATATGATATGGCCATCATCATCTTGTGCTTGTGATCTCCATCTCAAGCACCATCGTGATCACCATCGCCACCGCGCGACACCTTGATCTCCATCGTAGCATCGTTGTCGCCACGCCATCTATTGCTTCTACGACTATTGCTACCGCTTATTGATAAATTAAAGCAATTACCGTGTGTTTGCATTTCATACAATAAAGCGACAACCATATGGCTCCAGCCAGTTGCCGATAACTTCGGTTACATAACATGATCATCTCATACAATAAAATATAGCATCACGTCTTGACCATATCACATCACAACATGCCCTGCAAAAACAAGTTAGACGCCCTCTACTTTGTTGTTGCAAATTTTACGTGGCTGCTATGGGCTTAAGTAAGAACCAATCTCACCTACGCATCAAGACCACAACGATACTTCGTTAATTAGACTCCGTTTTAACCTTCTCAAGGACCGGGCGTAGCCACACTCGGTTCAACTAAAGTGAGAGAGACAGACACCCGCCAGCCACCTTTAAGCACGAAAGTGCTCGTAACGGTGAAACCAGTCTCGTAAGCGTCACGCGTAATGTCGGTCCGGCCGCTTCATCTCACAATACCGCTGAACCAAAGTATGACATGCTGGTAGGCAGTATGACTTGTATCGCCCACAACTCACTTGTGTTCTACTCATGCAAAACATCAAACCATAAAAACCTAGGCTCGGCTGCCACTGTTGGGGAACGTAGTAATTTCAAAATTTTCCTACGCACACGCAAGATCATGGTGATGCATAGCAACGAGAGGAGAGTGTTGTCTATGTACCCTCAGAGACCAAGCGGAAGCGATCACAACGTAGAGGAAGTAGTCGACGTTCTCCTCGCGATCCAACCGATCCCAGCGCCAGCATTCTCGCCCGAAGTTCTTGGCACACGCTCAGCTCGGTGACGCCTCCTCGAGCTCCGATCCAGAAAGCTCCGGGAGAGAGAGTTCCACAAGACGACGCGCAGGACGATCTTGATGTTCTACCGATGCGTGGCTTCGCCTAAGCACCGCCACGATATGACCGAGGTGGAATATGGTGGAGGGGCACCGCACATGGCTAAGAGATCCAAGAGATCAATTGTTGTGTCTTTGGTGCTAGCCCTGCCCCTCTATTTATATGTTGAGCCCGGGTCGAAACTTGGAGCAAAAGCCTCCTCAAAGTCGGTTTTGCCCGAAAGGCAAGAGTCCCACTGGACTCCAGGACCAAACGCCACAATCCTTGGCGTCTGGCCCAGACGCCATGGGCCTCGGCGTCTGGCCCAGGCCGACGCCAGGTCTCCGACGTTTGGCCCCCGGCCTCCGCATAAAACTCCTTTTCCACCGACCTAAAGCCTCATGGGCTTGACCCTTGGCCTAAACATATCATCCAATATATGAATCTTTACGTCTCGACCATTTCGAGACTCCTCGTCATGTCCCCGATCTCATCCGGACTCCGAACTCCTTCGGTACATCAAAATACACAAAACTCATAATATAACCGCTATCGAAACCTTAAGCGTGTGGACCCTACGGTTGGAGAACAATGTAGACATGACCGAGACACGCCTCCGTCAATAACCAATAAGCGGGACCTGGATGCCCATATTGGCTCCTACATATTCTACGAAGATCTTTATCGGTCGACCGCATAACAACATACGTTGTTCCCTTTGTCATCGGTATGTTACTTGCCCGAGATTCGATCGCCGGTATCCAATACCTAGTTCAATCTCGTTCTTGGCAAGTCTCTTTACTCGCTCCGTAATACATCATCTCACAGCTAACTCATTAGTTGTAATGCTTGCAAGGCTTAGTGATGTGTATTACCGAGAGGGCCCAGAGATACCTCTCCGACAATCGGAGTGACAAATCCTAATCTCGAAATACGCCAACCCAACATCTGCCTTTGGAGACACTGTAGTACTCCTTTATAATCACCCGATTACGTTGTGACGTTTGGTAGTACCCAAAGTGTTCCTCCGTAAACGGAGTTGCATATTCTCATAGTTATAGGAACATGCATAAGTCATGGATAAAAGCAATAGCAACATACTAAACGATCGGGTGCTAAGCTAATGGAATGGGTCATGTCAATCAGATCATTCAACCAATGATGTGACCTTGTTAATCAAATGACAACTCCTTTGTCTATGGTTAGGAAACATAACCATCTTTGATTAACAAGCTAGTCTAGTAGAGGCATACTAGTGACACTGTTTGTCTATATATTCACACATGTATTATGTTTCCTGTTAATACAATTCTAGCATGAATAATAAACATTTATCATGATGTAAGGAAATAAATAATAACTTTATTATTGCCTCTAGGGCATATTTCCTTCAGGGATTACTCACACACGGCGGTGAGCATCATGAAATTGGTGATGGAGGATGGTTGATGATGACGATGGCGGCGGATTCCCCTCTCCGGTGCCCCGAACAGACTCCAGATCAGCCCTCCCGGGGAACATTAGGGCTTGGCGGGGCCTCCGTATCGTAAAACGTGATGAATCCTTCTCTTCGATTTTCTTCCTCCCCGAAGGTGAATATATGGAGTTGGGGTTGAGTTCGGTGGAGTCCTAGGGGGCTCACGAGGCAGGGGGCGCGCCCTGCACCCTCGTGGACAGGGTGTGGGCCCCCCTGATGTTGATTCTTTCGCCAGTATTTTTCATTAATTCGAAAACGTGTCTCCATGGATTTTCAAGTCATTCTGGTAAATTTTATTTCTACAGAAAAATAACACCATGGCAGTTCTGCTGAAAACAGCGCCAGTCCGGGTTAGTTCCATTCAAATCATGCAAGTTAGAGTCCAAAACAAGGGCGAAAGTGTTTGGAAAAGTAGATATGTTGGAGACGTATCAATGACATAGCCTGCCACAGGCCGTCACTGTCTATGACCTCGATGTCGTAGCCGGCGACCGAAACATGCCCGCATACTCTAGCCCACTCCTTGAGTGCCTGCCGCCAGTAATGGTCGTCAGCTTCCTCGGCGACGTCTGGCGTAGAGACCACGATACACCTCTTTTGGGCCAGTTGCTCCTCGAGCTCCATGGGAAGCGTAGCCGGGCTTAGGCTGCGACGCTCTGGAGTGGGGGTGGGGATGGGGATCTGTGTGAAAGGGGGCATTTGGCAGGCATCATCTAAGAAACTCAGGGCGGACTGGGTATGGAGATCGGTGGGTAAGCTGCAGGGGCAAATCGGCAGATGTTGACCGTCACGCCCAATATGCGATACTATCCTAAAGAGCCTCGAAGGTCCCACCAAGGATAGAACTGCATATTGACACGCTTTTTCAAGGTGGATATCATTACATCAACATTACATAATAGATGGGGATACATACCAGGCATACAAATGCCGCAAGAATACATCATTACAACATACATAGAACAACATCCGACTACGGATGAAACACAAACAGAATCTCAAACGACATCCACCCTGCTAGCCCAGGCTGCCGACCAGGAACCTATCCCTCGAACGAAGAAGAAGCGGAACAAGAACTCCAAAACAATAAACATCTCTCTCGCATCATGATCATCGCATTACCTGTACCTGCAACTGTTGGTGTAGTAATCTGTGTGCCATGAGGACTCAGCAATCCCATTACCATGGGTATCAAGACTAGCAAGGCATAATGGGTATGGAAGGGGTAAAGTGGTGAGGTTGCAGCAGCGACTAAGCAATATATGGTGGCTAAGTTACGAATACAAGAGTAAGATGAGAATCAACGCAAACGGTCGCAAACTAGAAATTATCAAGAAGTGATCCTGAACTACCTATGTTCAAACATAACCCAACCGTGTTCTCCTCTTGAACTTCCTCGAAAAGAGACAATCACGGTTACGCAACGCCTTTGGTGTATTTTAATAGAGTTTACTTCGAGTCCTCTACAACCGGATATTAACAAATTCCCATCTGCCACATAACCGCGGGCACGGCTTCGAAAGTTTAAACCCTGCAGGGGTGTCCCAACTTAGCCCATGTGAAAGCACAAGTGCTCCCTAGGTGGTTTTGGTAATTAATGTCAACATATCTCTTATTGGACTAACACTCTTATCTAGTATGTTTCAGATAAGTTCAACAATGGAGTGGCATGGACTAAAGGATGTGGGAACTCCTTCAAGATGCTAAGGACAAAGGATTGGCTCAAGCTTCAAGCTCAAGACTCTTCATTTTATATTTTAGTGATCCAAGATCACATTGAGTCTATAGGAAAAGTCAATACTATCAAGAAGGGATGAGGTGTTGCTTAATGAGTTTCTTGCTCCACAGTGCTTAGTGATATGCTCCAAAACCCTCAACTACTTTCCCACTTCCACACATATGACCTAAACCTAAAGTCAAACTCGGCCCCACCGATTCTTTCTATCCGGCGCCCCCGAGGTTCAACTGTCAGAGCCACTGCCACAAACCCTAGGCAACTCGGTCTCACCGATAGGGATCTCGGTCTCACCGAGATGGGATTGTAATCTCTCTGTGTATGTCCATTACCAACATCGGTCTCACCGAGTTTGAGCAATCGGTACTACCTAGATTACAATGCAAACTCTCTGATTAACTTATTACCAAAATCGGTCCCACCGAGTTTGAGTAACCGGTCCCACCGAGTTTGCCTGACCAACTCCCTGGTTAGCTTATTACCAAAATCGGTCTCACCGAGTTTGTGTAATCGGTCTCACCGAGATTACGTAATGCCCTAACCCTAACCATATCGGTCCTACCGAGTTGCATGTCAGTCCCACCGAAAACCCTAACGGTCAATAGGTTTACTAAATCGGTCCGACCGAGTTTGTTGATTCGGTCCTACCGAGTTTGATAAATTGTGTGCAACGGTTAGATTTTGTGTGGAGGCTATATATACCCCTCCACCTCCTCTTCATTCGTGGAGAGAGCCATCAAAACAAACCTACACTTCCAGCTTACTATCTCTGAGAGAGAACTACCTACTCATGTGTTAAGGCCAAGATATTCCATTCCTACCATGTGAATCTTGATCTCTAGCCTTCCCCAAGTTGCTTTCCACTCAAATCTTCTTTCCACCAGATCCAAATCCTATGAGAGAGAGTTGAGTGTTGGGGAGACTATCATTTGAAGCACAAGAGCAAGGAGTTCATCATCAACACACCATTTGTTACTTCTTGGAGAGTGGTGTCTCCTAGATTGGCTAGGTGTCACTTGGGAGCCTCCGACAAGATTGTGGAGTTGAACCAAGGAGTTTGTAAGGGCAAGGAGATCGCCTACTTCGTGAAGATCTACCGCTAGTGAGGCAAGTCCTTCGTGGGCGACGGCCATGGTGGGATAGACAAGGTTGCTTCTTCGTGGACCCTTCGTGGGTGGAGCCCTCCATGGACTCACGCAACCATTACCCTTTGTGGGTTGAAGTCTCCATCAACGTGGATGTACGATAGCACCACCTATCGGAACCACGACAAAAACATCCGTGTCTCCAATTGAGTTTGAATCCTCCAAAACCCTTCCATTTACATTCTTGCAAGTTGCATGCTTTACTTTCCGTTGCTCATATACTTTTTTCATGCTTGCTTGTTATGTATTGTGAATGTTAAACTTGTGCCTAAACTCCACTTAAACCTAAAAAAGTTAAAAACTGCAACATTGATACTTAGTGTCTAATCACCCCCCCCCTAGACAACTCTGAAGGAAATATGCCCTAGAGGCAATAATAAAGTTATTATTTATTTCCTTATATCATGATAAATGTTTATTATTCATGCTAGAATTGTATTAACAGGAAACATAATACATGTGTGAATATATAGACAAACAGAGTGTCACTAGTATGCCTCTACTAGACTAGTTTGTTAATCAAAGATGGTTATGTTTCCTAACCATAGACAAAGGAGTTGTCATTTGATTAACAAGGTCACATCATTGGTTGAATGATCTGATTGACATGACCCATTCCATTAGCTTAGCACCCGATCGCTTAGTATGTTGCTATTGCTTTTATCCATGACTTATGCATGTTCCTATAACTATGAGAATATGCAACTCCTGCCACCGGAGGAACACTTTGGGTACTACCAAACGTCACAACGTAATCGGGTGATTATAAAGGAGTACTACAGGTGTCTCCAAAGGCGTATGTTGGGTTGGCGTATTTCGAGATTAGGATTTGTCACTCCGATTGTCGGAGAGGTATCTCTGGGCCCTCTCGGTAATACACATCACTAAGCCTTGCAAGCATTACAATTAATGAGTTAGCTGTGAGATGATGTATTACGGAACGAGTAAAGAGACTTGCCAGTAACGAGATAGAACTAGGTAATGGATACCGACGATCGAATCTCGGGCAATTAACATACCGATGACAAAGGGAACAACGATGTTGTTATGCGGTCCGACCGATAAAGATCTTCGTAGAATATGTAGGAGCCAATATGGGCATCCAGGTCCCGCTATTGGTTATTGACCGGAGACGTGTCTCGGTCATGTCTACATTGTTCTCGAACCGTAGGGTCCGCACGCTTAAGGTTTCAATGACGGTTATATTATGAGTTTTGTGTATTTTGATGTACCGAAGGAGTTCGGAGTCCCGGATGAGATCGGGGACATGACGAGGAGTCTCGAAATGGTCGAGACGTAAAGATTCATATATTGGATGATATGTTTAGGCTAAGGGGTCAAGCCCATGAGGCTTTAGGTCGGTGCAAAAGGAGTTTTATGAGGCCGGGGCCAAACGCCGGAGACCACAGCGTCTCGGCCTGGGCCGACGCCGAGGCCCATGGCGTCTGGGCCAGACGCCAAGGATTGTGGCGTTTGGTCCTGGAGTCCGAGTGGGACTCTTGCCTTTCGGCAAAACCGACTTTGAGGAGGCTTTTGCTCCAAGTTTCAATTCCCGGCTCAACATATAAATAGAGGGGCAGGGCTAGCACCAAAGATACAACAATTGATCTCTTGGATCTCTTAGCTGTCGCGGTGCCCCCTCCACCATATTCCACCTCGGTCATATCAGAAGCGGTGCTTAGGCGAAGCCCCTGCATCGGTAGAACATCAAGATCGCCACCACGCCCGTCGTGGCCGATTTCAACTCTCTCTCCCGGAGCTTTGCTGGATCGGAGCCTGAGGAGCGCCACCGAGTTGAACGTGTGCCAAGAACTTCGAGGCGCCGGAGTAACGGCGCTGGGATCGGTTGGATCGCGAGGAGAACGTCTGACTACTTCCTCTACGTTGTGATCGCTTCCGCTTCGGTCTCACGAGGGTACGTGAGACAACACTCTCCCCTCTCGTTGCTATGCATCACCATGATCTTGCGTGTGCGTGGAAAATTTTGAAATTACTACGTTCCCCAACAGTGGCATCCGAGCCTAGGTTTTTATGGTTTGATGTTTTGCATGAGTAGAACACAAGTGAGTTGTGGGCGATACAAGTCATACCGCCTACCAGCATGTCATACTTTGGTTCAGCGGTATTGTGAGATGAAGCGGCCCGGACCGACATTACGCCAGACGCTTACGCTGAGACTGGTTTCACTGCTACGAGCACTCGTGCTTAAAGGTGGTTGGTGGGTGTCTGTCTCTCTCACTTTAGTTGAACTGAGTGTAGCTACGCCCGTCCTTGAGAAGGTTAAAACGGAGTCTAATTGACGAAGTATCGTTGTGGTCTTGATGCGTAGGTGAGATTGGTTCTTACTTAAGCCCATAGCAGCCACGTAAAATTTGCAACAACAAAGTAGAGGACGTCTAACTTGTTTTTGCAGGGCATGTTGTGATGTGATATGGTCAAGACGTGATGCTATATTTTATTGTATGAGATGATCATGTTTTGTAACCGGTTATCGGCAATCGGGTCGGAGCCATATGGTTGTCGCTTATTGTATGAAATGCAAACGCCTGTAATTGCTTTAATTTATCACTAAGCGGTAGCGATAGTCGTAGAAGCAATAGATGGCGAAACGACAACGATGCTACGATGGAGATCAAGGTGTCGCTACCGGTGACGATGGTGATCACGACGGTGCTTGAGATGGAGATCACAAGCACAAGATGATGATGGCCATATCATATCACTTATATTGATTGCATGTGATGTTTATCCTTTATGCATCTTATTTTGCTTTGATTGACGGTAGCATTTTAAGATGATCTCTCACTAAAATTATCAAGTAGTGTTCTCCCGAGTATGCCTTTGTTGCCAAAGTTAAATGCGTCGAGACACCACGTGATGATCGGGTGTGATAAGCTCTACGTCCATCTACAACGGGTGCAAGCCAGTTTTGCACGCGCAAAGTACTCAGGTTATACTTGACGAGCCTAGCATATGCAGATATGGCCTCGGAACACGGAGACCGAAAGGTCGAGCGTGAATCATATAGTAGATATGATCAACATAAGATGTTCACCATTGAAAACTACTCCATCTCACGTGATGATCGGTTATGGTTTAGTTGATTTGGATCACGTGATCACTTAGATGACTAGAGAGATGTCTATCTAAGTGGGAGTTCTTAAGTAATATGATTAATTGAACTTTAATTTATCATGAACTTAGTCCCGGTAATATTTTGCAAATTATGTTGTAGATCAATAGCTCGCGTTGTTGCTTCCCTATGTTTTTATATGTGTTCCTAGAGAAAATTGTATTGAAAAATGTTAGTAGCAATGATGCGGATTGGATCCGTGATCCGAGGTTTATCCTCATTGCTGCATGTAAGAATTATGTCCTTAATGCACCGCTAGGTGATGCACCTATTGCAGGAGCAAATGTAGACGTTATGAACGCGTTTGGCTAGCTCAATATGATGACTACTTGATAGTTTAGTGCACCATACTTAACAGCTTAGAATCGGGACTTCAAAGACGTTTTGAACGTCATGGACCATATGAGATGTTCCAGGAATTGAAGTTAATATTTCAAGCAAATACCCGAGTTGAGAGATATGAAATCTCCAACAAGTTCTATAGCTAAAAGATGGAAGAGAATCGCTCAACTAGTGAGCATGTTCTCGCATTGTCCGGTACTTCAATCGCTTGAATCAAGTGGGAGTTAATCTTCCGGATAAGATAGTGATTGACAGAATTCTCTAGTCACCAACACTAAGTTACTAGAACTTCGTGATGAACTATAGTATGCAAGGGATGACGAAAACGATTCCCGAGCTCTTCATGATGTTGAAATCGACGAAGGTAGAAATCAAGAAAGAGCATCAAGTGTTGATGATTGACAAGACCACTAGTCTCAAGGAAAAGGGCAAAGGGAAGAAGGGGAACTTCAAGAAGAACGGCAAGCAAGTTGTCGCTCGAGTGAAGAAGCCCAAGTCCGGACCTAAGCCCGAGACTAAGTGCTTTTGCTGCAATGGAACTGGTCACTAGAAGCGGAACTACCCCAAGTATTTGGCGGATAAGAAGGATGGCAAAGTGAACAAAGGTATATTTGAGATACAGATTATTGATGTGTATTTTACTAGTGTTCAGAGCAACCCTCGGTATTTGATAATCGTTCGGTTGCTAAGAGTAGTAACTTAAAACGGAGTTGCGTAATGAATGTAAACTAGTTGAAGGGGAAGTGAAGATGAGTGTTGGAAGTAGTTCCAAGATTGATATGATCATCATCGCACACTCCTATACTTTCGGGATTCGTATGGAACCTAAATAAGTGTTATTTGGTGTTGAGCATAAGTATGATTTGATCATGTTTATTGCAATACGGTTATTCATTTAAGTAAGAGAATAAATTGTTGTTCTGTTTACATGAATAAAACCTTATATGGCACCCAATGAAAATGATTCATTGGATCTCGATCATAATGATACACATATTCATAATATTGAAACCAAAAGATGCAAAGTTAATAATGATAGTGCAACTTATTTGTGGCAATCGCCGCTTAGGTCATATTGGTGTAAAGCGCATGAAGAAAACTCCATGCCGATGGACTTTTGGAATCACTTGATTATGAATCATTTGATGCTTGCGAACCGTGCCGCTTAGGCAAGATGACTAAAACTCCGCTTCTCGGAACAATGGAACAAGCTACCGACTTATTGGAAATAATACATACCGATGTATGCGATCCAATGAGTGTTGATGCTCGTGGCAAGTATCGTTATTTTCTCGACTTTCACAAGATGATTTGAGCAGATATGGGTATATCTACTTGATGAAACATAAGTCCGAAATAGTTGAAAGGTTCAAAGAATTTCAGATTGAAGTGGAAAAATCATCGTAACAAGAAAATAAAGTTTCTGCGATCTAATCGCAAAGACGAATAATTGAGTTACGAAGTTTGGTCTTCAATTAAAATAATGTGGAATAGTTTCACAGCTCACGCCACCTAGAACACCACAATGTTATGGTGTGTCCGAACGTCAGAATCAAGCACTTTATTTGATATGGTGCGATCTATGATGTCTCTTATCGGTTTACCACTATTATTTTGGGGTTATGCATTAGAGACAGTTGCATTCACGCTTAATAGGGCACCATCTAAATCCGTTGAGACGACACCATATGAACTATGGTTTAACAAAGAAACCTAAGTCGTCGTTTCTTAAAAGTTTGGAGTTGTGATGCTTATGTGAAAAAGTTTTCACCGATAAGCTCAAACCCAAATCGGAGAAGTGCGTCTTCATAGAATACCCAAAGGTAACTATTGGGTACACCTCCTATCACAGATCCGAAGGCAAGTTTTTCGTTGTTAAGATGGATCCTTTCTAGAGAAGAAGTTTCTCTCGAAAGAAGTGAGTGGGAGGAAAGTAGAACTTGATGAGGTAATTATACCTTCTCCCTTATTGGAAAGTAGTTCATCACGTAAATCAGTTCCAAAGTGATTCCTACACCAATTAGTGAGGAAGTTAATGATGATGATCATGAAACTTCAGATCAAGTTGCTACCAAACCTCGTAGGTCTTCCAGAGTAAGATCCGCACTGAGTAGTACGGTAATCATGTTCGGAAGTCATGTTACTAGACCATGATGAACCTACGAACTATGAGGAAGCGATGATAAGCCCGATTCCGCAAAATGGTTTGAGGCCATGAAATCTGAGATATGATCCATGTATGAGAACAAAGTATGGACTTTGATGGATTTGCCCGATGATCGGCAAACCATAGAAAATAAATGGATCTTCAAGAGGAAGACGGACGCCGATAGTAGTGTTATCTGTCTACAAAGCTAGAATTGTCGCAAAGGTTTTCGACAAGTTCAAGATGTTGACTACGATGAGAGTTTCTCACCAGATCTATGCTTAAGTCTGTCCGAATCATGTTAGCAATTGCCGCATTTTATGAAATCTGGCAAATGGATAAACAAAACTGCATTCCTTAATGGATTTATTAAAGAAGAGTTGTATATGATGCAAACTGTAAGGTTTTGTAAATCCTAAAGGTGCTAATAAAATATGCAAGCTCCAAAGGATCCATCTATGGACCGTGCAAGCATCTCAGAGTTGGAATACATGCTTTGATAAGTTGATCATAGCATATAGTTTTATACTGGACTTCAAGGTGAAGCCTGTAATTACTAGAAAGTGAGTGGGAGCACTACAGCATTTCTGATAAGTATATGTGAACGACATATTGTAGATCGGAAATAATGTAGAATTATTCTGCAAAGCATAAAGGAGTGTTTGAAAGGAGTTTTTCAAAGAAACACCTCGGTGAAGCTGCTTACATATTGAGCATCAAGATCTATAGAGATAGATCAAGACGCTTGATAAGTTTTTTTCAATGAGTACATACCTTGACAAGATTTTAAAGTAGTTCAAAATGAAACAGTCAAAGAAAGAGTTCTTGCCTGTGTTGCAAGGTGTGAAATTGAGTAAGACTCAAAACCCGACCACGGCAGAAGATAGAAAGAGAATGAAAGTCATTCCTCATGCCTTGGCCATAGGTTCTATAAAGTATGCCATGTCTGTGTACCAGATCTATTGTATACCCTACACCGAAGTTTGGCAAGGAGTACAATAGTGATCTAGGAGTAGATCATCGACAGCGGTCAAAATTATCCTTAGTGGAATAAGGATATGTTTCTCGATTATGGAAGTGACAAAAGGTTTGTCGTAAGGGTTACGTCGATGCAAGTTTTGACACCGATCCGATGACTCTAAGTCTCGATCTAGATACATATTGAAAGTGGGAACAATTAGCTAGAGTAGCTCCGCAGAGCATTGTAGACATAGAAAATTGCAAAATACATAACGGATCTGAATATGAAAGACCCGTTGACTAAGATTCTCTCACAAGCAAAACATGATCACACCTTAGTACTCTTTGGGTGTTAATCACATAGCGATGTGAACTAGATTACTGAATCTAGTAAACCCTTTGGGTGTTGGTCACATGGCGATGTGAACTATGGGTGTTAATCACATGATGATGTGAACTATCGATGTTAATCACATGGTGATGTGATCTAGATTATTGGCTCTAGTGCAAGTGGGAGATCAAGGAAATATGCCCTAGAGGCAATAATAAAGTTATTATTTATTTCCTTATATCATGATAAATGTTTATTATTCATGCTAGAATTGTATTAACAGGAAACATAATACATGTGTGAATATATAGACAAACAGAGTGTCACTAGTATGCCTCTACTAGACTAGCTTGTTAATCAAAGATGGTTATGTTTCCTAACCATAGACAAAGGAGTTGTCATTTGATTAACAAGGTCACATCATTGGTTGAATGATCTGATTGACATGACCCATTCCATTAGCTTAGCACCCGATCGCTTAGTATGTTGCTATTGCTTTTATCCATGACTTATGCATGTTCCTATAACTATGAGAATATGCAACTCCCATTTACCGGAGGAACACTTTGGGTACTACCAAACGTCACAACGAATCGGGTGATTATAAAGGAGTACTACAGTGTCTCCAAAGGCGTATGTTGGGTTGGCGATTTCGAGATTAGGATTTGTCACTCCGATTGCCTGGAGAGGTATCTCTGGCCCTCTCGGTAATACACATCACTAAGCCTTGCAAGCATTACAACTAATGAGTTAGCTGTGAGATGATGTATTACGGAACGAGTAAAGAGACTTGCCAAGAACGAGATTGAACTAGGTATTGGATACCACGATCGAATCTCGGCAAGTAACATACCGATGACAAAGGGAACAACGATGTTGTTATGCGGTCTCGACCGATAAAAATCTTCGTGAGAATATGTAGGAGCCAATATGGGCATCCAGGTCCCGCTTATTGGTTATTGACCGAGACGTGTCTCGGTCATGTCTACATTGTTCTCGAACCGTAGGGTCCGCACGCTTAAGGTTTCAAGGACGGTTATATTATGAGTTTTGTGTATTTTGATGTACCGAAGGAGTTCGAGTCCGGATGAGATCGGGGACATGACGAGGAGTCTCGAAATGGTCGAGACGAAAGATTCATATATTGGATGATATGTTTAGGCCAAGGGGTCAAGCCCATGAGGCTTTAGGTCGGTGCAAAAGGAGTTTTATGGAGGCTGGGGCCAAACGCCGGAGACCTCGGCGTCGCCCGGGCCGACGCCGAGGCCCATGGCGTCTGGGCCGACGCCAAGGATTGTGGCGTTTGGTCCCGGAGTCCGAGTGGGACTCTTGCCTTTCGGCAAAACCGACTTTGAGGAGGCTTTTGCTCCAAGTTTCACCCCGGCTCAACATATAAATAGAGGGCAGGGCTAGCACCAAAGATACAACAATTGATCTCTTGGATCTCTTAGCCATGTGCGGTGCCCTCCACCATATTCCACCTCGGTCATATCAGAAGCGGTGCTTAGGCGAAGCCCCGCATCGGTAGAACATCAAGATCGCCACCACGCCGCCGTCAGGCCGACGGAACTCTCTCTCCCCGGAGCTTTGCCGGATCGAGCTCGAGGAGCGCCACCGAGCTGAACGTGTGCCAAGAACTCGGAGGCGCCGGAGTAACGGCGCTGGGATCGTTGGATCGCGAGGAGAACGACGACTACTTCTTCTACGTTGTGATCGCTTCCGCTTCGGTCTACGAGGGTACATAGACAACACTCTCCCCTCTCGTTGCTATGCATCACCATGATCTTGCGTGTGCGTAGGAAAATTTTGAAATTACTACGTTCCCCAACAACCTCTTCTCAAGATCCTACACCATGACAAGCTCACGATCCGCGGAGACAATCCTCCATCGCGGGACCCTCCGATCAGACTCGGAATCCCGGTGCACAAGACATTTCGACAATGGTAAAACTAATCCAGCAAGACCTCCCGATGCACCGAACTAGCCTGATAGGAGTTCCGCGATCTCGTTCTCAGGGTACACCGGATGAGTGAAGCGTACAGGTATATACCAGATACCCCAAGTTGCCAAGGGGCGGTCCCGCATGATGCTCTAGTTTGGACTAACACTCATGTGGAGCACTGGCCCGGGGGTTGATTAAAAGACCTCGGGTGCCGGCGGGTCCCTATGCAAGTTTTATTCATTATTAGGCAAATGATAAAACCAATGTTGGGCCTTGCTGGAAGAGTTTTATTCAAAGCGAACTATCAAGAGAGTCCCATATCTCTCACCGTGATAGGGACACAAAATCAAGGAATATAACACTGTTATGACGGAAACTAGGGCGGCAAGAGTGGAACAAAACACCAGGCATAAGGCCGAGCCTTCCACCCTTTACCAAGTATATATGTGCATTAATTAAATAAGAGATATTGTGATATCCCAAGAATATCCATGAAATCCATGCCCCAACATGGAACAACCTGCAACTATCAACGCTATTAGAGGGGTTGAGCAAAGCGGTAACATAGCCAAACAACGGTTTGCTAGGAAGGGTGAAAAGGTTAGAGGCTATCATGGTAATTTGGGAGGCTTGATAAACAAGTGGTAGGTAGCGCGACATAGCGATAGCATCGAGACAACTAGCATAACAAAGATAGTAGTGATATCCAAGGGGACGGTCATCTTGCCTGAGATCCCCTAGGAAGAAGAACGAGTCCATGAAGAAGATGAATCCACATAGACAAACCAAGCGTAGTCAAACGGGTCCTCACAATCGCAACGAAACAGGAACTCTCGAGAAGAAGCACAACCGGAAAGAAGCAAACAACATGGTAAACAACCATCACATAAACATGGCATGATGCACAAACAATTATGATGCCCTGTTTAATGATTCATGGCATGGCAAAGTGCAACAAACAATACTACAAGTTAAGTGGAGCTCAATATGAACGAGTTGCATATTGACGGAACACCAGATGCATTTATTTAGTTCTCTCCCGATTATGCTACCCAACGATATTAAATGTTGTTGAACATGGCAAGAGGTGAAACATAAGTAAACTAACTATGTAGGCAAGTTTAAATGAGGCCGGAAATAAGCAAACAACAATTCCGGAAAATCCTCATGTGCATATTTTAGATTTTGTATTGTTCTGCTCTAAACTATATTTCAGAGTTGTTAAACATGCAAAGTAATGCCACCAAGTTAAACTATGCATTTTTCTACCCCATTTACATATAAAGACTGTTTAAAATGGAGCTATGGTTATTTAGTTATGAAATAAACCATTTTAACATGACATTTATGCAAAATAAAGCAAACAATAAGTTTAACATTTTAAACATGGGTGAAAGTGGCATATTGTGAAACTAGATGAAATTCTAAGCATTTTACATGTTTAAAACATTTTAATCCGATGCACAGTTGTGCAGTTATTAAATGCATGATCATGAAGGGATTTTCTGAAAACTGCAGTTCTCTGGATAATTAGCAAAACGTCCAGAACAGGAAAAAAACACATGCGGGCCGAAACAGAGGCTGGCCCAACGGTGCACCGGTTTGGGGTGGCTGCTCACATCGGGCCACTAGGCCGGAAGCGGAGAAGCGGTTGGGCTTGGCACAGGCGACTTGGAGGCCGGCCACGCCGGGCCGACCAAGTCAACGAGGGCGCCGCTCGTTCGAGCTGCCGCCGACATCGCAAGCGACGCGAAGGAGGCCGGAAGATAGGGACGAGCGCCTGGACTTGGATCCCGTCGAAGGGCGCGGGGACGGCGAGATTCGGCGGAGGTTGGAGCTCCAGGCAGCAGCGGAGGCACAGATCCGGGCGGTGGAGCTAGCAGGCCAGCGGCGATAGCTGATGTTTACAAAGAACCAGAGAGAGACATCGGGAGTGAGTAGAGGCAGGAGGAAAAAACAGAAAGGAGGGAGGAGCAGGGGAACGACAGCCTGGACCTTGGGGCGACGAGGACGGTAGGAGGTGGCCGGACGGAGCGGACTGGCCTGGCGGGATGCTCGCTGGCGAGGTCGGACCGCCACGAGGAGACGCGAGGCGAGGCCGCGGCCTTGGCATAGAGGAGGTGCGCAGCTGCACTTGTAGGGAAGCGGCGGCGCAGTATCTTGCACGGGAGGTCCGGCGACCTGGGGAACGGCTCCGAGCGGGTCAGAACTTGGCGGCGAGGAGCTCCATGTCGGCGGCCGGGGGTCCATGGAGGTCACTGCTGCGGCTATCGATGGCGGGTCCCCTACTCACAGATAGAGAGAAAGGCAGGGAGATGAGAGATGGAAACGGGAGGAGCACGGGAAGATGAAGAAGAAGCGGGCATTAGCGTGAAAGATAATGAGCGATCCCTTACTCCCTCGATGAGGAGCGGGTCGTGTATATATTGAGATCGGGGCAAGCCTGCCTTGGCATACAAGGAAAGAGTTACAAGAGTTGGAGGAGGATACGAGAGAGGAAAGTCGGTTGAGATTACACGCTTTTCTCTAACACCCTCCCTTAATCTCAACTATCCTAAATTAAGATTATTCTTGAACTCTTCAAATGGTCTTGCTGAAAGTGCCTTTGTAAAGCCATCTGCTACTTGGTCCTTGGAGGGAATAAACCGTATCTCAAGTTTCTTTCCTGCAACTCTTTCTTGCACAAAGTGGAAGTCAATCTCTATGTGTTTTGTCCTTGCATGAAACACTGGATTCGCAGACAAATACGTTGCTCCCAAATTGTCACACCATAAGCACGAGATACGAGTTTTCTTCACCCCCAACTCATCAAGGAGTGACTCAACCCAAATAATTTCAGCGGTTGCATTTGCCAAGGACTTGTATTCTGCTTCTGTGCTTGACCGTGACACAGTGGCTTGCTTTCTAGCACTCCAGGAAATAAGGTTAGACCAAAGAATACTGCAAAACCTCCGGTTGATCTTCTATCATCAAGATCTGCCCAACAAGATCGTGAGAATGCACTAACAAGAGAGGAATTAGACTGTTTGAAATGAAGTCATATTCCCATAGTGTGCTTCACATATCTGACAATTCTCTTAACTACTGCCCAATGTGTAGAAGTAGGTGCATGTAGGTATTGACAGACCTTATTAACAGCAAAAGAAATGTTTGGACGTGTGAGAGTTAGATATTGCAATGCTCCCACAGTACTTCTATACCTTGTTCTCTCCTCCTCTCGAAGTGGCTCACCTTCATATGCAGAGAGCTTTTCTGAGGAAGATAAAGGTGTGGCACCGCTTACAATTCTTCATTCCCATGCGAGATGTAAGCTCGTTTACATATTTTTCCTGACTTAACACAATGCCATCTTGAGTTTTCTTGACTTCAATGCCTAGGAAAAAATGCAAGTCACCTAGATCCTTCAAGGCAAACTCTGAGCTCAAATCATGTAATAGAGCATTAGTAGCATTTTGTGAAGAACTTGCAACTATGATATCATCCACATATATGAGTACAAAAATGACTACTCTGCCTTGTTATAAATGAACAAGGACGTGTCACCTTGGAAGCAATAAAGCCAAGATATTTCAATTGTAAGCTCACCGAATACCATGCTCTGGGTGCTTGCTTTAAGCCATAGAGTGCCTTGTCAAGCTTGCAAACATAATGTGGTAATTTCTTACTCTCATGCCCAGGTGGCTGTCTCATAAACACTTCCTCTTCTAGAACACCATGCAGAAACGCATTCTGTACATGTAGCTGCCTTAGGCTCCATCCTCTGAACACAGCAATAGCTAACACAAGTCTAATAGTTGCAGCTTTCACAACAGGACTAAATGTGTCCTCATAGTCAATGCCATAACGTTACTTAAAGCCTTTTGCAACTAGACGCGTTTTATACCGCCAATGGAGCCATCTGCCCTTTTTTTAATTCTATACACCCATTTGCAGTCAATGATATTTTTACCTCTCTGGTTTGGTACAAGATGCCAGGTTTTGTTCCTCATGAGTGCAGAATATTCCTCATCCATCGCCTTTTTCCACTTAGGATCATCAAGTGCACTATTCAACGTTGTTGGCTCTCCTGAAATACACAGCATCCCATATGGTATAGTTCCATCTTTTCTTATTTTAGGGTTTCAGATACCTTTTCTCAGAGCCGAGTCATAACTCGTGAAGAAATTTCGCTGAACCATCGAATGCTTGCCACAGAGGATCCGGCCGAATCTGCACGCTACGACACAAAGAAAGTAATCTGTCGCCATATGCGCAGGAGATCCCGCAGCCATCGGTGTGGTCAGCGCCGCAGACACACGGGTGTCACCCGCTCGACTGTCGCAGGGATCCGCCGATCGACCGCACTGGCGCTGCTGCGGATTTAGGGGGGTCCGGTCCCGCTGCTGGTCCCGCATGTAGGCGACGTGGCGGCGCGGGAGTTGCCCTCCCTGGAATCTGGAGTGGAGCCGGCTGTTGCGTGATCCGATGACGATCCGCCCGCGCGATCCGAGGACTACACCCGCACAGGAGTTCCAGGCACCGCCGGATCTCCTTCGTTATCCGTGCCGGGTTCGTCCTCTTCCTCAACATGCAATACTGGGTCAAATT
The DNA here is from genome assembly GCA_021605145.1 of Aegilops bicornis. Taxonomy (NCBI): domain Eukaryota; kingdom Viridiplantae; phylum Streptophyta; class Magnoliopsida; order Poales; family Poaceae; genus Aegilops; species Aegilops bicornis. The sequence continues at coordinate 338,760,471 of CM038672.1, read as the reverse complement.
GAGCCATATCTTCGAAATTTTGATCATTTGGAACGCCGTTTTCTCCAGAAATCTGCACAGGCATAAGAGAAGAACCAAGACCAAAGAAAACATCATCACATTGATTAGTACAATTGTTGTCGCCCCCATGATCAAAAGACCAAGATGTGGAGGAAGAAGGAGGATTTCTGGCGGAGAAGTGCACCGGCATTTGGATGAAGAGATGCAAAGGAAACACAGACTCATCAAGACAACATCTCCGGATATGTAGACCTGACCAAAGGGGAACATCAAGGCATTTGACCCCTTTATGCATGGGACTATAACCTAAGAAGACACATCGCTTTGAGCGGAAAGCGAGTTTACGTGTGTTGTAGGGTCAAGATTGGGCCAACATGCACAACCAAAGATGCGAAGAGATGTGTAGGTAGGTGTGACACCTAGGAGTCGTGGTAATGGGTGTTTCAAATTTGATGACTTTGCTTGGAAGCAAGTTGATAAGATATGTGGCGCTTAAAAAGGCTTCATCCCAAAATTTGAGTGGCATGGACGCATTTGCTAATAATGCAAGCCCCATATCAACTATGTGACGGTGCTTTCTTTCGGCAGACCCGTTTTGTTGGTGAGCATGGGGACAAGAGACATGATGGGATATGCCAAGTTTTTGGAAGAAAGAGTTCAATTTTTCATACTCACCACCCCAGTCACTTTGCATAGCAATGATCTTGGAGTTCAGTTTGCGTTCAACAAGATTTTGGAAATTGATGAATACTTGGAACACATCCGATCGTTTATCTATCAAGCAAATCCATGTAAATTATTGTAGTCATCAATAAAGCTTACATAATAGGAAAATCTACCAACAGAAGTGGGGGCTGGCCCCATACATCCGAAAAGATAAGTTGTAGTGGGGCAGTAGACACACTAGTAGAAAGAGGGTAAGGTAATTGATGACTTTTTGCTTGTTGACACGGATCACAAACCCACTCAACACTAGGCTCATAAGCGAGTTTATTTTTGCTAAGAACATATTTAACTATGACTGAAGATGGATGACCCAAGCGACTATGCCACCTTGATGATGAAAGCTTGGTGACAATATTTGCTTGTTTATTAGACCACGAAGATGATGATGATGATGATGATGATGATGATATGAGTGGGTAGAGGCCTCCCACGCACCGTCCTCTAAGAATGATTCTCCTTGTTCTCAAGTCCTTAACCAAGAAAAAATAAGGATAGAATTCTATAAGAACATTGTTATCAAGAGTGAATCGATGAACGGAAATAAGATTTTTTGATGTTTGAGGAACGTGCAAGACATTTGTCAGATGTAAATTTTTCACGTGGTTTTCAACAATTGAACTACCAATGTGTGTGATATCCATACCGTAACCGCTTGTCGTGCGAATTTGGTCGCCTCCATTATACTTCTCCGCATCGTCAACTTGTCAAGTTCACCGTGATGTGGTTTGTTGCTGCACCGTCGGCATACCAATTTGTGTCGACGCCATATGAGGCGGCATGTACCTCCTTTTCTTCCGCTCGTTCTCCTCATAGCGCCACCAGAAACCTGCACCTCCTAGATGATGCTTGAAGCATATTTGGCACTCGTGGTAATCATGTTGCTGCTCACGCACCTGATCTTTCTGTCATTCTTCTGTCGAGGACGCCCTCTGGCCGTTGCCACCGTTGGAGGAAGAGGGTTGGCGGTCACCATGTCACCACGGCCACGCCCGCCCTCCTCGCCCACGGATCTCGCCATGGGACTGTCCGCTGACCTCAGAGACCGCGTTGGCAGATGAGTGAAATCCGCCTGAAGAAGAATCACCTAGCATCTCCATCCTTTGATCGAAAGCAGATATTTGGGCGAAGAGATCATCGACGGTGATGGTGTTCTTGACAGCGCCGATCGCCGCCACAACAGAGTCGTAGTCGCGGTCCAGTCCGGCCAAGATGTAGTCCACCATTTCCGGATCAGAGACGGGATGACCGGCAGCAGCTAGTTCATCCCCGAGGCTTTTCATCTTCGCCATGTACGCCGAGCTTGACATGATGCCCTTCTTAGTGTTGGTGATGGCGATTCTCAGATTGGTAATCCGGGATTGTGACTGTGAGGCGAAGAGGTTTGTCACCATCGCCCGTGAGCTCAAGGTGGAGTCCTTCCCGACAAACTGCGCAAGAATTTCTGGCGACATGGAATTGAGGAGGTAGGACAGGACCTGCTGGTCTTTGGCGATCCAGGGCCCGTATAGCGGATTCGGCTCTAGGGCCGTGGTCTTGTCAGCCTTTGTGACCTCCACCATCCTGGGCGGAGCAGCATCTGTGTTGTTGAGGAGTCCGCCACCTGCGCTCCTCGCAGGCTAGTAGCACCTGAGTCTTCCAGAGGATAAAGTTTCCTAGTGAGAGCTTCTCAGATGGAGGCGATCCGAGGTTGAGGGCGACGCCGGGAGAGGAAGCCATGGAGACTATAGTATGCGGTTTCTGGGTTTTGATTTGTGTGGTATGTGGTTTTCTAGGGTTTTTGGTTTGTGGCTAGATGTATGAGAAGAGGCGGCTCTGATGACCATGAAAGATAATGAGCGATCCCTTACTCCCTCGATGAGGAGTGGGTCGTGTATATATTGAGATCGGGGCAAGCCTGCCTTGGCATACAGGGAAAGAGTTACAAGAGTTGGAGGAGGATACGAGAGAGGGAAAGTCGGTTGAGATTACACGTTTTCTCTAACACAGCGCTCATCTCCGACGAAGCTTGCAGGCGGCGAAGTGGCACGAGGCGAAGGGGATCGAGCGTAGAGGCGCAAGAGGAGGAGCTCGGGGCTGCTCCAGTGCTGCGCTGCTACTTGGGTGACCGGCGGAGGCTACATGCTCGGTATCTTGGGCTTGGGAGCGTTGGTCGATGGGCGGCTCAGCTGGACGAGGGGATCGAGGGGGTCGAGAGGAGGTGCTGGTTGGGGGCATTTTGGATCGAGGTAGGAGAGATGGTTGGCCAGTTGGGGAAATCAAGGGAGGTGGTGGATCGGGATGGATTGGTAGGTTGTGGTTGGCCCGATCTAGAAAACGAGGAGGAAGGTGGCATCTTCGGTTGGTGGTTTGGATCGGGAGGGGATCCCAGGTAGGAGGAGACAGAGGGCTGGCGGCGGCGGAGGATGGAACAAGTCCCTAGAAGTTAGGCTTTGGTCTAGAAATGGACAAGTGGGTGTATATATATATATATATATATACATATATATACATATATATATATATAGGGAAGGGGAGTTTGGATCATCCGATCGAAATCCGACGGTCGAGAACAAAAAGGTAGGGAAGTCCAAATAAGAAAACGGAGATGTTTTATAAATGTTTGGGGATGATCCGGATCCAATGGTCACGACTGAGCGGTTCGGGTTCGGGACAACTTGACGCGCACACAAGGGGGTCTGTGTACTGTACAAAGAGACTCCGGTTTAGGCAAGAGGGCAAACAAAGAACAAGGTTGGTCTCGGAATGGTCAACGAAAGCAAGGGGGAACGCGGCAACTACGAGTGGATGCAAGTTTTGAAAACAATGACGGCAACGAGTGCCGATGCAATGCGGATGATGCCATGATGAAATGCAACAAACAAATAAAACACACGACGACGACGACGACAAAACAAGGAAGGCATCTGGAACGTCGGTCTCGGGGCGTCACAACACTCCTCCACTTACAAGAGATCTCGTCCCGAGATCTAGGGATGGCACTAGAGAGAAACGGAAGAATGAAGAGGTAAAACTAAGTTGCTTCTTTGACAAGCGAGTGAAACCACGAACCTTGAGAGTTTGAACAGATTGAAAAAAAGAATACAATGGAGATGAACGAGATTGCAAACGCTCGGTTAGACAATAGGAACAAGGAATACGACTAGAACCAAGAGCTTAAGGAAGAAGATAGACTTTGAAACCACTCCGGTTAGAAGAAATAGACAAGGGATAAGAATGAAAGAATTCGAACTGCACTCCAATTGAAAAGAGAAGCAAAACTTGATAAGATGAAAAGAACTTGAAAAGATAACACTACACTCTTGTTAAATGGATAAGCAATGAAAATAACATGATCTTGGCAAAACGAGATAATGAGTGAAGAGAGCAACATCACAATGTCTCCGAGACGAAAGAGTGGAATGAAAAGAACGGAGAAGAGAACAACAACTTCTACCACAGACGAATTTGAAAAAAAACATCCTTACAGAGAAGGGCTGAACGAAGTTGTTGGAAAATCAACAACGAAAGCACAAGCTTGTTGTGGGCTTATGGAAACATCTCAAAATTATGAGGTGACAAACAGGTACTAACGAAAACCATTGATTAGATTGAGATCACTAAAGAGATGAAAAACTTCTTCCACCAAGATGATAAAGAGATAACTTGGTTCATTGTTAAGCACCACAATAGCAACATTCCTTAGGGAAGGCTTTAGGTGAAATATAACCCAAGATAACTCCAACAAACAGATTGATTGGTCGAAAGATCTCTTGAACGAAGAGAAAATGATGGATTTAAATATCTCATTCCTGACGACTTGTGAATCAGAAACATGAGGAGAAATTGCCAAGAGTGACATAACACCATCTCAAGAGACAAGGTAGAAAGAATTGCACTTCGGAATGCAAGATGAAGAATGCTCAAATGCTTGAACTCCTCAAAACAAAACATGTGTTGAACACCATGTTTATTTTGGAGTATAGCTTGGTGGTTCTTAACTCTGAGAGAAATCTTGAAGAACAATTGAAGAATGAAAGAAATCCTTGACGAACAATCATGTAGAGCCTCCATGAAGAACTCCGGTAATAAAAGGATGATAGAAAGAGAGAGAAGTTGAAAGAACAAGGTGAACCTTGCAATGATTTAGATGGAGCTTCGCGACGAGATAATTAGGAGAGCCTGGAACCTCGAAAAGAAAAGATGAATCATATCGAACCGAGAATGTGATATGATGAACAACCCCGGAAAGAAAGATGAATCGCTTGTAATCAAGCATTTACTGATCATGAACAATATCCGGAAGAAAAGAATTGAATCACCTTGAGGAAATAAGAATAAGATTTATTGTATGCTTATCAAATTAAATTGATGACAAGGAATGGATAGGCATGCTACTTATTCTTCTTGAAAAGATTGGTATAGCGGAAACTTGGAAAAGGTCTTCAATGAATCACCGGTAGGATTTCGGAAAAAAGAATGAATTGATATGATAGCGAAGGAAGAGGAATCTTGAATGAATCACCGTAAGGATTGAAAATGATTGAAGAAAAGAGAAAGAATCACCAGGAAGAATTAGAGGTCGAACGAAGATACTTAACGGAATTTAGATACAAGAGAACGAAGAGATCACGAGATGACTAAAGAATACTTGAACGATGCACCGGAAGAATTTGAGAATGAATGAAGAGGCATCAATGTAGAATTATTGGAGAATGGAAGTTGAAAACTGAGAATGAATAACTTTTCTGAAATGATGGCCTTCGGAGAATTGAGAACGGAAAGAACTCCTGAAATTCTTCGGATGGGAATGAAAAGGATTCCCACGATTGGAAACAATTATGAGGATGGCATGAAGCTAGAACCATGAATCTTCAAGAGAATGGATATGATTTGGAGGAAAAACTCTTGTTCAGACTTGAACGCTGAGAATGACGATGAGAAACACCACCAAAAAATGTTGAGAGACTCCGGAATAAAGAATAAAGAAAGGTTGAGCGAAGGATGAAAAGAATTTGAAAGAGGTCCTCGAGAAGGCATCTGATTGATGAAAATTCATTCTTACGTCACACCTTGAAAGGATTTGAGAATAACTCCAGAAAAATTAGAAGAGTCAGGTAAGATCATGGGACCTGTGGGTTATGGGCCCACTCAAGAGAAACACCGTTGAAATGATTTTGAAGAGAGATTGCACCGGTTGAATTAAATGACTTGAATGAGATAACAACCTCGAAATAGCTTGAACGGATTAAGAATAGAAACTTGAATCTTCTGAGATAATCTTAAGCACTCCGGAACAAATGAATAGCGAGAGGTGAATGATTGAGAGGTGCACCAGCTTGGGAAATCATTGGACAAATGAAAGGAATAAGCTCAACACTGAATCTTGAATTAACTCCACCGGGGAAGAAAATGAGAACAAAGAATGATGAACTTGTAAAGCATCTTTATGAGAACAACCGGGTAAGAACATTGATTGAAAATAATGAAGAGACTTCACATGAATAAAATGGATAGTTGATTAAATATCTCCGAGTCCTTGAAGAAAAGGGTGGGGGGGCGGGAAAAAAAGGCAACTTGGGATGAATGAAACAAACACCGTTGAGAAAAAAACCAAGAATTGGTCTTGCGGATGGGGAGAATGATGGGATCATCTCGAAGAGAAGCGCACCGGTTGGAAATAGAATTGGGATGACAATCTCGATAAATAAGAAGGATTAGTATTCACATAGGAACATGAGAACACTTCTTAGAATAAGGTATGGAATCAACACTAGACATTGAAGCAACTCGAATACCACAACTCAAAACAAAACAAAGGATTGGCTTGGCTTGGGAAATAAGCCGGAAACAAACATATGATAGAGATGTCGCCGAAGGTGCTCGTGATGAGGCCCCACGGGCACGACGTACAGCGGACATCATGAATGACAAACGAGACGTCCCCGAATCGGCATAGCCAAGGATCTTTAAGACGCCTTGTGACCACTGTAAATCGACCATGAAAAGCGAACCACTAGAGTTGGACCCCAATCTCAAGTCATACATCTTTCGAAAAGATATTCTAGGAGCTACTTGAATTCCCACCTATTAACTCCCGAAACTTTCTGGTTATGCAATCTGGTGTTGGGCATACAAGGGAAGCACAATATCTCACCCAACTAACAATCCCTACATCCAGTTGTATCCATCAGTCAACACATAACCAAGAAAACTCCGGAAATCGTGTACCTCGACCTTCGGAAAGCATCCGATATACAAGCTGTGGCAATACTCCCAAACTCCCTCCCTAGTACTGGGTGGCGTCGAGGTTATCTCACCACTAACTACATATAAGGGATTTTCGATGTCTGCAAAACTCAGGTATACCGGAACTGCAACGATAAAATTGTGACGACAACACCTCAAAGCTCAACTGCCCGGGACAGTGCCACAACCCCTAAATGTAGGGAGGCACCAAGAACAATGTTCTCGTCACAAGAATATCAGAACGATCCCAAGATACCCGCGTGATCCTAAAAAAAGTTTTTGAGTGAAAAAGAGGAGAGGAAAGTCAAAACATCTATGTCAGGAGTCCTCACCAGAGCGACGAAGGGGCAGAGGAGTAAAAAGAAATCCTACTCTCCGATATATATATTCCTAAGACTCAAAATAGTTTTCTTCTAGACTCAACAACAGCCAACAATCAAGGGGGCTCCTATGGTCGATCGAGGCTCTGATACCAACTTTTCACGCCCAATATGTGATACTATCCTAAAGAGACTCGAGGGTCCCACCAAGGATAGAACCGCATATTGACACGCTTTTTCAAGGTGGATATCATTATATCAACATTACATAATAGATCGGGATACATACCAGGAATACAAATGCCGCAAGAATACATCATTACAACATACATAGAACAACATCCAACTATGGATGAAACACAAACATAATCTCGAACGACATCCACCCTACTAGCCCAGGCTGCCGACCAGGAACCTATCCCTCGAACGAAGAAGAAGCGGAACAAGAACTCCAAAACAATAAGCATCGCTCTCGCGTCATGATCATCGTGACACTGTGACTCGCAACTGTTGGTGTAGTAATCTGTGAGCCACGAGGACTCAGCAATCCCATTACCATGGGTATCAAGACTAGCAAGGCTTAATGGGTATGGAAGGGGTAAAGTGGTGAGGTTGCAGGAGCGACTAAGCAATGTATGGTGACTAACTTATGAATACAAGAGTAAGATGAGAATCTATGCAAACGGTCGCAAACTAGAAATTATCAAGAAGTGATCCTGAACTACCTACGTTCAAACATAACCCAACCGTGTTCTCCTGTCGAAGTTCCCCGAAAAGAGACAATCACTACATGTTAACGCGTTGTTGTATTTTAATAGAGTTTACTTCGAGTCCTCTACAACCGGATATTAAAAAATTTCCATCTGCCACATAACCACGGGCACGACTTTCGAAAGTTTAAACCCTGCAGGGGTGTCCCAACTTAGCCCATGACAAGCTCACGATCCGCGAAGACAATCCTCCATCGCGGGACCCTCCGATCAGACTCGAAATCCCGGTGCACAAGACATTTCGACAATGGTAAAACTAATTCAGCAAGACCTCCTGATGCATCGACCTAGCCTGATAGGAGTTGCGTGATCTCGTTCTCAGGGTACACCGGATGAGCGAAGCGTAGAGATATATACCAGATACCCCAAGTTGCCAAGGGGCGGTCCCGCGTGGTGCTCTAGTTTGGACCAACACTCATGTGGAGCACTGCCCAGGGGTTGATTAAAAGACCTCGGGTGCCGGTGGGTCCCTATGCAAGTTTTAGTTATTATTAGAAAAATGGTAAAATCAATGTTGGGCCTTGCTGGAAGAGTTTTATTCAAAGCGAACTGTCAAGAGGGTCCCATACCCCTCACCGTGTTAGGGACACAAAATCAAGGAACATAACACCGGTATGACGGAAACTAGGGCGGCAAGAGTGGAATAAAACACCAGGCATAAGGCTGAGCCTTCCACCCTTTACCAAGTATATATCTGCATTAATTAAATAAGAGATATTGTGATATCCCAAGAATATCCATGAAATCCATGTCCCAACATGGAACAACCTGCAACTGCACCTGCAAGTAGCAACGCTATAAGAGGGGCTGAGCAAAGCGGTAATATAGCCAAACAACGGTTTGCTGGGAAGGTGAAAAGGTTAGAGGCTATCATGAAAATTTAGGAGGCTTGATAAACAAGTGGTGGGTAGTGTGACATAGCAATAGCATCGAGACAACTAGCATATCAAAGATAGTAGTGATATCCAAGGTGACGGTCATCTTGCCTGAGATCCCGCTAGGAAGAAGAACGAGTCCATGAAGAAGATGAAGCCACGTAGACGAACCAAGCGTAGTCGAACGGGTCCTCACAATCGCAACGAAATAGGAACTATCGAAAAGGAGCACAACCGGAAAGAAGCAAACAACATGGTAAACAACCATCATATAAACATGGCATGATGCACAAACAAGTATGATGCCCGGTTTAATGATTCATGGCATGGCAAAGTGCAACAAACAATACTACAAGTGGAGCTCAATATGCAACGAGTTGCATATTGACGGAAGTTATCTCCCGATTATGCTACCCAACAATATTAAATGTTGTTGAACATGGCAAGAGGTGAAACATAAGTAAACTAACTATTTAGGCAAGTTTAAATGAGGCCGGAAATAACAAACAACAATTCCGGAAAATCCTCATGTGCATATTTTAGATTTGGTACTGTTCTTCCCTAAACCATATTTTAGAGTTGTTAAACATGAAAAGTAATGCCACAAAGTTAAACTATGCATTTTTCTACCCCATTTACATATAAAGATTATTTAAAATGGAGCTACGGTTATTTAGTTATGAAATAAACCATTTTAACATGACATTTATGCAAAATAAAGCAAACAACAAGTTTAACATTTAAAACATGGATAAAAGTGGCATATTATGGAACTAGATGAAATTCTAAGCATTTTACATGTTCAAAACATTTTAACCCGATGCACGGTTGTGGAGTTATTAAATGCATGATCATGAAGGGGTTTTCTGAAAACTGCAGTTCTCTGGATAATTAGCAAAACGTCTAGAACAGGAAAAAAACACATGCAGGCTAAAACAGTGGCTGGCCCAACAGTGCACAGGTTTGGGGTGGCTGCTCACATCGGGCCACTGGGCCGGAAGCAGAGAAGCGGCTGGACTTGGCACAGGCGACTTGGAGGCCGGCCACGCTGGCGCTGGACCAAGTCAACGAGGGGCGCTCGCTCGTTCCGAGCTGCTGCTCGATACTGCAAGCGACGCGAAGGAGGCCGGAAGATAGGGACGAGCGCCTGGACTTGGATCCCGTCGAAGGGCGCGGGGACGGCGAGATCCGGCGGAGGTTGGAGCTCCAGGCGGCGGCGGAGGCACAGATCCGGGCGGTGGAGGTAGCAGGCCGGCGGCGACAGCTGATGTTTACAGAGAACCAGAGAGAGAGATCGGGAGTGAGTAGAGGCAGGAAGAAAAAACAGAAAGGAGAAGGGAGGAGCAAGGAAACGACGGCCTGGACCTTGGGGAAACGAGGACGGTAGGAGGCGGCCGGACGGAGCGGACTGGCCTGGTGGGATGCTCACCGGCGAGGTCGGACTGCAGGGGGGAGATGCGAGGCGAGGCCGCGGCCATGGCACAGAGGAGGCGCGCGGCTGCACTTGCAGGGAAGCGACGGCGCAGTAGCTTGCACGGGAGGTCCGGCGACCTGGGGAACGGCTCCGAGCGGGTCAGAGCTTGGCGGCGAGGAGCTCCGGGTTGGCAGCCGGGGTCCATGAAGGTCGCTGATGCGGCTGTCGATGGCGGGTCCCCTGCAGAGAGAAAGGCAGGGAGATGAGAAATGGAAACGGGAGGAGCACGAGAAGATGAAGAAGAAGCGGGCATCGGCGCTCATCTCCGACGAAGCTTGTCGGCGGCGAAGTGGCACGAGGCGAAGGGATCGAGCATAGAGGCGCAATGGTAGAGGCCAAGGTGTCCCGTCTTTCGATGAGATGTTGGCTATCATTTAGGATGAAGTCGATTTTGATGATCCTACTACGAACGTGCGAGGACGTCGCGCCTTAGCAATCGCTAAACCAACTCCGAGAGGTTATTGACCACGCCGGAGCACGATCAACCTGACCACGAAGGTATGTTTCCTGCAGGCAAATGAAGAACAAGCAAGAAACTAAGATTACAATCTGGATATTGCGAATATAAGAGGAAAACTTTATTGATCAAGGTGGGGTTCTGTGACGCCTTTGTCCGGTCATTGAACACAAAGCGAAATGCAAGTTGCATCTATGGCGAACTTTTAATTTAAACAAAACCAAAGTCTAAACGACACCCTAAGGGCGGTATATATGGAGAAAGAGAAGGGAATTTCGTGGCCCTTGAGGAAGGGGTCCGAAACCAACCCTAACTCTTGTTTCCCCACACATACAGACTCTAAAATAGCCTATACTTAAGTATTTCAAAATTACAAGGGCCTGGCCCAATAATAAGGTGACGCAGCACCTAGACTAGCCTATAGACGAATATTATGAAGTGGCATCTTGTATATTTCATCCAAGGCTTCATGCACTCATTATGGGGGCCTCAAAGTCCTGAAATCATCACTTGTAACTCTGTTCTTGTTCCCCTCGCGCATGCCATCATCTCCATGCTTGGTCTTGCCCCAGTGTTCATCCCTCTTATCCATGATGTGCCCTTCATTTGTAAGCAAAACAAATGTATCCAATTTAGGCAGCATCATATTCTCATGAACATTAGAATCATTACCAAGAAACGAAAGTACCTGATAATTTAATTGGCGTGCGCGAGCTCTAGTAATTGGTCCTGTATGTATAGCAGCAGGGGCTATGGGTGTGACAATGGTATTGATGTCCTCATCACACAAGAGGAGGACCTCAGGGCTGCTCCGGTGCTGCGCTGTTGCTTGGGTGACTGATGGACGCGACATGCTCGGTAGCTTGGGCTTGGGAGTGTTGGTCGATGGGCGGCTCAGCTGGACGAGGGGATCCCGGGGAGGCGCTGGTTTGGGGCATTTTGGATCGAGGGAGGAGAGATGGTTGGCCAGTTGGGGAAATCGAGGGAGGTGGTGGATCAGGGTGGATTGGTAGGTTGTGGTTGGCCCGATCTGGAAAAAGAGGAGGAAGGTGGTGGCTTCGGTTGGTGGTTTGGATCGGGAGGGGATCCCAAGTAGGAGGAGACAGAGGGCTGGCGGCGACAGAGGATGGAACAAGTCCCTAGAAGTTAGGGTTTGGTCTAGAAATGGACTAGTGGGTCTATATATCTCTCTCTAATTCTCCCTAATAATAAAGCACGGATTGACTCCGTGGATTCACCGTTACAATACGCTTTCTTCTCATGTCATAATACGCTCTTACGATTTGTATAGACAAAATCGTAATATAAACGAGGTGGTACTAATTCTTAGTCCGTCCGCCCACTACATCTGAACCCTCACATGTCTTCGTGTGTGGGTTGCAGTTTATGATTTAAGTGCATGGGCCAAGCTGGGCGAGCTGTGCCCCTTTCCTTCTTTTCATTGATTCGGGAGAAAAAAGTGACCATACCACGTAATTAAATAGTCCCACATCGTCCCTTTCAATGAAGACAATCAACTTATATACGGCCGAGTTATACTAGAAACAAGCAGCCTAAAAAATAAAAATAAACGAGGGTGAGATGTGCGTCTCGATAGTGTGCGGCTATGAAAAAAGAAGAAAGAAAGAAGTCTCATGGAGACATTGGCATGCGTTGTTTGTTGACTCCAATTAAACGAGTTCGTGGGATGTGCTGGCTGAATCGGCGCCGCCGGGGAGCAGGAACAACCTGGCTTCCCACGGATGGGGTAAAAGCGGCGGTGAACTGGCCGCCGACGCATCCGAAGCCGGGCCCGCTTCCCGAACATCAAGGCAAGAACCACGGTCTCGAAGAAGCCGACGACATTCAAACGGGCCAGGAGCAATCTCTGCTCGACCTTCGACCGATGCATGAACACGGCATTGGACCCAGCTCCTCCAACTCGCCGCACTCGACGGCGCCTAGCGGCCAGATAGCATACGAGCCATGCGGACAACACTCTCCCCTATTGAGGGAGTCCTGGACTAGGGGGTGTCCGGATAGCCGAACTATCATCTTTGGCTGGACTCCTAGACTATGAAGATACAAGATTGAAGACTTCGTCCCTTGTCCGGATAGGACTTTCCTTGGCGTGGAAGGCAAGCTTGGCGATACGGATATGTAGATTTCCTACCATTGTAACCGACTACATGTAACCCTAACCCTATTCGGTGTCTATATAAACCGAAGGGTTTTAGTCCGTAGGACGAACAACAATCATACCATAGGCTAGCTTCTAGGGTTTAGCCTCTCGATCTCGTGGTAGATCTACTCTTGTACTACCCATATCATCAATATTAATCAAGCAGAGTAGGGTATTACCTCCATCGAGAGGGCCCGAACACAGGTAAAAACATCATGTCCCTTGTCTCCTGTTACCATCCGCCTAGACGCACAGCTCGGGACCCCTACCCGAGATCCGCCGGTTTTGACACCGACATTGGTGCTTTCATTGAGAGTTCCTCCGTGTCGTCACCTATAGGCCCGATGGCTCCATCAATCATCAAGAACGACGCGTCCAGTGGTGAGACTTTTCTCCCGGACAGATCTTCAGATTCGGCGGCTTTGCATCGGGCCAATTCGCTAGGCCATGTGGAGCAGATCGAAGCTACGCCCGCCATCGTGTCAGATTTGGAAAGCTTGAACTATACGGCCGATGTCCGCGGAGACTTGATCTTCGACGGATTCGAGCCACATCCGGCGTGCCGCCTTTGTCTCGATGGGTACGATCTAGATCTGCGCCAATAACAAAGGCTCGAGGCCGCACTGCCCGCTCAACCCTTAATCCGGAGCCGGTTTCACCGATCGAGGACGGTTGGTTGGACACCGCCTCGGGGCTGAAATCTCTCTGGCGATTGAGTCGAACACCATCCCTGTCCTTTGCAAAGCTCGTGACTCCAGTGCCGGACTCCTTTCCGGACTCGAACCTCCTCATACCGCCACCGATCCGATCGGGCGCCGTTATGGAGTTCACCGCCATGACATCTTTCAAAGACTCGCCCTTTGGCGATATCCTGAACTCATTAAAGTCTCTCTCTTTGTCGTGAGCCTGGCGAACTATGGTCGGGAAGGTTGGGATTCGGACAACGAAGAAATTCAACGCCCACCCACCACCCACTTTGTAGCCACTATCGATGATTTAACCGACATGCTCGACTTCGACTCCGAAGACATCGACGGTATGGACGACGATGCCGGAGACAATCAATAGCCAGCGCCCACGGGGCACTGGAAGGCCACCTCGTCATATGACATATACATGGTGGACATCCCAAAAGATGGGAATGGCGATGGAACGGCGGAGGATGACCCCTCCAAGAAACAACCCAAGCGCCGACGCCGCCGCACCGCTCTAAATCCCGCCACAAGAAAAACGGCGATTCGCACGGGAGACAATAATACCCCTGGACAAGGTTGAAGACGACCCTCCAAAGCGGGACTCAGCGGGAGGAAGGAGAAGCAAGTCCGCACGACGGTCTGCAGAAAGAGAGGTAGAGGACGATAATTATGCGCCTCCTCCGAAGATGAAGCAAGCCTCGACGACGCATTTAATTCGTGCTGCAGGACCCCGTCGAACAAGAGCGTTTTAAACGCAGGCTCATGGCCACGGCAAGCAGCCTCAAGAAAAGCAAGAACAGCTTAGAGCCGACCAAGACACGCTGGGCGGCGGATGGAGTGAACTCCTTGCGGTAGAAGAGTATGAACTCGAACGCCTCCAAAAGCTACCCCAAACGCAGGCCGTTGCCTCGATCAGAGGAGGAAGCACCCACGTCACCAACAAGACGACGACATGGCAGACCGGCCACCCTGTGGTCATGACAGAGAAGCCTCTCGCCCTCCGCTCAAGCCACGCCCGACGCCGCTCAAAAAGTACCAAGGCACGGGAAAAGCAGCGTCGGACTTGCGAGATATATTGGAGGATAAGGCAAAGCATACAAGATCGATCTACAGATCGGCGTGGGCGTAACAACTCGGGATGATTACCGTCACGCCGGATCTGACAAACCCGGTTGGGCGAACACGATGAGACAAAGCTCATATGAGCTACGTCGTGGTATAGCCCAATACAGAGGCGCTGCACACCCACTATGCTTCACAGATGAAGTAATGGATCATCAAATCCCTGAGGGCTTCAAACCCGTAAACATCGAATCATACGATGGTACCACAGATCCTGCGGTCTGGATCGAGGACTATCTCCTCCATATCCACATGGCCCGCGGTGACGATCTACATGCCATCAAATACCTCCCACTCAAGCTTAAAGGACCAGCTCGGCATTGGCTCAACAGCTTGCCAGCAGAGTCAATCGGTTGTTGGGAGGACCTCGAAGCCGCATTCCTTGATAACTTCCGGGGCACATATGTGCGACCACCGCACGCCTATGACCTTAGCCATATAATTCAGCAGCCGTAAGAATCGCCGCACAATTACGGACGCGGTTCCTAACAAAGAAAAATCAGATCGTGGACTGTCCGGATGCAGAGGCGCTAGCAGCCTTCAAACACAACATCCGCGACGAGTGGCTAGCCCGGCACCTAGGACAGGAAAAGCCAAAATCCATGGCAGCCCTCACCACACTCATGACCCCGCTTTTGCGTGGGAGAGGACAGTTGGCTAGCTCGAAGCAACAACTTGACCAAACACCCTGGTAGTTCGGATACCAAGGACAGCAATGGCTTGTCGCGTCGCAACAAGCATAAACGCCGCATTAACGGTGATAATGCTGAAGATACGACAGTAAATGCCGGATTCAGAGGCTCTAAACCCGTCGTGGAAGAAGCCATTCAAAAGAAATACCGTGGCCTGGCCCTACTTGGACCGAATACTCCGATCGCTTGTGCGGATACATGGCACCCCGAAAACTAGCCAACCACACCAACATGGATTGTTGGGTGTTCAAGCAAGCAGTGCAAGCTAAGCGCCGAAAACAACGACAAGGGGCTGCATAGCGATGACGAGGAAGAGCCCGGCCGCCCGAACAATAGAGGATGAAGGGCTTTCCCACACAAGTGCGGACGGTGAACATGATATACGCAACCCACATACCCAAAAGGGAGCGGAAGCGTGCGCTAAGGGACGATATGCGATGGAGCCAGTCGCCCGAAGTTCAACCCATGGTCCTCCTGCCCGATCACCTTTGATCGAAGGACCACCCACTAGCATCCGTCACGGCGGATTTGCCGCATTGGTTCTTGACCCAATCATCGACGGATTTCACCTCACTAGAGTCCTGATGGACGGCGGTAGCAGCCTGAACCTGCTTTATCAGGATACAATGCGCAAAATGGGCATAGACCCCTCAAGGATTAAACCCACAAAGACGACCTTTAAAACTCGTCATACCAGGTGTAGAGGCCAATTGTACAGGCTCAGATACACTCGAAGTGGTCTTCGGATCCCCGGATAACTTCCGAAGCTAAGAGTTAATCTTCGACATAGTCCCGTTCATGGCGGCTATCACGCCTTTGCTTGGGACGAACCGCATTTGCAAAGCTCAATGCGGTGCCGCACTACGCATACCTCAAGCTCAAGATGCCAGGCCCTCGAGGAGTAATCACGGTCAATGGAAACACCGAACGCTCTCTCCAAACGGAGGAGCACACGGCAGCCCTCGCGGCGGAGGTGCAAAGCAGCCTCTCACAGCAATTCCCGGGTCCGGCCATTAAATGTCCGGCCACCGTCAAGCGCGCCCGGAGTAACCTACAACAAGACCGCCTAGCACGATCAGAGCACGCGTAGCAATCCGACCCCAACCCCAGCCCTCGCGAAACTGCGAAGCCAGTACTACGCGTACATAACTACGCCCGGAGATACCATGGGCCTAAGGGAGGGGCACGACCACTGACGCCTGCACGCGGCTCAACCGCACTGTGGACTCCTGATTGTGTCATTCTTTTTCTTTCTTCTTTTTCTTACTTTCAGACTCCGCTTTCCAGAAGTCTTGTACGGCACTAGAATTGCCGAACTCACGATGCAACAGCCAGGAAGCGTAGTTACGCCGAGTGTCCAGTGGTCTCTACTACGAGCATTATACCTGTTTTACATACCATCCCGCAGCTTACCCTGGAGGGGGACATGTTAAATAGTCCCATCCCTTGCTTATCGCACTATTTGTATCGTTCTGCTTCCATTGCAGTACCTTTTTGAATGAACAATACATAGCTTCTGCCTATTATTGCACTCCTTTCTTTATCTATATATATGTTCATTCCATGGCATGTTGCACCCATACACTTTGGTACAGCCAATATACCAGGGGCTTAAGTACCCCAAAAATATGGTGTGATAAGTCCGAACACTTTCACAAGTGCAGCACCCCGAACTTATAGCATTATATGCATCGGCTCCGAATCATGTCTTGGGTCAATAGTTGGGTTTGCCTGGCTCCCATGTTTTGGTACCTTACGTTCCGTTATATCGGCTAAGGTAGCGCTGGGAGAACCACTGCGATTGTGCCCCGGTTGAGCTGGGTTGAGCACCTCAGTGGAGAAAGCTAAAACTGACCGTCATGATAGGGCGAGAGTTGGTCGCTGTTCGAGAGGTTTTTTCGATTCCCTAAAGACTTATGCCGCTTAGAGCAAGGAGTCAGCATTGTCCGGCCAAGGCGTGGATAGCACCCCGAACTCGGTCTTCCGAATACTAGGGGCTTCGCCGAAATTTAAAATTATAGAATTCTATGGGTAAGTGAGAGTGTTCAAGCACTATAAGTCCGGTTGCCTTGTTCGCTATGCTGAGCGCCTCCCTCGAAGGACCCAAGAATGGGAACAAGAGCGCTCAAGTTTATCCCAACACCCCAAAGACTGTGGCATGGGGGTGAAGCCAACGACTTGCCATCTCTCAAATTTGATAAACGGCCGCACAGAAGGTAATATTTTAAATTCACAAGCGTTGCTTAGTGCATATGAACAAGTTTTCAGCGTACAGGATAACAAATGCGAGTCTACTCAAATATTACATCTTTGGAAAATTCACCCGCTATAAGACGGGCACCCTTCAGGACGCCCTCATAATACTTCTCGGGCTTGCGGTGTTCTTTGACCGGCGGCGGCCTGTCCGTCACCAGCTTCTCCGCGTCCAGCTTGCCCCAAAGGCACCTTGGCACGGGCAAGGGCCCTACGGGCACCTTCAATACAGACGGAGCGCTTGATGACTTCGATCCATGGACAGGCATCCACCAGCCGCCGCACTAGCCCGAAGTAGCTCCTAGGCATGGCCTCATTTGGCCACAACCGAGCTATAAGGCCCTTCATGGCCTGTTCGGCGACCTTGTGGAGCTCGACCAATTGCTTCAGTTGGTCGCTCAAGGGCACCGGGTGTTCGGCCTCAGCATACTGAGACCAAAACACATTTTCCGTCGAGCTCCCTTCTTCGGATCGGTAGAAAGCGGCGGCATCGGAGACACTCCGCGGCAGATCTGCGAACACTCCTAGAGAGCTCAGGATTCGGTTAAGTACTTGATAATTGACTTTTACATTCTTGCTCTGCATAAAGAATGCCTTACCCGCCGCGATCTTCTTTATTGCCTCAATCTCCTGGAGGGCTTTTTGGGCCTCGGCCTTAGCAGCTTTGGCACTCTCAAGAGCCGAGGCAAGCTCGGACTCTCGGGTCTCTGAGTCACGCTCCAAACCCTCGTGTTTTTCACGAGAGCACGGAGCTCTTGCCGTACCTCCGCCAGTGCGCCTCCCCTTCTCTCGCTTCGGTGCGCTCATGGCCGCTTTGTTTTTGGCCATGGACACCGCCTCCTTCAGGTCGCCACCTCGCCAGTGGCCCATGCAGCACCCATGTTATTCATGTTATCTTTTGCAACCACATTTTTAAATTCCATAAGGTATTACTTACCTTCCTTGTCCTTGAGCTGCTTCTTGGCTTGGGCGAGCTCGTTCTCGGACCGCCGAGGCTCTCCTTCAATGCATTGACCTCCGCAGTCGATCTGGCAGAGGTCAGTGAGGGCAACTGCATTCCCATATTGACATAATTATGTTAGACTCCTCACAGATATCTTTTTAGATCCTCAGTATGGCTTTTCTTTCCGAACACCGAACTAAGCATCAGGGGCTACTGTCTATGCGGTAATCTTCTTACATATATTGAAAACTTACCTCAAAGCCTGTTAGAAGGCCGTTGCAGGCTTCAGTCAGCCCGCTCTTCGCGGACTAAACTTTTTGGATCACCACACTCATAACAGTGCGGTGCTCCTCCTCGATGGAGGCGCTCAGTAAGCTATCCGGTGCCTCCGGTTGGACGGAGGACACCGGCATCTTACCCTTCCTACGAAGGGGCCGCTTGCCGGACTTCGGAACCGCTGAAGGTTCCGGTATGGAGACCGGACAAGAGTCGGGCTTAGGGCCCCTAGGGGTCTCGCTCCTCGCGCACAGGTGCAGGAGGCTGCCTTGCGGCGCCTCTGCACCACCTCCTCTTGACCAGGCCCCCTTGGGGCCCCACCTCAGCGTCTTCAGCAGCGTGAGGTGAGGAGGCGGCCAAGTGAAGTACTCTCCACTTCCGATGAATTCAGGACCCGCTCGACAAAGCGGGCGAGCCTGCCTTGGGCGGGCTGCATGATTGTTCGGCATTAGAGAACACTATGCAATGAAAAAAAAAGCCATGGGTATCCGGACACTTACGATCTCGCCAGGGGCTTGGCCCTTGTTGGCCACTCCTCCTCGTCGTTGTCGGCGTTGGTGGAGAAGTCCGGAGGAATGGCCCTTCCTTCTTGGACCCTCCGGCCTCCCCGGTTGGGGCGGCCTTCCTTTTCTTCTCTTCACCGGAGAGGCTTTTTTCCTCCTCCTCTTCCTCGTGAGGAGGATTACGCCTCGTGGTTGTCGGGCGATGAGTCCGACAAGACTGGCGCCGGAGCTCCTTCGAAGTTCCCGTGGCCTTCTTCTTGGCCTTCTTCTCCGGCACCACGTGAGGTGCCGGAGCCAACAGCCCTGGCCAATCAAGGCGTCCACTGGTCTTCTGGCAAAGGGGCCGGACAGTTAATCTGTCTGAACGTCTTCAGCCAGTCCTGTCAAAGGTTAGGGAGTTTTAGATCCCGCATAGAGTTAAACTATGAAAAAAGAGTCCCATAAAGGGTAAACTAACTTACTCGCTGGCTTGACGCTGCAAGCTGAATCCGCGATCTTCGGTAGCGGATGTGGGAGCCTCGGCGCCCTTGAACAGCACCTTCCAGGCATCTTCGTACGTAGTGTCAAAGAGCCTTTTCAGAGTTGGGTGTCAGGCCGGATCGAACTCCCACAATTTGAAGGCCCGTTGTTGGCATGGGAGAATCCGGCAGATGAGCATCACCTGGATTACGTTGACAAGCCTGAGATTCTTGTCCACCAGGTTTCGGACGCAAGTTTGGAGTCCGGACAGCTCATCTGAATCCTCCCACGTCTGGCCCGTCTCTTTTCATGATGTGAGCCATGTGGGGAAGCCAGATTGGAATTTGGGGGCCGCCGCCCATTGAGAGTCGCGCGGCTCGATGATGTAGAACCACCCCGATTGCCACCCCTTTATGGTCTCCACAAAGGAGCCCTCGAGCCATAGGACTTTGGCCATCTTGCCAACCATGGCGCCTCCGCACTCCGCTTGGCGGCCGCCCACTACCTTCGCCTGACATTGAAGATCTTCAGCCATAAGCGAAGTGGGGCTGGATGCAGAGGAAGGTTTCGCACACCGACGATAAACGCCGAGATGTTGAGGATGAAGTTCGGGCCAGATCATGGAAATCCAGGCCGTAGTAGAACATGAGCCCCGGACAAATGGGTGAAGTGGAAAACCTAGTCCGCGGAGGAAGTGGGTGAGGAACACCACCCTCTCATGGGGCCCTGGGTGGGAATGAGCTGCCCTCGTCGGGTAGCCGGTCTTGTGATGTCGCTGGACAAGTATCCGGCCTTCCGCAGTCTTTTTACTTGGCCCTCCGTGACGGAGGAGACCATCCACCCGCCTCCCGCTCCGGACATGGCTGGAGATGGTTGAGGAAGGATGTGCGGACTTGGGCGCTGGAGCTCAGAGTGCGCGGAAATGGATGAGCAAGGGAGGAGGAAGGCGTAGGTGAAAAGGGTGGATCCTTATCCCCTTATATGGATGGACGAGGCTATGCGTCCCCCACCAGCCTGATAAAACTCGCTTATCTCCCAAGCACCGCAATCAATGGCGCGGTTGGGTTACCCACGTCCGTATTGATGAGAATCCTGGAATAAGGGGGCACGATCTATGCTTTGATAAGACGTGCCAAGGAAACCGCCTCGCTAAACGCGCTGAGGTGGGACAGTAAAAAACGATTCGAATAAAGGCCTGGCCGTGGTGTGATGTCACGCCGTGGAATACGTCAGTAGATCTGTGCAAAGAATTATTCTCTCTACAATGGTATATGGAACTTGTTTTGCAGAGCCGGACACTATCCTTGTGTTCAAAACCTTCTATGAAGTATTCGGAGGAGGAACCCGCCTTGAAATGCCGAAGACAATATGCGCGCCGGACTCCTAGACTATGAAGATACAAGATTGAAGACTTCGTCCCTTGTCCGGATAGGACTTTCCTTGGCGTGGAAGGCAAGCTTGGCGATACGGATATGTAGATTTCCTACCATTGTAACCGACTCTGTGTAACCCTAACCCTATTCGGTGTCTATATAAACCGAAGGGTTTTAGTCCGTAGGACGAACAGGGTTTAGCCTCTCTGATCTCGTGGTAGATCTACTCTTGTGCTACCCATATCATCAATATTAATCAAGCAGGAGTAGGGTATTACCTCCATCGAGAGGGCCCGAACCTGGGTAAAAACATCGTGTCCCTTGTCTCCTGTTACCATCCGCCTAGACGCACAGTTCGGGACCCCCTACCCGAGATCCGCCGATTTTGACAACGACACCTATCCTACGCTTCCTCTATCTCAGCTTTGACGAACAAGGAGCAGATGGTAGAGCGCTCTCTGCTTGGAAGAGATTAGGTTGGTAGTGGATAAATATGAATTACTTTAGTAGCTGGTCAGCTGCTGTCTAAGTGTATGTGAAGCGATAAAGTTGTCTCTCTGGAAGGTCAGGATGGGTCCACGTGCTTGAGCTAAAAACAGGATAGTTCACCAATGAAAATCAAATATGTGTACTTTATTATTTTACACTATAGTTAAATAAAAATGTCTCAAATTAGTATACTCTCATATCAATATTATTTGTCTTAGATTTGTTTAGATACATATGACGGTTTACCGAGAAAGGCTTTTGCCCCGCTTTATAAATAAAATAACCACCAAGCACAATGTTCACAAGGTACCACTCGAAACACGAACACACCCAACACCACCGCACGAAGGTCCAACACAGACGCACAAAACACAACACACACGCAACATAGGTTCGGATGTGGGCACAGACAACAAGCCCAACAAAACACCCAGGACGCACAGACAACAAGCGGCGGTGGCGACGGGCGACGAAGACGCAGAGCTAATCTGGCTCTGTGGTGGCGGAGGGAGCGGGGAGCCAGTCGGAGAGCCATCGCGAAGCTGGGTGATGATGGAGGTGATGGCGTCTCTCTCCACAGGGCGGCTAAGCGGCCGCCAAAGCCGCAAGTAACTGCACCATTTGAACATAAGCGTCGAGTACGACGAAGAGGGATACGCTGAATCACAAGTTTATTCCTAACAGTCCACAGCGTCGAGCAAGGACCCGATGATCAGCCCCCTAATGCGGCGTAATGCGGGGGGACCGCTTGGAGTTCGGCAAAGAGAGCAGGGAAGTTGGTATGATCTCAGCTTCCACCCACAATCTCATGAAACAGCTCCAAAGGAACTGCGCAGACATGCAGGTGAAAAAGATATGGTTCAAATCCTCTTCAGGCCCACAGAGTGGGCAACGCCCATCCCCAGGGCCATTGCGTTTCAGAACCTCAACGCCAGATGGTAGGCAGCCACGAATCCACTGCCACAAGAATATCTTAATCTTAAATGGGAGGCGAATCTCCCAAATAGATGAGAGCGCCTCATGACCGGGTGAGGGGCGATGGCCAGATAGAGAGATTTGGTGGAGAATTGACCGGACGGTTCAAGGCGCCATCTGGCGCGGTCAACGCTGGGCCGTGAGATCCGGCTCATGGAGAGCCACACACCAAGCAATTCTGCCACCGCATTCTCCGCAGACTAAAAGGCCTTGAACGCGAGGCGCCTAAGGTCAAGAAGGGCGTTTGCCACGGAGATCTGGGGGCCACCGCGATGGAGAACAGGACCGAAACCGACGCCAGGGTGCGTCACCAGCGATCGAATCGAACCAGAACAGCGTGGCGGTGCCGGACCCGATCTCAATCGAGGTCCCTATCCGGAGGACAGGGAGGAGCTGGATGACAGGTTGCTAGAACTGGGATCCTCCAGAGCGTTGACAGAAGGCGAGTGGCTGTCCGCGAAGGTACTTCTGCTGAATAATGCGCAGCCACATGCCACATTCGCCGTTGTTAATCCTCCAGAGCCACCGAGTCAAAAGGGCAATATTCATGCGTTTGGAGGACATGATCCCAAGGCCGCCCTGGTCGCGGGGTTTACATATCTCGGACCACTTGACCATGTGGTATTTCTGCTTATCACCCTCGCCGCCCAAGAAAATCGCCTCGAACGGTGGCAATCTCGTGATGAAGAGTCTCCTAAGGCTGTAGAAGCTCATGATGAATAAGAGGAGGCTGGCGAGGGACGAGTTAATAAGGACCGTGACGTGCCGCTTTTGAAAGCCACCGTCCCTGCCAGTGGCTCGATCCGGTGTTGGAGCTTCCCACCGTGAAGCGCAGCTCGCCACCGTAAGCCTGGTGTCGCTAATGGGTATCCCAAGATAGGTCGTGGGAAGCACCCAAGCTGGGCAGTTAAGCCGATCCGCGATGCTCTGCCACTCGTCTTGGGAGTAGCCCAAGATCATCACCTCACTCTTGTCGAAGTTGATCCTCAGGCCGGACATCTGCTGGAAGCACAGGAGGAGGAACTTGAGGTTCGAGATATCATTCGCGGGCATATGACGGTTTTAGATACGGATACCAAAGGGTTTTAGATACATCCATCTATATCTAGACAAATCTAACACAAATATTATGATACCTAAAATCAGTTGGTTTTAGATATATCCATATCTAGATAAATCTAAGACCAATAATATGGATTTTAGGAACGCAGATGGGACAAATAAAATGCATACTATAGGAAAAATATACCCTTAGTGCTAAAAGGACGGACTGATTGCCAACTCATGTCCCATATACTATATATGGTCCAAAATACAAATGCAATATCTGTATAAATGCATCTGTCACTCATCCTAATATACTTCTAAATCTTCTATGTGCTTATGAATTATGACACATATTTTTTCTTTTTTATCGGCTTATATTCATATAGGTTCATGAAAGGGGAGTAAATTTTCCCAGAGTAAATTTTCCCATGATGCTACTCTAACTTTTTGCTGCATTTATAGAAGATGTGCTTGGTGGATCATTAAGATGACAATAATTTTTGCCACACCTTCCCTCTACTTGGTAGTCGAGCTGGCAGGAGGAAGATGTATGGACTGGCTACGACAGGAGCTGCAGATGGGCGGGTGTTACGCCATCATCCTGTGGAGGACATGTACAAGATGTGTGTAGTGTGTGATATGCGACCACGTCTTCACTGGCGATCCAGTTGTCGCTTGTCACTGAAGCATCCCTCTCCTGGGCACCGCCAGATAGAAGCTCGCGTCACTGAGGAGTGAAGGTCTTGAGACGTTATTATCAGGGCCAGAGTGTGTGATATTCTCCCGTTGCAACGCACAAGCCTTTTTCCTAGTATCTCTAATAATAAAGCACGGATTGACTCCGTGGGTTCACCGTCACAATGCGCTTTCTTCCTATGTCATAATATGCTTCTTCATGCCCGTTTTTTCTTGATTTAGATATTTTTCTTAATATCCGAGGTTGTACTATCTATTTCTTCAATGGTGTGTTTCTTTACCTAATCTTTGAGCGTCATCTATATCTTTATCCGGTAAAAAAAGAGTCAAACCGAGCGTTGTATTCTTTGAGCGCTATGGACGGTAAGCTTCTCGCCTAGGCCACGACATCAAAAAAATAAATAATTTCATGTTGGGGATCGAACTTTAGCCCTATGGAAAATGATAAACGTGTGTACCATCTAAACTACCATTAATTTGTGCTATCATCACGTTACAGGCCTGTAATAAGCCAAGGCGAATTGTTGGCCCACAAATCGTGGCCCAGCTAAGGTTTCTTGCACCCTGGCCGTATAAGGCAAAAATAATTGCTGGTCAATGCAATCGATCTCAAGACCTCCTGTTGATATATGATAACACAGCCAACCACCTAGATCCTGTTGTGTGCTCCTATTAACGTTGATACGGATGTCAACTTAGTCCCACCTCGCTATTTTAGACCATATCTAACCAATTTATATATGTCTTTAAATTCCCTAGTATCACGAAGCCGTCTCACGAATCAAACGGGGCGTTGGCAGAAATAAGAAAGGAAAAGAGAGAGCCTAATTTGTGGGCTACACTAAAAAGGAAGGAAATTAAACGAGACGTGGAAGGAATAAGGAAGAAAAATAGAGAGGCAAAATTGTGGGCTTACTAATAAGGGAGGAAATCAAAGAGACGGTCAGAAAAATAAGAAAGGAAAGGGAGAGGCTAATATATGGACTAAATTAATAAGGAAGGAAGAGGCTATATATGTTGTGTGTGGTGGGACTCTTAAAATCAAACGGGACCTCATAGAGGAATAAATTGGTAGCTGTAAACGGGAAAAATGCATGCCATCTTCAAAGCTTACATCCATATGAACGCGTGTGATTTTTTCAGAAAAAATTGAAACTTTATTTTTGAAGGTCAAAAATTGAAACTTTGGAATGTGGTTTTCAAAATTTTCAAAATAAAGAGCTCCATGGAGCTCATCCTCCATTTAGTATTTTCAACTAAGAAGCAATCAATTCAGAGAATATGAAATATTATAGAAGAACCAGATCGATTAGCTTAGCCAGCTTCGTGTAATAGTTGCAAATTGTTGTGTGTGCCTACATAACGATCTTTTGGGACAATTGTGAGGCCCTAATAATCAAATCGGTAGACTGTACCATATGCTTATATATGCAAGCTTAACTACTTGGTGCAACGACTCTCCACTCAAATGGATAGATCAGGTAATTTTCTTCAACAAATTCTTTATAATGAATGTCCAATATATTACATTACCGTATATGCACAATTATTTTTTCTTACTAAAATTTGAAGTGATAGGCACCACCAATCACCAATTGGAGGTAGATAATGTGACTGGAACTTGTGAAAATGCTCACCAAGAAGTAGAGGAGGCAGGGATGGTCTATGAGCTTTAGTTTGTGTTCTTTTTCGAGGGAGGCCATTCACATTTATTTATTTATTTTCCTTACTAAAATTTGAAGTGATAGGCACCACCAATAACCAATTGGAGGTAGATAATGTGATTGGAATTCGTGAGAATGCTCACCAAGAAGTAGAGGAGGCAGGGATGGTCTACGAGCTTTAATTTGTGTTCTTTTTTTAGGGAGGCCATTCGTCAAATGCAGAATAGAAGAAGCCTCGAATGGGTAGTAGAAAAGGTGGAGGCAAAGCTTTACCCGTTTTACATGAATATATAAAGGTTTATCTAATTTTGACATCAGTTATTAACATTATACTAAGACTATGCCTTAACATCTTCCTCTCTCTCTCATAATTGTAGTTTGCTTGATATGATGATGGAAATCACAAGGGCGTGTGCATGATGATAGTTCAAAGGGAGGAAGGATGACAACAGAGAGGTAAGTAATACAATAGTGTTACTTACCTTAACAAGCCAAGCCAATTATTTGATTTTAATACACCTTTTGCAGATATTTGATTTTATTAACATGATAATATGAGTATGCCTTAACATCTTCCTCACTGTTGTGTGCTTGATATGATGATGGAAATCACAAGGGCGTGTGCATGATGATATTTCAAAAAAGGCGGAAGGATGAATGGATAGGTGACATTGGCGAGATAGACGAAACTCACACGCGAATGTGATAAGTGGCAAATACATAATTTTGCTATCCCGTTGCAACGCACGGGGTCTTTTGCTAGTAATAATAAAGCAAGATTTACTCCGTGGGTTCACCGTCACAATGCGCTTTCTTCCTATGTTATAATACGCTTTTTCATGTCCGTTTTTTCTTGATTTCGATATTTTTCTTAATAACTGATGTGGTACTATCTATTTCTTCAACGGTGTGTTTCTTTACCTAATCTTTGAGATTCATCTATATCTTTATCCGGTAAAAAAAAGTCAAACCGAGCGTTATATTCTTTGAGCGCTATTGACGGTAAGCTTCTCCCCTAGGCCACGACGTCAAAAAAAAATAAAGAATTTCATGCTGGGGATCGAACTTGAGGCCTTTGGATAAATGTTGCACGTGTGTACCATCTAAACTACCATCAATTTGTGTTATCATTACGTTAAATGCCTGTAATAAGCCAAGGCGAATTATTGGCCCACAAATCGTGGCCCAGCTAAGGTTTCTTGCGCCCCGGCAGTATAAGGCAAAAAATAATTGCTGGTCAATGCAATCAATCTCAAGACCTCCTGTTGATAATATCATAACACAGCCAACCACCTAGATCCTGTTGTGTGCTCTTATTAACGTTGATACAGATGTCAACTTAGTCCCACCTCGCTATTTTAGACCATATCTAACCAATTTATATACGTTTTTAAATTCCCCAGGTATCAGGAAACCGTCTCATGAGTCAAACGGGGCGTTGGCAGAATAAGAAAGAAAAAGAGAGAGGCTAATTTGTGGGCTATACTAAAAAGGAAGGAAATTAAACGAGACGTGGAAGGAATAAGGAAGAAAAATAGAGAGGCAAACTTGTGGGCTTACTAAATAAGGAAATCAAAGAGACCTTGACAAAAATAAGAAAGGAAAGGGAGAGGCTAATATATGGACTAAATTAATAAGGAAGGAAGAGGCTATATTTTGTGTGTGGTGGGACTCTTAAAATCAAACGGAGCCAAATCATCACAAAAAAAAGTGAGCTGGTGGTATACGAAAGCTAGCTAACGAAGGAGGAGGAGTATGGCATTTGGATGGACGAGCTCCATGTAGCTTTTTAGAAAAATAAATAATCAAAAATCCTATTTTCAAGTTCCAAAACATTCTGGAAAAAATCATACATCATGTATGTGCTTTACATGTGTATAAAGTTTGACGATGACATACATTACGTTCAGAAAAACACAAAAAGACAAATTCATGCATTTTCCATACTAAACAGTATATATGTTGTTCATCGTTTTCAAAATCATGATTTTATCTTTTTTGTAGTTCTCACCGTAATGCATGTCATCTTCAAAGTTTACACATATGGAGTAGACATCCGTATGAACGTGTGTGATTTTTTTAGAAAAAAATAAAACTTTGGAATGGGGTTTTCAAAAATTTCAAAATAAGGAGTTCCACGACACAGCCTTCAGCACTGTTCCAACATGCTCTGGTCATGGGACTCATCTGTCTGTACAACGTCAACGACAACATGATGGTTGCCTCCGGGCCATGGCAAGCATTCTTCCTGAAGTAGGAGGACATGCATGTCCTGATTCAATGGCGACGTGTAGATGTGCTGGCTTGTCACATGAGCAGCCCCATGGTGACTGTCTTCACGAGACTTTTCTTTCTACCAAGAGCACCGGCTGCCATATCGAGGGGCGATGAACAGATGATGTTGGAGTACTACATGTGGTGAATTCCAGCAGCACAAACATGGTAGCCACGTCTAGCTCCGTCTCGGTGCTTCCTCTACTCATTAATTTTGCTTTGTGCATGCTATCTCCCATGTTCTTTGAATGATATATGTGCTTATTCATAATTCATAATGCTTCGATTATTTACCCAGCAATATCAAATGAATTGTGTAGTATTTAAGCAACCAATTGTTATTCCATTTTCTTACTATATTCCTGCCTAATAACTTCTACTCCCTCCATTCCTAAATATAAGTGTTTTTAGTGATTTCAAATGGACAACCATGTATGGATGTATATAGACATATTTTAGAGTATAGATTCACTCATTTTGCTCCGTATGTAGTCACTTGTTGAAATCTCTAGAAAGACCTATATTTAGAAACAGGGGGAATAATTACCAATACTCTTTTCTATTGCCCCGTTTAACTAAATATTCCCTGTATTCCCATTTCTATCAGAAAGCACCGCTAACAAGGAGACTCTGGAGGTTGAGAACGGGGTTGCCAATAAGTGCAGGCGGGGCGAGCTAGAATCGCAAGCGACTCCAGCAGGCCTAGACTACATCAGCAGCCTCCCTGATGATATGTTGACAGTCATCATTGAGGGAGTCCTGGATTAGGGGGTCCTCGGACAGCCGGACTATATCCTTTGGCCGGACTGTTGGACTATGAAGATACAAGATTGAAGACTTCGTCCCGTGTCCGGATGGGACTCTCCTTGGCGTGGAAGGCAAGCTTGGCAATACGGATATGTAGATCTCCTCCTTGTAACCGACTCTGTGTAACCCTAGCCCTCCGGTGTCTATATAAACCGGAGGGTTTAGTCCGTAGGACAACAACAATCATACCATAGGCTAGCTTCTAGGGTTTAGCCTCTACGATCTCGTGGTAGATCAACTCTTGTAATACTCATATCATCAAGATCAATCAAGCAGGAAGTAGGGTATTACCTCCATCGAGAGGGCCCGAACACAGGTAAACATCGTGCCCCCCGCCTCCTGTTACCATCCGCCTTAGACGCACAGTTCGGGACCCCTACCCGAGATCCGCCGGTTTTGACACCGACATTGGTGCTTTCATTGAGAGTTCCACTATGCTGTCACCACAAGGTTTGATGGCGCCTTCGATCATCGGCAACGATGTGATCCAGGGTGAGGTTTTCCTCCCCGGACAGATCTTTGTATTCGGTGGCTTCGTACTGCGGGCCAACTCGCTTGGCCATCTAGAGCAAATCGAGAGCTACGCCCCTGGCCGTCAGGTCAGGTTTGGAAATTTAAACTACACTACCGACATCCGCGGAGACTTGATCTTTGACGGATTCGAGCCCATGTCAGGTGCGCCGCACAGTCACGACGAGCACGACTTAGCTCTGCCGTCGGACGGTGTTCGGGAGATCACACCTATGGCTACTCCGGCCCTAGATCCGGAGTCGATTGCGCCATCCGGGGATGGGTGGATGGACCCCGCCTCGGAGGCCACACACTCAGTGGCGATAGAGCCGAATACTGACTTCACCTCCTATGAGACCTGTGTCGCCGGATCCTTGGATTCGTCCCCGGCCACAGGCCCCGAACTGCCTGCGTCCATGCCTATCGAATCTGATTGGGTGCCGATCATGGAGTTTACCTCCGCGGATATCTTTCAGCACTCGCCTTTTGGTGATGTGCTAAATTCATTAAGGTCTCTCTTCTTGTCAGGAGGCCCTTGGCCGAACTATGTACGGCTCAAGTGGGAGGTGGACGACAAAGAAATTCGTTCCCCACCCACCACCCACTTAATAGCCACTGTCGATGACTTAACCGACATGCTCGATTTCGACTCCGAAGACATCGACGGTATGGACGACGATGCAGGAGAAGAACAGGAACCACCGCCCACAGGGCGCTGGACAGCCACTTCATCACACGATATATATATATATATATAGATACACCCAAAGAAAACAATGACGAGGAACGGAAGGATGCAGCGAGGGATAGTTCCCTCGAGAAGCAACCAAAGCGACAACGTAGGCGCCGCTCCAAATCCCGCCTCGGCAAAAAACAGCGATAACAGCGCAAGAAAAAAAATACCCCGGTCGACCCCAGAGGAAACAACGACCACACGGACCCGGCGATAGAGCAGGATGAACCAGCAGACGGCGAACATAGTACGGAGCCGCTGTCCGATCACGGCGACGCCGAGGATAAAGCTCATCAACCTCTCTCCGGAGAGGAAAACATTCCGGACGACGATGCACACATCATCCCGGAAAGGCACTTGGAACAAGAGAACCTCCATAGAAGGCTTATTGCCACCGCGAGGAGTCTGAAGAAGCAGAAGCAAAGGCTTAAGGCCGCGCAGAATGCGCTCAACAGTAGATGGAACAAAGTGCTCGACACTGAAGAAAAGTACGGTGGCAGTCACCACACAAAGAGCTATCCAAAGCGCAAGCTGTTGCCTGAATTCGATGATGAGGCCTTAGAGCCTACACAAATAAAAAAATAAAACGGCCGACCGGTCGGATCGACCACCTCGTGGCCGCGATAGGGCGGCTAACGAGGCCGCACATAAGTTAGCACACGATTCACGCGAGGACATGCATCAAAAAGCCGATGTGACCAGATCCATCTACGGATCTAGGAAGCGCGCTACAGCGCATAATCAAAACCGAACACTACAACCGTCAGAACGCCATGACACATCCAAATACAGGGGTGCCGCGCACCCCCTATGCTTCACCGATGAGGTGATGGATCACGAATTTCCAGATGGATTCAAACCCGTGAACATAGAGGCGTACGACGGAACGACAGACCCTGGGGTCTGGATTGAGGATTTCATCCTTCATATCCATATGGCTCGCGGAGACGATCTCCACGCCATAAAGTACTTGCCCCTCAAGCTTAAAGGACCAGCTCGGCATTAGTTGAAGAGCCTCCCCGAAAATTCAATTAGAAGTTGGGAGGAGCTTGAGGATGCTTTTAGGGCTAACTTTCAAGGGGCCTCTGTTCGACCTCCGGATGCAGACGATTTAAGTCATATAATTCAACAGCCCGGAGAGTCAGCCTGAAAGCTTTGGAACAGATTTCTCACCAAGAAGAACCAAATCGTCGACTACCCAGACGCCGAAGCCTTAGCATCTTTCAAACACAGCGTCCGAGACGAATGGCTCGCCAAACACCTCGGCCAAGAAAAACCGAGGACAATGGCAGCCCTAACAAGCCTTATGACCCGCTTTTGCGCGGGCGAAGATAGCTGGCTGGCCCGTAGTAGCACCAGCGACCCAGACACATCTAAAGTCAGGGATGGCAATGGAAAACCACGACGCAGTAAGAGCAAGCGTTGAAATAACGAAGACAACCCAGACAACACGGCGGTAAATGCCGGATTTAGGGGCTCTCGACCCGGTCAACGGAAAAAGCCTTTCAAAGGCAACAGAGATGGACCATCCAGCCTAAACAAGATTCTAGACAAATTATGTCAGATTCATGGCACCTCCTATAAACCTGCAAATCACACCCACAGAGAATGCTTGGTCTTCAAGCAGGCCGGCAAGCTAAACGCCGAACACAAGGGGAGGGAGATACCAAGTGAAGACGAGGATGAGCCTCGCCAGCAAAACACTAGGGGATAGAAAAAATTCCCACCAGAGGTCAAAACAGTGAACATGATTCACGTAACAAAAAGGAGGAGCAAACACGCACTCCGAGACATATGCGCCGTAGAGCCTGTCAACCCTAAGTTCAACCCTTGGTCGGCCTGCCCGATCACTTTTGATCGCAGGGATCACCCGACTAGTATCCGGCACGGAGGATTGGCTGCCTTGGTGCTAGACCCAATAATCGACGGATACCGTCTCACCCAAGTCCTCATGGACGGCGGCAGTAGTCTTAATCTGATATATCAGGACACAGTCCACAAAATGGGGATAGACCCGAAAAGAATCAGCCAAAGCAATACTACCTTTAAAGGAGTAATACCAGGTCCAGAGGCCCGCTGTACGGGCTCTCTAGTACTAGAGGTTGTATTCGGTTCTCCCAACAACTTCCGAAGTGAAAAGTTAACCTTCAACATCGCTCCATTCCGAAGCGGCTTCAAGCACTACTTGGAAGAACAACCTTCGCTCGTTTTAATGCAGTACCGCATTACGCTTCTCTTAAGCTTAAGATGCCTGGTCCACGTGGCATCATCATAGTTAGCGGAAACACTTTGCGCTCCTTACACGCGGAAGAACGTGTGGCCGCTTTAGCAGCCGAACACTAAACGACCTCTCCAACCAGAATAAATGGTCGGTCGTCAAGACCGCGGACATGGTTAGATGAGTCCAGCGCACCACTAGTTGTAACAGCTTAGATAAACCTGAGATTGGTTTGATGGATATACCCCCATAGGCGGTACCAGGGGCTTCCCGCATGTAAAAAGGACTACATTTTGGCTTTACCTCATTTAGATTGAATTTTAATGAGAATAATCAGTTTTTCGCACGACGACTTTCATCTAAGTTTTTCTCTTTTACAGATGATAATCGTGCTACACCCTTCCAGGATACGGCACAACGGAGACACATGCATGACGCGTGCTGTGAGGCCCTGCTCAAAGGTTTCTTTTTAGATTAAGACCCTGTGTAAACCTTTCTTACTATCTCTTGTTACTTGACACCCCCCGAATACCTAACACAAGTGTGAGGGATGCTGGCGTTGTTGGCATTTCGCCACGCCAGACTAATGCACGTACCTGGAAATTTAGGGTCCATTATCAAGGGCGTTACTCAGCCCGGTACATGTTTTAAAGACCGAACACCTTAGGGAGTGTTCGGCGTCGCGAGTTTGGCCTTATATGCACCAGCTCCGAATCATGTCTTTGGTCAAATGTTGGGTTTGCCCGACTCCCACGTTTTGCTACCTTACGTTCCGCCCTATCGGCTAAGGTGGCACCGGGAGAACTACTGCGATTGTGCCCTGGTTCATCCGGATGAGAACCTCAGTAGAGAAAGTCGAAAACTGACTGTCATGCTAAAGCGCGAGATTGGTCAACCACTCGATGACTTAGCGGAATCTTCGGGATTCCTCCGCATTAACGAAGGGCCGGTTTTCCCGGCCATGTACGTACGCGCCCCGTACTCGGATGAGCGCGGAAGTGCCAGGGGCTATATAGTAGCCCCACTGACAAACTCCTATGGTTAAGTGAAAGTGTTAAAGCAATATAGTCCGGTTGCCTCGTTCGCCGCGCTACCAGCTCCTTAATGGACCAAGACGTTGGATCAAGTGTGAACACGCGCTTTTGCGAACACCCCTGCATTATATGCGTGGGGGATGAAGCCGACGACTGCAAACTTTCAGGTTATATATATATATATATATAATATATATATATATATATAAACGGCCGCACAGGAGGCATCATAATACTTTCAGGCAAAAGTATAAACACAGCCTTTATAATTCAAATAGCATTGTTCTTACAATCGGGATACATGTCACTCGAACATGACACTCTTCGAGCATTGAGCCTCTATTAAACAAGCACCTTCTAGGACTTCTTCAAAATAGTGCTCGGCCAAAACTTGGCTTACGGCCGGATTCTGGGTTGCAATAGCGGTGGCCTCCATCCCTGCCCAGTATGTCTTGACACGGGCAAGAGCCATCCGTGCACCTTCTATGCACGCCGACCTCTTTACAGCATCGATATGCGGCACAACACCAAGGAATCGTTGCACTAGACCAAAATAACTATTCGGTCTTGGTCCTTCCGGCCAAAGACGATCCACGACAGATCTCATGGCAAGTCCAGAAAACCTATGGAGCTCGGCCCACTCGGCCATTTGCTCATTTAACAGCAGCGG
Organism: Aegilops bicornis; assembly: GCA_021605145.1. NCBI lineage: Eukaryota > Viridiplantae > Streptophyta > Magnoliopsida > Poales > Poaceae > Aegilops > Aegilops bicornis. The sequence continues at coordinate 338,726,030 of CM038672.1, read as the reverse complement.
ACGCGCTGGACCATTGAACTGCGACCAAAACAACTTTTCCACTTCGTGATCTTTTTTATCTTTGAAAAACTTGGTCGCATCAGCAGCAGTCGCTGCCAAATCCAAGTACGCGTTCACAGAACTCCATAATTGATCCAGAGGGGCATACTTAGGATCTCCAAACTTCGTCCGCAACAAAAAGGGCTTCCCAGCCATGATATCTCCGGCTTGATGTAGCTCCTCCTTCGCCGCTCTGATTTTAGAGCGGGTTTCCTTGGCTGCTACCATGGCTTTCTCCAGGTCCGTCGTCTTCGTTTGACTATCCCTTTCAAGAAGCTCATAACGGTCGGCGGCATCTTTCAACTCAATAGCCATCTTGGCTATTTTCTCTTTGCTCTAGCAATGCGCAGCCTGTTCGGCTCTTAACTCTTCGACCGCCTTTAGGGCGGCCGCATCACTCCTCCTAGCTTGCTCCTTGGCTCGGGCAAGTTCCACCCGAAGGGTCTCCACGGCGGCAGCTCCATCTGCAGTTACAGCATATTATAGATAATAGCATCATGCTCCTCTTAATATATGTTGACCATCGGAGAATACATACCCTGTGCCTCGTCAAGCCGCCTGTTTACAAGCACGATGTCGGCATCCGCCGCATAAAGTTGCCGCTTCAGTTCGGCAAACTCACCGATCCGGCTAGCCACGGACCCTCAAATTACCGCACATGAAAGCGGCATGATCATTACACAGGACTATGATCCTCTGTTTGCCGCCTTTTTCGACAAAGAACGAGTCTCAGGGGCTACTATCTGCATAGGGCACACCTAGCATGTGCAGTATCGTCAAAAATATATATATTACTTTGCGTACCTCAAAGCCTCTCAGCAGGCTCATAAAAGCTTCATGCAACCCGCTTTCGGCGGATGAAATCCTCTCAACCACCATACCCATTAACGTACGATGCACTTCTGAGATAGCCGCTTGCTCCAGAAGATTCATCAGTGCGTCTGGTCGCGCACCGGACAGTTCCAGACTCTTTCTGTTGCTCCCCTTAGGAGCCGAATACTCTGGACCTCGGGAGGATGAAGGGTTACCTTCTGGCCTTGGTGGATCAGGAGAAATCCTTCGTGACGACACCTCTGGGTCGTCCGCCTCATGAGGCGGGAAGGCATGGGGAGGCATTTCGCTCTCCATCATCTCCGGAAGAAGATCCCCCGAAGACGAACTCTACCGAGAAGGGTTGCGATCCGAACTACAAGACATACGTCTCGATTATTGTCCTCGGAAATAAAGTAAGATATATTTACTATAAAGTGGTTTTGTTTACTTACAGCTCGGTGGAGGACTGGTCCCCTTGCATGCACTGTGCGGTAAGGATGCCCTCCGGGGTAGGGCCCCCTGACAAAGGTTTCTTCCCTCATTTGGAAACCATTGTTTCCAAGTCTTCAGAGGCGGCCCTCTTCCTTCCTTGGGGAGAGGGAATTTTAGATTCTTCTCCCCGGTTATCCTCCTTCGCGGAGGCACTAATTCCCCCGGTTTGGATGAATAATGAGAGAGGCTCGCCTTCGGCTTCCTTATTCCTCCCTTTATCTTCCCCTGATGACGCTTGATAAGGCGCAAGCTCAAGCATCCTGGCTAGTACAGGATCCGATGAGCCTTCGGGAAGGGGGGCCGAACACCTAATCATCTTCGCCTTTTTAACCAAGTCCTGGTCAAAGACCGACTTTTCAGAATGATGTTGTGATAAATAAAGAGATAGTATGTTCAGAATTACTTACTTGGGTGTCTGGACGATTGCAGTTTAGGCCCACATCCTCGGTGATGTCCGGACACTTTATTCGTGATCCGAAGAACAATCAGTACATCTCTTCGAGCGTCACACCGAAGAATTGCTCAATGGTTCGCGGTCCTTCCGGGTTGAACTCCCACATACAGAGAGATCGACGTTGGCATGGTAGGACCCGACAAACTAGCATGACTTGCATTACCTTGACAAGGCTGAAATCTCTCTTGAGGAGATCCCGGATGCGACTCTGCAATGTCGGCACGTCATTAGCCGGCCCCCAGAGCAGCCCCTTGTTGACCCATGATGCCAGTTGTGGCGGGGGGGGGGGGGCAAACGGAAGGCAGGGCAGCTACCCACTTAGTACTTTGGGGAGCCGTGATGTAAAACCACTCCCGCTGCCATAAGTTGGACATCTCGGGGAAGGATCCCTTTGGCCATGGAGCATCAATGCCTTTTCTTATTATGGCGCCTCCGCACTCTGCGTGTCACCCATCGATCATCTTCGGCTTCACATTAAAGGTCTTGAGCCATAAGCTGAAGTGTGGGGCAATGCAGAGGAAGGCCTCGCACACGACGATAAACGACGAGATGTGAAGGATGGAATCCGGAGCCAGATCATGGAAATCGAGCCCGTAATAGAACATAAGCCCTCTAACAAAGGGATCAAGACTAAAGCCTAGCCCTCGGAGGAAGTGGGAAACAAATACGACGCTCTCGTTAGGTTCGGGAGTGGGGATGACCTGTGCTTGAGCAGGAAGCCTGTGCGAGATTTCGGCGGTCAGATAGCTGGCTTCTCTTAGCTTCTTGATGTCCTCCCCTGTGACGGAGGAGGCCGCCCACCGGACTTGAAGTTGGATCCGCACATGATTGAAGGTCCGAAGCGCTTGGCCTCCGCCTTGGGTGCTGGAATTCGAGGTGGGAGAAGGGAAATATCGAGCGCAAGAAGAAAAGGACAGGCCTTGACCCCTTTATAAAGAGGGTGAAAATCAAGCGCCCTCCGCACGACCGTCTGGAACTTGCCTAAAATCAAGGAGTCTTACCAGCGGGCACGATTGGGTTACCCACACCCGTATTGATGAGAATCCCGTGAAAAGAGGGACACGATCTCTGCTTCGACAAGACGTGCCAACAAAACCGCCTCGCAACACATGTTGTGGCAGGCTCAGAAAAACGGTTCGTCGTGACCAGACCACGGTTGAACGTCACGTTAAGAAAAGTTGTCGACAGATTAGATTTGTGGAAATATTATTCTCTCTACGGTGGTATGTGGAATTTGTTTTGCAGAGCCGGACACTATCCTTGTGTTCAAAATCTTCTATGTAATATTCGGAGGAGGAACCCGCCTTGCAATCCCGAAGACAATCTGCGTGCCGGACTCATCGTCATTGAAGCATGGTTCAGGGGCTACTGAGGGAGTCCTGGATTAGGGGGTCCTCGGATAGCCGGACTATATCCTTTGGTCGGACTGTTGGACTATGAAGATACAAGATTGAAGACTTCGTCCCGTGTCCGGATGGGACTCTCCTTGGCGTGGAAGGCAAGCTTGGCAATACGGACATGTAGATCTCCTCCCTTGTAACCGACTCTGTGTAACCCTAGCCCCCTCCGATGTCTATATAAACCGGAGGGTTTATTCTGTAGGACAACAACAATCATACCATAGGCTAGCTTCTAGGGTTTAGCCTCTACGATCTCGTGGTAGATCAACTCTTGTAATACTCATATCATCAAGATCAATCAAGCAGGAAGTAGGGTATTACCTACATCGAGAGGGCCCGAACCTGGGTAAACATCATGTCCCCTGCCTCCTGTTACCATCCGCCTTAGACGCATAGTTCGGGACCCCCTACCCGAGATCCGCCGGTTTTGGCACCGACAATCATCTCTCTCCTCCCAATCAAATATGGGGCGCGGACAACCGTCCTTTCCCGGCGGTGGCGCCCCCTATGAAACTCCAGCCCTCTTGACCTCATTGACACCCATGAGCTCTGCCATGGCTATCGCAATAGCTTGGATATGTTCTCCTAGATCCTCAGCAGTCACCTTGGCCCAACCAGAGGCCTTAGAATGGGCAAGTTCCATTCCAACGGCAAGGACTGAGCCAAGCTTGACGACTAGTTCCGATCCCCCGCCCTAGATCATCTCGAGGAGCTCACTTTTGATGAAGGGCATATGCACTCGCTGCCAACGTCCGCGCTCCACCTCACACCCACTTTGCGCGTCACCAAGTCCAGGAACTGCCACCCCCTCTTAATGATGCGCTCGCTCTTATTCTACCACGACTGAAGCCCCTCGAGCTCGTCACCGTATGCCTCTCAAACGGTGACATGGAGCGCCTGCTCCGTGGCTGTACTGCACTCGAGTACTTCGTCTTCAGGCGATCAATGGGTTGAGTACCTTCCACATCACCTCCATGACTATCCGGACTATTTATGTGTGTTGCTGGTGCGGAAGAAAGACATCACAAGATGTGTACCATGGTATGGTCATTGAGGACACACCTACACTTGAGAGATTACTTGTAGTTGATCAAGAAGGTCCAACAAGAATCAATGTCATTTTTGTGCCGAAATTGACAGTGGTGGGCTACTCGTCTGACAAATACTCCGAACTTGTTATTGGATCCACAACCATTCAGGTACAAAAACCGTATTCTAGCTCTCCTTCTACAAATTAACATTATTTCTAATTTTGAGGATGTTTGTTCGTCTGTCATTCAGAAAATGATTCTGACAAGCTTGACCCCGAAACGAAGGTCTTGGCACTAGAATCTATCGGCCCCAACCTGGAGCAAGTTGTCAGTTTCCTGAGATGCTTTCCGTGCCTGGAGAAGCTATATATCGAGGTGATGTTCCTTTCCTGTTAAATGTTAACCATAAGGGAGTTCAATTTGTGACGCCTTTTTCCAAGTTTACAATGACAATGTACTACGATTTCTTAAGGATTCTTTTGGAGGATTTCAGTACATAGATGTCCCCCCATATTGGTTGCTTGATCCATATGGTTACAATCAATAAGCATTTCTCCTTTGGATACATGTCCCCCCATATTGATAGCACGGGAACAGGCTCACCGATGATACATTTGGCGCATCTTCGAGCCCGCGCGTGCGGTGCGGTGTTGTCAAGCATGCACTGGAATCCTCCGCTATGAACGACGTGACAAGACGTGACGATTACAGGCCAGCCGGGTCCCATTTATTACAGTGGCCATTTAACCCTTGTGTCTCTTCAACCTTTCGATCGCGCTCCACCATCGCAAGAAGAACACCCACCACGAGAAATTCTTAGAGGGTATCCTGCGCGGCTCCAATGGCGCTCCGAGCGGTTGCCGATGACGAGCAGCAGTTCACCATGCATGCCATGGTGGACACCCACAGAAGGTTCATGGACCTCTCGACGCTGTACACCAACGACCCGGTCTGGGTGGAGCACTCCATCCACATCATGGAGCTGTTGCTTGCCGAGGAGAAGTACAAGGTGGTCGAGTTCGACCTCGAGTACACCCGCGCTCGTGCCGGGTCTTGTCCCAAGGTTGTCATTGCCCAGATGTGTGTGCGCCACCACGTCTTCGTCTAAAAGTGCTGCCTAGCCACAAGGCCTTGCGAGCATTTCTCCAGGTTTGTCAACAGCCCCCAGTACATGTTCGCTACGGTGGACATCACCAATGATGTAAAGGCGCTAGAGAATTCGGGCATCGCCTGCCAGAATCTTATCGACATCCAGGGCCAATACAAGATCTGGGGCAGCAAGGAGCATGAGAAGGACTAACTAGTTCACCTTGTCAAGGCCATCATCGACCCCTACTACAGAGACATGAAGGATTCGTGAAACAAGGACAAGCATGCCTAGCACTGGGCCTGGATGGAGAAATTCGACAAAGCTCACGTCGTGTACGCGGCCAAGGAGGCGTACACGAGCTACGACATGTACAGGAGGAACATTGACATGAGGAAGTGCCTCCTTCCCCAAAACGGTCAGGGATCCAGCCAGAAGCAGAGCAATGGCAAGCGTCGTCGCAACAATAAGTAGATGATCATATCCTCGTTTCTCCAAGTTTATTATGCATGTAATTGCTTACTTTGGTGTGTGGAAATGTTAAGTGTGTAGTCACTTGTGTAATTTATGCTTAATTTGGTTATGCAATGCTGTCTTTTTAAGTATATATGTTGATGCTCTGTGTAGGCAGGCGCGAGATGTTGTCTTGGACAAAGAAAATCACATCGCACACGGACTAAACAATGGAACCCATCGGTGATGTTTTCATCAATCACTCACAGTTGTATACCAGCAATCGTTTGCTCACAATACACATGGCTTGTTAGCAGCAATCGTCTGTGTTGTTATCAGTCTTCGCACACGTTTCCAATTACAGACCTGTTTGCCGGGTATCACACACATCTTGTTAAGTTGAACCGTTTCTGTTCGCTTGTCTCAACACAAACAATTCATTCGAGTGAACCGCATGCCATATATCGCACACACCTTGATCTGGCTGACCATTTCTTTTGTATTGCCTAATCACAAACATTTCATCCAAGTGAACCGTATGTTGTATATTGCACACACCTTCATTTGGCTGCCTTTTTCTTTTGTTCCTCCTCATCGCAAACAGTTAATTGAAGTGAACCGTATGCCCTGCATCGCACACGCAACTAAAATCTGAACCGTGTTTGATGCATCCTCCGTCGCAAACATTTTGCACCTTTTTTGACGGGTTTTTTAAACCACTGTTTGCGATTATTGCATCACACACAGTTTCGTCGAAGGGTCTCTGATCGTAGTGTCGCATTGGCAGCATCTTGTAGTAGTGCCAAGCGCACACACCATGCCCAGCACCCACGCGCGGGAAGTGTGAGGAAGAGCAACGGGCAACTGTCACTCTCCCTAAGGCAAGACATGAAAGAGCGAATGTTGCGAGGATAAAAATTCCCCAAACCTTTCAAATAAAGACGCGAGAACTTCAAATTTCATTTCAAGGAGTTGCAAATCAGCTACAGAAAGCAAGCAAAAGAACAACCCACCTACACTAATCTTCTGGTCTTCCCGCCAGCGCGGAGCATGGGTCTTCCACTAGGACGTGGGTGGGAGCCCCCGTGAGGCCCAGGGGAGGCGCTCAGGAGACTCCGGGGCATGTACAGCCCCACTCATTATTACGTGAGAGTGTCAAGGGCGAAGACTTGAGAGGGGCATGGCCTTGGTCACGGATAGAACTTCCAGAGGTGCTGGATGTTCCAGGCATTCTGGACGGGGACCCCGTCCTGCATCTCCAGGCACGTGGCGCCAGGCCTGGAGACACGGGCGATCCTGAATAGGCCCTCCCACATGGGCCAGAGCTTGTGAAGCCCCTCCCTGGAGAGCACCCGTATCAAGAAGAGGTCACCCACCTCGAGGGTCCTGGAGCGGATGCTACTGGCGGTAATCTTGCCGCAGGCGCTGCTGGTACCTCGCAGATCGGCGAGGCTTGGCGGCGGCCCTCCTCCCCGAGCACGAGGTCCATCCCCCGTGAGGCGTCCTAGCGTGCCTCGTGAAACGCCAAGACCCGCGGGGAGCGATGTTTGACCTCATGAGGGAGGATCGCCTGAACCCCGTAGATGAGGAATAATGGGGTCTCGCGGGTGGGCTTAGTCACGGTGGTGCGGATGGACCACCGCACGGACTGAAGCTCATCGAGCCAACCCCTGCCGCAGGCCTCGAGTTTCTTCTTAGGACCTCTGCATTGGCGCGCTCGGCTTGGCCGTTACTCCATGGGTGCACCACTAAAGCGTAGCATATCTGTGTTCCAAGGTTAGCACAATATGTTTTGAAGGGGTCGCTCATGAACTCAGAGTCATTGTCAGTGATGATACGATTGGGGACTCCAAAGCAGCTCACGAGGCCCTTGATGACCTTGATGGCCGAGCCAGCTGGGATGGTGTGCACGGGTTCCACCTCCGCCCACTTGGTGCACTTTTCGATGGCGGCGTAGAGGTAGCGGTAGCTCCCGGCGGCTCGAGAAACGGACCTAGGATATCCATCCCCTAGACCGCAAACAGCCATGAGCGGGTTAGTGGATCTGTTTGTCATGGAATTGACATGCCTCGCAGGATCTCACCAGCTCAGTGGCATCGCTGAGTGTTGTGGGCCAGTAAAACACGCTGCGGAACGCCTTAACCACAAGGGTGCGCAACGAAGAGTGGTACCCACGATTCCCGCTGTGGATGTCAGCCAGCAGCTCGCACCCCTGCTCCTTGGAGATGCACTGCAGAGAGACGTCATTTCAGCGCCTTCGGTAGAGCTCCCCATCCTGGATGCAGTAAGTGGTGGCCTAGCGGGCCACGCGTTCTGCATCTTCCTCCTTCTCGCGCAAGGTTCCTCGGAGCAGGTATGTCTTGAACTCCTCGGTCCAGCACCCCTCTTGAGGTTCGAGCACGAGGAGCAGGCGAGCTCCGGAGGTCGGACCGCAGGCTAGGGTGCCCGAGATGGGTGCCATGGGTGGTTCCTCCCGAAGGAGCGCCGGGCCTGTAGTGGGGGGAGCCGCCGATGGCTTGTAGAGCCGCTTTTCAAAGACGCCAGGCTTCTGGGGTTCACATCGGGACACCTTCTTGGCGATGTCGTCCGCCTCCTTGTTCGTGCCACGTGGTACGTGCTACAATTCCAAGAACAAGAATCATTTTTCAATTTTGCGTACCTCTTCTAGGTATGCCTCCATGTGCTCATCTTTTGGCTTGTACTCCTTGTTGGAGAAGTTGACAAGGAGCTGAGAGTCGCCCTTGATGATGAGACGCCTGACCCCCCAGAGCCGCCGCAGCCTTCAGGCCGGTGATCAGGCCCTCATATTTCGTGATGTTTTTGGAGACCTTCTCACCATGCTGGAAGCAGAGTTGCACGACGTAGTAGAGCTTGTCCTGAGTAGGTGAGATGATCACGGCTCCAGCCCCCGTGCCATGTCGTGCGAACGCGCCGTCAAAGTACATAACCCAGCCATCCGGTGCCTCGTCTCTGGGCGTGAGGGAACGGTCTTAGACCACCCCTCAGTCAGGGGCGTCTATCCATTCTGCCACAAAGTCAGCGAGGGCCGCGCCCTTGACGACCCTGGTGGTGCTAAACTCCAACTAGAACACCTGCAGCTCGATGTTCCACTCAACAACCCTGCCCGTGGCGTTGGGGCTCCGAAGCACCTTCTCCAGGGGGTATGCTAAGATGACATTAATGGGGTGGCCTTGGAAGTAGTGGCACAGCTTCCTTGAGGTGACAAGGAGCGCGAGCAGGAGCTTCTGTGGCATGGGGTAGTGTGCATGCGCGTCACGCAGCACCGTGCTGATGAAGTACACGGGGTGCTCGATGAGGGAAGAGGTGTCGACGGTGTTCGTCTCTTCTTGAGACGAGGGATCCTCTGGAGCCTTGCCGTCCAGTGGGGTAGTCGGAGCCTCAGGAGCGCCATCCTGAGGCGGCGATGGCACGATCAGGCGCGGGGCGCTATGCCGCGCACCCGCATCCGTGCGCTCTTTGCGGACCGACATGACTGCTGTGCTGGCCGAGTGGGGTGTGGCGGCCAGGTAAAGCACCAGGGCTTAACAGGGCGAGGTGCCACCATCACTGGCGGGCTAGTGAGGTACCTCTTGAGGTCTTAGAAGGCCATCTCGGCCTCTGGAGTCCATTCAAACGGGCCCTTCTTCTTCATCAGTTTGAAGAACGCGAGGCCGCGCTCGCCTAGCTTGGAGATGAAGCGCCCCAACGAAGTTACGCAGCCCGCGAGCTTTTGCATCTCCTTGAGGGTCTACGGCGGGCTCATCCTTTCTATCACCTTGATCTTCTCTGGGTTAGCCTCAATCCCTTTGTGTGAAACCAGGAAGCCTAGCAGCTTGCCAGACGGGACACCGAACACGCACTTCTCCGGATTGAGTTGCATGTTTACCTTGCATAGGTTGGTGAACGTTTCTTCCAAATCTTCTACAAGGGTCCTCGCCTCACGTGACTTGACCACTATGTCGTCGACGTACGCCTCAACGTTCATTCCGAGCTGCCGGCCCAGGGCGATGTGCATCGATCCTGGAAGGTTGCGCCAGCATTGTGCAGCCCGAACGGCATGCAGGTGTAGCAATACACCCGCACGGGGTCAGGAAGGTTGTATTCTCGATGTCCTGTACCACCATATTGATTTGGTGGTAGCCCGAGAAGGCGCCCAGGAAGCACAAAAAGTCGCACGCGGCGGTGGAGTCGATGATCCGGTCGATGCGCAGAAGAGGGAAAGTGTCCTAAGGACAAGCTTTGTTGAGGCTCATGAAGTCGACGCACATGAGCTCCTTCCCTCCATTCTTGGGAACGATGACCGGATTGGCCAGCCAATCTGGGTGCCGGACTTCCTGAATGACGCCAGCTTCTTGCAGCTTGTGGACCTCCTGGACGATGAACGACTGCTTCTCCGGGGCTTGCCGCCACGCCTGCTTCCTTTGGGCGCTGCCGGGCACACCATCAAGTGGTGCTCGATCACATCTCGTGGGACGCCGACCAGGTCTATTGCCTCCCATGCAAACACATCCTTGTTCGCATGGAGGAAGCCGACCAACGCCTCTTCCTGGTCCGGGGGGAGGCCCGCGCCTATGGTGAAGGTGGGGCCTGAGCCCCCGTCGTCGACTGGAGCTTGCTTCATCTCGGCCCAGTCTTGAGAGAACAAGTGTTTCTTCTTTGCGGGCGCGGCTTCCGGGATCTCCCAAGTGCCTTTGACGCCAGGTTGCGTGAACGCCGCTGCCTTGAAGGCGAGCTTGAGGGCCAGGAGTGCATCCTGGGCATCCCCCGTCACAGTGAGTATGCCGCCGCTCCCCGGCATCTTGATGATGTTGTAGCCGGGGTGCGTAGCTGCCATGAATTTGGCGAGGACCGGATACCCAAGGATGGCATTGTACAGGAGGCCGATGCAAGTGATGTCAAAGTCGATGAGCTCAGTGCGGTAGTTGTAGCGCGTGCTGAAGGTGACAGGGAGGCGCATATGCCCAGAGGGACGGTGGAGCCGTCGACCACCCCTGAGAAGGGTTTGGTGGGGCGAGCTGGTCGTAAGGCACATGAAGCTGATCAAAAGCTTCCACAGATGAGGCCAGCACCACCGTCTATGAGGGTCCTAGTGATTGCAACATTGCTGATGGTGGGCGTACAGAGCATGGGGAGCGCACCGGCGGTGACTGTGGTCTTGGGGTGATCCCTAGAGTCATAAATGATGTGGGTCTCTGATGTTTGCCTGAACTACATCAGTATTTCCCCAAAGAGGAAGGGATGATGCAGCACAACATCGGTAGGTATTTCCCTCAGTGATGAGACCAAGGTTATTGAACCAGTAGGAGAACCTAGCAACACAACGTAAACAACACCTACACACAAATAACAAATACTCGCAACCCGACGTGTAAAAGGGGTTGTCAATCCCTTTCGGGTAATGGCGCTTAGAGATAGGCAAATGGACGTGAGAGAGTTGTAAATATTGATAGATCGGACGCCAAATAAAATAAGTTGCAACAAGGTATTTTTGTATTTTTTGGTTTAATAGATCTGAAAATAAAAGGTAAATAAAATAGATCGCAAAGGCAAATAATATGAGAAAGAGACCCGGGGGGCGTAGGTTTCACTAGTGGCTTCTCTCGAGAAAATAGCAAATGGTGGGTGAACAAATTACTGTTGGGCAATTGATAGAACTTCAAATAATCATGACGATATCCAGGCAATGATTATTATATAGGCATCACGTCCAAGATTAGTAGACCGACTCACCTTTGCATCTACTACTATTACTCCACACATCGACCGCTATCCAGCATGCATCTAGTGTATTAAGTTCATGAAAAATGGAGTAATGCAATAAGAATGATGACATGATGTAGACAAGATATATTATGTAGAAATAGACCCCATCGTTTTATCCTTAGTAGCAACGATACATATGTACCACCCATGATGCGGCTATATTCTCACGTGTCAGGGCACGACTTAGAGGCATAACCGCATAGTGCTAGGTTGAACTTCTGTGAACATTGCCCAAATGGGGCTTGCGATATACCATTGGAAAGCTATGGACACCAGTGTCATGACCCAACTTATAATTTTGGCAAAATGTAAGTGGTTTAAGAGCAGTTTTGAAAACCATTTTTTCTTCATACAAAAAACGTGAATCATATTTTCGATCGCATTTCTAAACCGTTTATCGGAATGAGGCAAATAATATGGCGTTGGAAAGCTGCTGTAAAACCGCTCCTTCCACATGCTGAAAGTTTTTTCTAATTCCCTATGGTTAAAGAGTAATGTGGAAAATCATAAAATTTCGCAAACCGAACAACCGAGTTCGTATTTTCATTACCATTTCAAAACGCCTAATCCAATTGAGACAAACGATATGGCGTTGGAAAGCTGATGAAAATGCGTTTTTTCTCATGTTGAAAGTTTTTTCTAATTTTGACTGGTTTAAGAGTAATTTAGAAAATGGTAAAAGTTCTACCAAGTTTGTATTTTCGATCTATTTTTTTAATCAAATGTCCGAATGTAGAAAATGATATGGCGTTGGAAAGCCTGAACAAATGCAAAACTTTTTCGTTTATATTGTTTCTCCAAATTCATTACGGTTTTACGTTGATTTTGAAAATGGGTAAAAACGTATTTTCGCCTTAGTTTCCACAAACTTCATCGGAACGGGGCAAATAATATACTGTTGAAAAGCTAAGAAAAATGCGAAACTTTTTCATGTTGATGGTTTTCTCTGAATCCCAGCCATTTTCAAGTAATTTCAGAAACGGCGAGATCACTCGTTCTGCCTTTATCGCGAAACAGATTCGTCGAAAATGCATTGCGTGAAGTACTTGAACTTCTGTGGCATTTCTGCCTGAACTTCACTCTATTTTTCACGTGCTTTTTTTGCTCGTAGCTCTTCATCCACTCACCAGAATTAAGCAAGTGATATACCGATGGAGAGCTGCTATAAACACGTAACTTTTCCGTGTTGATCATTTTTTCATACTCGCGACGGTTTTAAAAGTTTTTCTTGTGAAATTCATTCAGTGTAGTAGTTGAACTTCCTGCTGTTTTCACATTGGACTTCTGTGACATATTTTGTTTGTAATTTTCCCATCCATTTTCGTCAGTGTTATACAAATGATATTCTTTTTGTACAAACCTCTCTCACAATATATTTTTAACTTTCTCCGACCGAGGACTTGAACTTACACAAATGATATTCCTGCCGTTTTGAAGTAAATTAGAAAACGATGAGATCATGATTTCTGCCTTCATCGTGAATGGAAATGCATTGCGTGAAGTAGTTGAACTTCTCGGGCATGTCTGTTCGAACTTCACTCTAATTTTTGATGTGCTGTTTTTTGACGTGCTATTTTTTGCACTGCGTGAAGTAGTTGAACTTCTTGGGCATTTTTGTTTGAACTTCACTTTGTTTCACTTTATTGTATTTTTTATATATGAAATACACACCATGTAGTACGTGAACTTACCGTTGTTATCACTTTTAACTTCTCTCTGGTTTGAGAGAATTGTTTTAAAACACAAAAAACAACATATTTTTTATGCATTTTGGACATATAAATACACGGTGAACCTCTCTCACAAGAATTTTTGAACTTTCCCTCGCCGAGCACTAGAACTTCTAGCAACCGTGTTTACGTTTATGAGATTGTTTTCAAAAGGGCAAAAAATGGCCTTGTGCTTTTTATTTTTTGAAAAGGTAAATACTAGGTTTTAATAAACTCCGTACTTCTGTGTTATTTCATTTTGAACTTCACCTTTTTATATTTTGGGTAAAGAATTGTATTCAATTTTTATACGGAAAAAATTGAACATGGAAATACAAGATGAGCCTCTCTCGTAAGAATTTTTGAACTTCCCTAGACAGAGCACTTGAACTTATTTCAACAAACCTTTTAAGCTTTTAATTTTCTATACTTTTATTCTCATTTGAAATGCATTCCTTGCAGTAATTGAACTTCTCGTTGTTTTCACCTTGAACTTCTGTCACGTATTTTTGTTCAACCTCTACCACACAAGAATTTTTGAACTTTCTCGAGTCGAGCACTTGAACTTCTAGCAACAAAACTTTATGCTTTGCATTTTCATTCTTTTTTTAATACAAAATGCACACCGTGTAGTACGTGAACTTCTGGGAGTTATCAATATGAACTTCTCTCAGTTACGTGAAAATATCTGAGTTTTTTATGAATATTAATCTGAATTTCTTAATCCTTTTTTATGAATTATGAAGCGGTCTATTTTTAAAAGTTGAACTTCTTGTTTTTTTTGTTTTTGAACTTCTTGTTATTTTAGTTTTGAACTTCTTGTTTTCATTCTTAAATAACGAGGGAAATACGAGTTTTCTATAATCATCGAACTTCTCCATCTTTTTAATATGGACTTCCTCAGTTTTCTTAATCTTTTTTATGAAATTTTGAAGCGCTCTATTTTTAAAAGTTGAACTTCTTGTATTTTAATTTTTGAACTTCTTATTGCCATTCTTTAATAACGAGAAAAATATGAGTTTTCTATAATCATTGAACTTCTCCATCCTTTTAAATTGGACTTCCTGGTTTTATTTCTTTTAGTAACGGAAAACACACACCATGCAGTAGGTGAACTTCTGGCTGTTATCACTTGAACTTCTCTCCGTTTCACTTTAGTAACGGAAAAAATCTTAGTTTTCTATAGACATCGAACCGCTCTACCTTTTTTATTTGCACTTCATTGTGTATTTTTAGAATTGTGAAAATTGGAGGTTTTTTAGAAACATCGAACTTCTTCGTTATTTGGAATTGAACTTATTGGTTTTATTCTTTAGTAACCAAAAAAATCCAAGTTTTTAAATAAATGACGTTGTTTTTTTGTGAACATGTAAATCCTAGGGTTTAATATACTTTGAACTTATGTGTTATTTTTATTCAAATTTCACATTTTATTTTTAATTAAAGAATTGTTTTTATTTTTCAATAGACATTGACTTTCATTGCTTCTTTCAATTTGAACTTCATGGTTGTTTTTTTAATATTAAGGGATATCTGAGTATTTCAATAACGGTAAAAGAAGAGTTTTTTCGTGGATTTGAGAGAAGTTTTAAATGGTATACATGAAAATTTTAAACCGTTCATCGAAATGAGGAACATAATATACCCGATGGAAAGCTTATGAATTGCAGCAAGTTTATAATGTACACATGTGTTACAAATTTGTTGCCGTTTGAAAGCAGTTTTTAAAATGGCAAAACAATGTTGTTTTTTGCTTTTTAAAACAACATGTAAATGAACGACGGGCGTCTCGTAAATATAATTTTTGACCCGTGCAGGGTGGAGCACGTGAACTTCTTGCAACGAAGTAGTCTAGCATGTGAACTTTTAGTTTTGTATTCTTTTATTCTCATCTGAAACGAAGTAGTTGAACTTCCCTCTGCTTTCACCTTGAACTTCTGTCACGTATTTTTGTTCAACCTCTCTCACAAGAAATTTTGAACTTTCTCGGGTAGAGCACTTGAACTTCTAGCATTTTCATTTTCATTCTTTTTGCATTTTCATTTTCATTCTTTTTTAATACAAAATGCACACCGTGTAGTACGTGAACTTCTCGTGATTATCAATCCGAACTTCTGAGATCATGCGTTATGCCTTCATCGCGAAAACCGAGTATCCGAAGATGCACTGCGTGAAGAGGTTGAACTTCTAGAGAAGTTCTATTTTAAACTTCACTCTATTTTTCACGTGCTACTATTTTATAAACTCCGTGCTTCTATGTTATTTTAATTTGAACTTCGTAGTTCCATTTTTATAGAAGAAAAAATTGACTTTTCTAAGAAAGCATCGAACAAATTTTTTGAATTTTTTTCTAGAAAGGAGAAGAATATGAGGTTTTGTATATACATCGAGCTGCTCCGTTATTTTAATTTGAACTTCTTAGTTTTATTATTTAGTAACAAGAAAACTTTGAGTTTTTTAAAAACACCAAAAAGATGTTGTTTTTTATTTTTTGAACTTGTAAATCCTAGGGCTTAATATACTTTGAACTTCTATGTTATTTTTGGTTGAACTTCATGTTTTTATTTTTAATTAAATATTTTTTTGATTTTTAAAACAGAAGCATAAAAAACAACTTGATTTCCATATAGAGTCAACCTTCTTCAACAATTCACTTTGAACTTCAAATAAACAAATTGAAAAAACAAAAATACTTGCACAGTACCGCAACCATTCTCATCCATTTTTGAGAAATACATGAAGAAAAATGCCCAGCCCTCTTGTTGGCATTTAAACAAACAGGTGAATGGCATAAAAAGAGAGGAATCTAGGCAGCATCACTTGCTGGTGAATGTTGCTTCCCTTGCTGGTGAAACCTTGTTCATTTGGTCAATGCTAAAGTAGATCTGGAGGAACACACACACAAACAGACATACAGTCATACACACATATGTGGAGTGATAAATTATGTTTACACACTTAGTAATACATGAACCTTCCTGGACGTAATACATGAACTTATCTGTACAAACTTTTTTCTCACGTACACACGCACATCGTTTTTCCATTGAAGTTGAGGTGTGTCATCTTTAAGCACATCACCAGGAAGTCAGGAACAGAGGGGAACCACTTCGTGTGAAGCTGCCAATTACTACTCACAATGGCTGATTAAGGCTGCAATTTACTCAAAGAAAACATGAAATTTGCTGCCCACTTTGTTGCAATCCCATTCCATAAAAAAACACACCCTATTTGTTTAGTAAGTGCATAACTTTTACACCAGCAATCCCATTCCATCTTGCTGACCCTGTCATCCTTCTTGCAGGAGCCCAGGTGACCTCGTCGACTCCCTGAGAAGCCGGAGACTCGCTGTAGGAGTGGTGTGACTTGTGCTCATACAAAGTTTTCCTTCCAGGCATGTATCAGTGGAACTGCTGCCAACATTTTTGTTGAACTGATACAAACGAATTGCCTCAAATATTTATGGAAATATACTGAAGAATGATGCAGTTTTTTGCTGCAAGGAGTGTCGTTGTCCTCACTCTGATGGAGTAACTCACCGTGGCAGCAGCACTTCCCACGTGCTAGCACCCACTGGATTTGTGCCCTATGAATGTCCTTGACGCAGTAGGTAGCCGAGAGCCACGACGCCGGCGCCGAAGGAGAGAATCTCGCCGTTGTCCTTCGCTTTTGAGCAGTACGTCGCGGCTGGATCCCTTGTGGGGCCTGTGCCACAGCGGCGCGCAGGGGCATCACGCCGGCGAGGGTCGGGTTGGTGGCTCGCGCCGGGGAAGGAGGCTAATGGACCGCGCATAGAAACTGGCAGTTTTACTTCTATTGTATTGTTCATACTGTGCTTGATTTTGCAGTATATCAACGTAACACGTAATATAATTTACATCTGAAATTCCTATTTCTCAAAACACAATGAAGTTGGAATGCGAAAAATAAACCAGACAAACCTTCTGCGCTCTAACAAACCAGTCTCCATTTACATAACTCTGATCATCCCTGTTGGGGCTTCCACCGTCTTCCTCCTTCAGATCAGGGTCCCCTGAGATCTCTGCCTGCTCATTGTACTTGAAGCCGGTGCCATCATCAGATGTTGTTGACACGGCTTTCTCCTGCCTGAAGCACGAGATGTGAACCAGCCTCCATCCCTAGATGCACACGAGCACAAGAAACAAACAAAAAAAATTCAAATTATAACCGCAAGCAGCATGCCATTTTGACACTAACAGAGCAAACTGATGGGCATGACATTCAGATTGGCCATGTGGATAGCAATGCTGCAGCTACAGAACCGAGCACTATGATACCCATACAAGGCTTGGCTGCTGAAACTTCGGCAGACAACCATGACCGGGAAGAGGGGGTCGGGGAGGAGGAGCGCCGGCGACGGACAACCGGGTCGAGCGCCGGGGAAACAGGGGGAGGGGTGGCCGTCGCGCCTCGTTGGCCGGAGATCACGGACGGGTCGGCTTCCGACGCGTCATCGGGCCCAGCAAGCGACGAACGCGGCGGCGGGATCCTGTGCGGCGGCTAGATCCGCGTGGCGGCGGTAGGAAGCCGGACTCGGGCGGGGGAGAGGTAGGTAGCTGGTGAGGCGGAGTGGAGCGAAGGTGGCGCGTGGGGAGGTGCGAGAGTCGCGGCGGCGCCGGCGCGCGGGGTGGATAGAGGTAAATGGCGACTCGGGGGCGGGGATGGCGGCGGCTGGGATCAGGTAGAGAGTGATGGAGAGGTGGGAGAACGTGGGGTTCGGGGGTGGGATTTCTTTTTTTTCTTTTGTGAGTTCGGGAACACCTCCGCTGGTCCTATATAGGGCCCCGTAATCCAAATAGTTATTCTAATCCTAGGATTAGAATAGTGCCACTATATATATATATATATATATATATGTGTGTGTGTGTGTGTGCATCTCTGACATGTATATAGATCAATGATTGTCGGCGTCCTGGGAATGGGGGTCTTCAGAATTTCCTGCCTGCGGCCCACAGCGTGGCTCCACCTGCAGCCCTGTACGACCCATCTTCACCAGCAAACACTCAAGACCCCGCGAGGGGCCAAGCCTCGCGAAGCGGACGACGCAAGGCCTCCTCAAGGGCGGCCTCACCAGGATGGCTCGCGAGGGGCGGAGAGATCAAGGCGAGGGATACCTCGCGAGGTTCCTGTGACGCAAGCCGTGATGACTTGAGCCAGGCGAGCACCAGCGCGCGAAGTGTCCTCGTTTCCTCTTTGGTGCTAAAGGGGCAAGTGCAGGCGAGGAGTCCCGAGGCATTAGACAAAGGTTTCCATATCGATGCAACGAGACCAGGACCAACAGGACGACAGGATGGAAGTCACCGTGGAGCCCAAGACGGCGTCACCACCAGAGCCTTTGGCAGGCGAAGACCACCTTTAGTCAGGATAACTTGTACTAGTTGTCTCCCTTTGAATTTGGCCATTGTTGGATCCCTTCCCGCTCAATATATGGGGAGAGGACCAGAGCCTCTATAAATAGGACTAGCCACCACCATAGAAGGGGATGGATCATCCAGATCACCCTCAACCACACAAGTTCAGCCAGCAGAAGAGCACCTCTCCTTAGGAGGTTGTTCTTCCCTTGTAACTATTCATCCTCAGCCCAAGAGGCAATCCGCCACACCACACTAGAGTAGGGTATTACATCACATCGGTGGCCCGAACCAGTATAAACTCTTGTGTCTCTCTTTTTGTGGGTTCAACGGGCTAAGCTTTGAGATTGCGGTGAGGGAGAGGGCGTGATTAGGTAGGGAGAGATCTTCGCGCGCACCCCAGTGTTCGAACCTCAAGCGTTTTGCCGGAACCCGAAATCCGACACTTGGCGCGCCAGGTAGGGGTGCACCGGAGCTTTCCTTCCGTTGATCTGCACCTCGCCATCACCGCGCCTCACCCTCGTGGTCGGCGCTGCTCTTCCGGCTGCGGCGACCGATGCCCGTGGCGGGGCCAGGGGGCTCCGAGCCTTGGCCCCCGCCTTACGGCAAGTGCAGTGGCCACCCAAGTTCAAGCGGATATGTCAGCCGGCGCTCTGACGGCACATGGACCCGTCGGCTTTCTTCTTTGGCGTCTGGAGGCCGTCCTTAAGGCTGGGGGCCACGACATGGTCATGGCCAACTAGCTTCCCATGGCCCTCACCAGCGCACCGCGCGCCTGGCTGCTCAACCTCCCCGGATCCACGATGGCATCTTGGGAGGAGCTGCGCAGCCTCTTCGTCGCGCGCTTCGCGGCACCGGTGCCCCTTGCTGTCGCGGCCCTCCTCGGCGGCTGCAAGCGCCACCCTCGGACCATCACGTCAATCCGTTCTTTCGCTAGATCAGGGCTGCTTCCACACGGCAAGGGGCTCCCCCGGGTTGGGTGGCGCCCAAGGCCGACCTGTCCTTCGACTCGGGAGATCACCCCGTCACCACCGTCGAATCGGGCGTGCTGCCAATGCTTTGCATGCCCACCATCTGCAACGTAGCCGTCACCAAGATCCTCATCGGCGGCGACGCTGGCCTCAACATGCGCTGGCTGGAGGCCTTCAACCTCCTTCACGTACCACTCGAGCGGCTCCGCCCCAGCAAGCCCTTCTCTGGAGTCGGCGGTGGATCCTCCAGCCTCCTGTGGCAGATCCATCTTCCCGAGACCTTCGGCACCCGCGACAACTACCGCACTGAGATGATCGACTTAGACATCGCCCGCATTGGCCTTCCGTACAATGCCATCCTTGGATATCCGGCTCTGGCTCAGTTTATGGCGGCGACCCATCCAGCCTACAACCTCATGAAGATGCCCGGGAGGAAGGACGTCCTCACCATAGTCGGAGATACCAAGGAAGCTCTGGTGGCGCTCAAGCTTGCCCTCAAAACTGCCGCGGCAGCGCGACCGGCTGACGAGGCCCTCTCTGGAGTTAAGGAGGCCGTGTCGGCCAAGAAGAAGCAGTTGTTCACTCAAGATCGTGCGGAAACCAAGCAGGTGTCGGTCGAGGAAGATGGGTCTTCTGGAGCCACCTTGAAAGCACAAGTGCTCCCTAGGTGGTTTTGGTAATTAATGACAACATATCTCTTGTTGGACTAACACTTTTATCTAGTATGTTTCAGATAAGTTCAACAATGGAGTGGCATGGACTAAAGGATGTGGGAACTCCTTCAAGATGCTAAGGACAAAGGATTGGCTCAAGCTTCAAGCTCAAGACTCTTCATTTTACATTTTAGTGATCCAAGATCACATTGAGTCTATAGGAAAAGCCAATACTATCAAGGAGGGATAAGGTGTTGCTTAATGAGCCTCTTGCTTCATGTGCTTAGTGATATGCTCCAAAACCCTCGCCTACTTTCCCACTTCCACACATTTGTCCTAAACCTAAAGTCAAACTCGGCCCCACTGATTCTTTTCTGTCTCGTGCCACCGAGTTTGGATGTCTTAGCCACCGCCACAAACCCTAGGCAAATCGGTCTTACCGATAGGGATCTCGGTCTCACCGAGATGGGATTGTAATCTCTCTGTGTATGTCCATTATCAAAATCGGTCTCACCGAGTTTGAGCAATCGGTACTACCGAGATTACAATGCAAACTCCCTGGTTAACTTATTATAAAAATCGGTCCCACCGAGTTTGATAATCGGTCAAACCGAGTTTGCCTGACCAACTCTCTAGAAAGCTTATTACCAAAATCGGTCCTACCGAGTTTGTGTAATCGGTCTTACCGAGATTACGTTATGCCCTAACCCTAACCGAATCGGTCCCACCGAGTTGCATTCCAATCACACCGAAAACCCTAACGGTCACATTATTTGCTAAATCGGTCTGACCGAAGTTTAATGATTCGGTCCCGCCGAGTTTGGTAGATTGTGTGTAATTGTTAGATTTTGTGTGGAGGCTATATATACCCCTCCACCTCCTCTTCATTCGTGGAGAGAGCCATCGACCGAACCTACACTTCCGGATCCTATTTCTGAGAGAGAACTACCTACTCATGTGTTGAGGCTATTCCATTCCTACCATATGAATCTTGATCTGTAGCCTTCCCCAAGTTGCTTTCCACTCAAACCCTCTTTCCACCAGATCCAAATCCTATGAGAGAGAGTTGAGTGTTGGGGAGACTATCATTTGAAGCACAAGAGCAAGGAGTTCATCATCAATGCACCATTTGTTACTTCTTGGAGAGTGGTGTCTCCTAGATTGGCTAGTTGTCACTTGGGAGCCTCCGACAAGATTGTGGAGTTGAACCAAGGAGATTGTAAGGGCAAGGAGATCGCCTACTTCGTGAAGATCTACCGCTAGTGAGGCAAGTCCTTCGTGGGCGGCTGGCCATGGTGGGATAGACAAGGTTGCTTCTTCGTGGACCCTTCGTGGGTGGAGCCCTCCATGGACTCAAGGCAACTGCTACCCTTCGTGGGTTGAAGTCTCCATCAACGTGGATGTACGATAGCACCACCTATCGGAACCACGCTAAAACATCCGTGTCTCCAAATTGCGTTTGAATCCTCTAATCCCTTCCCTTTACATTCTTGCAAGTTGCATGCTTTATTTTCCGCTGCTCATATACTCTTTGCATGCTTGCTTGCTATATGTTGTGAATGTTAAACTTGTGCCTAAACTCCACTCAAACTTTAAAGAAACTTAGAAACTGCAACTTTGGTACTTAGTGTCTAATCACCCCCTCTAGACACCTCTTCTAAAGGTCCTACAAGTGGTATCAGAGCATTGGTCTCCATTGCCTTGGTTTAATCACCATTGGAGGAAGATGGATGAGTCTACTTTGGGGAGTCTTAGACATATAGTGCCTATTCTTGATGGAGAGTATTTTCATGAGTGGAAAATGAGATGCTTGTTATTTTCAATCAATATCATTTTAACAAGTACGTTGCTAGCCCTTGTGCACCTTATGTTGATCCTATGCATCCTACCCTTGATGAAGCTATTGACATGACTAGAAATCTTAGAACTGTTAATCTTATCACTAGAGGCTTGCCTAGAAACTTGATTAGAATCTTGCCTACTTTTGAGTGTGCCTACACTATATTTGGTGATCGTCTATTTGAGCTTACAAACCTTATGCGTGCCAAAGGAAATGTTGGTATTATTAGTGACATTATTTCTGAAGCTATAAGAATTCATAGACAAGATTATTGTCAAACTCATTCTAATGAATCACCCTCTCTAGGATTTGATCCACCACATGACGATGTTGAACATGGATACTATGATGAGGATGATGATAGTGACTTCGATCTTGATGATGCAATGAGACATTTTGGTCTTATGGCAAATCTTGAGGATATATGTCGAGGAAAGGAATGGGTTCTTGATAGTGGATGTACCGATCACATGACCGGAGATAAAGACATGTTTCGTGAGCTTCTTTGAAAATGATGGTCCTCGAAAGTTTGTCACTTTCGGTGACAACTCAAAGGGTAAGGTGGTTGGCCTCGGTAAGGTGGCCATCTCACATGATAGCTCCATACAAAATGTTATGCTCGTTGAATCTCTTGGTTACGACTTACTTTCAAGATTCTAGACTTGCTGATTTCGAATTCAATGTTCTATTTACTCAAGTAGATTGCCAAGTGTTTCGTCGAGATAATCATAAGATGGTCTTTACCGGTGTGCGTAGAGGTGATCTATACATTGTTGATTTCACTAAAAAGGCTCAACCTAAAACTTGCTTCATTGCTAAATCCTCAAAAGGCTGGTTATGGCATAGACGATTAGGTCATGTTGGCATGAGAAACCTTGACAAGCTTATTAAGAGGAATTATATCCTTGGAGTTAATGATGTCATATTTGATAAGGATAGACTTTGCAGTGCTTGTCAAGCAGGTAAACAGGTTGGAGGAAGGCATCCCGTGAAGAATATCATGACCACGAAGAGGCCACTCGAGCTACTTCACATGGATCTCTTTGGTCCCAACTCCTATAAGAGTCTCGGTGGAAATTCTTTTGGTCTAGTTATAGTTGATGATTTTTCCAGATTTACGTGGGTGTTCTTTCTCGATGATAAATCGCAGGTCCAAAAGATCTTCAAAAACTTCGCTAGGAAGGCCCAAAACCAATTTGAAGTGAAGATCAAGAAGGTTCGCAGCGACAACGGAACGGAGTTCAAGAACGCAAATGTGGACATCTTTCTTGACGAAGAAGGGATTTCACACGAGTTCTCGGCTATGTACACACCTCAACAAAATGGAGTTGTTGAGAGGAAGAACCGGACGCTCATCGAAATGGTGAGAACGATGCTTGATGAGTACAAGACGTCAAGCACTTTTTGGGGGCGTAAGCGGTTGAGACAGCTTGTCATGCAACAAATCGCTTGTATCTTCACAAGCTACTCGGCAAGACGGCATCTGAGCTCCTCACCGTAACAAACCCCAAGTTGGATACTTTCGAGTATTTGGCTCAAAGTGCTACATTCTTGATAAGCATCGTCGTTCTAAAATTTGCTCCTAAGTCTCATGAAGGCTTCCTACTAGGTTATGGCTCAAACTCTCACACTTACCATGTCTACAACAATTTCACCCGAAAGGTTGAAGAAATGGTAGATGTGAAGTTTGATGAATCTAACGGCTCGCAAGTAGAGCAATTGCCAATTGATGTAGGAGACAAATATCCTTCGGAAGCAATCCAAGACTTGTCTATTGGTAAGGTCCGTCCAACGGAGGTGAAGGAGAGTACCTCGTCCGTCCAAGTGGAGGCTTCTACTTCACGACAAGGTGAACCAAGAGTTGATACAGAAGCATCCACAAGTGGGACACACCAAGACGAAGAAAACGAGGAAGTGCATCAAGATGAACGTCAACAACCTCCTTCTCCACCACGACAAAAGAACGACAATGCCAACAATGAAGAAGGCCAAGAAGAAGAACAAGATGAAGAAGATGTTCAACGAAGACCCAAGCAAAAGCTTTCACGAGTTCGAGCAAGAATTGCTAAAGACCATCCCGTCGAGCAAATCTACAATGATATTCAAACCGGGAGAATCACTCGCTCTAAAACTCATCTAGCTAACTTTTGTGAAAACTATTCTTTCATCTCTAGCATTGAACCTATGAAGGTCGAAGAAGCATTGGAAGATCTGGATTGGATAAATGCTATGCATCAAGAGCTACACAACTTTGAGAGGAACCAAGTTTGGACATTGGTTGAGAAGCCCGAGAACAACCACAACATCATCGGTACCAAATGGGTGTTTCGCAACAAGCAAGATGAAGATGGACAAGTGGTTCGCAACAAAGCACGTCTCGTCGCCCAAGGCTACACATAAGTCGAAGGTATGGACTATGGTGAGACTTACGCCCGTTGCTAGACTTGAGTCCATTCAAGCATCTTACTTGCTTATGCTAATCACCATGATATCACCTTGTACCAAATGGACATTAAAAGTGCTTTTCTAAATGGTGAAATAGAGGAGGAAGTTTATGTTAAACAACCTCCCGGCTTTGTCAATCCTAAGAAATCCAATAATGTTTACAAACTTCACAAAGCTCTTTATGGACTTAAACAAGCTCCTAGAGCATGGTATAAATGCTTGACCAAGTTCCTTATTGAAAAAGGCTTTGAAATTGGGAAAATTGATGCTACTCTTTTTATTAAAAGGGTTAATGGTGAACTCTTTGTGTGCCAAATTTATGTTGATGATATTATATTTGGTTCAACTAACCCTCATTTTAGTGAAAAGTTTGGGAAGCTAATGTCGGAGAAGTTTGAGATGTCTATGATGAGTGAACTCAAATTCTTTCTTGGTTTGCAAATCAAGCAAACTAAGGCAGGTACTTTTGTCTCGCAAACAAAGTACACCAAGGACTTATTCAAGAAGTTCAATATGCAAGAATGCAAAGGTATGACTACACCCATGCCTACTAGTGGACATCTTGACTTAACCAAAGATGGTGAACCGGTTGATCAAAAGGTTTACCGCTCTATGATTGGTTCATTGTTATGTCTATGTGCTTCACATCCTGATATTATGCTAAGTGTGTGCATGTGTGCACGATATCAAGCTGCCCCTAAAGAATGTCATCTTAAGGCCGTGAAAAGTATAGTGAAATACTTAATCCATACACCAAATTTTGGCATTTGGTATCCTAAGAGGGCCTCATTCGATCTTGTTGGCTATTCCGACTCGGACTATGCCGGAGACAAGGTTGATAGAAAGTCCACTTCGGGTACTTGTCAATTTCTTGGTAGATCTCTTGTGTCTTGGTCCTCCAAGAAACAAAACTCGGTATCCTTATCCACTTGAAGCTGAATATATTGCGGCTGGTTCATGTTGTGCTCAATTACTTTGGATGACCCAAACTCTTAAAGATTATGGGATATATGTGAAACATGTTCCATTGCTTTGTGACAATGAAAGTGCTATCAAAATTGGTCATAATCCGCACAACATTCTCGAACTAAGCATATCGAAGTTCGTCATCATTTCATTCGAGATCATGTTGCTAAGGGTGACATTGATCTTAAGCATGTTCGCACCGAAAAGCAATTAGCGGATATATTCACTAAACCTCTTGATGAGAAAGTGTTTTGCAGGTTAAGAGGAGAATTGAACATCATTGATGCTTCAAACTTGGAGTAGAAACTCCATTGGATACATGCAAGACATGAGCTTATGACTAATCCTTGATATTTCTCTTATGATGAAAAACTTATGTCTTGGATATATTTGTATCTTGCATGTTATCTAACCCATGTAGGTACTTGGTTGAATCAAATTCCATGAGGATGAAACCTACTCATATCTTGAGCAATCTCTACATCACCAAGTCTCTACACAAGGTGGTTGAAGACAAGGAAGCACGAAACCATTCAAACATTCCTTTGACAAATTCTATGTTGAGTTTCATGATTGTCATTTTTGGATATACAAGTGCTCTTCCTTGCAAGAACTAACCCATGTAGGTAGATGGACTCAAATTCCAAGTGGTGCTCCAAATTCTTGATGAGCTACATCAACCTTGAGCAACCCACGCAAGTTCAACTACATGGACAACACCACCAACCAAGGTATGTTATTCCATCTTAAAGAAGCTTTACTCCAGTCATGAGTTAAAGCAACTCGACAAGATATGAATACATCAAGATTCTTAAACGAAAAATGGAAACCCCATTTTGAGCTTAAACAATGAGTATGGCCTATGATCAAGTGATCTCACTTGACTCCTAAGTCAATATACTCTAACATAGGTGACTTTGTCGCCGACCATATCTAGATGAAGTTCTCCTGTGTTCTTTTCTGAGTTTTTGCATTTGTCTCATGCATTTGTGTTTCCCCTTTTCAAAAACAAAAAAAAAACTTCATCTAGATTTCGTTCTGTTTTCTCTGCATTTTCTGCATCTAATTCCTTGCATATCTTTCAGTTAATTCCTTGCAAATCTTTGTGAGATCTTACTAGTCTAGTGAGCTGAGATGACAAGTGTTTTCTCTGTGATGAACTCGGTTCAACCGATTTGTTGATTTCGGTCCAACCGAATCCTTTCGGTGCAACCGAAGCATACCACTCGGTGCCACCGATTTCATAACAGGAAAAACTCTTTGCCACATATTCTGTGTTTCGTCTTTTCCAGCTCCACTCAATGAATCTTGTCCTATACAAGCATCACATTTTTATCACTGCTTTATCTTGTGACTCAAGGATCAAACCCATTCATGACAAATTCCAGAGGGGGAGAGAGAGATTACATCTTTATCAAGCCCTTCTTGGAAATTGATGTCAAAGGGGGAGAGAGATCACATCAAAGCTTATCATTTGGAGAAAGAGATCACATCGAGAAGGAGAGAGAGATCCTTGAGGGGAGAGAGAGATCTCCAGGGGGAGAGAATACTAGTAGAAAGTATTTCTCGAGGATCCCAGATGCTTGGTGTTCAAGAGGAGAGATGTCCACATGTCTTCTTGAGGGGAGAGACATGTTCATATGATCTGTTGTGCTAAATTTTGCATTAGCATACATTAGCTCTGAACTTTAGCTCTGATCATCATTCATATCTTTCACTGCTTTTACTTCAGCTCTGATTTTCTGCTCCCTATCTTCTCCCAAAGATCCCATGTTAGATTCAGGGGAGCAAGACATCTAAGGGAAAGAGATCATTTAAACTCATTGCATATCTTTACTCTTGGGGACATGTCTAATCCAATGTGGTACTTAGTACTCACTCTCTACATGTCATCCCAGTCTTGGTATTGTTGTGGTTTCTTCTGTTTGCTCGCTAGTAGATGTATCTGTGTTATCTAACCTTGTTTACGCAGGTTCATTCCATCCTAAGCCAACTCAAGACCACAAGGTAAGTATATGCATCACAATCATGTGTATGAGGAATTCTTGTCGATGTACATACTGTTTGCAAGAAGGACTCATGGGCATGAAGGTATTCTCTTTAATACTTTTTGCTCGATGCATATAGCCAAGATACATGTAACACATTGCCTGCTCTATCATGGTTATGCTATCACATGCTTCTATATTTCATATTCACATGATTGCATAGATGTAGGGGGAGCCTATGCTTGTTACATGTCTTTCCAAAGCTTTACTCGCTATTCTTTATATCTTTATCTAAAGCTTTGATGTATGTTGCCATCAATTACCAAAAAGGGGGAGATTGAAAGCACAAGTGCTCCCTAGGTGGTTTTGGTAATTAATGACAACATATCTCTTGTTGGACTAACACTTTTATCTAGTATGTTTCAGATAAGTTCAACAATGGAGTGGCATGGACTAAAGGATGTGGGAACTCCTTCAAGATGCTAAGGACAAAGGATTGGCTCAAGCTTCAAGCTCAAGACTCTTCATTTTATATTTTAGTGATCCAAGATCACACTGAGTCTATAGGAAAAGCCAATACTATCAAGGAGGGATGAGGTGTTGCTTAATGAGCCTCTTGCTTCATGTGCTTAGTGATATGCTCCAAAAACCTCAGCTACTTTCCCACTTCCACACATTTGTCCTAAACCTAAAGTCAAACTCGGCCCCACTGATTATTTCTATCCGGCGCCACCGAGTTTGGATGTCTTAGCCACTACCACAAACCCTAGGCAAATCGGTTTTACCGATAGGGATCTCGGTCTCACCGAGATGGGATTGTAATCTCTCTGTGTATGTCCATTATCAAAATCGGTCTCATCGAGTTTGAGCAATCGGTACTACCGAGATTACAATGCAAACTCCCTGGTTAACTTATTATCAAAATCGGTCCCACCGAGTTTGATAATCGGTCAAACCAAGTTTGCCTGACCAACTCTCTAGAAAGCTTATTACCAAAATCGGTCCCACCGAGTTTGTGTAATCGGTCTTACCGAGATTACGTTATGCCCTAACCCTAACCGAATCGGTCCTACTGTCGGGGAGGCTGATCGGACACACGAACACCTATGGGACCGGCGGGCCGAGTCCCTTGTGGTTCGGAGGGGGGCGGAGATCGCACGAAGAGCGGATCGAGGTGATGCACACGAGCAGTTTACCCAGCTTCGGAGCTCTCCGGAGAGATAATACTCCTACTGCTGCTTGTCTGATTGTATTGTGTTCTTGCTAGGGAGCGATGAGAGCTACAAAACCTAGCGTGAGTGTATTCTCTGGTTACGTTGGAACCGAACCCCCTCTACGTTGCGCATGGGCCTCCTTTTATATGCTCAAGGGGTCTCCGACAGGTGGCAACGTAGATGAGGGTACAAATGGAAAAACAGTAGTTTGTACACCTACTTGAACAAAGGTATGCGTGCAATATACCTAACTCGACGGCAAGGGACAAAAGCATTAAATGCCCGTCCCCTCGCCGCCTAAACAGGCAACAGGGACCGTCGGGGCGCCACCGTTTGCCACGATGGTAGGCTTGTCGGCGCCGCTTATCGCTGCTCCTCGCCGGCTGCAGACCTCTGGACACGCTGCGCATGGAATGGTCCCATGGCGACACGTTGATGGATGAGCTGGAGCGGAGATGAAGAGAGGTTGCCTGGCGCGGCAAGTGCCTTGTCGCGGCTGAATCCTTGTCGCGTCCGGAGGCTCGTCAAGGCCTGAAGCCTTCCCGCAAGCTCCTCTTGCCGGGTCTTGTCTTCTGCGTGCCTTGAGTGGCCTTCCCGGCAAGCTCCTCTTGCCGGGGCCTTGTCTTCTTGGTTAAATACTTTGTTCTTGAATGGCTCCAAAGGAACCATGGAGGATCTTGGCGGTGACCAGGCAAGCCTTGCCGCGGGGTGCTGCAACTATCCGTGCACGAGTTCGGGATATTAGGGTACCCCTACTCTAGTACACCGACAGGAGCCCCCGGGCCTGGGCCACACACGGTGCCGAGCGTTGTTGGGCCAGGCCCAAAACAGTGCACGGTCACACGCGGCCTTGATCACGCCGTTACTTGCCCCGGACCCACCACGTCCCCCACTAACGGCACGCACCGAACGTGGCGTCGTGTGAGAGATCGTGGGCGAGGTCGTGGGGGGTTCTTTATTAGGAAAAGCGGAATGTCCGCCCCCTCTCCCTCCTTATAAACAGGGGAAACAGGGGCAGGTCGTCCACCTCGCCATTGCTGTCTTGTCCTGAAAACCACCGCCGCTCCCCCCTTCTTCTCTAGTTTGAAAAGAGCAGCGCTCCGCCCCTTTCGCCACAGCGCCATCAACACCGCCGGTCTCCTCCACCGCCTCCGCCATGGCTCCGAAAGCCGACAAGGGGAAGGGCGTGAAGTCGGCCGAGGCGCAGCGCCTGGGCGCCGCGAAAGGAGCGGGCCATCTTCTCCCCAGCTCGGCGCAAAGAGCCGAGGAGGGCTTCTACCTCTTCCGGTCGATGGAGACGCGGCGCATCCGCGCATCGAAGGTACTCCCGCCACCGCTTCGGACTTAGCCCCAACCGGGTATCCTTACTTTGCCCTTTTCTTCTATTGCGGGCTCTGCCCGCCTTCTCTCGAAGTTCTTCCGCCACATTACGAATACCTACGGGTTCCGCCTCCTTGATTTCACCCCCAACGCCATTCTGACCATGGCAGTTTTCGCACACCTTTGCGAAAACTTTGTCGGGATCCATCCCAACGTAGCCCTCTTCTGCCACTTCTTCATGCCCCACGTTGAGAGAGGGGAGCCGCTTGCCGGAGGGATTGCTTGGGTCTCCAGGGTCGGCAAGAAGGAGGCCTATCTGGAAGGAGAGTTCCGCAGCAAGTGGGAGGAGTGGAGAGCCAATTGGTGTTGGATCGTAGAGGAGAACCCGCAGCCCTTCACTGCCGTGGGCCAAACCCCAATAGTGCGCGGCAACGATTGGAGCAACTTACGCCGGAGGATGCTAGGTTGAAGATAGCTGTGACCCGGATTTTGCGCCTCGGGCTTGCCGGACTAACCGTAAGGCGCAGCTTGGCGCAGATTTCCTTCGCCGCCAGACGCTTCTTATGGGAGAGGAGGAGGCCTGCTTGGGAGTTCCAAAACGCAGCGGACATCATGAGGCTGCGCCTCGGCCTTAATCGGAATTTCACCGTCTTGGAGCTGGATGCGATCTTTGCTAGAGCTGTTCAAGAATGACCCCGATCACCCGAGTGGTTTAGGTTGCCGAGGGGGTCGCCCCATTGTGCAACAACTCAAGGCCGACCGCATCCGCGCCATGATGCCGTTGTCAGCGATTCCCATGGGATCGTTCCAACCGGCAAGAGCCTTCCGACGACATCGCGGCGGTTCTTCGACAGCTTGGAAGAAGTGCCGATCCGCCCCGACGAAAGCGTAAGAAGCTCACCCGCGACACCACCGACGAGGAGATGGCGCGCGACGCCACAAGGTTGGAGGAGGCGGCATTTGCCGCCGCCGGTGTCTTCGGTACACCGTGGAGGAGGCAGATGCAGAAAGGCGGCAAGCCTTGCCGAGCGAAGGGAGTTCGCCCGGTGAGGAAGAGCTTGCCGAGCCCGAGGCCGAGTCGAGCGGACCAGCCGAGGTGCTTCTTCCCCACCACCCAGCTTGCCGCAAACGGAGCTCCCCGCCCGCTTAAAGAGGCGGCTCAAGGCCGAGACGATTTAGACGGGCGGCAGACGGGCCCATTACATGAAGCGCTGCAAGGCGACGCGCTTCATCATGGGTAAGCGATGTTGCCGCTGGAGCACCCCACACCGCTGCGATAATCGGGCGGGACCATCCTGTGCCACCGCCGACGCCCGCCAAGCGGCCAAGAGAGCCCACTCCTCCGCCTCGTCGCCGCACCGGAGGCGAGCCGAGTTTGACTTCTCCGCGCTTAGCTCCGAGGAGGAAGAAGAAGAGTAAGCTTCAATATTGTGCTTGTATTTCCTCAATTTTGTTGCTTCATCTTGAATATGATTTGCTTAGCTCGAACTCTTTCCTTTCCGTGACGCCGCCCGTAGAGCGTCGAAGAGAGCCAAGACCCCGGTGGTCGTCGTTGAGGACGATCCACCCGCGGCAACAGGAGGCGCATCTGAGACCCCCTTGCCGGATCCGGCAACCCTTCCTCAGAGCAGCCCCCAGCACAGCCCCCAGGGTAAGTATGCGGTTTTCTCCTTACTGTTAGGTGTGCATGGGTGCTCCTTCTTCATTGATATCTCGATTGTTGGTTTGTGTAGGAGCAGAGCAGCCTCATCAGGAGGGCTCGGAAGCCGCCCCTAAAATTCTATCTGCTTCGACTACGCCGCCAAGGGAGGATTCTCCGGCAAGGGAGCGTCCTCCGGCAAGGGAGGCTACCCCAGCAAGGGACAGCGCCAGTGACCCTCCAGTGGTCGAGACCATGGCTGTAGGTCCCATTGCAGGTAATCCTCTTGTGCGAAAATTTCCCTTGGGCTTGTTTTCTTCTGTTTTTCTTTTTGAACATTTGCTTGACTGTTCTTTCTTTGTCTGACGCAGAGCTGATGGAGATCGAGGTCGCCGGCGAGGAGGACGCCTTGTGGCAACACCGAAAGCCGCCGTGGAAAACGAGGCCGGGCCCGACGAGCCTCTGGCCGAGGAGGCCACCGAGGCTGCCGCCGCAGAAGCTGGCGAGGGGTCTGGCGATCGCACTGACGGCCCTGAGGCCGCAGGAGCGCCAGGCGCTACACCGACCGCCGACTCCCCCGCCGCTGCTGCAGCGTCAGGCTCCGAAGAGCCCCAGCCCGGCGCCTACTTGAAGGCCGGCGACGGCGTCTTCATCAAGCTCCCATGGGAGTCGAGCTCAGGCGCCCGGTCAAAGGAGAGACCTTCGACGGAGAGCTGCTCGCCTCATTGGCCGACGCTGGTGGACGCGCCAAGCAGCAAGCCGAAGTCTGAGGAGGAGCAGCTGCCGAAGAACTGTTGTCGCTCTACCGCGCCCGGCAAGCCAAGTTGGAGTCCCGGAAGCACTTGTCGCGAGGGCGGGTCGGACATGGAGAAGCGCAGAAGAGCTCCGGGCGCCAACCAAGAAGCTCTCCTGAACGTGAGCGGAAGAGCGGGCGCTACTTGGTCAAGAGCGCACGCCCTTCATCCTCGAGAAGGCTGCGGTGAGGAGGAGCAGCGGCTTGTCAGCCAAAAGCTATCCGCAGAAAGCGAGCTGGCGCAGCGGAAGGTCAACCTGGACAGCCACGAGGAAGAGCTTGTCGCGCGCGAGGAGTCACTTGGCGGGGCTCTTAAGGAAGCGAAAGATGCTGCCGCAGCCGCCAAGGCCGCCAAGGAAGAGTTGAAGACGAAGGTGGCGCAGCCGAGGCGATCTCCGGAAGAGCGGCGAGGAGCTTACCGCTGTTCAAGCACGTGCGAGAAGGACGCCTACACTCTTGGCGAGCTGCAGGGCCGTCTCGCTGATAGGAGCAAGGAGCTCGACGCCGCCAAGGATTCCAAGGAAGATCTTCAGCTGAAGCTGACCACTCTGACGCAGACGCTGGACGGCGCCAAGGAGCGGGAGGTGGGCCTGTTGAAGCAGATCAAGGCCAAAGAGGAGCTGCTGGCGGATGTTGTTGCCACCCAGAGCGCCTTGAGGGAGAGTGTGGAGCATTGGACCGAAGGTCTTGTGGATACTGCTGCCGACATCCTAGCAGTGATGGAGCTGGGGATGGCGGATCTTGCATACTCCTCCGACGAGCACCTCCAACCCAGCGCCAAGCTTAGCTTATTCTTCAAGGCGTGGTGGCGGGCCTCCAGCGACTCGGGAAGAGGTCCCAAAGCAGCTGGCCGAGGAATCACGCCGAGATCTGTGCAAGAGCCCTCGTAAGGTGTTGATGAAGGTGGCCTTCCGCAATCCGAGGCCTCAACCTCAACGGCGTCCTCGGATCCTTGCCGCCAGATGCCGACGTGGAGGCGCTCAAAGCCCTTGTCGCACCCATTGTGGACAAGGTGAACAAGATCAAGCGGGTTGATGGCGGCTGCGTAGACTAGGCCGCCAATTTTATCTTTCCCTTGTCATTGCCGATCATGTTTAGAACAATTTATTAGATCTGCGACAAGTCATTTTGTAATATACTCTATCTTAGGCGATGAATGCAATGTTATTTCCTTTACTTGATTCCTTCCCTTATGCGTTTTGCCCTACGCTTTTAGGGAACTTGTCGGTGCGAGCACCTTTGCATGGCCGAGTCTTGAACGTCAGCAGCCTACTAGCGGTGCCGCCTCCGACAAGCAACGTTGTCGCGACTAGCTGCAACTCACTTAAGTTGTTGAGCGGACTCGAAACAAAGTAAGGGCGCGACTAGCCGCGAGTTGGTTCCTCTGTGCATAGGTTTTCCATACAAAGTACTATCGTTCGAGGAAGATAACTTGAAAATTTAAGAACTGAATGCTCAAACTTTGACAACTTAGCTTTTCTGTTGTTTGCTTCCCGATAAGGCGAAACTTCCTCGAGCAACGCTTGGTCCATAGTATTATCTTCTCCTTCCCCTGGTTAACTTGTGCGAGGGAGCCTTCCTTTCTTTGAGAAAAGAGAAAGAAGAAAATAAAGTTATGGAGCCCAATGACTCGATATTGCTTACGGGTGTGTGTCTTTGCACAAAGTGTTAGCCAAAACATGCAATAAAATGATGAAAGCATGAATTTGACAGGTTGTGCACAACACATGAGCTTTCTTGATGCACGGGTCTGCGCCCGGCTTTGTACAAAGGATTACATGCATCGTGGCAAGACTTGTCCAAAGGTGGTTGCGGAACAGGTTCCGGCAACCGCGCCTCTATGGGTAAAACTTACGAAGATGCTCGATGTTCCAGGAGTTGCTCACGGGATGCCATCTTCGGTCTCAAAGCGGAACGGCGCCGAGCCTAGTGACTCGTTTCACCCGATAAGGGCCTTCCCACTTGGCGTCAACTTGTTTGAATTCTTGGCGGACTGAGCAGCCGAAGAACAAGGTCGCCTTCCTCGAGGCTTCGCACTAACTGCGGCTATGGTAGCGGCGCAAAGCTTGCCGGTAACGAGCAGCTCGTCTGCGGCTCAAGATCGATCTTCCTCAAGGAGCAGCGCGTCATCTTGTCGCAGCCTGCTCTTGCTCAAGCTCATCATAAGCGAGCACTCGAGGCGATCCGTGATACGAGTTCCGTGGGGAGAACTGCCTCTGCTCCATAGACTAGAGCAAAAGGTGTCCGCCGTTGGCTCGATTTGGCGTCGTCTGATCGACCAAAGAACCACCGGCAGCTCCTCAATCCGATTTCTTCCGCACTTGTGCAGCCTGTCAAAAGTTCTGGTCTTGAGCCAGCGCAACACTTCAGCATTTGCCCTCTCGCTTGACCGTTGCTTCTCGGATGAGCAACAGCAAAGCAGACCTTGGCGCCAAGATCTTGGACGTCTTGCATGAAGGTGCGACTTCAGAATTGTGTGCCGTTGTCGGTGATGATCCTGTTAGGGATTCAAGCGGCAAACAATCGACCAAGAACTTGATCACGACCGTGCCGTCACCTTCCTCATCGCTTCCACTTCCGGCCATTTTGTGAACTTGTCGATTGCGACTTACAAGTACTCAAAGCCCCGACAACTCGGGGAAGGGGCCGAGGATGTCGAGCCCCAGACCGAAAATGGCGGGATAAAGGGATCGTCTGGAGAGCTTGAGCTGGTGGTGTATCTGTTTGGAATGGAACCGCACGCTTCACACTTGGTTACTTGTGCGATTGCATCCTGGAGGGCTGTCGGCCAGAAGAAACCTTCTTGCCGGAAAGCTTTGCGGCAAGTGCTCTTCGCCAATGTGGTGACCACATATGCCTCCATGTATCTCGCCAACAGCTTTTGTTCATCTTCCCGGCAAATACACTTCAATTTCACACCGTTGAGTCTTCTTACATGCAGTATCTTTGTCGACAAACTGGTACATACTTGACTGCCGGGCTACTCTTTCCGCTTCTTCTTGCTCTTCGGGAAGTTCTCCTGTCTGAAGGAAATGGACAATCTGCTGCGCCCATGCTAGAGCTTGCGGCTCGACAACAAGGACTAAAGGCACATCTGCTGCTGCGGGAACATCCGCTTCTACGGCAAGAACCTGCGGTTCGGCCGGAGCTTGATGTTCCCCGACAAGCTTGCCGGAGCAAAACTTGTCGAGAGCGTGCAGCTTCAACGAAACAAACCACAGGGCTTGTCGGAGCAGACCGCCTCGGCTCTGTTGGTGTCGATCTTGGGGACCTTCTTGGCGGCGGCTTCGGGAAGCTCTGCGAGAAAGTAGTCACCAGAGATCAACTTCCTCTTCTTGTTCTGTCCGATTGATGGTGTTACGGTTGGTTGAGTTAGCTTGAGCACAAAAATCCACTGGTTCCACGTGCAACTTAAGTGCAGCGCACTTTGACGAACCATCGACAATATCATTACGAGCTCTTGGAACATGTTCCATTTGCAGGTCGTCAAAGTGTTCTTCTAGCTTTCTCACTTCATAAACATAGGCTTCCATCAATGGACTCTGATAATCTTTATTCACTTGGCGGACGACAAGCTGCGAGTCACCCCTGACAATGAGCTTCTTGATCCCAAGGTCTACTGCGATCCTGAGACCGGCAAGCAAACCTTCATACTCTGCAGTATTGTTTGTTGCTTGCTCCTTGGGAAAGTGCATCGGACTACGTACTTGAGGTGCTCTCCGGTGGGTGCGACAAGCGACGCCAAAGACCGGCGCCTTTGCAGCGTAGAAGGCACCATCAAAGTACATCAGCCACTCTTTGCTTGCTTCCTTGACAGGAATGCTCGTCTCGAATTTCTTCATCCGGTGTTGGCGTCCATTACGCTATGAATTCTGCCAATGCTCGCTTTGGATAGTTGAAGTGCTTTCAAACTCGAGGCCAAAGCTTGACAGTTCCAAAGGCCCACTCGACAATCCTTCTTGTCGCTTCGGATTTTGCAGTATCCTCTTGATGAAAGCGAGTGACAAGCTGTGATCTCATGTGCACGAAAGTAATGGCGCAGCTTTCTCGAGGCCATGAGAAGGCCGAAGCAATTTCGCACACCGTAGTACCTTGATCTAGCCCCCTGCAGAAGGGAACCGACAAAGTAAACTGGGCGCTGCACCATCCTTTTACGCATCTGCTTCCTGCGTCTGCAGATCCGTCCTTGTCGGGACCAGAGCTTGTCGGGCTCCCCTCGCTTGTCGCTGGATGTGTCCGCCGTGGTTGCTAGCTCATCATCCGCCTCCCTCTCCGCTACTAACGCAGCACTAACCACTTGATTGGTTGCCGCTATATATAGCAGCAACTTCTCTTGTGGCTTAGGTGCGACAAGTGTTGGAGTGGAGGACAGGTATCTCTTCAAGTCCTGCAGCGCAGCCTCCGCTTCCAGAGTCCATTTCATTGGACCTGCCTTTTTCAAAATTTTGAAAAATGGCGGTGCGCGTTCATCGACCTAGAGATAAACTCTTTGAGAGCAGCCACGCATAACCGGCAAGTCTTCGTACATCCTTGACGCGCTTCGGTGCTTCAATCTGCTCAATGGCCTTGATCTTGTCGGGATTGGCTTCAATTCCCCGCTGAGACACGAAGAACCCGAGAAGCTTGCCGGAAGGGACCCCGAACACGCACTTCTCGGGGTTGAGCTTGAGGTTGATCTTCTTGCAGATTTGCAAGGGTTTCATCCAAATCTTGAACCAGAGTTGCTTTGTCCTTGCTCTTGACCACTATGTCATCCATGTAGGCTTCTACATTTACGTGCATTTGCGGCTCAAAAGCGTCATGGAGTACTCTTGCAAAGCGTTGAACCAAAGCATTCTTCAAACCAAAAGGCATCCGTATGAAACAAGATGTGCCACATGGAGTAATGAATGCGGTTTTCTCCTCATCCTCCTCTCGCCATGAAGATCTGATGATATCACGAGTATGCATCAAGAAATGAAAGCAAATCACATCCAGCCGTGGAGTCAACAATCGTCGATCTTGCGGCAAGGGAAAGCGGATCTTTGGGACAAGCTTTATTAACATCCGTGAAGTCAATACAAAGTCTCCATTTCCCATTTGCCTTGCGCACAACTACAGGATTGGCCAACCACGTAGGATGGAGCACTCCTCTGACAGGGCCTGCTGCTTCCAATTTCTTGATCTCTTCTGCGATGAATTCTTGGCGCTCCATTGCACCTTCACGACTTTTCTCGCTGACGGGTCGCTAGCGTGAGGCCAAAGCGGCGAGACGGTGCTCAATCACTTTCACAGGAACACCGGGGATGTCGACGGTTGCCATGCAAACACGCCGACGTTAAGCCAAGGAAAGCAACGCCGCCTTCCTATTTAGGGTCAAGAGAGGCACTGATGGTGAAGGTACCACCAGTGCCGTCCTCCTTGGCGGACACCTTCTTGGTCTTTGGCGGAGCTGCCATCCTCTTCTTGCACTTGCCGGTGGAGCTCGATGGTGCGTCCTCGATGGTAGCGCAGCACTCCGAAGAGGTGCGCTTGCCGGAGTGGGCATCAGAGCTCTTGCCGGACTTGGTCTTCTTCTTCCCCCCCGGGAGCTTCAAATGACAAGTGTCTTGCAATCATCGCCCGTGCATCCCGGTAGATCTTGTCGGCACGGATAAGAGCATCCTTCTTGTCGCCATGGACAGAGATGATGCTTATCGGCCTGGCATCTTGAGTAAGTTGTAGGCATAGTGAGAGGCCGCCATGAACTTGGCGAGTCTGGACGACCAAGTATCCCCTTTGTAAGGCAATGGGAAATCAACAGCGTCGAATGTGACCCTCTCGGTCCTAAAGTTGAGCTCGCTGCCAAATGTTACCGGCAACGTGATCTTCCCTTCGCTTGCTCCTTCCCGGATTGATTCCTTGGAAAGTGCCGATCTCTTGAGCTCGGCTCATTGTCGGGGATCTGAAGCTTCGGAGCACCGCGGAGGAGATCAGATTCAAGCCGGCCCCGCCGTCAACTAGGATCTTGGTGACTTTGAGGTTGCGGATAGTTGGTGAGACCAACATTGGCAAGCACCCGACCGCAGTTACGCGATCAGGGTGGTCCTCAATATCGAAGATGATAGGCGTGCTGGACCACTTCAGAGGCTTGCGTGACTCTACGGATGGTTCCGCTGCATTGACCTCCCGCATCCACTGCTTGATTTGGCGGTGGGAAGTATGCAGGGAAGCACCTCCGTCAACGCAGAGGACCTCTGTAGCTTTCTGAAACTCCTGCTCATCGGCATCGTCATCATCCATATCTTCATCGTCGTCGTCATCTTCATCCTTGTCGCGGCCGCGGGGAGGCCTATCTCCTTGCCGCTGCTTGGCCTTGCCGCGGCGCCCTCCCCGGCCGGGACGTTTCTTGCTGGCTCCTCCAGCACCTTCCTGGGCCTTCTCCTTGTCGCGCCGCTCGTACTCAGCCTTCTGCTGTTCAACAAGCTGCTCGACTTTCTTGCAGCTCTGGAGGTCATGGCCCTTGGTGCGGTGGATCTTGCAATCTTGCTTGCGAAGCCGTCACCGCTTGTCGGCGGCCGCCACAGACCTGGTGGTTGGCGTCGTGACAACCTCCTTGCCGGAGCCACCAGCCTTGGCATTCTTGTCGCCACCTCCGTTGCCGGACTGCTCAACAACTAGCACTTCTCTGCCTTTTTTCTTCCTGTTGCCCCGCCGCCGGCTCTTCTTTGCCGCGGTGGTCTCCTCACTGTCAGATCCTGCTTCTGCATTCTCTCCTGGCGCGCCAAAGATGTCGGGGAGGCTGATCGGACCCACGAACACCTATGGGACCGGCGGGCCGAGTCCCTTGTGGTTCGGAGGGGGGCGGAGATCGCACGAAGAGCGGATCGAGGCGGCACACGAGCAGTTTACCCAGCTTGAAGCTCTCCGGAGAGATAATACTCCTCTTGCTTGTCCGATTGTATTGTGTTCTTGCTAGGGAGCGGTGAGAGCTACAAAACCTAGCGTGAGTGTATTCTCTGGTTACGTTGGGCGAACCCCCCTCGTTGCGCATGGGCCTCCTTTTATATGCTCAAGGGGTCTCCGGCGGTGGCAACGTAGATGAGGGTACAAATGGAAAAAGCGATGGTTGGTACACCTACTTGAGCGATTATGCAGTGCAATATACCTAACTCGGCGGCAAGGGACAAAAGCATTAAATGCCGTCCACATCGCCTAAACAAAGGCAACAGGGACCGTCGGGAAGCGCCACCATTTGCCACGATGGTAGGCTTGTCGGCGCCGCTTATCGCTGCTCCCCGCTGGCTGCAGCCTCACGGACACGCTGCGCATGGAATGGTCCCATGGCGACACGTTGATGGATGAGCTGGGCGGAGATGAAGAGAGGTTACTGGCGCGGCAAGTGCCTTGTCGCGGCTGAATCCTTGTCGCGTCCGGAGGCTCGTCGCGCTCCGAGCCTTCCCGGCAAGCTCCTCTTGCTGGGGTCTTGTCTTCTGCGTGCCTTGAGTGGCCTTCCCGGCAAGCTCCTCTTGCCGGGGCCTTGTCTTTTTGGTTAAATACTTTGTTCTTGAATGGCTCCAAAGGAACCACGGAGGATCTTGGCGGTGACCAGGCAAGCCTTACATGTCTTTGCTGTCTGTCGTGCAGAGTTCGGGATACTAGGGTACCCCTACTCTAGTACACCGACACCCACCGAGTTGCATTCCGGTCCCACCGAAAACCCTAACGGTCACATTATTTGCTAAATCGGTCTGACCGAGTTTAACGATTCGGTCCCACCGAGTTTGGTAGATTGTGTGTAACGGTTAGATTTTGTGTGGAGGCTATATATACCCCTCCACCTCCTCTTCATTCGTGGAGAGAGCCATCGACCGAACCTACACTTCCAGCATCCTATTTCTGAGAGAGAACTACCTACTCATGTGTTGAGGCCAAGACATTCCATTCCTACCATATGAATCTCGATCTCTAGCCTTCCCCAAGTTGCTTTCCACTCAAACCCTCTTTCCACCAGATCCAAATCCTATGAGAGAGAGTTGAGTGTTAGGGAGACTATCATTTGAAGCACAAGAGCAAGGAGTTCATCATCAACGCACCATTTGTTACTTCTTGGAGAGTGGTGTATCCTAGATTGGCTAGGTGTCACTTGGGAGCCTCCGACAAGATTGTGGAGTTGAACCAAGGAGTTTGTAAGGGCAAGGAGATCGCCTACTTCGTGAAGATCTACCGCTAGTGAGGCAAGTCCTTCATGGGCGACGGCCATGGTGGGATAGACAAGGTTGCTTCTTCGTGGACCCTTCGTGGGTGGAGCCCTCCGTGGACTCGCGCAACCGTTACCCTTTGTGGGCTGAAGTCTCCATCAACATGGATGTACGATAGCACCACCTATCGGAACCATGCCAAAAACATCCGTGTCTCCAAATTGCGTTTGAATCCTCCAATCCCTTCCCTTTACATCTTGCAAGTTGCATGCTTTATTTTCCGCTGCTCATATACTCTTTGCATGCTTGCTTGCTATATGTTGTGAATGTTAAACTTGTGCCTAAACTCCACTCAAACTTTAAAGAAACTTAAAAACTGCAACTTTGGTACTTAGTGTCTAATCACCCCCCCCTCTAGACACCTCTTCTCAAGGTCCTACACACCTTCACCATAGGTGCCAACCTCGACTCAAAACAAGAGGAAGCATTGGTAAAATTCTTGCGCACAAACAAGGAAGTATTCGCCTAGGAGCCTGATCAGCTGGTAGGAGTCCCAAGAGGGGTGATCGAGCATCATTTAAGGGTGTGCCCCAATGTGCGCCCCGTGAAGCAGAAGGCACGACAACAGTCCATGGAGAAGCAGTCCTTCATCGTCCAAGAAACCCGCAAGCTGGAGGTAGCAGGTGTCATTCGCGAGGTTTGGTACCCCGAGTGGCTGGCGAACCCCGTTGTCGTGCCAAAGAAAGGCGGGAAGGAGCGCATGTGTGTCAACTTCACCAACCTCAACAAAGCCTGTCCCCAAGATCCGTTCCCACTTCCACGCATCGACCATATCATTGATTCCACCGCCGAGTGCGACCTGCTGTGCTTCCTGGATGCGTTTTCAGGCTATCACCAGATCAAGATGGCAGTGGAGGATGTGGAGAAGACGGCCTTCCTGACCCCTTGCAGGGTGTACTGCTACACCTACATGCCGTTCGGGCTGCGCAACGCAGGCGTGACCTTCCAACGGCTGATGCACATCGCCCTGGGCCAGCCGCTCGGGAGGAACGTTGAAGCCTACGTCGACGAGATTGTGGTGAAGTCTAAGGAGGCGAGAACTCTAATTCAGGACCTGGAAGAGACCTTCGCGAGCCTGAGCCAGGTGGACCTGCGGCTCAACCCGGAGAAGTGTGTATTTGGTGTCTCATCGGGCAAGCTACTGGGCTTCCTCGTGTCCCAAAGGGGGATCGAGGCCAAACCAGAGAAGGTCAAGGCAATTGAAGACATGAGCCCGCCACAAACCCTCAAGGAGATGCAGAAGCTTGCCGACTGCGTAACTTCGCTGGGATGCTTCATCTCTAAGCTGGGAGAGCGCGCCCTACCGTTCTTCAAGCTGATGAAGAAGAAGGGTGTGTTAGAGTGGACTCCAGAGGCTGACCAAGCATTTCAAGACCTCAAGAGATATCTGACCAGCCCTCCGGTCATGGTGGCACCCCGCCCTCTCGAGCCCCTGGTGCTTTACCTCGCTGCAACCCCTCACTCAGCCAGTGCAGCTCTGGTGGCGGTTCGGGAAGAGCGCCAGGCCAAGGACATGTCGCGTCGAACCGCGCCCCCAGCCAGGACGACACATGACCTGAAGGAGACAGCGGGGGCTGCAATAATGCCAATGGACGGTCCGGCTCAGCAGGATGGCGACCTTAGGCCTGCCGAGGCCCCAACGGGCGACCAGGCTCCGGAGGTCCAGTCGCCTCAGGAGGCGCCCCAACCTCCGACAGACGCGGCTCCCGTTGATGTGCCCTCCCTCGTCGAGCATCCAGTGTATTTCGTCAGCACGGTACTGCGGGATGCAAGGGCACGATACCCCATGCCTCAGAAGCTCTTGCTCGCGCTTTTGGTGGCCTCGCGTAAGCTATGACACTACTTCCAAGGTCACCCAAGCAAGGTCGTCTCGGCCTACCCACTGGAGAGGGTGCTCAGGAGCCCTAACGCTGCTGGAAGAGTCGCCGAGTGGAATATCGAACTGCTCCGTTCGGCTAGAGTTCAGCACAACCAGGGTCATCAAGGGAGCTGCGCTCGCCGACTTTGTGGCGGAATGGACGGACGCCCCGGAGCTTGAAGCAGGAGAGGATCGGTCCCTCTCGCCAGGTAGTGAAGTGTCGGATGGCTGGGTGATGTATGTCGATGGTGCAGTTGTGCGCCATGGCGCGGGAGCTGGAGCGGTGCTCATCTCGCCCACGTAGGACAAGATCTATTACGCCGTGCAGCTCTGCTTCCAGCAGGGCGAGAAGGTCTCCAACAATATAGCAGAGTACGAAGGCCTCATAGCTGGCCTCAAGGCTGCAGTGGCCCTGGGGGTGAAGCGCCTCACCATCAAGGGCGACTCACAGCTCCTCGTCAACTTCTCCAACAAGGTATAGGGGCCGAGGGATGAGCACATGGAGGCATACCACGCGGAGGTACGCAAAATGGAAAAGCAGTTCTTGG
Organism: Aegilops bicornis; assembly: GCA_021605145.1. Taxonomy (NCBI): domain Eukaryota; kingdom Viridiplantae; phylum Streptophyta; class Magnoliopsida; order Poales; family Poaceae; genus Aegilops; species Aegilops bicornis. The sequence goes on along the minus strand of CM038672.1, from coordinate 338,682,963 downwards.
GCCTGGAATTGCAGCACGTGCCCCGCGGCACCAACAAGGAAGCCGATGACATCGCCAAGAGATCATCAAGTGGCTACCCCAAGAGCCTGGCATCTTCGAGGAGCGGCTCTTCAAGCCATCGGCAACACCACCACTTTCAAGGACGGCGCTGCCTCGGGAGGAGCTCCCCCAACCACCTGCCTCGGGAGCCCCGGCATGCGGCCCGACATCGGGAGCGTGCCTACTCTTGGCACTCGAGCCTCAGGAGGGGTGCTGGACCAGGGAGTTCAAGGAGTACCTGACGCAAGGGACGCTACCAGAGAAGGAGGAGGATGCGGAGCGCGTGGTTTGGCAGGCCTTGACGTACTGCATTCAAGGCGGTGAGTTATACAGGAAGCGGCCGAATGACGTTTTCCTGCATTGTATCTCCAGGGAACAGGGGAAAGAGCTGGTAGCTGACATACATGGCGGGGACTGCGGGCACCACTCGTCGTCACGACCCTCGTCGGCAAGGCGTTCTGCAGCGGGTTCTACTGGCCTATGGCGCTCAACGACGCGACTGAGCTGGTGAAGTCCTGTGAAGCCTGTCAATTCCACGCCAAGCAGATCCATCAGCCAGCTCAGGGCCTCCAGACCATCCCACTATCGTGGCCATTCACTGTCTGGGGGATGGATATCTTGGGCCCGTTCCCTCGAGCTCCTGGGGGCTACCACTACCTCTACGTCACCATCAACAAGTTCACCAAGTGGGCGGAGGTAGAAGTTGTCCGCACCATCCCGGCCGGATCTGCGGTCAAGTTCATCAAGGGTCTCATGAGCCGGTTCAAGGTCCCCAACCGCATCATCCTCGACAATGGCTCGCAGTTTACTATCAATCTCTTCAAGACATATTGTGCTAACCTTGGAATGCAGATCTGCTACGCCTCGATGGCACACCCCAGGAGCAATGGTCAAGCCGAATGCGCCAACACGGAGGTCCTAAGAGGCCTCAAGACCAGGACCTTCAAGAAGAAGCTCGAGGCCTGCAGCAGGGGCTGGCACGACGAGCTCCAGTCTGTGCTGTGGTCCATCTGCACCACCGCCACCAAGCCAACGGGCGAGACCCCGTTCTTCCTCGTCTATGGAGCAGAAGCGGTTCTCCCTCACGAGGTCAGGCATCGCTCCGCACGGGTCCTGGCCTTTGATGAGACACAGCAGGACGCCATGCGGGGGATGGACCTTGTGCTGGGGGAGGAACGCCGCCGTGAAGCCACGCTCCGGGTGGCAAGATATCAGCAGGCACTCCAGCGGTATCACTGTTGCAGCGTCCGTTCTAGGAACATCCGCCGAAGACCATCCAACACCTCCGGAAGTTCTACCCATGAAGAAAGGACCAGTGCCTGTGAAGAAGGCCCAGTGCCTGTGAAGGTCTCTGCTCGTGACACTGTCACGTAATAATAAGTGGGGCTGTACACGCCCCGGAGTCTCAGGAGTGCCGCCCTCGGGCCTCGGGGGCTCCCTCCCACGTCCTAGTGGCAGCACTTAGCTCCGCGCTAGTGACAAGACAAGAAGACTAGACTAGGTGCCCGACACGGCTTTTCATTTGCTTTCCGTAGTTGGCTTGCCTCCCTTTAATGAAATTTACTTTATGGTGTTCTTTGCCAGTTTGGTTTCGTCGCCTTTTACCCCTGTTTATGCTTTTGGTTCCTTGTTTTGACCTGTAGTCTCTCTTGCATGCCTTGCGAGGGGGCTGGACAGGTGCCCTCATGAGGGATTATTCCTGTTTTTCGCGAGGCACCCTCGTTCGAGCTTGTAAGATGCGCACTTCTCTCAATCGATGCCCCTCGGGTACCGCGATGCGAAGCGCTGGATCGTGGCTGGCGGCGCCTACGACTAGGGCTCGGAAGAACAAAAGTTCCCTAACGAATTTTTGCAGTTCCCAGACGCCTCCCAGACCAAGGAGGCCTCGCCAGGTACTGGGAAATGCGCGTTTCACGAAGCAAAGACTACCTCGAGCGTGTCAAGCTAAGTTATTTCTATGGCCTACACAAAACGTTAATGCTGCAACGTGACACAGGAACAATAAACATAGCATAGCAACTTGGGAACCACGGTTCGTTGCACACCCCTATGGGGCCCCATACTTGTCTCTCTCTTAATGCAGGAAGAAAAGGAAGAACGGAACAAAAGTGGTGCATGCCTCTACAGCAGCTCGCGAGGATGGACCCATGTCGCTCTCCTAAGCTCAGCCGAACCCCTCCTTGCGCTTCACTGGGGCGCGGCGACGAGACTACCCGCTGCCACCCTCGAAGCGGGCGCGGCGACATGGCGGCTGGTCGAAGCCGCTGCTGCTGGAGCTGTTGCCGGAGGGAGAATCACCGTAGCCAGGCAAGCAGCGGCAAGCACCGAAGGCAAGACCATCCTCGCCCTCGTCTCGACCGTCGCCAAGGCCAAGCATCTCGTTGTCGTCGTTGTCCTCGGGGCAACACCCAGCGCGGCGGCCTTCTTCTCCGAACACCCTCACGTAGAGGGTCGCGTTGCCGTCATATTTGAAGTGGAGGGTGCACCGCCTGCCCAGGCCACGCGCGCGGGCAAACGTCTGCTAGCCGTGGGCCAGGGCTGCGTTGCCTGTGACGGAGACCTCGACCGCGACCCATGAAGGTTTGCTGCAGCAGCCATCCGCCTACAGCCAGAGCCCGCCTATACCAGTGGCTGGCAGCTCGCCAGCGAAGATGCGCGGGAGCAGAAGCCAGGTGCCGGCCGGGTTCTCCGACCACATGACGAACTCCGGCAGCACCTCCGCCGAGTGAAAGCACGGCCCAGGAGGCCGTGCGACCATGGCGCGCCTCCCTTCATCGATGGGGCTGCCATGATCTGGACGAGTCCCACCATGAGAAGAGGCGCCGCCGCGGCCACGGGGGGCCGCACCGGGGGTCGTGGTGTGCTTACTGGGACGGATGCGCCCATGCTTGTGTGGCATAGTGCCGGGCCCCTCTTGGCGAGCCTTCCCCTTCTCCGTGGCTGAGAACCTCTTCGCAGGCGCCATGAGTGTCGCTACTCACAATGGGGCAAGGGAGAAGAAGCGAGCGGAGCAGGAAGAGATGAGCGACGGGGGCTCCGCCCCCTCCTCATTTTATAGCAAGGACTCGTCATGTCGGGCAGTTGCCGAGGTAGCCTGGGGAAGCAGAGATGCCCACGTCCAATCAATCACCACGTGTCAAGCGGGCCCGCAGGCTGTTGGGGCCCACGGTGCTCCGCACTTGCCCTTTGGCTTCGCCTCGAAGCCAATTCCGAGCGCGCCTTGGGCCTGGGGGCTACTGTCGGCGTCCTGGGAACGGGGGTCCCAGACTTGCCTGCCTGTGGCCCACAACGTGGCTCCACCAGCGGCCCTGTACGGGTCATCTTCACCAGCAAACACTCAAGACCGTCGTGAGGGGCCAAGCCTCACGAGGCGGACGACGCAAGGCCTCCCCAGGGGCGGCTCGCCAGGCTGGCTCGCGAGGGGCGGAGAGATCAAGGCAAGGGACACCTCATGAGGTTCCTGTGACGCAAGCCATGACGACTGGAACAAGGCGGATGCCAGGCGGGCGCCAGTGATAACCCACAAGTGTAGGGGATCGCAACAGCTTTCGCGGCTAAAGTATTCAACCCAAATTTATTGATTCGACACAAGGGGAGCCAAAGAATATTCTCAAGTATTAGCAACTGAGTTGTCAATTCAGCCACACCTGGATAACTTAATATCTGCAGCAAAGTATTTAGTACCGAAGTAGTATGATAGAAGTGGTAACGGTAACAAAAGAGTAATGGAAGCAAAAGTAATATTTTTGGTATTTTGTAGTGATTGTAACAATAGCAACGGAAAGTAAATAAGCGTAAACTAGTATATGGAAAGCTCGTAGGCATTGGATCGGTGATGGATAATTATGCCGGATGCGGTTCATCATGTAACAGTCATAATATAGGGTGACACAGAACTAGCTCCAATTCATCAATGTAATGTAGGCATGTATTCCGAATATAGTCATACGTGCTTATGGAAAAGAACTTGCATGACATCTTTTGTACTACCCTCCCGTGGCAGCGGGGTCCTAATGGAAACTAAGGGATATTAAGGCCTCCTTTTAATAGAGAACCGGAACAAAGCATTAGCACATAGTGAATACATGAACTCCTCAAACTATGGTCAACACCGAGAAGTATCCCGATTATTGTCACTTGAGGTTGTCGGATCATAACACATAATAGGTGACTATAGACTTGCAAGATAGGATCAAGAACACACATATATTCATGAAAACATAATAGGTCCAGATCTGAAATCATGGCACTTTTCGGGCCCTAGTGACAGGCATTAAGCATAGCAAAGTCATAGCAACATCAATCTCGTAACATAATGGATACTAGGGATCAAACCCTAACAAAACTAACTCGATCACATGATAGATCTCATCCAACCCATCACCGTCCGGCAAGCCTATGATGGAATTACTCACGCACGGCGGTGAGCATCATGAAATTGGTGATGGAGGATGGTTGATGATGACGACGGCGACGAATCCCCCTCTCCGGAGCCCCGAACAGACTCCAGATTAGTCCTCCCGAGAGGTTTTAGGGCTTGGCGGCGGCTCCATATCGTAAAACGCGATGATTTCTTCTCTCTTATTTTTTTCCCTCCGAAAGAAAATATATATAGTTGGAGTTGGTGTCCGAGGAGCTCCAGGGGGCCCACAAGGTAGGGGGACGCGCCCTGGAGGGGGGGCACCCCCACCCTCGTGGACAGGGTGTGGGCCCCTTGGTCTTCATCTTTGGCGAGGATTATTTATTATTTTTTTAAGATGTTCCGTGGAGTTTCAGGTCATTCCGAGAAATTTTGTTTTCTGCACATAAAACAACATCATGGCAATTCTCTTTGAAAACAAGCGTCGATCGGGTTAGTTCCATTCAAATCATACAAGTTAGAGTCCAAAACAAGGGCAAACGTGTTTGGAAAAGTAGATACGGCGGAGACGTATCAGCCAGCGTGCATAGTGTCCTCGTTTCCTCTTTGGTGCGAAAGGGGCAAGCGCAGGCGAGGAGTCCCGAGGCATCAGACAAAGGTTTCCATATCGGTGCAACGAGACCAGGACCAGCATGACGACAGGATGGAGGTCACCGTGGAGCCCAAGACGGCGTCACCACCAGAGCCTTTGGCAGGCGAAGACCACCTTTAGTCAGGATAACTTTTACTAGTTGTCTCCCTTCGAATTTGGCCGTTGTTGGATCCCTTCCTGCTTAATATTTGGGGAGAGGACCAGGGCCTCTATAAATAGGACTAGCCACCACCATAGAAGGGGATGGATCATCAAGATCACCCTCAACCACACAAGTTCACCAAGCACAAGAGCACCTCTCCTCAGGAGGCTGTTCTTCCCTTGCAACTGTTCATCCTCAGCCCAAGAGGCAATCCACCACACCACACTGGAGTAGGGTATTACGTCACATCGGTGGCCCGAACCAGTATAAACTCTTGTGTCTCTCGTTCTATGGGTTCGACGCGCTGAGCTTTGAGATTGTGCTGAGGGAGAGGGCGTGATTAGGTAGCAAGAGATCTTCGTGCGCACCCCAGTGTTCGAACCTCAAGGGTTTTGCCGAAACCCGAAATCTGACAACGATGGCGAGGAAGTGGTATGATGTGTATGTAGGGCATGTTCTGGGTGTGTATGATGAGTGGTCAGAGTGTCAGGCCCAAGTCTCTGGCTTCTTTGGCAGAAGCAAGAAAGGTTTTGATAGCAGAGCGGAAGCCGAAGCTAGTTACCTGAGATTCATAGCACAACAGGGGATTGAGAACCAGCATCGTTGCAAAAACTACTACATAATACCGCTTTTGATCATCGTGATCACTCTTATCTCGTATGTCATAGTTTAGGTAGATGATGAAACATGTGTCTACTTTGACAATGTAAGATACATGTGATCATTAACTTGTATCGCTATTTTGAGATGATGATGAGATCGACATCATTTGTGTTTGATAATGATGATATGATGAGACTATGTTGTACCACTTTGATGATGATGATGAGACATTCCTTTTTCATATTGTTTCAGTGTATGTGTATGTTGTAATTGTATAAAACCTGTAAAAATACGAATACAACAAAATAAAAAAATAAAAAAACTAGCAGTAGCGTGGGGTTTTGGAGTAGTAGCAGCGCTGCCTTACGAGTAGCGTTGGTTGCAGAGCCACGCTACTAGTATTAGCAGTAGTGATGGGCAGTGGCGTGCTACTACTAGACATAGGTAGCAGTAGCGCTGGTTAGAACAAGCGCTACTACTAAAAAATAGTTGTAGCATCATAGCAGTAGCGCGCCTGCCCGTGCTACTAATAGCCAAAAAACCAGCACTACTGGTAAGGGTTTTCCTAGTAGTGTGGGTAAAGACTGCTTGTGTGATCACTGTCGCGCTGCTCTATGCTCTCCACTCTTTGTGAAATGTGCTCTTCCCCCCTGCTGAACCACAAGGGGCCGATGGTCCCATAGGTTTTCGTGTTATTTCAAGACATCTTTGGCGCGCCAGGTAGGGGGGAGCACTTGCCTGAACCCGAGGGTGTAAGCAACACGTCATCTTCATCATCGTTTTCTTAATCACGACTTCATCATCAATGACACACAAGAAAAGGCATGGCATGGTGGGACAGGAGGGAAGTGATATCGCTCCCTCGCCCACCCTGTCCAGTTTCCATCGCCTCTCTCCGCCGCGGCTGTAGCTGCGGTGGGAACAAGGAATGATAGTGGCACGATAGCCCCAAACAGTTCAGGCAGCATGGTCACCATGCAGGCCCCGTTGGGGGAAAAGGGGCGAGATGTTAAGGTACTACGTTTCTCTCTTTGTCACTTTCACTTATCAACAATCAAGCTACACTGGGTTTAGCGTCGTCAATGTCGATGACTCCACGGGAAACTCGGTCCAGCATTTGCCCGGCTAAGGGAAATCCTGAGTAGAGCGTCGGTGCTGTCAGATTCAGGGCTCTGCTAACCCAATAAAGGTTCAAACTCTGGGGCGTGTGCGAAGAACTCAACCTCCCCAACCAACCGACTCGTCGCTCTCACAGCCTAGCTCGATGAACTGGAAAGGAAAGAGACACGACAGTTTACCCAGGTTCGGGCCACCTTGCGGTGTAAAACACTACTACTGCTTCGGGGTGGATTAGCCTCGCGAGGGGCTGAGGATGAACAGGTACTGAGGAAGAACAACCTCAGGAGGTCTGTTCTTGTGTGAGTGTGAGCTGAGGATTCAATTCGTCCTTGCTATGGTGGTGGCTAACCTATATATATATAGTGGCCTCGGTCCTCTTCCTCCAAAATGAAGGCAGGAAGGGATCCCACAACGGCTAATTTGAAAGGGCACAAGAAGTACATCCTATCCTAACGAAAGGTGGTGTTTGCCGGCAAAGCTTCTAGTCATGACACCGTGGTGGGCTCGGTGATGATATCTGCCCTACCGTCTTGGCGGTCTTGGTCTTGTTGCACGGGAATGGAAACCATTGGCTGATTCCTAGGGACTCCGCGCCTGCGCTTGCCTCCTTAGCACCAAAGAGGAAACCTGCTACTCTGTGCCCACTAGCGCCAGCTTAGCCTTGGTCTTCATGACTTGCATCACCCAAACCTCATGAGATGGGCGCTTGCATAGGAATCTCTGCTCCTCAGGAGCCAGCCTGGGAAGGCCACTCCCTTCGGAGGTCTTGGTGTTGTTTGCCTCGTGAGGCATGGCTCCTCACGAGGGTCTTGTCTTGCCGACGCTGAAGATGGGCCGTACCAGGCCATCGATGGAGCCACGCCGTGGGCCGCAGGCAGGCATGTCTGGGTACCCTGGTTCCCAAAATGCCGAAAGTAGCCCCCGGGCCCAAGGCGCGCTTTGACTTGTGTAGGATCAAAAGTATGTCTAGAGGGGGGTGATTAGACTACTTGACCAAATGAAAATCTAGCATTTTCCCAATTTTATGTCTTGGCAGATTTTAGCAACTTAACCCAAGTCAAGCAATCAATCTACACATGCAATTTTAAGAGTATAGCAGCGGAATGTAAATCATTGCATATGAAGGTAAAGGGGAGGTGTTTGGAGGGAGCAAACGCAATGTAGACATGGAGATTTTTGGCTTGGTTCCGATAGGTGGTGCTATCATACATCCACATTGATGGATACTTCAACCCACAAAGGGTAACGGTTGCGCGAGTCCACGGAGGGCTCCACCCACGAAGGGTCCACGAAGAAGCAACCTTGTCTATCCCACCATGGCCATCGCCCACGAAGGACTTGCCTCACTTGGGTAGATCTTCATGAAGTAGGCGATCTCCTTGCCCTTACAAACTCCTTGGTTCAACTCCACAATCTTGACGGAGGCTCCCAAGTGACACCTAACCAATCGAGGAGACACCACTCTCCAAAAGGTAATAGATGGTGTGTCGATGATGAACTCCTTGCTCTTGTGCTTAAAATGATAGTCTCCCCAACACTGAACTCTCTCTCACAGATTTGGATATGGTGAAAGATGCTTTGAGTGGAAAGCAACTTGGGGAAGGCCATAGATCAAGATTTTTGTGGTTGGATTGGAATGTCTTGGTCTCAACACATGAGTAGATGATTCTCTCTCAGAAAATGAGTAGTGGAAGTGTAGGAACGTTCTGTTGGCTCTCTCTCAAATGGAGAAGGGGGTGGAGGGGTATTTATAGCCTCCACACAAAAATCTAACCGTTACACACAATTTACCAAACTCGGTGGGACCGAATAGTGAAACTCGATGAGACGGACTTGGTTCAAAATGTGAACGTTAGGCTTTTCGGTGGGACCGACAATACCAACTCGGTGAGACCGATTTCAGTAATAAGCAAACAGAGACTTGGTCAGGCAAACTCGGTGGGATTGATCGCTCATTTCAGTGAGATCGAAATGTTATGAAAAGAAAACAGAGAGTTTGCATTGCCAACTCGGTGGACCGATCGCTCGCCTCGGTTAGACCGAAACATTATGAAGGGAAACAGAGAGTTTGCAATCCCATCTTGGTGAGACTGAACTGAATAGGGTTTCTGGCAATGACTATGTCAAGTGAACTCGGTGGCGCCGGATAGATCAAATCGGTGGGGCCGAGTTTGACTTTAGGACATATGTGGAAATGAGAAAGTGGTTGAGGGCTTTTGGAGCATATCACTAAGCATTTTGAGCAAGCAAGCCATTAAGCAACACCTCATCCCCTTTTAATAGTATTGGCTTTTCCTTTTGGAGCATATCACTAAGCATTTTGAGCAAGCAAGCCATACCAATCACTGAACTTTCTGAAACATTATTCTTGAATGGATATTAGTTCAATGGGCTATATGTTGTTATGAATTACCAAAACCACCCGGGGATTAGTTGCACTTTTCAATCTCCCCCTTTTTGGTAATTGATGACAACATATAGATCAAAGCTTCAACAAATGATAATATAAATGAAGTACATCTTCGCTTTGAGAAGTATGTGATATGAAAGAGCTCCCCCTTAATTTGTGCATTATTTAAAATTTGCTTTTGAATGCAAATGCACAATCGATTAGGATCATGGGTTACTCTTCCATGTCACATACGTCTTGGTGGAGCGCTCAAAATGATAGAATATGAAATATGCACTCATTAAAAGGCCAGATATGAATGATCATATATGAGAGATACAATATCATCATTCAAGCACAAACATTAAAGTATGATATGGTCAAGCACATGATCGTAAAGTATCTCACACACACATAAGTAGAGTATCAAACGAGCAAGCAAATAAAGTAGCAAGAAAGGCAAAAGAAGCAAAACACACTCTCTCTTAAAGCCTATGATGTATACACTTTCTCCCCCTTTGGCAACAAGTTACCAAAAATCTTGAAAATGCATAGTGTTATGCGGCTCTCTAAGCACGATTTCCGGGAGATCCAAAGTGCGAAGGTGGCGTGGAGAGGAGTCCTGCAATGAATGCATCCGAAGAGGTCTATGGACCTGGTGGAGTTGCAACTGGAGGGACAATAGAGGGTGTTTCTGCTGGTGATGATATAGTAGCCCTTGTGTCACTGACTAGCACAGCTACTGACCTTTGTGCCCTAGGCACTCTCTGAAAAGCTTTAGTGGTAGCTCTCCCTCTTCTCTCTTCAGCTTCATCCTGGAGTTGCTCAACTGCAGTCTGGATTTCTGTGACCTTCAAGTATAGATCATAAAACTTTGTCTCGATGATCCTCTCAAGACTCTCTTGATTTTGAGTCAGGGTTGTTAATCCTTTCTCAATTCTGACAGTGGCCTCAAGCAGATAGCTCAGCTGATCCTGCTCGGTCTTGAGGAGAGCAGTTGAAGCATCTGGAACTTGTGAAGATTGTGCTGCCTTCTCTGCTTTAGCTTTCTCCCTCTTCTCTTGAGCCTCTACTGAAGTAGGATGTGTAGCATCCATGACAACTTCATTGTCTTCAAATTTAGGAAACAAGGGAAGGCGCTCCTTGTCCAAGAGATTTGTGCCTTTGCCCATCTTGGAGTTGATGAGCAGCTGAATATGTGGAGCAAATCCACATGATCTCTTTTGATTAGCATCAGTTCTCTTGTTTGTCTATACAATCAATGTCTCCACTTTGAACTTCTCTGGTATGTCAAACATGTGCAGCAAATTAATGGAATGTCCTCTTATCATCTTGTCATCTCCAGACTTGGACTACAATGTGTGCCTGAGGATAGTGTTGATTGTGGGTAGTCCAGACGGCAGATAGTACACAGAGCCAAACTTGTGAGTATCCAGGGCAGCATCATGAATATCCTTGTACATGTGTGCCATGGAGTTTTGTCCTTTCCTTGGCTTGGCATACACATCTGTGTCATCCTCTTGCTCTTCAGTGGCATTGATAAGCTTGGCCCACTCAGTCATCCAAGCAATTTTACCATCTGGGTAAAAATGTGTTGTGGAGTAGAACTGCATCACCATCTGATCATTCCACTTTGTGAGTTTCTGGCCAACAGATTTGTCAACTCCAGTCAGTCTGAAGCTGTCATGAACTCATGGGAAGTGATCGGCATTGTTGTCAATGTAAGTCCAGTCAACCCATCTCATATCACTGACTATGGGCTTCTTGTCCAGGAGCACAGTCTCATAGAAATCTTGTTGTTCCTTTGTGTGGAACCTGTAGTCTACAACAGTCCTCCTTCTGGTGGCTTATGGGTCTGTCTTCCTCCGTAGCCTGAGACTTGCATCCTTCCTTAGCTTCATGTTCTCAGCCACATGATGTGTATCATCATGATCCGGGATCTCGGGCTTCAATTTTCTAAGCACTTGGGCTTCTTCTTCTTCTTCTTCTTCCACTTCAGGCACTGGGGCCTTGTTCTTCTCAGCAGCTGGTATGTTCCTAGTTGATCTCTTGGGTGATGTAGGCTTAGAAGCTTGAGCAGCAGCAGCAGCCAGGGCCGGTCCGGTAAAATCTGGGGCCCTGTGTGGAACTAAGAAATGGGGCCCTATCTCACTAGAAAAAATGAACAATCGAGCAATTATAACGTATATTTTATATAGCGTCTTACGTAACAAATTATGTTGCACTAAAGATAAATAAAATAAAATTATAGTGATATGGCAGCAGATATCAATTGGAGATTATGGATCAATGTTTGGCAATTAAACGAACCGTCTAACTCACCTAGTCTTGTGTCCCCTCAGATTTAATTGCTATACTGTGATCTTTACTCGAGGAGCAATAATGCAAGAACATATCTTTCCATTGATCCCTGCAGAAAGTTAATTAGGAAATAAGATTTAGGAGAAAAGGAATAGAATTAGGAGTAAGAAGCCAGTGGTATTCCTATGTGGCTCAAGAATCCGAGATCACAAGAGGAATAATTGATGGATGAGAAGTTGTGAACCAATGAGATAATGTATTTGCAATACCAAAACTAACAACCTCATCCTGCATCTGCCTATACCTGTCGCCGTGTCATCCGTCGCGGCATCGCCGGATCTGGATATCTTGATGGCAGGAGGCGGGAGGATGCGCATGTGCCGTGTCGCTTGCCCATGGATTCTCGATGCGGTCATGGAGCAGAACTGAACTGCCCTTTGGTTACAAAAATCGAGCAGATCAACTTATTATTTTTAGGGGAGATTGAGGCATCGACCAGACCAGCATGCCCTAGCACCCTGGCGGCTGGGATCGCAATCGAGGCATCGACCCATCCAGGCAACGAGCAGTGGCATGGGGATGCTCAAGCAGCGGCCCGGTGGACTCACTCGCGGATGGAGTCACGCGCCAGCGGGCAGAGGCCCAACTCTATGAGCGGCCCAACGCCTACCCTGAAAAAATATGTACAAAGGCATATAAAAAGTTTGGGGCCCCCTAAATTGATGGGCCCTGTGCGGGCCGCACAGTATGTACAACTGTCCACCCGGTCCTGGCAGCAGCAGCAGCCTTGGGGGCAGTCTTGGGCTTTGATGGAGCAGCCCTTGACTTGATGGCATCTCGCATCAACTTCTGAGCTTTGGGAGCTGGTGCAGCATCTTCTTCATCCTCTTCCTCGTCTAATGAATGCTTCTCAAATTCAGCCATAGGGTCTACAAGTTTGCACCATCTTCCCCTTTTTCTTTCCTTCTTTTCCTTTCTAGCATCACTTGCTGGCTGGGCCTTATATTGAGTAGATGCTCTAGATTTTGACATAGGCTTCCTCTGAGTAGGTTTAACCATGGAAGCATGTTTACTAATAAGCTTAAGATCATTAACAGTTCTACTCATATAATCACCCAAGCAGTAAAGCATGTGAGCGTTACGTTTCAATTGTCTACTAACATAAGCATTGAAGTTTTCTTGTTTAACAATAAAATTATCAAACTCATCCAAGCATTGACTAGCAGACTTATTATGAGGAATATGACCTTCATCAAATATATAAAGAGAGTTTACCTCTACTACCTGTGTCGGGTTATCAAGACCATGTATTTCTTCAATAGGCGGTAAATTCTTAACATCTTCAGCTTTAATACCTTTTTATTTCATAGATTTATTTGCCTCTTGCATATCTTCAGGACTGAGAAATAGAATACCTCTTTTCCTCAGAGTTGGCTTAGGAGTTGGTTCAGGAAGTGTCCAATCATTATCATTACTCAATATATTATTCAATAGCAATTCAGCTTGCTTAACAGTTCTTTCCCTGAAAACAAAACCAGCACAACTATCCAGGTGGTCTCTGGAAGCATCAGTTAGTCCATTATAAAACATATCAAGTATTTCATTTTCTTGAGAGGATGATCAGGCAAAGCTTTAAGTAATTGGAGAAGCCTCCCCCAAGCTTGTGGGAGACTCTCTTCTTCAATTTGCACAAAGTTAAATATTTCCCTTAAGGTAGCTTGTTTCTTATGAGCAGGGAAATATTTTTCAGAGAAGTAGTAAATCATATCCTAGGGACTACACACACAACCATGAGCAAGAGAATTAAACCATAACTTAGCATCACCCTTTAATGAGAAAGAAAACAATTTAAGAATATAGTAATTTTGAATTTTTTCCTCATGAGCAAATTGGGTGGCTATATCATTCAATTTAGTAAGATGTGCCACAACAATTTCAGATTCATAACCATAGAAAGGATCAGATTCAACCAAAGTAATTAACTTGGGATCGACAGAGAATTTATAATCCTTATCATTAACAAAGATAGGTGAAGTAGCAACCTTAGGATCATATTGCATTCTAGCATTCAAAGACTTTTCTTTTAGCTTAGCTAACAGTTTCCTATGGTCATCTCTATCATTGCAAGCAAAAAAGTCTCTAGCAATTTCTTCATCCATAATATAACCATCGGGTACAACAGGCAATTCATATCTAGGGGAGAATCATAATCTTCAGTTTCAATAATATCATCAGTTTCAGAATGATAACCCTAGCAAGTTGTTCATCAGGAAATTCACCTAGTGGCATAGTATTATCAAGCGAAGAGGTAGTATCATCATAAGCATCATGCATAGCAGAAGTGGGATAATCAAAACATTTGACATATCGGAACCAATAGGAGGTGTAGGTGTCGCAAGCTTACTCAAAACAGAAGGTTAATCAAGTGTAGAGCTAGATGGCAGTTCCTTACCTCCCCTCGTAGTTGAAGGAAAAATCTTGGTTCTTTGATCTTTCAAATTCCTCATAGTGATCAATAGATATAAATCCCAAGTGACTCAGAGAATAGAGCTATGCTCCCCGGCAACGGCGACAGAAAAAGGTCTTGATAACCCATATGTATAGGGGATCACAACAGTTTTCGAGGGTAGAGTATTCAGCCCAAATTTATTGATTCGACACAAGGGGAGCCAAAGAACATTCTCAAGTATTAGCAGGTGAGTTATCAATTCAACCACACCTGAAATACTTAATATCTGCAACAAAGTTTTGAGTAGCAAAGTAGTATGGAAGTAACGGTAATGGTAACGGTGGCAAAAGTAATAGTAGCAGTTTTGTAGCAATTGTAACAGTGGCAACGGAAAAGTAATGAAGCAATGATCCATATCAAACAAACTCGCAGGAAATGGATCAATGATGCATAATTATGCCGGATGGCATTCATCATGCAACAGTTATAACAAAGGGTGACGCAGAACTAGCTCCAATTCATCAATATAATGTAGGCATGTATTCTGAATATAGTCACACTTGCTTATGGAAAAGAACTTGCATGACATCTTTTGTCCTACCCTACTGTGGCAGCGGGGTCCTATTGGAAACTAAGGGATATTAAGGCCTCCTTTTAATAGCGTACCAGACCAAAGCATTAGCACTTAGTGAATACACGAACTCCTCAAACTACGGTCATCACCGGGAAGTGTCGCGACTATTGTCACTCCGGGGTTGCCGGACCATAACACGTAGTAGGTGACTATAACTTGCAAGATAGGATCAAGAACATAAATATATTCATGAAAACATAATAGGTTCAGATCTGAAATAATGGCACTCTGGCCCTAGTGACAAGCATTAGGCATAGCAAAGTCATAGAAACATCAATGTTAAAACATAGTGGATACTAGGGATCAAACCTTAACAAAACTAACTCGATTACATGGTAAATCTCACCAACCCATTATCGTCCACCAAGCCTACGATTGAATTACTCACGCAGGGCGGTGAACATCATGAAATTGGTGATGGAGGATGGTTGATGATGACGATGGCGACGTTTTCCCCTCTCCGGAGCCCAAAACGGACTCCAGATCTACCCTCCCGAGGAAGAATAGGAGGTGGCGGCGGCTCCGTATCATAAAACACGATGAATCCTTCTCTCTGTATTTTTTTCTCACCGAACGTGAATATACGGAGTTGGAGTTGAGGTTGGTGGAGCTTCGTGGAACCCACAAGACAGGGGCACGCCCTAGGGGGCACCCTCCACCCTTGTGGACAGCCGGTGGGTCCCCTTCTATTGATTCTTTCCCCAATATTTTTTATTTATTCCAAAAATATTCTCCGTGAAATTTCAGGTCATTCCGAGAACTTATATTTCTGCACAAAAATAACACCAAGCCAATTCTGCTGAAACAGCGTTAGTCCGGGTTAGTTCCATTCAAATCATGCAAATTAGAGTCCAAAACAAGGGGAAAAGAGTTTGGAAAAGTAGATACGATGAAGATGTATCAGGCCCCACGGGGCATGAAAGCATTTTTGGAGGGAGGGGGCTCCCTGTAGCGTGTGAAACAATGATATGCCTTCTAGATTAATTCTGAAACATTCCGTCGTGAGCCGGAGGCTCCCGACTAGAGTAGTTGGCGTGACTTATCTTGTTTGTTCGCGGCCTTGGATGGGTTCTTGTACCGCAGAGATGCACTTATCCTGGGGCGAGCCCTTCGGGCGCTCGCGAGAGCTCAAAACCTCATGGCGTGTCTGCTGGCTCGCTCGAGAGCGCAACGCGAGGAGCCAATCTCCAAGCTTTGGCAAGGGGTGCACGCAGGCGGTGATGCGGCAGTTACGTCCTTCGCCCCGAGGGGGCCTTGACGCTGCTCGGGCTTGCCTGAGTGTGCGCACCACACCCAGCCCCCACTCGCGGGGCGCTCGAGGGGAGAGTAGAAGGCAGGAGCCATGCTCCTTAACACAAACCTAAGAGCAAGAAAACACCGCGAATCGAAAAATTTCCCCCTTTTCTTCTTTCAATAAGCATGCGAAATTCCAGGTTTTATTCCAAAGGCAGCAAATTGGGTTACAGAAAAAGGGCAAAGAAGACGGCTGCGTCCGGCGCCTACACTAGTCTTATCACCAGCGCGGAGCTCAGTGCTTCCACTAGGCGTGGGCATAGTCATTGGAGGACAGTGTCGACTGCCAGCGCAGAGCATGGTGCTTCCACTTGGACGTGGGTGGGAGCCCCCATGAGACCCAAGGGCGGCGCTCAGGGGACTACCGGTGGTGTACAGCCCCACTGATTATTACGTGAAAGTGTCACAGGCGATGATTTAGGGAGCACTCCTTGCTCCTGGCGGGGACCCCGCCCTGCGCATCCCCCCACCACCGTTGGGGCATCCGCAAACCAATGACGATACCAAGGGGCAAGGGGCTACGCTGGCGGTGGTCAGGCGATCACAGGCCCTCTACCGGGGAAAGGACTCGACGGCGCCTTCCCCGGTGGAGGACCTACCTCTAGACGACACGTGCCACCGTCGTGGTGGCACCCTGCACAGCGCGACGTGGGGTAAGCCTTGGCGCCGGGCTCCCCCCGCATAGCCCCATTGCGTTCCACCCGTCTGAGGTGGGGCCAACGTCCTGAGGTGCGTGGCCGTGGCGTGGTTCACCTGCGATCCAAGGTTAGCGCAATCGTGTCCCAAAGATATTGGTTGTAACCGGTGGATGTTGCTGTCGAAGGCAATGGTGAGGCGTCGGGTTAGCTCGTAGGGGAGCCCCACTCCATGCGGCCTGGGCGATCTCGGCATCCGGGATGGTGGGAGAAGAGGGTGCGAGCTTCTCCTCTGCTCGTATGACAAGCCTGCGAACGGCAGCGCAGAAGTACCAGGGGCCATCATCCTGAGATCATCCCCCAGTCCTTCCGCTCCATTGTCCACCACCCCCACGTCTCGCCTTAACAGCCCAGGGGCGGCTCCTCGCCGCCACGGTGGAGGCCGCCTACCCTAGCCACTCCTCAGGGGCGCGCCTCCCGGGTCAGGTGCGCGGTGCCATGCGCCGGGCTGCCTCCACGGGGTCCTCCCGGGTCCCAATTCGGGAAGAAGAGCAGACACAACGCGGGCTGGCGTGAGTCCCTGGAGGTGTCCGTGAAGCCGACATGATGTAGAAAGGCGCCACACCCTCGCAAGCAGCGTGGAGCAGCTCGGCGATGTGAGAGAGCAAGGCGTCACGGCCGCCTTCCACTAACCTGCACCGCAACAACTCACGTGCCACGACAAGCACGGCCCGCGTGTTCGCCTGCTCCCGGCGAGCGTGCAGTGACGATGCCACGGCGTAGCTGGAGGACCGCGCAGTGGCTCGGTTGCGATGCCGAGCGGGGGAAGATGGGAGCGGCCCGCGCCGCCGGTGGAGGTTGACGACAGTATCTGCGCCAGCCGCAGGGAGCTTGGGGTGATGATGAACTCCATGGCCGAGGTGCGTCGCCTGCGCGGTGCGGGCAGCCCAACGCTCAGTGTAAGCCTGGGAAGCCTCCGCCATGGGCACGACAGAAGGGACGCGGGGCAGGGATAGTGGAAGAACTTTGACATGCCCCTACCTGGCGTGCCAAATGTCGGATTCAGGGCTCCGCTGACCCAAGAAAGGTTCAAACCCTGGAGCGTGTGCGAAGAACTCAACCTCCCCAGCCAACCGACTCGTCGTTCTCACGGCCTAGCTCGATGAACAGGAAACGAAAGAGACACGGCAGTTTACCAAGGTTCAGGTCACCTTGCAATGTAAAACTGTACTCCTGCTTTGTGGTGGATTATCCTCACGAGGGGCTAAGGATGAACAGGTACAGAGGAAGAACAACCTCAGGAGGTCTTTTCTTGTGTGGGTGTGAGCTGAGGATCCGACTCGCTACGGTGGTGGCTAACCTATATATATGGTGGCCTTGGTCCTCTTCCTCCAAAATGAAGGCGGGAAGGGTTCCCACAACGGCCAATTTTAAAGGGTACAAGAAGTACATCCTATCCTGACGAAAGGTGGTCTTCGCCTGCAAAGCTTCTGGTCGTGACGCCGTGGTGGGCTCGGCGATCACATCCGTCCTGGCGGTCTTGGTCTTGTTGCACGGGAACGGAAATCTTTGGATGATTCCTCGGGACTCCGCACCAGCGCTTGCCTCCTACGCACCAAAGAGGAAACCTGCTGCTCTGCGCCCGTTGGCGCCTGCCTGGCCTTGGTCGTCATGGCTTGCATCACCAAAGCCTCATGAGATGGGCGCTTGCATAGGAAACTCCGCTCCTCAGGAGCCATCCTGGGGAGGCCGCTCCCTCGGGGGGTCTTGGTTTCATTCGCCTCATGAGGCATGGCTCCTCGCGAGGGTCTTGTCTTGCCGATGCTGAAGATGGGCCATACCAGGCCGTCGATGGAGCCTCACCGTGGGCCAAGGGCATGCAAGTCTGGGTACCCTGGTTCCCAGGATGCCGACAGGTGCAAATCCGTTGATTGACGCCCCGACAAGTACGCTCTGGCAAGGCCGTCCGCGTTGGCGTGACTTTTATGCCAGCTGTCGTAAGATTGTTAAAAAAGTGTAAAGAGGAGGAGAGATAAACCGGTCCTGCCTTGCATCATGTTCTACCTCTCACAAAATATATGTGATTCCTTCTGGCACTTATCGGGAACCGAAAGGCAACACACGGGGAGTTATCCTTCCAAAGCATGCGGACGCGACATGCGGCTACGGCTAGAGGGGGCAAGGACGCACGGATGAAAGCTAAGTCCACGCGATCTTTGCTCCTTTATAGATCTAGAATTTTCATTTGCTTATCCCTCGGATACCAATGTGTTTCGTATGAAGAAATCTTTTCGTGTGATGATACCTTGATGGATTGTCCGCGCCCCCGCTCTGTTCCGAGCCTGTTCACGGAGCGGGTGGCTGTATCAAAGACTCCTAATGGAAAAGCTTGTCGGGACATGTCCTCGCCTGCCGATGCTAAGGACCCGCTCCTCACAGCAATCGCGGTGGCATGTTACTGGCGGGCAAACCAAAACACGTAATAAGAAGCTAACCATACGAACATCCATGGATAAAACGGAAGGGGGATATCATGTGTTCAAGACTAATTAAACATCGCATGTTACTGGCGGGCAAACCAAAACACGTAAAAAGAAGCTAACCATACGAACATCCATGGATAAAACGGAAGGGGGATATCATGTGTTCAAGATTAATTAAACATCAGTTCAGCACAAAGAAAAGAAGTACGGTGTCTAAACACACGACATGCATAATGTTTTGTTACAGGGCATCACACTAACGCGAATGGTTCAAGGCTATGCTTGGCGACCTTATGGAGCCCGGGGAATGGAGAGCACCTTGTCGGTGTAGGGTGCAACCTTCTCCTAAGAAGTAGAAACATCTGGGGTCCTCCATCAACCTCCTGAAGCCGTCGGCAAAGTTGAGGTCCGGGTGGTGGTAGGCGATGTTGCTAAGAACCATGAAGAGGGCGTTGCGGGCAAGCTTCCGGGATTCGCTTGCGAAGCGATGAGCCCTTCCTTCTTCGTATGTCTTCAGCTTTTCGATCAACTCGTAGAATAAGAGCCCTAGCTTGACGCTTGGGACCTCATGTTCGCCAACCGAGAAGATCGGCCCCTCCATCCCCATTGTTGCAACCTGGGCGGTGAGGCGCTCGGCGATGTCTACGAAGCTCTTGATCCAAATGTTGACATGCTTAGATTGGTTTTCCTGTTTGTCCTTCGCGTCCTTCCGGTGGATCCTCGCGTTCTACAAGTCCTTCGTAAGCTGCTTCTCATGAACCCCACTGGACTCAATCGAGCTCTCCAGGGTGCCAACCCTGGCCTTCAAGTCAGCTATGGTGTCGTTGGCAGTCGTAAGGTCCTGGCCCTTGGAGGAGAGGTACGATTGTATCTCTTTTAGAAGAGCCTCGGCTTTCTGCGTCTCCTCCTTAAGGGCCGCAATCTCATTGGCCCTCCCGGGCAAGATCCTCCGCCAGCTTGGCGACATGCTGATCAAGATCAGTTTTGGCAGTAGATGCAGCGGCAAGGTCGTCGACCGCCTTTTTCAGCTGCGCGACAGATTCACTGGAGAGCACGTCGAGGGCCGCCTTGTCCTTATCCTCTAGCTCCTTAGCGCGTTGCCGGACAAAGCCCTCCAATTCTTCGTCCTTACTATGGAGGGTAGACGCGAGGTTCTCTTCACGGGAAGAGATATCCTTCTCCTTGGCATCCAAGAACGTTGTGCGCTCTGATTGTGTCGGATTTCGAGTTCTGGCAGACCCTTGAGGTTCGAACACTGGGGTGCGCGCGGAGATCCAACCCTCCACTGTCTCGTACCTCGCCGAATCGCAGGGACCTAAACTACTAAAAAGAGCAGCACAAGAGACACAAGATTTATACTAGTTCGGGCCACCGTTGTGGTGTAATACCCTACTCTAGTTTGTGGCGTGGTGGATTGCCTCTTGGGCTGATGAGGAACAAGACAGGAAGAACAACCTCATGAGGGTCTGTTCTTGGTGGGTGTGATGAACTGCTAGGGTGGTGTTCCGTCGCTCTAGCTTGAGGATCGGGTCTCTATCTCTCTCTCGATTCCAAATACCAGCCCTAGGTGCCGATCGCCTTCCCCCTCTCCGAGTGTGGCTACTCCTATTTATAGGGAAGGCCACAGGCCTCTTCCCAAATATTGAGCGGGAAGGGCGCCAACAATTGGCCATTTTGAAGGGGAACAATGGGTACACTTATCCCGACTAAAGTTGGTCCTCGCCGCCAAAGGCTCGTGATGACGCCTGCTTGGGCTCCACGATGACTCCTTCCAGCCCGTTGGGGCTGGTCTTGGTCTTGTTGCACCGAAGCGGATGCCTTTGCTTGATGCTCTCGCTGCGCTTGCTCCCTTTGCACCAAAGAGGAAAGGAGGGCGCTATGCTGGCTGGCGCTTCAACGGGCGCCCTTGGTCGCCATGGCTACGTCATGGGCACCTCGCGAGGTACCCTGCCTTGAACTCTCCGCCTCCTCATGAGCCAACCTAACGAGGCCGTGCTCGAGAAGCTCCTTGTCGTCCGCCTCATGAGGCTTGGCCTCGCGAGGGTCTTGAGCTTGCGTTGATGAAGATGGGCCGTCCTGGGCCTCCTTTTAGCCACGCCAGCAGCGAGCAAGTCTGGGACCCCGTTCCCGAGAACGCCGACAGTAGCCCCGGCCCTGGCGCGCCCGAACTTGGCCGAGCAGAGAGGCGAAAGGGCAAGTCTTGAGCGTCATGGGCCCCTAATAGCTCATGCGACCTTGGGCGCCAGCGTGGCGGTTGATTGGGCGTGCGCCTCTGCAACTGCGTGGAGTTGATAACAAAGCGGCATCTTCCTTGCCTCCTTTACTTTTCGCCATTCTTTGCTCAGATCCCCTTTCTTGCGCCTCTCCTCTCGCTTCCAAGATCTTCAGATCCACTCCGCTGCATGCCCTAGCCAGTCATGGCTCCTCGCCAAACCCCGGCCGGAGCCTGGTACTCTCCTGCCTTGGACCCGCCAAATGTGTCAGGGGCGAGCCTCGCCCTGGTGCGCCGGATGGCGGAGGCGCAGGGTGTCAACGGAGCGGGAGCGTTCAAGGCCGGATCCACCGCCCCTGAGGGTAGGGGGAGTACCTTCTACCCGTTCTTTGTGAGCGCCATCATTGCTGGTCTGGTGCCTCCCTTTTCTGAGTTCTTCTTCTCCGTCCTCCGCCATTACAACATTCAAGCTCTGCACCTCCATCCCAACTCCGTCCTTCTTCTGGCAATCTTCGCCTACTATTGTGAGGCCCATGTTGGGGTGAAGCCCTCGGTGGCCTTGCTGCGCCACTACTTCTTCCTCCGAACCTCCCGTGGTTCCGCCTCCGCGTGCGCGAGCTTCATTGCATATGGCGGAGCCATCGCCATTTCAAACCGTGGGAAGCGGATTGAGGGCTTCAGGAGCAAGTGGGTCTTGGTGGATGCTGGGCGCATCCACCCTCGGCTGATCCTGCCTACGGAGCCCGCCAAGAGTTCCGACGACCGTCCCAGCGGAGCTTCGGGATCCCAGCGTGAAGCCGGTGGAGAGAAGATGGATGCAGATCTGAAGCCGGCCGACGCAGCGGCGGCGAAGCTGACCGGTGCGTCGCTGCTGAGGGAGTTCCTGGAGCACCAACTGGCTCCGCTTCGCCAGTACTCGCTTCCGATGTGGAGGCCTCACTCGAGCCCCGTGGCCCTGGCCAGCGGGGATCTGGCGACGGTCCTCCAGTCCTTGGTTGGGGGCGATGTGGCGAGACTGGAGGGCGCCCGCCTTTTTCCTTCGTGAGGATTGGGAGCAGGTAGTGGGGCCCATGCCTGTCTTCAATGGGGACGGCCAGGCCGTGCGTGGAGGCTCCGGAGGACACAGTGGGCGTGTCCTCTTCCGACTCCAGCGAAGAGGTGGATGAAGGAGAGGCGGGAGAGGGGGTTGATTCGGGAGCGGAGTCAAGGGCTCCTCCCCTGCGGCGCAGGTCCCGCATTCTCCGCCTCCCCCAGAGTGACGACAACGAGGATGAGGATGAGCGTGGAGGCAGGAGGCCTGCCCCGATCCCGAAGAAGGACCGGACTAGGCTGGTTCCCAGCAGGTCTGCCCGGCCCAGGCGATCTGTGACGCAGACCTCCTGCTCCGGTCCTCTTGAAGCTGATCCTGCAGCAGCCGGCTCTCGGGCTTCAAGTATGGCCGGAGGCTGCTCGAAGTCCACCGCGACGACACATAAGTGCACTGCTTCCGTCTTGATTATTGCTCCGTCGACAAGATCGATGTCCATGTCCTTGCCAGCCGGTGGCGCCCATGGCGAAGAAGTCAAGGGGGCTCGAGGCCCCATCCGTGGCAAAGCCTTTGCCCGAAAAAAGAAGGTGATCCTGGCGCCTGGGCCTCTCTGCCCGGGCATCTCGCTAGGTTCGGCCGGTGAACCCGGCTGGGGCAGCTCAGCCCTTGACCCGAGCGACCCCAGGGTGCCCTTGCTTGGCGCTGTTGCCTCCTGTTGCGGCGCTGCGTTGGTTCCGCCCTCGTATGATGGTCACGCCAACCGTCTTCTCCTCCTACTCCACCAACCGCCGCTCCTCCGAATGCTGTTCTCGATCGCTATTTGTTGCCGGATGGACCGCCTTTGCATGTAGGATCTTCTGGGCGCCGACCCCCGTCTGATGGCTGGGCGCTTGGAGCTGGCTTCTGGCTGGATTCGCTCCGATGCTTCGATTAGGGCGGCGCTGGTCTAGGCCTCGACGGCTTGTGACGAGGAGAAGCAAGCTGTTCGTGAGGCGAAGATTGCCCGCGACGCTGCCCTGGGGGAGGCAGCCAACATCCAAGGTCGTTGTGAGACGCTGGAGGGCGAGCTGAAGGGCCTGCAGAACCAGCTCGCCGAGGAGGCCCGCCTCCGCCAGGAGCAGGAGGAAAGCATGAAGGCTCACGAGGCGGCGGCTGGCCAAGGACCGGGAGGCCAAGCCAAGAAGCGCCATGACCGCCCAGGCGCTACTGAGCGGGAGCTGGAGGCGAGGAAGGTCAAGCTGGACGACAAGGCGCGGGTTCTCGCGGAAGATCGCGCGGAGGCTCTGTTGGGGAAGTTCCGGGCCTTCAGCACCAAGCCAAAGCGAGGCCCTGCCGGCCCTGCTGCTTCACGAGGCGAGCCCACTCCGCGTTGCTGCACCTCCGACAAGTGACTCCGTTGTGGCTCCTGTCTTGCTTTTAATTCCTGCACATGTATCATGCCTCGGGGAGGCGTTTAAACTTGCATTTGGTATTGCGATAACAGTGTGGACTGTAATATTTGCTTTTGAATTCCTTGAAATTTGTGCTTCCTACTTGCTTATGTTCTATATGCGGCAGAGCCATTGCCTCCTCGGATACCGCCCGTTAGCCCCGACCGGAAACCAGGACGGGACCAAGGGGTGAGGGGCTACATGACAAGTTAGGCTCCTGAGTCGCGATGCTCAGGAGTCGCGATGCTCATGGCAAGTAGGGAGGTGAGACGCGGGCGGATCCACCGTTCTATGTCTGCAGAGCCCGGCCCCGCGCATACCTCAACCGCCGTTAGCCTTTCGAAACTAAGGGGTGAGGGGCTACGTGACCAGTTAGGCTCCCCGAGTCGCTATGCTCGAGAGTCCCCCTTGACGCTCAAAGCGACATTCATACCTTGGCTCCTTCGGGGAGTGACGTCAGGACGAACCAGGCCCGAGGGCTGGCAAGGTGGTGTGCGCTCTGGCGTGACCAGGCGCAGCCCTCGGTGCTCAGCCCTCGCGCGGTGCTCCCGAGGGAGGCATTGCGACGAGGCCGACATCGAAGCCTGGGCTCCCCGAGGTTGATGCGACCGGAGGCCACCCTCGCTGTTTATCACCAGCCGCTGAGCATAGCGCTCACAGACATGCGTCTGGGCATAGCCGCTCCTCGGCGTGTCGTCACCCGGCGTGGAGCATGGTGCTTCCACTGGAGCGTGGAGGGGCTCCCCTCGGGAGGAGCCCTCAGGCGTGTACATCCCCACCACGACACGTGGGGCTGGCATGGTAGGGCTGGACGAGGTGTGTCTGGGCACCCCGTGAGCCAGCCGGGACTCACGGGCCCTACCTCAAAGGCGGGTTGCGCTGGCTCTGAGCCTTATCTTCGAGTGTGTTCCCGCAAATTTGGCCAGATGCCGGTGTTTCTCGTCTTGGTCCCGGCTCTCGGGCTGGTCTCGGCCGTCAGCCGGGCAAGCCGGTCGCGATGCCATGGACAAGACCCGGAGGGTGAGGGCGGAGAGCCGGTAGGAGTCCTGAGTCGTGATGCTCGGGCACCCCTTTAGCAGCGCAAGCTAGGTTAGATGACGGAACTCTATGTCCTCGGTCCCGGCTCTCTGGCTGGTCTCACCGTCGGCCGGCAAGCCCGGTCGCGATGCCATGGACAAGACCCGGAGGGTGAGGGCCGGAGAGCCGGTAGGAGCCACTGAGTCGCGATGCTCGGGCACCCCCTTTAACGCGCCAAGCTGGGTCGATGCAGCAACTCTACGTCCTCGGGTCCGGGCTCTCGGGCTGGTCTCAGCCGTCGCTGGCAAGCCAGGTCGCGATGCCATGGACAAGACCAGAGGGTGAGGGCCGGAGAGCCGGTAGGAGCCCTGAGTCGCGATGCTCAGGCACCCCCCTTTAACGCGCAAGCTGGGTCAGATGCAGCAACTCTACGTCCTCGGGTCCCGGCTCTCGGGCTGGTCTCAGCCGTCGCTGGCAAGCCAGGTCGCGATGCCATGGACAAGACCAGAGGGTGAGGGCTGGAGAGCCGGTAGGAGCCCTGAGTCGCGATGCTCGTGCACCCCTTTAACGTGCAAAATTTGGGTTAGATGATGAAACTCTACGTCCTCGGGTCCCGGCTCTCGGTCTGGTCTCAGCCATCGCTGGCAAGCCAAGTCGCGATGCCATGGACAAGACCAGAGGGTGAGGGCCGGAGAGCCGGTAGGAGCCCTGAGTCGCGATGCTCAGGCACCCCCCCCTTTAACGTGCAAGATTCCGCCACCCAGGAAAGGCTCCAAATAACAAGCATGGTGGAGCGAGAGCATAATCCTAAGGAAAACGCAAGAAGGATACATGCCACTGGGACAGGCCCGAGCGGCTTGGGGATGATGCAGCCCGAGGGGTGCCCCCAACAGGATAAGCTAATGACATGAAATAAAAGGGATACATGCCGCAGGAACGGACCCACACGGCCTGGGAATAATGCAGCCCTGAAGGCGCTCCCAGCCTGAAACAAAACTTAAAGATGTCACTTGGTGATGTTGGGGACGAAGGGGCGTTGATGTAGCAGACTCAGTGGGCTGCGGGAGCCGATCCTCACAAGCCCCCAGGCCCGGGGGCCTCAGGAGGCTCGGGGGGCGCTGGCGGCTCCTCATATACCATCTCCATCTCCGCCAGGGTTGCGGCGTGCCTGACCTCTTGAGCCTCCAGGATGATCCTCATGAGACGCTGGTGCGCAGCTGCCACGTTTGGCAGGCCATAAGGCATGCGCACGTAGCTGTGGGGCGGACCTTCGCATAGCGTCCCACTCGCGAGGCCGAGGCACTCTTGAGATGCGGCTCGGCCGAGCCACTGGTATGTCGATGCTGACGCCGCGCAGCCCACCATCCTCGCTGGATGGGGGCCTACAACGGTAGGCGGTGGCTGCCCTCATGACCCTTGACTCATGTAGCTCCTGAATAGCCTTGGCGGCCAGACTCCCGAGGGTTCGGCCCTCCTTGCCTTGCTCACCTTGCGGGAAGCGTGCTTCAAACACGCCTCCATGTGGTGCCCAAGCGCCTCCCTCGAGACCTTGGCGAGGTCGGCGGCTCCCTGTGGGAGAGCCCCGAGCCCTGCCGAGGAGGCGCAGGCGCCTTTCCTATGTGATGGAAGGAGGCTCCCCTGCCCGCAGTCTGGGCCACGAGGGGCCTGCCTCTTGAGGAACCGGGTCGGTCGATGTCTTCTTCTTCTTAGGTGCGGCCTCGGGAGGCCTCCTACTGCTGTGGTCTGGGTCTTCTAGCGATGCGGCCTGAAAGGCTCGCTCCAGGGAGCACACTGCATCTCTCTCTTCACAGGGCACCGTGATGACCCCGCCGCTTCCTGGTATCTTGAGGATGTTGTAGCCATGGTGGGTTACGGCCATGAATTTGGCCAACGCTGGGTACCCGAGGATGGCGTTATGCAAGGCGAATGTGGGGCGGCGTCGAAGTCGACGAGCTTCGGTGTGGTAGTTAGCCATGAGCCCCGAAGGTGACAGGAAGGCGGACCTGCCCGATCGGGACCGTGGAGCCGTCGGTGACTCCGGAGAAAGGCTTGGTTGGCTGAAGCTGACTGTAAGGCACCTGAAGATTGTTGAATGTTTCCACAGGCAGGACGTTGAGCCCTGCTCCGCCTTCGATGAGGGTCTTGGTGACTAGCACATTGCTGATGATTGGGGAACAAAGCATCGGGAGAACTCTGGCTGTGGCTGCGCACTTGAGCTGGTCCGCGGAGCTGAAAGTGATGGCGCACGCCGACCACCTGAGAGGGCGCGTGGCCTTGAGCTTGGGGAGGACTGCATTCACTTCGCGGCTTAACCGCTTGAAGATGCGCCGAGAGGCTGGGGCTTGAGCTCCGCCCGGGATGCAGGCGATCGCACGCCGCTTCTGGAAGCCCCAGCCCCTCGATCTGATAATGATCTTCAATTCTCCTTGGCGGCGGCAGCGGAGGGAGGCCTGCGTTCCCCTGCGGGCGATCCTCGCGAGGCTGATCCCTCTAGCCTCCCTCGCGAGGTGGGTCTTGCCAGCGGTCCTCGCGAGGTTGGTCGCGCCACCCTTGGCGCGGGCTGCGGTCTTCCCAGCGTCCTGCTTTCCTTCCTCCTCGGCCATAGCCCCGGTCGCTGCGCTCGGGGCGTCTGCCGACCCTTCCTTCGCGTACGGCCTGGAGCTCTTGACATTCATTGGTGTTGTGAGTGTGGAGGTCGTGGTACACGCAGTACCGGCTGCCCTTGGAGGACACGGGTTGATCTCTGCCTCGCTTGGTGTCTGGTTCGGCTGCGAGCATGGCAGCCCCCTTGCGCTTCACGTCCTTGGCCTTGGACTTCTTCTCTTCGGGATCCACGGCATGCAGCTCGAGGAGGGAGAGGCGCCCCTCCTCAGCCTGGCGCGCACTTGGTCGCCAAGTTGAACAGCTCGAGGGAGGTGCACAGATCTTCATGCATCGCCCAGACTCCTCCTTCATCTTTACGTCACGCACTCCGTCGGAGAAGGCGTAGATGATGGCCTCCTCCGTTACCACAGGGATCTTGGTAGCGTTGTTGAAGCGCTGGATGTACTTTTGCGGGGTTTCCCGGCTGTTGCTTGATTCGACGCGCATGTCGCCACGGCGGTGGCCGGTCATGATACCTTGGAAGTTGGCGATGAAGCGGTCGCATCTCGGCCCAGAAGAGATCGTGCACAGGGCCAGATTCAGGAGCAGTGCGGGCCCCGTCCTTGGCGCCATGGGAAACCAATTCGCCATGACCTTTTCATCCCCATGGCAGCCTCGATGCCCAGCTCGTGAAAGCGGAGGAACTCCGTAGGGTCAGCTGTGCCCGTCGTGGCGGGGAGGCAGGTCTGGCTTGAACTTGGCGGAGCCACGACAGCTGTGACGCCTCAGGTGAAGGCGCGGCAGCCCACCGTGGCAGCTGGGGCCTCGGACAGAGAGCTTGGTCTTGTGGGCCTCCTGCGCCGCGGCTGGGGGCAGCGCAGGGTCTTGACGTGCTAGAGCGGGGAGCGCTCGGGCAGCTTCTTGCGGGCGAGGAACTTCTTGGCAGCTCTGCTCTTGCCGCGCCGGCGCCTGGCGGAACGGGTTCCGCCCCAGGGAGGAGGCACAGGGTCTTGCAGCTCTGCTCTTGGGGCCAGGGCGCCTTCTTGGGGAGGAGGCGGCTGAGGCGCCCAGAAACTTCATCGCCCGCGCGAGGCGGAGTGCGGTGCAGCAAGACGGACGGTGCGGGGGCGCCTCCTGCAGCGCGGACGAGCTCGGCGACTCGGTCGAGCCATTCTTCATAGACGTCGTCGATGGGGCGGTAGCGCAGGAGCTCGTTAGCCGTGATGAGTGCAGCTCGGGCCTCCATGGCCGCGCGGGGCGCGCGTGACGAAGAACCAGCGGGGGTGAGCGAAGGTGTGGCGGTGCGGCCGTCCCGCCTCATGGACGGAGTCTTTGGGGCGATGCTTGCTGCCGTTCCCGCCGGGCGATGGCGGCGTTGACGGCAGTGGACGGGGAAACGACGAGCGCCCGCCGGCAGGAGCTGTCTGGCGACATATGGGAGGCGAGGGCAGCTCAGCCTTGAGCCCGACGGGCGTCGAACATGGTTATGCGGTGGTCGGGGAAGAACGAGGCGACGAAAGGCAGATTCGGCGCACCTACCGCGCGCCAAATGTCGGATTCGGGTTCGGCAGACCCTTGAGGTTCGAACACCGTGGGTAGTGCGCGGAGATCCAACCCTCCACCGTCTCATACCTCGCCCGAATCGCGAGGGACCTAAACTACTAAAAAAGAACAAAGACAAGAGACACAAGATTTATACTAGTTCAGCCGCCCGTTGTGGTGTAATACCCTACTCTAGTTTGTGGCGTGGTGGATTGCCTCTTGGGATGATGAGGAATAAGAGGGAAGAACAACCTCGCGAGGGTCTGTTCTTGGTGGGTGTGATGAACTGCTAGGTGGTGTTCCGTCGCTCTAGCTTGAGGATCGGGTCTCTATCTCTCTCTCTGGATTCCAAATACCAGCCCTAGGTGCCGATCGTCTTCCCCCCTCTCTGAGTGTGGCTACTCCTATTT
Source organism: Aegilops bicornis (assembly GCA_021605145.1). Classification (NCBI taxonomy): domain Eukaryota; kingdom Viridiplantae; phylum Streptophyta; class Magnoliopsida; order Poales; family Poaceae; genus Aegilops; species Aegilops bicornis. The sequence continues at coordinate 338,653,643 of CM038672.1, read as the reverse complement.
ATAGGAAAAGGCCCTGGGCCTCTTCCCAAATATTGAGCGGGAAGGGCGCCAACAATTGGCCACTTTGAAGGGGAACAGCGGGTACACTTATCCTGACTAAAGTTGGTCCTCGCCTGCCAAAGGCTCTGATGATGATGCCTGCTTGGGCTCCACGATGACTCCCTTCCAGCCGTTGGGGCTGGTCTTGGTCTTGTTGCACCGAAACGGATGCCTTTGCTTGATGCTCTCGCTGCGCTTGCTCCCTTTGCACCAAAGAGGAAAGGAGGACGCTGCGCGGGCTGGCGCCCGACTGGCGCCCTTGGTCGTCATGGCTTACGTCATGGGCACCTCGCGAGGTACCCTGCCTTGAACTCTCCGCCTCCTCATGAGCCAACCTGACGAGGCCGGTCCTGAGGAAGCTCCTTGTCGTCCGCCCCGCGAGGCTTGGCCCCTCGCCAGGGTCTTGAGCTTGCGTTGATGAAGATGGACCGTCCTGGGCCTCCTTTGAGCCACGCCTTGAGCCGCGAGCGAGCAAGTCTGGGACCCCGTTCCCCGAGCAGCCGACAGTGCTCTCTGAGCTACGTCGGTATTTCCCCAAAAAGGAAGGCATGATGTAGCACGGCGACGGCAGGTATTTCCCTCAGTGAAGAAACCAAGGTTATCAAACCGATAGGAGAACCAAGCAACACAACGTAAACATCACCTGCACACAAATAACAACACCTCGCAACCGGACGTGTTAAAGGGCTTCTCAATCCCTTTCAGGTAACGATGCGAGAAAATTGTAGTAGATTGAAATAATAGATCACAAATAAATAAATTGCAGCATGCTATTTTTGTATTTTTGGTTTAATAGATCTGAATAAAATGCAAAGGAAAAGTAGATCGCAAGCAAATATATGAGGAAGAAGACCTGGGGCCGTAGGTTTCATTAGTGGCTTCTCTCGAGAAAAATAGCAAACGGTGGTTAAACATATACTGTTGGGCAATTGATAGAACCAAAAATAATTACGACGATATCGAGGCAATGATCATTACATAGGCATCACGCCCAAGATTAGTAGACCGACTCCTGCCTGCATCTACTACTATTACTCCACACATCGAACGCTATCCAGCATGCATCTAGTGTATTCAGTTCATGGGAAAACGGAGTAATGCAATAAGAACGATGACATGATGTAGACAAGATCCGTTTATCTATGGCGTTAGATATATATATATATATATATATATATATATATATATATATATATATCATCTTTTTATCCTTAGTAGCAATGATACATACGTGTCGGTTCCCTTTCTGTCACTGGGATCAATGACCGTAAGATCGAACCCACTACTGGGCACCTCTTCCCATTGCAAGATAAATAGATCAAGTTGACCAAACAAAACCCTAATATCGGAGAATAAATACGAGGCTATAAGAGATCATGCATATAAGAGATCAAAGAAACTCAAATAACTTTCATGGATATAAAAAACATATGACTGATCATAAACTCAAAGTTCATCAGATCCCAACAAACACACCGCAAAAGAGTTATATCATATGGATCTCCAGGAGACCATTGTGTTGAGAATTCAGCAAGAGAGAGAAAGCCATCTAACTACTAACTACGGACCCGAAGGTCTACAAAGAACTACTCACGCATCATCGGAGAGGCACCAATGGAGGTGGTGAACCCCATCCGAGATGGAGTCTAGATTGGATCTGGTGGTTCTGGACTCTGCGGCGGCTGGATGAATATTTCGTCGACGCCTCTAGGGTTCTGGTATTTTTGGGGTATTTATAGAGCAAAGAGGCGTTCCAGGGGGCACCCGAGGTGGGCACAACCCACCAGGGCGCCTGGGCCTCCTGGCGCGCCCTGGTGGGTTGTCCTCTCCTCGGGACTCCCCCCAGGTGCAACAAGGGCCCAACTTCTTCCTTTTGGTCCATAAAAAATCATCGTCAAGTTTCGTTGCATTTGGACTCCGTCTGGTATTGATTTTCTGTGATGTAAAAAACATGGAAAAAACAGCAACTGGCACTTGGCACTATGTCAATAGGTTAGTACCAAAAAATGATATAAAATGATTATAAAAGATCCAAGATTGATAATAAAACAGCACGGAACAATAAAAAATTATAGATACATTGGAGACGTATCACGCTCCGCCAGACGGGCCTCCCGGGATGCAACATCCTCCTTCGCCACGAAGATCGTCTCCTGTTGCCGCAAAAGGACTTGGAATTGCTTGTCGTGCCACTCGTGCAGCTCGCTCCCCTTGTCCCTCAGCTTCTGGTCCACTATGTTGGTAGAATTGCGCTGCTCCTTGAGCGCTTGCCATATTTGGTTGTGCCGGTTGTGCATCTCCTTAATACCTGTCGCCACGGAATCCAGGAAGGACAAGTCCATGGCAACGACGACGGAGTCATCTGCCTGTTCAACACCCTGGTACAGCGGTGCCAAGATGCACTGGATCGGTTCGTCAAGCTCCGCGCTCGTCGCCGCTGACAAACCGGGGCCTCCGAGTCCAGGCTGCGCAAGTACCAACGCCAATTGACTTGAAGCTGGCTGCGGGGTCCCCGCGAAGGTGCCAAATGAGGGAATGGGGTTCATGGTTTGGAGGGGGGTTTTCTCTTCAATCAGTACCCCCGATCCTGGCGCACTGCCGGGGGTTTGCTCTCTTTCCTTCGGGAGCTCCTGGACACCCCCGGCAGCGTGCTCCTGCCTCTCGGCGGTAGCAATCATGATGGCCTCCTCCGAAGCATCTTTCCCTATGCTGGCTACTTTCTCCAATAGCACAGGCTCTTCAATCAGAGGGGCTGCAAGATAAGACAACAAGCAATGATAAGCGTGCAGAAGCATTGGAGGGCTAGGGACATGGAGTGAGATGATGAAAGTAGCAGAACACAAAAGAGCAAACGAGTTACCCAGAGATGCCTGCCGTGGGCGAGCTTCTGTTTCCCCGGCAACATCAGTTGCCAGGCCATGGCCACCATCCCCTTCCCTGGTAACCACGGCATCGTCTTGGGCAGACCCTTCCGTGGAAGCCCTTGTTGGGGATCCCTCGACTCAATCGGCAGGCGGGGTGTAGGGATGTAAACGGATCGGATCGGATCGGATAATGCCTTTACCATATCCTTTACCATATTTTTTTATCGGATTCGGGGCGGAGCGGATAATGACCGGATGCGGATTTGAATACGGATTATATCGGACTACGGATTCGGAGCGGATGCGGAGCGGACTCGGACCGGAAACGAACAAAAAATATCGGGTAATACGTGCAAAAAGACATGATTTAATTACTACTATGAAAACAATATGAACACACATTTTATCCAACCCCGTAGCACTAGAGAGTGACCAAGCATTTTAAAGCCATAACTCACACTAATATGAGAACAATAAACATGTCGGATAAAATTATGATGGCATTAGACACAATGCAAGACGAAGGTTGTACTTAAGAAATAGTACTTAGTTCTAAGTTTTATTGAAGTTTTTATTTATTATAAAAGGCTAGTATTTTATTATAAATACTTAATTCTAACTACTACTACAACTTAGTGTTTTCAAGTCTATTACGCCCTTGGCGTACTCTAAAAAAAGTCTATTACATATGTGTTCGCAAGTCTACCAGCTATACTTGTGCGTGCATGCAAGCAACCACTACATGATCACTCAAGCCCATATTGGCTGACTTATATGTGCAAGTAAGCATATTGATGCCGGCATATACATACTCAGACCGCCATCCCGACGCGCCGCGGGCATATATATGTACGCAGATCGCCGTCTGGCGCACATCATGCAGGGACCGTAGCTTGACCTGGACTTGCCTATTGTCTTGTACGGGCGTTGATCATGGCTGTGAGCAGTGCCGATTACGCATGGTTATCTGCCACCAGACCAGCTATGCACGTAGAGCAAGCTGCTTGGTAGCATGGCGTGGATGCATACCTTGGAGATGGCGAGATGCCCTAAACTAACGTGGTTCATTGCACCTAGAAAATCATGAAATGTTCAAACAGAATGCTCATCTCCATTGGTCGGACTGGCCGCTAGAGAAGACGACGTCATGCAATGACCATGGCTGCCGCCTGCTAGTGATCATACATTCTACTTGGTGCTAGTACTAGGATTAGGTTAAACACTACTTATTTGTGGTGATTTTATTTAGTAGTATACTTGGTATTTGGGCTTGTTGATGGGCTAAATTTATCGGATAATCCTATTTGATAGCCTCGGATAATCCGCAAAAAATACCGGATAATCCACATCCGCCGGATATTATCAATACCATATCCTCTACCATATCCGCCGGATATCCGGTTGACCAAAATCCGTATCCGCATCCATATCCGCCGGATTTGTACAAGTGCATACCATATCCTCAAAAACGGATGCGGAAACGGATTCGGAACGGAAATTATCCGTACCATTTACATCCCTAGCGGGGTGGGCCCCTGCTGGAAGAACTACCCTGAGTGGTCTCCCCTCTCCTCAGGCTAAGGAGCTGGGGAGCTCTCCTGCATCACTTTATGCCGGAGGAGCCAATCCCGTGCTTTCGAGCTAGGGGCTGGGCTGGGGGCTTGGCATCGGATCGTTCGTGCTGCTTCCCGCCAAGCCCGCACCCTCCATGGACTTCGGTGGCTCCATGTGCCTGAGCCGTTTGACCCGGTGGATGAGGGTCTCCTCCTCTTCCTCTTCCCTGTGAAAGACGGCAAACAAGATCGATGAGCAAACCGGTGAACACACAGAAACTACAACGAGTAAAGAAGGGTGTTCCTTCATTACTCGTCGTCAATAAGCATGGAGGTTAGCATGAACTCCATGGGAGGTGAAGGTGCTCAGCTCCTCTTCAGAGTCGAGAGAATAGAGCTTCTCGGCAACTTCGAGCCCTGCTAAGGCACAGGGGCTCCGACGAGGATGAGCAATGCAAGGAGCTTGAGTCAGACTGGGAGTTGGCGTCGACTCCCATGGCTGCCAATCTCTTGGCATGAGGGGTCTTGTCCCCGGAAATGCGAGAAGATTTCCAGCGCACCATGTCTGGTTTGCTACCCTTGGAGGTGGTCTTCTTTATCTTCTTAACGGTGGGTGCAGGAGCAGGAACCGCTGCTCCCCGGCTAACCGCCCACCTACGAGGGCGCTGATACAAGACTAGCTCGGGGGCTTGAGTGCTGGCTGTGAGCCACTCTTCCCCGTGCTGCTCCGCCTCCTCAACTCCGTCCTCTTCCTGGGCCTCTGCTATCGCGGTGTATAAGCCTTCAATCCCTATGAGCTCATCCCCGACAGGCTCATCCTCGGCAGGACACCCCTGGCAGGATCGTCCCCGGCAACCTCCTCTATGGCGTGCGCCTTGCTTCTGATGTGAGAGGAGCCTTCGTCCTCAACCTCCTCCTCCTCCTCCTCCTCCAATCTCCCGGCCTTCGCCTTTGCGGTGGCCTGGAATGCCTTGTCCTCCTCAATCCGCCTCTTGATGAACTCCTCCTCCACCTTGGAGGTGCGCTTGAACATGCTACCTTCCACCCAGGAAGACCTTTCTACCAAGCTGGAGGACCACACAAGCTCTGGGAGTTGCCAGTCGCTTCAAACCCCATAAGGATTACAGCCGGGCATCCACTTCAGGATGTGGTCCCGGGCGGAGTTAACATTCAGCGGAATGATCCCTGACGGCAACTTGAATGGCCCGAGGCTGCCGAACACTTGTTCGCACAACCAAGCATGGTCGTAAACTGACATATTGTTGGTCAGGCCGGGGTACAATCGCATCCTGTCCGCGGCATCTCCGTACTGCCAGGCAATCATGTCCCTCTTCTGCAGCGATGTGATGCGGCGCCGCAGGAAGTCGGCCCCCACATGCCCGATGGTCAGCTTGGCAACCTTTAGACGGGTAATCATGTTTATTGCCGGGCGGAGCCTGTCATTAGTAAGGCCCAATTCCCTCCAGTCGTTGTCGTGCACAATGCACTCTGTCCGCACCTGGCAAAACACTGGGGCCTCCTCGTCCTGGATCCAACACCAGTCGGCCCGCCACTCCTCCCATCTGCCGCGCTGCTAATCAAGGAGGTAATTCCAAATTTCCCTCGCCACCCGAGGAATCCAGCTTATATTCTTGGAATGGTGAGCTTTGTTCTCCACCCGCTGAACGAAGTAGTGCCTGAACAGATCCACATTGGGGGCAACTCCGACGAAGTTCTCACACAGATGGGAGAAAATCGCCATGCACGCCATTGTGGCCGGCGTAAAGTCCAAGAGGTGGAATCCATAGATTACCATCATCCCTTCGAAGAAAACCGGGAAGGGGGGACAAAGGCCGCAGAGAAAATATGCGTCGAAGAATCAATACAAGTCCGGCGGATCCTCTTTACCCTCCGCCAGAACCTTGGGCGCACCATGGCCCTTTGGAACTTCCATCCCCCACATGTATCCATACCTTCCAACCAAGGCGTCGCCATCCAGATTCGACAAGAAGAAGGCCATGTCTCCCCTTTGGTTCTTGTCCAGCTCTGCTGCTCTCTTCTTGATCCCCTCCGCGGCCACCTCTTTCGTGGTGGTCGCTCGCTTCCCCTTGGGGGTGGCGGTTTTCTTTCCCATCTTCTCCAGTTGTGGTGGGGATGCGAGGAGGGAGCTGGATGGGGATTGGAGGAGACTGTGGGAGAGGGGGGAGGGCGGTTGCTTGGCTTGCGGAAGAAGATGGCGGAGGGGCGAGATGGACGATTAATGAGCAGTGCCTCTTCGCGTTTTTCTCTTTTAAGAGAAAAATACATGGGGGGAGGCGTGACTCTTCACCATTCCCTCTGAGAAAGTTACCATTTTACATTAACTGCTACAGTTCCACGACCCCATGACCTGCGGTAATTGCGCGGAGTGGACATTGGTCGACTAGTCATCATGACGAACCGCTGCACGCACAGCATTCCCTCGCCACGTGTTCGTGCACTGTTTTGGGGCCTAACCCAACGTGTCGGGCAACACGTATGGCTCAGGCCCGGGGCTTCTGTTGGGGTCCACAAACAGGGGTGTATGTTTCCCCTGACTTGTGCACGGACAGCAGACCTTCGGTCCGGTAACACTCGACATCCAAGGCAAGGCCAAGCAGAAGAGATAGCTCTTTGAGAAATCAAAGGGCGGATCAAGAAGACCAAGACGAGACAAATGAGCAATATATCGCTAAGGAAAAACCTCCCTTGCCGGGCACGCAAGCCTGGCGAGGTCGAGGAGACCCCAAGGACAAGTCTCAAGACCACCCCGGCAAGCTTGTCGGGGACGCCGAGGGCGGATTACCCCGCCAAGGCTCCACCGCTCCACCTCACAGCAACGCAAGTCACCAATCTGTGCGGTGTCAAGCCCCCAAGTGATTAAGTGGCTGTTATTTGGCATGTGGCGGCCATTTCTGAAGGAAATCACCTCCAAATGACACCCGTCGAGGGGCTTGTCACGCAGGCTGGCGAGAAGGTGCTTGAATGGCATGGCAAGGCTTGCCGGGCTACACCAACAATGTGACACTAAGCGGTGCATTTAATGCACCATGTCATCTCTGCAGAGTTAGGTATGATAGCACTGTTTGCTATCTAATCAGTATGTAATGACTGATTTGCCATTGTGGTGACCCCTTGACCTATAAAAGGAGGGTCGTTGCAACCTTAGAAAGGATTCGGACCCTTGTACACTCATATATGTGTAGCTACTCTCATCCCGAGGCAACCTTGTCGGGCTAGAGCGTTGTGTCTCCACCGCGGTCCTTTCATCAATCCACCAAAGCAGGAGTAGGGTTTTACACCTCGCGGCGGCCCAAACCTGGGTAAAGACCGCTCCTATGATCATTGTCGTGCTGCTCTATGCTCTATGCTCTCCGCTCTTTGTGCAATGTGCTCTTCCCCCTACCGAACCACAAGGGGCCGATGGTCCCATAGGTGGCTATGTTATTCCATGACAGTCGGCTAGAATAGGGGCAAATCATGGGCTTTTATGGAAAAAGGCTTTGTAAAAATGAAGTGTGTGGAATGACTTCGATCGTAAGTTTACCTACGGGTGATAAGGTCAATGTTACATAGAAGGGTGATAATGGACACTCGAGTGCTATAATTAATTCTGCACTCTACAGGGCACACGGTTGAAGAAACCAATTGTGTGCAATAATGTCGAAGATCGCAGTCAAGTTAGCTATACAGATCGTGTGCTATGAGATAGACAAGGTAAACAAATTCGATAATGGTTAGTAAAATCTATGTCCATTGCATATTAAGGTCAAAATAGTGCTACCAACATACGAGTCTCATATGGTGCTATTTCAAAGATTGTACCACAAAAGCTCAAAATATTACAAGGTTCAAATTCCAGAGTTATATGGCTCAAATTCGAAGATTACAAGGTTCAAACTGAAATTAGAAATGAAATTCAGCTCATCAGTTGCTAACGCTCGCGTTAATCCGCTGAACATGGATATCAGATAGGTTCAAACTAATATTACCACTTGTAAGTCTAGTTTCGAAACCTCACAATTTTTGCAAAGGGGTCAGCCACTGAGAAGTCATGTATGGGCTTGACGCGATGACTTCTGATTACCCTGTCATCTAAAGTTCGAAAATGAAATTCAGCATTTTTGGAGCCAATTCAATTCTGCCGTAGCCACCGGCGCTGATCAACAAACCATTCATTTTTGTGAAATAAATGTAGGGCAAACCTCATTACCTTCAGCACCCTTGCTCTAACAACAAAGAACCTGGCGAATATAACCTAGGAGTTCAAAGTAATTTCTGAGAGATGCAGATCTAGGCATTCGATCTGATTGTTATATTGTATCACATTATGCACCACCGGGCCTAATATTATCTGGAAAAGAAGAAAACATGCTAGTGCCTACATGTAGTTTTGAACACTACTACATGCCTATTTGGTTTGCATGATTTGTAAAATGCACTAACATGCCATCTTCGATTCAACATGTTAACATGGGTATTTGATTACAATCTAGAAAAATGTAGCCTTATTCACAAGAGGTTGGAGTGGATGAAAAATTCCCTAAGAAAACTAGTATAGATGAATCCAAAGGAGAAATTTTTATGGATTGTAACCATATGGATCAAGCAACCAATATGGGGGGAAACATGTATGTGCTGAAATCCTCAAAAAAATCCTTCAAAAATCATAGTGCATTGTAATTTAAACTAGGAAAAAAGGTGTCACAAATTGAACTCCCTTATGGTTAACATTTAATAGGAAATAAACATCACCTCGATATATAGCTTCTCCAGGCACGAAAAGCATCTCAGGAAACTGACAACTTTCTCCAGGTTGGGGCCAATATATTCTAGTGCCAAGACCTTCACTATGCACAGTTTGGGGGTCAAGCTTGGTGGAAAAATTTTCTGGATGACAGACGAACATACATCTTCAAAATTAGAAATAATGTTAATTTCTTGAAAGAGGAGTAGAAGGCTACTGTTGTACCAGAACAGGTGTGGATCCAATAACAAGTTTGGAGTATTTGTCAGACGAGTAGCCCACCACTGTCAATTTTGGCGTAGAAATGACATTGGTTCTTGTGGGACCTTCTTGATCAACTACAAGTAATCTCTCAAGTAAAGGTGTGTCCTCAATGACCATACCGTGGTAAACATATTGTGATGTCTTCTTGCAGCACCAGCAACACACATAAATAGTCCGGAGAGTCATGGAGGTGATGTGGAAGCTACTCAACCCATTGATCGCCTGAAGACAAAGATACTCGAGTGCAGTACAGCCACGGAGCAGGCGCTCCATGTCACCATTTGGGACGCAGACGGTGATGAGCTCGAGGTGCTTCAGTCATGGTAGAATAAGAGCGGGCGCGTCATTAAAGGGGGAATGACAGTTCCTGAACTTGGCGACGCACAGCGTGGGCGCGAGTCGGAGTGTGGATGTTGGCAGCAAGCCCATATGCCCATCATCAAAAGTGAGATCTTCGAGCTAATCTAGGGCGGGGGATCGGAACCAGTCGTCAAGCTTGGCTCGGTCCTTGCCGTTGGAACGCAACTTGCCCATGCTAAGGCCTCTGGTTGGGCCAGGGTGACTGCTGAGGATCTTGGAGAACACATCCAAGCTTTTGCGATAGCCATGGCAGAGCTCGTGGGTGTCGATGAGGTCGAGAGGGGTGGAGTTCCATAGGGGGCGCCACCGCCAGGAAAGGACGGTTGTACGTGCCCCATATTTGATTGGGAGGAGGGAGATGATGACTGTCAACCTATCATCGGGGAGGCTGCTGATGAAGTCTAGGCCCGCTAGAGTCGCTTGTGGTTCTTGCTCGACCCGCCTCCGCTTATTGGCAGCCCCCTTCTCCACCTCCGGAGTCTCCTTGTCAGCGGCGCTTTCTGATAGAAGTGGGAGTGCAGGGAATATTTAGTTAAAACAGGGAAATAGAAAAGTGTATTCGTAACTAGAAGTCAGTAGGTAGTATTAGAGTAAGAAAATGGAACAACAATTGGTTTCTTAAATACGACACAAGTCATTTGATATTGCTTGATAAGTCAACATGCAGATACTTGAAAAGAACACTTACTTCGAACAAAGTTTGGATGGATGATATCGTCGGGGAAGTTAGATTATATCTCATGACCAGGCTCTTTTATGTGCAGTGCAATTTTAGTTCCAGCTTTCCGTACATAAAACTTAGAAATTTCCTTCCGAACGCCAGTGCCAAAATAGGAGTCACCACGTTCATCAAGTCTTACAGTAGCAATGATTGAAAATCCATGGTTTGTGTTCAGTATGACATCCCTGCAGTCTTGATTTATGTAAAGGAAAAGATTGTGTACTACAGATTATGTTGCATAGCAAGCAACGCGCTGCAGAAAATGGTAGGATTATTAAAGAAAATATGGTAACATGCAAATATGAGCCCAAATTGAAAGAACTGTACAACAGTTGAAATCGAAGGACAAAAATCTAGAATTAAACATATAGGGTAAACATGATGTCATGGAAATATGAGAGTAATCGAAAGAACAATACATCATTAATTTTCCTAAAATAGAAAGAAGAGGAAAAAATCCCCTTTGACGTATATGGTGCATGTCGCACCTTTTATCCAAATGTAGCAATATTTAGCATATGTTCAGGAAAGTAGGCCATGCCAACCTATTTAGGGTGAGATTGAACATACCGTGCGCATTCTCAAGTAATCTAGTATGGTGAGATGGAACTCCATGGATGTCTGGCGGAGGTCGCAATGTCCTGATGTGTCTGCACATTGTACACTATATGAATGAAAAAAAAACCTGAAATCTGCTCGAATAAAAATGAATTCATGGCGATTTCGGCCGGGTGATTACAGGAGGCAGATGAACTGGGATAAGAGATGAGATAATATCCCATTAAATTAGTTACCTTGTTGTCCATGAGAAAAACCCTCAGTACGGCGGATTCCCCAACCGGGCGGAGCTGGGTCGACCGCGAGCAGCGTCGAGAAAGTCGATGGCCATAGGCGGCGGCAAGTGGAAGTGGCAAAATGCGGTGGGGTTTGCCGGCAGCCTGGCGCCGGCGGCAGGCGTCGAGCTAAGTGGTTGCCGCCACGATAGGTGGTGCCATGCATAGATGCAGAAGAGCTTGTGAAGGTGTGAATGGGGACCGGAGGGCGTGGCGGGCGAGGTGAGGGTTTTTGTGATGTGGGGATGGTGAGCTTTTTTGAATTGGGTGGTGAGGGTCTTCTTTCCCACAAAGAGTTTTGGAGGCAACGGTTTTCTAGAGCCAATCGTGTGTGATTGATGTAACAGGGAAAATGAAAGTCATTGCACACGGTTCCAATTTTGGGAACCATGTGTGATTGACGTACTATGTCCGTCCTAGTTTATTGGTCCTCTTTGTAATTTGTACCAAATTTTGAGCAAAGATTTAACTAACAAATGTTTATGCATGTCACCAAAAATTATATCATTGAACACAATGTTCAAATACACATCCAACGATATAGTTTTTTCTGACCTACACTAACATTTTGTCAGTTAAATCTTTGGTCAAAGTTTAACACAAATTACAAAGGGGACCAATAAACCAGGACGAAGGTAGATTCCATCAACCAAACTGATGGCATCCATATCCCACATTTAGACATAATTAAACATAAATTAAACATACTCAAACATAGATAATAAGTGTACACAAGCATATTTCAACCATAACTACATAGTTCAACCGTCATTAAGCACACTCAAGCGTACATAGTTCGATCCCACATCTCATCTCATCTGCCGACACGATCCGAAGGTTCTCCAGGTACTCGGTGTACGCGGCATGCGCCACCCCGCGAGAATACTTCTGCTTGAATGAGCCAACGGCTTGTCCTCTTGCACGCACCAAAACACTTTGATACGCGTCATGAAGCTTTTGGTTGCAAAATGGGCATTGATATCGGCCTTCCTAGGTCCTAATACGCCTGTTATGCATTCCCGCATAAAGCTCCCTCAGGATTTGCCTCTTGTACCTCCTCTGGCCATCTTCATCCTCGCTGTCCACATTGTTACACATCACCTATACAAATAGTAAAAAAATTGTGGCGTCAAATTAATGTTTACATGTAGTGAAGTAAATTTATGGCTACTTTTTTATACATATCCAGAGATTATGGTTCAATTTTTAAGGACAATCGTCTATGTACATACCAATTTTGAAGAAAATAATGGAACAAACATATATGTAGGTCATTCAAAATCAATTGTCAATTCCTGGCTAGGAATTATTAGCATGGACACTAACCCCAGTCGGATTACTAGCAGAAATCATATGCACAGATGAAACAACTAATCACTTATCACTTGTACCATTCAAACAATCAATACACTAAACGCACTTACTCAGATTTCATGCATTGGGAGAACAAAACCATAGGATTTCTATTCCAAAAAGGGGGAGCCAGGAGTAACCAGAGAAACCCTAGGATCTATTTGACACATAAATGATTATAGATGACTAACGGGTCGTCCGTCATCGTCGGAGTCGTCGTCGGAGTTGTCGTCTGGGTCGTCACTGGAGTCAGTGTGGACCTCCGCCTCCGGATGTGGAAGCACGACACCGCTGATGACGTCAGGGTGAAGCGATACCTCGCCGGCAGTGACGGCAACCTCTGTGTCCATCTCCACGCCGTGCTCCAGTGCTTCAGCAGCCCCGGCGTCGTCACTCCCTCCGATGGGACGCTTCGGTGGCATCCTCATACACTAACGGATCTGAGGACTGAGAGGAACGTAGAGGATGCAAGCGGAGAGAGAGAGGATTGTGTGTGTGGCCAGGATGCGGGTGCGGCCGCTCGGGCGCGCCATTAATATGGAGTAGTGGGAGAGAGGCGGGCGACGGTCAAACTGCTGGCTCGCCTCTCGATGAGCCTGCTCATCAGACTGTTGGCATGCCCACCACCGTTTCACATAGCTACTCGCACGCCTCCCATCAATTCACACACCTGCACGCACGCCTCCCAGTCTGCCTGCGCGGCGGACTGCTCGCATGCGTCCCATCAACTCACGCCTGCTTGCATGGCACACGGGTCTTGTGGCGGCACGTATATTATTTTTCTATTTGGATGATTAATGATGCTGCTTTATTGCTTAACCGAAGCATGGCACATATCTGTTGTTGGTCTAACTCTCACGGTTCAAATAAATAACCCGTCTGCGATATTGGTTCCCAATTACTAATAATCTCCCGTTTGTAAGAAGATAAGGATTACACCAAACCTGGTCCAAAATTTGACCAAAAAAGTACAATGCCACTTTGTATTGGTGTCCATATGACAACACGATAAGTTTCATGAATTTCAAACAAGTTTTGGATGTACTAGAATTTAAAATTCAAGATTCTCAATGTTTGAAATTTCTTGCACGGGGAGTACACATGCACCCAGTGAGACACTTGTGTTTTTGCAATCCATTTAGGTGCACTGTCACGTGTGCATGTAGCTCAAATTTGATTTTTGCACATTATACCCGTAGAAAATCAATCAATTAATGCACTAAAATGTCTTAATGATCTCTGGGTTTTTTTAAATTAAAATTCCCTCCTCCTAGAAAATCAATCAATTAGGGCAATCCATTTAGGTGCACTGTGACGTGCGCATGTAGCTCAAATTTGATTTTTGCTCATTATACCCCTAGAAAATCAATCAATGTACTAAAACGTCTTAATGATCTCTGTTTTTTTCAAAATTAAAACGTCCCTCCTTTGATAACATATATTCATCGCAGGATAATTTAACATGCATCATAGTTGCGGTGGATTCGCGGTGTGTGTGTGTGTGTGTGTGTGGGTGCGTGTGTTTGGGGGGTGGCTGGCAGTACACTACGAGTCATGAGCCACCATGTGGGTTGGTCGTTTTGTGAGGCAGGTGCCACATTAGAGTCGTGAATTCGTTATTTAAAACATTACAGAACCCTTTTATACATACATGTTTTGGCCAGACGCAGTCGATGGTTGTCCTACACGACCCTCACTCGTGTGCGACGCTTTCTGTTGGCCCGCGAGGTTGTCATCCATCACTTTGACCAACAGCTGGCAGAGAAGTTAATTTGACCAACAAGGAAGAATCTTTTTTGTTTGTGTTATGGCGGGAGTATATAATACGCGTCGAAGAGGTGGGAGGGGACTAGCACATATACTATACGTACACGTCCGTGAACAAGTACACCTCACTCAGTGTCGGGACTTTTCGGTTTCTGAGGCACGTGCCACATCAAAGTTGTGAAATTGGCTATTCAAACATCACATAACACCTCTTTGGGCCACATGCATGCATGCGGTGGTTATCCTAGGACACTCATGTGTGACGCTTCCATCTATGGTCCCACGAGGCCATCGTCGATGCATGCATCACTTTGACCTACATCGGGAGAGGTTAATTAATTTCACCATCAAGGAGGATTCTTTTTGGGCTGTATTACGGTAGGAGCATATAGTATGCGTAGAATAGGGGGAAGGGGACCATCATATGTAGTATGCTTCATGAACCTCGCTCTTTGTGGGGACTTTACGGTTTTTGAGGCATGTGCCACATTGAAGTTGTGAATTTTGGGTATTCAACATATGTTTGCCGCACAAGCAAAGCGATGGTGGTTGTCCTCTAGCACACACTTAAGCGGTTATTAGTGATATCAATGTTTTCCATCTGTGGGCCCGCTTGGTCCATCACTACTTTGCCTGACAACCAGAGAGGTTAATTTGACTTAGGAGGGGATTATTTTGTTTGTTTGTAATACGGTATATATATAGGTCATGCTCTGGGATGACATGATACAGTTTGAGCACACACATGCATGTGTATGCATGAGTACCTCCCATCGAGGCGAAGTGGCTAGTACCACGGCACGTCATGAATCGATCTCGTTCTATGTGGGGACTGCACGATTTTCCACGCACGCACCACATCAATGTTGTGAAATGGTATTCAAACATGCATGCACACATCACCTCCATGCATAGAACGAGATCGGCGTGGTTATTGGCGACAAGCCTATATATTCATGGGGCCGCGTGGACATCCATGATCACCTTGACCGACAACAAGATAGGTTACCATGGGGGATTCTTCCTTTGGTTCGCGTTATCATAGTATAGGTCATGGTAAGATTCAGACCTAATTAAGTTTGAGCGCATACTATGCACGCATGCATGCATGAATCCCTGTCATCGGGTTGAAGCGTGGTGTGACATACATATGCATCGTCAACGAACGCTCGCTTAGTGTGGGGATTTCTTGTTTGAAAGCATGGTGCCACATCAAAGTTGTTCCATTGTGTATTCAAACACACCTCTCCATACATATGTTTTGGCCACACGCAGGCAGTGGTTGTATTCGAGGACTAGCTACTTGCGTGATTATTGGCGAGCTAGCCCATCTCCGGGGTCGCATGGACGACCATCACTTTGACCAACAACAAGAGAGAGGTTGTACGACCAAGGTGGATTATTGTTGGTCCATTTTACGATAAATCTTGGTGAGATGCCCACTTTGGCCCTCGGACTGAAAGTGTGTGTGTGTGGGGGGGGGGACTGCTACTTCGCACTTTTCTAGGTGAACCTCTGTGGGGGGCATGCATTCATAACTTCGGATTCCCCTCCCGCTGACATGAGGGGGGGGGCAAGCAATACTGTGAGCTTTGAGAGATAGGTGCCACATCAAAGTTGCATTCGGTATTTGAACATCAAACCACCCTTTTCATACATATATTTGGTCCACATGCAAGTGTGTTCGGGTTCTGACGCTCTCCCGCGTCATTTTTGCCAAATTTATGAGCATTAGACAAGTCGGATGATGCAACAGACATGGTTCACTCACACTAACCGCGTGCCACACCGGTGCCCCTGTCACGCACATCCGCACAGTACATTGGGCCCCATGAGGCTTCCCCTCTCAAAAATATCTACCCGTCTACAGGTTTTTTCTATTTGATAACACACGATTATTATGTTTTGACCATGTGTGATGTTTCTTGTTTCCGCTCCCGCATGCATCCCTCGAAACTATATCCCCGCCTTGAGGGTTTTTCTGTTACATAAAACACACGGTTGTTATTTCCGGACCGTGTGCGATGTACCATCATCCAAATTTTAAATAGCCCCGGCATTTCACTCCCACATTTGACTCCGCGTAGTAAAATTTCCATTAGCCGCGTCATTTCCTCAAACACCCCCCTCCACACACACACACACACACACACACACACACACACACACACACACACACACACACACACACACACAGAAACCTCCTAGGGCGCGCGCGCACACACACACACCCTCCCTCGCTTGAAACCCTAGCAAGGTCGTCGCTGCCGCAAGGCCTCCATTGTCAACATCTGCCGGTTTGCCCGTGCAGCTTACCCACCAATCTCCATACCCAGGCTGCCCTGAGTTTCTTAGGTGACGCTTCCAACGCCCCCTTTCCCACAGATCCCCATCCCCCACTCTAGAGCGTCACAGCCTAAGCCCGGCTACGCTTCTCATGGAGCTCGAGGAGCGACTGGCCCAAAAGAGGTGTATCGCGGTCTCTTTGCCCGACGTCACCGAGGTGGCCGCCGAGGAATTGGATGACCATTACTGGCCGCAAGCACTCCATCGGCGGGCTAGAGTATGCGGGTATGTCGCGAACGCCGGCTACGACATCGAGGTCGTCGACAGCGATGGCCTGACGCGGGCTACGTCACAGGTTAAGTGGCCCACCGCCAACCCCTCGTGTTCAACTGCCGTCGATCTTATCCATGGCTCCGCCGCTGATCTCCTCTGGATCGCTATCAAGAATTTGCCATCCAACATTTCCATCGAGCCCCTTTTGTCATTTTTGAAGGATACATTCTCCGACGCTGGCTTGGGATCCACAGCTTCCAAGTCAGACCTCATCGACGGCTACCACGAGGAGGGCACCCTCTCCGGCTCTTCCAAGGGGAAATAGCCCATCTACTCTTCCAAGGGGAAATAGCCCGTCTGCGATATCAGGGAGGGAACCTTACAGTCGTGCTCTTCCAAGGGGAAGGAGCCTATCTGCGATAACATGGAGCGCATCCAGGGTCCGTGCTCTTCCCACGGGAATGAGCCCATCTGTGACAAGTGAGGAAACCCATGATTTGTTTTGCCATGCCTCTTCACAGGGGGAACCCATGATTTGTTTTGTCGAGTCCCTTTTGTAGTGTAGTGAGAATATGTCCAGTTTGAAATGCTATATTTGGTTGTTTGCAGTATGCCTTGTTTATTTCAGTTGTTCACAATGTGATGCTCTATATGTGAAACTATTTATCGCGGCAAAGACATTTCATCAATCCAGTTTTAAACATACCGATAGGAATGCATATATTTGCTTGTTGTTAAGCCTGTTATAGCTATCATATGCATCTTTTAAAGTTTTTTGATTGTTTTGGTTGTTTGTAGTTAGCATATGTCCACTTTCAAATGCTATCTTTGGTTGTTCGTAGTATGCCTTGTTTATTCCAGTTATTCACAACGTGATGTTCTATATGTGCAAGTATGAAGGGTGCAGTTCAATTTCATTAATACCAGTTTCAACAATACCACTATGAATGACTACATTTGGTTGCTCCATCTTGTAGTTAACACGCCTTTCCATTTTTATTTAACAATAACCAGTGTACTTAGATCGGCACAATACCAGTTTGAATGACTATGTTTGCTTGTTGTTAAATGTTAGGCCTGTTGCAGTTAACACACCTTTCCACTTGTTTTGCTTTACTAGCGTGCTTAGACCTGCACACTGAAGCTATCTTTTGGAGATTATTTTGTCTGCCATGGATATATTTGGTTGATGTTTAGCCTATTGTGCTTAACATGCCTCTCGATGTACTTACACAGGACAATTTTGGGAACGACTGTTGTTTTCCATTGAGGTTAGTTTCATCCCATGACTTATATATACTCATTGTTCAGGATATCGGTAGCTGGTACCATATAGGCTGGGGGCTGATAAGAGACTAATCGGTGAATCGAACTTTTAACTGAATATATCTGTAACCCATTTACCATTAGGTTAACTAGGGCCATATGTAATATATCTGAGGCTACATAGCAACATGAACAATACTTAATGTCTAAATATGCAATCCTAGGCTACATACCAACAATGAAGAGTGTTACCTTAATGTTTTGATGATGTCTAGATATATGTAGAAGAGCAGCAGCAGCAGCAGCAACAACAACAACAACAACAACAACAACAACAACAACAACAACAACAACAACGACAACAACAACGACAACCACAACGACAACGACAACGACAACGAGATGAAAACGACGACAACAACGACGACAACGACGACGACGACGACAACGACATCAACAACGACAACAACAACGACAACAACAACAACAACAACAACAACAACAACAACAACAACAACAACAACCACAACAACAACGACAACAACAACGACAACGACAACAACGACAACAACGACGACAACAACGACGACAACAACGACGACAACAACGACGACAACGACGACAACAACGACGACGACAACGACGACGACAACAACGACGACAACAACGACGACAACAACGACGACAACAACAACGACAACAACAACAACAACAACAACAACAACAACAACAACAACAACAACAACAACAACAACAACAACAACAACAACAACAACAACAACAACAACAACAACAACAACAACAACAACAACAACAACAACAACAACAACAACAACAACAACAACAACAACAACAACAACAACAACAACAACAACAACAACAACAACAACAACAACAACAACAACAACAACAACAACAACAACAACAACAACAACAACAACAACAACAACAACAACAACAACAACAACAACAACAACAACAACAACAACAACAACAACAACAACAACAACAACAACAACAACAACAACAACAACACAACCCTGTTTGGTTACTCAACTTAGCTAGACGTTAGAGTTAGTTTCTAGCTCATAACTAACCCTGAACTAACTCCATCCAAAAAGGTGTTTGGATGACAGGGTTATATTGACAATAAATGCACTAGGAGAACTAGCTCCAATTAGCACCTCTTGGGTGGGATAGTTTTTTGGGTGGGTTAGATGCAACTAGCTCAAACTAGCCCTCATGTTTGGATATACATTAGGGCTATTTGAGCCCAAACTAACTCTAAACCATGGATACAACAGCAGTTAATCAGCCGATAATTTGTAAAAATGCAATAAACTCCTTCCGGCCCATAATATAAGATGTTAATTCATCTAATATGTGAGTATATTGGATGTTATAAGATATTATAAAAGAGTGTTGTACTACATCATTGTGCAATTGTTGTTTAGCTTCTAATATTAACTTGGTGCTTTTAGGTACATATGTCATTGCTAAAGATCCGCGCTTCGACCCTTTCTGCATATGGGGCAATGAGATATCGATGAACCAACATCAAGTGAGGAAGCTGATAAAGATTGTTAGTAAAATGGGTCAAAAGATGGCAATTAAACTATTTGTTTACACTTTATCCAAGACAACAACGAACTGCAGGATGGTAAGTAAGAACTCTGCATCCTTTTTTTTACTGCCCATATTGAGTTGTGTTAGATGACAATTTCTGAATCCTTTTCATTTGCAGTGGTTCCCAAAGCAGTTTACTCAAGATTACCTCTCAAACTACATGATTGGTGGGCATGCAAAGGTTAAAGTATTTCTACCAGAACATAATGATTATCTAGATGTTTTCATGAAGAATGTGAAGGATGGGCGGTTGGCCATCACAAGGGGTTGGACTAGAGTCGTGCGTGCCTTCTGCATGGAGGAGGGCACAATATGGGCATTCTGCTTCACCTTGTTCAGCAACCAGAATGTATTTCGCCCCTTTTTTACCGTCTTTAATAGTACGAGTATACAACTATGGTTCATCATTCTTTATTTGGTTTTTATGTAATTCTTGAACATATGTACCTATGAATTGAATAATGCATTGGTTGTTTGAACCTGATGGATATGTATAAAGCTATTGCATACATTCAAATTCAAATATGGTACAATTTGAAATAGCAGCAATTAAATTACGATGAATTACGCTCTGCAGGTCATTATGGTGCACACAGTTGGTAAAACACAAACGTTTGTGATATACACCATAATCCTACATGGTTCACAGAGAGGAAACATGTGCAAGCATGCACGCGGTTGCCATTTGCAAAGCGTGTGCGATGTTAGACTATATCACAAACGGTGCGGGCAAACTAAATGTTTGTGATAGTTGCCTTAGCGTAAATGATTCGCAACCATGAATTGTTTCTTATGTGGTATGCATCGTAAACGTTGCACCACAGAATAGCATGTGCATAATTGTCATGTACGATGACGTTAGGATGGTCGATGTTTCGTAATCCTTTTTGACACGCATATGACGATTAGCTAATCTTCTTAATTAGTTATCGCACACGGTTTGGGAAAAGTGAATGTGTGTGATTGTCTCCTTATCATACACGTTCTATAATCGTGAACCGTTTGTGATGGGCCGCTCATCGTAACCGTAGCACTGATAACCCACAAGTATAGGGGATCAATTGTAGCCTCTTTCGATAAGTAAGAGTGTCGAACCCAACGAGGAGCTAAAGGTAGAAAAAATATTCCCTCAAGTTCTATCGACCACCGATACAACTCTACGCACACTTGACGTTCGCTTTACCGGAAACAAGTATAAAACTAGAAGTACTTTGTAGGTGTTTTTGGATAGGATTGCAAGATAATAAAGAGCGCGTAAGTAAAAAGTAGGGGCTGTTTAGATAAAGACACAACTAAATTAGTTTTATTAAAGAGTTTGTTGTCACGAGAAAGTTATTTGTCCCTAGGCAATCGATAACTAGACCGGTAATCATTACTGCAATTTTATTTGAGGGAGAGGCATAAGCTAACATACTTTCTCTACTTGGATCATATGCACTTATGATTGGAACTCTCGCAAGCATCCGCAACAACTAAAGATCATTAAGGTAAAACCCAACCATAGCATTAAAGTATCAAGTCCCCTTTATCCCATACGCAAACAACCTACTTACTCGGTCTCAGTGCTTCTCACACCACGCCACCCACCATAAGCAAATCATGAACATATTGCAAACCCTACAGCGGGGATCCCTCACGCTTGCACGACACGGAGAGCACCATAGGACAACACCAATAATTAAACATGCAACTCAAACCAATCTTGATCATCAAATAGCCATTAGGACAAAATAGATCTACTCAAACATCATAGGATAGACATACATCATTGGGAAATAATATATAGCGTTGAGCACCATGTTGAAGTAGATTACAGCGGGTAAGAGAGAGGTTACACCGCTGCATAGAGGGGGGAAGAGTTGGTGATGATGGCGATGAAGTTGTTGGTGAAGATGACGGTGATGATGATGGCCCCGGCAGCGCTCCGGCGCCACCCGAAGCAAGGGGGAGAGGGCCCCCCTTCTTCTTCTTCTTCCTTGACCTCCTCCCTAGATGGGAGAAGGGTTTCCTCTCTGGTCCTTGGCTCCCATGGCGTGTGAGGGGCGAGAGCCCCTCCGAGATTGGATATATCTCTCTGTCTCTCTCTGTTTCTTCCTTCTTAGATTCTACCCCTTCACCATTTCTTTAATATCCGGAGATCCGTAACTCCGATTGGGGTGAATCTTTCGCCCCAATTTTTCTCGTAAAATTAGCTTTCTTGCGGCAAAAGAAGAGCGTCAACCGTCTTACGGGGGCCCAGGAGAGTCCAGGCGCTTTGCCTCCCTCGGGCGCTGTCCCTATCTCCTGGCCCCCTCGGGCACCGTCTCGCGTTGATTTTACTTCCCAAAAATCATAAATATTCCAAAATAATTCTCGTACTGTTTTTATCCCATTGGACTCCGTTTGATATGGGGTTTCTGCGAAACATAAAACATGCAACAGACAGGAATTGGCACTGGGCACTGGATCAATATGTTAGTCCCAAAAATAGTATAAAAAGTTGCCAAAAGTATATGAAAGTTGAAGAATATTGGCATGGAACAATCAAAAATTATAGATACGACGGAGACGATCAGCCCCTAAGCTTAATTCCTGCTCGTCCTCGAGTAGGTAAATGATAAAAAAGATAATTTTTGATGTGGAATGCTAGCTAGCATAATCTTGATCATATGTCTAATCATGGTATGAATATTAAGACACGAGTGATTCAAACCAATAGTCTATCATTTGACATAAAAACAATAATACTTCGAGCGTACCAATAAAGCAATCATGTCTTTTCAAAACAACATGGCCAAAGAAAGTTATCCCTACAAAATCATATAGTCTGGTTGTTGCTCTATCTTCATCACACAAAGTATTTAATCACGCACAACCCCGATGACAAGCCAAGCAATTGTTTCATACCTTAGTAATCTCAAACATTTTCAACTTTCACGCAATACATGAGCGTGAGCCATGGATATAGCACTATAGGTGGAATAGAATATGATGGTGGAGGTTATGTGGAGAAGACTAAAAGGGAGAAAGTCTCACATCGACGCGGCTAATCAACGGGCTATGGAAATGCCCATCAATTGATGTCAATGCGAGGAGTAGGGATTTCCGTGCAACGGATGCACTAAGAGCTATAAGTGTATGAAAGCTCAAACTGCAACTAAATGGGTGTGCATCCAACTTGCTTGCTCAAGAAGACCTCGGGTGTCGGTGTACTAGAGTAGGGGTACCCTAGTATCCCGAACTTGTGCACGGGCAGTTGCAGTCCTCCGCGGCAAGGCTTACCGGGTGACCGCCAAGGTCCTCCGTGGTTCCTTTGGAGCCATTCAAGAACAAAATATTCAAGCCAGGAGGCAAGGCCACGACAAGAGGAGCTTGCCGGAAGGCCACCCAAGGCACATAGGAGACAAGGCCCCGCAAGAGGAGCTTGCCGGGAAGGCCCGATGAGCGACAAGCTTCCGGCGCGACAAAGATAACAACCACGGCAAGGCGCTTGCGCTGCAGACCACCTCTCAGTACCTACGCTCCAGCGCATCCACTAACGTGTCGCCTGGGGCCTTTCCAGCGCTGCGTGGCGAGGGTCTGTGCAGCCCGGTGCGAGGTGGCAAGCGGTGACAAGTTTGCCATCGTGGCGAGCGGTGGCGCCCGACGGTCCCTGTTTGCACCGTTAGGGCGACAAGATGGGCATTTAATGCCTTTATCCCTGCCGCCGAGGTTAGGTATATTACACTGTACCTTTGTACAAGTAGGTGTACCAACCACTAGTTTTACATTTGTACCCCCATCTACGTTGCCACCGTCGGAGCCCCTTTGTGCATATAAAAGGAGGCCCATGCGCATAGCGTAGAGGGGTTCAACACTCTCACGCTTAGGTCTTGTTAGCAGCTGGAGTATCTTGTAGCTCTCGGCGCTCCCTAGCAAGAACACAATACAAACCAGACATGCAGCAGGAGTGTTATCTCTCAGGAGAGCTCCGGCTGGGTAAAACCTCTCACGTGCTTAACCGCCTCGATCGCTCTTCGTGCGACTCTGCTTCCCTTGAACGAAGGGGGCCCGGTCCGCCGACCCATAGGTGTTCGTGGGCGAATCAGCCTGCCCCGACATCTTTGGCGCGCCGGAGGGGGGGCGTCGAGGTTGTGTGAACCTGATCCGGCGCCCACGCGAGCCGCGATCTTCATCACCTTCATCAACATGCCATCAAGAAGAAGGCTTCGGGCGAAGCCCCGTCCGCTGCCGAAACCACCGCCACCGGAGCAAACAGGTGGTGGGGTAGACGCCGCGAAGAATGAACGGCGACGGGCGCTCACGGTGCTGCCAAGTCCAAGGACAAGGCTGCCATGCACCTCGGCGTCCGTGACATGCACCGCGCCCGTCTCGTGAAGCGGGACCGACAGCGTCATGGCATTCATAATGCCATACGCTCGTTGGACCAAGATCGAGCCTGGAGGATCCCGGACGTTCAAGACCAGCATGCACGCCAACATGTCGGGCGCTGAAGCGAGGCATTTGCCGCTCGGACGGATATCGCTTCCTTCTAACATAGTTAGAAGTCCGAGCATATCCCGCTCCTCGCGTCGTTCGCCACTGCCACCCACCACTCCAGCAGAAGCTCTGGCGAGAGCACAGCTGCTTCTGGATTACCCTCCGACGGCCGACAAGGTCGACGAGTGGAGGGCCACCATTCAGAGTCTCATCGGCTTCGCCAACGGCGACGCTCCGCGGCAACCGAGTGCATCACTGCCGCGGCAAGACTGCCCAACACGAGCCGGTGGCGACGAGACCGGTGGGGGTGCAACCACCATGCACTCTCCGCCCCGAAGGCCAAGATAGCCGACTCGCCGGATCCACCTTGACAGCGACTCCACTGCATCATCAGATCCTCGAGCTCATCGTGATCAGCGCCAAGTGCTACACGATCGACAGCAAGAGGACGCTCGAACTCGCATCGAGCGCCGAAGAGAAGCGCGACGTCAATCCAACAAGCGCGCTGGGCCCTCTGTTGACATGCACGCGCCAGAGGAACCAGCGACTTGCCGTGACGCGGTGGGTTGCCCTGCGTTCACTTGTGAGCTGCGGCAAGTCCAAAGGCCCAAAGAAGAAAAACTTCAAGCCGACGCGTGCGGAGAAGTACGGCGGCAAGACGCATCCGTCGGAGTTCCTCGGCATATACACCATCGCGCGCAAGCTGCCGGGGCGGGACGACAAGATCCTTGCCAACTACTTCCTCATTGGTGCTCAAGCCCAATGTCGATCCTGGCTCATGCACTTGCCGGACAACTCCATATCTTCTTGGGCAGATCTATGCCATCGGTTTGTCGGCGCCTTTACAAGCGGCCACAAGCCCCATGGCTAAGAAAGCGACCTTCATCTGCTCGCCGGAAGGAAGGAGAGCCTCTGCGCAATTATATTCAAAGATTCAGCCAGACAAAGACAACATCCCGGATGTCCACCCCACATGGTGATCGGTAGCGTTCCATCAGAACGTGCGAAACCGCATGATGCGGGAGGAGATGGCGATGTGCAAGATCAGAGACGTCAGTGAGCTATACGCCCTGCCGACAAGTGTGCACGTGCTGAGGAGGGGAGGAGACTCCCCGGAGAGAATACCGAGGCAGGAGGATCTGACAGTGAAGAAACCGCCCCGGCAAAGAAGAGCCGACGGCGGGGCAACAGGAAAAAGAAAGGCAGAGATGTGCTAGTTGTTGAGCAGTCCGGCAACAGAGGTGGCGACAACAACGCCAAGACTGGTAGCTCCGGCAAGGAAGTTGCCGCGAGCGCCAACCACCAGTCTGTGGCGGCCGCCGACAAGCAGGACGGCTCCGGCAAGCAGTACTGCAAGATCCACCGCACCAAGGGTCATGACCTCGAGCTGCAAGAAGGTCGAGCGGCTTGTCGAGCAGCGAAGGCTGAATATGAACGACGCGACAAGGAGAAGGCCTGTGAAGGTGCTGGAGGAGGCAAGAAACGCGTCCGGCCGGGAGGACGCCAGCAAGGCCAAGCGGCTGCAAGGAGACAGACCTCCCAGCGGCGCGATAAAGATGAAGACGAAGACGACGATGAAGACATGGATGATGACGAGGCCGATGAGCGGGAGTTCCAGAAAGCCACAGATCACCTGCGTTGGCGGTGGTGCTTCTCAGACACCTCCCACCGCCCGGCTCAAGCGGTGGATGCGGGAGGTCAATGCAGCAGAACCATCCATCGAGTCACGCAAGCCTCGAAATGGTCCAAGACGCCTATCATCTTTGATATTGAGGACCACCACGATTGCGTAACGGCCGGTCGGGTGCTTGCCGATGTTGGTTTCACCAACTACCCGCAACCTCAAGGTCACCAAGATGCTAGTTGACGGTGGGGCGGCTTGAATCGATCTCCTCCGCGGTGCTCCGAAACTCCGTGATCCACGATGGCGAGCTCGAAGAGACCGCACTTTTCAAGGAATTAATCCGGGAAGGAGCAAGCCGAAGGGAAAGATCACGCTTGCCGGTATCATTTGGCAGCGAGTTGAACTTCGTGGGGCGAGAGGGTCACTTTTGACGTTGCTGATTTTCCATTGCCTTACAATGGGATACTTGGTCGCCCAAAGACTCGCCAAATTCATGGCGGCCTCTCACTATGCCTACAACATCTTGAAGATGCCAGGCCCGATAAGCGTCATCTCTGTCCTGGCGACAAGAAGGATGCTCTTATCTGCGCCGACAAGATCTACCGGGAAGCGCACCGCGACAGATTGCAAAGCCACTTGCCGCTGAAGCTCCGGGGAAGAAGAAGACCAAGTCCGGCAAGAGCTCTGATGCCCACTCCGGCAAGCGCACCTCTTCGGAGTGTTGCGCTATCGTCGAGGACGCACCATCGAGCTCCACCGGCAAGTATAAGAAGACGATGACAGCTCCACCAGAGACCAAGAAGGTGTCCGCCAAGGAGGACGGCACTGGTGATACCTTCACCATTAGTGCCTCTCTCGACCCTAAATAGGAAGGCGCGCTCATTGCTTTCCTGCGGGCGAACGTCGACGTGTTTGCATGGCAACCGTCTGACATCCCCGGTGTTCCCAGGAAAGTAATTGAGCACCGTCTTGCCGTTTGTCCTCATGCGCGGCCCGTCAAACAGAAAGTCAGGAAGCAAGCAGTGGAGCATCAAGAGTTCATCGCGGAAGAAATCAAGAAACTGGAAGCAGCAGGCCTTGTCAGAGGAGTGCTCCATCCTACGTGGTTGACCAATCCTGTAGTTGTGCGCCAAGGCTAACGGGAAATGGAGGCTTTGTATCGACTTTACAGATGTCAATAAAGCTTGTCCCAAAGATCCATTTCCCTTGCCGCGCATCGACCAGATTGTTGACTCCACGGCCGGATGTGATTTGCTTTCATTTCTGGACGCATATTCAGGATATCATCAGATCTTCATGGCAGAAGAGGATGAGGAGAAGACCGCATTCATCACCCCATGTGGCACATACTGCTTTGTGCGGATGCCCTTCGGGTTAAAAATGCTGGTTCAACGTTTGCAAGAGTAGTTCATGATGCTTTTGAGCCGCAAATGCATGTAAATGTGGAAGCATACATGGATGACATAGTGGTCAAAAGCAAGGACATAGCGACCCTGGTTCAAGATTTAGATGAAACCTTTGCGAATCTGCGCAAGATCAACCTCAAGCTCAACCCCGAGAAGTGCGTGTTTGGAGTCCCTTCCGGCAAGCTTCTCGGGTTCTTCGTGTCTCAGCGGGGAATTGAAGCCAACCCCGACAAGATCAAGGCCATTGAGCAGATTGAAGCACCGAAGCGCGTCAAGGATGTCTGAAGGCTTGCCGGTTGCGTAGCTGCTCTCAAAGAGGTTTATCTCTAGATCTGCTGAGCGCTACTGCCGCTTTTTCAAAATCTTGAAAAAGGCAGGTCCGATGCAATGGACTCGAAGCGGAGGCAGCTGCGCAGACTTGAAGAGATACTGTCCTCCACTCCAACACTTGTCGCACCTAGACCACAAGAGAAGTTCTTTGCTATATATAGCGGCAACCAATCAAGTGGTTAGTGCTGCGTTAGTAGTGGAGAGGAGGCGGATGATGAGCAAGCAACCACGGCGGACACATCCAAGCGACAAGCAGTATGCGCTTCGGCAAGCTCTGGTCCCGACAAGGACGGATCTGCCGCGCATGAGAAGATGCGAGAAAAGGATGGTGCAGCTCCGGTTTACTTTGTCGGTTCCCTTCTGCGGGGGCTAGGTCAAGGTACTCGGTGTGCAGAAATTGCTTTCGGCCTCCTCATGGCCTCGAGAAAGTTGCGCCATTACTTTCGGGCACATGAGATCACAGTTGTCACTCGCTTTCCGCTGAAGAGGATCTTGCAGAATCCGGAGGCAACATGCAGGATTGTCGAGTGGGCACTGAACTGTCAAGCTTTGGCCTCAAGTTTGAAAGCACTTCAACTATTCAAAGCAGAGCATTGGCGGAGTTCATAGCAGAATGGACGCCAACACCAGATGAAGAAATTCCAGAGACGAGCATTCCCGTCAAGGAAGCAAACAAAGAGTGGCTGATGTACTTTGATGGTGCCTTCTCGCTGCAAGGTGCGGTGCGGCGTGCTACTTTGTCGCACCCATCGGAGAGCACCTCAAGTCGTGGTCCAAATGCACTTTCCCAAGGAGCAAGCAACAAACAATACTGCAGAGTATGAAGGTTTGCTTGCCGGTCTCGAGATCGCAGATGAACCTTGGGATCAAGAAGCTCATTGTCAGGGGTGACTCACAACTTGTTATCCGCCAAGTGAACAAGAATTATCAGAGTTCGTTGATGGAAGCCTATGTTGATGAAGTGAGGAAGCTAGAAGAGCACTTTGACGGCCTACAGATGGAATATATTCCAAGAGCTCAGAACGACATTGCTGATGGCCTGTCAAAGTGCGCCACACTTAAGCTACCTGTGGAACCAGGGATTTTCGTGCTCAAGCTGACTCAACCGTCTGTAACACCGTCAACTGGACAGAGCAAGAAGAGGAAGTTGATCTCTGGTGACTACTTTCCGGCAGAGCTTCCCGAAGCCGCCGCCAAGAAGGTCCCCAAGCTCGACACCAACCGTGCTGAGGGGCGGTCTGCTCTGACAAGCCTCGTGGTTTGTCTCGTTGAAGCGAGCGCTCCCGACAAGTTTTGCTCCGGCAAGCTTGCCGGGAACGTCAAGCTCGGTGAGCCGCGAGTTCTTGCCGTGGAAGGCGACGTTCCGCGGCAGCGGATGTGCCTTTAGTCCTTGTTGTCGAGCCGCAAGCTCCAAAGCATGGGCGCAGCAGATTGTCCATTTCCTTGAGACAGAGAACTTCCGAAGAGCAAGAAGAAGCGGAAAGAGTAGCCCGGCAGTCAAGTATGTACCAGTTTGTCGACAAGACACCTGCATGTAAGAAGACTCAACGGGGTGAAATTGAAGTGTATTCATCGGGAAGACGGACAAAAGCTGTTGGCGAGATACATGGAGGCATATGTGGTCACCACATTGGCGCGAGCACTTCTTGCCGGCAAAGCGTTCGGCAAGAAGGTTTCTTTGGCCGACAGCCCTCCGGGATGCAACTGCACAAGTAACCAAGTGTGAAGCGTGCGGTTCCATTCCAAGCAGATACACCAGCCAGCTCAAGCTCTCCGAACGATCCCTTTATCCGGCCATTTTCGGTCCTGGGCTTGACATCCTCGGCCCCTTCCCCGAGTTGTCGGGGCTTTGAGTACTTATGCGTTGCCATCGACAAGTTCACAAAGTGGCCGGAAGTGGAAGCGATGAGGAAGGTGACAGCCTGATCGTGATCAAGTTCTTCAGGTCGATTGTTTGCCGTTTCGGAATCCCTAACAGGATCATCACCGAAAACAGCACACAGTTCACAAGCCGCACCTTCATGCAGTACATCCAAGATCTTGGCGCCAAGGTCTGCTTCGCTTCTGTTGCTCATTCGAGAAGCAACGGTCAAGCGGAGAGGGCAAATGCTGAAGTGCTGCGCGGGCTCAAGACCAGAACTTTCGACAGGCTGCACAAGTGCGGAAGAAACTGGATTGAGGAGCTGCCGGTGGTTCTTTGGTCGATCAGGACGACGCCAAATCGAGCCACTGGCCAGACACCTTTCGCTCTAGTCTATGGAGCAAAGGCAATTCTCCCCACGGAACTCGTATACGGATCAACTCGAGTGCTCGCTTATGATGAGCTTGAGCAAGAGCAGTTGCGACAAGATGACACGCTACTCCTTGAGGAGGATCGTCTTCGTCTTTGTCTGAGCTGCTCGGTACCAGCAAGCTTTTTGCGCCCGCTACCATAGCCGCAAAGTCAATGCCGAAGTCTCGAGGAAAGGCGACCTTGTTCTTCGGTAGCGTTCAGTCCGCCAAGAATTCCAACAAGTTGACGCCAAAGTGGGAAGGCCCTTATCGGGTGAAAGCGAGTCACTAGGCTGGCTGTCTGCTTTGAGACCGAAGATGGCATTCGGTGAGCAACTCACGGAATATTGAGCATCTTCGTAAGTTTTACCCGTAGGCGCGGTTGCGGAACCTGTTCGGCGACCACCTTTTGTACAAGTCTTGCCGCTGATGCATGTAATCCTTTGTACAAAGCCGGGCGCAGACCCAGTCGATTTCATGCTTTTTCACTTCTATTTTGCATGCATTATCTGACACTTTGTGCAGCACCTACCCCTGGTAAGTAATAATGAGCCACGAGGCTCCATATCTTTATTTTCTCTTCTTTCTCTTTCTCAAAGAAAGGAAGGTTCCCTCGCACACAAGTTTGCCGGGGGGGGGGGGGGAAGGAGAAGATAATGGTGTGGACCAAATGTCGCTCAAGGAAATCTAGCCTTACCGGGAAGCAAACGACAGAAAAGCTAAGTTGCCAAAGTTTGAGCAATCAGTTTTAAAATTTTCAAGTTATTTTCCTTGAACGACCGAACTTTGTATGGAAAACACATGCAGAGGAACCAACTCGTAGCTAGTTGCGCCCTTACTTTGTTTCGAGTCCGCTCAACAACTTAAGTGAGCAGCGACTAGTTGCGACAAGGTTGCTTGTCGAAGCGGCACCACCGTGAACTCTTGACATTCCGCACTCAGCTCGCGTCTCGGTGCCCGCGCCGACAAGTCCCCTAAAAGCGTAAAGGCAAAAACATACAAAGGAAGGAATCAAGTAAAGGAAATAGCATAGCAATTGATATCCAAAATAAAGTTATATTACAAGATAGCTTGCCGCAGCTCTAATGGATTGTTCCTATGACATGACTAGCAGCGGCAAGAGCAAGAAAAAAGCAGGCGGCCTAATCTCGCGGCCACCTCAACCCTCTTGATTCCGCTCACCACATCCACAATGGGTGCGACAAGGGTCTTGAGCGCCTCCACATCGGCATCCGGCGGCAGAGACCTGAGGACGTTGGTGAAGTTGAGGCCCGGGTTGCGGAAGGTCACCTTCATCAACACCTTTTGGAGGGCTCCCGCGCAGATCTGGCGCGACTCCTCGGCCAGCTGTTTTGGGACCTCTTCCCGGAGTCGCTGGAGGCCCGTCACCACGCCCTTGAAGAATAAGCTAAGCTTGGCGCTGGGTTGGAGGTGCTCGTCGGAGGAGTATCCAAGGT
The DNA here is from genome assembly GCA_021605145.1 of Aegilops bicornis. Lineage (NCBI taxonomy): Eukaryota > Viridiplantae > Streptophyta > Magnoliopsida > Poales > Poaceae > Aegilops > Aegilops bicornis. The sequence goes on along the minus strand of CM038672.1, from coordinate 338,622,148 downwards.
CCACCATCCCCAACTCCATCAGCTCACTGTGGATGGCGGCAGCAGTATCCACAAGACCTTGATCCAAAGGCTCCACACTCTCCTCAAGGCGCCTGGTGGCAACAACATTCGCCAGCTCCTCGTCGGCCTTGATCTTCTCCTTCAAGGCCACCTCCCGCTCCTTGGCGCCGTCCAACGTCTGAGTCAAAGTAGTCAGCTTCAACTCAAGGTCTGCATTGGAGTCCCTGGCGGCGCTGAGCTCCTTGCTCCTCTCGGCGAGATGGACCTACAGCTCGCCAAGAGTGTAGGCGTCCTTCTCGCGCTCGTGCTTGAGTGCGGCAAGCTCCTCGCCGCTCTTCTTGAGGCTGGCCTCCAACTGCGCCACCTTCGTCTCCAGCTCCTTATTGGCGGCCTCGGCAGCCGCGGTGGCATCCCTTGCCTCCTTGAGAGCCCCGCCAAATGTTTCCTTGCGCATGGCGAGATCCTCCTCGTGGCTGTCCAGGTTGACCTTCTGCTGCACCAGCTCGCTTTCCTGCGCGGACAGTTTCTCGGCGGCAAGCCGCTGTTCCTCCTCAGCTGCAGCCTTCTCGCGGATGAAGGCCGTGCGCTCCTCGGCGAGTTGCTCCTGCTCCTCCGCCAAAGACCGGAGAGCTTCCTGGTTGCGGCCCCGGAGCTCCTCCGCGCGCTTCTCAATATCTGCTCCCGCCTTGGCGACAAGGGCCTCCCGGGATGCCGATTTGGCTTGTCGGGCGCGGTAGAGCGGCGGCTTCAGCAGCAGCTGCTCCTCCTCGGGCTTCGCCCGCTGTTTGCTGCCAGCGTCAACTAAGCGTCAACTGGCGGAGGCGAGCAGCTCTTCATCGAAGGTTTCTCCTTCGCCGGCGCCCTGGAACTCGACTCCCATGGGAGCTTGATGAAGACGCCCGTCGCCGGCCTTCAAGTAGGCGCTGGCTGGGGCTCTTGAGCCGGCTGACGCTGCAGCAGCCGGTGGAGGATGGCGGTCGGCGTGGCGCTGGCGCTCCTGCTGCGCCTCGGGGCCGTCGGTCGCGATCGCCAGACCCTCGCCCGGCTTCTGTGGCGGCAGCCGTGGCCTCTTTTTGGCGAGCTCGTCGGAGCCGGCTTCTTCTTCTTCCACGGCGGCTTCACGTCGGTGTTGCCAAGACGCCGTCCTCCTCGCCGGCGGCCTCGGTCTCCATCGGCTCTGTGGCGGACGGATGAAGAAAGTCAAGCAAATAGTCAAAGACAAAATCAGAAGAAGAAAAACACAAGGGAAGTGATCAGGCAAGAAGGTTACCTGCACCGGGGGCTGCGGTCATGGTCTCCGCCGCCAAGGGATCGCTGGTGCCGTCCCTTGCCGAAGGGCTGCCCCTTGCTGGAGAAGGCTCCCTTGCCAGAGAAGGCTCCCTTGCCGGAGAAGGCTCCCTTGCCGGGGAGCGCTCCCTTGCCGGGGAATCCACCCTTGGCGGGCGTGGTCGAGCGAAGGAGGCTGCTCTGCTTCTACACAAGTCAACAGTCGAGATATCGGCAAAGGAAAAAGCACCCATGCTTGGCGAACAGCAAAAAATAGACCATATACTTCTGTTTGGGGGCTGCTTTGAAGGAGAGTTGCCTCACCGGCAAGGTTGTCTCGGACGTGCCTCCTGCCCGTCAGCGGTGGGCTCGTCCTCGGCGACAATCACCGGGGTCTTGGCCTCTTCGACATCCTCTCGGGCCAGCGTCACGAAAAGGAATGGATTGAGTAAAGCGGATCGAGATACAAGACAAGGCAACAAATCGAAGAATTACAAGCACAACAAGGAATCTTACTCTTCCTCTTCCTCGTCCGAGCTGAGTGCGGAGAGGTCGAATTCTGGCCCGCCTCCGGTACGACGAGGCGGAGGAGTGGGCTCCCTTGGACGCTTGGCGGGAGCGGGACCGGTGGCCTGCGAGGGCCCTCCCCACTGCCGCAGCGGTGTGAGGTGCTCCTGCTGCACAAAGTGCTTGCCAGCGGTGGAGCGCTGGGCCCCGGCGCCGTGGCTGTTGGCCCGTCTGCCGCCCGCTGCGTCTCCGCCCTGCTAAGACGCCTTCTTGGTGGAGCCGGTGGCTCCGCTCGCGGCAAGCTGCTTGAAGGTGGAGAGGATGCGCCCTCGGCGGGCTCGCTCGACTCGGCCTCAGGCTCGGCAAGCTCTTCCTCGCCGGCGAACTCCTTTCGCTCGACAAGGCTCGCCGCCTCGGCTGCCTCTGCCTCCTCCACAGTGAAACCAAACTCGCCCGCGGCAGCGGCTGCTGCCGCCTCTTCGACCCTGGTGGCGATGCGCTGCATCTCGTCGTCAGTGGTGTCGCGGGTGAGGCCCCTCTGCTCATTGGGGCGGACCGGCATCTCTACCAGCTTGTCGAAGAACTGCCGCACGACGTCGTCTGCCGGCTCTTGCCAAGTGGGGACAATTCCGTGGGAGTCACTGGCGGCATCATTGCACGGATGCGGTCAAGCGGCGAGTTGTTGCCACGGCGGAAAAGACGCCCCTCGGCAACCTAAACATCTCCGGATGATCAGGATCAGGCTTGAACAGCTCTATGAGCATTGCGTCAAGCTCCAAGACGGTGAAGTTGAAGTTGAGGCCTGGGCGCAGCCTCATGATGTCTGCTGCGTTCTGGAATTCCCAGGCAGGTCTCCTTCTCTCCTGCAAGGGGGTGATGCGGCGGCGAAGAAAGTCTGCGCCAACAGTCCCCTGATGGAGTCCGGCAAGTCTCGAGGCGGAGGATTCGGGTAATCGCGATCTTCAGCCTAAGCGTCCTCCGGGGCAGATTGATCTGATCATTGCCGGCGTACTCTCACTGGGGTTTTGGCGCCGAGTGGTAAAAGGCTGCAGAGTTCTCCTCAACGATCCAGCACCAATCTGCCCTCCACTCCTCCCATTTGCTACGAAGCTCTCCCTCCAGATAGGCCTCCTTCTTGCCGACCCTAGAGACCCAAGCAATTCCTCCGCAAGGGGCTCTCCTCTCTCGGCTCGGGGGCAAAAGAAGTGACGGAAAAGAGCTACATTTGGGTGGACTCCGACAAAGTTTTCGCAGATGTCTGAAAACCGCCATGGTCGAAGCGGCGTTGGGGTGAAATCAAGGAGGCGGAACCCGTAGGTGTTCATAATGTCGCAAAAGAACTTCAGAGAAGGCGGGAAGAGCCCGCAGATGAAGAAGAGCGCGAAGAAGGATACCCGTCGGGGCCAGTTCTGCGGCAGCGGCGGGGAGTACCGCCGTTCAGCGGATCTTGGCGCGTCTCCGTCGACCGGAAGAGGTAGTAGTTCTCCCTCGGCTCCCTCGCGCCCGAGCTGAGGGGAAAAGGCAACTTCGCTCCTTCCGCAACGCCGCAAGCCGCAGCGCCTCGGCCGACTTCACAGTCTTCCCCTTGTCGACTTTCGGGCCCATGGCGGAGGCGATGGAGGAGATCGACGGCGTTGAGTGTGCTGGCGGCGATGGGGGGCGGAGCGCTGCTCTCTTTTCAGCCTCGAGAGGAAGGGGAGCAGCGGTGGTTTTCGATGGGACAACAAGCGGCAAGGTAGGCGGCGTGCCCTGCTTCCCTGCTTATAAAGGGGAGGCGGGCGTTCGATTTCTGAATAAAGAAACCCCACGACCTCGCCCACGATCTCTCACGGCGCCACGTTCGGTGCGTGCCGTTCGTGGGGGCGTGGTGGGTCGAGGTGAGTTATGGTGTGACCCGAGCCGCGTGTGCCCGTGCCTGTTTTGCGCTGGCCCAACAACGCCGACACCGTGTGTGGCCCGAGCCGAGGCTCTGTCGGTGTACTAGAGTAGGGGTACCCTAGTATCCCGAACTTGTGCGCAGGCGATTCTGATCCTCAGCGGCAAGGCTTACCGGGTGACCGCCAAGGTCCTCCGTGGTTCCTTTGGAGCCATTCAAGAACAAAATATTCAAGCCAGGGAGGCAAGGCCCCGGCAAGAGGAGCTTTCCGGGAAGGCTACCCAAGGCACATAGGAGACAAGGCCCCGGCAAGAGGAGCTTGCCGGGAAGGCCCGGTGAGCGACAAGCTTCCGGGCGCGACAAGATAATAACCGCGGCAAGGCGCTTGCCGCGGCAGACCACCTCTCTGTACCTACGCTCCAGCGCATCCACTAACGTGTCGCCCTGGGGCCTTTCCATGCGCGTGTGGCGAGGGGCTGTGCAGCCAGCGGTGCGAGGTGGCAAGCAGCGCTGACAAGTTTGCCATCGTGGCGAACGGTGGCGCCCCTGACGGTCCCTGTTTGCACTGTTAGGGCGACTAGACGGGCATTTAATGCCTTTGTCCCCTGCCGTCAGGGTTAGGTATATTACACTGTACACTGTACAAGTAGGTGTACCAACCACTAGTTTTACATTTGTACCCCCGTCTACGTTGCCACCTGTCGGAGCCCCTTTGAGCATATAAAAGGAGGCCCATGCGCAACGTAGAGGGGGGTTCGAACACTCTCACGCTAGGTCTCGTTAGCAGCTGGAGTATCTTTGTAGCTCTCGGCGCTCCCTAGCAAGAACACAATACAAACCGGACATGCAGCGATGGGAGTGTTATCTCTCCGAGAGCTCGGCTAGGTAAAACCTCTCGCGTGCTTCGCCTCGATCTGCTCTTCGTGCGACCTCCGCTCCCCGCCGAACCGAAAGGGGCCCAGTCCGCCGGCCCCATAGGTGTTCGTGGGCCAGATCAGCCTGCCCCGACATCGGGCATTTGAGGAAGCCCATCATCGGAATATACAAGCCAAGTTCTTTAATGAAAATTCCCACTAGTATATGAAAGTGAAAGCATAGAAGACTCTCCCTATGAAGAACATGGTGCTACTTTGAAGCACAAGTATGGTAAAAGGATAGTAACATTGCCCCTTATCTCTTTCTCTCATTTTTTATTTTATTATTTTTATTTTTTTTCTTTTATTTTTTTGGTGGGCTTCTTGGGCCTCCTTTTTTTATTTGGGCTTCTTTGGCCTGTTTTATTTTTCATAAAGTTCGGAGTCTCATCCCGACTTGTGGGGGAATCATAGTCTCCTTCATCCTTTCCTCACTGGGGCAATGCTCTAATAATGATGATCATCACACTTTTATTTACTTACAACTCAATATTACAACTCATAACGCGAGATACAGTATGGAGTCTCAGAACGCGGCCGTCCAAAACATCATGCTAGCTATCTTAAGATCATGCAAAGCAATATGACAATGAATGCCCAAGCCATGTATATGATGATGATGAAAGTTGCATGGCAATATATCTGGGGATGGCTATGGAAATGCCATAATAGGTAGGTATGGTGGCTGTTTTGAGGAAGATATAAGGAGGCTTATGTGTGATAGAGCGTATCGTATCACGGGGTTTGGATGCACCGTGAAGTTTGCACCAACTCTCAAGGTGAGAAAGGGCAATGCACGGTACCGAAGAGGCTAGCAATGATGGAAAGGTAAAAGTGCATATAATCCATGGACTCAACATTAGTCATAAAGAACTCATATACTTACTGCAAAAAATCTACAAGCCATTGAAAACAAAGTACTACGCGCATGCTCCTAGGGGGATAAATTGGTAGGAAAAGACCATCGCTCGTCCCCGACCGCCACTCATAAGGAAGACAATCAATAAATAAAATTGTGCTCCAACTTCATCAAAAAGCGGTTCACCATACGTGCATGCTACGGGAATCACAAACCTCAACACAAGTATTTCTACTAATCCACAACCACCCACTAGCATGACTCTAATATCACCACCTTTATATCGCAAAACTATTGCAAGGAATCAAACATATCATATTCAGCGATCTACAAGTTTATGTAGGATTTTATGACTAACCATGTGAATGACCAATTCATGTCATCTCTCTAAATAGATATAAGTGAAGAAAGAGAGTTTAATTCTTTCTACAAAAGATATGCCCATGCTCTAACAAATATAAGTGAAGCAAAAGAGCATTCTACAAATGGCGGTTGTCTAAGTGAAGAGAAACAGGCAATCCAAACTTCAAATGATATAAGTGAAGCACACGAAGCGTTCTATAAAGCCATACTCAAAAGATATAAGTGAAGTGCATAGAGAATTCTATAAATCAACCAAGGACCATCTCATACCAGCATGGTGCATAAAAGAAAAATGAAAACTAAATGCAAAAGACGCTCCAAGATTGCACATATCGCATGAACGAAACGAATCCGAAAACATACCGATACTTGTTGAAGAAAGAGGATGCCTTCCGGGGCATCCCCAAGCTTAGACGCTTGAGTCTCCTTGAATATTTACTTGGGGTGCCTTGGGCATCCCCAAGCTTGAGCTCTTGCCTCTCTTCCTTCTTCTCACATCGAGACCTTCTCGATCATCGAACACTTCATCCACACAAAACTTCAACAGAAAACTCGGTAAGATCCGTTAGTATAATAAAGCAAATCACTACTCTATGTACTGTTGCAAACCAATTAATATTTTGTTTTTTCATTGTGTATACTGTATAACTTTTTCATGGCTTAATCCACTGATATAAATCGATAGTTTCATCAAAACAAGCAAACTATGCATCAAAAATAGAATCTGTCTAAAACAGAATAGTCTGTAATAATCTGAACATTCACCATACTTATGATACTTGAAAAAATTCTGCACAAATAAATAAAAATAAACAATTTTTATAGAAAGACAGTGCAAAAAGAATCAGAACCATTTGACGTCCAGTAAAAAATTAAAAATCGCCTACTGACCCAAAGTTTACATCACGCACCGCACAAACCAACAAGCATTGTAAACATCCTAAAGGCAAACCTTGGCACATTATTTTTATAATACAATGGAATTGTACAAGGGGGTAATTATTTTGTTGAAAAGTTTCTGTAATCAAGATTCACAAAGTTTCTGTGAGCATGAACAAAGTTCAAGGCTAGCTCCCACTTCAACAAAGCTTGTCTTTCTCACTTTCTCTTTTCTTTCTGGAAAGTTTTGGGTTCCCCTCTTTATTTTTGTTGTTTTAAACTATATGAAAACACTCAACAGAAATAAATGACTCTCTAAAACTTTCGGTTTGTCTCCCTGGCAGCGCTTTCTTTAAAGCCATTAAGCTAGGCATATAGTGCTCAAGTAGTGAATCCACCCGGATCCCAAGGTATATCAAAGCCAATTTTAATTAGAAATGATTTGTAATTTAGTAGTGAGCACAAAGTAACATATATCATGTAATGACAAAGTCTAACTCTCTTCCTATGCATCGGCATGTCATAAAAGAACAATTCATGCACACATAGTAAAGGCCAATGCATAGTATAAACAGTTTCTTGCAATTTTATTGTATTGGAAACGTAGAGATGTGGAGATATAGTTCCTCTCTCATAATAATTGCAAGTAGGAGCAGAAAGCACATGCATATTATACTCATCAAAATCATCATGTGCAACGGTAAGAGGCAACCCATCAATATAATCCTTAATAAAAGCAAACTTCTCCGATATAGTGTAGTTGGGAGAATTCAAAAAGATAATAGGACTATCATGCGTGGGTGCAATAGAAACAATTTCATTCATAACATAAGGAACTATAGAAAGTTCATCTCCGTAAGCATAATTCATATTGGCATCTTGGCCACAAGCATAGCAAGCATCATCAAAAAGGGATATTTCAAAAAAATCATAGGGATCATAATAGTCATCATAGCAATCATCCTTCGGTAAGCATGAAGGCGAACTAAACAATGTATGAATTGAAGAGTTACTCTCATTAGAAGGTGGGCACGAGTGATCAATCCGCTCTTCCTCCTTTTGTTCTTCGCTCTCCTCCTCATCTTTTTCATCCAATGAGCTCACAGTTTCATCAATTTCTTCTTCCATAGGCTCCTGCAAAATATTAGTCTCTTCTTGGACAGCGGAGACTTACTCAATAAGTGCATTAATTTCGTAATTGTATTCATAATTCTCATAACAATATTTCAGGATAGCAAAATTTTCAGATCTATAAACAGCATCATCAAAATCTTCAAACTCTTTACACATAGATTCAATTTCATAAGCACCCATAAAAGCAACAAATTCTTCTATTCGTTCCACATCATAGTAATCATATATACCATTAGCATAAGAAGCTAAGGTTTTATTATCATTAAATTTGCATGAAAAGGGAAGGTGTGGAGCCTTCATCCTAGAGCAACAAGTATAATCATAACTCACGCATAGTTGCCAAGCATACCACTTCAATATATGAATTTGATCCCATAATAGTTTCCCTTTTGTGTTAAGTGATAATCCCTAAAGTATTCACGTTGATCCAACGTTACTCCCATTACATAGTTGAATGGGGTTTTCTCAGGATTATTAAAGTAGTACATAATATCTTTCACATAACCAACATCGAGGGTTTTAGGAGGTTCCCCATCTCCATGAGCAGCAAGTACACCTAATTTTTTTGGTATTTTGTGTTCCATATCCATAACTAAAGATAAAGAACAACTAAGAATAGCAAATAAAAATTATTTAGTGATAAAGCAAACAAGCACACACGAGAATATTCACCCCACGCTATTGCTCCCCAGCAACGGCGCCAGAAAAAGGTCTTGATAACCCACAAGTATATGGGATAAATTGTAGCCTCTTTCGATAAGTAAGAGTGTCGAACCCAACGAGGAGCTAAAGGTAGAACAAATATTCCCTCAAGTTCTATCGACCACCAATACAACTCTACGCACACTTGACGTTCGCTTTACCGGAAACAAGTATGAAACTAGAAGTACTTTGTAGGTGTTTTTGGATAGGTTTGCAAGATAATAAAGAGCGCGTAAGTAAAAAGTAGGGGCTTTTTAGATAAAGACACAACTAAATTAGTTTTAGTAAAGAGTTTGTTGTCACGAGAAAGTTATTTGTCCCTAGGCAATCGATAACTAGACCGCTAATCATTATTGCAATTTTATTTGAGGGAGAGGCATAAGCTAACATACTTTCTATACTTGGATCATATGCACTTATGATTGGAACTCTAGCAAGCATCTGTAACTACTAAAGATCATTAAGGTAAAACCCAACCATAGCATTAAAGTATCAAGTCCCCTTTATCCCATACACAAACAACCTACTTACTCGGGTCTGTGCTTCTGTCACTCACGCCACCCACCATAAGCAAATCATGAACATATTGCAAACCCTACATCGGGGATCCCTCACACTTGCGCGACACGGTGAGCACCATAGGACAACACCAATAATAAAACATGCAACTCAAACCAATCTTGATCATCAAATAGCCATTAGGACAAAACCGATCTGCTCAAACATCATAGGATAGCCATACATCATTGGGAAATAATATATAGCGTTGAGCACCATGTTTAAGTAGATTACAACGGGTAAGAGAGAGGTTACACCGCTGCATAGAGGGGGGAAGAGTTGGTGATGATGGCGATGAAGTTGTTGGTGAAGATGACGGTGATGATGATGGCCCCGGCCCTTTCGGTATCCACCGGAAGCAAGGGGGAGAGGGCCCCCATTCTTCTTCTTCTTCTTCTTCCTTGACCTCCTCCCTAGATGGGAGAAGGGTTTCCCCTCTGGTCCTTGGCTCCCATGGCGTGGGAGGGGTGAGAGCCCCTCCGAGATTGGATCTATCTCTCTGTCTCTCTCTGTTTCTGCCTTCTCAGATTCTACCCCTTCACCGTTTCTTTAATATCCGGAGATCCGTAACTCCGATTGGGGTGAATCTTTCGCCTAGATTTTTCTCGTAAAATTAGCTTTCTTGCGGCAAAAGAAGAGCGTCAGCCGCCTTACGGGGGCCGCAGGAGAGTCCAGAGCGCGCCTGCCTCCCTGGGGCGCTCCCCCTATCTCCTGGCCCCCTCGGGCACCGTCTCGCGTTGATGTTACTTCCCAAAAATAATAAATATTCCAAAATAATTCTCCGTCCGTTTTTATCCCGTTTGGACTCCATTTGATATGGGGTTTCTGCGAAACATAAAACATGCAATGTATATGAACTGCACTTTGAGCCTTTGGATCAGTATGTTAGTCCAAAAAATAGTATAAAAAGTTCCCAAAAGTATATGAAAGTTGAAGAATATTGGCATGGAACAATCAAAAATTGTAGATACGACGGAGACGTATCAAGCACCACAGAATACCGATTGTGATGGCAATGCGAGCACAAACGAGTTGCAAGGATGCAGCGTCTGGGTGACTCCCTATCCCTGATGTTTTCTAGGTCGTGTGGGAAGGCCCCCCTATCGCAGTCACTCACTTGGCGACGGTTCCAAATGTCGTCGCGGAAAGGGGTTAAAAACCATTTGTATAGCACCTCACTGTACCAGTGTAGATATGTCTTTTATAACCATAGAATACCTGAATAGTCTAGTCAATGGATGGGAAGAACCACTTACCTCAACTTGATGCATTCAAGGAGTCTGAGTGGTTCAGCGTAGACTTTAAGGAGTGCGAGCCTTAAAATTAGCTTCCCTGTGTCATTTGTAGTGCACATAAAATCCAAATGTTGTTAGAATTTAGCATCATAATAATCATAAACTATTGGAATTGCTGATAGTTTCGGTTTTAACCTAATGTCTCGATAACTAAGGCGAGTATGCCAAGTTTGTCATGTGCAAGACACTCTGGAAAACTATCTCGTATGCAACATGTGCTACGGGTTGAGTCATATGTGTAGTACAATCCAGATGATACACAGAGAATGTTCTTTCCATATCCGCTGCATATGGTAAAGAGAAGTTATTTCTCTTTGTTATCATCATAAGTTTCGCTATCGAAACTATTTTGACGGATACCTCCATAATTTGGTAGGGTACGAGTTAAACCTAGGAAGCAATAAAGCATCCCGATGTTACTCGCGTACCCACAGGGGTAGTACATATGACTCGAGTTGAGCCAACAAATACCTCATCGCGTATAGCGATTTTAAAATATCTCCTTTCTCTCAATGAGAGTGGAAACATTGGACTTCCCTGAGTATAGTGTTTGTGGTGCATATGTCCACAAGGCACATATCATTTTTCATCGGATTGACTCCCGTAGAAATCTATATATAGACATGAAGATTCTCATTATGAAAATCACTGTCAGATATATAGAATACATACAAATGTATTTGTACCAAAGTGCTGATACAATATATTGTGATATACGATATATGATGACAACAATACTTATGCTGTTATTAAAACATCAGAAATGGACATAAATTATGTTGACTGCTCAGGAGATCAAGAGACTAGTCATAGTATCGAAACATGTTGGTTGAGGCATATTCAACCATCACGTTCTCCGTGCCCATAGGGTCCGGTGATGTCGGGTTGAAGTTTGAAGTGAGCTTCAAACCTTTGCCGTTGAGGTCCTCCATGTCCCAAGGTTTGCTAATAGAGAATCTTATGATGTATAAGACAACATATTTTTCTTCTGTTAGCAGTGTGATTCGGACTCACAAGACATAAGAGCGATCATGATGTCCATGGCCCAGGTAGGGCTTCAGTGGCCATTGAGGGTGAATGCCTCACATTCTCTAGCCACCGGTTACCAGAGATAATTAATTTACTATCAGTAAATTAAAGACCATCATGGTTGATGTTGTAATCCCCCCCTGCGTCGCCCTCCTCTGGCGACACGGGGGGAACCCTAGCCGCCGTCGCTAGCAACCTTCCCCGCAGCCCTCTCCCGCATCACCGTCGCCAGAGGGCCGGCCCGGCTTGCCGCGGGCCCAGGAAAAGGTGGCGGCGAAGCGAATCCGCGTGCCCCGCCCTCGACCACCCCCACGCCGCCCCTACTGCGGCGGTGCCGCCCCTTCCCCTTTGTCGGCGACAGTGGATCCGGTCCCATGGCACAGCCTCAGCGTCTCTGGTCAAGCGCCACCCACGTCGTCCTCGACGCCGCGCATACTCCCGCACCGCGCCTCCACCCCTCGGCCCGCGACCGGGATCCTCCCGGGCGATTCTCGGCGCCCTTACTAGCTGCGCATGAGCACTGCCCGGCCGTGGCGACCGGCGCTCTGGCCACTACCATGGGTGCCACCCCCTGCAACTCCTCATCCCTCCCATGGCCTCGTTTCGGCCAGCCGTGGTTGGGTCTTAGGCCTGTGGACGGTTACAGGTGCATTCGCGGTCTGCCTCCTGTGCAGGCGGCCCCCTCATCTCCGGCGACCTTCCTCCCCTCCCGAGTCGCGGTGGCGGCTCCCGTGTGGAGGCGGCGACGCATCTACGGTTGTGGCTGGCACTAGTCTTCTCGCGGTGTTCCTTGTCGGTGTTGTTGGCCCGGCAGCCTCAGGCCCGCGTCTCTCCGGTGTTCCTCGCTGCCGGCGTCCGCTACCTGGCAACTGCGGCCTTGGCGGCTAGGTAGCTGCGTCCCTTCCAGCTCACCTTGCTTGCCGATGTCCCGACGGCTAAGGTAATAGCAGTTTGGATCTGCGTCCTCCAGTCCTCGCTTCTTTGGCGTTCTTTGGGCGCCGTCGCCCAGTACCCCAGCGTGGTTCGCCTCGTCGCCCGCCCTACCCAGTACGCCTCAAAGCTTCCCCCTTTTGCCTAATCCTACGCTCGTGGATTCGGAGGAGGTGCCACCCTCCGACGGCAGGTGCAGCCCGCCTACCCCTTCCTGACATGGTGGTTTCGACTAGCGTTGGCCTCCCCATCTACGTTTTCGGATTTGGCGGCTATGGGATTGGTCAACTTTAGGCCAGGGAGAGATCCCTGCTCGGCTTGCCGGTGCTGGCAGCGACGGTGCCCGCAGTTGTCGTGTCCTTCTTGGAGGCGCTGCCAAGGCCTTCATCTTAGCCCCTCTTCGAGCTCGGGGGAAACCCTAGGTCCGGGTCCCCCGGACCGGATAGTGGCGATGTCCTGGCGTCATCTTCCTTCCTGAAGGCACTATCTTGCTCGCTCGAGGTGTCCCCGTTTTCGGCTCGGACGATGGTGGAATTCTTGTTGGTTTGGCATTACCATTCTTGGCTAGGGTCTGGCTGATTTAGCTGTGTTGTATCCACTCATCCCCTGTCTCTCTGCTCTGGGCACCATGTACACGCCTTCCTGCGTTCGTGTTATGTGTTGTACCCCTTTTGTACTCATTCTACTTCTTTCTATCAATGCAATGATACGCAAGCTTTGCGTATTCGCAAAAAATGGTTGATGTTGTAATGAAAATTTAATGAGATTTCAAGAAGTTGGCTTGAAATCATTAGTGTGAATATCAAATTGCTAAGTATGACACCTTGAAGATAATCTGCAAAACGGAGTAGATCTCGCAACACTAGAGAGTATAATCAGATGAAATCAATAGATACTCACTCGTAATGCCTTATGCCATGTCTTAGTAAAATGTGCGGGAGAGCACTTTGTAAAGCAGGCAATCATAATGTCAAATTGACAAAATGTAGGCTTTAACAGTAGTCATTGATAAGCTGTGTAGGCAGTAGATCAATATGACTACCTTGTGCTCCCAAGCATCAATTTGACAAAAATCACTCTGTATTTTGCGTATCAATTCTTGCTCGTATTAAGTCAAAAGACTCAATGAAGATGAATTTATTTTTATTTGCAAGAAATTAGAAATCTCAATTGCAAATAGTGGATGTAAATAATCTCAACATATAGGAAGTACATGGAAATATATTACACCACACTTCATTCTGGAATACGAAGTACTCAATAGAAATACAGTATTAATGTTTTGATAGAGAAAATTAATTTCAATCACAATGAGATTATTTTGCGACAGAAAATATTTCTCAATTGCAAATCAACAGTGTTGTGTGAGGAAACTTAATCTCAATCATAAAACAATGTCGTTCTACTGATAAAGAACATGTTATACATCAATCAAATAACAGCCACACATTTCTAGAATTTTAAAACTCTACAGAAAATGGACTAAATGCAGATGTATACATGGCTTAAACGTATAAGTGTTAATCAATAACACTAGTAGTTGGACCAAGCTGCAATAATCTGAAAAAGTTGTTGACCTGAATGCAACATGAGGAAGAGATAAGGTTCCCTTCCTCTTCGTTGGTGTTGTTCTGTGCATACGAATCGATTGATTCAACCAGTTGCTCAGTTCAACACAGAGACCACGCCACTGTGCATCTCTTCCACACCGGAGGGCGCAAAGCTGGAGCTGCCTCCTCACCGGGTGGAGCCAGGACGAGGGCTGTGGTTGCGGACGTCGCTGCCCGTTTTCCATCACCGTGCAGTGCGTTGGGCGCGATCTGCCACCTCCGAGCATGGGGTTGCCACGCCTCGCGTGCCTGAGGGCCCGTGCGCTATGAGATGGAGGCTGCCTCCGCGCTGGGAGGTCGAGGCTATGCCACCACGCGCCGGTTGGAGGAAGAAGCGCAGCGCCAAGGGCCACCCCCGCGTGGGGGGCGTCATGGCATGGAGTCGGGGTGGAGGGCCTGTCGCAGGCCACCGTGTTTCTTCGCGTGAAGACATCATCGTGGGGAGCCACTTCAAGAGGCCGCATACGCGCGAGGACCTGGTCGCTGGCGCTGCCACCGATGCGGGGCTTCGCACCGTGTTGAACATATCTTATGCATGTATCTGTTAGGATAATCTCCTATCGGCTCCGTCTTTAGTTTCTTTATATAGATAAGGCTGAGGGCTGTTTTTGTACTTTATATACGTGCATCGTGCACCCGATCAATACATCGAGAGTTGCATTGCCTTCAACATGGTATCAGTTTCCCTTCTGATCCAACCCTAGCTTTCGCTCCTAGCCGCCGCCGCCGCCGCCGCATCCTCAACCCGCCGTCGTGTGCGCCTTCCCATCCCGATCCCTCTCCCTCTCCCGAGCCGTCTCCCTACCCGACCTCCCTCTCCCTCCCGAGCCGCCTCCCTACCTAGCCGCACCGCCTCCCTACCCAGCCGCGCCGCCACCACCCCCTCGGTCGTCGTGCCGAATCCATGGCCTCTCCCCATGCCGCCGCCTCCCTTCCCTCCAACCCCTTCGAAGGTTCGTCCCCTCCCCCGGTGGAAGTCGTTCGCGATCTCGACATCTTCGCCCGCGTGCCCGTCGTCCTCGACTACGCCAACTCCACCTACTACGCCTGGAAGACTTACTTCTCCCTCGTCTTCCGCGAGTACCACCTCATCGATCACGTCGATGGCTCCGTCGACTCCGACCTCATGTTCGCGGATGACGACTGGCTGACCATCGACGGCACCATCACTTGTTGGCTGTACCAAATCATCTCCAAGGACATCTTCCACACCATCGTTTGCGACACTGATGACGCGCAGACGGTGTGGGCAAAGCTGAACGGGCTCTTCCTCGACAACGCCCTCCAGCGCCGCGTGTTCTTTCAGCAGGAATTTTTTGGCTGCCATCAGCTTGACTCTCTGTTGACGATTATTGCATGCGCATTAAGAAACTTCCTGACAAACTTCGCGATCTTGGGGAGCGGGTCTCCGACGACCTCCTCCTCAGCACGCTCACCGCCGGCCTGAACGAAGAGTTCAGCAACACGGCCTCCAACCTCACATTCCTCCCGGACCTGACCTTTCCTCGGGTTGTGGCCTATGTTCGGTTGGAGGAGAGGAGAATGAAGATGGTAAAGTCCCAGGCCACGCACACGGCTCTCGCTGCGGGCACCTCCCGCGCTGCTCCTCCCACGGCTCCGCAGCCGGCGCGGCCTCCGCCGCCACCGCCGGCGTCCTACTTCCAAGCGCCACCACCACCGGTCTACCAGCCGCCGCCCCCTGCCCCTGCTCGTCGCCCGGCCACAAGAAGCAACAACAACAAAGCGGCGGGCACCGGCCAAGAAGAATGGCCCGGCCCCCTGGGCCGCTGCGACCAACTCTTGGACGGGGTTGGTCCATGCGTACACGATGCCCGTGCTGCGGGCCCCCGTACCGGCTGGGATCCTCGGCCCCCGCCCCAGCGTGCATCAGGCGCTGTTCGCCACCCCGGGTGGCTACCCCGTCACGGCGCCCACGTACGCCGCCCCGGGCGGCTACCCCACGGCCATGCATGGCTACCCCGCGGCCCTGCCCGCCTACCCCGCCGCCCCTCCGGCCGCGGCCGCCGCACTCCCGCCGGCTCCTTGGGATCCGGCCCTCCTTGCGGCGCTTCATTCCGCCCCTACACCCAACACATACACCGGAGGCAGCGACTAGTATATGGACACCGGGGCTACCGCCCACATGACTTCCAATCCTGGTAACCTCAACTCCGTATATCCAGTTTCTACCGCATGTTGTATCACTGTTGGGGACGGTTCCTCCCTTCCCATTAATCATGTCGGTCATGGTTCTTTTCCGTTTAACTCTACGCCTATACACATGTCTAATGTCTTAGTTTCACCTGAGTTAGTCACCAATCTTGTTTCCGTTCGTTCTCTTACACGTGAAAATCCTATAACTGTTGAATTTGACGAAGTGGGTTTTTCTGTCAAGGACGCCCGTACCCGGATTGTGCTCAACCGATGTGACAACCCGGACGGCCTCTACCCGGTGAACTCCACCAACACCTCCACATCCGCTCCAGTCGCTCTCTCCGCTACGGTGGACCTTTGGCATGCTTGATGTCTACTACACAACCTTCTTCTTGTAGACATTGTTGGGCCTGCAAGTGCACAGGTTTGTAGGACAGTAGCAAATTTCCCTCAAGTGGATGACCTAAGGTTTATCAATCCGTGGGAGGCGTAGGATGAAGATGGTCTCTCTCAAGCAACCCTGCAACCAAATAACAAAGAGTCTCTTGTATCCCCAACACACCCAATACAATGGTAAATTGTATAGGTGCACTAGTTCGGCGAAGAGATGGTGATACAAGTGCAATATGGATAGTAGATATAGGTTTTGGTAATCTGAAAATATAAAAACAGCAAGGTAACAAGTGGTAAAAGTGAGCACAAACGGTATTGCAATGATAGGAAACAAGGCCTAGGGTTCATACTTTCACTAGTGCAAGTTCTCTCAACAATAATAGCCCTCAACATGCAACAAAGAGTCACTCCAAAGACATT
The DNA here is from genome assembly GCA_021605145.1 of Aegilops bicornis. NCBI lineage: Eukaryota > Viridiplantae > Streptophyta > Magnoliopsida > Poales > Poaceae > Aegilops > Aegilops bicornis. The sequence goes on along the minus strand of CM038672.1, from coordinate 338,605,259 downwards.
AATAGCGGAGAACAAACGTAGAGATTATGGTCGGGTACGAAACCACCACAAAGTTATTCTTTCGGATCAATCTATAAAAGAGTTCGTACTAGAATAACACCTTAAGATACAAATCAACCAAAACCCTAATGTCACCTAGATACTCCATTGTCACCTCAAGTATCCATGGGCATGATTATACGATATGCATCACACAATCTCAGATTCATCCAACCAACATAAAAGTACTTCAAAGAGTGCCCCAAAGTTTCTACCGGAGAGTCAAGAACGTGTGCCAACCCCTATGCATAGGTTCCCAATGTCACGAAACCCGCAAGTTGATCACCAAAACATACATCAAGTGGCACATGATATCCCATTGTCACCACAGATAATCACGGCAAGACATACATCAAGTGTTCTCATAAAGACTCAATCCGATAAGATAACTTCAAAAGGGAAACTCAATTCATCACAAGAGAGTAGAGGGGGAGAAACATCATAAGATCCAACTACAATAGCAAAGCTCGGGATACATCAAGATCGTGCCATAGAGGAACACGAGAGAGAACACGATAGAGAGAGATCAAACACATAGCTACTGGTACATACCCTTAGCCCCAAGGGTGAACTACTCCCTCCTCGTCATGGATAGCGCCGGGATGATGAACATGGCCACCGGAGATGGATCCCCCCTCCGGCAGGGTACCGGAAAGGGGCCCCGATTGGTTTTTGGTGGTTCTGGAGGCTTGCGGCGGCGGAACTCCCGATCTAATCTCTGTTCTGGAAGTTTTAGGGTACGTAGGTATATATGGGTGAAAGGAGTGCGTCGGTGGACCTCGGGGCCCACGAGGCGAGGCGCCCGAGGGGTGGGCGCGCCCACCCTCGTGAGCTCCTCCCGTATCTTCGACGTGGGGTCCAAGTCCATCAAGTGGGTTTGCTTCCAAAATAACTTCTCCAGCTTGATTTCGTTCGTTTTGACTCCATCGATATTCCTTTTCCTCAAAACACTGAAATAGGCATAAAACAAAGAATCTGGGCTGGGCCTCCGGTTAATAGGTTAGTCCCAAAAATAATATAAAAGTGGATAATAAAGCCCAATATTGCCTAAAACAGTAGATAATATAGCATGGAGCAATCAAAAATTATAGATACATTGGAGACGTATCAATGCTCGGCTGGGACATCCGAACCCGGCCACCCTTCGTCATATTCTTAGGACTTTTTCATTCACGTGTAATAAAACCGATAATCATACTTGTCATGCTTGTCGTCCAGGCAAGCACGTCAGTCTTCCATTTAGTGCGTCATCATCGGTGGCGTCGTATCCATTTGAGTTGATTCATAGTGACTTGTGGACATCTCCTGTTGCCAGTAATACGGGTTTTTATACTATCTTGTCATACTTGATGATTTTTCGCACTATGTGTGGACCTTCCCGTTGCGGAGAAAACCCGATGCACTCTCCGTTCTCACTAGCTTTTACTCCTATGTTGCTACGCAGTTTGGGCGTCCTTCATGCCTTACAGACTGACAACGGGAAGGAGTTCGACAACGTCGGGGTTCGCACCCTCCTTGCCACACATGGCACGATTCTTCATCTCACTTGCCCGTATACCTCGCAACAAAATGGTCGCGCTGAACGGATCCTTCGCACCCTCAATGATTGTGTGCGCACTCTTCTCTTCCACGCTAATGTCCCGCCCCGGTTTTGGCCGGACGCTCTCTCCACCGCCTCCCTCCTCATCAACATTCGTCCGAGTCGTGCTCATGGGAACTTTGCACCACATCATCTCCTCTTCGGTAGCCCTCCCTCCTATGATGATCTTAGTGTTTTTGGGTGTCTCTGTTATCCTAGCATCGCCTCCACTACTCCTCATAAACTCGCACCTCGCTGCGTGGCATGCATCATTCTCGGATACCCACCAAACACCAAAGGCTATCGTTCCTATGATCCGGTTTCCCACCGAGTTTTCACTTCACGGCACGTTTACTTTGACGAGAGGTCTTTTCCTTTTCACCAGGTACTGCCGCCGGTCCACTCGCCATCGTCACCCGCGCCTCCTAGCACCCCTCGAGGCGGCCACTCACTTGCGCTCGGGCCCCCTCACGGCTGCGGTCCCCCTGCAGCGTGGGCCTCCCCTGGCTTCGGTGCTCCCGCCGCGCCTGAGCCAACCGTCTGGGTCCGTGGCATCGTACCTGGCCCCGTCACACGCCGCCCCAGGCTCTCCCGTCGGCCTGGCTGCTTCCTCGCCGACGGCCATGGTGCCACCGACTCCTGTTGATTCCGTAGCCCGGTCAGCGAGCGCATCTCATGCGCCTGACCCGGGCTCCTCGACGGCTTCACCGGTGATCCCGATGGGCTCTTCCTCGCCTTTTCCCTTGGTCGATCCCCCTCGCAGGCCTCGCCGGCCTCGTCGTCGCCGGCCTCATCAGCTTCGCCGGCTGCGGCCCCGACCCCGCCGGTCCCGCCGGCCGCCCCGGACACCCGCATGGTCACCCGTGCTCGCACCGGTATTCACCGACCCAGCACACGCTATTCCACGGATGAGTACCTTCTCGTTGCCTCGACGTCTACACTGTCACCCCTCCCGTCGTCAGCTCGAGCCGCGCTTCGCGACCCGCATTGGCTTGCTGCGATGCAGGAGGAGTTTGACATGCTCATGCGCAACCGCACCTGGCAGCTTGTCCCTCGGCCCGCCCATGCCAACGTCATCACCGGCAGGTGGGTCTTCCGCCATAACACTCATCCTGACGGGTCTCTCGAGCGCTATAAGGCTTGGTGGGTGGTACGCGGGTTCCGGCAGCGTGCTGGAGTCGACTTCACCGACACTTTCGCCCCGGTTGTAAAATCGGGCATGATTCGTGCGGTCCTTCAGCTCGCGGTTTCTCACGCCTGGCCGGTGCATCAGATGGATGTGTCAAACGCGTTCCTGCATGGCCATCTCTCGGAGCAGGTTTTCTGTTAGCAGCCTACTGGCTTCGTCGACGCGGCTCGTCCTGACCACATGTGCTTGCTCTCCCGCTCCTTATACGGGTTGAAGCAGGCCCCTCGAGCCTGGTACCAGCGGATTGCCGGCTTCTTGCAGCAGCTTAGGTTCCGAGCTACTCGCTCCATCGCCTCGCTGTTCGTCTACCACCAGGCTCCAGCGACCGCTTACCTGCTCCTCTACATCGACGAGATCATCCTGACGGCCTCCTCGCCAGAGCTCCTTCGCCAGCATACTGCTCGCCTCAGCGCTGAGTTCGCCATTAAGGATCTCGGCCCGTTGCACTACTTCCTCGGTATTGAGGTGGTACGCCGCGCCCACGGGTTCTTTCTCCACCAGCAGCAGTATGCGCAGGACCTTCTTGAGCGGGCTGGCATGCTTAACTGCAAGCCTGTCCCGCAATTTGATCCTAAACCCTAGCCACCGTCGCTTCCTCACTCACGCGCCGCCCCCGTGGCAGTCGTCCTCCATGACCACCGCCGGGGGCCGCGCCGCCCGTACCTAGGGTTCGTCCGCCGGTCGTGTTGACCGGCTGCCCTAGAGAATCTTTTCCCCGAGCCTTGCTCCGGGGTTTTCTCTCTCCCACCGCTGCCGTCGACCGCGAGCGCCTCTACTCCGACCCCGAGACGACCAACCGGCCTCTCCTCCGACTGGCGGCCCGCAGCGTGCCGGCGGCCCGTCAGGACCAGCCGCCGTCCGCGCGTCAGTCCGCCCGTCGCCCTGCGCCGGCGTCACCACCCTGCTCCTACCAGGACACCTGCATCGCCCCGACCCGGCGGCCTCGCGCTATGTGACGGCCAATCATAGCCGTCGCTCGCGCGCTGGCCCTCCCATCGATCCACATCACCCGCCTTCGTAGCGACTGCACGGCGGCCTGGAGGTCTACCTCGCCGTCCTCGTCCTCGGCTGCGTCGGGACGGCTGCGTCAGGCTCGTCGGCTGCCTCAACTCGGACGTCACTGCTCTATTGGTCGCTCTGGCCTCGTTGCCCGGGCACCGACGTTGCTTTGGCAGCCCGGGTGCCAGTACTGACAAGCTCGTCCGGATAACTTCCTATGCCGTCTGTCGTCGCCGGCTTCATCTCGGACTCCGCCGCCACCACGCCTCCACCAAGTGGCGTCCCCGACCTCGCGCACGATCGGCTTGATCACTCGCTCGCCGCCGCGATCCGCCTCATCTACACCGCGCGACCGACCTGGCCCGTCGGTTACGCGCGCCTCCGTAGGTCCCGTGAAGATCATCCCCGAGTTCAGCGTGCCTCTCCAACGATCGAGCATCGGGCTGCCGCTGCGTCACCCCGTCGGGCCGCAGCACCGCCGCCCCGTGGTTCTCCTCAGGGTTGCATCGACTCGTGCGTCGCTGCTGCGTCGCCCCTTGCGGCCGGAGTGTCGCGATGCGCGGTCCCCGCCGCCGCCCCGAGGCTGTCCCCGCGGTTGCACCGACTCGCGAACCGCCGTTGTGTCACCCCTTTGGGCCGCAGCGTCGCGGCCCATGATCCCCGCCGTCGCCCAGAGGTCTTCTCGCCGTCGCCCCGACCCGCCTGCCGCCGCTGCGTCACCCCTTCGGGCCGTAGCGCCGCGGCCCGTGGTCCGCTCCACCGTCACCGCGCATCGACCTCCCGTGGTATGCGCCGCGCCGTCTTCGTTGGCGCGGGAACGCCACCGTCCGTGCCGGTCTTCGTCACGCTGTCGCCTACTTCGAGCACCACCGCCGCACTCCTAACCTAGCCACCGCCGCCGCCGTCAGGCCGCCGCCGCCACTCTTCTTTGGTCGCCGCCGCCGCTACCTCCGTAGCCACCGCAGCCGCCCGTCCAACCCCTTCGTCTTGGTCCAGCACCAGCCTGTTGCCAGCGCCGCCGTCGTCTACCCCGACCGCTTCGTCTACTCCGACCACCGTTGGTGACATCGGCCCCGCGCCGATGGACTCCGCAATCGTCGTCGAGTTCTTCTTTGCATGCCCTTCCGACTTATCCGACATGGCGTACAGCTCGTGCAGGTCCCTCGTCTATGCATGCCCGGTGTTGGCAACACTGATGCGTGCCTTCATCCACGACGTGTCCCCGGGCCTAGCAAGCCTTGTCGGCGCTTCGTCAACTTCGTCTTGGTCCGTCTACGCATGCCCGGTGCTGGCAACATCGGTGCGTGCCTTTGTCCACGATGTGTCACGGGCTTAGCAAACCCACCGCGATGCATCGTCAACAACATTTTCTTCCTGGCGCACCCCTACTTTGACACCACTGTGCCCATGGGCGCCCTCTTGCGCCCGTGGCTCCACGGCGAGTTCCTCGACACCGGCCATCCCGACTCGACATTGACCACAACATTTTTTGCACAGCTACCTCGACCACGGCAACACCACCCTCCGCTCTCGGCTACATCGACAAACAGCACAAAGGGCTACCGCTTTGCTTGAGCAACCTCGTTGGTTTCCACTCCATCCACGACTACGCGATGCATCGACCGTTATGACTGTGTGTGTTGGGGGGGGGGGTGTCCGTCGGCTGGCCTTCGGATTCTTCTCCAGTCTCACCGTCCGCGTTGCTCCCATTGTGACTGATGCTAGCAAGTGCATAAGTTTGATCAATGATAATCCAATCACTTTTTCTAGCATCATTATATGTCATAACAATAGCTCATCTCATAAAATTTTTCATGATCAAGTAACAAGCAAGTCACATGTTTAAAGTATAGATCATAAACTTTCTTGAGAATTAACAAACAATATTCTCAGTCATCAAACAATTGCAACTCATCTTATTTTCAGGAAGAGTCTATGTCAGAGCTTTGATTTAGCAAACTCCACATACTCAACTATCAGTCAATCTTTCACAATTGCTAACACTCACGCAATACTTGTGGTTATGGAGTTTTAGTCGGACACAGAGAAAGATAGGGGCTTATAGTTTCGCCTCCCAACCTTTTACCTCAAGGGTAATGTCAACAATAATAGCTCATGCTAACTTACATCCAATTAGATATATATATATATATATCGGGATCCTTCCAACATCCTGTGCTTGCCAAAGGATAAAATGTAAAAAGGAAAGGTGAAGATCACCAAGACTCTTGCATAAGGTAGAAGATAAAACTAAAAGATAGGCCCTTCGCAGAGGGAAGCAGAGGTGGCCATGCACTTTCAGGGTTGGATGCACAAAATCTTAATGCGAAAGAACATCACTTTATATTGCCACTTGTGATATGGACCTTTATTATGCAGTCCGTCGCTTTTATTTCTTCCACATCACAAGATCGTATAAAGCTTATTTCCTCCACACTAGTCAATCATACATATTTAGAGGGCAATTTTTATTGCTTGCACCGATGACAACTTACTTAAAGGATCTTACTCAATCCATAGGTAGGTATGGTGGACTCTCATGGCAAAACTTGGTTTAAGGATATTTGGAAGCACAAGTAGTATCTCTACTTAGTGCAAAGAATTTGGCTAGCATGAGGGGGAAAGGCAAGCTCAACGTGTTGGGCGATTCATGGCAATATACTTTATTTCAGATGTAAGAAAACATAACCCATTACGTTGTCTTCCTTGTCCGACATCAACCTTTTAGCATGTCATATTTTAATGAGTGCTCACAACTACAAAAGATGTCCAAGATAGTATATTTATATGTGAAATCCCTCTCCCTTCAATATTCTTTCATGAATTGTTCAAGTGACCAATTCTACGTTTGCTAACTTTCAATAAGTTTACTACCTATACTTATTATGTGTGAAGTCATTACTCCCCATGTTATAAGCATACGAAACATATATAAATTCAGATTTATGACATTCAATTTATTCAACCATTTACTCATAGGATATACATGAAGCACATGAGCAAACGACAAACTACTCCGAAAGATATGAGTGAAGAACACTGAGTAGTCAAATATTTTACTAGCCATGGGAGGATTCTTTTTCATTCAGTATTTCAGATGCAATGATTTTATTCAAACAGCAAGTAAAATTGAAAATACGCTCCAAGCAAAACACATATCATGTGACGAATAAAAATATAGCTCCGAGTAAGGCGTACCGGTAGTTTCGTAGACGAAAGAGGGGATGCCTTCAAGGGCATCCCCAAGCTTAGGAGCTTGAGTATTCCTTGAATATTACCTTGGGGTGCCTTGGGCATCCCAAGCTTAGGGTCCCCTTGTTCTCCTCATATCGATATCTCACCCAAAGCTTTAAAACTTCAATCACACAAAACTTAACGAAACTTCGTGAGATAGGTTAGTATGATAAAGAGTAAACCATTCACTTTGGTACTGTCAAAGACAAGATTCATAGTTGTTCTCACACAATGCCTACGGTACCTTATCATTTCTACAATTTATATTGAGAAATATAAGCCATAGAAACTAGAAAACAAGCAAACTATGCAATGAAAACAGAATCTGTCAGAAACAGAACAGTCTGTAATGATCTGAACAGAAATCATACTTATGCTACTCCAAAAATTATGAAATAAATTGGTGGACGTGAGGAATTTGTCTATTAGCTTCTGCAAAAAGAATCAACTCAACATTACTCTTCTGTAAAAAATTATAGCTAATCTCATGAGCGCAAAGTTTCTGTTTTTTACAGCAAGATCACATTAACTTTCACCCAAGTCTTCCCAAAGGTCTTACTTGGCACTTTATTGAAACAAAAGCTATAAAACATGATTAATATAGTAGCTTAATCATGTAAACACACAAAAATTGTAAGGGTAAATATTGGGTTGTCTCCCAACAAGCGCTTCTCTTTAATGCCTTTTAGCTAGGCATGATGATTTCAATGATGCTCACATAAAAGATAGGAATTGAAGCACAAGGAGAGCATCTTGAAGAATATGACTAGCATATTTAAATATAACCCACTTCCTATGCCTAGTGATTTTTTGAGCACACAATTTATAAGAACAACAATCAACTAGCATAGGAAGGCAAAACAAGTATAACTTCAAAACTTTAAGCACATAGAGAGGAAACTTGATATTATTGCAACTCCTACAAGCATGTATTACTCCCTCATAATAATTTTCAGTATCATCATGGATAGCAACTTTGTTCTCATACTCAATTGGAGCCTCTTCCGAAATAGTGGAATCATTACTAGCTAAAGTTGACACTCTTCCAAATCCACTTTCATAAATATCACACTAAGATTCAACACCCTCCAAAATAGTGGGATCACTAATTCCTAAAGTTGACACTCTTCCAAACCACTTTAAATGATATTATTATTCATACTCCAAAAGATATAAGTGAAGTTCATGGAGCATTCTATATAACCATACTCAAAAGATTTAAGTGAAGCACAAAGATCAATTCTATAAGATCATACTTAAAAGATATAAGTGAAGCACATGAAGTATTATATAAATGGATGAAGGGACATCTCACACTAGCATGGTTCTTGAATAAAAAGAAAAACACAAAGGACACAAAGCATGTGCTTAACGAAACAAAAATCGAGGTATACCTATATTTGTTGAAGAAGAAAGATGGGATGCCAACTGGGGCATCCCCAAGCTTAGATGCTTGAGTATCCTATGAAATATTTACTTGGGGTGCCTTGGGCATCCCCAAGCTTGAACTCTTGACCCTCTTTATTCTTCTCATATTGATAGCTCCTCGACCTTCAGACACTTCATCCACACAAAACTTTAACAAAAACTTGTGATATCCGTTAGTGTAATAAAGCAAATCACTACTTTTAGGTACTGTAATGAACTCATTCTTTATTTATATTGGTGCTAAACCTACTGTATTCCAACTTCTCTATGGTTCATACCCCCTAATATTAGCCATAGATTCATCGAAATAAGCAAACAACACACGCAAAACAGAATCTGTTAAAAACAGAACAGTCTGTAGTAATCTGGAAGTTTGGTAAACTTATGTAACTCCTAAAATTATGGACTAAATTTGAAAATTTGAAAAATTTGTACAGAAGTAATGTGCAAAAAGTTTCAGACCCATTTGACTTTCCAGTAAAAATTTAAATTCACGCATTACAGCCAAAGTTTCTGTTTTTGTTCTACACATAGTAAACAAGCAATCTAATCATCCTAAAACCAAAGCTTGGCACATTATTTCTATAATATAATGAATATATACAAGGGGATAATTATTTACAGAGAAACTTCCATGAAAAATTCTACATTGTTTCTGTGAGCATGAACACAAGTGCTCAAGGTCGACCCTCACTTCTTCAATGCATAACTTTCCAATCACTTCTCTTTTATTGAAAAACTTTTTAGACATGAGAGGCAAGTAATTTTTTTTGTATTTTCATTCTTGTAATTTTTTGTATGTTTCACCCACAACTAAACAGAAACAAAAAGGAAAAACAAAATCTACTTAGTGAAGAAAGCAAACAAGCACACACGAGAATATCAACCCCACGCTATTGCTCCCCACAGCGGTGCGGAAAGAGCTTGATAATCCCCAAGTGCAGGGAATCATCGTAGCAATTTACAAAGGTGGAAGTGATAAGTATGGAGTGTCGAACCCACAAGGAGCTAAAGGTAAGATCAATATTCTCTCAAGCCCTATCTGCCACTGATACGACTGTACGTGCACCGAACGTTTGCTTCCAACTAGAAACGAGAAATAAAACTATGTTGTGGGTATGAAGAGGATAACTTTGTATGATATTGGAGAGCTAAAATATAAAAGTAGGTGCTGTTATCATAAAGTTAGAACATATTACGAAATATTATAAATAGCGAGTGTGGAATAATGGTGGATCGGTGTGCGGAATTGTCCTAGGCAATCGTTAGCAAAACCGATAGTCGTTATTGCAATTTCATATGAGGGAGAGGCATAAGCTAACATACTTTCTCTACTTGGATCATATGCACTTATGATTGGAACTCTAGCAAGCATCCGCAACTACTAAAGATCATTAAGGTAAAACCCAACCATAGCATTAAAGCATCAAGTCCTCTTTATTCCCATACGCAACAATCCCTCTTACTCGGGTTTGTGTTTCAGTCACTCACCAACCCACTATAAGCGAATCATGAACGTATTGCAACACCCTACAGCGGGAATCCCTCACGCTTGTGCGGCACGAAGGGCACCATAGGACATCACCAAAATAAAACATACAACTCGTACCAATCTATATCATCAATCAACCCAAGGACGAAAGATATCTACTCAAAACATCATAGGATGGCAACACATCATTGGATCATAATATGTGGCATAAAGCACCATGTTCAAGTAGGGATTACAGAGGGGTGCGGGAGAGTGAACCGAGTAAAAGAGATGAGGATGGTGATGATGATGGTGATGTTGATGAAGACGATCATCGTGGTGATGATTCCCCTACCGATGGCACTCCGGCGCCACCGGAAGAGAGGAGGAGAGGTTCTCCCCCTTGTGCTTCTTCCTCCATGGCCTCCACCCTCTGGTCCTTGGCCTTCATGGTGATGATGGCCCCTCCGGGATACTCCTCCATGGCCACCGGTGATGATGGCCCCCTCCGGCAGGGTGCCGGAGAGGGCCTAGATTGACTTCTCGTGGCTATAGAGGCTTGCGGCGGCGGAACTTCCGATCTAGGTTTCTTTCTGGAAGTTTGGGTATATATAGAAGAGTTTTGCGTTGATTTCACGTCAGGGGCGTTTCTAGGCTGTCCACGAGGCAGGGGGCGCGCCCTAGGGGGTTAGGCGTGCCCCCACCCTCGTGGGCAGCCCGGGACTCTTCTAGCTTGCTTCTGGTACTCCGTGGGCTTCTTCTGATCCAAAAATGGTCTCCGTCAAGTGGCACGTCAATTGGACTCCGTTTAGTTTTCCTTTTCTGCGATACTCTAAAACAAGGAGAAAGCGAAACTGCACTTTGGGCTCTAGGTTAATAGGTTAGTCCCAAAAATCATATAAAATATCATATCAATGCATATAAAACATCCTAGAAGGATAGTATGCTAGCATGAATACTTCATAAATTATAGATACGTTGGAGACGTATCAGTCGTCTCCGCGAGCCATATGGATGTGGAGAAGGAAATCTTCAATTCACACCGTGGGATCTGTTGTTCCATCGTATGTTTCGATATTTAGGGGTTTAAACCCTTCTGGGAATTCATGATCCATTACTTCGTCAGTGAAGCAAAGGGGGTGTGCGGCACCTCTATATCGGGCCACGACGCGACGTGTCTCTGATGGGGTTCGTCTACGATTTTCGGCCCGGGCATGACTAGGTTTGGCATGTCCGGATAGATAGTCGTTGTCCTGTGTTGAGGTGCGTCCTCGCGATCTGTAGATCGATCTAGTATGACCTGCTTTGTGGTGCAGGTCCTGCCGTGGTTCATGCTTATAATCCCAAGCTATCTTATATTTGTTTTCAAGCTCCGGTGGTATAGGCTGCTGTTCGGCTTGAATTGCCCCTTCCTCCCGACCACGTGGTGGTCTGCTAGTCGTATTGCGCGAGGGATGTACGGACTTTAGTGCATCCTCATTGAACTGAGGTAGCAGTTTGCGCTTTGGGTAACTCTTGGCTCGGCATTTGAGGCTGTATTCTTGGGATGCTAGGACATCAGTCCATCTGTCGTTGAGCAGGTCTTTGTCAGCTTGAAGTTGCTGCCGTTTCTTTTCTAGGTTTCTTGCTGTGGCTATGAGCCGGCGCTTGAAGCGCTCCTGCTCGAAAGGTTCCTCTGGCACGACGAATTCTTCGTCGCCGAGGCTTGCCTCATCTTCGGAAAGCGGGAGATAATTTTCATCCTCCAAATTGTCATGTGTGGCCTGTTCATCAAGGCTAACTTGCCCGTTTCCTGGTTCCCCCTGTTCAGAAGTTGCCTCAACAGGGTCTTCATCATTTTCGGCATCTTTCGGAGTATTATTTCCTCCGGTGCCAGCATTGCTATCTTTTGAACGACGTGACTTAAAGCGGCGCCGAGGACGCCGGTGTTTGTGCTGTGTCTCAGGGTTTTTATTCTCAACTGGATCTTCTTTGCCATCGTCATTGGTTTCTTTAGGTGTATCCACCATGTACACGTTGTATGAAGAAGTGGCCGTCCGTCGTCCAGTGAATGGCGGGTTTTGGCCCTGGTCCACATAGGCATCGTCGTCCATACCGTCGATGTCTTCGAAGCTGTAATCAAGCATGTCGTTTAAATCCTCGACCGTGCCTATGAAGTGGGTGGCAGGTGGGGAGCGAAATTCTCCATCGTCGGCCTCTAGTTCGAACCGGACATAGTTCGGCTATGGGTCCCCCGCCAAGGACAGGTTTTTTAATGAGTTTAGTACATCGCCCAAGGGCGAGTGCTGGAAGATGTCTGCGGCGCTGAATTTGAAGATCGATAAGTGATCAAGTTCGGCGCCTGAGGACTCACATGGTTCAGAACTTACAACCAGAGACGAGTCCAGAGTTTCGGTGACACAGATATCGTGTGAGGTAAGTCTATGTGCGGCTCCAACGCCGGGGAATCTGTGGCCTCCGTGGTGGGCTTGAGCCTCCCGTCCTTGGATGGCACAGTGTGCTCTGGATCTAAGGCCAGAGCCGTTACAGGAGCTATCTCCTGGATGGGGTCCCATGACAGATTTAGGTCATGTTCATCGAGGTGACCAGGAGCGGTCGTCGCGGTCTCGAATCTGGCGAAGATCAAATCTCCACGGATATCCGCGACGTAGTTCAAGCTCCCAAATCTGACCTGATGGCCAGGGGCATAGCTATCGATCTGCTCCAGATGGCCAAACGAGTTGGCCCGCAGCGCGAAGCCGCCGAACACAAAGATTTGTCCGGGGAGGAAAGTTTCTCCTTGGACAGTGTCATAGTTGATGATTGAAGGGGCCATCAAACCTTTTGGGGATGGCACAGTGGAACTCTCAACGAAAGCACCAATTTCGGTGTCAAAACCGGCGGATCTCGGGTAGGGGGTCCCGAACTGTGCGTCTAAGGACGATGGTAACAGGAGACAGGGGACATGATGTTTACCCAGGTTTGGGCCCTCTATATGGAGGTAATACCCTACTTCCTGCTTGATTGATCTTGAGGAATATGAGTATTACAAGAGTTGATCTACCACGAGATCGTAATGGCTAAACCCTAGAGGTCTAGCTTGTATGACTACGGTAATGAATCTCCCCTCCGGACTAAGTCCTCCGATTTATACAGTCACCGGGAGGATCTAGGGTTACACAAGGTCGGTTACAAAGAAAGGAATCTACATGTTTAATCGCCAAGCTTGCCTTCCACACCAAGGTAAGTCCTATCCGGACACGGGTGCAGTCTTCGATCTTCGTATCTTCACATCCCATCAGTCCGGCCCATGGCTAACAAGCCGGACGCCCGACGACCCCTTAATCCAGGACTCCCTCGCCTGCCGACTTTCACGTGCCCGTGCACCTGCCAGCGCATGTGCCTATGCATGCACTAACACACGCGCCCGTGTTGGTGCCCGTGCACACGAATGTCTCCACCACACCGTTGCCAGCGCCTGTGCCCGCGCGGGTGCCAGTGCCCCCCCTCAGCGGCATGGATGGCCACCGTCGACCGCTTCCTTGCACCAACGCTAGTCGCCTCCTCCCGCCAGTTGACTCGCTCCTGGAGACCGTAGTCCAGAACATTCTGGCCTTCTTGAAGCTAGGGCCAACGTCCAGGAGTACGCCAACAATGGCGCAAGATGCCACCGTCGCCATCTCTGTCGGTCAGTGGTCCGACGACACAAAGAGCACGATAGAGGAGGCGCTTCCCCACAAGACGCCCCCGCCGCCGCCGCGTAATCTAAATTTTCCATGAAAAACATTCGGATTGCCATGCTTAAAATCCGAACGTTTATCATTTCCATTTATTTTAGATCGATCGTTGTATGGATGTAAAGTCGGAGTCAGACTGAATGAAATTTATGGTTTGATCGATTGAATGTTCAGCTAGAGCCGTATCAAATTAAATATAAAACGTCATCAAGCCACATGTATTCCTTCTCATCCAAACATTTCATATTAAATACCACGTCAATTCCAAATATTTTCTTAGGGAAGTCAATCCCAAATACTTGTAGGGCGCGACCAGTCACCTTGTTTGAGCACTAGGAGATACATCTATTTATCCACGCATTTATTTATAACGGAGTAGTAGCTAAATAGTACTAGATAACTTGTCTGTCACAGTCACTTTTGTTCCTAAACTTGTTACATGTATAATCTATATCTATACCATATATACCAAAGGGGCAGATCCAATTAATCTCGGCCATCAAATCATGTCAATCCAACGACCTAGACTGCTTCAATGTCGAGCGCTCAACGCGTTCAGCATGCAATTAATTTCATGCCAAAAATAGTGCTAATCACATAATAACATGCAAATAATATGCTACTTAATATCCACATGCATTTAATATACTTCCAAATTAACGTGCATTGCACGTACACATTGACTAGTACTACTAGTACGTGAAACTGGTGCCGTAACTTGTGAACGCGTCAAGATATGGTCAACGGCAACATCGCCCGCGAGTTCTCCGTGTTTGCCCGTGCGTCTAAACGTACAAGGGGAGCAGAGAGAGAGAGAGAGAGAGAGAGAGAGAGAGAGAGAGAGAGAGAGAGAGAGAGAGAGAGGAGACATGGAACCCACCAGTAAGTGAAGGCGAATACAACGGGCTAATGATCCGGTCCCACTAATGTACTAAAAATAATATTAAAACATGTTATCCATTAAATAGGCTATGGTAATATAAAAACATTATATCAACAAAGGGGGGGGGGTACAACAAACGTTTTTGTACTATGTTTCCTATTGACGTGCGGCTTGAAGGCCCTGGTCGCATGTTCGATCCTCGTCCTTTTTTATTTTAATTTATATATGGGTCCAAATTTGTTTCATGACAGGTGGGCCCCTCGGTGTGTAGTTTTGTAGCTTATTTGTAATAATTAAAGAGAACAACAGTGTTTTTCGCAAAAATACTATGGTGCGACGTTGAAGGTGAGAAAGGACGTGCGAGAGAGCGATGACCGAGCCAGAGGGAAATCAGTTGGGGGAGGTGTGGGGGTTGGAACGATGTTTGTAATAGTTGTGGGCCGAATGCTACGAAAATATAATCTAGACCCACCGGAATAAATGCCTTCACAAATTAATCCAAGGTTGGAGTCCCCCTCGCAATGTAAATAGCTCCGGCTCTGCGAGGGATGGAGAGGTAGCTTCAATGTGTGGAAGATACGGCGTGAGAAAGCCAGGTCAATCGAGACACAGATAGATAGAGAGACAAAGTGAGTGTGGTCAGGCATTCGTTGAAAAGATATATATGCTCTGGAGAGATATTGTCCGATTGATCTTTTGGGAAGGGTGAGGGCTGTAAGATAGAGCTTGAGAGATGATCCAATCATAGACATGTAGATATATTTTTTGCGTGGGAGAAAGTAAGGTCAATCGATTACATATATAAAGGGAGAGATATTGAGCGAGTGTCGGTCGTCGTGCAATCGAAAGAGTGAGACGGGTTCGAGAGAGTGACCTAGATAGACAATGTGCGTGAGAGAGTGTACAATATGAATATGTCGAATTTGGCTCAAACATGGAGATATATCGTTTGTGTCCAAGAAAGAGCAAGGTCAATCGAGACATACAGAGAGAGAGAGAGATAGATTGAGCGAGCGTGGGCCGCCATGAGGTCGAAAGAGTGGGGGCGGCCTGAATGGACTGACCTAGATAGACAATCTGCATGCGAGAGTATAGAGTGTGTCGATCGAGGCTCGAACTGGGAGATATATCATTTGTGTGTGAAATAAAGTGAGGTTAATCGAGACTTAGATAAAGAGAGTGAGATTGAGCGAGTGTAGCCCGCCGTGCGGAAGAAAGAGTGAGACAGTCTCGAGAGAGTGACCTAGATAGAGAACGTGCGTGCGTCTTGCACGAGAGGGGGTCTAGATAGACAATGCATGTATCTAGCGAGAGAGGGTGTGAGGGAGAGAGAGATAGAGATCGGCATGGAGTGCAATGGCGCGTGTGTTAGGTAGATACATTTGGTAACAGGGTGGAAAAAGGGGGTTGTGTAGTTGAGAGAGCTAGAGATCGAAAACATGGAGAGGAAGAATGAACGTGTGTCAGAAACCGATAGCTTCCTAAGGTGGTTAGGAGAAGAAGATTGATCGATACAGGAAGTATGTAGCGTGTGTGCCGAGGGGGGGGGGGCTAGATAGTATGAGATTTAATATCGACGTTTCAATTTAGTGTACATTGTAAGATTTGAATTGAGGACCATGCATATGGCTTCCATAATTATTTTCAATTCGTGCCATACTAGGTTTGCAAAAGTTGACATTGACTCAATTGAATCCATCCAAAGTTTTCTCACTACCATGGTTTTCATCATATACATATGAAATGTATTAAAAAGTAGCATGGATACCGTGAAATGTGAAATCCATGTTAGAATTGGCGATTGCTATGTGACAAACATTGGTGCGCGTCGGTGCTATACAAACGGTTTTTAATCCCTTTCCGCGATGACATCTGGAATTCATGCCATACTAGGTTTGGGGAAGTTGACATTGACTCGATTGTTGTGCTATTTGTAGGTCATATGTTTGAATCCATCCAAAGTTTTCTCACTACCATGGTTTTCATCATATACATATGAATATGTATTAAAAAAGTAGCATGGATACCGCGAAATGTGAAATCCACGTTAGAATTGGAGATCGCTATGTGACACACACTGGTACGCGTCGGTGCTATACAAATGGTTTTTAACCCCTTTCCGCGACGACATTTGGAACCGTCGCCAAGTGAGTGTGGGCGATAGGGGGATCCTTCCCACACGACCCAAAAACCTTCGGGGATAGGGAGCCAAGATGCATATACAATACTCCGACTCGTTTGTGCTCGCATTGCCATCACAGTCGGTATTTTGTGGTGCTACGTTTGCGATGCGCGACCCATCACAAACGGTTCACTATTATAGAACGTGTATGATAAACATACAATCACACACATTCGCTTGTCCCAGACCGTATGCGATAACTAATTAAGAAGATTAGCTAATCATTGTACGAGTGTCGGAGAGGATTACAAAACGTCGGACCATCATAACATCGTCGTACACGACAACTATCGCATACACTATTTTGTGGTGCAACATTTATGATGCATACTTCATCATAAACAGTTCATGGTTTCGAATCGTGTACAACAAGGCAACTATCACAAACGTTTAGTTCTTCTATGACCAAATGTTTGCGATGCGCACAACATCACAAACAGTCCATAATTTTGAAGCATGTGTGATAAGGTGACTATCGCAAACATTTAATAAGAAAGAACTATGTGCGATGTTGTTGTTAATCGCACACGTTTTTTCTTGGCTGATCGTGTGTGCAGTGGAGATTGATCGCACACGTAGCGGATCCTAGAAACGTGTCTGATCTCCACATCTATCGCAGACATTTCGCTTTCGCCAACCATGTGTAGTGTAATCCCTAATTTAAAAATCATATGTTTTGAATTTGATAGTAGGCAATCACTTATTTCATATTCAACCATGTTTATTACAAATATAGGTTCAACCACGAATGCATAATTCGATGCACAGGTACATATACTGAAGAACTACAGAAGCACCAAGTAAAGAATGATGAACCACAGTTGTACTAAAAAGGCTGTAAAGAGAGGCGAAAGACATTACGGTTCTTTGGAGAAGGTGAAGCAGAATGCCCATATTGTGCCCTCCTCCATGCGTGTCTTGGCATACGACTCTAGACCAACCCCTTGTGATGGCTGCCCGTCCATCCTTCACTGTCTTCATTACGACTTCTCAATGCTCATTGTAGTCTGGATGAAATACTTTAACCTTCATTGCGTGTCCACCAATCATGTACTTTGTGAGGTAATCTTGAGTGAACTGCTTCGGGAACCACTACGAATGAAAAAGATTCAGACATTGTTGTCTAACAACTCATTACGGGTAGTCAAAAGAGGAGGCTACATAGTTTGTAGTTACCATCCTACAGCTCACTGTTGTGTTGGATAGAGCATAAACAAATAATTTGCTTGCCACCATTCATATCTTTTTGCTAATAATCCTTATCAGTTTCCTCACTTGATGCTTGTTCATGAATATCTCATTGCCCCTGTCAGATTCAGGGTTTAGTAGAACCTTGAGAGGTTTGAACTCTGGGGTGCGTACGAAGAACACTCTCTTCTCAGTCTGCCCGCTCAACGATCCCAAGGCCTAGCTCGATGAACCCAAAGAACAAGAGACACGGGGGTTTATCCTGGTTCAAGCCACCTTGCGGTGTAATTCCCTACTCTAGCTTTGTGGTGGATTACCTCGAGGGGCTGAGGATGAATTAGTACAGTGGGGGAACAGCCTCAGGAGGCGAGGTGTTCTTGGGCTCGATGAGTTGGTGAGGTGGTCAGGGTGGAATGGATCTCCCTCCGATCTGGTGGTGGCTAAGTCCTCTTCCCAAATGTAGGCGGGAAGGGATCCAACAACAGCCAAATTTGAAGGGAGACAACTAGTACAAGCTATCCTAACAAAAGTAGTCTTCGCCTACAAAAGGCTCTGGTGGTGACGCTGCAGTGGGCTCTACGATGAGCTCTGTCCTGCTGTCCTGGCGGTCTTTATCTCGTTGCACCAGAGTGGAAACCTTTGCTTTATTCCTCAGGACTCCGCGCCCGCGCTTGCCACCTTAGCACCAAAGAGGAAACTGGTACACTGCGCCCGTTGGCGCCCGCCTGGTGTTGGTCGTCATGGCTCACGTCATGTGAACCACGCAAGGTGCGTCCTGCATAGATATCTCCGCTCCTCGGGAGCCAGCCTAGTGAGACTGCCCCCAGGGAGGTCTTGGTGCCGTCCACCTCGCGAGGCTTGGCCCCTCGCGAGGGTCTTGAGTTATTGCTGCCGAAGCTGGGCTGTACTGGGCCGTCGACGGAGCCACACCACGGGCCGCAGGCAGGCAAGTCTGGGCACCCCCGTTCCCAGGACACCGACAGTAGCCCCCGGGCCCAAGGCGCACTCGAACTTGGCTTTGGGGCAAAGCCAAAGGGCAAGTGCGGAGCTCCGCGGGCCCCAACTGCCTGTGGCCTCGGTTGGCGCATGGTGATTGATGGGACGTGGGCGCCTCCGCTTCCCCATGCTGCCTCGGCAACCGTTCGACTTGACGAGACTCTGCTGCATGCAGAGAAAAACCATCATTATGTGCGATCTTGGAGGCCGGCGGTTTGCCTCCTTCTGGCTATAAATGAGGAGAGGGGCAGAGCCCCCTCGCTCATCTCTTTCTCCTCGCCGCCCGCTCCTTCTTCCTCCTCCTCGCCTTGCCATCTTGCCGCAGCTCCCATGGCGCCAACGAAGAGGTTCTCGGCCGAGGAGAAGGGGAAGGCTCGCTAGGAGGGGCCCGGCTCACCGCCGCCCAAGAGGGGGCGGGGCCGCTCACACAAGCACGCCGCGGCTCCTGCTATGGCTCCTCGTGGGCACGGGTGTACTCTTTCGCGGATCGGCTTCATCCTCGGCAGCCGCAGTGGTGTTTCCTCTCGCAGTGGGGGATGCTCGAGGGGGGCAGCCCTTGCGCCGAGGGGAGGCGCGCCGTGGTCGCCCGGCCTCCTCGGCCGCGCTTTCATTCGGCGGAGGTGCTCCAGAATTTTGTCGTGTGGTCAGAGAGGCCGGCCGGCACCTGGCTCCAGCTCCCGTGCTCCTTTGCCGGCAAGCTGCCAGCCACGGGTCTTGACGGCTTCTGGTTGCAAGCCGAGGGCTGCTGCAGCAAGGCCTCATGGGCCGCAGTGGAGGTTTCCGCCGCTGGTAACGCGGTCTTGGCCCGCGGCTGGCACACGTTCGCCCGCACGCGCGGCCTGAGCAGGAGGTGCACCCTCCACTTCAAGTATGATGGCTTCGCGACCATTTACGTGAGGCTGTTCAGGGAAGATGGCCGCCGCGCAGGGTGCTGCCCGAGGACAGCGGCAGCGACATCGAGCTTGGCCTTGACGACGACCGCAACGACATGGAGGGCGAGCTTGCTCTTGGCGACGGCCGTGGCTCATCCAGCGGCTGCGGCTCCTCCTCCAGTGAGAGCACCAGCAGCAGCGGCTACGACCAGCCGCCACATCGCCGGGCTTGCTTCGAGGACGGTGGCGGGTTGTCCCATCGCCACGCTCCCGTGAAGCGCAAAGAAGGCTCAGGCTGAGTCCGGTAGGCCCTTGGAGCCAGGCCTCGTGCTGTTGAAGTCGCGTGGGCCACTTATGTTTAATCTTTCCTTTCATCCTGCACTTGAAAAAAGTAGGGGGCCCCACAGGGACTTGTAATGAACCATGGTACTTATGCCACTATGCTATGTTTATTGTTCTCATGATATGCCATGGTGTTCGTGCTCCGCGTAGATACAGAGGAGTAACTTAGCTCGATACACTCGCGAGGGCGCGCCCTTTTTGGCATTTGGTGAGGCCTCCTTGCTGCCGACTCGGGCGCCGCTGGCCTCGTGAGGCGTCATAAAGCTGCAAGTTTTGTTAGAAAATTTTTCGTGCGCCTTGTTCTTCCTCGCGCGAGCCCTCACGCATGGGCCAATCGTGGCTTGATGCACCGTGTCATGGTACCCGGGGGGGGGGGGCACGGACTTAAGAGGGTGCGCAAACCCTGGGCTCCTCCGAGGGTGCCTTGTGAAGATCAAGGAAGCCTAAGCTCTGGTATGACAAGGCTTTGGCGAGGTGTGTTCGTGGCGTGGGCTAGCCCAGCGCACGCACACACCTGCCCAGCTCCCCCACGAGGCGCACGAGGGAGAGCGACGGGCAACTGCCGTTCTCCCTGCCAGAAGGCGAAGAAGCAAGCAAAGTAAAGGGAGAAAACCCAACTAAACACTCGAGAAACGCCAGAGCTCCAAATTCCATTAAAAGGTTGCAAACCAGCTACAGAAAGCAAATGAACAGCCGCGTCCGGCACCTAGTCTAGTCTTCTCACCACCGCGGAGCTAAGTGCTGCCACTAGGACGTGGGAGGGAGCCCCCGAGGCCGGAGGGCGGCACTCTGGAGACTCCGGGGCGTGTACAACCCCACTCATTATTACGTGAGAGTGTCACGGGCGGAGACCTTCACATGCACTGGGCCTTGCTTCATGGGTAGAACTTCCCGAGGTGCTGGATGTTCTAGGCATTCTGGATGGGGATCCCGTCCAGCGTCTCTAGGCGCGTTGGGCTAGGCCTGGAGACGCGGGCGACCCTAAACGGGCCCTCCCACATGGGTAAAATCTTATGTAGCCCTTCCTTGGAGAGCACCCGCCGTAGGATGAGATCACCCACCTCGAGCGTCCTGGAGCGGACGCTGCGGCAGTGGTACCGCCGCAGCGCCTGCTGGTACCTTGCCGCTCGGAGTGAGGCTTGACGGCGGCGTTCCTCCCCCAGCTTGAGATCCATCCCCCGCGTGGAGTCCTAGTGTGCCTTGCCAAACTCCAAGACCCGCGCGGAGCGATGCCTGACCTCATGTGGGAGAACCACTTCAGCTCCGTAGACGAGGAAGAATGGAGTTTTGCCGGTCGACTTGGTCGTGGTGGTGCGGATGGACCATAGCACGGACTGGAGCTCGTCCGGCCAGCCCCTACCGCAGGCTTTGAGCTTCTTCTTGAAAGTCCTTGCTTTGAGGCCCCTCAAGACCACTTCGTTTGCGTGCTCGGCTTGCCCGTTTCTCCTGGGTTGTGCCACCGAGACGTAGCATATCTATGTTCCAAGGTTAGCACAATATGTTTTGAAAAGGTTGCTGGTGAACTGCAAGCCGTTGTCGGTGATGATGCGATTAGGGACTCCGAACCGGCTCACGAGGCCCTTGATGAACTTGATCGCCGAGCCGGCTGTGATGGTACAGACTGGCTCCACCTCCGCCCACTTGGTGAATTTGTCGATGGCGACATAGCACTGGTACGCGTTGGTGCTATACAAACGGTTTTTAACCCCTTTATGCGATGGCATTTGGAACCGTCGCCAAAGTGAGTATGTCCAATAGGGTGTCCTTCCCACACGACGCAGAAATCATCGGGAATAGGCCCTCCTAGACACAGGCTGGGGCTGTGCGCGATCAGGCGAGATATCGAAACCCAATCATTTCCGTAGGTATGTACATCCCACACGGTAATCCGACAAAATCATATCCGTAGGTATGTACATCCCACACTGTGAATCCCAGAAAAACATTTCCGTTCGTATGTATATCACACACAGTCAATCCAAGGAATATGTTTCCATTCTTATGTACATCCCACACAGTCAATCCATGGAAAACGTTTCCGTTCGTACATACATCCCACACAATTTTATGTGTAGGCTCATGTGTGAAAGGTGTAACTATCACACACGGTCTGCCTTGGTTAAATGTTTGCTTTTATCAACTATATCACACACGATTTGATGAAGAAAATTGTGTGGCATTGGGCTATCCATCGCAAGCGCTTTTACTGCTAGAACCGTTTGCGAAGGTCCATGAAACATTTAGCAGGTTTATTAGTTTACAATTAATAATTCTAGTATTACGCAAATTCACATTTCATATCGAACAGCTGTTTGCCAATTTCATATTAGGCACATAAATATATTATAACATCACAGTATGGTAGCTACATGAAAATAGCATAGTACAACATATAGCTAGTTCAACTTCATAAGAACAATATATTCATTTCCCTAATCGAGATCATCCAGGCTCGTCTTATCCACCTCTGCTTTCAATTAAGTAAGAACCTGTTTTGCACGGGCCAACTGGGAAAGTGCCTCCTCCTTCGCGCACACCATCTTAGCAAAGTCTTATTTAAAAATCTGAGCTCATTCTCCACCTTCAACTTTTTATCCCGCATCTTCAAATATTCTTCAGCGTTGTCAACAGTTTCTCTAAGCCTACGTCTGTTCTCTTCCTCATACATACTCCAGAGCTTCGCTAGGCACATCTCAAAGACTGTGGCCACTCTTGATCAACCCACTCCAAGTAAGAACACTTCCGTTCATCCTATAATATTTAAAACTAGATCAGTAACAATTTTAGGGGTAATGGGTTTATAGGAACATAGAAAATCACCAATTCTTATTTTAAAAAAACTGAAGAAACGTGTTAATTATGACATATCTTCTCAAAAAGATCAATGGGCAAATGAAATAATTGGTACTGAGACAACAACCAAATTCTGGAACATCAGAAGCAATAATTAACTACTATGATGCTACAAGTTCTTACTCATGTACAATAAATAACAAATTGAACATTTTATTAGGAAGGTAAATATAACTGCAACAGCATGGCGACAGTGTTTGGATGACAGCAAATTTATACTAACAGGTGTGTAAATGCACAAATTTAGTAACATAGAACTAATAGCACCAAGGCCGTCCACTATGTATGCCAAAACTAGGGTAAAGGCAACTGCTGCTACATCTCGGTGCCCGTGACCTTTGGCGAGCCGATGCTTGATGGAAAAAAATAAGGGACCGGACTCCGAACGCGTAGTTGCTCCGATGCCTAGTTCCTTCGTGCCATAAAGTTTTAGTATTTTACTGCTTGGCTGCTCGGATGTGTGGACCAAAGTTGGCTGCACAAACTACTCAAGCGGTGCCAAATAATTTTCTAATGGCACCGCTGATGAGATGGCAACAATTTAAGATACTAGGTACAAGTTGTGACACTGTCTTAGGATGCGTTTGGTTGAAGGTGTGGCATGAATGGGTTGGGACCATGGTAGTGTCTGAATCACATCTAACAAATGATTTGTAACAACGAAAGAGGGTCTAACCTTCTCTGCACATGCCAGAAACTTCCTCCCACTGTCCACATAATCAAATGCAACTAGCATCATGCATGGAGATTGATGGTGACAACAATGTCAGGACCCCGATTCTAAGTCACACCGTTCTAGCCTGTAACACCTCATATCACTTTGCGGCCTCACGCACGGTATTCCCACGGGTGTCGCCTTACCATGGCCCGGGACAGTTTGCGCCTTTTGGCTCACGTATATGATAGCGTCGCTAGCATCCATATGATGAAGAACCGGGCCGACATGACTAGTTGTGAACCCAAAGTGGCACTAACTTACGGGGACGAGCATACATGAATCAACATCGAGCATTTGATTGACGTCACGAATCTGGGCTGTAGCACTTGGCTAACAGGACTCGGGAACACTGGGCTGTAGCAGGCTAGGCAGGACTCGGATGTCACCGCGTGACATTTCCCGAAGGGATGGAACCACGAACGAGGTGAATCACATGCCGCCCAATCAAATGTTAGGAAGCGATAGTCTTTGGGCTTGCAGGACTCCGGTGAAACGGGCTGTAGCGGATTACTATGGCTCATGGAAGCACAAGACTACATTTCCCCATAAGAGAGGCTACCAAGGATAAAGAACTAGGTTGTCAGATCCCACACATACCAAGCATTTCAATCATACACACAATATGCTCGATATGTGTAAATACAACATGGCACCACAACATAACTCTACGACTCAAGTATTTATTCATTAGGCTCCGAGGAGCGAGATTTTACAAACATGGGTCTCATGACCCAACATTCACAGCAAACAAGTCAAAGCACATGCGGAAGCTTAACATGTCTGAGTACAGACATCTACAAATGAAAAAGGCTGAGAAGCCTGACTATCTACCAGATCCTGCCGAGGGAACAAGATTGTAGCTGAGGTATCAAGCTAAACGTCAAAGTCCACATGGAACTACTAGCGAGACTGACGTCTCTCTACAAAACGTAAAATATGCAAATGTGAGTACAAATGTACCCAACAAGACTTACATAAGAACTAACTAAATATGCATCGGTATCAACAAAGGGCGTAGTGGAGTTTAACTGCAGCAAGCCAGCTTTGACTCGGTGGATATCCTGAACTATGACTGCAAGTAACTCTTTTGAGGTGGCGCACACGAGTCTACATATTCACCAATCAATACACCACTATGGATCCGCTCCCGTCTACCTACGAGAACGCCATCCATAGCACTCACGCTTATCTTGCGCATTTTAGAGTATCCACTTCAAGTTATCTATGAAATGTACAGGCAACCCAGAAGTCCTTTACCGCGGACACGACTATTCAAATAGATGATTTTAACCCTGCAGGGGTGTACTTCTTCACACATGCTCTCACCACTTACCGCCGTTTACACGACATGTACTCGGCAACCTTCAAGCAGAAGCCCAACTAGGGTGTCGGCCACGGTCTACCTAAACACTCAAGTCTCTGGTCCAGGTTTATCGCCTATTCAGGTTCCATCCGCAGGGAGTCCGGCCGAGGTTTCCACGTACGCCCCCGAACGATGTGTACCAGGGTTCCGCGACACGAAACGGGCGCCCGGCATACCCGGCCATGTGCCTACCGCAGCACATCCCACCCCTCGGGTAAGCGTTGTGCACGGCCTCCAACATACTACAAACACCAGAAACTTCTTGCAACTCCTGGATAGAGGACAAGGGTGGTTAAGAAGCCGAGAGGGTCCATTGGTTTCGGGCCCAATGAATGGTAGTAGCTATTCATGGATCACAAACACAGTTCTCAGTTCCTGAGGACGGCTTCAATGATACAACCCACCATGTACTCCTACATGGCCTCTCACCGCTACCTTTACCAAATCGTGTTCACACACTTAGCTCACACACAGTAGGACATGTTCATCATTATTCTGATTCATCCCCGATGAATCGGACCTGACTCAACTCTAAGCAGTAGCAGGCATGACAAACAAGCATGAATGAGTAGGCACGTCAGGGCTCAAACAACTCCTACTCATGCTAGTCGGTTTCATCTATTTACTGTGGCAATGACAGGTCATGCAGAGGATAAGGGGTTCAACTACCGCAACAAGTAACAGATGAATCGTTGTTGTCCTAATGCAGTAAAAGAGAGCAGGAGCGAGAGAGTGGGATTGTATCGGAATGAACAAGGGGGTTTTGCTTGCCTGGCCCTTCTGAAGATAGTATAGCTCTTCATCGGTGTCATCGAACTCATCGTCTGTGCGTCGTCTACTGAGAGGGCAATGCAATGCACAATATGATGCATGATCATGACATGGCAATATGCTGTGGTTTGAGCTAATGCAACTATAAGCTAGATTAAATGAAGTTGGTTTGAACCAAGGGTTCAAATTCAAACTCCATATGTTCTTATTTAAATGCCAATTATGCATATTGCCATATACATAAATCTTGGGTTATTCAAACATGCATGCAAATGCTACATATGGATAGATTGGATTTTTCTGATCATTTTTCATAGATAATTTGTTTGATTTGGAGTTACGGATTAATTTCTATGAATTATTGAAGTTTGGACATTTTCTGAAAATAAACAAATCAAATAGATTTATTTAAAATCCAGAAAGCATTACCGTGTCATCACAGGGCCAGCACGATGTCAGCAAGTCAAAGGCGCCAGCCCAGGTCAAACCCGACGGCCGGGACCCACTTGTCGGTGAAACAACTAATTAACAGGGTTAAGTTAATACTAACTAAACTGTCAGCGGGCCTGGGCCCACATGTCTGTGACTTGGTGGGTTAACTAAAAGTTAATTAGGGCTAGCTAATATTAGCAGGGCTCTGGGCCCACCTTTCATTGACCCAGGGGAGTCAAACCCCAGGTCAAACAAGGTCAACTCGCCAGCGGCTCGACGCCGGCGACGATAGGCGCGACGGAGGGGCTCGGAAATGAGCCACAGGGCATCATTTTGGCCGCGGTCTGTTGCGTTCGAATGCACGCAGTGGCGCGCATCGAGTGGTGACAGCAGTAGGTGCTAGGGTGGCTGGAAAAGTGGCCGGCGACGAGGTTCAGCGGCGGCAGCAGCTCGGGCATCCTCAGGGTAGCGCTACAGAGCACGGGAGGAGGCACTGCAGGTGTCTACGGGCTCATGAGATCATGCTGAGCACAATGGTGTGCTCGGGCACGAGCTGCGGTGGCTGTGGCCACGACGGCGAGAAGTTTGGCGGCGGCGCGGGTCGGTCTCCGGCGGAACGACGGCTATGGCGTGAAAACGGGTCAACGGAGAGGGGGGGGTTCGAGGGAGAGGCTTACTGTGGTTGCAACGGTGCAGACGGCGATCTCAGAGAAGGCCAGGAGCGGTCGGGGAGGCGAGATGGATCTCCGGTGACCGAGGAGGAAGAAGGGGTCGGGGACGGTGAAGCGGGGCACGTCCGCTGCGTGGCTTGACAGAGACAATGTAGAGGTCGACGAAGGAGCTCCTTGTCGCGTCGGGGAGGCGAGGGGAGCACGGTGGCTGCGAGCTTCACGGTGGCGAGCGCTCGGCAGCGCGGGCCATGGCGATCAGAGGAGAGGGAGAGGGTGAGGGGAGAGGAGTGAGGTATCCAGTGGGGTCGGGGCGTCTCCGTGGCGTGCGATGGGAGCTCGGGAGCATGAGGCAGGCAGGGAGGAGGTGGAGGCCTCGGGCGCGCAGGCGTCGACACGCCTCTGCCTACTGGCATAGGTTGAAGAGAACCACTCCGGCCAGTGGGCTGGGCCGTCCAGCTGGCCACGCCAGGTAAGTTTCCCAGGTGGGTTTTCTGCTCTGTTTTAGTTTTTGTCTGTTTTCCTATTTATGCAAATTTGTTTTAATTTGGTTTTCAAACCAAATCACTTTTAAAAATTCTGAAAATAGTTATGGGCACTAAATGAATTATTCTAGAGGCCCTCAACTAATTCCAAAATTGTTGGAACATTTAAAAATATTTGTAGTATTTAAATGCCCCAAATCAAATACAATATGAGTTAATTCAAAAATCCAGAATGGCCTAAAAATATGTGCATCATTTTTGGCAGAGGTTCTTGACCAATTCAAAAATGATGGACATTTATTAAGGGCATTTTGGGTTCATTGAAAAGATTTAATTTTGACCCTAGTTGAATTTCATTTGCTGCTAGGGTTTATCAGTCCCCATTTCAGCTTTACATAAAATTTAAACATGATGCAACAGACAAGTGCTAGCCTAGTGCAAGGTAAAGCTAGGGATGTGACAACTCACCCCCACTAAACAAGAATCTTGTCCCGAGATTCAATACATGAGGTAAGTAGAAAGAGGGGACACAAAGCTAACACGATCTCATGATCCACCTTCCCTTCTCGAAGATGTTGATTCATTGCTTCATATTTATCTTGACGTCTTTGATTTTGATATCTTCATCCAACACGATGACGACAAAAGAAAACTCTAAAGGAAACGATCTCCACGAAGATCGAGCACTCAAGATCAACTCATGTAGTGAGACGTTAGAACATCTCTTGAGTTGAGACTTGAAACACAGATCAAGACTGATGGAAAGGAGGTAGATGACAAGGTTCTACTGGGTAGGCAAAACTTCCACGCTGAAAAGGATGGTGCCTGATTTCAAGATAGCGATGAAATAATTGCCATGATTCCATAATGGGGCACCTTAGGGGTGGTGACTCGTAGAATTATTCCCTTAAGTGGCAAAAAGAATTACTTTGGATGCAAAGATCATTGAAACTCTTTATACCATCCTAAGGCAATCACAATCGATCTTTTGAAGGAGTTTGAAAGAATGACATACTCAGACTAGAATGGATGATGTGGACTACCTTGTTGAAGACAAAGCAATGGATGCTTTTTTGCTTATCATCGAAAATGGATGGGACCCATGGTAGGACCACTTTTGAGGATGATCCTGAACATCAATTACTGCGAAGGGCAGCCCATGGGAAAATGGCACAATGGCGGTGCAAGCTAGGAACAAAATGCAAATGCTGGAATGTTCCAACCATCATATCTGCCTGAGATTCAGATCTGGTTAGTAACAGGATATTTCAGACAGCATGTCCGGAAAAGGGAAGTTTGCAACGCAAACCGACGAGATGATGTTGCGAGATTCTCAGGAAATGAACTATGGTAGTAAGCTCCAAAACATGAGCTGGTTCTGCTACATACATGTGAACACACTGTCCTGGACAAACATGGCCACATAGTAGTCTTATAATAAAACACTACCGAGTTCGGTGGGGAACCATCAACGAGGATATCGAAGTCCTTGCATAAGGCATGCTCTTAAGAAGGAACTTTTTCTCCTTGAACAAGTCATTCAGTGGCTTGGTGTGCTAGGAAACACGTATAGAATGGAGGTAGCGAGCCTGTCAAACCATAGCATACTTCGCACATGCATGACTGACTTGGTATGGTACCAGAGGAAACAAAATCAATCTTTCTCGAACTCATGGCGGCGACTTGCTCCAAATGCACATGAATCAGAGAAAGTCGCTTCTTTCATCCAACGTATGCTTCATGAACGGGACATGAAGATAATGCTTTTATAAGTTTCCAACACTAGCAGAATGTTCAACACTAATCATGGAGGAGATAAAATTTTTGCTGATGGGCTCAACAACAATTCACCCAGGTTTCCATATAAGTGGAATTCCACAATTATGTGAACAAGGTGATAGCCTTGGTCAGACCCAAAAGATATAATGGTGTATGGTCGAAGAAACAACCATGAGTAAGACAACATTACGAATATCGTTGGTTCTGATTTGATTTGATGATAGCCCATACTCAAGTCAAAGTCTGGACAATACAATAGATCCAACAATTGATCCTGAGGACCAATCGATGAAGATATCATCTTTCTTCAACACACACTCAAAAGGATATCCCTTAAAATGAACTAAGTCAGACAAGCTTTTATCTTCCAACTCTCCAAGTTGTTGTTTAGCTTAACCAACTAGCTCAGGGGTATCCAACACAGATTCTTGGAGAAGGGGTGGTTTATAAGAAACCAACTTGATCACGAACTCAACATAGCGGTCAGGAAACAACCTGGTTATACTTCCGAGAAGACATACGGAAAATCACGAACCACCGATATGTCACTAAGCTCGAGAACAATCTTGCTTTTCAGGGAAAGACGATATGATTAGAAGAGCAAGGGATTAATCCTAACTCAAAGATCGAAGAGTGCACCAGAAATAAGGACAAGGTAGCACGATCAATCCTAATATAGTGATCCGATAACCAATACGCTAAGAATGATATTAATGTCCATTAACTACCAAGCAACACGATTGCTAGGAGTACTGATTTCACACATCATTGTTCACTTGTCGGCATTCCGGTTGCGACAACACGGAACTGAGGAATGAGAAATGATGGCAAGAAGTATCAATGCATCGAAAATTCATGAGAGATGGTGCAATTCTCATGACAATCTTGACATAAAGGGGGTAATACACCGAGGTAGAACAGAACAAAAGCTGGATTGGCATTTTGATCTGATAGATATAACTACTTTGACCAAATCCTAGATATGGATGAGGTACTGGAGTTTGATTCTCCTAGTCATTCTGGAATAGAATGGCTTGACGGCCCACAAGAGTAGTAGGCATTGATAAACACGAGTGCACGACTACTCCTGACTAACAATTGACAGACGAGGGTCAGAATACAACTAAAGAGGGACAACTCGAGGAACATATAACTTTCTGAGTTGTGGATGCATAGGTTAATATGTCGAACCAAGTTCAACAGGTTTCTTCCAGATAACCCATGCAGAAAGGTAGAACTGGCAGAATCACAATTATGAATGGAGAACTCCTCAAGAGTACTCTGATTGTGATCTTTTGGTTCCAAGAACTTCTGCCTTAATGGTTCATGGTATTTGGAAGAAGGAAATACCATGGACCTCGAGGACTGTCGCAAGGTTACTAATATCCTAAAGGAACGAGCAACACTATCTACACGAATTAAGTAGAGTGAATCTTGGGTTCAAGAACCCAGAAATAGAATGCCTACTAACTAAATGGCATCACGGGATGCTTTCGAGAGTAATGGCCAGAATCATCACACTGGGAATACAAAGCATTGCTAGATTACTAGGTGACTCCCTAAGACACCTAGGGTCATAATAATAGCTCCAACATATATGTCGAGGCAATAGAGTACCTCAACTCACCGATTAGTGTGGTTGAACTTGCCCAAAGGGACATCGGGAACGG
The DNA here is from genome assembly GCA_021605145.1 of Aegilops bicornis. Lineage (NCBI taxonomy): Eukaryota > Viridiplantae > Streptophyta > Magnoliopsida > Poales > Poaceae > Aegilops > Aegilops bicornis. The sequence continues at coordinate 338,574,402 of CM038672.1, read as the reverse complement.
AAGGAAGGGATTTGCAAATGCACCAGACTATTAGAAACCTAGGATGACTCGGATAGCATAACAGCTGTAAAATGCTCAAAAGATTTGAGACATTCTGCAAAATGGTGGCATAACCACTTAACATCACAATATCAAAGTTCTGAGATCAACTGTGAACACACGGAAGTAGTAGAAACTGGACTGGGCTTAAATCCATTAATCCTATAAGTCTCTATCATAGTAAATCGTCATCCTGATAGATAGATGAGAAGGCCTAGTTCTTAATCCCTGTAGAAGGGAAGAGGATGACTCAGATCAAAAGGGCATAAGGTAAAGGAGTAAAAACAGCCTTACGTTCCCTTCCACAATCAATTCCCTTATATAGAATTCCTAGTCTCAACTTCGACCAATTTGGCTTGGTAATCCTACAGGCAGTCAAGCTTTGATACCAACACTGTCAGGACCCCGATTCTAAGTCACACCGATCTAGCCTGTAACACCTCATATCACTTTGCGGCTTCACGTACGGTATTCCCACGGGTGTCGCCTTACCATGGCCCGGGACCGTTTGCGCCTTTTGGCTCACGTATATGATAGTGTCGCTAGCATCCATATGACAGAGAACCCGGGCCGACATGACTAGTCGTGAACTCAAAGTGGCACTAACTTACGGGGATAGGCATACATGAATCAACATCGAGCATGTCGGTCAGCAGCGTGCGAATCCGGGCTGTAGCACTGGGGTAACAGGACTCCGGGAACCCGAGCTGTAGCAGGCTAGGCAGGACTTCGGATGTCACCGCGTGACATTTTCCCAAAGGGACAGACACAGGAACGAGGTGAATCACATGCCGGCCAGTCAATTGTTCCGGAGCAGTAGTGCCGGGCTAGCAGGACTCCGGTGAACCGGGCTGTAGCGGACTACTATGGCTCATGGAAGCACAAGACTAGATTTCCCCATAAGAGAGGGTACCAAGGATAAACAACTAGGTTGTCGGATCCCACACATACCAAGCATTTCAATCATACACACAATATGCTCGATATGTGTAAATACAACATGGCACCACAACATAACTCCACGACTCAAGTATTTATTCATTAGGCTCCGAGGAGCGAGACATTACAAACATGGCTCTCATGACCCAACATTCAGAGCATACAAGTCAAAGCACATGCGGAAGCTTAACATGTCTGAGTACAGACATTTACAAATGAAAAAGGCTGACAAGCCTGACTATCTACCAGATCCTGCCGAGGGCACAAGATCGTAGCTGAGGTATCAAGCTAAACGTCGAAGTCCACATGAAACTACTAGCGAGACTGACGTCTCTATGCAAAACATAAAATAGGAAAACGTGAGTACAAATGTACCCAGCAAGACTTACATCAGAACTAACTACATATGCATCGGTATCAACAAAGGGGGTAGTGGAGTTTAACTGCAGCAAGCCAGCTTTGACCCGGTGGCTATCCTGAACTACGACTGCAAGTAACTCTTTTGAGGCGGCGCACACGAGTCCACATATTCACCAATCAATACACCACTATGGATCCGCTCCCGTCTACCTACGAGAACGCCATCCATAGCACTCACGCTTATCTTGCGCATTTTAGAGTATCCACTTCAAGTTATCTATGAACTGTAAAGGCAAGCCAGAAGTCCTGTACCGCGGACACGGCTATTCAAATACATGATGTTAACCCTGCAGGGGTGTACTTCTCCACACACACTCTCACCACTTACCGCCGTTTACACGACATGTACTTGGCAACCTTCAAGCGGAAGCCCAACGAGGGTGTCGGCCACGGCCTACCTAAACACTCAAGTCTCTAGTCCAGGTTTACCTCCTATTCAGGTTCCATCCGCAGGGAGTCCGGCCGAGGTTTCCACATACGGCCCCGAACGATGTGTACCAGGGTTCCGCGACACCAAATGGGCGCCCAGCATACCCGGCCACGTGCCTACCGCATCACAGCCCACCCCTCGGGTCAGCGCTGCGCACGGCCTCCAGCATACTACAAACACCAGAAACTACTTGCAACTCCTGGACAGAGGACAAGGGTGGTTAAGAAGCCGAGAGGGTCCATTGGTTTCGGGCCCAATGCATGGTAGTAGCTGTTCATGGATCACAAACACAGATGTCAGTTCCTAAGGACGGCTTCAATGAGACAACCCAATATGTACTCCTACATGGCCTCTCACCGCTACCTTTACCAAATCGTGTTCACACACTTAGCTCACACACAGTAGGACATGTTCATCACCATTCCAATTTATCCCCGATGAATCGGACCTGACTCAACTCTAAGCAGTAGCAGGCATGACAAACAAGCATGGATGAGTAGGCACATCAGGGCTCAAACAACTCCTACTCATGCTAGTGGGTTTCATCTATTTACTGTGGCAATGACAGATCATGCAGAGGATAAGGGGTTCAACTACCGCAACAAGTAACAGATGAATCGTTGTTGTCCTAATGCAGTAAAAGAGAGCAGGAGCGAGAGAGTGGGATTGTATCGGAATGAACAAGGGGGTTTTGCTTGCCTGGCCCTTCTGAAGATAGTATAGCTCTTCATCGGTGTCATCGAACTCATCGTCGGTGCGTCTTCTACTGAGAGGGGACAAACACCGAAAAACAAGGAAGAACACAATCAATGCAATGCACAATATGATGCATGATCATGACATGGCAATATGTTGTGGTTTGAGCTAATACAACTATAAGCCAGATTAAATGAAGTTGGTTTGAACCAAGGGTTCAAATTCAAACTCCATATGTGCTTATTTAAATGGCAATTATGAAAATTTCCATATACAGCAACCTTAGGTTATTCAAACATGCATGTAAATGGTACAGATGGATAGATTGGATTTTTCTGATCATTTTTCATATATAATTTGTTTGATTTGGAGTTACGAATTAATTTCTATGAATTATTGAAGTTTGGACATTTTTTTCAAAATAAATAAATCAAATAGATTTATTTAAAATCCAGAAAAGCATTACCGCGTCATCACAGGGTCAGCACGACATCAGCAAGTCAAAGGCGCCAGCGCAGGTCAAACCCGACGGCCGAGACCCACTTGTCAGTAAAACAACTAATTAACAGGGTTAAGTTAATACTAACTAAACTGTCAGCGGGCCAGGGCCCACATGTCAGTGACTTGGTGGGTTAACTAAAAGTTAATTAGCGCTAAGATAATATTAGCAGGGCTCTGGGCCCACCTTTCGTTGACCCAGAGGAGTCAAACCCCAGGTCAAACAAGGTCAACTCGCAGGCGGCTCGACGGCGGCGACGACAGGCGCGGCGGAGGGGCTCGGAAATGAGCCACAGGGCATCATTTTGGCCGCGGTCTGTTGCGTTCAAACGCACGCAGTGGCGCGCATCGAGTGGTGGCAGCGGTAGGTGCTAGCGTGGCCGGAAAAGTGGCCGGCAACGAGGTTCAGCGGCGGCAGCAGCTCGGGCATCCTCGGGGTAGCGCTACAGAGCACGGGAGGAGGCGCTGCGGGTGTCTACGGGCTCATGAGATCGTGCTGAGCACGATGGTGTGCTCGGGCACGAGCTGCGGTGACTGTGGCCATGGCGGTGAGAAGTTTGGCGGCGGCGCGGGTCGGTCTCCGGCGGAACCACGGCTATGGCATGAAAACGGGTCAACGGAGAGGGGGGGGGGGGGTCGAGGGAGAGGTTTACGGCGGCTGCAATGGTGCAGACGGCGATCTCGGAGAAGGCCAGGAGCGGTCGGGGCGGTGAGATGGATCTCCGTTGACCGAGGAGGAAGAAGGGGTCTAGGACGGGAAGCTAGGCACGTCCGCTTGTGTGGCTTGACGGAGACGATGTAGAGGTCGACGGAGGAGCTCCTTGGCGCGTCGGGGAGGCGAGGGGAGCGCGGTGGCTGCAAGCTTCACGGCGGTGAGCGCTCGGCAACGTCGGCCATGGCGAGCAGAGGAGAGGGAGAGGGCGAGGGGGGAGGAGTGAGGTGTCCAGTGGGGTCGGGGCGTCTCTGTGGCGTGCGAAGGGAGCTCGGGAACGTGAGGCAGGTAGGGAGGAGGTGGAGGCCTCAGGCGCGCAGGCGTCAACACGCCTCTGCCTACTGGCATAGGTTGAAGACAACCGCTCCGGCCAGTGGGCTGGGCCGTCCAGCTGGGCGCGCCAGGTAAGTGGCCCATGTGGGTTTTCTGCTCTGTTTTAGTTTTTGTTCTGTTTTCCTATTTATGTAAATTTGTTTTAGTTTGGTTTTCAAACCAAATCACTTTTAAAAACTCTAAAAATAGTTATGGGCACTAAATGAATTATTCCAAAGGCCCTCAACTAATTCCAAAATTGTTGGAACATTTAAAAATATTTGTAGTATTTAAATGCCCCAATTCAAATATAATATGAGTTAATTCAAAAATCCAGAATGGCCTAAAATATGTGCATCATTTTTGGCAGAGGTTCTAGACCAATTCAAAAATGATGGACATTTATTAAGGGCATTTTGGGTTCATTGAAAAGATTCAGTTTTGACCCTAGTTGAATTTCATTTGCTACTAGGGTTTATCAGTCCCCATTTCAGCTTTACATAAAGTTTAAACATGATGCAACAGACAAGTGCTAGCCTAGTGCAAGGTAAAGCTAGGGATGTGATAAACGAGCAAATAGATCTTCAGCCACCCCGCTTCATTCATTGCCACTGATGGTCCTAGGGAGCTACAAGAGGAAGAAATAACTCAAATCGACCGCCGAGTAAAAGTCCTTCATTCCAAGTCATAGCTCGAGAGAGAGAAGAGAGGCATACCCGGGTGGTGAAGGAGTCGTCGCCGGAGGAGGAACCACTGGAGAGGTCTTTGAAGAAGACCATGGCGACCCCGGCGGTAGGATGTGAGACGGCGAGAGCGAGGAAGCGACTATAGCTTAGCAAGGAAGGAAGGAAGGAAGGAAGGAGGAAATAGAGGAAATGTGACTTGTGGTCGGGGAGAAAAGGGGTTGGGGAAGGGGGGCGGGGTAGATATTTTGGCGGTAGGCCAAAATTTTGGAAATGTGGAGGGAAACTTTGCGCGCGGTGCCGCCGGACTATTCACTTTGAACAATTGTGTGCATCGCAAATGATTCTTCTGCTTTACGCGCATTGGATGAGTTTGATAATTCAAATTTTGGTGGAATTTCCGCGGGTACTTCATTGCATAATTTAACATCGCTTGCATAGTTGGGAACACAAAAGAGCATATAGCAGACATACCACACTTACTGAATCGAGCAATTTTAGTGATTAACCAGAGCTAGTTGACCTAAACATTGCTCTAACAAAAGACGAGCATAAAAAACAAAGCCTAAGTACGCATAATTTTAACAAATCCGCCGCCGAGCCAGCCTATGCAGCGCCGGTGTGAGATGAGACATCGATGACTTGTCCTGGCAACATGTCGCCGTTGGTGGACTCCGTGTCCCCCCTGCTGAAGTCGATCGCATCCTCGTCCTCGTCCTCGGCGCCGCCCTCAAGGTTGTAGTACTCGTAGTAGTGGTTGTGCCAGAGCTCGCCTTGGTACTCCACCACTGATTCCTCAACGGACAGACTCTTCTCTACCTCGACCTCAGCCACGTGCAACTCCTCCTCCCGGCGCTCCTCGATCTCCGCCGCCTCCTGCATCTCCAGCTCCCGCTCGGCGACCTCATGAGGAACCAGGTGCTCCATGGAGACCGGCACCTCAGACATGGGTTGCATGCTGGAGTCCGAGGTGGCCTTGAATATCTTAGCGTGTGCATCCTCGATCTTGGCGTGGATGGCCTCGACCCGGGCCAGGGCGACATCAGCGGCATGGAGTCTCAGCGTTTGCAGCCGCCGTCGCAGCAGCAGCTGCAGCCGTCTCGGCTGCTGCAGCTGCCCTGTCGGCTGCCGTAGATGCCCTCTCGGCGGAAGCGGCTGCGCTCAATGCGGATGCAGCGGCACTCCCGGCGTAGGCGGTCGTGCTCTAGGCGCAGGCGGCGCACTCGGGGGGGGGGGGGGGGACGCGACCATCGTACGGGCCTTCATGAAGCGTTTCCACAACGTCATCTTTGCAAGAAGGAGTGCGGATGGGGATCGGGATTCATAGATTCGGGGGTTGACGACACTGGAGCAGACGAGCCGGCGAAGCTTAAGGAGGGAGACTTAAATAGACCCAGATATTTTCATCGCAAACGGTTCCTAGAAAACAACTGTGTGTGATGTTGTAGATATTTTTTATTAGCCGTGAAAGACAAATTTGGAGTAAAGTGGCAATGGATGGTGTTTAAATGAACGAGAAATTTTGAGTACTAATACAAATGTCATGTCAAATTTTGGAAAATTTCAGGGGTCGTTTAACCTTTTAAGACATTTAAGTGATTTTCTAGCCATTTGATGACCGTAATTGAAATTTGAACTACATGTACATGCAATAGCTAATCATAACGGTTTGAAAACTCATATTTTATGTACTTGTGTGTGATTTAATTCCATGTGCAGTAAATTGGAAGGAATTTTCAAACATATTGTTCTAACGGCTACGACACAATTAAGCATGGAGTGACCTGGCATTTTAAGTCTAAAAAGTAAGAAAAATCAGAAACACATGAAACCTTGGTTGATGTAATGGCATGCCACCAAGATGATGTTGTAAAAAAATTGGCATGTTTGACGAAAGTTTGGACACACACCCCTCACAGACCGGAGCAACTCACTAGAAGTCTCGTGGTTCCGAGAGGGAACAATGTATGCTTCATGATGAACGGGAGATAGCTTCCTCTTACGGCCTTCAATTTTTTTCTACGTCTAACAAGCACTACTACATCTGTAATGTGAAATTTTGGAAAATTCTAGGGGTCATTTGACCTTTTAAAGACATCTAAGTGATTTTCCAGCCATTTAATGACCGTAATTCAAATTTGAACTACATCTACATGCAATGCCTAACCAAAAAGGTTTGAAAAATCATATATGTGTACTTGTGTGCGAGTTAATTCCATGTGCAGTAAATTAGAAGGAATTTTCAAACATATTGGTCTCGCGACATGGACACATGCATACGTATGCATGGAGTGACACGACATTTTAATTCCAAAAAATAAAAAAATTATCAGAAAAACATGAAACCTTGGTTGATGTAATGTCATGCCACCAAGATGATGTGGTAAATAAATTGGCATGTTTGATGAAAGTTTGGACACACACGCCTCACAAACCGGAGCAACTCACTAGAAGTCTCGTGGTTCCGAGAGGGAACAATGCATGTTTGATGACGAATGGGAGATAGCTTCCTCTTACGGCCTTCAATTTTTTTCTACGTCTAACATGCACTACTAAAGCCATAATGTGATTTTTTTTGAAAATTCTAGGGGTCATTTGACCTTTTAAAGACATTCAAGTGATTTTCTATCCATTTAATGACCGTAATTCAAATTTGAACTACATCTACATGCAACGCCTAACCAAAACGGTTTGAAAAATCATATTTGTCTACTTATGTGCGAGTTAATTCCATGTGCAGTAAACTCGAAGGAATTTTCAAACATATTTGTCTCACAACATGGACACATGCAAACGTATGCATGCATTGACATGGCATTTTAATTCCAAAAAAATCAGAAATACATGAAACCTTGGTTGATGTAATGTCATGCCACCAAGATGATGTGGTAAAGAAATTGTCATGTTTGACGAAAGTTTGGACACACACCCCTCACAAACCGAAGCAACTCACTAGAAGGCTCGTGGTTTCGAGAGGGAACAATGCATGTTTGATGACGAACGGGAGATAGCTTCCTCTTACGGACTTTAATTTTTTTTCTACGTCTAACGTGCACTGCTACAACTGGAATGTGAAATTTTGGAAAATTCTAGGGGTCATATGACCTTTCAAAGTCATTTAAGTGATTTTCTAACCATTTAATGACCGCAATTCAAATTCGAACTACATCTACATGCAACGACTAACCAAAACGGTTTGAAAAATCATCTCTGTGTACTTGTGTGCAAGTTAATTCCATGTGCAGTAAACTAGAAGGAATTTTCAAACATATTGATCTCACGACATGGACACATGCATATGTATGCATGGAGTGACATGGCATTTTAATTCCAAAAAATAAAAAAAATTAGAAAAACATGAAAATTTGGTTGATATGATGTCATGCCACCAAGATGATGTGGTAAATAAATTGGCATGTTTGACGAAAGTTTGGACACACACCCCTCACAAACCGGAGCAACACACTAGAAGGCTCCTGGTTCCGAGAGGGAACAATGCATGTTTGATGATGAACGGGAGATAGCTTCCTCTTACGGCTTCAATTTTTTTCTACGTCTAACAAGCACTACTACATCTGTAATGTGAAATTTTGGAAAATTCTAGGGGTCATTTGACCTTTTAAAGACATCTAAGTGATTTTCCAGCCATTTAATGACCGTAATTCAAATTTGAACTACATCTACATGCAATGCCTAACCAAAAAGGTTTGAAAAATCATATATGTGTACTTGTGTGCGAGTTAATTCCATGTGAAGTAAATTAGAAGGAATTTTCAAACATATTGGTCTCGCGACATGGACACATGCATACGTATGCATGGAGTGACATGGCATTTTAATTCCAAAAAATAAAAAAAAATTATCAGAAAAACATGAAACTTTGGTTGATGTAATTTCATGCCACCAAGATGATGTCGTAAAGAAATTGGCATGTTTGACGAAAGTTTGGACACACACGCCTCACAAACAGGAGCAACTCACTAGAAGGCTCGTGGTTCCGAGAGGGAACAATGCATGTTTGATGACGAACGGGAGATAGCTTCCTCTTACGGCCTTCAAATTTTTTCTATGTCTAACGTGCACTACTACAACTGCAATGTGAAATTTTTGAAAATTTTAGGGGTCATTTGACCTTTTAAAGACATGTAAGTGATTTTCTAGCCATTTAATGACCGTAATTCAAATTTGAACTACATCTACATGCAACGCCTAACCAAAACGGTTTGAAAAATCATATTTGTGTACTTGTGTGCGAGTTAATTCCATGTGCAGTAAACTAGAATGAATTTTCAAACATATTTGTGTCATGACATGGACACAAGCATACGTATGCATGGAGTGACATGGCATTTTAATTCCAAAAAATTCAGAAAGACATGAAACCTTGGTTGATGTAATGTCATGCCACCAAGATGATGTGGTAAATAAATTGGCATGTTTGATGAAATTTTGGACACACACCCCTCACAAACCGGAGCAACTCACTAGAAGGCTCGTGGTTCCAAGAGGAACAAGGCATGTTTGATGACGAACGGGAGATAGCTTCCTCTTACGACCTTCAATTTCTTTTCTACGTTTAACATGCACTAATACAACTGTAATGTGAAAATTTGGAAAGTATTAGGGGTCATTTGACATTTTAAAGACATTTAAGTAATTTTCTAACCATTTAATGACCGTAATTCAAATTTGAACTACATCTACATGCAATGCCTAACGAAAACGGTTTGAAAAATCATATTTTTGTGTGCTTGTATGCGAGTTAATCCATGTGCAGTAAATTAGAAGGAATTTTCAAACATATTGGTCTCGCGACATGGACACATGCATACGTATGCATGGAGTGACATGGCATTTTAATTCCAAAAAATAAAAAAAATCAAAAAAACATGAAACCTTGGTTGATGTAATGTCATGCCACCAAGATGATGTGGTAAATAAATTGTCATGTTTGAAGAAAGTTTGGACACACACGCCTCACAAACAGGAGCAACCCACTAGAAAGCTCATGGTTCCGAGAGGGAACAATGCATGTTTGATGACGAACGGGAGATAGCTTCCTCTTACGGCCTTCAATTTTTTTCTACGTCTAACAAACACTACTACATCTCAGAATGTGAAATTTTGGAAAATTCTAAGGGTCATTTGACCTTTTAAAGACATCTAAGTGATTTTCCAGCCATTTAATGACCGTAATTATAATTTGAACTACATCTACATGCAACGCCCGACCAAAAAGGTTTGAAAAATCATATCTGTGTACTTATGTGCGAGTCAATTCCATGTGCAGCAAATTAGAAGGAATTTTCAAACATATTGGTCTCGCGACATGGACACATGCATACGTATGCATGGAGTGACATGGCATTTTAATTCCAAAAAATAAAAAAAATTATCAGAAAAACATGAAACCTTGGTTGATGTAATGTCATGCCACCAAGATGATGTGGTAAATAAATTGGCATGTTTGACGAAAGTTTGGACACACACGCCTCACAAACAGGAGCAACTCACTAGAAGGCTCGCGGTTCCGAGAGGGAACAATGCATGTTTGATGACGAACGGGAGATAGCTTCTTCTTACGGCCTTCAATTTTTTTTCTACGTCTAATGTGCACTACTACAACTGTAATGTGACATTTTGGAAAATTCTACGGGTCGTTTCACCTTTTAAAGACATTTAATTGGTTTTCTAGCCATTTAGTGACCGCAGTTCAAATTTGAACTACATCTACATGCAACGCCTAACCAAAACGGTTTGAAAAATCATATTTGTGTACTTGTGTGCGAGTTAATTCCATGTGCAGTAAACTAGACGGAATTTTCAAACGTATTTGTCTCACGACATGGACACAAGCATACGTATGCATGGAGTGACATGGCATTTTAATTCCAGAAAAAATCCGAAACACATGAAACCTTGGTTGATGTAATGTCATGCCATCAAGATGATGTGGTAAAGAAATTGGCATGTTTGACGAAAGTTTGGACACACACCCCTCACAAACCGGAGCAACTCACTAGAAGGCTTGTGGTTCCAAGAGGGAACAATGCATGTTTGATGACGAACGGGAGATAGCTTCCTCTTACAACCTTCCATTTCTTTTCTACGTTTAACATGCACTAATCAACTGTAATGTGAAAATTTGGAAAGTATCAGGGGTCATTTGACCTTTTAAATACATTTAAGTGATTTTCTAACCATTTAATGACCGTAATTCAAATTTGAACTACATCTACATGCAACGCCTAACCAAAACGGTTTGAAAAATCATAATTTTGTGTACTTGTGTGCGAGTTAATTCCATGTGCAGTAAATTAGAAGGAATTTTCAAACATATTGGTCTCAAGGCATGGGCACATGCATGGAGTGCCATCGCATTTTAATTCCAAAAAATTAAAAAATGATCAGAAAAACCTGAAACCTTGCTTGTTTTAATGTCATGCCACCAAGATGATGTGGTAAAAAAATTGGCCTGTTTGACGAAAGTTTGGACACGCACCCCTCACAAACCGGAGCAACTCACTAGAATGTTCGTAGTTCCGAGAGGGAACAATGCATGTTTTATGACGAACGGGAGATAGCTTCCTCTTACGGCCTTCAATTTTTTTCTACGTCTAACAAACACTACTACATCTGTAATGTGAAATTTTGGAAAATTCTAAGGGTCATTTGACCTTTTAAAGACATCTAAGTGATTTTCCAGCCATTTAATGACCGTAATTATAATTTGAACTACATCTACATGCAACGCCCGACCAAAAAGGTTTGAAAAATCATATCTGTGGTACTTGTGTGCGAGTTAATTCCATGTGAAGTAAATTAGAAGGAATTTTCAAACATATTGGTCTCGCGACATGGACACATGCATACGTATGCATGGAGTGACATGGCATTTTAATTCCAAAAAATAAAAAAAAATTATCAGAAAAACATGAAACTTTGGTTGATGTAATTTCATGCCACCAAGATGATGTCGTAAAGAAATTGGCATGTTTGACGAAAGTTTGGACACACACGCCTCACAAACAGGAGCAACTCACTAGAAGGCTCGTGGTTCCGAGAGGGAACAATGCATGTTTGATGACGAACGGGAGATAGCTTCCTCTTACGGCCTTCAATTTTTTCTATGTCTAACGTGCACTACTACAACTATACTGTGAAATTTTTGAAAATTTTAGGGGTCATTTGAAATTTTAAAAACATTTAAGTGATTTTCTAGCCATTTAATGACCGTAATTCAAATTTGAACTACATCTACATGCAACGCCTAACCAAAACGGTTTGAAAATCATATATGTGTACTTGTGTGCGAGTTAATTCCATGTGCAGTAAACTAGAATGAATTTTCAAACATATTTGTGTCATGACATGGACACAAGCATACGTATGCATGGAGTGACATGGCATTTTAATTCCAAAAAATTCAGAAAGACATGAAACCTTGGTTGATGTAATGTCATGCCACCAAGATGATGTGGTAAATAAATTGGCATGTTTGATGAAAGTTTGGACACACACCCCTCACAAACCGGAGCAACTCACTAGAAGGCTCGTGGTTCCAAGAGGGAACAGTGCATGTTTGATGACGAACGGGAGATAGCTTCCTCTTACGACCTTCAATTTCTTTTCTACGTTTAACATGCACTAATACAACTGTAATGTGAAAATTTGGAAAGTATTAGGGGTCATTTGACATTTTAAAGACATTTAAGTGATTTTCTAACCATTTAATGACCGTAATTCAAATTTGAACTACATCTACATGCAACGCCTAACGAAAACGGTTTGAAAAATCATATTTTTGTGTGCTTGTATGCGAGTTAATCCATGTGCAGTAAATTAGAAGGAATTTTCAAACATATTGGTCTCGCGACATGGACACATGCATACGTATGCATGGAGTGACATGGCATTTTAATTCCAAAAAATAAAAAAAATCAAAAAAACATGAAACCTTGGTTGATGTAATGTCATGCCACCAAGATGATGTGGTAAATAAATTGTCATGTTTGACGAAAGTTTGGACACACACGCCTCACAAACAGGAGCAACCCACTAGAAAGCTCATGGTTCCGAGAGGGAACAATGCATGTTTGATGACGAACGGGAGATAGCTTCCTCTTACGGCCTTCAATTTTTTTCTACGTCTAACAAACACTACTACATCTGTAATGTGAAATTTTGGAAAATTCTAAGGGTCATTTGACCTTTTAAAGACATCTAAGTGATTTTCCAGCCATTTAATGACCGTAATTATAATTTGAACTACATCTACATGCAACGCCCGACCAAAAAGGTTTGAAAAATCATATCTGTGTACTTGTGTGCGAGTTAATTCCATGTGCAGTAAATTAGAAGGAATTTTCAAACATATTGGTCTCGCGACATGGACACATGCATACGTATGCATGGAGTGACATGGCATTTTAATTCCAAAAAATAAAAAAAATTATCAAAAAAACATGAAACCTTGGTTGATGTAATGTCATGCCACCAAGATGATGTGGTAAATAAATTGGCATGTTTGACGAAAGTTTGGACACACACGCCTCACAAACAGGAGCAACTCACTAGAAGGCTCGCGGTTCCGAGAGGGAACAATGCATGTTTGATGACGAACGAGAGATAGCTTCCTCTTACGGCCTGCAATTTTTTTTCTACGTCTAACGTGCACTACTACAACTGTAATGTGAAATTTTTGAAAATTTTAGGGTCATTTGACCTTTTAAAGACATTTAAGTGATTTTCTAGCCATTTAATGACCGTAATTCAAATTTGAACTACATCTACATGCAACGCCTAACCAAAACGGTTTGAAAAATCATATTTGTGTACTTGTAAAGAGTTAATTCCATGTGCAGTAAACTAGACGGAATTTTCAAACATATTTGTCTCACGACATGGACACAAGCATACGTATGCATGGAGTGACATGGCATTTTAATTCCAGAAAAAATCCGAAACACATGAAACCTTGGTTGATGTAATGTCATGCCATCAAGATGATGTGGTAAAGAAATTGGCATGTTTGACGAAAGTTTGGACACACACCCCTCACAAACCGGAGCAACTCACTAGAAGGCTTGTGGTTCCAAGAGGGAGCAATGCATGTTTGATGACGAACGGGAGATAGCTTCCTCTTACAACCTTCCATTTCTTTTCTACGTTTAACATGCACTAATCAACTGTAATGTGAAAATTTGGAAAGTATCAGGGGTCATTTGACCTTTTAAATACATTTAAGTGATTTTCTAACCATTTAATGACCGTAATTCAAATTTGAACTACATCTACATGCAACGCCTAACCAAAACGGTTTGAAAAATCATAATTTTGTGTACTTGTAAAAGTAGTTAATTCCATGTGCAGTAAATTAGAAGGAATTTTCAAACATATTGGTCTCAAGGCATGGGCACATGCATGGAGTGCCATCGCATTTTAATTCCAAAAATTAAAAATGATCAGAAAAACCTGAAACCTTGCTTGTTTTAATGTCATGCCACCAAGATGATGTGGTAAAAAAATTGGCCTGTTTGACGAAAGTTTGGACACGCACCCCTCACAAACCGGAGCAACTCACTAGAATGTTCGTAGTTCCGAGAGGGAACAATGCATGTTTTATGACGAACGGGAGATAGCTTCCTCTTACGGCCTTCAATTTTTTTCTACATTTAACGTGCCCTAATACAACTGTCATGTGACAATTTGGAAAATTTCAGGGGTCATTTGACCTTTTAAAGACATTTAAGTGATTTTCTGACCATTTAATGTCCGTACTCAAATTTGAACTACTTGCAGCGCCTAACCAAAACGGTTCGAAAAATCATATTTTTGTGTACTTGTGTGCGAGTTAAAAAATCATCACACGATGTAATTGTCTGGTGTTCAAAAAAGAAAATGTAAAGGTCTGGCAAGAAAACCGGCCCCCACATGATTGGCACTCTATCTCGCGGCTCGAGGTTTGGTAGGTGAGTGGCGAGGATCATTAATCAGACACGGTTATGTATTGGAAACTGTCAGCTATTATGTTCACACACGGATTTTTCTGCGGGAATCGTGTGTAATTCAAACTACAGTACTCGTAAATTTCGGCGACCGGCGTGTGTACTGTCCCCGTCGATCTATATTTCGGCCGCCAATAAATACTACCTTGCTCACATCGTGCTGCCTGCATTCTCATCTACATCCTCCCCTCGCTCGCCCTCTCTCTGTCTGTGTCTGTCCCTCTCAAATCTCTGCCATGGCGCCGCTGGTATGCCCACGCGCCGACAAGGAGTCGCCACCCCCTAAGGGCACTCACTTGATTAGCAGCGACGAGGACCCCTACGCGCTGCCTAACGAGGTTGCGCCAGACCCCCCAACTTTGGATTGGTTTTGGGGGCCAGTACAATCTTTGTCTATGGAAGTCGCTGCCGCCGGCTGAGAAAGCCTGGCAAGTGGCGTTCAAGAAGGAGATAGCGGAGGAGGAAGCTAGGTACCAGGCGACCTGTGAAGCCCGTGATGCCGCCTGGAGAAAGGAGGCGGCAGAGCTTTGGGGGCGGGCGCGTCATCGTGCCATGGAGGTGTACGAAGACGGGTACTTCGCGAGGAAGGTCATAGGCGCTGGGCGCCTCATCGCTGCATGGAGGTGGGCCGATAAGCTCCATCGGGCCATCGACGAGGAGCTCCGGTGGGCGCCCAACGAAATGGCAAGAACGGCCGCGCGCGTCCGCCAGCAAGAGGCATATCGGTACATCAAGCGCTGCGAGGCGGAGGAGGCGGAGTTCTGCCTCCGCACTAGGAAGACGCCGCGCACCAGGGAGCTGTTGGCGAGGGGCTGCCGGAATACTGGCCCCATGAGGGATTATAAGTTTTAGTATTGTTCGTTTTCAATTTTATGCATTAGTTAAGTATCATCACGTATATGTGATGATATTATATATATATATATATATATATATATATATATATATATAAATTCTGTGATGAACTAATGAACAATTAATATATATATATATATTATGAATTCCATTTTCTATCTGTTTTTGTATACTAATTTGAATCTAGCTGTTATCATCCACATATACGTAATGAAAAGCGTATATACACACATTGAAAGAAAACATATAAGAATGGAAAATAGAGTACACACATTGAAATAGAGCAATAAATAGAGCAATACTACGATTGCTCTGAATACATAGCTATCCACGTCGAAATGACTTTTCCAAATAAAATGCGTCCATGAGACCATGACCAGCAGCCCTTGCCTATGGTAGCTCTTGGCTCTGCCTCAACTCGTGCAGGCGTTCGTCCAAGCGACCGACACGCTCGCGGTACATCTGGAGCGTGATCTCGAGCTCCAAGTTGGCTATTTCATCGGAGATCACCAGCTCGAGGATGCGACGACTATGTTCCTCTACAGCGCCCGGGTGGACACCTGGGCTAAGGAGGCGGTCGAGCCTACGGACCAGCGCGTTGGCATCCAGCCGGCCGCGGACGAGGCGAACGGCGGCACCCATGCGAACGGCGCAGCGGGTGTCCGGTGCAAGTATAGCGCGGCTGGCCTCTGGTGCAAGTACGACGCTGAGGGCCTCTGCCCACTCCTGTCGACGAATGGGGGTACTAATGGGACGTGTACCCAGCTGCATGCCGTGTCGACAGTAGGCAAGCGCCGATGGATTCTCTCTTGTTGTGCGGCGCGCCGCGCCTCTCGCTCTGCGGCGCTTCAACGGTCTCGCCGTGCGGCAAGCCGCAGCCTATCGGCGCGGATGCGCCACGCTTGCTCCGCGGTGTCCCAGCGATCATGTTGTGCAGCGAGCTGTAGCCTGTCGGTGCTGACATGCCTATCTTGATTCGCGACGCTCAAGCGCCATGCACCAAAGGTCTGCTCAACCCTGGAGATGACGTGCATCACGACGTCGTCCATCGCGTTGCCGGGGAGCGCCTCGGCCTTGACGGGCCGTGGCTCCTGCTCGTTTTCCTCATGGACGAGGTTGATGGATGAGGCGGCGCTTTGGTGGGTCGGCATGCTTGGAAAAGGTGCATGTGCTACAGGCTGCGCTTGTTGCCTCCGCGCGTCGCGTGCCGCCTATGCGCAATATAGCTGGGTGGCGGGAAACATGTGAGGTAATGGTGGAAAACAGTGGTGTTTTCATAAAATGCCATCAATTAATGGAAACTTAGCATAGAACGGAAGCTTCTGCGGCATAGGGTAGCGTGCCTGCGCGAGACGCAGTATTGTTCTGACAAAGTACACTGGTTCCTCGACGAGGGCAGAAGCGTTGGTGTAGTCCGAGGCCTCCTGAGACTAGGATGCCTCCTGAGGCTGGGGGACCTCAGGAGCTTGGTCGCCCATTGGGGAGATTGAAGCTTCAGGAGCGCCATGTTGTGGAGCCTGGTCATCCGCTAGCGCCGCTGTGGCTTCAGGGGCGTCGTCTTGGCGCTGCGTCATTTCGACCGGACTCATGGGGTCGTGTGGCAGGTCCTTGTCCTGGTGCCTCTCTCGGACAGCCACCAGCTCCGTGCTGGCTAAGTGGGGTGTGGCGACAAGGTAAAGCACCAGGGGCTCGAGGGGACGCAGCGCCACCATCACTGGTGAGCCGGTGAGGTATCTCTTGAGGCCTTGAAATGCCGCGTCGGCCTCCGGAGTCCACTCGAACGGGCCCTTTTTTTCATCAGCTTGAAGAACGGGAGGGAGCACTCCCCCAGCTTGGAGATGAAGGGCCCCAGTGAAGTCACACAGCCTATAAGGTTTTGTATTTCCTTGAGAATCTGCAGCAGACTCATCTCTTCTACCGCCTTGAACTCCTCTGGGTTCGCCTTGATTCCCCTGTGTGACACAAGGAAACCAAGCAACTTACCAGAGGGGACGCCGAACACACATTTCTCTGGGCTGAGCCGCACGTCCCCCTTGTGCAGGTTGGTGAAAGTTTCCTCCAGATCCTGGATGAAGGACCTCGCCTCCCGAGATTTCACCATGATGTCATCGACGTAGGCCTCAGCGTCCTTCCGAGCTGCCGGCCCGGAGCGATGTGCATCAGCCGCTTGAAGGTTGCCCCAACGTTACGCAATCCGAATGGCATGCAGGTGTAGCAGTACACCCCACACGGGGTTAGGAAGGTCGTCTTCTCAACGTCCTGTACCGCCATCTTGATCTGGTGGTAGCCCGAGAAGGCATCTAGGAAGCACAGCAGGTCGCACTCGCGAGTGGAGTCAATGAACTGATCAATACGCGGAAGCGGGAACGGGTCCTGAGGGCAGGCCTTGTTGAGGTTGGTGAAGTCGACACACATGCGTTCCTTCCCACCTTTCTTGGGCACGGCGACCGGGTTCGCCAGCCACTCCGGGTACCGCACCTCACGGATGACTCCAGCTTCTTGCAGTTTGTGGGTCTCTTGGACGATGAAGGACTGCTTCTCTGTGGATTGCCACCGTGCCTTCTGCTTCACCAGGTGCATGGTAGGGCACACCCTCAGGTGATGCTCGATAATCCCCCTCGGGACCCCAACTAGCTGATTAGTCTCCCAGGCAAACACCTCCTTATTCGCGCGCAGGAAATTCACCAATGCCTCTTCTTGGTCTGGGGCGAGGTCGGCGCCTATGGCGAAGGTGGCTCCTGAGGCCCCGCCCTCGTCGACCGGTACCTACTTCGGCTTAGCCCGATCCTGAGAGAACAACTGCTTCTTCTTCGCCGATGTAGTCCCTGAGCCTAAGGAGCTGTTTCGTCAGTCGGGCGCGCTGCCGCTGCGGCCCTGAAGGCAATATTAAGGGCCGTTAGGGCCTCCTTGGTGTCCCCGACCACGGTGACGAGGCCTCTGCTCCCCGGCATCTTCATGAGGTTGTAGGCGAGAAGAGTAGCCGCCATGAACTTGGCCAGGGCTGGGTAGCCGAGGATGGCGTTGTACGGGAGGCCGATGCTAGCAATGTCGAAGTCGATAAGCTCGCTGCGGTAGTTGTCACGGGTGCCGAAGGTGACAGGGAGGCGGATCTACCCTAGGGGGCTGGTGGAACCGTTGCCAACCCCGGAGAAGGGCTTGGTGGGGCGGAGCCGGCCGTTCGGCACATGGAGCAAGCCGAAAGCTTCCACAGGGAGCATGTTGAGGCCGGCCCCGCCGTCGATGAGGGTCTTAGTAACCGCCACTTTGCAGATGGTGGGCATGCAGAGCATCGGGAGCGCGCCTGAGCCTGCGGTGGTCTCCGGATGGTCCCCTGAGTCGAACGTGAGGTCGGCCTTGGGCGCCGCCCATCCTGTAGGAGCTCCCTGCTGCACACGGGCGGCGCCCATTTGGCGGAAGAACTGCTTGACGTGGCGATCCGAGGGCGGTGCCTGCGAGCCACCAAGGAGGGTGGCAATGGTGAGGGGCACCGGTGCTGCGAAGCGCGTGATGAAGAGATCACGTAGTTCCTCCGAGGAGGCCACAGAGTATCTCGGCAGGTTGAGCAGCCAGACCCGTGATATCTACTACACAACCTTCTTCTTGTAGACGTTGTTGGGCCTCCAAGTGCAGAGGTTTGTAGGACAGTAGCAAATTTCCCTCAAGTGGATGACATAAGGTTTATCAATCCGTGGGAGGCGTAGGATGAAGATGGTCTCTCTCAAACTACCATGAATCCTAATAACAAAGAGTCTCTTGTGTCAACAACACACCCAACACAATGGTAATTGTATAGGTGCACTAGTTCGGCGAAGAGATGGCGATACAAGTGCAATATGGATGGTAGATATAGGTTTTTGTAATCTGAAAATATAAAAGCAGCAAGGTAACTAATGATAAAAGTGAGCACAAACGGTATTGCAATGCTTTGAAACAAGGCCTAGGGTTCATACTTTCACTAGTGCAAGTTCTCTCAACAATAATAACATAATTGGATCATATAACTATCCCTCAACATGCAACAAAGAGTCACTCCAAAGTCACTAATAGCGGAGAACAAACGAAGAGATTATTATAGGGTACGAAACCACCTCAAAGTTATTCTTTCTGATCGATCTATTCAAGAGTCCATTGTAAAATAACACAAAGCTATTCTTTCCGTTCGATCTATCATAGAGTCCGTACTAGAATAACACCTGAAGACACAAATCAACAAAAACCCTAATGTCAGCTAGATACTCCAATGTAACCTCAAGTATCCGTGGGTATGATTATATGATATGCATCACACAATCTCATATTCATCTATTCAAACCAACACAAAGTACTTCAAAGAGTGCCCCAAAGTTTCTGCTGGGGAGCCAAGACGAAAACGTGTACCAACCCCTATGCATAGGTTCATGGGCGGAACCCGCAAGTTGATCACCAAAACATACATCAAGTGGATCACGTGATATCCCATTGTCACCACAGATAAGCACGGCAATACATACATCAAGTGTTCTCAAATCCTTAAAGACTCAATCCGATAAGATAACTTCAAAGGGAAAACTCAATCCATTACAAGAGAGTAGAGGGGGAGGAACATCATAAGATCCAACTAAAATAGCAAACCTCGCGATACATCAAGATCGTGCCAAATCAAGAACACGAGAAAGAGAGAGAGAGAGAGAGAGAGAGAGAGAGAGAGAGAGAGAGAGATCAAACACATAGCTACCGATACGCACCCTCAGCCCCGAGGGTGAACTACTCCCTCCTCGTCATGGAGAGCGCCGGATGATGAAGATGGCCACGGTGAGGATCCCCCTCCAAAGAAGGTGCCGGAACAGGGTCCCGATTGGTTTTTGGTGGCTACAGAGGCTTGTGGTGGCGGAACTCCCGATCTTTTCTGCTTTCTGGAGGTTTTAGTATTTATAGGATTTTTTGGTGTAGGTCTCACGTCAGGGGGGTCTCCGGGTTGTCCACGAGGCAGGGGCCCACACCCAGAGGGGTGGGGGCGCCCCCCACCCTCGTGGGCAGCCCGGGACTCTTCTGGCCCAACTCTTTTGCTCTGGGGTCTTCTTTTGGTCCATCAAAAATCATCAAAAATTGTCACGTCAATTGGACTCCGTTTGGTATTCCTTTTCTGTAAAACTCAAAAACAAGGAAAAACCAGAAACTAGCACTGGGCTCTAGGTTAATAGGTTACTCCAAAAATCATATAAAAGTGCATACTAAAGCCCATTAAACATCCAAGATGGATAATATAATAGCATGAATACTTCATAAATTATAGATACATTGGAGACGTATCAACATCCCTAAGCTTAATTCCTGCTCGTCATTGAGTAGGTAAATGATAAAAGAAATAATTTATGAAGTGTGAATTCTAGCAGGTGCACAAGTTTGAGAAATGATAATTTCAATCACCTTTTCTAGCATCATCATTTTCATAACAGTATCTCAACTCATAGAACTTTTCATGATCAAGTAACAAACTATTCACATGTTAAAGTATAGATCAACTTTCTTGAAAACTAACAAACTATGTTCTCAGTCATCAAACAATTGCAATTCATCTTATTTTCAGGAAGGGTCTATGTAAGAGCTTTGTTTTAGCAAATCCCACATACTCAACTATGATATAGTCTTCCATGATAGCTACCACTCAAAGCATATTTTTAGAACAAATAGCATCCATCTAACACAAAGAAAGATAGGGGCTTAATGTTTCGCCCCCCAACTTATTTATCATATACTCCCTCTGTCCCATAATGTAAGATGTTTTTTGACACTACAGTAGGGTCAAAAAACGTCTTCAATTATGGGACGGAGGGAGTAGATAATTGTCAACAATAATAATTCATGATCAAATATATTTGAATGGCCATATATGCTTAGATCTTTCTCCACCACATGATGCTTGCCAACTAAAGAGTAGATTGGAATGAGAAGGAATACTACTTACTCTTGCACAAAAGTAAAAGATAGGCCCTTCGCAGAGGGAAGCAGGGATTTGCAGAGGTGCCAGAGCTCGAAGAAAAAACAGAGATGAAAATAATTTTGAGAGGTATGCTTTCATTGTCAACATAACGACCAAGATTTCCCAATATCTTCCATACGAGATACATTATAGGCGGTTCCCACGCAGAAAGGTAAAGTTTTTACTCCCCCTCCACCAACATTCACAGTCCACGGCTTGTCTGAAACAACGGGTGTCGTCCAACTATCAACATTCCTAGGGGAGTTTTGTTTAAATTATTTGCGATTTTGTTTTTGATCCTTTGGTCATAGGACTGGGCATCCCAGTTACCAGCCATTTTCTCGTGAATGATGAGCAGAGTCCACTCATCGTGAGAATAACCCACCTAGCATGGAAGATACTGACATCCCCTAGTCGCTACATGAGCGATTTGGGCATACAAAACAGATTATTATTTGAAGGTTTAGAGTTTGGCACATGCAAATTTACTTGGAACGGCAGGCAGATACCGCATATAGGTAGATATGGTGGACACTCATGGAAGAAACTTTGTTCAAGGAATTTGGATGCACAAACAGTATTCCCGCTTAGTACAGATATTTTGGCTAGCAAAGGATTCTAAATAGCAAGCACCACATGTTAGAGGATCCATAACAATATAACTTCTATACAAACATACCCAAGCATAACTCATTATGTCGTCTTCCTTGTCCAACTTCAACTAATTTGCTCAGGTGTGAAAATAATTAATGGGGCTCACAATCATAGAAGATATCCAAGATAGTATATTTATATGTGAAATCTCTCTTCCTTCAATATTCTTTCATGAATTGTTCAAGTGACCAATACAATGTTTGCTAACCTTCAATAAATTTATTTACCTCTACTTCTTATATGTGAAGGCATTACTCCCCATGGGAAAGGTATATGAAACATATATAATTTCAGATTTATGACATTCAAATCATTCAACCATTTACTCATAGGATATAAGTGAAGCACATGAGTAAATGACAAACTACTCCAAAAAGATATAAGTGAAGATCAATGAGTAGTTAAATAATTATATAGCTACGTGAAGACTCTCTATCATTTAAGAATTTCAGATCTTGGGATATTATTCAAAAAGCAATCAAAGCTAAACAAAATAAAATGATGCTCCAAGCAAAACACATATCATGTGGTGAATAAAAATATAGCTCCAAGTAAAGTTACCGATGAATGAAGACGAAAGAGGGGATGCCTTCCGGGGCATCCCCAAGCTTAGACACTTGGTTATCCTTGAATATTACCTTGGGGTGCCTTGGGAATCCCCAATCTTAGGCTCTTGCCACTCCTTATTCCATAGTCCATCGAATCTTTACCCAAAACATGAAAACTTCACAACACAAAACTTAATAGAAAACTCGTAAGCTCCGTTAGTATGAGAAAATAAATCACCACTTAGGTACTGTTGTGAACTCATTATAAATTAATATTGGTGTTAAATCTACTGTATTCCAACTTCTCTATGGTTTATAAACTATTTTACTAGCCATAGATTCATCAAAATAAGCAAACAACACATAGAAAACAGAATCTGTCAAAAACAGAACAGTCGGTAGTAATCTGTATCAAATGTATACTTCTGTAACTCCAAAAATTCTAAAATAAATTGGTGGACCTAAGGAATTTATCTAGTAATCATCTGCAAAAATAATAAACTAAATAGCACTCTCCAGTAAAAAGTTTTTGCTAATCTCGTGAGCGCTAAAGTTTCTGTTTTTTACAGCATGATCATAAAGACATCACCCAAGTCTTCCCACAGGTTCTACTTGGCACAAACACTAATTAAAACACAAAACCACATCTAAACAGAAGCTAGATGGATTATTTATTCCTAAACATAACCAAAAAGCAATAAACTAAAATAAAATTGGGTTGCCTCCCAACAAGCGCTATCGTTTAACGCCCCTAGCTAGGCATGATGATTTCAATGATGCTCACAAAAAGATAAGAATTGAAACATAAA
Source organism: Aegilops bicornis (assembly GCA_021605145.1). NCBI lineage: Eukaryota > Viridiplantae > Streptophyta > Magnoliopsida > Poales > Poaceae > Aegilops > Aegilops bicornis. Next base: position 338,550,841 of record CM038672.1, on the reverse strand, counting down.
GAGAACATCATGAATAATATTACTAGCACATTTAAGTATAACCAACTTCCTATGCATAGGGATTTTGTGATCAAACAACTTATGGGAACAATAATCAACTAGCATAGGAAGGCAAAACAAGCATAACTTCAAAACTTTAAGCACATAGAGAGGAAATTTGATATTATTGCAATTCCTACAAGCATATGTTCCTCCCTCATAATAATTTTCAGTAGCATCATGAATGAATTCAACAATATAACCAGCACCTAAAGCATTCTTTTCATGATCTACTTGCATAGAAAATTTACTACTCTCCACATAAGCAAAATTCTTCTCATTCGGAATAGTGAAAGTATCATAAGAGACTCGAATACTATAAATTGTATCCACATTAAATGAGTAATGTTCAGAAAAAGGGTAATCAAAATCATGACAAGTTTTAGAATAAGTTTCATCACAATAATCATCATAAGTAGCAACTTTGTTCTCATCATAATCAATTGAAACCTCTTCCGAAATAGTGGATTCATCACTAAATAAAGTCATGACCTCTCCAAATCCACTTTTATAATTATCACAATAAGATTAAACATCCTACAAAATAGTAGGATCACTACTTCCTAAAGTTGACACTCTTCTAAACGCACTTTCATCAATATAATCATCATAAGTAGGAGGCATGCTATCATCATTATAAATTTGCATATCAAAACTTGGGAGACAAAAAATATCATCTTCATTAAACATAGCATCCCAAGCTTGGGACAAACATTAGTTGCAACAAATATATTCTCAAAAACTTCATCTGCATCAGACATAGCATCCCCAAGCATGGGTGTCGGTGTCAAAACCGGCGGATCTTGGGTAAGGGGTCCCGAACTGTGCGTCCAGGCAGATGGTAACAGGAGACAAGGGACACGATGTTTTTACCCAGGTTCGGGCCCTCTCGATGGAGGTAATACCCTACTCCTGCTTGATTAATATTGATGATATGGGTAGTACAAGAGTAGATCTACCACGAGATCAAGGAGGCTAAACCCTAGAAGCTAGCCTATGGTATGATTGTTGTTCGTCCTACGGACTAAAACCCTCCGGTTTATATAGACACCGGATAGGTTAGGGTTACACAGGCGGTTACAATGGTAGGAGATCTACATATCCGTATCGCCAAGCTTGCCTTCCACGCCAAGGGAAGTCCCATCCAGGACACGGGACGAAGTCTTCAATCTTGTATCTTCATAGTCTTGGAGTCCGCCAAAGATGATAGTTCGGCTATCCAGACACCCCTAGTCCAGGACTCCTCGGTAGCCCTGAACCAGGCTTCAATGATGATGAGTCCGGCGCGCATATTGTCTTCGGCATTGCAAGGCGGGTTCCTCCTCCGAATACTTCATAGAAGGTTTTGAACACAAGGATAGTGTCCGGCTCTGCAAAACAAGTTCCACATACCACCGTAGAGAGAATAAATTTTGCACAGATCTGCTGACGTATTCCGCGGCGTGACATCACACCACGGCCAGGCCTTTATTCAATCGTTTTTTTCTTGTTCCACCTCGGTAGCGTTTAGCGAGGCGGTTTCCTTGGCACGCGTCTTATCAAAGCGGAGATTGTGCCCCTTATTCCGGATTCTCATCAATACGGACATGGGTAACTCCATCCGCGCCATTGATTATGGCGCTTGGGAGATAAGCGAGTTTTACCCGGGCTGGTGGGGGACGCATAGCTTCGTCCGTCCATATAAGGGGATAAGGATCCACCTTTTCACCTACGCCTTCTTCCTCCTTTGCTCACCCATTTCCGCGCACTCGAGCTCCAGCGCCCAAGTCCGCACACCCCACCTCAACCTTCTCCAACTATATCTGGAGCGGGAGGCAGGTGGATGGCCTCCTCCGTCACGGAGGGGCACATCACAAAGCTGCGGGAGGCTGGATACCTGTCCAGCAACATCGCGCACCGGCTACCCGACAAGGGGCAGCTCATTCCAACCCCCAGGCCCCATGAGAGGGTGGTGTTTCTCCCCCACTTCCTCCGCGGACTAGGTTTTCCACTTCACCCATTTGTCCGGGGGCTCATGTTCTACTACGGCCTGGACTTCCACGATCTGGACCGAATTTCATCCTCAACATCTCAGCGTCCATCGTCGTGTGCGAGGCCTTCCTCTACATCCAGCCCCACTTCGGCTTATGGCTGAAGATCTTCAATGTCAAGCCGAAGATAGTGGGCGGCCGCCAAGCGGAGTCTTGAGGCGCCATGGTTGGCAAGATGGCCAAAGTCCTATGGCTCGAGGGCTCCTTTGTGGAGACCATAAAGGGGTGGCAATCGGGGTGGTTCTACATCACTGAGCCGCGCGACTCTCAATGGGCGGCGGCCCCCAAATTCTGATCTGGCTTCCCCACACGGCTCTCATCATGGAAAGAGACGGGCCTGACGTGGGGGAATCACGGACGCCCGACTGACGGGACTGCTGGCTCCAGCACCTCACGTGGTGACGGAGAAGAAGGACAAGAAGGAGGCCACGGGAACTCGAAGGAGCTCCCGGCGCCAAGTGCTGTCAGATTTTGAAGCAGAATCCTCTCCTGAGAACGAGGAGGAGGAAAAATAAGCCTCTCCCCCAGCGGGGAGAGAAAAGAAAAGGATGGCCGCCCCAACTAGGGAGGCCGGAGGGTCCAAGAAGGGAAGGACCCTTCATCCGGACTTCTCCACCAACGCCGACGACGACGAGGAGGAGTGGCCAACAAGGGCCAAGCCCCTGGCGAGATCGTAAGTGTCCAGATACCCTTTTTTTCATTGCATAGTGTTTTCTAATGCGAACAACCATGCAGCCCGCCCAAGGGCGAGCTCGCCGCTTCGTCGAGCGGGTCCCTGAGTTCATCGGAAATGGAGAGTACTTCACTTCCGACCGCCTCCTCTCCTCACGCTGTGGACGATGCCGAGGTGGGGCCCCAAGGGGGGCCTGGTCAAGAGGAGGTGGCGCAGGAGGCGCCGCAAGGCAACCTCCCGGATTCCAGGCGCGTGGGGGGCGAGACCCCCAGGGGCTCTAAGCCCGACCATCGTCCGGACTCCATATCGGAACCTTCAGCGGTTCCGAAGTCCGGCAAGCGGCCCCTTCGTAGGAAGGGTAAGACGCCATTGTCCTCCGTCCAACCGGAGGCACCGGATAGCTTACTGGAGCCGCTTAACAGCGCCTCCATCAAGGAGGAGCATCGCACTGTTATGAGTGTGGTGATCTAGAAAGTTCAGTCCGCCAAGAGCGGGCTGACTGAAGCCTATACCAGCCTTGTAACAGGATTTGAGGTAAGTTTTCAAACATGTAAAACTATTATCGCATAGACAGTATCCCCTGATGCTTAGTTCGGTGTTCGGAAAGAAAAGCCGGACTAAGGATCTAAAAAGATATACACAGGAGTCTAACATAAGTATGTCAATATGCGAATGCAGGCTGCGCTCCTGACCTCTGCCAGACCTTGATCGCGGAGGTCAATGCATTGAAGCAGAGCCTCGAGCGGTCCGAGAACGAGCTCGGCCTTGCCAAGAAGCAGCTCGAGGACAAGGAAGGTAAGTAATACCTTATTAAAGAAATACCTTATAGAAAGGATTTGGTTGCAAAAAATATCAGGAATAACATGGGTACTGCAGGGGCCACGAGCGAGGTGGCGAGCCTGAAGGAGGCGGTGTCCGCGGCCGAAAATGAAGCGGCTACGGAGTGCACCGAGCGAGAGAAGGGGGAGGCGCAGCTGGCGGAGGTGCGGCAAGAGCTCCAGGCTCTTGTGGAAAAACACGAGAGTTTGGAGCGTGACTCGAAGACTCGAGAGTCCGAGCTCGCCTCGGCTCTTGAGAGTGCCAAAGCCGCTAAGGCCGAAGCCCAAAAGCCCTCCAAGAAATTGAATCATTAAAGAAGATATCGGCAGGTAAGGCATTCTTTATGCAAAGCAAGCATGTGAAAGTGAATTACCTATTACTTACGGATTCGAGCTCTCCGGGGAGCATTCGCAGATCGGCCCGTGGTGTGTCCGATCTTTGCCGCATTCTACCGCGCCAAGGAGGGGAGCTCGATGGAGAAGGTGTTCGGTCTCGGTATGCTAAGGCGGACATTCGGTGCCCCTAAGCGACCAGCTGAAAGCGGCTGGTCGAGCTCCTAAGGTCGCCGAACAGGCCATGAGGGGCCTCATAGTTAATTTGTGGCCGTTGGAAGCCATGCACAGGAGCTACTTTGGGCTAGTCTGTTGGCTGGTGGACGCCTGTCCATGGATTGAAGTCATCAAGCGCTCCATCTGTATTGAAGGTGCCCGTCGGGCCCTTGCCCGTGCTAAAGTGCACTGGGGCAAGCCGGATGCAGAGAAGCTTGTGACGGACGGGCCACCGAAGGGCAAGGAGCATCGTACGCCCGAAATGTACTATGAGGGCCTCCTGAAGGGTGCCCGCCGTATAGCGGATGAGTGCTCCAAGGATGTAATTTTTGAATAGACTCGCATTTGTTATCCTGTACGCTGAAAACTTGTTCATATGCGCTAAGCAACGCTTGTTAATTTAAAATATTACCTTCTGTGCGGCCGTTTATCAAATTTGAGAGATGGCAAGTCGTTGGCTTCAGCCCCCATGCCACGGGTGCTGGGGTGTTCGGGATAAACTTGAGCGCTCTTGTTCCCATTCTTGGGTCCATCGAGGGAGGCGCTCAACGCAACGAACAAGGCAACCGGACTTATAATGCTTGAACACTCTCACTTAGCCATAGAATTCTATAATATTAAATTTCGGCGAAGCCCCTAGTATTCGGAAGGCCGAGTTCGGGGCGCTATCCACGCCTTGGCCGGAGAATGCCGGCTCCTCGCTCTAAGCGGCATAAGTCTTTAGGGACCCGAAAAAACCTCTCGAACAGCGACCGGCTCTCGCCCTATCATGACGGTCAGTTTTAGCTTTCTCCTTTCGAGGTGCTCAACCCAGCTCAACCGGGCACAATCGCAGTTGGTTCTCCTAGTGCTACCTTAGCCGATATAATGAGCGTAAGGTACCAAAACATAGGAGCCGGGCAAACCCAACTATTGACCCAAGACATGATTCGGAGCCGATGCATATAATGCTATAAGTTCGGGGTGCCGCACTTGTGAGAGTGTTCGGACTTATCACACCATAATTTTGGGGTACTTAAGCCCCTGGTGTATTGGCCGTACCAAAGTGTACGGGTGTAACATGTCACGAAATGAACATATATATATAGATGAAAAAAGGAGTGCAATAATAGGCAAAAGCTATAAATTGTTTATTAAAAAGGTACTGCAATGAAAGCAGAACGATACAAATAGTGCGATAAGCAAGGCATGGGACTATGTAACATGTCCCCCTCCAGGGGTAAGCTGTGGGATGGTATGTAAAACAGGTATAAAGCTCATAATAGAGACCACCTGGACACTCGACGTAGCTTTCTGCTTCCCTGGCTGTTGCATCGTGAGTTCGGCGATTCTAGTGCCGGACAGGACTCCTGGAAAACGGAGTCCTGAAAGTAAGAAGAAAAAAAGAAAAATAATGACACAATCGGGAGCCCCTGGTGCGGTTGAGCCGCATTCTGCACGTGCCGTGGTCGTGCCCCTCCCCTTATGCCCATGGTATCTCCAGAGCGTAGTTATTTACGCGTAGTAATGGCTTCGCTATTTTGCGAGGGCTGGGGTTGGGGCGGATTACTCTGGCGATGCTTGAATCGTGCCAGCGGTCTTGCTGTAGGTTACTCGGCGCTTGAAAATGTCCGGACGTTTAGTGGCCGGACTCGAGAATTGCTGTGAGAGGCTGCTTTGCACCTCCGCCGCGAGGGCCGCCGTGTGCTCCTCCGTTCGGAGAGAGCGTTCGGTGTTTCCATTCACCGTGATTACTCCTCGAGGGCCTGGCATCTTGAGCTTGAGGTATGTGTAGTGCGGCACCGCATTGAACTTTGCAAATGTGGTTCGTCCAAGCAGTGCGTGATAGCCGCTGCGGAACGTGACTATGTCGAAGATTAACTCTTTGCTTCGGAAGTTATCCGGGGATCCGAAGACCACTTCGAGTGTAACTGAGCCTGTACAATTGGCCTCTACACCCGGTATGACGCCTTTAAAGGTCGTCTTGGTAGGTTTAATCCTTGAGGGGTCTATGCCCATTTTGCGCACTGTATCCTGATAACGTAGGTTCAGGCTGCTACGGTCGTCCATCAAGACTCTAGTGAGGTGAAATCCGTCGATAATTGGGTCAAGAACCAATGCAGCGAAACCGTCATGACGAATGCTAGTGGGGTGGTACCTTCGATCGAAGGTGATCGGGCAGGAAGACCATGGGTTGAACTTGGGCGGCGGCTCCATCGCGTATACGTCCCTTAGTGCACGCTTCCGTTCCCTTTTGGGTATGTGGGTTGCGTATATCATGTTCACCGTCCGCACTTGTGGGGGAAATCCCTTCTGTCCTCTATTGTTCGGCGGCCGGGGCTCTTCCTCGTCGTCGCTATGCAGCTCCTTGTCATTTAGTTCGGCACTTAACTTGCCTGCTTGCTTGAACACCCAACAATCCCTGTTGGTGCGATTGGCTGGTTTTCGGGGGTGCCATGTATCCGCATGGCGATCGAGTATTCGGTCCAAGTTGGGCCGGGCCTGGGTATTTCTTTTGAATGGCTTCTTCCGCTGACCGGGTTTAGAGCCTCTGAATCCCGGCATTGTGGCCGTATCTTCAGCATTATCGCCGTTAATGCGGTGCTTGTTCTTATTGCGACGCGACCTGCCATTGTTGTCCTTGGTATCCGAACTATCAGGGTGTTTGGCCAAGTTGTTGCTTCGAGCAAGCCAGCTGTCCTCTCCCGTGCAAAAGCGGGTCATGAGTGTTGTGAGGGCTGCCATGGATTTCGGCTTTTCCTGTCCTAGGTGCCGAGCTAGCCACTCGTCGCGGATGTTGTGTTTGAAGGCTGCAAGGGCCTCTGCATCCGGATAGTCGATGATTTGATTTTTCTTGGTTAGGAACCGTGTCCAGAATTTTCTGGCCGATTCTTCTGGCTGCTGGATTATGTGGTTGAGGTCATCGGCGTCTGGTGGTCGCACATATGTGCCCTGGAAGTTATCAAGGAATGCGGCTTCCAGGTCCTCCCAACAACCAATTGATTCTACTGGCAAGCTGTTGAGCCAATGCCGAGCTGGTCCTTTAAGCTTGAGTGGGAGGTATTTGATGGCATATAGATCATCACCGTGGGCCATGTGGATATGGAGGAGATAGTCCTCGATCCGCATGCCAGGATCTGTGGTACCATCGTATGATTCGATGTTTACGGATTTGAAGCCCTCGAGATTTGATGATCCATTACTTCATCTGTGAAGCATAGTGGGTGTCTTGGCGCCTCTGTATTGGACTATATCACGATGTAGGCTCATATGAGCTTTGTCTCATCGTGTTCGCCCGGCCGGGTTTTTGTATCCGTGTGACGGTAATCATCCTGAGTCGTTGGGCGCCCACGCAATCCGTAGATCGATCTTGTATGTTTTGCCTTATATTCCAATATATCTCGCAAGTCCGACCCATTTTCCCGTGCCTTGGTACTTTTTGAGCGGCATCGGGGTGCGGCTTGAATGGAGGGTCTAGAGGCCTCTCTGTCGCGGCCACGGGGTGGCCGGTCGGCCGCTTCATCTTGTTGGTGATGTAGGTTTGGGTGCTGCTTCCTCTAATTGGGGTAGCAGCCTGCGTTTGGGGTATTTTTTGGAGGGGCGTTCGAGTTCATACTCTTCGGCTGCAAGGACTTCAGTCCATTTGTCCGCTAGCTTGTCTTGGTCAGCTCTAAGCTGTTGTTGCTCTTTCTTGAGGCTGCTTGCCGTGGCTATAAGCCTGCGTTTGAAAGCGCTCTGTTGGCGGGATCCTCGAGCACGATTAATTGCTGTCGTTGAGGCTTGCCTCATCTTCGGAGGGAGGCGCATAATTATCGTCCTCTACCTCTCTTTCTGCGCCTTGTCGTGCGGACTTGCTTCTCCCTCCTCTCCTACCGAGTCCTGCCGGAGGGGTTGTCTTCAACCTTGTCCGGGGTGTTATTATCTCTCGTGCGGAATCACCGTTTTCTTTGTGGCGGGATTTAGAAGCGGCCTTGGCCAGCGTCGGTGCCGGTTGCTTCTTGGAGGGGTCATCCTTCGTTGTTCCATCGTCGTTCCCATCTTTTGGGATGTCCACCATGTATATGTCGTATGACGAGGTGGCCTTCCGGTGCCACTGTAGGCGCGGTCTTGGTCGCCTCTGGCATCGCCGTCCATACCGTCGATGTCTTGGTCGAAGTTGAGCATGTCGGTTAAATAAATCGCCGATGGCTATAAAGTGGGTGGTGGGTGGGCGTTGAATTTCTTCGTCGTCCGCATCCCAACCTTCCTATCCGTAGTCCGGCCAGGGCTCTCCGGATAAAGAGAGAGACTTTAGTGAGTTCAGGATATCGCCAAAGGGCGAGTGCTGAAAGATGTCCGTGGCGGTGAACTCCATAACCGGCGTCCAGTCGGATTTGACTGGCAGGGGCGCGGGAGGTTCGGAGTCCGGAAAGGAGTCCGGCACCTTGGAGTCACGGTCTTCATAAAGGACAGGGATGGAGTTCGGCTCAATCGCTGTTGAGATCCTAGCCCCCGAGGCGGTGTCCAACCACTCGTCCTCGATGGGGAATCCGGCTCCGGATTAAGGGTCGGAGCGGATGCTGATGCGGCCTCCAGGGCACTGTTCGGCGGCAGAACTAGATCATGCCCATCGAGATAGTGCGGCCCGCTTGGCTGTGGCTCGAATCCGTCGAAGATCAAGTCTCCGCGGATGTCGGCCGTGTAGTTCAAACTTCCAAATCTGACCTGATGGCCAGGGGCGTAGCTTTCAATCTGCTCCAAATGGCCAAGAATTGGCCCGCGGTGCAAAGCCGCCGAATACGAAGATCTGTCCGGGCAGAAAAGTCTCACCCTGGACCGCGTCGTTGCTGATGATCGAAGGAGCCATCGGGCCTAAAGATGACGGCACAGAGGAACTCTCAATGAAAGCACCAATGTCAGTGTCAAAACCGGCGGATCTCGGGTAGTGGGTCCCGAACTGTGCGTCTAGGCGGATGGTAACAAGAAACAAGGGACACGATGTTTTTACCCAGGTTCGGGCCCTCTCGATGGAGGTAAAACCCTACTCCTGCTTGATTAATATTGATGATATGGGTAGTACAAGAGTAGATCTACCACGAGATCAAGGAGGCTAAACCCTAGAAGCTAGCCTATGGTATGATTGTTGTTCGTCCTACGGACTAAAACCCTCCGGTTTATATAGACACCGGATAGGTTAGGGTTACACAGAGTCGGTTACAATGGTAGGAAATCTACATATCTGTAACACCCCAAAATTTTTGCCAAGTTTTCAATATTAAATTTTTTTGCCAAGGGTTTTAAAAATCTTTATTTCTGTTGATTTCAGAACTCTTCTTTTATTGTTAAGGAGTTTTGTATTTTTCCCAAGTGGAGCTTTCCAAAATACATTGGACTTCTTTGCCATCTCATCAAAACAATTTCTAAATCAGTAGAATTGTTTATTAAATTATTTCACCCTAAGCTTTATTCATTAAAATGAACTGGATTAAAATTTTGGAGCTCTGTTTGTACTACAACCATTTGATAAAATCACTTAAAATTTCAACCAAAATTTGGAGATGTCATGAGATTTCACTAAATCAATTATGTGCATTAATAAAATTATTTCATTGCTTATTTTGGGGTTTTCACCCATTTTTCTTCTCTGGTCCAGTGGGCAACTTTGCACTACAACCCTTTCAAATATTTGTTTCTAGCTCCCACCAAAATTTTGGGATGTCAGTAGTAGCATGCCATTCAACTTTATGCAAAAACATAGTGATGTTCTTTGGAAAATTTGAGTGCTGTGACCTCTTTTTCATTTTGGGCCAGACTTGTGTTTTCTACTACAACTCTATTATTTCTTGCTCTAATGACCTTGTGTTTTCTCATGCTTGTATTCAACCTTGCAAAACCCCTAAGTCCAGGAGCATGCTCTATTTGGAACACTTTTGGTCCATGAAATGATGCCACTCACTCCCTGCCCAGAATTGAGGTTTTGCAAAACTTGCACTAGCAAGTTTCTCCTTTTTGCAAACTGACTTCACCACCCTCTCTTTTATCCATAGAGACACTTTGTTGGAAGATTTGGCCCCTCCAAGAATAGCCTAAGTGCTTGTGGCATTTTGTCAAACACACAGGTGCATGATCAGATTTGACATAAGTTGTTGTTGGCATTGTGAACTTGGTCTCCTGACCAAACCACCTTGTCCCCTGAGCTTCACTCTATCAACAACCTAGCCTGGTTCCTTGCCAGCCTCACCCAAGCCCTGTAGCAGGCCATGGCATTTCATCGAGCACCTTTCGTGCGTGCTCTGGGCGCCCAGAGCGTGCGTTTGGCACCCGCTGCACCCGAAGTCGCCGCGTCCCACCTCAAGACTCAAAACCCGGCCCCAGCCAGCTCGTCGTGTCCCCTGCACCGACACACCACCCTGACCAACCTGGCGCCCCACAGCGCCACCGCCAGGATGGCCGTGGCGTCTAGCTGCCGGCCGCTAGCAGGCCCGACCGTGGTCGGCGCCGCCCAAGCCACCCCAGCTTGCCACCTACCTTTGTGAGCAGTGCGAGCTCATCCGCAACCTCGTCCGCTAGCGCTCGTCGCCGCCACATCGCCCAAGCTACAGGGAGGCGGTTCTTCGTCGTCCTTATCGCCGGCCGCCCCTGAACCGACCTCCACCGCGTATATAAGGGCCCCGGAGCTCAACCAAGTCCTCGAGCAACCTCATTTGATCCTCCTAGTGTTGCCTTGGCCAGCAGTCGAGCAAGGGAAGGCCTTCTTCCCCGAGTCCGGCCGGTTCGGTCGCTGCCAAGCCCTGGCCGATTCCATCGCCACCAGTGCCTCTCCATCTCCACTCTCTCCACCAAGAACTCCCCCTTCCTCTCGCGAGCACAACCCCTCGCTCAATTTTGGCCGGAGACCACCGCAGCCCCAAACTCACTATCCACCCGAATGCCCCCTCCGTCGCGGAGCTCGCCGGGCCGCGACTCCCTCCACCCCGGCTACCCTCGACCACCGGAAGAATCGCCTAGGAGTGGCGGATCCATCCTCCTGCACTCGATGCCCTCGAGGAGCCGTCTAACGCCGTGAAGATCGCGGAGTTCCCGCCTCTGCTCGGCCGGAGGAAAGAGAGGGAAGGAGACTGGTCAAACCTGACCGGTGGGGCCTCCTTGACCCACTGGCAGTGAGTCAGGCGCCGTCCACGCTGGATAAGTGGAAGCGCATTTTCAAAATGCGCCTTCGACGTGTACGTATAATCGAAACGTTTTTCTGTTTTTCTGTTTTATTTTAAAATCAGATTTTGACCAGAACTTTGACTGTCGATAACTTTTTAAATACAACTCCAAATGAATTGATTCTTTTTGCTACCTCTCTCAAATATTGTCTAGTTTATTTTAAGATTTATTTGAAAAAAATTTCAGAACAACTTTTGTGCTGTTTTTATTTTGTGTGTTAATTCAAATATATTACTTTAAATAGGGTTTTTGAAGATTTCATGATGATTTGGATGCACCCTTCCTTCCCATGACCTGAAGGCAAGCATTATGAATCCTGGTGAATTTTTGTGTGTGTTGCATAGCACGGTGGCAACGCCACCCCGACACATACATGCGCTATTTTATGTGAGGATGTGATCCTATTCATGGGTGCATATTAATAAGTTTATGCTAATGAAGTTGACATGATTTGGGATGGAAATCACCGTCATACGTCTTTCATGCATACCGAAGGAAAGACGGAAGGCCTCTGTCTTGGGTAGACACCGGCTTGCCCCTAGTCCTCCGTCGAGACGGCAGTCGTGTCCGTATGACATGAGGGGATGTCATGTGATGTTTTCATCTGTTGTTTGAGATATATGCATTGTTGTGCTAATCATGCAGGAAATATTACAACCTCCTGAGTCGGCCGTAGATCGAGTCTTGTGCCAAGATAACCCCATACTTGCTTCGTACTACCACTCGTCTCTACACCAAGTAGGGTACAGTTCAGTAAGTTGTCAACCCTTTCCTAGCACACACCGTACAGAGAGGCCGTGGTGGGAGATATTGGAGGCATCCGGTAGTCATACCACCGGGTCCAGGAGCATGGGTGTTTCGGTTGTAGCCGAAAGGGGGTAGCTCCCGATTATGCCATGTATAAATTTTGTGATCCCATGTTACGTCGAGGTTGTAGCCTCCCCACTTAGAGTTTTGCTTAACAGGTGTTGTGGGTGATTCCGGACACATGTGAGTTAAGCTGGTGTGTGCAAGTTAGGTGTGTTTTCAACAAAAGACCGTGAAGCGGAATTAGTCCCGATGGACTAAAGAAATCCGTTACTCGTGGGTAAAGAGTACACCCTCTGCAGAGATTAAACCTATTGAATAGCCGTGTCCATAGTTAAGGAGTACAGTATGGGATAGTTCTAGTGTCGGTCTTATTGTCGGTATTCGGAGGTGAAACGATTAAACCTGGAAAGTACGATTGTGACTTGTGATAATTTATAGTTACTATTTTGGATGTGGACTAACCCGTGATATTTTTTACGGTATTCTTGAATATCCACAGGATGGTTCTACCTCCTGGATATTCACTGTGGCATTTCTTTTAAAGCCCTTTATGTGGTGTCGCTCGACGCCTTGACAGTGGCATTTCTTTTAAAGCCCTTTATGTGGTGTCGCTCGGATGCCCGACCGTGGCATTTCTTTTAAAGCCCTTTATGTGGTGTCGCTCAGGCCTTACCGTGGCATTTCTTTTAAAGCCTCAGATGTGTGGTGTCGCTCGGGCCTTTCGTGGCATTTCTTTTAAAGCCCTTTATGTGGTGTCGCTCGACGCCTTTATGTGGCAATTCTTTTAAAGCCCTTTATGTGGTGTCGCTCGACGCCTTGACTCGTGGCATTTCTTTTAAAGCCCTTTATGTGGTGTCGCCGGGCCTAACCGGGCATTTCTTTTAAAGCCCTTTATGTGGTGTCGCTCGGGCCTCGATTGTGGCATTTCTTTTAAAGCCCTTTATGCGGTGTCGCTCGGGGCCTTTGATTATGACATTGTTCTTGTTTCTTTATAAGCCCTCTATGCGGTGTCGCTCGGGCCTTGATTGTAGCATTTTTTGTGTGTTATTTACTTCATGATTACTATACTACCATATTATTATATATCCATAAAAAAATAACATGCTTGGACGCATCAGAGCTTTACTTACCTCATGTGACTAACGTCATAAGCATGATATAATTTCAATACCTCATTGTTAAATCATGCCTGTGTTCATTGTGTTTGCGAGTACATTCAAAGTACTCACTAGCTTGTCCCTGGCTATTGTCTTGGCCAGATTTCATGTTTGGAGAGGAGCGTTGCGGTGATCGCCCCTGAACCTAAGCATCGGTGATAGCCGCCACGCGAAGATAGGAGTTAACACAGTCAGTTGTTCCCGTGGGAAATGGAGTCCCATAGACGAGGATATTTCATAAACCGCTTCCGCCATCAACCTTCAGAAACCATTTGTTGTACTCACAGGCCAGAATGGTCTTGTACTACACATATTGTATTTTCCGCTTGGAATTTTTGTATCAAGTTGGTGCCTCATCAGCTAACATTTATCTTGGGTCCGATGAGCACAAGGGCCATTTTCTGGGAATTATTACCCGGAGAATCGGTCGCCACAGACTTGGTATCAGAGCCAGGCTGACCATTGGCTAATCCTATCTTAGCCAGGTCAATAAACTTAGGCTAATAACCCATCGAGCCATAACCAAGACCTCGGTAAGCTTCTCGCACAAGATAGCCACACAGTGACCCGACGCTTTCTGCAGTCGGTGCCCAACCTATCAACTAGCCCGTCTATCACCCACCAGTGACCAGCACCAAAGGCGTCTCATTCACAAGCGTGCGAAGGAAGACTCCCCTTTTCTATAAAAGGGACGCTCGCCTCAACCCAGCCCAGCTCGGCCGCTATCCCAAAACCAAGCCACAATGCCTGGTCCCGTAGTACACCATGAGACTACAAGAACCAACCTTGGAGGTTTTGTGACCATACTGTAAACCTCACCCGTCGTGCCTCACGCATTAGAAGAGCCACCCGAATATGTTGTGTACCAAGGACCCATTAGTGGCGAGAACCGTCAATCGGGGCCCTTTGTACATATCTACGGTAGGGTCTGTCACCCGGCGCCCTTCTACAGTTCACCGGAAGAACTACTTCCTTTGAGCCGCAAGCCATCCAACTAGCTGCTCGAGAGGCTATAGTTCATCTCGGGCACTGTCGCCCGAGTTAAGCGTCGCTCGTTCCACTACTACGCCGTGCATGAAGGGTATGGTAGACCACCTCAAGTTGCCAACGGAGACCACGAGATGCACCTGCATTACTGCATCTAGTGCGCTTTGTAAGTGCACTGGAGGACCTATTCGATCAGATCACTATTGATCTGGTCGCAGCTCGTGGGGAGCTGGTTCGTCGAGCCCCAGCGAGAGAGGAGATCGAGCCCAACGCCGACAATCCTGTCGTGCTATTTGGACAACCGATCGAGACCCTGAGGCCAGCCCCAGCCGTCAGCCAAGGTGCTTTGATGACCCTAGAAGTGCTTCGTCGCCTCCTGGGAGCACACTCCAACGGGGTTGTGGTCAACAATCCCGTGACGGTCATCATCACTACCCGAGCCTGTAGCCCTCAGCCCTCTCCAAAGAAATTCCGGCCAGTGAGAACCGTAGGGAAGCCTCGGCGTCCACAAGGGACGCCCGCTTGGATGTAAACGAAGTAGACCGAGACACTTTCGAGTAGTACCGAGTCCCGGTGTATCCTCGCTTTGTAATTCTGTGATTCCTTAAATTAAGCGCAGCCTGGCATCGATGCATTTGTTTTATATAGTAGTTTTGCATGGATGTATTAGCATGCGGTGTGATTTCTCTATCCTTGGTGCAGCTACCTGTAACTCCGCCCGACAACATCCACAAAGGATACGCCACTTTAGTAGGATGTGTGTACTGTGGTTGACCCGAGCTGAGCCGGCCGATTCTTTACCTTTTACCACGGTAAATGACCCAGCCCTGGTGCTATAAAAGGGCCACCGAGTGACCTTGCCAAGCACCTTCACATTGTGCACCATCTCCACAACCATTTCCTGCCATGCCGAGCCCTAGTATTTATCTGAGGACTCCGGATGCTACCCAGTGTAGTTTTGTCAAGATATTGTGGGATTTTACCGCAGCACCATGGGCGCAACCCAGCCACCCCAGACGAGCTGTTCAAATCAAGGATCACCCTTCCACCTCGAGATATTGGGCAGCCGTGCACATCCCGCTCAGAACCCAACCCAAGACCCCACAGAAGTCTCTTTCGTGGGGAAATCTATGCCAACCCCGCGCATGGCCGTAGAAGCTGCTGCATATGAAGCGCTTGCTCGCCTTCGATTCACGGTACCCTACGCTAGCGAACGAGGGTATTATTATTTTCCGAGCCGTGCAGCACCCGGAGGAGTAACATCCTTTCCGGTGGGCGTATTGAGAGAGACCCGTCTTGGCCAACCTCGTCAATACGTCATCAGCGCAAGAACGCTTTGACCCAACATGTGATGGGTTATCTGCAGAGCCACGCGGATTTAAATCCTCGATCGCCATCGGCAGATCACCGAGGCCCGACCAGAGAGACGCATACATCGACCGTCAATCCACTCCTCCGATAGAAGAAGAGTGTATCCTAGTACCGGAAACGTTTTCTCAAGACCCCGTCCAATTACCATTTTCAATCTAGATGCACCGCTGTATTTATTGTCGCATTTTTGTAACTTATGCTTAGTACCCCGAGTTTCGCAGCGAGTGAATCATTAATATAAGCAGCTACATCGCATTTGGACTTTATTGTATAACTGTTTTCCTCGCGAGAAATCACGGAGCGTGATTTATTTTCTGAGTTACCGCATCGTATGTTTTTCTCACGACATAGATCATTTATTTCACATAGCCCCAAGGCAGCAGACTCACCCCACAATTACACGAACACATACTGCGCTTGCAAATTTTGCAACTGTGGTTATGCCTAACTAAGCACCTCCGGACAACAATTATCACCCGGCGCACCCACCTACTCGTCATGGCCACTGACCGCAGAGAGCCAAGCCGAAAGCAGCGGCATCACGACGATCGTTGAGGATCATCGCGCCTGACAGAGCATCGAGAGCCCGGCACGCTGCCGGCCCTCCGCACAGCAGGACCATGTACCAGTCCGGCGCCGCCTCCGCCATTAGCACCTCGTCTCGAGCTCCGACAATCGGAAACAGAGGAGAAGAAGAGAGAAGGAGGAGCGAGGCCAGGTGTGAGGAAGAAGAGGAGGACGCCACGGTCATTTTTATAGATCGAGCTCGGTGTACGGTGGGCGAGGTCCACCAGCGCCGCTCGTCGCCCGACCACCGGTGTTCGGAGGCGAATCCGCTTGCAGTGCCGACAGCACACTGGCCCGCGAGGTGAGTGCACGCTGCACCGGCAGCTAAGCGCGCCGCCGCGACTACCACGGTGGCCTTGGTACCCTACGCGCTAGGTGTCGCCGGTGGAAAAAGCGCGGGAGAACGCGCGGGAGGGAGGAAGAAGAAAGAGCCGGAGGAAGGAGAAGAGGCTGACCATGGGCCCGGGTCCACCAGTCAGCCAGAGAGAGCACTGTGCTCTCGGATGCGACCAGCGTATTTTAAGATTTAGGATTTGTTCTAAATTTTGACCAGTGTAGAAATCGCTAGTTTTTCCCCAAGACCGTGGATTTTTTTTCCACACACCACGCCAGTAACCCACACTGTACTTTTGCACCACCTATCGTCCTCTCACTGTAGCCATTTCTGTTATAATGCATATTTATTTAGAATTTAACTCTTAGAAAATCTCGAGGACGAGATTTTTCTTAAGGGGGGTAGTAGTTGTAACACCCCAAAAAATTTGCCAAGTTTTCAATATTAAATTTTTTTTGCCAAGGGTTTTAAAAATCTTTATTTCTGTTGATTTCAGAACTCTTCTTTTATTGTTAAGGAGTTTTGTATTTTTCCCAAGTGGAGCTTTCCAAAATACATTGGACTTCTTTGCCATCTCATAAAAACAATTTCTAAATCAGTAGAATTGTTTATTATATTATTTCACCCTGAGCTTTATTCATTAAAATGAACTGGATTAAAATTTTGGAGCTCTGTTTGTACTACAACCATTTGATAAAATCACTTAAAATTTCAACCAAAATTTGGAGATGTAATGAGATTTCACTAAATCAATTATGTGCATTAATAAAATTATTTCATTGCTTATTTTGTGTTTTTCACCCATTTTTCTTCTCTGGTCCGATTGGGCAACTTTGCACTACAACCCTTTCAAATATTTGTTTCTAGCTCCCACCAAAATTTTGGGATGTCAGTAGTAGCATGCCATTCAACTTTATGCAAAAACATAGTGATGTTCTTTGGAAAATTTGAGTGCAACAGCCTCTTTTTCATTCTGGGCCAGACTTGTGTTTTCTACTACAACTCTATTATTTCTTGCTCTAATGACCTTGTGTTTTCTCATGCTTGTATTCAACCTTGCAAAACCCCTAAGTCCAGGAGCATGCTCTATTTGGAACACTTTTGGTCCATGAAATGATGCCACTCACTCCCTGCCCAAAATTGAGGTTTTGCAAAACTTGCACTAGCAAGTTTCTCCTTTTTGCAAACTGACTTCACCACCCTCTCTTATATACATAGAGACACTGTTCTGGTAGATTTGGCCCCTCCAAGAATAGCCTAAGTGCCTGTGGCATTTTGTCAAACACACAGGTGCATGATCAGATTTGACATAAGTTGTTGTTGGCATTGTGAACTTGGTCTCCTGACCAAACCACCTTGTCCCCCGAGCTTCACTCTATCAACAACCTAGCCTGGTTCCTTGCCGACCTCACCCAAGCCCTGTAGCAGGCCATGGCATTTCATCGAGCACCTTTGCGTGCGTGCTCTGGCCGCGCCCAGGCGTGTATGGCACCCGCCTTTGCAGTCGCCAGCGTCCCACCCGCACTCAAAACCCGGCCCCACCAGCTCGTCGTGTCCCCACTGCACCGACACACCACCCCGACCAACCTGGCGCCCACAGCGCCACCGCCAGATGGCCGTGGCGGCTAGTCAGCTGCCGCTAGCAGTGCCCGACCGTGGTCGGCGCCGCCCAAGCCACCCCAGCTTGCCACCTACCCTTGTGAGCGATGCAGGCTCATCCGCAGCCTCGTCCGCTAGCGCTTTCGTCGCTGCCACGTCGCCCAAGCTTCTGAGGCGGTTCGCCGTCGTCCTTATCGCCGGCCGCCCCTGAACCGACCTCCACCGCGTATATAAGGGCCCCGACGCTCAACCAAGTCCTCGAGCGACCTCATTTGATCCTCCTAGTGTTGCCTTGGCCAGCAGTCGAGCAAGGGAAGGCCTTCTTCCCCGAGTCCGGCCGGTTCGGTCGCCGCCAAGCCCTGGACGATTCCATCGCCACCAGTGCCTCTCCCTCTCCACTCTCTCCACCAAGAACTCCCCTTCCTCTCGCGAGCACAACCCCTCGCTCAATTTTGGCGGAGACCACCGCAGCCCCCAAACTCACTATCCACCGAATGCCCCTCCGCGGAGCTTGGCCGGCGACTCCCTCCACCCCCGGCTACCCTACGACCACCGGAAGAATTGCCTAGGAGTGGCGGATCCACCCCTGCACTCGGATGCCCTCGAGGAGCCGTCTAACGCCGGCGAAGATCGCCGGAGTTCCCGCCTCTGTTCGGCCAGAGGAAGAGAGGGAAGGAGGCTGGTCAAACTGACCAGTGGGGCCTCCTTGACCCACTGGCGATGACTCAGCGCCATCCACGCTGGATAAGTGGAAGCGCATTTTCAAAATGCGCCTTCGACGTGTACGATATAATCGAAACGTTTTTACATTTTTTACATTTTATTTTAAAATCAGATTTGACCAGAACTTTGATTGTCGATAACTTTTTAAATACAACTCCAAATGAATTGATTCCTTTTGCTACCTCTCTCAAATATTGTCTAGTTTATTTTAAGATTTATTTGAAAAAATTTCAGAACAACTTTTGTGCTGTTTTTATTTTGTGTGTTAATTCAAATATATTACTTTAAATAGGGTTTTTGAAGATTTCATGATGATTTGGATGCACCTTCCTTCCCATGACACGAAGGCAAGCATTCTGAACCCTGGTGAATTTTTGTGTGTGTTGCATAGCACCGTGGCAACACCACCCGACACATACATGCGTCATTTTATGTGAGGATGTGATCCTATTCATGGGTGCATATTAATAAGTTTATGCTAATGAAGTTGACATGATTTGGGATGGAAATCACCGTCATCGTCTTTCATGCATCTTTGGAAGGAAAGACGGAAGGCCTCTGTCTTGGGTAGACACTGGCTTGCCCTAGTCCTCCGTCGAGACGGTCGTGTCGATATGACATGAGGGGATGTCGCGTGATGTTTTCATCTGTTGTTTGAGATATATGCATTGTTGTGCTAATCATGCAGTAAATATTACAACCTCCTGAGTCGATCGTAGATCGAGTCTTGTGCCAGTAACCCCCATACTTGCTTCGTACTACCACTCGTCTCTACACCAAGTAAGTGCAGTTCGATAAGTTGTCAACCCTTTCCTAGCACACACCGTACAGAGAGGCCGTGGTGGGAGATACTGGAGGCATCCGGTAGTCATACCACCGGGTCCGGGAGCATGGGTGTTTTGGTTGTAGCCGAAAGGGGGTAGCTCCCCAGTTTGCGCGCGGTATAAATTTTGTGATCCCATGTTACGTCGAGGTTGTAGCCTCCCCACTTAGAGTTTTGCTTAACAGGTGTTGTGGGTGATTCCAGACACATGTGAGTTAAACTGGTGTGTGCAAGTTAGGTGTGTTTTCAACAAAAGACCGTGAAGCGAATTAGTCCCGAAGGACTAAAGAAATCCGTTACTCGTGGGTAAAGAGTACACCCTCTGCAGAGATTAAACCTATTCGAATAGCCGTGTCCATGGTTAAGGATTACAGTTTGGGATGGGTCAAGTGTCGGTCTTAGTGTCGGTCTTGGAGGTGAAATGATTAAACACGGAAATACGATTGTGACTTGTGATAATTTATAGTTACTATTTTGGATGTGGACTAACCCGTGATATTTTTCTGGTATTCTTGAATATCCCTGGGATGGTTCTACCTCCTGGATATTCACTGTGGCATTTCTTTTAAAGCCCTTTATGTGGCGTCGCTCAGACGCCCGACTATGGCATTTCTTTTAAAGCCCTTTATGTGGTGTCGCTCGGGCCTTCATTGTAACATTTCTTTTAAAGCCCTTTATGTGGTGTCGCTCAGGGCCTTATTATGTAACATTTCTTTTAAAGCCACTGTATGTGGTGTCGCTCGACGGCCTTGTGGCATTTCTTTTAAAGCCCTTTATGTGGTGTCGCTCAGACGCCTTGGGTAACATTTCTTTTAAAGCCCTTTATGTGGTGTCGCTCGACGCCCGATCGTGGCATTTCTTTTAAAGCCCTTTATGTGGTGTCGCTCGACGCCTTGACCGTGGCATTTCTTTTAAAGCCCTTTATGTGGTGTCGCTCGGGCCTTCCGATTGTGGCATTTCTTTTAAAGCCCTTTATGCGGTGTCGCTCGACGCCCTTGATTATGACATTGTTCTTGTTTCTTTATAAGCCCTCTATGCGGTGTCGCTCGGGCCTTGATTGTGGCATTTTTTTGTGTGTTATTTACTTCATGATTACTATACTACCATATTATTATATATCCATAAAAAAAATAACATGCTTGGACGCATCAGAGCTTTACTTACCTCATGTGACTAACGTCATAAGCATGATATAATTTCAATACCTCATTGTTAAATCATGCATGTGTTCATTGTGTTTTTAGTACATTCAAAGTACTCACTAGCTTGTCCCAGCTATTGTCTTGGCCAGATTTCATGTTTGGAGAGGGCGTTGCGGTATTTGTCCCAGAACCTAAGCATCGGTGATAGCCGCCACGCGAAGATAGGAGTTAACACAGTCATTTGTTCCGTGGGAAATGGAGTCCCATAGGCGAGGATATTTCATAAATCGCTTCCGCCATCAACCTTGAAACCATTTGTTGTACTCACATGCCGAGAATGGTCTTGTACTACACATATTGTATTTTCCGCTTGGAATTTCTGTATCAAGTCGGTGCCTCATCAGCTAACAGTTATCCTGGGGCCGATGAGCACAAGGGCCATTTTCTGGGAATTATTACCCGGAGAATCGGTCGCCACAATATCGGTATCGCCAAGCTTTCCTTCCACGCCAAGGAAAGTCCCATCCGGACACGGGACGAAGTCATAAATCTTGTATCTTCATAGTCTTGGAGTCTGGCCAAAGATGATAGTTCGGCTATCCGGACACCCCCTAGTCCAGGACTCCCTCAATGGGCCTTTTCATATCATAAGCGCAATCACTCTCATCATTAATAGTATGGATAGCACCAATAGTATAGCAATTATCATCATCATGATGAGTAATAGGAGCAACATCATTTGGGGGAGATACCTTTCTACCTTCGCTTCTCCATTTTTTCTTTTTCTTCTTCACATCATGTGTGGATTCAATCCTCTTTCGGGAGCTCCTTATTAATGAGATTGGTTGAATAGAAAGCTCCTCCTCGTTACCTGATTCATCATAAGAAATAATAGGAGAAAACTGGGAAGTCTCTTCCCTTTCATTAGTATTCTCTTCATCTTCTATTTGCTTTCTTTTCTTTATGTAATTGGCAATATAAGGATTTTCAATGCAATTCACTGCACAATACATATAAATTTCCTCTAGATCAAAATCAAGAAGTTTATCACAGGCAAATCTTTGGAAGATAGTAAGTTATACGTTTCATTTCTTCATAACCCATAAGCAAACTAAGTTCATTATGATGTGCAAGGGAAATCAAGTCATCACAATTTTTGGAAACGATTAGATCATGAAACAATTTGCATCGAATAGTTAAATGACCATGTTCATTGCAAAGTTCACAAGTACGGGTAAGAACATTTAAATTTTCAGCTCAATCATCTAGCCTTTCTTGCAACCATTTAGTTTCTAAGTACTTATGCCTCTTACAAAATCTATCTTCCCTTTTTGGTATGTATTTGCAAACTCTATGCACTCCACAAAAATTGACATGCTTATAAGAGATATTTTCATCATGACTAGTGCAATCATCATTAGTACCATGGATATTCAAGGATTTCATACTAACAACATTTCAATCATGCTCATCATTCAAAGATTTAGTGCCAAACATTTTAATGCATTCTTCTTCTAACACTTTGGCACAATTTTCCTTTCCATCATACTCACGAAAGATATTAAAAAGATGAAACGTATGAGACAAACTCAATTCCATTTTTTGTTGTTTTCTTTTATAAACTAGACTAGTGATAAAACAAGAAACTAAAAGATTCGATTGCAAGATCTAAATATATACCTACAAGCACTCACCTCCCCGGCAACGGCGCCAGAAAAGAGCTTAGTTGACGGGGTGTGAGTGCCGCTTACCTAGCCTCCCCGGCAACGGCTCCAGAAAAGAGCTTGATCTCTAATACACAACCTTCTTCTTGTAGACGTTGTTGAGCCTCCAAGTGCAGAGGTTTGTAGGACAGTAGCAAATTTCCCTCAAGTGGATGACCTAAGGTTTATCAATCCATGGGAGACGTAGGATGAAGATGGTCTCTCTCAAACAACCCTTGCAAATAAATAACAAAGAGTCTCTTGTGTCCCCAACACACCCAACACAATGGTAAATTGTATAGGTGCACTAGTTCGGCGAAGAGATGGTTATACAAGTGCAATATGGATGGTAGATATAGGTTTTTGTAATATGAAAATATAAAAACAGCAAGGTAACTAATGATAAAAGTGAGCACAAACGGTATTGCAATGCTTTGAAACAAGGCCTAGGGTTCATACTTTCACTAGTGCAAGTTCTCTCAACAATAATAACATAATTGGATCATATAACTATCCCTCAACATGCAACAAAGAGTCACTCCAAAGTCAATAATAGCAGAGAACAAATGAAAAGATTATTGTAGGGTACGAGACCACCGTTATTCTTTCTGATCGATCTATTCAAGAGTCCGTAGTAAAATAACACGAAGCTATTCTTTCCGTTCGATCAATCATAGAGTTCGTACTAGAATAACACCTTAAGACACAAATCAACCAAAACCCTAATGTCACCTAGATACTCCAATGTCACCTCAAGTATCCGTGGGTATGATTATACGATATGCGTCACACAATCTCAGATTCATCTATTCAAACCAACACAAAGTACTTCAAAGAGTGCCCCAAAGTTTCTCTGGGAGAGTCAAGACGCAACGTGTGCCAACCCCTATGCATAGGTTCATGGGTGGAACTCGCAAGTTGATCACCAAAACATACATCAAGTGGATCACGTGATATCCCATTGTCACGACAGATAAGCACGGCAAGACATACATCAAGTGTTCTCAAATCCTTAAAGAGTCAATCCGATAAGATAACTTCAAGGGAAAACTCAATCCATTACAAGAGAGTAGAGGGGGAGAAACATCATAAGATCCAACTAAAATAGCAAAGCTCACGATACATCAAGATCGTGCCAAATCAAGAACACGAGAGAGAGAGAGATCAAACACATAGCTACTAGTACATACCCTCAGCCCCGAGGGTGAACTACTCCCTCCTCGTCATGGAGAGCGCCGTGATGATGAAGATGTCCACCGGTGAGGGATGCCCCCTCCGGCAGGGTGCCGAAACAGGGCCCCGATTGATTTTTGGTGGCTGATGACTTGCGTTAAGCGGAACTCCCGATCTATTCTGCTTTCTGGAGGTTTCAGTATTTATAGGATTTTTTGGCGTAGGTCTCACGTCAGGGGGGGTCTCCGGGTTGTCCACGAGGCAGGGGCCCACGCCCAGGGGGGGTGGGCGCGCCCCCACCCTCTTTTGGCCCAACTCTTTTGCTCCGGGGTATTCTTTTGGTCCATAAAAAATCGTCAAAAATTGGCACGTCAATTGGACTCCGTTTGGTATTCCTTTTATGTAAAACTCAAAAACAAGGAAAAAACAGAAACTGATACTGGGCTCTAGGTTAATAGGTTAGTCCCAAAAATCATATAAAAGTGCGTAGTAAAGCCCATTAAACATCCAAGATGGATAATATAATAGCATGAATACTTCATAAATTATAGATATGTTGGAGACGTATCAACGCGCGGCACGCCGGCGAGGGCCATGGGGAACCAGTTGGCCATGACCTTGTCGTCGCGTCCAGCTACCTGAATGGCCTCGTACACCTGTAGGAAGGCTGCTAGATCCGCCACGCCAACGTAGCGAGGTGGCATCTCCGGCTTGAACTTGTGCGCCATCGTGATCAGCCGCAAGGCGAGGCGAGGCCCAGAGCCCCACAAGGAGCCAGGCGCGCCTGGCCGGCCCGGACGGAGGAGCGGTGCTCGCCATGAGAGTTGAATGGGGGAGCGAAGCATGCGGAGCGGATGGAGAGGCGAAGCTCTGAAGCACCCCTACCTGGCGCGCCAAATGTTAGATTCAGGGTTCCGCAGACCCTTGAGAGGTTCAAACTCTGGGGTGCGTACGAAGAACACTCTCTTCTCAGTCTGCCCGCTCAATGATCCCACGGCCTAGCTCGATGAACCCAAAGAACAAGAGACACGGGGGCTTATCCTGGTTCGGGCCACCTTGTGGTGTAATACCCTACTCCAGCTTTGTGGTGGATTGCCTCGAGGGGCTGAGGATGAACTAGTATAGTGGGGGAACAACCTCAGGAGGCGAGGTGTTCTTGGGCTCGATGAGCTGGTGAGGTGGTCAGGGTGGGATGGATCTCCCCCCCGATCTGGTGGTGCCTAACTCCTATTTATAGTGGCCTTGGTCCTCTTC
This sequence comes from Aegilops bicornis, assembly GCA_021605145.1. Classification (NCBI taxonomy): domain Eukaryota; kingdom Viridiplantae; phylum Streptophyta; class Magnoliopsida; order Poales; family Poaceae; genus Aegilops; species Aegilops bicornis. The sequence continues at coordinate 338,525,919 of CM038672.1, read as the reverse complement.
CCAAATGTAGTCGGGAAGGGATCCCACAACGGCCAAATTTTAAGGGAGACAACTAGTACAAGCTATCCTGACAAAAGTAGTCTTCGCCTGCAAAAGGCTCTAGTGGTGACGCTGCAGGGAGGTCTTGCTGCGTCCGCCTCGTGAGGCTTGGCCCCTCACGAGGGTCTTGAGTTATTGCTGCCGAAGCTGGGCCGTACCGGGCCATCGATGGAGCCTCTCCACGGGCCGCAGGCAGGCAAGTCTGGGCACCCCCATTCCCAGGACACCGACAGCCCCATACGCAAAAAGGGTCAATGCATGGATCCTTACCAAGGGCATATGTACCTACAAGCAACAAGTCAACCATAAAAGCTAACAAGTGTCCAGGCCTGGATCTATATGCACTACATTATGGAACGACGATGTTGGTGTACAAAAGTAGGGGCACTCCTTTTTACCCCTTTACTTGTGCACGGACAGTCGGAGCCGCGCCAACGGCCACATTAAGTAGGGCAGAGGAAGGAAGCCAAAGGCACAAAGACGACCGAGGCAACGCCAAGACCAGAAACACAATGATCAAAGGGACGAGGTGGACCCCCCGGCAAGACCCTTGCCGGGACGACCTCCGCGGCCCCGGCAAGAGCTTTGCCGGGGCAACTTGCCCAACGCCAGCAGAGCGAGCCACCCTTGAGCCCAAGGGTTCCAAACGCCGTCAACAACTACACTGGAACCAGGGCTCGGGAGGCACCTCCGTGGTGGCATGCAGATCTTTGTCAAGATCATAAATACAAAGGATCAGATGAGGACCAGAATACAGCGACCCTCGGCGGGTGTCGTGGTTCTAAGTCTGACAGTAGAATGGGGCGTAGGCATGGAGAGGCAAGATCCTAGCTATGGAGTAGTTGTATACGCAAGATGTTTACGAGTTCAGGCCCTTCTCGGAGGAAGTAACAGCCCTACGTCTCGGAGCTCGGAGGCGGTCGATTGTATTATGTGCGTATGAGTTCTGAAGTGCGAACCCTTTACACTGAGGAGGGGGGTGGCTTATATAGAGTTCGCCAGTCCCTCCGGCCCTCAGTTATGTAGGGATTAAGGGACATTAAGAGAGGGAGTTACTGGTAACACCCTACATAAAGTGCTATGATGACCATAAAGCCATTTAATGACCGACCGTTTGCATGCGGTATTTGTAGATCTTCCGGGCGGTCGAGTGGTTGGCTGGTGGTCGAGTGTCTTCAGGTCCGTCGAGTGGAATCCTTCCAGGTCGATTGAAAGGTGTCTTCTTTAAGAGATGTCCTTGGGGAGGGCATCTTGAACAGGTCCATGACCCTACCCTAGGTACATGACTTCATCAGTAGCCCCCGAATGGATTGAGGTTTGAGTGGGGAAGGAGTTGAGAACTCTTCTGACCCACTTTTTGTGTGATGAGGATGTCTTGTCCTGGATCAATAAGCTTAGGTGACGGCTTCAACTTCTTTTTCAGTCGCCTTGATCCATTCTTTGTATCTGTCGAGTGTGTTTTTTGTACTTGGTGAACTCCGAGTGGCAGGGACGGAGGAAATCTTTTGTCTGACGATTTGCTTTCTGCGCCTTGTGATTTAAGCGGGATTCAATTTTTGAAGCAGCGGGGCGGAGTAAGCCGCAGTAATTGGACGGGATAAGGCAGGGACGCCTCGATCTCTGCGCCACCTTTTTCTCCATGTATCGCGCGGGTGACTGTTGCGGGATTTGACAGGATCGTCCGGGCCTACCAGTCAGTCACTCGGAAGCAACCTCATATAAGGTCCCGGACGGGAGGTTTTTTGAACAGTGCGTTCCCATTTTCTCCTCCTTTCCCCTGATTCATCCGCCGCGCCTGCCTCCACCTCCGAACTGCTGCTCCGCGCGCGTTCCGCCGGTGACAATGGTGAAAGAAAAGACAGCGTCTTTGGAACGGGCGAACAAGGTGACGGCGAAAGCGAATGGAGGGCGACCAGTCGGGGCGGATCCTCGTCATGGGCGGTTTCTTGCCGAGGCTGGATCCAGCGGTATTTGGATTCGCTCGACCATCCGCCAGAAAGATCTTGACGACCTGGCCAATGAAGGACTGATCCCTCACGAATTAGCGAGGCTTCTGGGGATGGAGTGGCAGCCGCAGCCTCAGGAGGGTGAGTGCGTCCTCTTAGCCACTCACGTTGACCGCGGGTTTTCTTTGCCGCCCCACCCTTTCTTTCAAGGATTTTCTGAACTTCTTTGGGGCACAACTCCACCACTTCACACCCAACTCCATCATGTACCTCGCTGCTTTCGTGTCCTTGTGTGAGAATTTTTTGGGTTGTCGGCCGCATTGGGGCCTCTTCAAACACATTTTCACCGTCAGCCCCATACGGTGAAAAAGGCCAATCCGAGTGATGAGAGAACCCAAGTGATTCAGATGTGTGGGGGTCTTGGGGTTCAAATGAGGGGTAAGAGTGCTTTTCCAGCCATGATCCTTCCTGAGTCGGTCCGAGGGTGGCAGTCGACCTGGTTCTACTGCCAAGACCAGCCGACACCAGGGCAGTCGACTGGACTCCCTCCTTTCTCCATGGATCGAGTGAGTAAGCCGTCCTCTCTGAAGGTGGTCCCGGAGGAGAAGGCTGAGGTCAAGGTTTTGGTCGAGCGTGTAGTCCAGCTCATCCGTGAAGGGGTGACTGGTATGGATCTTCTGGAGGTTTTTCCTCGACGGCGCATCCAGCCACTTCAATATCGAGACCATCCGATGTGGATGTATTCTGGCACTGATGACACCACTCGGGTCCACTGGACGAGATCGAGGACGCCACACTAGAGAAATGGATGACCGCCATCACAGGGAACAAAGATAACCCCCAAGGAGTGCTATGTCTCGAGCTTGCATTGGATTTCCCCGAAGAGGAGAGGATGATGAAGCACAGTAGCGTAAGTATTTCCCAAGGTTTTTGAGAACCAAGGTATCAATCCAGTAGGAGACCACGCGCAAGTCCCTCGTACCTGCACAGAACGATAGCTACTCGCAACCAATGCTTAGGGTTTGTCAATCCCTTCACAGTCACTTACGAGAGTGAGATCTGATAGAGATAATATTTTTGGTATTTTTGGTATAAAAATGCAAAGTAAAAAGTAAAAGCAAAGCAAGTAAATAAAGTGATGGAGATTGATATGATAAGAATAGACCCGGGGGCCATAGGTTTCACTAGTGGCTTCTCTCAAGAGCATAAGTATTTCTACGGTGGGTGAACAAATTACTGTTGAGCAATTGATAGAATTGAGCATAGTTATGAGGTTATCGAGCAATGATCATGTATATAGGCATCACGTCTGCGTGACAAGTAGACCAAACGATTACGCATCTACTACTATTACTCCACTCATCGACCGCTATCCAGCATGCATCTAGTATTAAGTTAAAAACAGAGTAACGCCTTAAGCAATATGACATGATGTAGAGGAATAAATTCATGCAATATGATAAATACCCCATCTTGTTATCCTCGATGGCAACAATACAGTACGTGCGTTGCACCCCTTTCTGTCACTGGGTAAGGACACCACAAGATTGAACCCAAAGCTAAGCACTTGTCCCATTGCAAGAACTACCAATCTAGTTGGCCAAACCAAACGGATAATTCGAAGAGACTTGCAAAGATAACTTAATCATACATAAAAGAATTCAGAGAAGAATCAAATATTTTCCATAGATAAGCTGGATCATAAACCCACAATTTATCGGTGTCAACAAACACACAGCAAAAAGAAGATTACATCAAATAGATCTCCACGAGAGAGGGGGAGAACATTGTATTGAGATCCAAACAGAGAGAAGAAGCCATCTAGCTACTAACTATGGACCCGAAGGTCTGAAGTAAACTACTCACACTTCATCGGAGGGGCTATGGTGTTGATGTAGAAGCCCTCCGTGGTAGATGCCCCTCCTCGGAGACTCCTAACAGACCCAAGATGGGATCTCATGGATACAGGAAGGTACGGCGGTGGAATTAGGTTTTTGGCTCTGTCCCCGATCTGTTGGTGGTACGTAGGTATATATAGGAGGAAAGAGTACGTCGGTGGAGCGTCAGGGGGCCCACGAGGCAGGGGGGCGCTCCCAGGGGGGAGGGGCGCGCCCCCCCACCCTCGTGACTGCCTCTGGCACTCCTTGGAGTAGGGTCCAAGTCTCCTTGGTCACGTTCGGTGAGAAAATCACGTTCCCGAAGGTTTCATTCCGTTTGGTCTCCGTTTGATATTCCGTTTCTTCGAAACACTGAATAGGCAAAAAGCAGCAATTCTGGGTTGGGCCTCCGGTTAATAGGTTAGTCCCAAAAATAATATAAAAGTGGAAAATAAAGCCCATTATAGTCCAAAACAATAGATAAAGTAGCATGGAGCAATAAAAAATTATAGATACGTTGGAGACGTATCAAGGAGCCAGGAGGATCCCTCCACTCGACCAATTGTACGAGCCAGACAAGGTCCAATCCTGTATCTTTGACTCTGACTCTGCTTACTCCATCTTGTTTGCTTAAATCGGTCGACTGACTTTCGTCTTGTTTCTCTTCTTCCAGGTCACCACTGAGATGTACTCGGTGCCCAACGGGGCGCAAGAACCAGTTGAGGAGGAGGAAGGGAGCGGAGGTGAAAGCCAGGAGGAATGGCAATCTGACGGTGGGGGGGACGAAGATGATGACAGCTCTGATGAAGAGGAGGAGGAGGAAGAGGAGGAAGAAGTCGACCCTCCTCGCATGCAAAGGCGGTCCAAGCTCACCCATGACCCTGCGGTCAAGCGTGGCAAGGCTATCGCGCCTGTCCGGCAGTCAATGAAACGTCCTCGGACGACCTCTCCGACGCCGACTGAAAAAGCGCCAAAGCAACCCCGAGCGACGCCGTCAAAGCCGACCAAGGTTTTGCCCAAGATGAAGATGGATATCCCCATTATTTCCGATGCAATGAGAACTTGAGCTTTCTTGTTCAGCGAACATACTTTTAATTCGACTTGTTGGTGATCAACTGATTTCTGAAATGCATAGCAGCTGCCACCTCCGAGACCTCGGTCGAGGAATGAAGACTAGGAGATGGAAGATGTTGTTACCTCTAACCTTGGTATGATGATCGCTGTAATTTCGCTTTTGGTCGATTGGATTTCGTTTTAACTTTGAATCTTTCCTATAGTCCCTCCTCATGTCATTGATCTCCCACGATGATGATGATGAGGCGCCGTTGAGGCGGAGGAGGACTAAGAAAGGCGCTTCTGCAAGACTTCTCGGGTTGCATCGATTACTGGCGTCTTTGGTTCATGAGGGTGGCAACACCACTCGGACTTCCGTGTCTTTATTTGTGCGGTGACGAGTGTCCGGCCATCATCGTCGACTGCTGATCCGCCCTCCCTTTTCTCCACACACCATGTCCCAGAGGATCAAGTGGGTGCTGCCAAGGAAGCTATACGCCAGGCGGGGATCATGATGGAGCAAGTGAAGGTGGTCCGGGAGGCCAGCCCAGCGTGACCTATGACGCCAGCTCAGCTCTTCGTGAGTAACGCCCAAAGTTAGTTGATCACCACTTGTTACATTAGGATATGCTACCTGAAAAACTCTTCTTTCGAAGATCTTCGCATCTGTAAACCCACCGGGTGTCGACTGAATTTTTGGGCCGAATTGTGGCACTGGAGTGCACTGCTTGGGTGTAGTCCCGAGACTATGGTGGACTGCTTGGCGATCGACCGTAGTCTTTATACTTTGTATTTCTTTGGTAACTTATTCACTCGGTCTGGTGGGACCATGTCGAATGGAATCTTGAAACCGGTGGGGGCATCGCTGAGTGCACCCACTGAGTCTCTCCGAGACTAGGGTGGACTGGCGATCGGCCAAGTAGTCTGTAGAACCTCTTCTTTTTGTCTCTTTCGGTCATTGATCGAACCGAGTCGGTGGGACCCAGTGGCAGCATGCTAAGTGCACCCAGGTGTAGTCCCCGAGACTACTTGTCGAGATATTTTGATTAATTTGTAGTCTTGAAACACAATGATTTTTCTTAGTCACTCGGAAGTAACCTATCTGTGATGTCTGTCGACTGATTCTTTGCAGAAATCTTGCGAGCTTGTGGCTCGATACACTGAATTGGAGAACAAACAAATCCAGCTCAACCTTGACTTGAAGCTTGCTCAAGAGAACTTGTAGAAGGCGAGAGACGAAGAAAAAGGTATGGCTGGTGAGATCTTGACGACTGTCTTTGTTTTTCTGTCCCTTCCTAATTCTGACCTCACTGTCATTTTGCAGACAAAATGGAGGAGGCTCTGAAGAAGAAGGATCATGACCTTGCCGAGGCGTAAAAAACGGCTTTGGACAAAACCAAGCTCGCGGAAGAAAAGTTGTCTTCAGTCGGAAAACTTGAAGAAGAGAATGCCAATCTGAAAGCTGCTCTCGACGCGGCCAACAAGGAGGTTAGCCGACTGAAGAACGACAAGATAGCTCTCGAGCGACAAAGGTCGGGCGAATCAAGGGAAGAGGAATGATTTAGAGGCTTATCTGGGAGGGCTCGCCAAGAAGTTATTCCTCATGCTTGAAGGTGATTCTTCTTATCCGACTTACTCGTTATCACTGACTCATCATAGAACCAATAGCTTGAACTCGAGTTGTGTTTTCAGAATTCTTTCAGAACTTCGAGGAAGAGACTAGTCGAGTGGAGACAAGTCTGGACCCCATTAACTCCCCCGTGAAGGATGAAGCTGCCATGAATGTGCTCCGACTGGAGTCTCGTGTTGCTGTTGTGGTGGACTACCTCGCTCGGCCCGAAGGTTGCGGTGTCGCGGATTGACTCGACACTCTGGCCAGGCGAAACACTTCAAAATGACCTCGAGTCTTTGATGACTCGACTGAATAACGTTCCAAGTCGAGTGCAGGAATGGAAAAAGTCTTCTGCCAGATGCGGTGCCGATGTTGCTCTGTCTCTAGTCCGTGTTCACTGCAAGGATGCGCGAGAGGAAAGGCTGGCATCCATCAAAGTTGCCAATACCAAGAAGTACGACTTCCGATCTTTCATGGAGACTTTCATTGGTGCTGCCACCCGAATCGCTGATGGGATTGACCTGGACCAGTTCGTCGCGCCTTCCAGTCTCCACCTAAGGAGTAAAAAACTTATATGATTCGTCTTAAATTTGCCTCGGAATGCCGAGTGATCCTGTAACCGATAAACTTTAACAGGCTTGAGGCCTGGGTACTTCTGCATCCTTAGGATGTTATCCGAACTTTACTTATCGGCGAAATATGCTTTTGTTTGCCTTCGAGTAAACCTTGTTCTTCACTCGGATTATGCTTCAATGTTTGAGATTTAGCTCTGAGGTGGAAAATCCAGTCGACCTACACTTCGCTGTTCTTGCAGGAAGGGATAGAGTTCGGATTGTTCTTATGGCGCAGCTCCGAAGGAGAAGGTAACAGTCGACCTGCACCTCGTCGTCCTTGCGGATCGGGATGGAGCACACGTCGTACTTGTGGCGCAGCTCCGAAGGAGAAGGTAACAGTCGACCTGCGCCTCGTCGTCCTTACGGATCGGGATGGAGCGCACGTTGTACTTGTGGCATAGCTCCGAAGGAGAAGGTAACAGTCGACCTGCACCTCGTCGTCCTTGAGGATTGGAATGGATTTCGTACTTAGGAGAGTACTGGACTGCAGCTAAGCCCGTGAGTGGGAGGGTTGCTCTCCACTCGGTAGGATTTTCGGATACTTAGGCGAGTACTGGAATGCTGCTAAGCCCCCGAGTGGGAGGTTTGCTCTCCACTCGGTAGGATTTTTCAAACTTAGGCGTAGTCTTGGACTGCTGCTAAGCCCCCGAAAGTGGGAGGTTTCTCTCCACTCGGTAGGATTTTCAAACTTAGGCGAAAGTCTTGGACTGCTTGCTAAGCCGGCCGAGTGGGAGGTTTGCTCTCCACTAGGTAGGATTTTTCAAACTTAGTAATCTTGGATCGCTTTGCTAAGCCCCCGAGTGGGAGGTTTTCTCTCCACTCGGTAGAATTTTTCAAACTTAGGCAAGTACTGGACTGCAGCTAAGCCTCCAAGGAGGATTTTTGTGTCGTAGCTCTGAAGGGGAAGGCAACATTCGACCTGTTCCTCGTCACCCTTGCAAAGCACACATTGTATTAAATACTTAGGCGAGTACTTGGACTGCAACTAAGCCCCCGAGTGGAAGGCTGGCTCACCACTCGGTAGGATTTTAGATACTTAGGCGAGTACTTGGACTGCAGCTAAGCCTCCGAGTGGGAGGCTGGCTCACCACTCGGTAGGATTTTAGATACTTAGGCGAGTACTTGGACTGCAGCTAAGCCTAGTGGGAGGTTGGCTCACCACTCAGTAGGATTTTCAGATACTTAGGCAAAACGGATTCGCAGCTAAGCCCCCAAGTGGGAGGCTGGCTCTCCACTCAGCAGGGATTTTTTTTTACAAACTTAGGCGAAACAGGTTCGCGGCTAAGCCACCCACTGGGGGAAATTTCTTATGTAAATGAAAAGTAATAATAATCACTGGGAAAATTATAACATTCTTGTCTTTGATAAACAAACTGCAGAAGTACTTTTATTACATCTCACCCAAGTGAGTACTTAAGTGTAAAAGGCGGAGCAACCGCATTCAAGCTCGAGGCTCATCAATGCAGCGATCGACGTTGTACAGATGGTATGCTCCATTGTGGAGAACTCTGGTGACGATGAAGGGACCTTCCCAAGTGGGAGCGAGCTTGTGTGGTTTTTGTTGATCCACTCGGAGGACCAATCTCCTTCTTGAAAGGTTCGGCTCTTCACATTTCTAGCATGGAATCGACGCAAGTCCTGGGTTGATAGATGGTCGAGCGGATCGGGCCATCTCTCTCTCCTCTTCAAGGAGGTCGACTACATCTTCTTAGGGCTTGCTCCGCTTCAGCCTTCGTGAGAGAGTTCGACTCGGGGTGCATTGTGAAGCGAGTCACTTTCGGCGAAGCTGCTTCAACTCCATAGACCATAAAGAATGGAGTCCTCCCAGTCGACCGATTAGGAGTGGTCCTCAATCCCCAAAGAACCGACGGAAGTTCTTCGACCCACGCTCCTGCTACATGCTTGAGATCACGCATCAGCCGAGGTTTCAGTCCTTTGAGAATTAGACCATTTGCTCATTCTGCTTGTCCATTCGACTGGGGGTGAGCAACTCAAGCATAGTCGACTCGTGTGCCTTGAGAGGCGCAAAAGGCTTTGAACTTGTCAGAATTGAAGTTTGACCCATTGTCAGTGATGATGCTATGCGGAACTCCATATCTGAATATCAACTCTCGATGAAAGCGATAGCGATTACGCGCATCAAGGTTCTTGATAGGTTTAGCTTCGATCCACTTCGTAAACTTGTCGACTACCACAAGCAAATGAGTGAAACTGCTTCTGCCAGTTCTTAGTGGTCCAATCATATCCAACCCCCAAACAGCGAAAGGCCAGATGAGTGGAATGGTCTTCAATGCTGAGGCGGGTTTGTGTGACATATTGGAGTAGAACTGACATCCTTCACACTTGTGAACTATTTCCTTTGCCATTTCATTTGCTTTTGGCCAGTAAAATCCCGCTCGGTATGCTTTAGCCACGATGGTCAGAAGGACGCATGGTGACCACAGGTCCCCGAGTGGATATCATCAAGAATTATGTGACCTTCTTCTGGCGTTATGCATTTCTGGCCGACTCCAGTCACGCTTTCTCTGAATAACTGTCCCTTGATTATAGTAAAGGCCTTAGATCGGCGGACGATCTGTCGAGCCTCTTCTTTATTCTCCGGCAGCTCTTTCCTTAGGATATACGCGATGTACGACACCGTCCAGTCGGGAGTGATGACCACGACTTCCATGACCAGGTCGACCACAGCTGGGACTTCAACTTCAGTCGGATCAGTGGCACTTTTTGGCTGTGGCGCTTCTTCGGTGAAAGGATCCTCTTGAACTGACGGTGTGTGGATGTGCTCCAAAAACACATCACTGGGAATGGCTTCCCTCTTGGACCCTATTTTCGCCAAATCATCAGCAGCTTGATTTTTCAGTCGGGGTATATGATGAAGCTCTAACCCCTCAAACTTCTTCTCTAGCTTCCTCACTGCATTACAGTAACCAGTCATGGATGGACTTCTGACGTCCCACTCCTTCATCACCTGATTAACCACTAGATCGGAGTCGCCATAAACCATAAGGCAACGGACGCTGAGTGAAATGGCCATACTCAACCCATACGATAGTGCTTCGTATTCTGCTTCATTGTTGGAAGAATCAAAGTGAATCTGGAGCACATATAAAACTTATCTCCTCGGGGAAACCAATAATACCCAAGACCGAACCATTCGCATCTTGGAACCATCAAAGAACATAGTCCAAGGTGCTTCCGAATGAACTTGAGTCGGCAAATCGTTGTTCAATCCACTCGGCGATGAAATCTGCTATTGCTTGTGACTTGATGGCTTTCTTTGCCTCGAACTTGATATCAAGGGAAGGAGTTCAATCGCCCATTTCGCCACTCGACCGGTTGCATCTCTGTTGTGCGAGAATCTCTCGATAATGGGGCGTCGGCGGCTGTAATGGAATGATCGAGAAGTAATGAGCAACCTTCTTAGCGGTCATATAAATCCCATAAACAAGCTTACGATAATGAGGGTATCTTTGCTTTGATGGGGTTAATACTTGAGAAAGATAATATCTTTGGTATTTGAACTTTGAAGGCTTTTCCTTCTTCTTCCCGTTCGACCGTAGTAAATCTTTGATCTTGACAACTTGTCCTGTGGCTGCAATGTAAAGCAACAAAGGGCTCTTTGCTGATTGGGGCAGCAAGCACCGGTGAGTGGAGAGCGTAGCTTTTAGCTCTGCAAATGCTTTGCATCGACTTCAGTCCACTCGAACTTGTCGACTTCTTCATCGATCGGTAAAGAGGCAATGCCTTTTCACCGAGGCGAGAGATGAATCGACTTAAAGCGTGCCAAGCATCCGGTAAGCTTCTAGACATCGTGCACACGCATGCAGGCGTTTCATTCGAGTATAGTGCAAACTTTTTACGGGTTGGCGTCGATTCCTCGTTCGGAAGCGAAAAGCGAGTAATTTTCCGCCAGGAACTCCGAATGTGCACTTTGATGGATTAAGCGATATCATACCTCCTGAGATTGGCAAATGTTTCAGCAAGGTCTGTCAATAGGTCGGAACCTTTCTGTGACTTGACCACAATATCATCCATGTATGCTTCCACATTCCGACTGATTTGAGTGAGCAAACACTTATGAATCATCCTCATGAACGTGGCTCCGGCATTCTTGAGGCCGAATGGCATGGTGACATAACGTAAACACCGAATGGAGTGATGAAAGTTGTTTTGATCTCGTCGGGTCCATATGAATGGATCTGATGGTACCCGGAATAGGCATCTAAGAAAGACAACCGCTCACATCCCGCAGTTGAGTCGACTATTTGGTCGATGCGGGGGAGAGGAAAATGATCTTTCGGGCAGGCCCGATTGATATGTTTGAAGTTGATGCACATGCGCAGTGAATTGTCCTTCTTATGGACCATGACAACATTGGCGAGCCACTCGGAGTGGTATATCTCTCGGATAAACTCTGCTGCTAAGAGCCGAGCCACCTCCTCGCCAATGGCCTTTCTCTTCTGGACGGCGGACCGTCAAAGATGTTCTTTGACAGGTTTAACTTTCGAGTCGACTCATAGACGATGCTCAGCCAGTCCCCTGGGAACACCCGACATGTCAGTAGGCTTCCTTGCGAAGATGTCCCAATTCTCACGGAGGAACTGGATGAGCGCTTCTTCCTATTTGGAGTCGAGTGTTGTTGAGATGTGAGTCGGAGCAGCATTGGGATCAGTCGGGTGAATATGAATCGGTTTCGTCTCGCGAGACGACTAAAATGCTAACTCCGGGGCGGGCTTATTGGCTCGCAGCAAATCACTCGGGTCTGCAGTTTTCTGGTAGTCTTGTAGCTCTACCACTACCATCTGAGCATCGGCGATTTTAGAGCCTTTCTGAAATCACTCTTCTGCTTTCTTCCGATTGCCAGTGACAGTGATCACACCTTTGGGGCCTGGCATCTTCAGTTTGAGATATACATAACATGGTCGAGCCATGAAACGTGCATACACCGGCCTCCCCAGAATAGCGTGATAAGCACTCTGGAAGTCCACCACCTCAAAGGTCAACTTTTCCTTACGAAAATTCTTGTGGTCACCAAAAACCACATCGAGAGCAATTTGGCCGAGTGACTCAGCCTTCTTTCCAGGAATGACTCCATGGAAGCTCATGTTGCTGGTGCTGAGTCTGGACATCGGAATGCCCATCCCTTTCAACGTCTCTCCATACAATATGTTCAGGCCACTTCCACCATCCACCAAAACCTTAGTTAGTCGAGTGCCTTCGACGACTGGGTCGACCACCAACGCTTGCCTCCCAGGGGTGGCTATGTGCGTTGGGTGATTAGACTGGTCGAACATGATGGCGGTCTGTGACCATTTCAGATAACTGGGTGTCGCCGGAGCGACCATATTCACTTCTCGGTTGATAACTTTCGATCGACTTTTGCTTTCAACGTCAGCAAAAATCATCAGAGTGGAATTGACCTGGGGGTATCCACCGTCACTATCTTCCTTGTCCTCAACTTTGTCCAACTCCTTCTCCCTTTCCTTGGGCTGGTTCCCCTGGGACTGCTAAATCAAGAGCCGACACTGTCGAGTGGTATGCTTTTGGTAAATGAGTTTACCCTCTTCATCTTTCTTTGTGTGAATGTGAGATGGCAAGTCCAACACATCATTTCCATCTTGGTCTTTCACTTTCTTGGGGTTCCAAGGTCCCTTGGGTTTCCCCTTGAACTTTCCTGGAGTCACGGCCAAGGCTTCTCCGGTATGGTAGCTTTCGACTTTTCCGCTTCGCTTTTTACGATTGGAGTTTCCTCCCGGTTTCATTAGCGGCTGACTTGTAATTGCCACTCGAGCCGATCCTCTTCTTCACCATTGGCGTGTTACTTGGTGGCAATCTCCATCATTCGACTCACGGTCATATCTCTGGTCCGACCGAATTTCAAACTCAACTCTCTGTTCTTAACGCCTTCCTTGAAGGCACAGACTGCCTGATGATCAGATACATTCTCTACTGTGTGGTGCAAAGTGATCCATCTCTGGATGTAATCCCTCAGAGTTTCATTCGACTTCTGCACACACGACTGCAACTCTGTCAACCCTGCTGGTCGTTTGCAAGTTCCTTCAAATGTCCTGACAAACACTCGGGCAAGATCTTCCCAAGTGTAAATCTTTCTTTGGGTGCTAACTGATTCAGCCATGCTCTGGCCGATCCCTCCAACATAAGAGGCAGGTGTTTCATGGCCACTTCATCGTTGCCGCCGCCAATCTGGACAGCCACTCGGTAGTCCTCAAGCCAGGTATCCGGCTTGGACTCACCAGTGAACTTACTGACTCCACTCGCCAACCGGAAGTTGGGAGGAATCATCATGGCTCTGATGGCTCTGCTAAAACACTCTGGTCCTGAGACGTGTACTCTGCCGCTGATGGGCGCATTTCTGTCATGGCCTTCACGGTTAGCTCTATTCCTATCGACCAACCTTGAACGATGACGGATCTCGCATCAAAGCACGGTTCCACAGGGTCGATTGGAATCCTTCACCCAACACCGTTGTCTTTGGCGTCATCATCTTGTTGTCGAGGCGCATATGACCCACCCCTTTAGGGAGGAGTGGGCACTCGGCGTCGATCATCATGATTGAATCAGTCCTCATCTTGATCACGCTTGGCCTCCATGTCCCTCACACCTCGGGGCGATCTTAGGCTATGTCTTGATTGGGTATGTATTCGCATGGCGATGGATCTGCAGTGAATCCTGTTCATGACTGCGATATAGCTGAATTTTGATCTCCTGCTGCCCGGAGCAAATCTCTGATCTGGAGTAAGCCTCTGCCAGCCTCCGACTGGGAAGGCTGAATGGACTCTGCTATACGGGCTGCAGCTGCTAGATTCTGAATGGGAGTTCGGTATACCTGAGTTGGTTGTGCAAAGAGTTGATGTCGACTAGACGACGGAACCCGTTGTTGCGCTCATTCGTCGAGCACTCACTGGAGATTTTCCAGTCGAGTGCGCTCAGCCAAGTTGGCCAAACGCGCATCCTCTAAGGCACGGGCCTCGGGGGTTTCTCCAACGATAGGAGTGTGAAGCGCATCCATGTTCTGGCGGCGAAGCTCCTCCCTCTGCAGCAAAGTGTGGGGCTCGGGCTGGTACTCTTCATGAATCTGCGCCGGCTCGCCTCCGCCAACGCCCCCGTCGGTGCGGGGAAAACCAGGAGGACTGCGTGGTCCGTCGACCATCAGAACCTCCACCACTGGATCGCTGCTGTCGCACTCCGATGCAGTCTCTGCAGAGCCAGTCGACAGATCGAACAGGCCGTAGAGAGATTCGTCGGGCTCGATTGCCGCGACTTGGGGAGTGGCCGACTGGCAGGCCACCGCGTGCCTCACCCACCGCTGAAGCCTCGATCGACCGAAGCGCTTGCACCGGGCCCAGAGGCGGGAGGAGGGACGGCCTGAGGAGCCGGTGATCTTTGGGTCGGCCGGGCTGCCATGAGGAGGGCGCCCACGAACACCTGCAGTGCGTTGCCCATGCCAATGAGGGGAGTGTGTCAACGTCGAGTGGAGCCTCCTGCAACCAAGCGGAGTCGTTGGCGATGAACATGAGCGGCGCCGAGGCGGATCTCATGACCCCTCAGCAAAACTCCGCCTGAAACCATGATGAATGGGATCGGAAAAAATGCAACTTCTCCAACAAGTCGCTAACACACCTGCCCCATGGTGGGTGCCAACCGTCGTGGTTCTAAGTCTGACAGTAGAATGGGGGGGGGGGGGTAGGTATGGAGAGGCAAGATCCTAGCTATGGAGTAGTTGTATACGCAAGATGTTTACGAGTTCAGGCCCTCCTTGGAGGAAGTAATAGCCCTACGTCTCGGAGCCCGGAGGTGGTCGACTGTATTATGTTCGTATGAGTTACAGGGGTGCGAACCCTTTACCTTTGAGGAGGGTGGCTTATATAGAGTTCGCGGACCCCTTGACCCCTCGATTATGTAGGGATTAAGGTACATTAAGAGAGGAGTTCTTGTAACGCCCTACATAAAGTGCTATGATAACCATAAAGCCATTTAGTGACCGAGCCGTTTGCATGCAGATTTGTAGATCTTCTCCGCGGTCGAAAGTGGTTGGCTCAGTGGTCGAGTGTCTTCAGGTCCGTCGAGTGGAATCCTTCCAGGTCGACTGAAAGGTGTCTTCTTTAAGAGATGTCCTTGGGGAGGGCATCTTGGACAGGTCCATGACCCTACCCTAGGTACATGACTTCATCAACGGGATCCTAGCCGAGGACATCCACAAGACCACCGGCAAGCGCCTTGCCGGGGACGACTGCAACACCACGGCAAGAACCTTGCTGGGCCCCCAGCAAGACCCTTGCCGAGGGCATCAGCGAGGCGACAGCCAGGCCCGCGCCTGCCAAGACTCCACTGCCGTCCCCAAGCAGATGTTAGCTCAACCAGCCGGGCAGGCACCTGCATGGCGACGGGCTACCTCTACATCGACTCAGCAAGCACCTGCGTGGTGGCATGCGACCCTTCGTGAAGGCTCCACCACCGCGCCAGCCCAGCAGACAGCCAACATGGCGCAACAACGCCTCGTCAGCTTGGACGCGCGTTGGAACCGGGCGAGGCGGCGACAGCTGGGACGTGCTTCCTTGCCTCCCCGATAAAGTGAGAGGGGCATGTCGTGACGCATTAAATCGTTTGTCCGATGGTACCGGAGGATAGGCTTATCGACGTAGACCTTTCCACCTCACGTGTGCCACCGTGGCAACCCCTTTTTCCTATAAAAGGAGGCTGAGGCGACCGGAGAAGGATTCAGATCTTTTGGGCAAGTTACACCCGTAGCTAGCTCAAGAATACAAGAACACTCAAATACATCCACCAAAGCGGGACTAGGGTATTACGCATCTCCAGCGGCCCGAACACAGGTAAGCGATCAGTGCTTCCTGTCAGATCCGCTCTTTGCACAACCTCGCGCCCGCCAACCATAGAAGGAATCCCAGTGATTCCATAGGTGTCAATTTCCCCCGACATCTTTGGCGCGCTAGGTAGGGGGCGCTGTTGTGGAAATCCGGCCTGATCGGAGCAGCGGCTTCATAGCGGCCGTCGTTCCTTGGAAGAAGATGACCAAGCTAGACGGCACCATCTGCAGATGTGGTGGACGCCCGTGCGGCGACAGAAAAGCTAAGTCGTGAGAAACTTTAAGCATTTTCTTTTTAAATACAAGGTTATTGTCCTGGAAGGTCCTGCCCTATGTATGGAAAACCTGCACGCAAAGGGGCCCTTCCACTATTGGCAACGCCCTTGCTCCGTTTGAGTCCGCTCAACAGTCCAAGCGGCCGCATCGAGGACAACAGGGTAGCCTTTCGCAATTTGCAACGCTCTCGATTCTGACTCGAGTCAAGCTCGACAGTTCGAGCGGACGCGTTGGAAGCGGTAAGGTGGGTTAACTGGCAGTAAGCACACCCAGCAGGCCATCGGGGATCTGTCCTCCAGGCGCCGTGCCCTGGTTTTACGCGCTGGCGAGCCTACCCGATTAACATAGGGTGAACATACAAAGGGGGGATTGAACAGGAAAGTAACATGCATAATATCAAAAGTACTACAGAGTTATATTACATCACTTGTTGCCACAGTTCTATCTAAAGATAAAAATTGTCTTGGTTGTGAACATGCAGCAGCGAAAAGAAACGAGGTGTATAGTCCCGGCACTGGCCTCCTACCCTCTGGACTCCATCAATGCGGCTGATGATGGGCTCGATAAGCTCCTTGAGCGGCATGAGGTCCACATCCTCCGGCACGCTCTCCAGCGCGACATCGAAGTTGAGGGAGGGG
The DNA here is from genome assembly GCA_021605145.1 of Aegilops bicornis. NCBI lineage: Eukaryota > Viridiplantae > Streptophyta > Magnoliopsida > Poales > Poaceae > Aegilops > Aegilops bicornis. Next base: position 338,509,019 of record CM038672.1, on the reverse strand, counting down.
TTCCAGTACGCCACCTTGGTGAGAACCTTGGTCATGGCGCCCCAACAAAGCCTCCGGGCCTCATTGGCCGGAGTAGAAATCGCCACAGTGGGCGGAACTGCTCCAGGGCCCCAAGAACACCCTCGAAGAACAGGGTCAGCTTGGCGTTGGGGCTCGCGTTGGCTCCAGGGTGTACCTCACATTTGGCATCCCCATGGTGGCCAGCTGCATGGTGATCCTCCCGGCAACATCTTCGAGGCGGCCGATCCAGCGGTTCTCGCCCTGCACAAAATCCCCGTGGTTGGCGGCTTCGTTCTTCCGCTGCTGCTTCTCGGCCTCCAGATCCTTGGCAAGGGTCTCCTCCCGGGCCTTGGCCTCCGAGAGCGTCTCCTCAAGACCCTCCAGCTTCCGCTTCAGGTCTTTGATGGAGTCGTTGGCCTTGGAGAGCTGATCAGCCTTGCAAAGGACTGCGCCCTGTGCCTCCACCAGGGCACCGTTGAGCGTGTCCTTCTCCTTGGATAGCTTCAGGACCTGGTCCTTCAGCTTGTCCCGCTCCACCTCCAGCTCCTTCACCTTGCTGACGTGAACCAGAGCCTGGGCATTGAGTGCCTCTGCTCCAGCTCCTGGGTCTGCTGCACGACGAGTTTTTCCACCTCCGCGTCCTTGCCACGGAGCGTTGCGGCGAGCCTCTCCTCGCGCGCGGCAAGGTCCTCCTCCTGGGAGTTTAGCGCAGCCTGCTGCTGGTGCCGAGCGGCCTCGGCCTGAGCGGCCTCCTACTTCGCCAATTCCTGGGCCTTCTCGATGTCGTCCTGCTTCATTGCAGGCGCCAGGTCGTGCTCAGCTAGCGTGTGCTAGGCGGCCTTCAAGTCCTTGTGGGCCTGGTGGAACCAAGCCTACGCCTCGGCAACATGCCCCTCGAGGACCACCTCGGCCTTGTCCACCACTGCCATCCTGGACTTGTCCTTGTCCAGGCGAGCGCGGTGAAGCGCCCGGAGCTTCTGGAAGTTGGCGCCCATGGCCTGGAGGAGCCGCTCTTCACAGGAACCTTGCCACACCGGGCGCCTCGGCTCAAATCCGCGACCTCAAGCCCGTGGCGGCCGAGCACTTCATCATCGAACACCTCCTTCGACGGGCGCCCGGTGCTCGCCATCCACAGGAGGTCGGCGAACAGGTCGTCGCTCACCCTCGGGTACCTTGCCAGCCTCCTCAAGTGGGCCCTTGCCCAACCTCCTCGGCCCGGCCCGGCCTTGCCGGGCTCCCTGGCGGGCCCCTTGGTGGCATCTTCAGCAGCGCCCCTGGCAGCCTCCTCGTGGGGATCTTGTCGGCCTCCGCCATGGAATCCTTGGAGACATCCTCGATGATGGTGTCTATATCCTCCGGATCCGCCGAGAAGGGGATGAGGCGGAGCCAAGACCAAGATTCAGAAAGAAGAGAAAAGGAACAGGGACAGAAGGCGAGTGACTTACCCATGCCGGGCTGGGAAGTAGAGGTCCCCTCCCCGCCAACATTTGACGACCGAGTTCGCCTCCTCCTCCTCCGTCTGCATGGGCTTTGTGCTTGGCGCCCTTGCCGGGGACGCCCCTCGGGGCGGCGTGGTCGATGGGGGCAGCGTGTTGGGGTAGCCCTCGGCGGCTCCTCCTGCTGCCGTCCTCCTCCTACAACCACGGCAAGGTCAGTGCCAAGAGATCGTGCCCTCAACACACGTTGACGAGGGGTGAGTGATGAACTTACGCTGGGGGATGTGCCGGGGACTGCTGTCGGGGCTGCTCAACACCACCAGCGGTGTACCGGAAGCGCCGGCCGGGGGCTGGCCACTCGCCGAAGCCCTGGCCCTCTTCACCCTCTGGGCCAGTGTTTCCGCATCCCTGCAAAGATGAAAACGAATCAAGATAAGTGGCACGGTCTGAGGGGACAGAGATGACAAGAAGGGAACAAGATACTTACTCGTCCTCCACCTCCTCCTCTGTTGCTTTACTCTTCCTCCTTGGGCTGAGGGACCCAAAATCAAAGACAACCTCCGCGTCGTCATCTCCGGGAGGAGGGGAAGCAAATGGGGTCCATGGACGCTTGGACAAAGCAGAGGCAGTTGCCTTCTTCTTCGCCACTGCGGCTTTCACCACTTTCCTCGCTGCCACGACCCTCGTCTGGCACACGGATGCCCTATGGGTTTGTTGTGGCTGCACGGCCCTGCCAGCCCGGACCAGCTCGCCAGAGATGGCCCGCCGCAGGAATCGCCCTCGCCCTGTTGCCGAGGGGTCCACAGTCTCGACCTCCTCCTCTGACGACTTGTTGACCACATCTTCGATGAGAGGGGCCCCAGTGCCGGTACTGCTGGCCTCCCCAGCGGCCTCTACCCATTCTGCGAGCTCCTTTTCCTCCGCCTCCGCCGCGGCCTTGTCCTCCACACCGCCGGTGCTGCCGGCCTCCTTGGCGAGCTCCGCCTCCGCCGCCCTGGTGGCAATGTAGTCCAGCTCTGCCTGGGTGGTGTCCTGGACGAGCCGCGGTTCGGCGCTGACGTACTTCTCGTCCAAGGTGTCAAAAAACTCCTGCACTTGATCCTCCGGCGGCTCAGCCCAAGTTGAGACAAGGCCTTGCATGTTGAACTCGGGCATCATGGCGATGATGTCATTTCAGCACGAGTTATTCCTCAGCGGGACCACCCCCGCCGGCAACCCGAACAAGGGCCCCTTGGCGACCTTGCCGGTTTTGGCAGCCTTGCCGGACCGCTCAACCTTGCCGTCATGGTTCACGTCGAGTTGGAAGAGCCGCTGGCAGAAGTGGGCGTGCCCGATCACCGTGAAGTTGTGGTCGAGGCCGGGGCGAAGCCTCATGATGTCGGCCGCGTTCGTAAAGAGACAGGACGGCCTCCCCTTGTTATGCAGCGGAGCGATTCGGCGGCGGATGAAATCCGCCCCGATCATCTCAAGGGTGTGCCCGGCCTCGGTGAGGCGGAGAATCCTGGTGGTGGCAACCGTGAGCTTCACGTCGTCAGCGTCGACATTGCTCCAATCATTTTGACGAACCGGAGGCGCCTGGTGAACCCGGCAGAAATCTTGTGGATCATCCTCCTAAATTCAGCACCACCGGCCCCACCACTCCTCCCACCTCTCCTTCTGAGCACCCTTCGGGTATGTCTCCTTGGACCTTGGGATCCAGGTGACGCAACCGGAAATGGCGCCCCCTTTTGGATCCGAGGGAAGAAGTAGTGGCAGAAGAGGGCCGTGTTGGGATGCACCCCGGCGAAACCCTCGCAGATCGCGCAAAAAGGGCCATGCACGCCACGGCATTCGGAGTAAAATCCAGAAGGTGGAAGCCGTAGTGTGCATGAAGTCATTGAAAAAATCAAAGAAGGGGGGGCAGAGGCCGCATGAGAAGTAGTCGACGAAGAATGGGTACCGATTTGGGCCTCCGGCAAAAGTTGTTGGCGTTCTGGGAACGGGGGTCCCCAGACTTGCCTACCTGCGGCCTGCGGCGTGGCTCAAGTGGGGGCCCAGTGTGGCCCAGCTTCATCAGCTCAAGCTCAAGACCCTCGCGATGGGCCAAGCCTCGCAGGGCGGACGACAAGAACCTTCCTCAGGAGCCTCGTCAGGCAGGATCACGAGGAGGCGGAGAGATCAAGGCATGGTACCTCACGAGGGTGCCCCATGACGCAAGCCATGACGACCGAGGCCAGGCCGGCGCTAGGCGGGCGCCAGCCCGCGCAGTGTCCTCGTTTCTCCTTTGGTGCAAAGGAGGAAAGCACAGGCCAAGGCATCAGGCAAAGGTTACCGCTTCGGTGCAACAAGACCAAGACTAGTAGAGCGGCAGGAAGTAGGTCATCGTGGAGCCGGGATGGCGTCACCGTCGAGCCTTTGGCGGTACCAAGACCAACTTTAGTCAGGATAAGTGTACTAGATGTTCCCCTTCAAAACGGCCAATTGTTGGCGCCCTTCCTGCTCTTTATTTGGGAAGAGGCCTAGGGCCTCCCTCTATAAATAGGACTAGCCACCACAGAGACAGAGAGAGAGCCAGAGACCAAGGAGGAAATCACGCATAGAGAGAGAGACAGAGGCGACTGAACTCACCCAAGCAGTTCATCGCACCAGATCAAGAACAGCCCCTCGCGAGGCTGTTCTTCCTTTGTACTGTTCATCATCAGCCCCTGAGGCAATCCACCACACCACACACTGGAGTAGGGTATTACACCACATCGGTGGCCCGAACGAGTATAAACCTTGCGTCCCTTGTGTTGTTCATCGTTCGTAGTTTAGATCCCTCGCTAACTATTCACACATGAGCTGGTAGGGGAAAGATCTCTGCGCGCACCCCAGTGTTCGAACCTCGAGGGTCTGCCGGAACCCGAAATCCGGCATTTGGCGCGCCAGGTAGGGGTGCGCCAGAATCTTTCTTCCGCTGGTCGCGTGTGATGTTCCGTCATGTCCATGGCTGACGCTCGCCTAGCCCGCGCCGCTCGAGTCACCCAGACGGCTCCCGTTGGCGGACGCCCCCATCGTTCCCCTTCGCCTGCCGCCAACGCCCCCACCGTTCAGGCAGGGAACGAGTAGCAGGCCCGTTGGCGGGAGCTGCGCGGCCTCTACCTCGCCGCGCCGGCGCGCCCCGATCGTCGCAGCTCTCCCTAGGCTGCTCATCGGGCGCCACCTTCAAGCCGCCACGTCAAGCCGTTCACCTGCCGGTTGCCGCCACCTCCAGCGCCAGGAGCCCCGCTGGCTAGGTGGCGCCGGGCCGATCTGCTCTTCAACTCGAGCGATCACCCTCCAACCCAGCCGGATCGGGTGCGCTCCCGATCTTGTGCACCCCACCATCTGCGAAGTGGCGGTCACCAGGACCCTCGCCGGCGGTGGAGCCAGCCTCAATCGCGTGCTCTCTGGAGGCCTTCAGCCTCCTCCATGTGCCACTAGAGCGGCTCCAGCTCAAGAGCCTTTTTCGGAGTCGGAGCTGATTCCACCGCCTCCACAGGACAAATTCGCCTCCCGGTGACCTTCGCACCGCGACAATTACCGCACAGAGCTGATCGACTTCGACATCGCCCCCATCGGCCTCCCCTACAACGCCATCCTCGGCTACCCGGCCTTGGCACGGTTCATGGCAGCAACTCACCCGGCGTACAACCTTATGAAGATGCCCGGGATGAGCGGCGTCATTACCGTGTCAGGAAATACCGGAGATGCACTGCAGGCGCTCAAGCTTGTTTTCAAAGGCGGCGCTGGCAAAGACGCTCCGCCAAAGACTGACGCCCCCGAGCCCAAGGGGGCTGCGCCGTCCAAGAAGAAGAAGCTATTCACTCAAAACAAGGCGGAAACCAAGCAGGTACCAGTCGACGAGGATGGGTCCTCTGACGCCACCTTCAACATAGGTGCAAACCTCGAACCCAAGCAGGAGGAGGCCCTGGTGAAGTTCCTGTGCGCAAACAAGAAGGTGTTAGCATGGGGACATGATCAGTTGGCGGCGGTCCCGAGGGGCGTGATTGAGCATCACCTCAACGTGTGCCCCAACGTGCGCCCAGTGAAGCAGAAGGCGAGGCGACAATCCACAGAGAAACAAGATTTTATCGTCCAAGAGACCCGCAAGCTAGAGGCAGCAGGGGTTGTTCGCGAGGTCCGCTACCCGGATTGGATGGCCAACCCAGTTGTCGTGCCAAAAAGGGGGGAAAGGAACGTATGTGTGTCGACTTCACCAACCTCAACAAGGCCTGCCCACAAGATCCATTTCCGCTTGCTCGCATTGACTAGATCGTCGAATCCACCGCTGAGTGTGACCTGCTGTGCTTCCTGGATGCCTTCTCAAGCTATCACCAGATCAAGATGGCGGTAGAAGATGTGGAAAAAACGGCTTTCCTAACCCCGTGCGGAGTATACTGCTATACCTGCATGTCGTTTGGGTTGTGCAACGCAGGCGCAACCTTTCAGCGGCTGATGCACATTGCCCTGGGCCAACAGCTCGGGAGGAATGCTGAGGCGTACGTCGATGACATTGTGGTGAAGTCTCGGGAGGCGAAAACCCTAATACAGGACTTGGAAGAAACCTTCGCGAGCCTTGATAAAGTGGATCTCCGGCTCAAACGGGAGAAGTGCGTATTTGGAGTCCCCTCGGGCAAGCTCCTAGGTTTCCTCGGGTCCCATAGGGGCATCGAGGCCAACCCGGAAAAGGTCAAGGCAGTCAAAGACATGAGCCCGCCAAAGACCCTCAGAGAAATGCAGAAACTCACCGGGCGCGTGACCGCGCTAGGACGTTTCATCTCCAAGCTGGGGGAACGAGCACTGCCATTCTTCAAGCTGATGAAGAAGAAGGGCCCCTTTGAATGGACTGAAGAGGCCGACAAGGCATTCCAAGAACTCAAGAGGTACCTTACCAGCCCTCCTGTGATGGTCGCGCCATGCCCACTCGAGCCCCTGGTGCTCTACCTCGCCGCCACACCCTACTCCGCCAGCGCAGCTCTAGTGGCAGATCGGGAAGAGCGCCAGATCAAGGCTGCGTCACGCCCGGCCACGGCCCCGGCCGTGGCGGCACAAGACCAAGAAGGCCTCGCGAAGGTCACGGCCTCGGCAGACGGAAACCAGCCTCAGCAGGAAGATGCCCCTAGGGCCGAAGAGGCCGCGCCAGGCAGCCAGGCGCTGGGGGCTCCGTCGACTCAGGAGGCGTCAGACCCTCCGGAGGGCACGGGCCTCGTCAGCACTCCTACTCTCGTCGAGCTCCCAGTGTACTTCGTCAGCGTGGTGCTATGGGATGCGACACTACTCCTCACGCTATTGGTAGCCTCACGCAAGCTGCGTCACTACTTCCAAGGTCATCCCATCAAGGTCGTCTCAGCATACCCTCTGGAGAGGGTGCTCAGGAGCCCCAACTCAGCTGGAAGTGTCGCCGAGTGGAACATCGAACTGCAAGCGTTTGGCTAGAATTCAGCACAACCAGAGTCATCAAGGGGGCCGCGTGGCAGATTTCGTGGGCAGAATGGACGGAGGCACCCGGCCTCGAAGCAGGCGAAGACTGATTGCTTTCACCGGGGAGCGAGGCACCGGACAGCTAGGTCATGTACTTCGACAGGGCATTCTCCCGATATTGGCGCGGGGGCCGGCGCAGTGCTCGTATCCCCTACTCAGGACAAGCTCTATTACGCCGTGCAACTCTGTTTCCAGCACGGGGAAAAGGTCTCCAACAACATAGCTGAATATGAAGGCCTGATAGCCAGCCTGAGAGCCACAAACGCTTTGGGGTAAAGCGCCTCATCATCAAGGGTGATTCACAACTCCTCGCCAACTTCTCTAACAAGATATACGAGCCAAGGGCAGAGCACATGGAAGCCTACCTCGCGGAGGTTCGCAGGATGGAGAAACAGTTCTGGGCTGGAGCTACAGCGTAAGCCTCAAGCGGCACCAATCAAAAGGCGGGGACGACATCGCCAAGAGGGCGTCCAGCGGCTACTCGAGAGCCTGGCGTCTTCGAAGAGCGACTCTTCAGGCCCTCGGCGGCACCGCCACTATCAAGCGCGGCGCAACATCGGGAGGAGCTCCCCCAGCCGCCTGCCTTGGGAGCCCCGGTCTACGGCCCGGCCTCAGGGGCACGCCTACTACTGGCGCTGGAGCCTCAGGAAGGGTGCTAGATCACAGAGCTCAAGGGCTACTTGACGCCGGGGACCCTACCGGAGAAGGAGGAGAGGCGGAGCATGTGGCGCGGCAAGCCATGGCTCTTGCATCGGGACGAAGAGCTTACCGGAGGCGACGAGCAGCGTGTCCCTACGTTGCATTTCGAGAGAGCAAGGGAAGGAATTGCTGGAAGACATACACGGCGGAGACTGTGGGCATCACTCATCGTCCACGGACCCTCGTTGGCAAGGCGTTCCATGGCCAGATTCTCTTGCCAACAAGACTTTTCGATGACGCTGTTGAGCTGGTAAAGGCTTGCGAGGCCTGCCAATTTCATGCCAAGCAGATCCATCAACCGGCGGGAGGTCTACAAACTATACCCCTCTCATGGCCATTCGCAGTTTGGGGGCTGGACATTCTAGGCCCATTCCCTCGAGCGCCAGGGGGCTATCTCTACCTCTACGTCGCCGTGGACAAGTTCACCAAGTGGACTGAGGTGGAAGCTGTCCGCACCATCCCAGCAGGCTCTGCGGTCAAGTTCATCAGGGGCCTCGTGATCCGGTTTGGGGTGCCTAACCGCATCATCACCGACAACGGTTCGCAGTTCACCAGCAATCTCTTCAAAACGTACTGTGCTCACCTTGGAACACAGATATGCTACGCTTCGGTGGCGCACCCCCAGAGCAACGGCCAGGCCGAGCGAGCCAACGCGGAGGTCCTGAAGGGCCTCAAAACGAGGACCTTCAATAAGAAGTTGGAGGCCTGCGGCAGGGGCTGGCACGACGAGCTCCAGTCCGTGTTGTGGTCCATCCGCACGACCGCGGCCAAGCCGACTGGCGAGACCCTGTTCTTCCTCGTCTACGGAGCAGAAGTTGTCCTCCCTCACGAGGTCGAGGCGCCCGCTCCGCCACGGGTCCTGGCGTCTGACGAGGCGCAGAGGACGCCATGCGCGCTGGACGGATCTCGTGCTAGGGAGGAACATCATCGAGGCCGCGCTCTGGCGGCAAGGTATCAACAGCGCCGGGCGATACCACCGCCGCAACATCCGGGCCTCCCCAGGACTCTTGAGGTAGGGGACCTCGTGCTCAGACGGGTCCTCTCCAGGGAAGGGTTGCACAAGCTCTCTCCCATGTGCGAGGGCCCTTTCAAGGTTGTTCATGTTTCCAGGCCCGGCTCCGCACGCTTGGAGACTCAGGAGGGGGTGCCCATCCCGAACGCGTGGAACATCCAGCATCTCCGGAAGTTCTACCCTTGAAGAAAGGCCCAGAGTCTGTGAAGAAGGCAGACGCCTGTGAAGCTCGTTTCTCCGAGAAAGGCCCAGAGCCTGTGAAGAAGGCAAACATCTGTGAAGCTCATTTCTCCGAGAAAGGTCAAGAGCCTGTGAAGAAGGCAAACGCCTGTGAAGCTCATTTCTTCGAGAAAGGCCCAGAGCCTGTGAAGAAGGCAAACGCCTGTGAAGCTCAAGCCCGAGAAAGGCCCGAGCTCGTGAAGAAGGCAAACGCCTGTGAAGTCCATTTTCCCGAGAAAGGCCCAGAGCCTGTGAAGAAGGCAAACGCCTGTGAAGTCCATTTCCCCGAGAAAGGCCCGGAGCCTGTGAAGAAGGCCGATGCCTGTGAAGCTCACCGCCCGTGACACTCTCACGTAATAATGAGTTGGGGCTGTACACACCTCGGAGTCTCCGGAGAGCCGCCCTCGGGCCTCGGGGGCTCCCGCCCACGCCCAGTGGCAGCACTTAGCTCCGCGCTGGTGAGAAGACGTCGAAGACTAGATTAGGTGCCGGATGCGGCTTTTCATTTGCTTTCTGCAGTTGGCTTGTTCGTTCCTATTTGAAGTTTTATTGAAGTTGTTGCCGTCCTTGGCTTGTGACTCTTTGTCTTTTTCGCTCTATTGCCTCGATTTCTCTCAAGAAGTCTCGCGAGGAGCAGCGCCGCACCCTCATGAAAGTGTTTTCTGCCCCTATCATTTGAAGCTTTCCTATCCAGGTCCACTACGGGAGCACCCCTCCCACTCCATGCCCCACGGGCATCACAACGCGAACACCGGACCTGGGTCGGTCGCCTCCTCAACCGAGGCCGGAAGCTACCCCTCCTGACTAATCCTTGCAGGACATGAAGCGTTCGACGAGGCCTCGGCCTTGGGAAGCGAAGACCGCGACAGGTCCCCCCCAAGCTAAGTAATTCCTGCACGCGGGCATGCGGCACAAAAGCACAGCACGGAAATAGCGGAAACGGCATGGTAATTAACAACAACAGTCCAGCACGCCCCCACGGGCCCCTACACTACTCTCTCTTTGCGCAGGGAAGGGAGAAAAGCAAAATAGGCACGGCTTGCTCGGCACCAAATCGCGGCGAAGGCTCGTACTGCCTCCGGAGCTCAGTTGGACTCCTCCTCGCGCTTCACCGGGGCGCGACGACGGGTTGACCCTTCTACCTCCCCTCCGGTAGTGGCGCGACAGCGCGGGGCTGGTCGCGACCACCGCTGGAGGAGCTGCTGTTCAAGGAGAACCATCGGCTCGACGAGCCCCGAAGGCCGCCGACCCACGCTACCGCTAGCCGTCCTCATCCCGATCATCACCGGGCTGGGTACACGGCCACGGTCATCATCTTCGGGCAGCACGGAAACCACGGCGACCGTCTTCTCCGAACACCCTCACGTAGAGGGTGGCGTCGCCGTCGAACTTGAAGTGCAGGGTGCACCGCCGGCTCAGGCTACGCGCACGGGCAAATGTTTGCCAGCCGTGGGTCAGGGCCACATTCCCGGCAACGGAGACCTCCAGCGAAGCCCAGGAGGCCCTGCTGCAACAACAGTCCGCCTGAAGCCAGAGGCCGCCGGGCGCCGCCGGAAGTTCACCTGAAAGAAGCGGGAAGTTGGAGCCAGTGCTGGTCGCCTCCACCACCATTACCACGAACTCCGCAGCACCTCCGCCGAAAGTGGAAGCGTGGCACAGGGGGGCCCAGTAGCGGTCGCACGCCCCCCCAAACAACTTGGTGCCCATCGCCGTGTAGGGGATCGCCTCTACGACCATGGGAAGCCGCTACCGGAGCCACCGAATGCTTGCAAGGACGGCCTCGACCGTGCTTGGCCATGTCGGATTTCGGGTTCCGGCAGACTCTCTAGGTTCAAACTCTGGGGTGCGCACGGAGATGTCGCCCCCTACCTACCTGCACCTCGTCGCCTCGCTGGGATCTAAACTACCAAAGGGACAACACAAGAGACACAAGGTTTATACTGGTTCGGGCCACCATTGTGGTGTAACACCCTACTCCAGTGTGTGGTGTGGTGGATTGCCTCGAGGGCTGATGAAAAACAATACAAGGAAGAATAGCCTCGCGCGAGGTCTGTTTCTTAGCCGGTGTGATGAACTGCTAGGGGGAGTTCACCACTCTCTCTCTCTCTCTCTAGATTGCTTGATCTCTAGCTCGCTCTGCATTCCGGATCCTCCTACCCGGTGGGTGGCTAGTCCTATTTATAGGCGGAGGCCCGGCCTCTTCCCAAATATTGAGCGGGAAGGGCGCCAACAATCGGCCATTTTGAAGGGGAACATCTAGTACACTTATCCTGACTAAAGTTGGTCCTCGCCTGTCAAAGGCTCTGGTGGTGACGCCGGCTTGGGCTCCACGATGACTTCCTTCCCGTTGCGATGGTCTTGGTCTTGTTGCACCGAAACGGATGCCTTTCCTTGATACTCTCGCCTGCGCTTGCCTCCTTTGCACCAAAGAGGAAATGAGGACACTGCGCGGGTAGGCGCCCGCCTGGCGCCCTTGGTCGTCATGGCTTGCGTCATGGGCACCTCACGAGGTACCCTGCCTTGATCTCTCCGCCTCCTCGTGAGCCAGCCTGATGAGGCTGTGCCTGAGGAAGCTTCCTGTCGTCCGCCCTCATGTAGGCTTGGCCCTCGCGAGGTCTTGAGCTTGTGCTGATGAAGATGGGTCGTCTTTGGGCCACCCTTGAGCCACACACCGCAGGCCGCGGTGCAAGTCTGGGTACCCCGTTCCGAGAACGCCGACAGAGTCTCCCCGCCCAAGGCGCGCGCTGGACTTGGCTGAGCCGGAGAAGTGAAGGGGCAAGTCGCGGCGCCAAGGTCTCTAACAGCTCATGCGGCCTCGGGCGCCGCGTGGCGGTTGATTGGACGTGGGCGCCCCTGTTCCCCACGCCTCCTTATTTTGCGCCCAGCTAGGCGGACCCGTGGTTGCACACAGTCGTCCCTCTTTTCGCTGCTCGACCGTCTCCTGCTCTTCCTCCTCTCGAGCTCCAGTCTCCGCTTCCAATCCGATCTCGAATCCTCCCCCTTTTTAAATGCCTGCCATAGCTCTAAGCCGAAGAAGGGGAAAGGGAAGAAATCCGTGCCTCCTTTCGCCGCTGCCGCCGACGGCTCCTGTATCGTCGATCGATCATACTCAACCGAGAAGGCTTGGACAAGGTCAGCTCTGCTCTTGCCACTATCTTCAAGGAGTGCGGGAGGATCGCACGGCCTGGCCAAGGCCTCGCTTCTCCATTGACAGAATAGTCACCGAGGTCCGGTACTTCGCCGACGCCCTGTGGGCGGGACTGGTTCCCCCCTTTTCCTATTTCTTCAACGTTGTGCTTTCCCATTACCAGATCCATATGGTGCCTTTGGATCCTGAATCCATTACTCTTCTTGCCGTTTTCGCCTTTGTCTGTGAGGCAATGATGGGCATCCCTCCTTCAGTTGCCTTGCTACGTCACTTCTTCTCTTTGCGCCTCCTCGACCCCACCCAATGCTTGGGGTGCGTGAGCTTCATTGCCGCACCAGAAACGACGGCTTCAGGGATTGATTTCAGCCTTCATCTGCCCGCGTCTGGGTTCCGCGAGCGGTGGCTGCACGTGGATGTCGGGGTGCCCAGCCCCCTGCTTTCGGAGCCAACACCGCCCGCTGTCCCCAATTCAGGCTGGGGCCAGGAGACGCTCACGAGCCCCCGACTCGTCTTCGTCTGGCATCGCTTCGCGTACTTGAGGGCGCTCGGCGTGACGGCGCCCAAGGTGGTGAATGAGTTCCTCCTATGCCGCATTGCCCCTCTCCAGCGTCACTCCCGCCGGATGTGGGCCTTCAGCGGGCGTGAGGATCGCATGAGACTCCAGGAGGAAGACCTGACGCATGAGGCGCTGAGGAAGGTGCTCATGGTCCTGACTGGGGACCCTTCCCCCGGCAGCATCCGGCAAGGGGGTGCTTTGCTGTACTTTTGCTCGAGCAGGGGTGACTTTGTGAAGCAGATGCCCAGCTCCGACGAATGGTGGCTGCGCCCTGCAGGCCTCATGGGGCCTCGCGAGAACCCAGTGGTGGTGACTGCCCTTCCAGTCGCTCACGGCGGTCCTTCCTCAAGTGGTGGAGCAGGGAGGCATGGGTTACCGGAGGCTGAGGGGGCCTCCGCCGGGATGACGACGCCAGGCGGCACTCCTAAGGTGGCAGCTCCTGTGGCCCGCACTGCTGCGGCTGAAGGCGTCGAGCCGCGGTCCGCGGCTCCCGTGGCCGAGGCCCCTGAAGCCTTAGCTACCCTTCTTGGTGAGGCGACCGGCGGCGTGCGTCAGGACGACGCCCCTGACGCTGGTCACCTTGATGCTTCTTCCTCACCGCAGGCTGACCCCTGCGCTGAACTCCTGGGACGCTTCCGCGTGGACTTCGAGGCTCTCCAGAAGAGAAGGGAGGCCTTGGGTGACGACTACCCTTGCCGCCTGCTGAAGCGTAGGAAGTATTTCGCCATCGATGAGTAAGCCTTCCCCTTTCCTAGTTCCTTATCTTCCCGTTGCTTTGGCTGATCCTTGCTCTGCAGGGCCCTTCCTGCCGAGCTCACGGAGATGGCTGAGGAGCCATCCCCCCAGGCTTCGCCTTCTCCACCGTCTTCGAGCTCTCCGAGCTCAAGCGGAGCGCTTGTGGTGAGGCCGGCCGGAGAGGTGAGCCATCCTGTGGCGCATCGCAGCTCTGCGCACCTTGCGACCCTCCTTCGCGAGCCTTCTCGGGGCATAGCCAGCCTGCCTTGGGCTCCTCGTCTGGTCATGGATAGCGATTGGCTAAGGTCGGCCCTTTATTCTTCGTTCGGGGACGAGCCAGCCCTAGGCCCGGCTTCTGGCGGGGCGTGCCCGGCCATCACGAGGGCGCCAGCCCCCAGCCCCCTGCCCAGAGGGGGAGTGCTGATTCGTGCCCCCCCGCGCTTGCTTGGGGTGGATGATGACGCAGAAGACGTGCTCGGGCGCGCCCGGGAGCACCGTGCCCTTCGCCAAGGGTTTCTCCAGAGGGCAGCTGAAGCGGTGAACCAGCTTGGCGTAGAACTTGATGACGAAGACGCACGCCTTGAAGTTGAGGGCCTACGCCTAGCTGAAGAGGGGCGCAAGCTGAAGGTGGCCGTTGCCCTTGTGCGCCACCAGCGCGACCTCGAAAATGAGAAGGCCGAGGCGTCACTGGCAGCCTTATGGGAGGCCCGTTCCCGGGCCGTCGAGGAGGCCCGGGAGGCTGACCGGCAGTGTGAGGTGGCGGAGGAGCGGGCGCAGGAGCTCCAGGCCAGGAGCAATTCCCTGGAGCAGCAGGTGGAGCTGCGCGAGACGGCCCTTGCGCCGATGAAGGGGGCTTCAGTCGACCAGGCTGAGCTCCGGAGACGCGAGGAGGCACTGACATTGGAAGTTGCCGAGCGCGCCCGTGATCTTGAGCGTCTGGAGACGAGGGAACGCTTGGTGACGCAGGCGGAGGATGACGTCGCTGCACGGGAGGCCCGAGTCCTGGAAGAGGTTGAACGCCGGGTGGCGACGGCCCGCCTGAACCTTGAGAGCGAGTTTGAGGAGAGGCTGGGGTTGATCAGGGTCGAGGCTGAAGGCAGGACCGCCGCCCTGAGGGCCAAGCTGGATGAAGTGACGCGGCGGGCCGACGCTTCCCGCTGCCCTCGGCGTGGCGCAGAGGAGCTGATTTCTCCCCGCCGCTGGGAGGCACTTCTTCAAGGCCAGCGGTGGACGCGCTGAAGCCAAAGGCAGCGCGGAACGAGGACGAGAGGTGCCAGCGCGAGATCTCGAGCACGAGCATGGCCCTATGCTCGCACGCCCGGAAAGAGCTAACACGGCCTTGGGTAACATCTGCGAGGCGGCCGCTGGCGCAGCCTCACGCAATCGAGTATCTATGGCAACCTTCAGTTCTTCACTGACATGGTGACACAGCTGTAGGTGCGGTCGGGCAGAGCCAACAGGTTGGTGGAGGAGAGGTGTCGCGCCCTGCTCGGGCGTGCCTTTTCTCGCGTCTTCAGCCATCTTCGGCACATGGATCCCAACTTCGATTTTGATGCCGCCATCGCTTCAGCATTTCAGGCCGCCCGTGACGCACCTGGGCGACTGGGGTGGAAGACAACGTGGATGCCCTCGTCAGGGCCTTTGCTTCTGACAACGACGGCGCGGCCGTGGCCGCTGATGAAGGCGGCGTCGTGAACGGCCCTGGCGCCGCTGACGGCAACACGGAGGGCGATGGCGAGGCCAGCGACGCCAGCAGCGATTCAGGAGGTGATCTCGAGGATGCATTGGGGGATTTATCCGATTGACTGCGTGCTGCCCCTGCTTTTTATCCTATGCAAGTAGAGTTCGGGCTTGGCCCTGAAGGTTGTAAGAGCATTTTGGGAGGGGGAGCCCCTCGTGTAAAAACTTGCGATTAGCGTGTTGGTAGATGCGATATCACCAGATGCCCGCCAAGTGGTCTGGCCTTGCGACGAGCTGGCTGACTTGTTTACCTTCGACCAGCGTGGGCCCCGAGACAGCCTGCGGAGGGCCGTGGCGCTCTGTGTGCTCCCTGAACGAGCCCATTTAACTGGTGACGGGAACCTCTTGAGAGGGTGCGGTGCTGGTGGTCCGGTCTGTGCGCATGCTAGCCCTGGCCCGGCTCGCGAGGGGCTCACGAGGGGAGGCAGCTGAGGCAGAGTGGTAACCAGAACGCGAGAGATTGCTCGAACGAGACTAAACACCCCTTCCCCGACACACGCAAATCGCAAGCTCGAATCCAACTTAAATTCAAAAAGGGGGAAAAGTGACAGCCAAGGAAAAAAAGCAAGAAAAGCAGAAAAAGCCGCGTCCCGCACCTAGTCTAGTCTTGGACGTCTTCTCACCCAGCATGAGCTAAGTGTCGCCACATCGGGCGTGGGAGGGAGCCCTGTGGCTTGAGGCCGCCGGGCTCTTGAGACTCCGGGCGTGTACAGCCCCACTCATTATTACGTGAGACTGCATCACGGGCGGCGAAGTTTCACAGCACTGGGCCTTCTTCACAAGTACCGCCTTGCTTCATATCGCCAGATGAGGGCCCCGCCTTTATGCGCCACACTCTAGTGCCACCGACGACGACCGGAAACCAAGGACGCCGCCGATGGGGTAGAGCGGTCGCCAGCCGGGTTCCCCGACGACCACGGGTCCTCTCTGCCAGGTAGGCCCCGAGGCACCTCCTGGCGGAGGGCTTACCTCCGAGGATGCCTTGCTCCCGAATGCCGCGTGGCGATGCGGATCTCGGCCCGCCTCTCCTGCAGCCCCGGCGCCTCCTCCCGAGGGTAGGAAACTGCGGGAGTGGGGCAGCTGCCGTCAGCCAAGCAACCTGTACCTCCTGCGATCCATGGTTAGCGATGCCTGCTCCTCGAGGAATTAGCGGTACCTGATAATCAAGTTTCTCCCAGGCCGACGGGCTTCTCAGGCTCCCTGGAAGAGCTCAAGCTTCGTGCCTCGTCTCCCCAAATTTTGGGCCGAGGAGCCGAGCCATGTTCGTCCTTCCCGCTGCGTCTTGATCAATCATGTGCGGCACGTACTCTTTCGGGGCCGCCATCCCGAATGTTGCGCCGTAGTGCTCTGTGTGCCACGCAGTTCTGCTTGAGACGCCCACCTAGGGGTGGTAGCGCGGTGGCCCACTGGGGCCGTGGGTCGTGGCGAGACCTTCTTCGCTGGCCGAGGGCGGAGGCAGCATCGCTGCTGGCCCGGTGCTGACGGCCTGGTTGGTGTTGGGGTGGCCTTGGAGTCCGCTTGGAGCTGCGCGGGCGTGCGTGGAGCCTCCGCGTGGGCCACCCTGGACCTGAGGTGGGAGTTGGGTGCAGAAGGGGTGAGCCTCGGCGCGCGTAATCCCAGGAGCTCGCCACCCGCCTAGTAGCACGTCGCGACCGCCTTCCAAAGAGCTCGCATTGCAGTAGCTCTCCGGCCACCGTGAGCCGGCCCTTGAGTTCGCTTTGCTCGCTGGTGTGTACGGCATCGTGGCAGCTGCATGGTTGGAGGCCTCGCCGCCCGATCGCGCTTCGCCAGCGTGAGAGCTGTCGCGTTCGACCGCTACGCCCATGGCCCGCAGCGCCCGCAGACCTCGAGCTGTTCTGGGTATGGGGTCGCCTGCGTGGCGAAGCGGTTCTGCATGGGCGGGCCAGCCGCCCAGGATCGAGTTGCCGCCAGTCGCCGGACATGATGATGACGATCTGACGACGGGGCCGGGCGGCTGAAGGCGGATTCCGGCGCACCCCTACCTGGCGCGCCAAATGTCGGATTTCGGGTTCCGGCAGACCCTCTAGTTTCAAACTCTGGGGTGCACACGTAGATCTCGCCCCCTACCTACCTACACCTCGTCGCCTCGCTGGGATCTAAACTACCAAAGGGACAACACAAGAGACACAAGGTTTATACTGGTTCGGGCCACCATTGTGGTGTAACACCCTACTCCAGTGTGTGGTGTGGTGGATTGCCTCAGGGGCTGATGAAGAACAATAGTAGGAGGAACAGCCTCGCGGGGGTCTGTTCTTAGTCGGTGCGATGAACTGCTAGGGGGAGTTCAGTCGCTCTCTCTCTCTCTCTCTCTCTAGATTGCTTGATCTCTAGCTCTGTTCAAGATTCCGGATCCTCCTACCCTGTGGGTGGCTAGTCCTATTTATAGGCAAAGGC
Source organism: Aegilops bicornis (assembly GCA_021605145.1). Classification (NCBI taxonomy): domain Eukaryota; kingdom Viridiplantae; phylum Streptophyta; class Magnoliopsida; order Poales; family Poaceae; genus Aegilops; species Aegilops bicornis. The sequence continues at coordinate 338,491,578 of CM038672.1, read as the reverse complement.
CCTGGGCCTCTTCCCAAATATTGAGCGGGAAGGGGGCCAACAATCGGCCATTTTGAAGGGGAACATCTAGTACACTTGTCCTGACTAAAGTTGGTCCTCGCCTGTCAAAGGCTCTCGTGGTGACGCCGGCTTGGGCTCCACGATGACTTCCTTCCTGCGTTGCGACGGTCTAGGTCTTGTTGCACCGAAACGGATGCCTTTGCTTGGTGCTCTCGCCTACGCTTGCCCCCTTTGCACCAAAGAGGAAATGAGGACATCGCGCGGGCTGGCGCCCGCCTGGCGCCCTTGGTCGTCATGGCTTGCGTCATGGGCACCTCGCGAGGTACCCCGCCTTGATCTCTCCGCCTCCTAGCGAGCCAGCCTGGTGAGGCCGTGCCTGAGGAAGCTTCCTGTCGTCCGCCCCGCGAGGCTTGGCCCCTCGCGAGGGTCTTGAGCTTGTGCTGATGAAGATGGGCCGTACTGGGCCACCCCTTGAGCCACGCCGCAGGCCGCAGGTAGGCAAGTCTGGGTACCCCCGTTCCCAGAACGCCGACAGGCCGGGGGAGAGTCAGGCCCAACCTGGCGAGCCTTCCCCTTCTCCGCGGTCGAGAACCTCTTCGACGGAGCCATGGAAAGAAAGGAGTAGCAAGAGAGGATGGACTGGAAGGGCTTGCAGCGTTCCGTACTTATAGCCTGAGGAGGCCAACCGTCGACCTCCACGATCACAGGTAATCATGACCCATTTCTGCATGCAAGGACTTGTCAAGTCATGCGGTTGCCGAGGCGTCGTGGGGAGCGGAGACGCCCACGAACAACCAATCGCCACGCGGCGCCCAAGGCCGCAGGCTGTTGGGGCCCGCGGCACTTCGCACTTGCCCCTTTGCTTCTCTGCTAAGCCAAGTCCAGGCGCGCCTTGGGCCCGGGGGCTACTGTCGGTGTTCTGGGAACAGGGGTGAGGGAGTCCTGGATTAGGGGGTATCCGGACAGCCGGACTGTGTACAACGTCCAGACTATGGAAGCGTGAAGATACAACACTCAAGATTTCAGCCCATGTCCGGATGGGACTTTCCTTGGCGTGGAAGGCAAGCTTGGCGATCCGGATATTATATTTCCTTCCTTGTAACTGACTCCATGTAAACCCTAGCCCTCTCCGGTGTCTATATAAACCGGAGAAGTTGGTCCTTAGAAGGCTGATCACAATTACAATCATACCATCATAGGCTAGCTCTTAGGGTTTAGCCTCTACGATCTCGTGGTAGATCTACTCTTGTACTACCCATATCATCAATATTAATCAAGCACGTAAGTAGGGTTTTACCTCCATCGAGAGGGCCCGAACCTGGGTAAACATATGTGTCCCTTGCTTCCTGTTACCATCAGCCTTGACGCACAGATCGGGACCCCCTACCCGAGATCCGCCGGTTTTGACACCGACATTGGTGCTTTCATTGAGAGTTCCTCTGTGTCGTCGCTGCTGGGCTCGATGGCTCCTTCAACCATCGCCAATAACACGATACCGGACAGTCACGACGAGCATGGCTTAGACCTGCTGTCGGACAAAGCTCGGGGTATCACCCCCGCATTAGCCTCGGACCTAAATCTGAGCAGCGGTTATGCTGTTTAAGGGATCGGAGGGCTGGACCCCGTCCCCTGTGTCGCGCGACTCATCGGCGTTGGAGCCAAACACGGGCCCTACCTCTAGGGTGGCCTATGACTCCGGACCCCCGGATTCGTATCCGGATGTTGAGTCCGGTCCGTGCACTCCCTAGCCGGTCGAGCCAGGTTGGGCTCCGGTAATGGAGTTCACCGCCGCGGACATTTTTCGGCACTCGCCCTTCGGCGACATGCTGAACTCGTTGAAAACTCTCTCTTTGACAGAAATTTCTGGGCCAAACTACGTCCGGTTCGAGTGGGAAGCAGGCGATGAAGAAATTCGTTGCCCACCCACCACCCACTTCATAGCCACAGTCGATGATTTAACCGACGTGCCTGACTTCGACTCCGAAGACATCGACGGTATGGACGACGATGTAGGAGAAGATGCGGAATCTACGGGGCGCTGGACTTCCCCCTCGTCACACGATGTATACATGGTGGACACGCCCAAAGAGGTCAAAGGCGACAATCCGACCGATAAAACCCCCGGATAAAAGCCAAAGCGACGGTGCAGACGTCGTTCTAAGTCCAGCAACAGTAAAAATAGTGACAAGAGCGCCAGAGGGATCGATGCTACAATCAACTCCGAAGGCAACAACGACCATATGGACCCAACGATGGAGCAGGACGAACCTGGTCATCCTGAACATAGTTCGGAGCAGACGCCCAAGGACAATGATCCCGATGGACAAGGTCATCAAAACGAACCAGCACAGGAAAACAGTCTGGATAATGATGTGATCCCGGAAAAACACGTGGAACGAGATAACCTCCACAGAAAGCTTATGGCCACCGCAAGAAGTCTAAAGAAGAAGAAGCAACGGCTCAAGGCCGCACAGGAAACTCTCAACCGTAGATGGAATAAAGTGCTAGACACTGAAGAAAGATATGGCGATGATCGCCATACAAAGAGCTATCCAAAACGCAAGCTACTTCCAGAATTCGACGACGAAGCTGTACCAGTTCACAACCGCAACAAAGCGGCTACCGATCCACATGAACACCTGAATAAGAAAGCTGGCGCGGCCAGGTCCATCTATGGATCCAAAGGACGCACCACGGCGAAGGACTATGGTCGCCAAAATGATTATGCCAATCGAATACCAGTCCGGAATAAAGACCGGACACAACAACAGCCGATGACACGCGACATCATGTCCAGATACAGAGGGGCTACTCACCCCCCGTGCTTTACAGATGAAGTACTGGACCACGAATTCCCACAGGGCTTTAAACCTGTGAACATAGAGGCATACGACGGAACGGCGCACCTGAAGTGCGGACCGAGGCCTTTATCCTGCACATACATATGGCTCGTGGGGATGACCTTCACGCCATCAAATACCTCCCCTCAAGTCAAGGGACCAGCTCGGCACTGGTTAAAAGGCCTCCTCGAAAATTCAATTGGGAGCTGGGAGGAACTCGAGGACGCTTTCGGGGCCAACTTTCAGGGACCTATGTCCGCCTCCTGATGTCGATTTACTTAAGTCATATAGTCCAACAGCCCGGAGAATCCGCCTCAAGAATTTTGGAACTGATTCCTCACTAAGAAGAATCAAATTGTTGATCGTCCGGATGTCAAGCCTTATCGGCATTCAAACACAAAGATCCGGTGACGAGTGGCTCGCTGTACACCTCAGCCAAGAAAAGCCAAGGACAATGGCAGCCCTAAAGTTTTATGACCCGCTTTTAGCTGGAGAAGACAAATGGCTAGCCCGTAAAGGCACCAAAGAACCCCAAAGACATCCGAAATAAGGGATGGCAACGGGAAACCACGGTGTCATAAACACAAACGCCAAAACAAGGAAGAGAGCCCGGATAACACGATGGTTAATGCCGGATTCTGGGGCTCTCGACCTAATCAGCAAAACAAGCCATCTAAAGGCAGCAAAGAGGGGACCGTCCGGTCTGAATAGAGTCCTGGATAGACTATGCCAAATTCATGGCACCCCTAACAAACCTGCAAACCACACGCACAGAGAGTGCTGGGTCTTCAAGTAGGCCGGCAAATTAAATGCCGAACACAAGGAAAGGGAAACACCAAGTGAAGACGAAGATGAACCTCGCCAGCCGAACACTTAAGGACAGAAAAAATTCCCGCCAGAGGTTAAAACAGTGAACATGATCCACGCGACTCACACATCCATGAGGGGGCACGAACGCGCGCATAGAGACGCGCTCGATATAGGGCCCATCGTACTCATGCCTAACCACTGGATGCCTTATCCGATCACTTTCGATAACTTGGATGACCGAACTAGTATTTGGCGCGGAGGATCAAAGGCCTTGGTGCTTGACCCGATAATCGACGGATACCATCTCACCCGCGTCCTTATGGATGGCGGCAGCAGTCTCAATTTAATATATGAGGACACTGTCCCCAGGATGGGGATAGACCCATCCAGAATTAACCAAAGCAACACCACCTTTGAAGGGGTGATACCAGGCGTTGAAGCCCACAACAGAGCCTCCGTCGCAATGGAGGTAACATTCGCTCTTCGTGCAACTCGAGCGAAGAACTACTCTTCATCATCGCGCCCTTCCAAAGCGACTCATCACACAAGACTCGGAAGAACGACCTTCGCCCGCTTCAACACATTGCTGCACTATGGCTACCTTACACTTAAGATGCCCGGTCCACGTATGGATCATCTTTGAAGTAGCGACTAACGAGGCGTCACACGCCGTAGAGGAACACGCGACGGCCCTCGCGGCCGGACTATAAGCGGCCTCCAACATCAGAAAACATGGCTGGTCATTAAAGACCACAGACTCGGCTAGACAAGTCCGGTCGCCCGGATAAAATTGAACCAGGGCACCGTATATGTAATCCCATAGTGGACACCAGGGGCTATAAATACTTAACACAGTCCCACAGTTGGGTCAACCTTATGGGCAGGCCAAAATCTTACACTTTTATTATCCACCGCATACTTACGTTGTACTCTTCTACGAGTTTCACTTTTTTCCACAGACAACGTTCGCGCGATACCCTTCCAGGATACGGCACAACGGAGACAAAGGCGTAGACATGCAGCAGGGCCCCATTCAACACGTTTCTTTTTAGATTAAGCCCCTGTGTAAACCTTTTAATTGCCTCTTGTTGTTTAACCATCCCATGGGTTCGATACCCACAGAGGATACTGCCGTTTTTGGCATCTAGCCACGACAGATTAACGCACGTACCTGGAAAAACATGGTTTATAACGAATGGGCATTCTTGAGCCCATCGACTATTATAAAGTCCGAATACCTTCGGGAGGGTTCGGCGTCACGAGTTTGGCCTTATATGCAGTAGCTCCGAATCATGTCTTTGGTCAAATGTTGGGTTTGCCCGGCTCCTGGGTTTGCCGCCTTATGTTCCGTTACTATCGGCTAAGGTGGCCAAAGGAGAACTACTGCGATTGTGCCATGGTTATTCTGGACGAGCACCTCAGTAGAGAAAGCCGAAAACTGACTCTCGTGATACAGCGAGAGACTGTTCAACCACTCGAAGACTCATCAGAATCTTTAGGATCCCTCCGCATTAATGAAGGACCGTTTCCCGGTCATGTACACACGCGCCCGTATTCGGATGCACGCGAAGGTACCAGGGGCTACATAGTGGCCCCAACATTAGACTCCCATGGCTAAGCGAAAGTGTTACAGCTATATAGTCTGGTTGCCTAGTTCGACGTGCGATCACCTCCTTCATGGACCAAGAAGTTGGATCAAGTGTGATTAAGCATATTTTTTATAACACCCCGCATTGCCTGCGTGGGGATGAAGCCAACGATCGCTATCTTTCGGATTAAACATTCATATATATATATATATATATATATATATATATATATATATATATATATATATATATATATATATATGTAAACGGCCACAGGGACACAATAATACTTTCGGGCAAAAATATAAATATAGCCTTATAACCAAACTAACATTGTTTTTTACAATGATTCGACTCATCACTGAACAAGACATTCTTCGAAAGCACTGCGCCTCTATTAGGCGGGCACCTTTCGTGACTCAAGGCCAAGTAGTGCTCGCCGGATATCGCCCCGCCGGATCTTGGGTCTCTATAATATTGGCCTCCATATCCGTCCAATAGGCTTTAACGTGGGCAAGAGCCATCCGTGCACCCTCTATGCACGCCGACCTCCTCATGGCGTCGATCCGAGGCACGGCCCCAAGGAACTGCTGCACCAAGCCAAAGTAACTATCCAGCTTAGGCCCTTCCGGCCAAAGATGGTCTATTACAGACCGCATTGCAAGACCGGACAACCTGTGAAGCTCCGCTACAGCAGCCATCTTGTCATTTAACGGCAGCGGGCGAGTGGGAGCATTGAATTGCGACCAGAAAAGCTTCTCCACCTCCTTATCACCCTGACCATCGAAGAACTTGGCAGCGTCAGCCGTACTCTTCGCCAAATCCGCATACGCGTCCGCGGGACTCCAGCGCCCATCCAGGGGAGCGTACTTCGGATCGAAAAACTTCGTCCGCAGCAAGTAGGAACCTCCAGCCACGATTTTACCAGCCTGTTGAAGCTCCTCCCGCGCACCCCTGAGCTCGGTCCGTATTTCCTTGGTGGCATTGCGTGCCTTGTCCAGCTTGGCCAAGCTATCCTTATGCTCCTTTTTAAGGAGCTCATACCGGTCAGCGGCATTTTTTAACTCAATAGCCATTTCGGCCATCCTTTCCTCGCTTCGGCGACGAGCAGCGTGTTCGGCTCTCAGTTCCTCGGTCGCCTTGAGGGCAGCCGTATTGCTAACCCGAGCTTGTTCCTTGCCTTGGACAAGTTCTGCCCTCAGGGCCTCCACGGCATCAGCACCATCTGCAGTCCGAACATATTACATTAATATCATGCCGCCTCCATATTTTCCTATACAAAGGAAGGCAGAGCACATACCTTGTGACTTGTCCAAATTACCGTTCACCAGCGTGATATCGGCATCAATCGATCGAATCTGCTCGGTCAGTTCGTAAACTTCCACGGACTGGTCGTCGACGGCCGGACTCACGGTGTACCCGCATACATATTTATAGCACAATCATTGATTTATGATCCCCCGTTTGCCCCCTAGGGCGGGCAACCAGTGTCTCAGGGGCTACTATCTATATGGAGCACACCTAACGCGTGCCTCACAGCCAAAAACAGTGTATTCTTTGCTTCATACCTCAAATCCTCTGAGTAGACATGTAAACACTTCATTCAAACCGCTTGTAGCGGAGGAAATCTTCCTGAGCACCGCGCTCATTAATGAGCCGTGCTCCTCCGAAAGCGCAGCTCGCTCCAGTAGGCCCGTCAGTACATCCGGCCGGACATCAAACTGTGCCGGACCCTTCCCATCGCCCCTCTTAGGAGCCAAATGCTCCAGGCTCAGGGGGGCTGACACATTGGCTTCCGGCTTCAGCAAATCCGGACTCCTCCGTGACGACACCTCAGTGTCGCCCGCTTCGTGAGTCGGAGAGGTGGGTGGGGTCTCGCTCTCCATCATCTCCGGAGGAAGATCCCCCAAATACGAACTCTGTTGAGAAGGGCAGCTAGCCAGACTGCGAAAGACGAATCCTGGTTATTGATCTAGGAGGAACACAGTACCTTCGAATTAAAAATTAACTTACAGCTCGGTGGAGGGCTAACCCGCTGGCGGGCACGATGCGGTGAGGGTGTCCGTTGGGGCAAAGCCCCCTGGTGTTATCTTTTTCCCAGGTTTGGGCATCTCCGTCTCCGAGTCTTCGGATGCGGCCCTCTTCTTCCCGCGCGGGGAGGAGGCCTTAGCCTCCCCTTCCCGACTATCCTCCTTAGGGGAGGTAACAATTCCCCCGGTTCGGATGCATAGCGTGTGGGGTTCGGATTCTTCGTCCTTCCCCTTGTGTTTCCCCGAGGGCATCCTGCTGAGTACTCGGTCAAGCATCTTGGCCATGGTGGGGGCGGTCGAGCCTTCGGGAAGTGGTGCCGGACACCTGATTCTCTCCGCCTTGCTGAGCCATTCCTGGCCACGAATGATTTTCAGAACAAACAATCGTGACAAATAAAAAACAGGGTGTACGGCATCAAAGCTACTTACTTGGGTATCTAGGCGGTTGCAGCTTAGGCCTGCATCCTCGGTGGTGTCCGGACACTTTACTTTCCGTCCGAAGAATAATTTGCACATCTCTTCAAGCTTCAGGCCGAAGAAGTGCTTGACGGTCCGTGGACCCTCCGGATTGAACTCCCACATCCGGAGAGGCCGGCGTTGGCACGACAACATCCGCCGGACCCACATCACTTGCATTACGCTAACAAGATTAATGTCACTTGCAAGAAGCTCCCAGATGCGATTCTGCAGTACTGGTATATCACCAGTGGGTCCCCAATTTCGTCCTGCGTCTGTCCAAGACGCCAACTGTGATGGAGGGCCCGAGCGAAACTCAGGGGCAGCAGCCCACTTTGTGCCTCTGGGAGCCATGACATAGAACCAACTCCGCTGCCATACATCGGATACTTCTGGGAAAGAACCCTTCCGCCACGGGCATCGCTGCTCCGGCTTATTACGGCACCTCAAGACTCCACATGTCGCCCCTCGATCATCTTGGCGTCACATTGAAGGTCTTGAGCCATAAGTCAAGTGTGGGGTGACATGGAGAAAAGCCTCGCACACCTATAATAAAACGCAGATATGGAGGATAGCATCGGGAGCCAGATCGTGAAAATCCAGCCCATAGTAGAACATGAGCCCCCTCACGAAGGGATCGAGGGCGAAACCCAGACCGCGGAGTAAGTGTGGGACGAAAACGACACACTCGTTGGTCTCCGGCATAGGGATGACCTGCCCGAGCAGGAGCCTGTCTTTGGATATCTCTGCGTCAAGTATCCAACCTCCCTAAGCTTTGCAATGTCCTTCTCTTCAATCGAGGAGGCCACCCACTGGCCTTGAGGGTCAGATCCGGACATATTGGAGGATTTCGGAGAGGTGGAGCTTAGGTTTTGGGTGTTAGAACTCGAGGTGCGAGAAGGCACGATGAAGGTGAAAAAGGAGGCGTAGGTCTCGACCCCTTTATAAAGAGGGTGAATATTAAGAGTCCCCAGTGTGACCGTTTGAGGCTTATCTAGAAAACACACGGGTTATACCAACTGCCGTCGTGGGGTCACGCGTGCTCATATTGATGGAAAATCCCGTAATAAGAGGAACACGATCTCTGCCTCGACGGGACGTGCCAATAAAACCGCCTCGCAACACGAGTCATTGTGGGGCAGGAAACGTTGGTTCGCGTTGGACCAAGCCCCGATGCAAGGGCGTGGCGCACGAAGATTGCCAGCAAATCAGATCTATACCATACGAAGATCATCTTGCAGATCCGAACACGGTCTACGTGTTCGATGACCACTTTGGAGTATTCGGAGAAGGAACCCGCCCTACAATGCCGAAGACAAGACTGCGCGCCGGACTCATCGTCATTGAAGCCTGGTTTAGGGGCTACTGAGGGAGTCCTGGATTAGGGGGTATCCGGACAGCTGGACTGTGTACAACGTCCGGACTATGGAAGCATGAAGATACAAGACTCAAGATTTCGGCCCGTGTCCGGATGGGACTTTCCTTGGCGTGGAAGGCAAGCTTGGCGATCCGGATATTATATTTCCTTCCTTGTAATCGACTCCATGTAAATTCCTAGCCCTCTCCGGTGTCTATATAAACCGGAGAGGTTGGTCCTAAAAGGCCGATCACAATTACAATCATACAATCATAGGCTAGCTCTTAGGGTTTAGCCTCTACGATCTCGTGGTAGATCTACTCTTGTACTACCCATATCATCAATATTAATCAAGCAAGAAGTAGGGTTTTACCTCCATCGAGAGGGCCCGAACCTGGGTAAACATCTGTGTCCCTTGCTTCCTGTTACCATCAGCCTTGACGCATAGATCGGGACCCCCTACTCGAGATCCGCCGGTTTTGACAACGATAGGGGGTCCCCAGACTTGCCTGCCTGCGGCCTGCGGCGTGGCTCAAGTGGGGGCCCAGCGTGGCCCAGCTTCATCAGCTCAAGCTCAAGACCCTCGCGAGGGGCCAAGCCTACATGCTGGGCGGACGACAGAACCTTCCTCGTGAGGAGCCTCATCAGGCAGGCTCACGAGGAGGCGGAGAGATCAAGGCAGGGTACCTCACGAGGGTGCCCCGTGACGCAAGCCATGACGACCGAAGCCAGGCGGGCGCCAGCCCGCACAGTGTCCTCGTTTCTCCTTTGGTGCAAAGGAGGCAAGCACATGCCAAGGCATCAGGCAAAGGTTACCGCTTCGGTGCAACAAGACCAAGACCAGCAGAGCGGAAGGAAGGAGGTCATCATGGAGCCCAGGACGGCATCACCGTTAGAGCCTTTGGCAGATGAAGACCAACTTTAGTCAGGATTAGTGTACTAGATGTTCCCCTTCAAAACGGCCAATTGTTGGCACCCTTCCCGCTCATTATTTGGGAAGAAGCCCAGGGCCTCCCTCTATAAATAGGACTAGCCACCACAGAGATAGAGAGAGAGAGCCAGAGACCAAGGAGGAAATCACGCATAGAGAGAGAGAGAGAGAGGCAACTGAACTCACGCAAGCAGTTCATCGCACCAGCTCAAGAACAGCCCCTCGCGAGGCTGTTCTTCCTTTGTACTGTTCATCATCATCCCCTGAGGCAATCCACCACACCACACACTGGAGTAGGGTATTACACCACATCGGTGGCCCAAACCAATATAAACCTTGCATCCCTTGTGTTGTTCATCGTTCGTAGTTTAGATCTCTCGCTAACCATTCATGCATGAGCTGGTAGGGCAAAGATCTCCGCGCGCACCCCAGTGTTCGAACCTCAAGCGTCTGCCGGAACCCGAAATCCGACAAAAGCGGCGGGGATGACGCGCGTGGCCGGATGCCTGATAACCCACAAGTATGGGGGATCTAACGTAGTCCTTTCGATAAGTAAGAGTGTCGAACCCAACACGGAGCAGAAGGAAATGATAAGCGGTTTTCAGCAAGGTATTCTCTGCAAGCACTGAAATTATAGGTAACAAATAGTTTTGTGATAAGATAATTTGTAACGAGTAACAAGTGACAAAAGTAAATAACGTGCAGCAAGGTGGCCCAATCCTTTTTGTAGCAAAGGACAAGCCTGAACAAACTCTTATACAGAGAAAAGCACTCCCTTTGACACATGCGAATTATCGTCAAGCTAGTTTTCATCACGTTCATATGATTCGCGTTCGGTACTTTGATAATTTGATATGTGGGTGGACCGGTGCTTGGGTGTTGTCCTTACTTGGACAAGCATCCCACTTATGATTAACCTCTATTGCAAGAATCTGCAACTACAACAAAAGTATTAACGTAAACCTAACCATAGCATGAAACATATGGATCCACACCAGCCCCTTACGAAGCAACGCATAAACTAGGGTTTAAGCTTCTGTCACTCTAGCAACCCATCATCTACTTATTACTTCCAAATGCCTTCCTCTAGGCCCAAATAATGGTGAAGTGTCATGTAGTCGACGTTCACATAACACCAGTAGAGGATAGACAACATACACCTCATCAAAATATCGAACGAATACCAAATTCACATGACTACTAATAGCAAGACTTCTCACATGTCCTCAGGAACAAACGTAACTACTCACAAAGCATATTCATGTTCATAATCAGAGGAGTATTAATATGCATATAGGATCTGAACATATGATCTTCCACCAAATAAACCAACTAGCATCAACTACAAGGAGTAATCAACACTACTAGAAACCTACAGGTACCAATCCCACACTCTGAGATGAGAATTGGATACAAGAGATGAACTAGGGTTTGAGAGGAGATGGTGCTGGTGAAGATGTTGATGGAGATTTCCCTCTCCCGATGAGAGGAGCATTGGTGATGACGAGGCGATGATTTCCCCCTCCCAGAGGGAAGTGTCTCCTATGAACAGCCTGCCGGAGCCCTAGATTGGTTCCGGCTAAGGTTCCTGCATGCAAGTGAGTCTCGTCCCAAAGCTTGCTTATGATTTTATTCGGACGAAAGACTTCATATAACAGAAGATGGGCACCGAGGGCTGGTCAGGGGCCTGACGAGGCGTGGGGCGCGCCTGGGGTTAGGGCGCCGCCTCACCCTCGTGGGATGTGGAGGCCCTCCCGACGTATTTCTTCCGCTCAATATTTTTTATTATTTCCAAAAATAACTTTCGTGGAGTTTCAGGACTTTTGGAGTTGTGCAGAACAGGTCTCTAATATTTTATCCTTTTCCATCCCAGAATTCCAGCTGCCGGCATTCTCCCTCCTTATATAAACCTTGTAAAATAAGAGAGAATAGGCATAAGTATTGTGACATAATGTGTAATAACAGCCCATAATGCAATAAATATCAATATAAAAGCATGATGCAAAATGGACGTATCAACTCCCCCAAGCTTAGACCTCGCTTGTCCTCAAGCGGAAGCCGATAACGATAAATATGTCCACACGTTTAGAGGTAGAGGTGTCGATAAAATAAAATATGGACATGAGGGCATCATGATTATTCTCATAACAGCAACATATATGGGTATTGTCATATGATTTCTTATGCTCAAGTAATAATCTATTCACAATGCAAAGTATGAATCAGAAACTTTGTTGAGAACTAACAAACTATAATCTCAGTCATTGAGGCAATTGCAATTTATCATAACATCAAAAAGAGTCTATGTTAGAGCTTTCTAGCAAGTCCACATACTCAGCTATCATTTAGTCTTTCATAATTGCTGACACTCACGCAATACTTGTGGTTACGGAGTTTTAACCGGACACAAAGAAAGATAGGGGCTTATAGTTTCGCCTCCCAACCTTTTACCTCAATGGTAGTGTCAACAATAATAGCTCATGCTAACCTACATCCAATTAGGTATATTTATCAGGATCTTTCCAACACCCTGTGCTTGCCAAAGGATAAAATGTAAAAAGGAAAGGTGAAGATCACCATGACTCTTGCATAAGGTAGAAGGTAATAATAAAAGATAGGCCATTCGCAGAGGGAAGTAGAGGTTGCCATGCGCTTTTCAGGGTTGGATGCACAAAATCTTAATGCGAAAGAACGTCAGTTTATATTGCCACTTGTGATATGAACCTTCATTATGCAGTCCGTCGCTTTTATTTCTTCCACATCACAAGATCGTATAAAGATTATTTTCTCCACACCAATCAATCATACATATTTAGAGAGCATTTTTTATTTCTTGCACCGATGACAACTTACTTGAAGGATCTTACTCAATCCATAGGTAGGTATGGTGGATTCTCATGGCAAAACTGGTTTAAGGGTATTTGGAAGCACAAGTAGTATCTCTACTTGGTGCAAAGAATTTGGCTAGCATGAGGGGGGAGAGGCAAGCTTAACATGTTGGATGATCCATGACAATATACTTTATCTCAGATATAAGAAAACATAACCCATTACGTTGTCTTCCTTGTCCAACATCAACTCTTTAGCATGTCATATTTTAATGAGTGCTCCCAATCATAAAAGATGTCCAAGATAGTATATTTATATGTGAAACCTCTCTTTCTTTATTACTTCCTATTAGTTGCAACGATGACCAAAGCTATGTTTGTCAACTCTTAACAATTTTTAATCATCATACTCGTTCTATGTGAAGTCATTACTCTCAATAAGATTAATATGACTCTTTATTTCTTTTTATTCTTTTTCTTTTTTCTTTTATTCACTCAAGATCAAGGCAAAATAATCAAGCCCTTGACTCAACACTAATCTTTATTATATAGCTCATGGACTTGATCACATAGAGGGATCATAAAGCAAAACTCAAAACTAGATCATACCAAAACTTTATTCTACTAGATCAAGATACTACTAATAGGATCGAACTAAGAAAAACGGTAAAGAAAGGAGTGTGATGCTGATACGATACCGGGGTACCTCCCCCAAGCTTGGCAGTCGCCAAGGGGAGTGCCCATACCCATGTGATTATGTCTCCTTCTTCGGGGATGGTGAAGGGATTGTTGATGATGTAGGCTTGTCGTTCATCGAGCGTAAGAGGTCATCCAGCTTGCGGATAATGCCCTTGAGTCCAACGATATGATCCTTCAACAAAATATTTTCACGTGTGAGATACTTGTTTTGTATACAAGCTAACTCAATCATCTTGAAAGCTTTGATCTCAGTTGGGGTAAGAAGATTGTGATCAAGTTGAAGGATGTCTTCTATTGCCGGAACTTGGTCATCCGTGGCCTTCTTGATCCCTTCATCCTTGTTGATCTCCATGGGTTCTTCCCTCTTCAGCTCTATCTTCATTAGCCAAGCATCGTTGTCACCATTATTGGAGGAGGGGGACGACATGATGCCCGGCCTTGACAACCCTGACAGAAAACAGCTCGAAACAAGAACAGAGGATATTTGCGTGATACGGGAGTTAAAACCTTCGGGATATTATATAATGAATTTTTACCGACCACAATACGCAACGTGCAAGAAAACGGAGTCCGGAGAGCACACGAGGTGCCCACGAGGTAGGGGGCGTGCCCAGGGGGATAGGGCGCGCCCTCCACCCTCGTGGAGCCCTCGTGTCCTTCCTGGACTGCTTCTTATTTTTCTATTTTTCTAAATATTCCAAAACGGAGAAAAATTGCCATTAGAACTGTTTTGGAGTCGGTTTACTTACCGTACCACGTACCTATTCCTTTTCGGAGTCTGAAACGTTTTGGAAAGTGTCTCTTATGTATTCCTCCAGTGTTACGATTTCAATAACATTGGTTTCAACATTTATAGGATTACCTGAGATATAATGTTTAATTCTTTGACCGTTCACCACCTTCGGATTTGTGCCTTCGAAGTTATTGATTTTTATGGCACCGGAATGATAGACCTCCTTGATAACGTAAGGATCTTCCCATTGAGAGAGAAGTTTACCTGCAAAAAAAATCTTAAATGAGAGTTGTATAGCAATACATAATCACCTACATTAAACTCACGCTTTTGTATCCTTTTGTCATGCCATCTTTTAACTTTTTCTTTAAGCAATTTGGCATTCTCATAAGCTTGGGTTCTCCATTCATCAAGTGAGCTAATGTCAAATAACCTCTTCTCGCCGGCAAGTTTGAAATCATAGTTGAGCTCTTTAATGGCCCAATATGCCTTATGTTCTAGTTCTAGAGGTAAGTGACATGCTTTTCCATAAACCATTTTATATGGAGACATACCCATAGGATTTTTATATGCAGTTCTATAGGCCCATAATGCATCATCAAGTTTCTTGGACCAATTCTTCCTAGATCTATTAACAGTCTTTTGCAAAATTAATTTGAGTTCTCTATTACTTAATTTTACTTGACCACTAGACTGTGGGTGATAAGGAGATGCAATTCTATGATTAACATCATACTTAGCAAGCATTTTACAGAAAGCACCATGAATAAAATGTGAACCACTATCAGTCATTAAATATCTAGGACCTCCAAACCTCAGAAAAATAACTTCTTTAAGCATCTTAATAGAGGTGTTATGATCAGCACTACTAGTTGGAATAGCTTCTACCCACTTAGTAACGTAATCAACAGCAACTAAAATATGTGTGTATCCATTAGAGGCAGGAAAAGGTCCCATATAATCAATGCCCCAAATATCAAATGGTTCAATAACAAGTGAATAATTCATAGGCATTTCTTGACATCTACTAATATTACCAATTCTTTGACATTCATCACAAGAAAGGACAAACTTACGGGCATCCTTGAAGAGAGTAGGCCAATAAAAACCGGATTGCAATACCTTATGTGCAGTTCTATCTCCAGCGTGGTGTCCTCCATAAGCTTCGGAGTGACACTTGCTTAGGATCCGTTCCTGTTCATGCTCAGGTACACAACGTCTAATAACACCATCTACTCCTTCTTTATAAAGATGTGGGTCATCCCAAAAGTAATGTCTCAAATCATAGAAAATCTTTTTTCTTTTGCTGATATGTGAAACTAGGTGGTATAAATTTAGCAACAATGTAATTAGCATAATCAGCATACCATGGAGTAGTACGAGAATCATTTATGACATTTAATTGCTTGTCAGGAAAGCTATCATCAATAGGTAGTGGGTCATCAAGAACATTTTCTAACCTAGACAAGTTTGTCTGCACGGGTTCTCAGCTCCCTTTCTATCAATAATGTGCAAATCAAATTCTTGTAGCAAGAGAACCCATCTAATAAGTCTAGGTTTAGCATCTTTCTTTTCCATAAGATATTTAATAGCAGCATGATCCGTGTGAATAGTTGCTTTAGAATCAACAATATAAGGTCGGAACTTATCACAAGCAAATACAACTGCTAAGAATTCCTTTTCAGTAGTAGCATAATTCCTTCGAGCATTGTCTAGAGTCTTACTAGCATATTGAATAACATTTAATTTCCTATCAACTCTTTGCCCTAGAATAGCACCTACAGCATAATCACTAGCATCACACATAATTTCAAAAGGTAAATTCCAATCAGGTGGCTGAACAATAGGTGTAGAGATCAATGCTTTCTTAAGTATTTCAAATGCTTCTACACAATCATCATCAAAGACAAATGGTATATCTTTTTGTAATAAATTAGTCAGAGGCCGGGAGATTTTTGAGAAGTCCTTAATGAACCTCCTATAGAAACCTGCGTGACCAGGGAAACTTCGTATACCTTTGGTATCCTTGGGACATGGCATCTTTTCTATAGCATCAACTTTGGCTTTATCAACTTCAATACCTCTTTCAAAAACTTTATGACCCAAAACAATATCTTCGTTAACTATAAAGTGGCACTTTTCCCAATTCAAGACAAGATTAGCTTCTTCACATCTCTGCAAAACTCGATCAAGGTTGCTCAAGCAATCATCAAAAGAGGATCCATAGACGGAGAAATCATCCATGAAAACCTCACAAATCTTTTCTCAAAAGTCAGAGAATATAGCCATCATGCATCTTTGAATGGTAGCAGGTGCATTACATAAACCAAAAGGCATGTGTCTATAAGCAAAAGTACCGAAAGGGCAAGTAAAAGTGGTCTTTGATTGATCATCGGCTAACACATGTATTTGAGAGAAACCAGAGTAACCATCTAGAAAGCAAAAATGTGTATGTTTAGATAATCTTTCTAGCATTTGATCAATAAAAGGTAAGAGGTAATGATCCTTTTTAGTAGCTTTATTTAATTTGGGGAAATCAATTACCATCCTATAACCTGTAATAATTCTTTGCGGAATCCATTCATATTTATCATTAGGAACGACAGTAATACCTCCCTTCTTAGGGACATAATGGATAGGACTTACCCACTGGCTATCAGAAACGGGATAAATTATACCTGCCTCAAGGAGCTTTAGTATTTCCTTTCTTACCAATTCTTTCATCTTAGGATTCAGCCGTCGTTGGTGATCACAAACTGGTTTGGCATCTTTCTCCAAATTTATTTTATGTTGACATAGAGTGGGACTAATGTCCTTAAGATCATCAAGAGTATATCCAATAGCAGCACGATGCTTCTTCAAAGTTTTCAATAATCTCTCTTCTTCATGCTCTGAAAGGTTAGAACTAATAATAACAGGATATATCTTTTTCTCATCAATATAAGCATATTTAAGAGTATCAGGTAAGGGTTTAAGCTCAAACACGGGATCACCCTTGGGTGGAGGAGGATCCCCTAGGATTTCAATAGGCAAATTGTGTTTTAGGATGGGTCCCTGTTTAAAGAATACTTCATGTATTTCCCTTTTTTCATTCATAAACATATCATTTTCATGGTCTAGCAAATATTGTTCTAAAGGATCACTAGGAGGTATGGCAATGGAAGCAAGACCAATAATTTCATCCTTACTAGGTAATTCCTCTTCACGGTGTTGTCTACAAAATTTAGAGAAATTAAACTCATGAGATATATCACCCAAACCAATAGTAACAACATCCTTTTCGCAGTCTATCCTAGCATTAACGGTGTTCAAGAAGGGTCTACCAAATATAATGGGACAAAAGCTATCTTGTGGGGAACCAAGAACGAGAATATAAGCAGGATATTTAGTTTTCCCACACAAGACTTCAACATCTCTAACAATTCCAATGGGTGATATTGTATCTCTATTGGCAAGTTTGATGGTAACGTCAATATCTTCTATCTCAGCAGGTGCAATTTCATGCATAATTTCTTTGTATAAGTCATGAGGTATAGCACTAGCAATGGCACCCATATCGCATAAGCCATGATAACAATAATCTCCTATTTTAACAGAAATGACAGGCATGCCTGCCACAGGTCTATGTTTATCTTTAGCACAAGGTTTGGCAATTCTAGCAGTTTCATCACAGAAATAAATAACATGCCCATCAACATTATCAGCCAAGAGATCTTTAACAATAGCAATATTAGGTTCAACTTTGATTTGCTCAGGAGGTGTATAAGTTCTAATATTGCTTTTATGAACCACAGTTGAAGCTTTAGCATGATCTTTTATCCTAACAGGGAAAGGTGGTTTTTCAACATAAGCAGTAGGAAAAATAGGATCATTACAAGTGATAGTCTTTTCTTCAACTTTAATAGGTGCAGCTACTTTTACTTCTATGGGAGGATGATATTTAAACCACTTCTCCTTAGGGAGAACAATATGAGCAGCAAAAGATTCACAAAAGGAAGCTACTATCTCAGAGTCAAGTCCATATTTAGTGCTAAATTTACGAAAACATCGGTATCCATAAAAGATTTAACACAATCAAACTTAGGTGTCATACTTGACTCCTTACCTTCATCGAGATCCCAATATTCAGAGTTGCATTTAATTATTTCCAATAAATCCCATTTGAATTCAATAGTTTTCATCATGAAAGAGCCAGCACAAGAAGTATCGAGTATGGTGCGATTGTTATCAGAAAGCCGAGCATAAAAACTTTCAATAATAATTTCTCTTGGGAGCTCATGATTGGGGCATGAATATAACATTGATTTAAGCCCCCCCCCCCCAAGCTTGAGCGACGCTTTCTCCTTCGCGAGGCCAAAAATTATATATATAATTGCGATCACGATGAACAAGATGCATAGGATAAAACTTCTGATGAAGTTCCAATTTCAATCATTTGTAGTTCCTTGATCCCATATCATC
This sequence comes from Aegilops bicornis, assembly GCA_021605145.1. NCBI lineage: Eukaryota > Viridiplantae > Streptophyta > Magnoliopsida > Poales > Poaceae > Aegilops > Aegilops bicornis. The sequence continues at coordinate 338,472,844 of CM038672.1, read as the reverse complement.
ACATAGCCTATAGCATGTCAATGCATCTCGCTTCAAAGATAAAGGGAATACCTTCTTCTTAATAACATCACCGGGTATACCTGCAAGCTTAAATAATCCACAAACTTCATCCACATAGATTAGGTGCTCATCAGGATGCTTTGTCCCGTCTCCTGCAAAAGGATTAGCTAGCAGTTTTTCTAACATACCCGAAGGAATTTCAAAGTAGACATTTTCATTTTCTGTAGGTTTAGTATGGTGAGGAGCAACTCTTTGCTCTACTGGTCGGGGTGAAGATACCCCAAACAAGCCCCTCAGAGGATTACTTTCCATAGTAACAAGTAACAGGAAATTTCAGCACACTATATAAGTTTTTCCTTACCAAATTCCACCTACCAAAGGCGCTTCACTCCCTGGCAACGGCACCAGAAAAGAGTCTTGATGACCCACACGTATAGGGGATCTATCATAGTCCTTTCGATAAGTAAGAGTGTCGAACCCAACAAGGAGCAGAAGGAAATGATAAGCGGTTTTCAGCAAGGTATTCTTTGCAAGCACTGAAATTGTAGGTAACAAATAGTTTTGTAATAAGATAATTTGTAAATAATAACAAGTGAAAAAAGTAAATAAAGTGCAGCAAGGTGGCCCAATCCTTTTTGTAGTAAAGGACAAGCCTGAACAAACTCTTATATAGAGAAAAGCGCTCCGAGGACACATGGGAATTATCGTCAAGCTAGTTTTCATCACGTTCATTTGATTCGCGTTCGGTACTTTGATAATTTGATATGTGGGTGGCCGGTGCTTGGGTGTTGTCCTTACTTGGACAAGCATCCCACTTATGATTAACCTCTATTGCAAGCATCCGCAACTACAACAAAAGTATTAAGGTAAACATAACCATAACATGAAACATATGGATCCAAATCAGCCCCTTACGGAGCAACGCATAAACTAGGGTTTAAGCTTTTGTCACTCTAGCAACCCATCATCTACTTATTACTTCCCAATGCCTTCCTCTAGGCCCAAATAATGGTGAAGTGTCATGTAGTCAACGTTCACATAACACCACTAGAGGATAGACAACATACATCTCATCAAAATATCGAATCTAATACCAAATTCACATGACTACTAATAGCAAGACTTCTCCCATGTCCTCGTGAACAAACATAACTACTCACAAAGCATATTCATGTTCATAATCAGAGGAGTATTAATATGCATATAGGATCTGAACATATGATCTTCCACCAAATAAACCAACAAGCATCAACTACAAGGAGTAATCAACACTACTAGCAACCTACAGGTACCAATCCCAGACTATGAGACAAGAATTGGATACAAGAGATGAACAAGGGTTTGAGAGGAGATGGTGCTGGTGAAGATGTTGACCGAGATTGCCCTCTCTTGATGAGAGGAGCGTTAGTGATGATGATGGTGAAAGTGCGTTATATCGACTAGAGGGGGGGGGGGTGAATAGGCGATTTTTATGAATTCTTCAATGAGGAATTTCCCGGTGAGGAAATTCCTAAGTGAAGAACTACTTGCAGCGGAATAAGTACTCAGAAGTAAGCATAAGAGAATGCGGGCATGGTCATCATGATGAAATGAAGACAATCAAAGAGTACGTGTAGCGTAAACACAGGATAGCACAAGATGAAGACAAATGCAGATGAGAATTGAACTGAGGAAATTGAGAAAGCCTTCAGTCAAAGTCTTCAAACACAGATATGAACGAACACTCAACACAGTAATGAGGAAATGAAAGAGTTGAGGAAATAGAACCAGTTAGGTTGGTGAAGACAATGATTTGGTAGACCAGTTCCAACTGCTGTCTCGGCCATGCGTCTGTTGGAGCGGCCGAGTATTTAAACTCGAGGACACACAGTCCCGGACACCCGATCCGAAAGCACGCAGCTCAGACACCAAGTCCTCACCATATTCTCCTTGAACTAAGGTCACATGACCTCGTCCAATCAGTCATGGTAAGTCTTGGTGACTTCCAAACCTTCACAGACTTGGTCACTCGGCGATCCACAATTCCTCTTGGATGCTCTAGACCATGACGCCTAACCGTCTGGAAGAAGCACAGTCTTCAAAGGTAACAAGCGTCGGATCCACGCAGGATCAATCTCTTGATGATGCTCAATCACTTTGGGTTTGTAGGGGTTTGGTTTTGGGTTTTTCCTCACTCGATGATTTTCGCTCAAAGTCCTCGGAGGATGGGTTGCTCTCAAATGACAAGTGTCAAGTTCTCTCGGAGCAGCCAACCTGCTAGTGGTTGTAGGGGGCAGCTATTTATAGCCTAGGGAGCAGCCCGACGTGATAAGACATAAATACCCTTAAATGATATGACCATTAGGTGGATAAGATATTTTGGGACAGCTGGCGCGCAGCACAACAACGGTCGGAAATTTGACTCTCAAATTCCTCAGGGCTATCATGTTCCTCACTGTGTAGGCAATCTGCACTGGCGAATTCCTAACTCCTCAGTCAGAACAAATTCCTCAATGACCAGAAGAACTTCGTCTCATCCTTTGAAGAAATTGACCGAGCTGTATGAGATTTCCAAAGGCTTCACTCGAAGGGATTGGTAGGTGTAGGATTTTGAGTTGAGCATCACATGGAAATTTTTCCTTAGTATTTCCTCGACCCCCTATAACAGTACGGTGTTTCCTATGACTCAAGAAAGAGAAAACGAAACTACGAAAACAAAAGTCTTACGCTTCATGTTCCTCAAATGAATACCAAGTTTTCAAGGTCACACCAATTTCTTCACTTTCAAAGTCTTCGTAAAGTCTTCAGAATATCAAAGTCTTCATCGAAGAACTTCATTTTTAGGGGTCGACTTTCTCTCAGAATATCAAACTCCTCATAGACTTATAGACCTGTGTACACTCATAAACACATTAGTCCCTTAACCTATAAGTCTTCAATACACCAAAATCACTAAGGGGCACTAGATGCACTTACAATCTCCCTTTTTGGTGATTGATGACAATATAGGTTAAGTTTTCAACGGGGATAAACATATCAAGTGTAAATACTGATATTGAGGAATTTGATTGCAAGATATAGAAGAACTCCCCCTGAAGATGTGCATAGTGAGGAATTTTGATTTTGAGGCATTGCACATTTGAAGAGTTGAATCATGGAGATCTCCCCCTATATCTTGTAATTCATACACGCATTTGACATATAATATGAAGAATTTGAAATGCATGATGAAATATGGTGACTGATGTAGTTCAGCATGTGTTTATTAACATATAATGAGGAATAAGCATGCAGAGGAACACATCAAAAGTATCAGAGCACCATCGGGTTTAAGATTACAACTCGATCCAATAAAGTTTCAGAAGAACGAGAATTGTAACTTAGCAAAAAACGCCCATATAGTAGACCCGCTTGAAGACTAACTCACATTTCTCCCCCTTTGTCATCAAATGACCAAAAGGATTGAAACCGAGGACTAACGCCTCAAGAATTTCAAGTTGATGAAGGAGCGCCAGCGTTGTCGGGGTCGGTTGTCGTTGTAGGGCCTGCCGCAGTGTCGTCCAAGTCTTCATTTTCATCAGTGTCGCACGATGAAGAATAGGAGCTGGCTACCAAGGAAGGAACCTTGACCTTCCTTGAGACCCATTGTCTTCAGTTCTTCTGTGATGTAGACATTAGACAGAACAGCCCAGGTGCGGTTGAAGGTTTCATGGAGGTAGTATTGGTTTTTCTTCACTGCATTGTGTGTTGAGGTCATGTTGTGAAGAATTGAACCAAACTGACGGTTGACCCATTTATGATTGCGATCAACCTTCTGATGAAGACTGAGGAGTAACTCACGATCAGTCATCACCACAGGTGCTTTGTGGCTTGAGGATTTTGCTTGGCCGAGGTATTGGCGGCAGAGTCATGTGTGGCGTAGTCATCATTGGTGGAGTAGGATGCAGCTTTGCGAAATTGACCATCCAATGGACGAATGCCTTCATCTATCACAGCAGTTGCCTTGCCCTTGTCATCAGCTGAGGAAAATGTCCGTTTGAGGACTTCAATTGGAGGCAAGTAGCTGCAGTGGTTCAGAGTATCAGCCTTGTAATTGAGTGAAGACCTTGTCCTATTGAATCTCATAATCCAAGGTGCATAAGGCTTCAGCTCAAATGGTGACATTGCAATATTCGCCAGAGTCCTCATGAAGAAATCATGGAAGTTGACGGGAACTCCATGAATGATATTGAAAAGCATATTCTTCATGATGCCAACGACTTCTTCATCATTTGAGTCGTGGCCTTTGATAGGACTCATTGTCTTCGCTGTAATGCGATAGACAGTCCGAGGCACATACAAGAATTCCTTGATGAAGAATTTGGTTCGAGGTGCCCGTCACGGCTTCAAAGGCTTCATCAAGACTTGCATGTAATGATTTGAAAGCTCAGTTCGTTGTAGATGCAACGAGCACCATCAAGGGAGGATCGAGTGGGAGGGCACGAAGCAATTCAGTTGTCGTGCCTTGTAGTGAGTATTTTCCATCATCCAGTCCAATACCCATGAGTTCACATCTTCGTAATCTCCGGTGATGTGCAGCCGCATAGAATTGAAGAATGAGTTCTTCATTCCAATCACAGTATGTTAGTGCAGAAATTCAGCAATCCGCATCATGAAGAACACCGAGGACCGGGTCAAGCCTGGCGTAGATTCCATGTCCACATGAGGAATATGTGCATGATCGAAGACTTTGTCTTTGTTGAATAGCACAGAGGAATAGAAGTTGGTTTGACTAGCAGTCCAGAAACGCCTCTTCCTTATGCGAGCAGAGTCATATGGGTTGTAGTCAGTGAAGAATACATGCTCGCCGAAGAAATCTTCAGCCTTGAACTTTTGCTTCGTTGAGAATGGATTCTTTGGCTTTGGCAGTGGAGTGTCAGTGAGTTGCATCACGACCTCAGGAATCGCAATCTCAGGTTCTTCAGGCTGAGGATTTTCTTGTTCCTCTTCATATGCAGTCTGTGTGTTCATAGGACCAGCAGCAAAGAAGTTCTTCAAAGACTAGTGGCTGGAATTTCTTCATGCAACGGATGAGTTGGGATGAGTTTCTTGAGAGCCCATTTGAACCGTTGGTGCAGGGACCGAGGAATTTGTTGGATTGGGGTGAAGAGTGGAGAATTGGATGCCGACTTTCCCAAAAGTCATCGCTCATCACAAAGTGGTGCATACAATATCCACATTCGCTTTCAATTTCCTCAACACCAGCCTCTTCACCGTGAACCGAGGCATAGGCGAGGAAATGATTGGTGTTGAAGGGATTGCATCCACTTCAATTTCTTCATCAATCTGCTCTGACGGGCAGCAGAATGATTTTATTCATCGATCCGCTTGGGATCTCATACTCTTCACCAAAAGGAACAAGGTCCTTTCATGGAATGGAGGAAATTGGAACAGCATCGATTGGATTTTCAAAAGAGCCTGTCATAGGCTTCATTTTCTTCGGGGCTGAAGAATTTGAAGCAACTCATGCTTTCCTTTTCTTCACTGCAACTCGCTCTGCAGCCTTGGTCTTCTTCACATCAGATGCAGATGGAAGGATTGGAGTTGGTGTAGGCGCGGGAGGAGCTAAGGAATCTGGTTGAATGTTCTCAAAGAATCGATGCAAATGTTCTGACTTCTTCGATTTCTTCAGCGCACCACTAGTGGATGCCACGGCAATTTCTTCAATGCTGGAATGGAGTCATCAGCCCTCGAACTAGCATTGTCTTCAGCAGTTGAAAATCATCGTGATCGGCATGTTTTTCAAATGAGTGCAGAGGCTCCAGCCTGAGGAATTTCTTGTTGCGTTGGGGCTGCAACATTTGTGAATTTCTTCGTCAGGTTGACGAATCTGACTTTGGCTCCTTGCCAATTAGCATAACAAGCATCAAAGTTTTTGCTGAGGGCTTGGATTTCAGTCTGGGCCTTGAGAAGTTCCTCAGGTGTCATTCTGACAACGTTTTTCCTCAGGAACTTCTCTTTCCTGAATTGAGCCTTCTTGATCTGCCTTGCCTTCTCAAATTTCCATTTCTCTTTAGAGATGAAATGGGTCAGCATGTGACTTTGTCCAGGTGTCAGATGAAAATCAGGCATAGGTGTCTCTGGATCCTTGTGCCAGAGATCAATGTACTCGAGGATCGCCCTTGGATCCAAAAGCAGTGGCACAGGTGTGCCTTTGGCTCTAGCGGCCTTTTCTTGTCTGTCTCTGATGATTTCTGCAAGTTCATCATCATCAGCTTCATCGTCAGATGGCACTTGGAAGGCGACATGTTTCTTCTTCGGACTTGGCCGAGGACCTCGTCAAATAGCTTGCCTTTTTCTTCAAAGCAGAGTGGGGCTCGATGAAGAATTTGGTGCAGCCGAGGAACTTGCCAGAGACACCAGAGGCAATAGAGATGCTGCAGCCCTTTGGCACGTGGCCGGATGCAGTGTGCCGAGGACTTTGGAGGAGCTGCTGAGGACTTTGTAGGAGCTGAGGATTTGGGAGGAGCAGGAGCAGCATGAGGAACTGGTCGTGCGGGCATTGAAGATTCTGGCCGTGAGGGCATTGCTGAGGATTTTGGCCGTGAGGGCACTGTTAGTGAAGCACTTGGGTTGTGCGCTGACTTCTTTGCCATTGATCTTCTGGGCTGAACAGGGGCCTCAGTGGCAGCAGATGTGAGTCTTCATTGAATTTCCTCACCGCTTCTTTGGCTTGTCTCGCCAACTTGGCTTGGCGCTTGGCCCATTCTTCAGGAAAATCCTCACCACGCTTGATGCTAGTGGGGTCAGCTTCTTGGCCAGGTGCCAATGGAGCTCTTGGGCATGGAGGATTCAGTGCGAATTTCTTCATGTACTTTGCAGTAACATATCTGTACTCCCTCCATTCCCTTGCCCATGTCCTTTCAATCCTCTGAATGTGCACCTTGCGCTGATTTTTTGTTTTCCTTGCCAAACTTGGCTTCATCAGGTGTGCAATAGTGAGCGTATATGTCCTCAGGTATCTCGAAAGCAGTCATGACCTCAGGCCTCTTTCCTCCTTTCTGTGGCTACTTTCCTTCTGCCATATTCTTCGGCTGAGGAATTTGAACAATCGAATTCTCTGAAGAAGTATGCAACTTTTCTTCAAGGAACGCTGCAAATGAGTTAAGTTGATGAGAACCTAGTGATTCAGCAATGACATGAGTACCGTGAACAGAGTATAGTTGCGAGGAATTTGGAGAGGTCATATGCGTTCTCGTAAGGTTTTTCAAAAGAACTAGTTTGAGGAATTTGACCAGATGAGCCTTGAAGAATTTCACTAAGCGATCTTTGTCTTAGGTTCCAGAGTTGTATAGATCGAGGATCCACACAATTGAGGAATATTGAAGAAAAATCATTGCTTAGAGAAACGAATCAAGAGCATATTTCGTTTGAGGTGTTCATATGTGTGAAGATTTGAAGAATATACACCTTTGAAGATTTTCAGGAAGGTTTGAGAATCAAAGCGAGTAATAAAAGTAACTTTTAATTACTCCGAATCAAGAACACGATTTAACCGAGGAGTGTAGATTAGAAGTTCGTCTGTTCAGATCTCCCACGCCCTAACTCAGTGGAGGAAGACAGCTACGGCGGTGGCGGAGTGAAGATTTCCGCGGTCGGTGCGAGTACGACAGCGACGAGGTCGAGGCAGTGAAGCTCTTCCTCACCGGCGACGATGGAGTAGCGGCGGCGCTAGGGTTTGAGAAGCTCGAGCGAGAGAGAGAGAGAGCGGTCGAGCGGAGTAAAGGAACTGAGGAAGGGGAGAGGGGGTATATATAGCCATGGTGAAAAACCGTTCGCCCGAAGATTTTGGACGAACGTGCCCCTGGCCCTTCTCATTCGATTGACATGTGTCACCCACGTACTGAAAAGTGGAGATTGTGTTAGATAGTGGGTGAATAGATAAGTTTATCGTGGGATGCGGAACGGTTTGAGCGGCAAAGCCTAAAATTTGGATAAGATAAGTTAAAAGTTCCATTCGCAATTTCTGCAGCTGACAAGGACACAGTGAAGATTTTGAACGAGTTTCAAATAGAACGCACATGAAGAATTTGTGAATAGCTTGTGTTGAGTATAGCATAGAGGGGGAAGGGTCCGATCACATTCACTTAGCAGAAAAAACAACTTGAAGAAATAGCCATAAGTGAATGCTGTAGGGGACATAAACCCACACATATATATATATATATATATATATATATATATATATATATATATATATATATAGTCAATGAAGAAAGACAACAGAAATAAAGTGAAGATTTTGCAAAGTTGAAGAATTTGAAAAATTGAAGAATTTCAAAAGCGAGAAAAACTCAAATTGAAGATTTCCAATTTTGGTGGTGGCGTGACCCAATCAGATAAGAATGATGATTTCAGACACCGCGTACAATTGTCGTGAGGGTTCTCGAGAATCAAATTCTTCATTAATTTCTTCACACTTAGAGAATTATTCTTCATTGATTGAAGAAAAACGTTTCTTCATGTGTTGCACATCTAAGTCATCAATTTTGCATAAGTGTCAGGATGTGTGTCCTTTTCAAAGAACATTCAAAGATTCTAAGATATTTAGCTCACACCACAACTTGCTAAATCTCTTCTCACCCAAGGGCTTTGTGAAGATATCCGCTAGCTGTTCTTCAGTCTTCACATGCTCGATGGAGATGTCGCCCTTCAACACATGATCACGAATAAAATGATGACGAATCTGAATGTGCTTTGTCTTCGAAAGTGTTGAACTGTGTTGTGAGCAATCTTGATGGCACTCTCATTGTCACAAGAGAGAGGAACATTCTTCACGTTGATGCCGTAGTCCTTGAGAGTTTGCTTCATCCACAATTGAGCACAACAAGAGCCAACAGCAATGTACTCAGCTTCCGCAGAGATAGTGATACGCAGTTCTGCTTTCTTCGAGGACCAATGCACCAAAAGATCGTCCGAGGAAATTACAAGTACCAGATGTTGACTTGCGGTCCACACGATCACTAGCATAGTCAGAGTCAGAATAGCCAATGAGATCAAACGTAGAGCCCTTGGGGTACCATAATCCTAGTGTTGGTGTGTGAGCTAGATATCGAAGAATATGCTTCACAGCTTTATGGTGTGATTCCTTCGGTGTAGCTTGAAATCGGGCACACATGCAAACACTAAACATTATATCTGGCCTAGATGCACATAAGTACAATAGAGAACCAATCATGGAGCGGTATACCTTGTGATGGAAGTCAATACCATTTTCATCGATTGCATAGATGGCCATTTGTGGGCATAGGAATTTTGACGCCTTTGCAATCTTGCATGCCGAATTTCTTCGTAACATCTTTGAGGTATTTCTCCCGAGATATGAATATGCCATTGTGTTGTTGATTTAATTTGAAGACCTAAGAAGAATTTCAATTCTCCCATCATAGACATTTGATATTCTTCACTCATCATATAGGAAAATTCATCACTATAACGTTGGTCAGTACAGCCAAAGATAATATCATCAACATATATTTGGCACACAAACAGTTCATCATCATATGATTTAGTAAAGAGAGTAGGGTCAAGTGAACTGGTGTGAAGCCATTCTTCACGAAGAATTCCTTCAATGTATCATACCACGCCTGGGGGCTTGTTTGAGGCCATAGAGGGCCTTGTTGAGTCTCAAGACTTTGTCGGGATTCTTTGGATCTTCAAAACCTGGGGTTGGGCAACATATACTTCTTCCTCAAGCTTACCATTGAGGAATGCACTTTTCACATCCATTTCATATAAAGTGATATTATGATGGTTAGCATAAGCAAGTAATATGAATAGCCTCAAGTCTAGCAACAAAAGTGTAAGTTTCATCGAAATCAATTCCTTCAACTCGTGTGTAGCCTTGAGCTACAAGTCGTGCCTTATTCCTCGCCACAAGGTCATTTTCATCTTGCTTGTTGCGGTAGATCCACTTTGTGCCAATGATATTATGCTTGCGAGGATCCGGACGTTTGACCAGTTCCCTGCACATTGTTGAGCTCAAACTGATGTAATTCTTCTTGCATTGCCTGAATCCACTCAGGCTCCAGAAATGCTTCAACTACCTTAGTGGACTCTGTGATAGAGACAAAAGCATAGTGCCCACAAAAGTTAGATAAATGTGAAGCTTTTGAGCATGTGAGAGGACCTGGTGCTTCAATGTCATCGATGATCTTGTCAACTTGCACTTCTTTTGGAACGCGAGGATGAGCTGGTTGTCGCCGAGGAATTTGATCAGCATTTTCTTCAGCACCATTTTCTTCAGCATTATCCTCAGGCGCATCAGCTCGACGTTCTTCGCATTCTGGAATGAATTCTTCAGCAGATTCTTCAATAGGAATTACATCCTCAGTAGCCTTGAACTTGATAGATTCCTCAGGTGCTAGTTCATCTGTCACAGAAGGTAGGTGCTCTATTGGGTTTCTTGTCAGTGAGGAGTTCATAGGCAGTCTTCTTGAAGAATTTGTGAAGATATACTCTGTTGATGATGTGGCATGCAGTATCAATTGCATCAATTCAAAAACGACGAGGCGTTTTGTATTCATCAAGCATAGTGCGAGCCATCTCAACAAGAGTTCTGCTCTTGCGCTCCACGACGCCATTTTGCTGAGGAGTATAAGGAGCAGATAACTCATGAGTAATACCAAGTTCATCAAGATAGTCATCAAGACCGAATTCTTGAACTCAGTTCCATTGTCACTCTGATGTGCCCGATCTTCACACCAAAGTTGGTTGAAGCCCTCGAGGAAAATCGCTTAAAGACTTCCCGCACTTCATGTTTGTAAGTAACAATGTGTACCCATGTGTATCGAGAGTAATCATCAACAATAACAAAGCCATATAGAGATGCATCATTAGTGACTCATTGAGTAATGATTAGGACCAAAGAGGTCCATGTGAAGCAATTCGAATGGACGAGTAGTGGTCATGATAGTCTTCGCTGGATGCTTGGCCTTGGTCATTTTTCCAGCTTCACAGGCTCCACACAAGTGATCCTTGAGGAATTTGACATTCTCAATGCCAATGACATGCTTCTTCTTCGTAAGCATGTGCAAATTCCTCATGCCTGCGTGACCAAGTCGTCGATGCCATAGCCAGCCTTCCAAGCTTTTGCAAGTAGACACACCGCTGGTTGTGGTCCCAGAGAGAAATCAACAATATACAAGTATCCTCTCCTAAATCCTTCAAGACTTTGGAATTGTCAGCTTCCATGATCACAACACAACGATACTTGCCAAAGACAACAACCATATCAAGATCACAAAGCATTGAGATCGACATGAGGTTGTATCCTAAGGACTCAACAAGCATGACTTTGTCCATGTGTATGTCCTTAGAGATCGCAACCTTACCAAGACCCAATACCTGACTTTTGCCTTTGTCAGCAAAGATGATATGCTTCAGATGTGACGGTGATAAGGGAGCATCCATCAATAGATTCTTATCACCAGTCATGTGATTTGTACATCCACTATCGAGGACCCACTCAGTGGCTTTGGGTTGATCATCCTGCAGATGAATTAGTGCAACTTACGATCTCATATACTTCATCAGTGAAGAATATGATATCAATTTCATCGATGAATTTCATCAGCAAAGATAACAGATAAGCAAGATGAGGACGTGTGAAATGAAATTTCATTTCTTCATGATTAGCGGCGTCCTTTCAGCATTTTTGTCGTGCCCTCAAGAAATTCTTCAGACGTTAAAGCACGCCCGAGGCCTGACCTCGCAGAAGAGATTAGTTCCTTTCTTCACCACCCACAGCTGAAGGGGTGGCAAAGAGTTCATCACTCTACAAGCTCCATATGAGAATGGTGGCATAGAAGCCAATCCATTTCGTTTCACATAAGAGAGGTTAGGGTAAGCATATGAATAACCAGCAAAATTCTTTGAGGACTTATGAACATATTGGTTTGAAGAATAATGCGCATAATCATAGCCCTTAGCTCTACCCTACGAAACAGAGTTGTTAGCACGATGATACTCATATGAGGACTTTGATCCATGTGAGGAATTTGGCCCGTATGAGGACTTGGATCCATATGAAGAATTTGGTCCATATGAAGAGTTTGATCTGGGGTTCCTATTCTTCACAGGTGGTGTCATGAGGACATTCACCTGAAGACTTTCAAGGCACTTCTTGAGAACCCAGATTTTCTTCATAGGGGAACCGTTCCTGTAGTTAGTGCCAATATATCTAGCAAATACTTCACCATTCTGATTTTTGAACAGTTTATAGTTGGAGTCAAATGACTCATCAGAAGAATGAGGAGATTCACATGTAAAGCCAGATAACTTAGATGGATCAACTGGAGGTCCCTTTGCAGCAACCCATGAGGTTTTGGAGTACCGCTTGCTTCCAATATGTTCCATCAAGATTGAGTTTCCTCTCAAAGGCAATACCCTCTTTCCTAGGATTTCGTTGAGGATCTCGCTTTTAAGCACATCACAAAGAGTCTGATGCCCTTTGAGGCTTTTGTACATGCCTCATGTACAATTCCTTTAGCCCTGCGTCAAAGGATACTAGCAATGTCCTCGATGAGGAATTAGTGATAGCAGAGGCAGGTGAAGAATTTGTAACAGTTGAAGCATTTGAACATTCAGGTGAAGAATTAGCGATTCACGTTCAAAGGCACTTTAAGCATGGAGGAACAAATTCTTCCCGAGAAGCGCTGATTTGTTGAGCTAGCAATGAATTGCGCTCCTTCAAGATCTTCATAACTCACTCTTAGCTTCTCAAGATCTTGCTTTCTTTGAAGAAATTCATAAGAAAGTTTCTCATGATCGCACAAGAGAGTGTTATGATGACCTTGAAGGCTGTCAAACCTAGACCAAGTCTCTGAAGATTTTCAGTCAGGGCTTTAGTGCGATCCATTTCTTCACCCAACATATCATCACTTTTGTCTAGCATGTTTTGAACCTTTTCAAAAGCCCTTTGTTGTTTTACAGCAATCTTAGCAAGTTTTGAGTAGCTGGGCTTGAGATCTTCATCGATTCATTTTCACTAGATTCGGAGGAGGTATATTTGAGTACCTTGGCACCCTTTGCCATGAAGCAATAGGTGGGAGCGTAGTCATCACTATCTTCATCAGCTTTGTTGGTGAGGTCATTTTCTTGAGTAGAAGATGGACTTGTCGACGAAAAGCGAGCGAGAGCCAGACTCGCCACACCAGACTTGGATTCTTCTGATGCCTCCTCTTCCTCATGTTCCTCAGATTCAGCTTCAGAGTCCATTTCCTTGCCAATGAATGCACGAGCCTTCTTGGAGCTGCTCTTCTTGTGAGAAGAAGACTTTGAGGATTTTGATGATGAAGATTTCGACGATTTCTTCTTCTTCTTAGCGTCATCATAACTATAATCCTTGTATTTCTTCTTCTTTAATTCCTTTTCCCACTGAGGACAATCTTGAATGTAGTGACCAGGTTTCTTGCATTTGTGGCATAGTCTTCTCTTATAGTCACTGGATGAGGAATCACTTGCTCCTTGAGGATTTTCCAAAGCGACCACGTCTTGACAACTTCGGAATTTCTTCACGGCGGTGCTAGCTCCTGGCTCAATTCTTCAGATCTCCAAGGCTACTACCGAGTCTTCACAATCAGATTCGAGACACGACCTTGGCCTTCGTGGCACGTGATTTTCCATAGCTAGAACCATAGACATCTCTCTTTTAGCAAGCTGGAACTCATGAGTATTTAGCCTCTCGAGGATATCACCGGATCAAGTGACTTGTAGTCAAGACGCTCTTGTATCATCGCGCGGAGTATCAAATGAGGAATCAAGTGATCTCAATAATTTCTTCACCACCTCATGGTCGGTGATGTCAAGTGGCACCAAGCGCTTGAAGCTCATTTGAGATGTCTGTGAGGCGATCGAAGGTTTGTTGAACATTTTCATTGTCGAGTCTTTTAAAGCGGTTGAAGAGATTTTGAAGAACATCAACTCGAGAGTCACGCTGATTTGAGACACCTTCATTTACTTTGGACAGACTGTCCCAGATGAGCTTAGCAGTTTCCAAAGCACTCACTCTTCCATATTGTCCTTTGCTCAGATGGCCACATATGATATTCTTCGCTTGAGAATCGAGTTGCTTGAATCTCTTCACATCGGCATCGTTCAGTGAGGGTGAGACAGAGGGAACACCATTTTCCACAACATACCAGAGATCGTTGTCAATTGCCTCAAGATGCATTCGCATCTTGTTTTTCCAGTAGGGGTAGTCTATCCCATCAAAGGTAGGACACCCAATGAGACCTTGATCATACCTGTGGTCGACATAACTAAAACTCCAGGTGGTTAAACCAAAATCACACAGAATAAGGGAGTACCTTGCTCTGATACCAATTGAAAGTGCGTTATATCGACTAGAGGGGGGTGAATAGGCGATTTTTATGAATTCTTCAATGAGGAATTTTCCGGTGAGGAAATTCCTAAGTGAAGAACTACTTGCAGCGGAATAAGTACTCGGAAGTAAGCATAAGAGAATGCGGGCATGGTCATCATGATGAAATGAAGACAATCAAAGAGTACAGAAAGCGTAAACACAGGATAGCACAAGATGAAGACAACCAGACTGAAGAATTGAACTGAGGAAATTGAGAAAGTCTTCAACAAAGTCTTCAAACACAGATATGAACGAACACTCAACACAAGAATGAGGAAATGAAAGAGTTGAGGAAATAGAACCGATTAGGTTGGTGAAGACAATGATTTGGTAGACCAGTTCCAACTGCTGTCTCGGTTATGCGTCTGGTTGGAGCGGCTGAGTATTTAAACTCGAGGACACACAGTCCGGACAACCGATCGTGAGCACGCAGCTCAGACACCAAGTCCTCACCGTATTCTCCTAGAACTAAGTTCACACGGACCTCGTCCAATCACTGTGGTAAGTCTTGAGCGACTTCCAAACCTTCACAGACTTGGTCACTCGGCGATCCACAATTCCTCTTGGATGCTCTAGACCATGACGCCTAACCGTCTGGAAGAAGCACAATCTTCAAAGGTAACAAGCGTCGGATTCATGCAGGATCAATCTCTTCAGTGATGCTCAATCACTTTGGGTTTGTAGGGTTTTGGTTTTGGGTTTTTCCTCACTCGATGATTTTCGCTCAAAGTCCTCGGAGGATGGGTTGCTCTCAAATGACAAGTGTCAAGTTCTCTCGGAGCAGCCAACCTGCTAGTGGTTGTAGGAGGCGGCTATTTATAGCCTAGGGAGCAGCCCGACATGATAAGACATAAATGCCCTTCAATGATATGACTGTTAGGTGGATAAGATATTTTGGGACAGTGGCGCAAGAAGACAAGAACGGTCGGAAATTTGACTCTCAAATTCCTCAGGGCTATCATGTTCCTCACTGTGTGGGCAATTCGCACTGGCGAATTCCTAACTCCTCAGACAGAACAAATTCCTCAGCGACCAGAAGAACTTCGTCTCTGTCACCGAAGAAATTGACTGAGCTGTATGAGATTTCCAAAGGCTTCACTCGAAGTGATTGGTAGGTGTAGGATTTTGAGTTGAGCATCACATGGAAATTTTTCATTAGTATTTCCTCGACCCCCTTTAACAGTACGGTGTTTCCTATGACTCAAGAAAGAGAAAACAAAACTACGAAAACAAAAGTCTTTGCGCTTCATGTTCCTCAAATGAATACCAAGTCTTCAAGGTCACACCAATTTCTTCACTTTCAAAGTCTTCAGAAAGTCTTCAGAATATCAAAGTCTTCAGTCGAAGATCTTCATTTTTAGGGGTCGACTTTCTCTGTAAATATCAAACTCCTCATAGACTTATAGACCTGTGTACACTCATAAACACATTAGTCCCTTAACCTATAAGTCTTCAATACACCAAAATCACTGGCGATGATTTCCCCCTCCCGGAGGGAAGTGTCCCCGGCAGAACAGCTCTGCCGGAGCCCTAGATTGGTTCCGCCAAGGTTCCGCCTCGTGGCGGCGGAGTCTCGTCCTGAAAGCTTTCTTATGATTTTTCTTCGAACAAAAGACTCATATAGCAGAAGATGGGCACCGGAGTACCAACAGGGGGCCCACGAGGCAGGGGCGCTCCCAGGGGGGTAGGGCGCGCCCCCCACCCTCGTGGACAGGTGGAGGCCCCACTGACGTATTTCTTCCGCTCAATATTTTTTATTATTTCCAAAAATAACTTTCGTGGAGTTTCAGGACTTTTGGAGTTGTGCAGAATAGGTCTCTAATATTTGCTCATTTTCCAAATTGTAATTCCAAATGCCGCATTCTCCCTCCTTATATAAACCTTGTAAAATAAGACAGAATAGGCATAAGTAATGTGACATAATGTGTAATAACAGCCCATAATGCAATAAATATCAATATAAAAGCATGATGCAAAATGGACGTATTAATGCCCCGTCATCTCGCCCCCGTCTTGCACACCCACAGATGTCTGAAGTAGTCCCGGAGTTCGACCGCGTCGACCGTCGACGGAAAGTAGGCGTGCTGCGTCCGCCACACCACCAACTCGCTCTCCGGTGGCTCCTTCTTCCCGGGATCCTTGGCCGCCCCCTTGCCTCTGCTGGTTTTGGGCGCCATGGCGGTTGAGGAGGACAAAGGCGCAGCAGCGGCGAGCGGGGGAAAAAGCTTGAGAGGAAGGAAGAAGGGGATGGCGGTTCAAAGATTGGAGAAGGCGCAGGGGGTAAATGAGCAGCGCGCCCGCGGTTATTCCTTTTTACGGGGAAAGCGCGAGCCTCCACTACAAAAAAAATACACTTCCGTGATGATACGTGTTTGTCACAGTAGGTCCCGTCTTTTGTCATGCATGTACATCCATGACAAATTTATGACAGAATCAAGATAGTCATACCTGTGCTGTCGTAGAAGAGTTCCGTGACATTACGGAAATTATCATCACGGAAGTGTCCACTTTCACGATGATAAATCGCGCGTCACAGAAGTGCTTTCGTTAAGGGTGACCGACACGTGGCATCCACCGTAACGGAACACCGTTAAGCTATCGGGTCGGGTTTTGGATCCGATAACCGTTAACAACCCCGACCAATGGGAAATTTCCACGTGTAAAATTCTTATTGGCCGGACGAAACACGTGTCAGCTTGTCAGATAGGCGCCTATGATATGTCGACACGTGCCATGGCCCACCACTGGCCCATTTATCTTACAAAGCTGGCCCATTTGACTTGGTCAAAAGTTAACGGGCTGGCCCATGAAAAGCCTGTTAACGGTCTCTTCAAAATAGCCCATTTTACTACTGTTAACTCACGGCCCGTTAGGCCCTAAAGGAAATCGACCCAACAACGTCATGTGGGCCGTCGAATATAACACCAGCCCATTTCACTTTCGGCCCATGTATGGCCCACGAAGTCTTTCGGCCCATATGAGGCCTTCGTATCTTTCCGCCCTTTACAGGCCCACGGTGACACTAGCCCATAATGAACAATAATTTTCTTTGTGCCCGTTAACGGCCCGTCATCTACATGGGCCGTTTCCAGCCCGTGTTAGCTTTCGGCCTATTGATGGCCCATACATTCTTGGGCTCCTTTTCGGCCCTCGATTACTTCCGACCCGTTACTGGACTATTCCCCTAATGGGCCAAATTCGGCCCATGGCAAGAGTCGGCCCGTTACTGGCATGTTCCCCAAATGGGCCAAATTCGACCCATGGCAAGAGTCGGCCCGTTACTGTTCTGTTACCCTAATGGGCCAAATTCGGCCCATGGCAAGAGTCGGCCCATTTCTGGCCTGTTAACTCGTTGCGCCGTTTCCAGCCCGTCCTATATTCTGGCACATTAACGACCCATTATGCGTGTGATAGAATTAAGCCTTTGTAGTCCTACGGCCTGTTAACGGCCCGTTACCGTGCTGGGCTGATACCAATTATGCCCGATTACGGCCCATGTAGACCCATTTATCTGACGGCCCGAGGCCCACCGATTACAGGCCCATTTATCGACGGCCCGAGGCCCACCGGTTATAGGCCCATTTATCGACGGCCTATAGGAGACCCATGGATCCTGCGGCCCGTATATGGCCCATGGTAGTTGCGGCCACTAGCAAACCAGGGAAAAAGAAGACTAGGAAATAAATAAGGCTGAAACTAACGCTAGGCTATTAAGGCGATTGCACAGATTACATCCACTCGGCATCAAAGATCGCCACCAGTGCAAATATAGGGAACACCCTACACTATACAAAAATGGCTTGCTGTTTTCTTCAACCAGTGGCTGCACGTTAAGAATAAATTTTGTATCGCACCAAAACATATTACAACTATATAACAAAATGAAGGTTGGCATAAAACTTAACAGTGTAGCAGATAAATGCACCACCAGAAGTTCAGAAGTTCAGTTCATTTGACCTGACTGTTATGTTTTCATGCAATATTGTCCGATGGAGCACCATAACCGTTGCCTTCATTTCCCCTAGGCTCCTGAACAACATAGCAAATGTCTGATAGTCTGGTTTCAAAACCATGCATATCTTGACGACATTAAAGCAATGTTTCTCCTTGTTTCACAAAGGGCCTCTGTTAGGGAATGGACTTGTGTCTGGAGCGCAGATACAACATTGCTTTGAGCTTGCATATCTTGATCATGAGGCAGTTTGGACGATATTTCCTTGACAACCAACCCAATATTACGCAGAACGTGCTTTTTGGCAATCGTTAGTGGACATGTATTGACCCACCGCAGCAAGAGTCGACATTGCGGTTATAGTTGCCTCGCCACGCTTTCGTAAGGTGGCGGTTCCACCATTTTTCCATAGCTCATTTGAAAAGTTGAGGTTTTACATTAGTAGTACCGTAGCGTAAGATATTAAGGAGGCAGCAAAACCAAACAAAATAGCTTTGGTCTATATACGTAACTTATTCTCGTGAACCCATGTAAAATATTAGTTGTATTTTATTGCAAAGTACATAATAAAACCAGGTTCCAAACATATGACCATGTACCATCGCTAATGTATTGTCTATTTCTTCACATTGTATTGAGGGCTAAGGATAAAGACACGAAGTTTATAATACGGTAAGCATAGTATGACATCATTCATATCACAAAACAACTGAGAACATACAAACATGCAATTGTAACATTGTGTGGGCAAGTCCAGCACGGAACTAGATTACGGGTCAAGATCAAAGGAACATCACTCCTCCCTTTTAAACCTTGTAAGGTGCAATGATACGCTAAGACAAGTGTGTATAAAATTGAAAAGAGTAATAGACATTGGCTGCAAACCATGCGCTTCAAGGCACAAGTCGAGTAAGTAGTAGTTAAAAGGCATGAGGATTAAGGACTTACAACAGCGGCTTTGACTGGTGTAGTCATGCCCTTCTTCTTGCTGGTGTGACAATCCTTGAAGATTTCCACAGCATTTGGTTCAGGTACTTTTTGGTCCTTGCGGGCTTTCCTCTTCATTTCGAACAAGTCAATATAGATCTGATAATATGGTACAGCAGAAAGAGTGAAACAACAGCTGATTACAAGAGCCTTGCAGTGTGCAATAGAGCTACGAGAGCCTGTCTTCTGTTGGAATTTCACTTTTGTACGGTTGGCCTTGTTCTTTGAACAGTTCACCTACAAGAAGATAGATTTGTGTGACACATGCGTAAATAGGACTTCAGCATGTGATCTGATCACATATATATAATGTACCGATACTTGGATCGGACCGGTGTTTAACAAGGCCCTCCGGTCTTCATCCGATATATTTTCCATCGGAGATGTTTGGGAAAGTTCACTGTTAGCCTTGCCTTCAAAGTGAGTTTTCCTCAAGTTATACCGACATCTTTGTCAGAAAGCAGACTTCAAAACATGGGTGCAAGCTTGTCTGGTTGCATCATCTTGGCTATCCAACTCGAACCTCATCTGTTGAAAATTATGGGAGTCTCATTATCAGCAACCTAGAAAGTATGGGATAGAGCAAGACGGTATTACTAGTTTCCATACATAACCATACTTACAGATAAATGGTCGAGGAAGGTGTTGAACTGGTTTCGTGTTTGTCATTCCTGTCTTGAATCCATGTTGGGAGGATACGTACATGACACCTAACGGCAACCGCTGCCTCTGATACTAACTCGGCCGACTCAGAGCATCACGTGGCCTTTTTAAACCTGCCTCAAAACAGATCTCCATTCTTCCTCCTCTAGATTTAGTTAACCTATCGAGCATTATCCCTGATGTTTGTTTCCTCTTCGCCTAGGTGCTAGTCCAACAACGAACATAGGAAGTGTTAGTGTACATCAAACTATGAGACTACATATAAAGAAGCATGGAATCAGAACTTGACTCCAAAGAACTACCTTCTTGCGTTGAAGCTCACAAGGTTCGTCTCATATTGACAACTCGTCTTGTGTCAAGAGTGCTTGGGAAGTAGTGTCGGTGGCAAGGGAGCTTGGGAACGTCTTTGCTAGCTCGATTGGCCTATGCAGTATGTCGTGCACCGGTAGTACTATGGTAGGTATTGCAAGAACTAGGGCTGTCTCTCGCTTGTTTGGTGGCATCTATTTGTTTTCGCTTGGCTTTTTTGCAGCTCGTGTAGCATGGGATGCCGTGTTTGTAGAATTTTCCGCTGGACTTTGACCTTCTATTGCACCATCAGTACCAGCAGAATCTGCAGGATTCATCCGCTTCTCATTCCCTGCCATTCTGTGTTTCTTCGTCTTTCTCTGTGCCATGTTAAGTAAAGCCGACAAGAAAAACAAATAACAATTTAGTTCTTCAGAACAAATTGATGCGTGATGCAGATGAACTGAACTTTGATGTTAGACAACCACATGATAGGAGGATGTAATATGTATGAAAAACAGGACGAAAGAGATAACCAGAACTATGATGTGTAAACTAAGAGGAAGACATTTCACCAAATTAGAAGCAATGCAATGGAAGGAAGACACCATATGAAAGATGCTACAAATATTGCTCGCCAAGTTAATGATTGTCTCATCATAAATGGCATTTAAACAAATGTGAAGCAGTACAAGAAATAAATCATATGCAAGATACAAACAACATCACACTACCATGTTAGAGGTCTCTCGTCATTAGTGCCATTGCATATTCACAGCATTGCATATTCACAGCTTATGATGTGTAAACTAAGGAGAAGGCATTTCAACAAATTAGAAGCAATGAAAGCTAGACACCATATGAAAGATGCAACGAATATCACTCTACCAAGTTAAAACTGTCTCGTCATAAGTGCCATTTCAACAAATTAGTAGTACAAGCTAGAAAAGAATGTGAGATGTAACCTATATCACACTCCGAAGTCAAACATGTCTTATGATAAGTGATTGTTGCAGGTTACACAACAGTAGTAATTTGATGTAAGAACATGGTGTGATAGATAGATATTGTATGTTCTAGAAACAGGAACACGTGTCTTATTCAAGTATAATGTGTAAAGTAAGCAGATGGATTTCAACAAAATTAGAAGCAATACAAGCTAGACATGACACATAACATGCAACCACATATAACAGTGCTAAGTCAGGGGGAGCACCAGTGATGCTGCACTAGGGGAGACGTGCTCATCATAAAGACAACTTTGTTGAGTGTCTATGCATGTGTTGTCTTGGAAATCATCTTGGGGGTGTGGAGGAGTAGAAACTGTAGAGGCCCTCTGTTCGGAAGGAGCACCTTTATCCACTGCCTTGCTAACTTCCTTCCGCTTTATTGATTTTGAATTGTCAAGTAAAACCGACAAGAAAAAGCAATAAAATTATGTCTTTAGAACTCATTCATGCATGATACTAACAATCACTACTTTGATGTAAGGCAAACACATGATACCGTGGATGGAATATGTACGAAAAGCAGACTGGCATGGCATGTTCACAACTGTTTGTCTAAACTAAGAAGAAACCATTCCAGCAAATAAGAAGCAATGCAAGCTAGACACCACATGAAAGATGCAACCAATATGACTCTGCCAAGTTAAAAGCGTCCCATCCTAAATGGAATTTGAACAAATTAGAAGCAGCGCATGCTATAAATCATATGAAAGATGCAACTAATATCGCACTGCATATACTAAAGGTGTCTCGTCATATTGATTGATCACGGGATACAAAACAATAGTTTTATGTAAGGACATGCTTAATAGACAGATGTACTATGTACTAAATACAGGAAGGCATGTCACATTAACAGGTATAATGTACTATAAGCTAAGCAGACTAGCACATGCAGTTTAACCATATTGGAAGAATTACAATCTAGACACCATATGCAGCATGGAACCACATATCATGCTGCCAAGTTAGAGCAAGCACCTGCGATGCTAGTGTAGGGGAAATGCTGTAATCAACTACAGAGCTACGTTCACTATCTTCATCTAGCATTTCTGTTTCTTGAGAATCATGTCGGGAGGCTGACGCTGCATTCTTTAAATGAGTAGTCCCCTTGCCTGCCTCGTCATAAGTGATTGATGAGGGATACACAAGAACATTAGTTTGATGTAAGAACATGGTTAACACACACATGTACTAGTATGTACCAAAAACAAAAAGGCATGTCATATTCAAAGGTATAATGTGTAAGCTAAGCAGATGCAATTTAACCAAATTGGAAGCAATACAAGCTAGACATCCGGCTGGAGTGGTGAGCATGATCATCTAGGACCTGAGAGCCGGGCGGGAGGCGGCTGCTTCGCCACCATCGCAGCTTTTTAGTTGGCTTCGTGTGATGCCTATCTTTGTTGGGCTTGTCACCTGGCTCGGCCCGGCCCCGACTAGCTATTTGTCTTCCGGTGCTCCCGGATGGTGGTTCATGTAAAAATATCTTTCCTTATCTTGATAAAGACCGACTTGACCTTCCGAATACAAGCTAGACACCATATGCAACATGCAACCACATATGACACCATGAAGTTAAAGCAAGCACACAGGATGGTGGTTCACGGCGGCGAGATCATCAACTCCAGAGCTACGTTTCCCATCTCCATCTCACGACACTACACCCTTTAAAGTCTTGAAACGTGACTGGCCTAGCCGCGTACCACGCTGGAGCGACTTCTCTCTTCTCTTTCCTGCTTATGTGAAGGCAGGGTCTGAAATAACCTTGCATAAAAACACAATAGTGAGAGTATGGGTGAAGTGTGTGCAGAAGTAGTGCACTGTAAAAGTAGCAGATAGCAAGTGGCTGAAAAAAAATGACAGGAGACATATGGTAGCTTTACAATATTGCATGGCAAAAAAATTAGATTCTACTCCGTATGATTTTGTAATATATGAGCACAGGAAATGCAGGTACTCCTCCAGAACCACCACATGTGGTCCTATCAAGATAACAGTCGACTGAAAATAAATAGGTCAGTCGATTTTTTATGAACCGTCCGATCTATAAGGAACGGGCAGATGGCCTTCGTCTACCTCCCACCAGTCACTGTTGACGATCTTTCTCGAACCGCCAGCGACCACCGGCCCAGACCCCTGCCTCCGCCGCCCCGCCCTCCCATCGACCTCACACCACCGCCGTGCTTGGCAGCGCCCCCAGGCCATCCCTTTAATCCCGGTCGACCTCCAGATCGGGCGCCAGTAGCTCTAGGCCGCACACGCCCCTAAGATAAACACCAAGGTGTTGCTTCCCCGGCTTAATAGTCGTATTTAGCGCACATTACGCCGGGAATGCTTCTGATAATTGGGAATCAACTGGTCGAATTCAAATTGTATGCGACGGACCTCTAGCTAAGGTGAAATAGTATATGAGGAGAAACCTTGTGCATCGCAGTTACTAGGAACATCTAGTATCAAGAAGAAGAGGTCAACTAGTGTCTTCTATGGGATGAATACCGTGCAAGCAGAGATGTAAGATTTGGACGAATAAGGGAAGAGGAGTACCTTCTTCGGTTGCCGGTGTGGTCACCTCCACATGTCGCTCTGATCTTCTTCTTTTTACCGGGGAAACCGATGTTCTGGAGGGTGCAGGCTTGGACGAACCCATGGCCAAATTGTTGACTGTGTTGCCGTGGCCGTATGTCGGCGGAGGGGAAGCAGATCCGAGGTGGTGAAGGGCAGCGTGGCGAGGAACAGCTCCGGTGCGGTGGAGGGTGGCGAAGTTGGAGCGGCAGCGGTGAGGCGCAGGACGGCGTGGTTGAACTGGCTTGGGTACGGACGACTGGGCCTCGACTTCAACTACTAGCCGTGGAGGGCATTGCGGTTGAGGTTGCGGTGGACGACGACGTTGGGGTATCGGCTCCGGCGTGATGGAGGAGGGCGGCGGTTGATGGGTGGGATGGGGTGGCGGACGGAGGATGCCGGGGTTTCATGGTGGTGGAGAGGTAGTTTTGGCACCCACGGAGTACTGAATGGGGAATCGGATGGGTGGGGGAACCATGTTTGATGCAGGGACGCCGCTTGTTTTTGGCTTTTTGAATGTAAGATGGGACGCGCTTTTTTGAAATTTGGAGAAAGTACAAACTTTGCCCCCCTCTTAAATTTCGGACCTACTACGGGTGGGGGGTAGGATGGTAATCCCAGGTGTCCCAAATAGTGGGCGGGAGCGATTTTGGCTGCGCGCATGTGTGCTCAGGCGGCCATTGTGTATGAATGTTTTTCGGAGGCGGTTGCGTTTTGTCTAGATGAAGCTACAAACCTACCCCGGTTTAGACCTTTGGACGTCGGGCCGGCGGGTTTCACGGGTCAGAGTTATTAGAAAAGTAATTTCCTTGTACTACCAAACATTGGTCTCACGCGGTTTCAAGTAGTAAAGGCTCTTTTGGCGCTTCGTTCAAAATTTTGAAACACAAGCATTCACATTTAGAGTACTCTTGAACTATGAGGATTGACCTAAATAGACAACGTTATATTTGACGTTGTATGTTTGAAAACCTCATTAAATTATCCGCTTCTGTTTGAAATTTTGACACTTGAAAATCCTATAACTACGATTATTTTGGAATGGAGGAGCTAAATTTGAATCTATTTTGTACACGACTACATATGCTATTATGTACAAAATCAGAGCAAAGATTGGTGCCCCCATAATTTAGGTATGGTTTACAAATGCCATGATATCAAATTCAAATAATTGAATGGACTTCATGTTGAATTCGATTTTTTAAACCACCTTAAGTTGAATTCAAATGTATGCTAGTTCATATGTAGCTATTTATAATGTCCATTGTGTAACTTTCGTATGTATAATGTGCTTTACACACACAACATGAACTATACTCACGTTTATATTTGATTGCTAAAACGATGCATTGTCTGGAGTTCAAAATACTAACTATGTGGATCAACTGTGTCGAATAATAACATAGACATGCTCAAATTCGATAGAATCTAGATGTCTGATGGATCAATGACCGCTCCTTGCGCGAATTGCAAATATCACGATCCCATCCTAATATTTGGATACAACTTATATCTTTAATCAATGTGTAGAGCAGTCTTTTACGTGTAGTTTCACTCTCCATCGGTGGTCTCTCACACATGCTCAAACACTCTCTCCCGAGGTGTTTTTCTCGCACACATGCTCTAGATATAATCCTCCCTCCCTCTCGTAACCATTTACAACTGTTTTCACTAACCTTTATCACAAGCACCCTTCCTCTCGCAAACATATACACGCATAATCCTCATCGACCCTTTCTATATACATGGACCTGCCTACGTGTCTCATGTACGCACATTATCTTTACGTCTGTCTCTCACGCATTGTCTCACACCTCTCTTCCTAATCGACGAGTATGATTCTAGCAGAGCATTCTGTAGGATGCCCTTTAAAGTTAGGTTGGATTAATAGTAATATCAGAGATAAAGGGGTTACCTTAGTCCGAGAACCTAGGATTACAAATCCTAGACGGCTTTGTTAGTGGACACAGAGTCCTTCACAATTCTGCTATCTTTGTCTTGTACGACTAGTCATCCATGGGTCTTCCTAAATGTGTCATGGGCCGACCAATGTGGCGCAGGACGGAACCGAATGAAGGGCCTCACCTCGACCCACCGGACCTCACGCGGTGAAACACCCTCTGCCCCCACGTCTCATTATCTTGTCACACCCACACATACCAACACAAACACCACACACACAGAAAATTTCTCCTGGTGCATCTATTCCCTCCCCTTGCATATACACACTCAAGGGAATGGAATCTCTTGTCGTGACGTCAGATTCGCCTCTCTCTCTCTCTAGACCACTCTCATTTCTCATGCTATCTCTCCCACGCCGCCCACCGTCGGCCCCTCTATCCATGCCTCTCTCGAATACGTAATACACACACATACCTCTCTAGGCCCCGCCAAATGCATCAACTACATATTCACACATGTCACATCACATACCCCATTGATCTAAAGAGCCCTCTCTTCACGTTTATTTCGCATACAACAATCCTTTTGAATAAAGTGTGGCCAAAAAATTATTTTAGAGTTTCTACATATATACAACATTACAAAGTTATATGGAGGAGTACGAACGCTAATTTGCATTGCATGGTGCCCACAATGATATTTATTCCGCACTGTGAATTTGTATATTTTTATATTATATACAAAGTTAGTCATAATAAAGAGAAACGAAGAGCATCTCTCTCTCTATCGCATACCCCCCCCCATGTATGCCCCTTCCACGTATGCACACAAAACTATCTCCGTGTCCTCTAAAAGTAAGCCCCGTAAAATTCACGCGTGGTTCATCTTTCTCTCGCGATATATGCAATGACGATCATTGTATTTGAAGCAAAAGCACGATACATACATTGGACTTCA
Organism: Aegilops bicornis; assembly: GCA_021605145.1. NCBI lineage: Eukaryota > Viridiplantae > Streptophyta > Magnoliopsida > Poales > Poaceae > Aegilops > Aegilops bicornis. Next base: position 338,446,140 of record CM038672.1, on the reverse strand, counting down.
TAATCCACTCATTACGGTCACCGTTTATGTTTAGTGGTTATTATACGATCACGGGCTCACCGTACAACTCAGATTTGCTCATGACATGACTAGTTGATCGATTAAACGCCCACGTGGCACCTCTAGTGTTGCATCACATTATCTCACTACCATCATGCCCACACAATCGACTTGTATCTACTCTACATCTACACTCTTATAAAATACATAAAATACACTCTTATAAAAACAGAGTTGGTGATGATGGTGTGCATGCCATCCTGCAATATAGGTCGTCCGATTTATATCTGACGGATAGGAAAGAAACTATGGCAATTTTGCAAAAAGGTACCCACACACCTCTCCACATTTGCAAATAAGGCCTTCCCTCGTTCATCCTTTTCTCTCACAAGATAAACAAGTCATACAAATGCATCTCGATGTTACGTGCAACGCACGGGCATCTTGCTAGTAAGTATGAAAACAAACGACAAAAAATATTTTGACGGTGGTTCGAAGACATGACCGCGGGCACAGTGGACAAGGTGGCCTTGTATTGGTATGCTGAGCCGTCTGTTTTAACACACAGGAGCTGGTGTGGTGATTATACACACACGCACGCATGCACATGAACTGCATCCACACAACACTCACACAAACACATGCACCCACGCACGCACGCAACACTCACACGCGCACACGCACGCATGCATGCACACACAAGTACACCACACGACCAACACACACTCTCACGCTCAAGTGCTCAACCTACACGTGCATGCGCACACATCAGGCCCTGACAGACACATACACAACCAGGTGATTCCCGCGCACGGGTTGGAGCCTTGTCGCACCTGCGTAAATTTGTGTTTATCTGACCTTTTCCCTATGTGAACTGACAGGTGGGACCCACAAGGAACGTCGTCAATTTAACTAGTCAACATGGCGGCACACAGACTATTTGGCCGGTCAACAGAGTGCAATCCGATGCTGAACTGTGAGCAAGTGACCGGATAATCACCGCAAAACTTATATAGTGACCATAATCAGCTTATTCTGAAGTTCGGTGACCGTATTACGCTTTTCTCTCTTTAGCCCTCCAAAACTACATCTCTACACGTTCTCGCATGTTACATCTAACAACTATGCAATACAGCACTACTACTACACTCTAACACAATAAATCATATGTGTTTTCAGTTTTACTAGATATCATATTGTTACTTATAATTATGCAGTTTGCATACAATAAAATTGCCTTTGAAATGTATGGCCAGTATCATCTACTGCGTGGGAAAAATCTCGCCCTTTCCTGTTTAATCGGGTTTGTATCGATGGATCGTATGAAATAAAGCAAAACTATAGTACTATACAAGACAAGTGACAGTTCACTAGGCTGTCGTGTCGTCTACTCCTCCGTCAGAAGAGTGGGCGCTTGCTTTCATAAATCTTCTAGTCCCTTTCACCGACATGTGGGACATCAAGCTCTTGGGTCCACGTGCCATACCGAATACTGATGCAGAGCAGCCGGGGTGAAGCACCCCAGTCATGGCGCCGGCGTAGTAATGAGCAATGAGGCGTCAAATCACAAAGCTGCACCTTTCCCTCAGTTAAGTTGGAGGGACGAAGTAATAATGCTAAAAAAAGAAGTTGGAGGGACGAAGCAACCATCATTTCACTCGTTGCTGAATCTGCTTCTCCCTCATCTTCTTCAACTTAACCACGTGTTGCTTCTGCCGTTGTTCTGCCTCATGTGGGACGCGGATCGGCTTGGTAAAGCTCTGACACGTGGGACCGCATGTTAGCAAACCGCCATTCGCGCGGCAAAATCACCTCCTTTTTACTAATCTTGATTCTATAATTTTTTAGATCAATATAATTGAGATTTGTATAGATAGCACACAGGAGCAAAACCAATTGGTACGGTTAAGGGCATCCACAATGTGTAGCCAAATGTGAAAATAGCTTTTGGCATCGTGGGAACCATTGTGGACGGTGTTGCCAAAGCCAAAAAGATGGAACCGAAGCTCCCTGATTGATTGATTAAAGGAATAGAAAAATGCAACGTCTCTCCTCTTTCTCCCATGCTTGGACGCATGTAGTACAGTATAGAGCATAGAGTCTACTCCCCTGTCCCATCTATCACAAATCACAAAGCAGTGAGGCGTCAAATCACAAAGCATGGACGAAGGAACCATCATTTCACTCTTCGCTGACTCCGCTTCTCCATCGTCTTCTTCGAGAAACCATCTCACCGCACTAGTACTCCTAGTAGTAGTACTAGTAAAGGACTTCCTGGATGCAAATAATGCGGTTGTCTCGGCTTGCAGGCAACACTTGCGAACGACTTACCGTGGTCTCCCTCAATGGTGTTCTCCGTCGAACGCACTTCGCCAAACCACAAAAAAAATCGTCAACGTCACCGCAATGGGGAAGGAAGTCAAATATAGTTACTACCTCCATTTTTTGTACACAAGGCCAGTATTATCAAAATTACAATTTGCAAAGGGACACTAACACTAATCGAGGCAAAATTGATGGGGTTAGCAACCAAGGACATTAATATCCCCTGCATGCATACGGAAATGAGAAGGTTGGTTTGCATGGCGCTGCATTGATCAAGCGATGAGGAGTGAGATGGTTAGCTCTTTGGTCTTTCAAAAAAATACGCATTAATTGACACGTGAAACGAGGATTTGTATCGATTAAATCCATGAAGGAAAACCCTCCTTTGTTTTTTAACACTAGTACTCCTAGTAATGCACGTACTTATCCTGTTTGGGTCTAGGCCTTGCATTGCCAAACTTCGCCACACATTTTTGCCAAGCTTTCGTAAAGTTTTCAAAATGAGAAGGAGGTACACTTGCGCACGGCTGTCGCGGTCGTACCGCACCCTCACCCGGTCGCTCCTGCACGCCGCGGTCGCACCGCACCCTCACACAGTCGCTCCTGCATGTCGCAAACCCAACCAAGGGAACGCACCCTCACTGACACGTGCTGTCGCATGTGACAAACCAAACTCAGCCATCCTATCGCTGACACATAATTTTCGTTCATAGAGTATGTTTATCCAACAGCATGTTGGGGAGTATCCGTAAGGCTCGTGCGGTGGTCTGTTGGGGAAGAAGAAGAGGTGAGGAAGAAGGAAAGAAGGGTTAGGACACGTAGGATATTCATCCAACCGCCTGAAATGGTAGACTGACCCAAGTCAGGTGACTTGCATGAAAAATATAGTACAATATGTTTTTACACAGCAAAAGATCCATAAAAACAACAACATAAAGAAAAACTATCACTGCTCGCGGAAAGAGACAACCTCGTCGTCTTTGGCTGCCGGCGCGTACCGGACGTCGCTGCCAACGTGTCTCCGCACCGTGGTTGTCCTCGGCCTCCAGCTACTCATTCAAGCGGAGCGTGCGGACGCTCTGCACGGACAAGAGCACAACCCGGTTCAAGTCGAGGACGTCCGGTTCCGCCTGCAGGAGGGCCTTAATGGCAGCGGCATCCGCGCGCTCCGCGTCGAGTCAAGCCTCCGCCGCCCAGTTCAAGTCCAGGACGTCCGGTTCCGCATGTAGGAGGGCGTCGATGAGAGCGGCATCCGCGCGCTCCGCCTCAAGTTGAGCCTCTGCCGCCCGGTTCACATCCACGACATCCGGTTCCGCCTGCAGGAGAGCCTCGATGGCAGTGGCATGCGCGCGCTCCGCGTCGAGTTGAGCCTCTGCCTCCCAGTCCTCCTTTAGTATCGCCATTTTGGTAAGGTGCACTTTGGCCACAATCCAAACACACCCCAACACCCGGCTCGTCGAGGATGCACGGGGCGCCGCGACGCGTCCGAGGAGTGGTGTAGCACGGCCAACTGCATCCTCTGGACCTGAGACCATGCCGGGTCGTCTTGCTTTTTCAATGACTTGCGGGGATCACATTTGAGCAAATGGCATCTCCAACGTTGCCACGACCGCAGCTGACTACCCTAGCACACCAAAGCCCTTGTCCCTCACGTCGTCGCGTGGTGCGTTCCCAGCCGGCGCTAGCTGCCCGCATTCATGCCGCCCGTTCGTATGTCGTCGTTAAGAGGCTCGGTGCCCGAGGAACCAACTCCGGCGACTTAATGACGCACCCGGACGCTTGGCCTCACCAGAATGTGCTACTTAAAGCGGCAACGCCCAGCTAACCTCCACACCATAGCGCATCGTCCTCCTACCTAGCACCACATCCACCATGACCGCAAGTGCGAATGCTCTGCGGGAGAGCTTGTCTTCGGGGATGAAGCTCGAGGTCGCCGCCCTCGCTCAAGTCATCTCTCGCGACGCAATAGCGGTGTAGCCGGACGCGGACGTGACCGCACAAGCGGTGGCCATGCTGGCGGCCGACTACGGGAGCACCTTCAGCCATGCGTCCTACTTGCCGCCGTCCAACATCCGGCACTGCCGAGGTCGGGGTCCGAGGATGAGTAGGGCATGGGAGGCGGTAGGGCACGGTGTGCCAATAGGCCGGTCCGTATCCCGTGTTCTACTCTTCCTCGCCGGAGACTGCACCTTCACTTCAAGGGTCTTGAACCCCACCCCCGTACATAGACATCACAGATGGAGGACGTCGGTCGCTACCGTAGAATAGGTTTAGGGTCAGGTTTCTTTTATTTTTCTGTCCTATAAAAGATGGAAATGTAATGAAAATCTGTCGTGTTTGCATTAATCTCGGCCGGTGTATATGAACTTTCACAATAATATACATATTGTGGGAGTACTAGCAAGATGCCCGTGCGTTGCACGGAAGATCAAGATCTTGTGGGAGAAAAGGATGAACGAGGGAAAGCCTTATCTGCAAATGTGGAGAGGAGTGCGGGTAAATTGTCATAGTTTCCTTCCTATCCGTTAGATATAGATCGGACGGCCTATATTGCAGGATGACAGACACACCATTATCACCAACTCTGCTTTTTATTGAACCGAGACAAATCTAAAAAAACCCAACTAAGCCAACCTCCCAGCATATCGCGCGGGAAAAGACCCGGCCGTGCCGTTTTAGTCGGGATTACCGGATTACTAGTAGTAGTATCGATGGATCGCGCGAAGCAACAATTTTTTTTGAGGGGGCGAAGCACCTACTAGTTTAAAAGGAAAAAAGGCGGTACACTCACAGCATTCCTGTCGCGGTCGCATTGCACTCCACACACGTTCGGTCCTGCACACGGCTCACGCAAACGGAACGCGCTTCGTCTTGCCTCTTCACTGACACGTGGGACTGCACTTGGAGAAACCGACCATGCGCCAAACTCCGCCCGCCCATCGCGTGAAAATCCTCCCCCCCCCCCCCACACACACAAAAATTCCCCCCAAATTCGATACAACCGCCCTTCGGCCAAATATTCCCCTCCCCACCTCCCCCCCCCCCCGTCCCCCCTCCACTCCATTCGCTCCGCCAAAGCCGCCCTCCCCGCCGCACCGATACGTCGGCGCCGCGGTTCATCGAGGGGACGCACGGCGATCCTCTCGCTCCCATAGTATGCTCTCATAGACTGTCGTCCTCTAGCCGCGTCGCCACCTCTAGCTACGTTCTTGTGGAGGCGCAAAGCGGTCAGCGCCGCAATCGCTGGCGACGTTCGTGTGGAGACGCACGGCGGTCAGCTTCTCCCACGGTACGCGCATTCTAGACTGAGGCCCCGTTCATGTCGGTGTAGCGCTGAATGTTAGCTGATAGACGCTATTAATCTCACTGTTTGCCGAAGTAGTTTACTGTCAATATGCTCTGCTTAAGAAGCTTCATTGCCCTGTTCAGCACTCAATCTGCTTAGCTGAGATGGCATGCCAAGGCCAATTAGTTGCTAAAATATCTTGCCATATATTTATTGTGATGTAGATTGCCATGGTCTAGTAGCCAATCTGTTAGGTGAAATAGCTCTACACCGTTTTATACTCGATCTTTGTTGCTGCGATGGCCTTCGATAGTTCGATGGCTGTGTGCTCGGCCTCATTATTCTTTGAAACAGCCTGCCATAATTTAGCACTCAAATCTGTTTGCTGAATTAGCTTTACATATATTTCGTTACTTAGATCTGCTCGTCCAAATATCTTGCCATAGCTTTATCGACCTAGGTATTTTTTTTCTGGACTTCATAAAAAAGCATATATGTTTTTCCTGTAATATCTAGTAGAAGAACTAATTTGTATTGATAATAGATGGACAGGACTTGGATAACTTCTGCTCAAAGATTCTCCGCTGCATATGTCGAGGGGGTTGAAAACTTCATGAACTTTATCAGAGCTGAGTACGGTGATCCGAAATCAGATGTGCTCTGCCCGTGTAGCAGTTGTATGAATTCAGTTACAAGACCCCAGTCAACTGTGCAAAATCATCTACACTTGTATGGGATGACGGTCACAAATTCTAGCTGGGTTCATCATGGTGAAGCTATGAACGTCAATGTTATTGACTACGTGGAAGCAGCAGATCACCATCTTGATCTGCCTGATGCTCAGGTGGAAGAGGAGGAGGAGGTGGTGGTGGCGGAGCCAGTGAGTTTGACCAACATTGAAACAATGCTACGAAATGCTCGTGCATTCCGTGAACTTTCACCTGCAGAAGAAAAACGGTGGGCCCGCATGTTGGTAAAATGCAACGTTGTTGTCACCCCAGGAAATAAGCTATCAGTATTCTCATCTATGGTCACCTTTCTTCAGGTGAATACATCTGAGCGGATGACCAACAAATCATTCGATGTGATGTTGGCCGCTTTTCGCAAATCTTTCCCAGATGCGTCTGAGCTGCCACACACCTACAAAGAAATGAAGAATTTCCTTCGTTCAGTTGGAATTGGATATGATATGATCCATGTTTGTAAGAATAATTGTGTTACATTCCTAAGGATTATGCCAACTTAAGTGAATGCCCGAAATGCAAATCATCAAGATGGAAAGATGGCGATGCTGTGAAGAGGATTCCTCATAATGTTCTGAGACATTTTCCAATTACACGAAGATTGCAGAGGTTGTTTCATGATGCTGAAATAAGAGAGGATGTACTGTGGCATTCTAGGAACCAAGAGTACAGAGATCAGAATGTAATGAGCAATCCATCTCATGGTAGTGAGTGGAAAAAGCTTCAATGATAAACACAAAGAGTTTGCTGCTGACCCGAGAAACATTAGACTTGTCTTAGCTTCAGATGGATTTAACCCATTTGGCCACCGTAGCGACATATAGCATGTGGCCGATTAGCTTGTTATCCCTTACAACATGCCTCCAAATGTCTCGCACCAAATAATCAAACTACATGATGGCCTTGCTCATCCCAGTCCAAAAAGTCTTGGAAAGGATTTTGATTTGTTCATGGAGCCTCTTGTGGAGGAACTTCAACAGCTATGGAAGGGTGTTCTCACTCGAGACCTATATAGCAGCCCACCAACTGATTTCTTTCTGCGTGCTGTTGTAATTTGGTGCATCCATGATTATCCGGCTTTGGGCACTATGTCAGGGCGAACGACACATGGTTACAATGCATGTGTTCGTTGTGAATGGAATCCGCTGTCATACGCAATACTTAGCAAGATCTGTTACATTGAACACCGTCGTTTCCTTCCCAAGGACAAGCCGCATCCTAGAAAATACCAACGACATGTGTTCAATGCAAAGCATGAAAACCGTGATGCGCCAAAGAGGCTCACCGCCGATGAGTTGCAAGTGGAATTAGAGAAGGTCAGGCATATTACACTAGGAAACCATCCTGGTAATGGTAGCGGGAAAAGGAAACTTGGCACGGTATAAGAGAGATTATTGTTTACCCGCGGGTCCACTTTGTGGGACTTGGAGTATTGGAAAGATTTGGATCTGCGGTATAATCTTGATGTGATGCACATCGAGAAAAATATATGTGACAGCATTATCGGCACACTTCTTAACATTGAAGGCAAGACAAAAGATACCTTAAAATCTAGGATTGATTTGACACACCAGGTATCGTAAAGGATTTGCAGGTGCAAGATGAAGGTAAACCACGGGATATGACACCACCGGTAATGCGTCTTGGACAAGGTAAATAGAAAAGAAATCTGCGAGGTCCTGTCACGTCTGAGATTCCCACATGGATTTGCTTCCAACCCTGAAAGGAGAGTCAGTGCAGATGGAAACATGTTACAAGGGTTGAAAACTCATGACTGCCACGTCCTACTTCTATGGGTTTTACCTGTTATCCTTAGAGGATTGGGCATACGACTTATACAGAGAGCACTTGCGAGTTGGGACAATTCTTGAGAACTCTCTGATGAAATATCAGGATAGATGCTTTGGAGCGTCTAAGAGACAAGATACCAACTATCCTATGCGACCATGAGAAGATATATCATCCAGCCTTCTTTGATGTGATGGTGCATTTCGTTGTTCATCTACCTGATGAGGCACTACTTAGAGGTCCAAAGACAAGATGGCTGGATGTACCCTATTGAAAGGCGGCTAGGCACTTTCAAGGGCTATGTTAGGAACAGAGCTAGACCCGAGGGTTCCATTGCGAGGCCTACATTGCTACGTAAGCGTTGACATTCTGCTCAAAATACATTGAAACAAATGATCGACTTAGCAAAGAGGTGGGTGAAGACAATCCGGGCTCAATTTTTTCGATTATTCTGCTCGAAAGTTACGAGGAAGAGTCGACAAGAGGACAAACCTAAAGATTTGGACAAAATGGTTTGGTATGTGTTGAATACCTGTCCTGAGATACTACCTTATATCAAGTAAGTGCAGTACTACAGCTTATACATCGTAATCTACTTAACTTGCAGCACATTCTTATATATTTAGATGTTTGACGCGATCAATATGTTGTGCAGCATCTACAAAGAGGAGTTACTGCCGCAAAATCCAAGAAACATTGACAAACTGGTTATGGCAGGATTTGCGAAATGGTTCAAGAACCATGTAAGCTTTTGAAGTGCACTGTCGTTTTTAATATATTGAGTACATAAGATGATCAGCTTGTCTATTTTCTAACCATAGGTTAAGAAGATGCGGAGGATGGGCAGGCAGTTGATGATGCCCTTTACTCACTAGCAATGGGTCCTGATACTCGGGTAAGACATTATGAATCTTGCGTTGTTGGAGATGTGCGCTACAAAACCCTTGCACGAGACGAAGGCAGGAAGAAACAAAACAGTGCCATCATGAGCACGGATACGTATGACAAACAGACAACTGAAATGTATGCTTACATAACAGATATTGTTCAGTTGCAGTATATCTCCAGTTTCGAGGATCATCGGTGTGTGGTTTTGTTGTGCTGTCGTTGGTATAACCTGTTTTCCAGGATCGCAAAACCCAGAGTTGATGATTATTTCAAATCCATCAATGTCAAGGCGGCGTACCAGACCAACGAGCCTTCTATTTTGGAAAATCAAGCAACACAGATATTTTTCTTGGAAGACACATTTGCACGTAGCGATGACTGGAGAGTATTGCAAAGGTTTGAGCAGAGGAAATCGTTTAATGAAGTTGCACAACAAGATGATGCTTACACTACTCCTGATGTACAAGACAACACAGATGTTCCTAATATCTTTTAGAACCATCACGTCAATGACGCCGGCAAAAAGATTGCCTGTCGTGCTGTGGACATACAAGAGTTGATCAAGAAGAAGCCAATGTTCGAGGACGTTGAGGACGAAGAACAAGATGACACCGTGGCGAATTACGATTTAGACTGATACACATGGCGAAGATGTTGATGCTGCTGCTGCGGATGATGATTACATTGCTTTTGTCATATTTTCCTGTTAGAAGACGGTTTTTTATCTACTATGTGAAATTGTGTTTGCTATGACAACTGAAACCTGATGAACATGTTATTTAGTATTTTGCTGTGAGAACATCACTTGTTATGTATGCTGATTTGTGTTTGGTGATTGTATGACAACTAAAACATGATGACATTGTTGTTTACTTGTACTCATATTTGGCTGTGAAACTTGAATTTGATGACATAGTTTGTCGTTGGACTGCAATTTGCTCGACGTCTTCAAATGAGAACAAAGCTGACCCGACAGGGCCTCTGCTATTTATTTACTTATATGAGAAAAAGGGGATACCCCCTGATTTCCGTTAATAGTAATCATTAGATGTTCACAACACTACGCCCAGCCTGCTACACAGGTTTCATTCAATACTAGTTTCAGCAAAGTGCTCATGTCGTAGCCCTTTGAATACATCACGAGTGCTACATACACTGCAAATAAAGAGACAATCATCCTCTGAGCACATCGATTTTGCCCATTATCTTCACAAGCTCTTTCATCTCCTCGTTCCTGTCAAGGCTGTTCAGCACTGTTGCTTGGCCATGATAAGAGGAACTGCATCTTTAACCTTCTGCTCTGCATCTTCCTCTTACGCCATTCCTTGATTACTTGTCCAACACCCCAACCTGCTAGTATTGGGATTCCTCGGCTAACCAAATAATCAGCGTAGTTGCATTCCCCCACATCAGCAACTTCCCAGAAATACAGATCACACGAATCTTCCCTTTTCTGCACGAATCAAATTGGAAGATGATCAACCAAACTATTAAAAAAATCATCAACTGAAAGCAGCAGAACAACACTTAAACATATTATTACCCCATGATTCGGGCATTTGTAGAAGACTCGGCCAGACTTGCGGATTGTGGTTGAGACGCGATGGATGACTCTGCGTGATTTGCAGCAGTGGCACCACACCAAGGGCAGCGGGTTGCGATGAGCAATCGGCTGCGGTGCGCGTGCCGGCGGTGGTGTGATGAGACCCACAGGCGATGGTACGGGTGGCGACTTGGCGCATATCTGGTTGTTGCCTACTGAAGAGCAGGTGGACGAGTAGCCAGCAGACATGGTTGTTGCGGCCAGAGCTTCTGATGCTAGGCAGAGTAAGTAGAGAAGAGGAGAAGCGAATGTTGGATATGTCAGTTTCATTACTTGCAGAGTAGCATAGCACCATATATAGTCATAGTCTAGGTTTGGATTCGAACCAGCTACAGGAGCACGTCTTTATTTTTTCTAAAACTTGGCAACGTCTCTTTACTGGTACACTAGCTTGTTCTGTACGCCTTCCCAAGTATTTGATTTTCTTTCCCTTTTTTTTGCAAGGAAGGAAGGAGGACAAAATTGAGAGTTCCTCGGACTCGAACCCAAGATCTCTCGGTTGAAAACCAAGGGTGCTAGTCACTTATGTGGCGAACGTTCCCTATGAGGAGGACGGCAGACGAACGCATTTTCCTCGCAATTTTCTTCCTATATATAAAAAAGTATGCTACTCGGTGTCCGCTTAGTCAAAAAACGATTGTCGCGTTTAACATCTGTCGCGTTTCTTGAATCTCTTCTTCCTCGAGCCGCCAAAGCCAAACCAGCACCGGGGGAACCGCCTGCTCCCGCCTCCCACGGCTGGCTGTGATCTTCCCCGGCTCCTATTTGTTTCCGTCCGAGGCCTCACCATCGTCCTCCGCCTTGGTTCACTCGCCGCGGCGCCGCCGTCCGGTGTTGTCAACATGGTCAACAACCGAGAGGAATAAGGAGATGACTGTACATGGTGAGGATGACAGTAGGGATCCAAAGAACTTGATAATTTTGTTTTTTCGGACGGAGAAGGGTATCAATCGGATTGTGCGGGACCGTGGCCCGTCTAGCCCAAACTTTTATTTCATATGTTCGACATGACCAGCCCAGTTTGTTTTTTTTCCTTTACGAAAAATGGCTAGCTAGCTATTTTGTTTTTTGCGTAATAACCAACATAGGCCTACTTGCTTTTCTACGCTCACCGGGCCGGAAATCTTTCAAGACGAGGAGGGATGCATTTTGCCCAGAAAATGGGCTATAAGTAATAAGAAATGGGCTATAAGTAAAAATAAATGGGCTCTAAAATGAAAAAAATACAGCAAACAGGCAATTAGTTCCAAAATATTGTTTTCTTTCGGATTTTGATATTTCAAATTTCATTGTTTTTGTGCGGGTAAAATTTCATTGAATTTAAATTAAGGTACATTTAGATTTAAAATTAATTTGAATCTGGCTAGAAATTTTGGGCTGTATGCTGTTTGGGACAGATTTGGAGGCTGACTTGTGGGTCTACTAGGTTGACGTGTACTTTGGCTTTGTCAACTTAGTCCACAACGATTCTAGCAGCGATGACCGTTGGATGTTAATCCAGCGGCCGTCTTCTTCTTCAATATCCGATCTTCTTGCTCCGGCCGCCCAAACCAGCTCGGTGGGACTGCACACTCCGCCTCCGTGGCTGGCTGTCTTGCCGCACAGGCCGCACCGCCCCACCCTACTTCATTGCTGGCCAGGCCATTCCTCTACTCACCCACACCTCCTGTTATTTTCCGGCGATGGCAGCCGGACCAGTAAACCCTCGTACTCCCCACCGCGTGGGCAACCATTGCCGAGTCTTCCCCGGCTCCATGTCGTTCCCTTCCTAGGCCTCACCGTCATCCACCGCCATGGTGCTCTCTCGGCTGACCTGGTCAACATGGTCAACGAACGACATCCATCGGCCGTGGAATGTACGCGCAAAATAATGATTCCTCCACCTGACAGCTGGGACCCACCGGAAGGGCCTCTGTATTTCATGAAAAAACGTTCCCCCCGCTGACATGTCAGACCCACCAGCTATATCTTCGCACGCAAGGAAGTGCCTCCTTATTACGCACAAAAAGTTGAATACCCACCCTACTAGCTGGGACCCACCATAGTGGGAGGATGACTTGTGGGCCAACTAAGTTGACGGGGACGGAGGGCTTTGTCCATCCAACGGCCGTAGTGCTTCTTCAACCTCTGGTCTTCTTGCTCCAGCTGCCCAAAGCAGCGCCGGTCGTGCCGCATGCTCCTGCCTCCCGTGGCCGGCTGTGCTGCCGCGGAGGCCTCACCGCCCCTACTATTCCCACCGCTGGCCAGGCCCTGCGGTGACGGCAGCCTCACACCGCAGCCGAACCAGTGAACCCTCGTACTCCTCTCCGCGCGGGCTTCCACTGCCGCGTCTTTCCCGGCTCCGCGTCGTCCCCTTCCTAGGCCTCGCCGTTGTCCACCGCCGTGGTGCTCTCGGCGCGGCCTGGTAAACATGGTCAAGGAACGACTTCCAGCGGACGTGGACCATGCGTGGAGAGGCCGATAGTGGGTCCACGGCCACAGCAAGGAAGTGCCTCCTTATTACGCGTAAAATAATGATTCCTCCACCTAACAGCTGGGACCCTTTGGGCCAGGGCCCTTTGTATTTCGTGGAAAAAACGTTTCCGCTGTTGCTAGGACCCACCGGCTTGACCGCCGCATGAGGAAGTGCGTCCGGGCAAAAAAAGCGATTCGCCCCACGATTTTGGGACCCACCAGCTACACCTTCGCACGCAAGGAAGTGCGTCCGGGCAAAAAAAAAAGATTCGCCCCCCTGACTGCTGGGACCCACCAGCTACATCTTCGCAGGCAAGGAAGTGCCTGACAGTCGGGACCCACCTGGTCGAAGCATACGTAGCGTTGTCATCCTGGTCGCGAATGTGTACGTACATACTGGTCGATGTAGAGGCGCGCACGTGTCATAGTACGGGCGCGCACGTGTCGTAGTAGAGGCGCGCACGTAGCATGTACACGTACGTACAGCAGCCAGGGTGCAAGAAAGAAAATACGGCCACGTATGTGTACATATGGGCGGGGTGTCGAACACCTACTCGTGCATACGTACATGGCTGGACCGGAACGGAGAAACAACGTCGTCGTCGTGTTCATGGGGAGCCAACCGGCTGGGTCGGAACGAAATGCGTGGTCGTGTTCATCTGGAGGGCTTGGGCGGAACAGGCGATGGAAATGAGGCCTGGCGTACCGCACAACGGAGGAAACGGACCTCCTATGTTTGGAACGGGGTCCTGTTGATCGAGAGGGGTGTGGCGTACCACAAAACGGAGGAAACGGACCTCCTACGGTCGAAACGGGGTCCTGTTGATCGAGAGGGGTGTGGCGTACCTCAAAACGGACAAAACGGACCTCCTACGGTCAAAACGGGGGTCCTGTTGATCGGGAGGGGTGTGGCGTGCCGCCATGGCCAAGCGGACCTCCTACGGTCAAACGGGGTCCTGTTCATCGGGAGGTGTGGAGTACCGCAAAACGGGACTCCACGGGATACTGTTCATCTCCACCGGCGACCTCCTCCAGCCTCCACGGGCTACCGTCAACCTCCTCCAGCCTCCACGGGCTCCTGTTCATCCAGCCTCCACCGCGCGCTACTCCACCGGCTCCTATTCAACCACCCCTCCATGGGCACCCCTCCACCGTCTACTGTTCATCCAGCCCTCCAAACCACGGAGTCCTGTTCAACCACCCCTCCACGGGCACCCCTCCACCGTCTACTGTTCATCCAGCCCTCCACACGGGGTCCTGTTCATCCAGAGGCAAATGCCGCCTCACCGTTCATCCACTCCCCCCCATAGCGCTCCTTTGTTCATCCCAGGCAGCATCGATCGGCTTGATTAGCGATAGTAGCAAAGGAATAGCTCGATCGGGTTCGGTTAAGCCATCAATCGATCGCTCGGGTTCGATAGCAGCGTGCCTGCAGTCTGTCGCTCGGGTTCGATTAGAGCCCAACGCCTCGCTTCGGGTTCGATTAGAGCCAACGCCTACACACAGCAGCGTCGTGTATGAGAGAAAGCAGCGCATCGCTTCGGCCCCGACCTCCCACCGTAACCGCAACTCCACGAAATTTTCCTCTCCCTCGCTTCTACCACGGTTTTTTCCGTCATGGGCGGCCCAAAGAATGTCATGCAGCTGCGTCTCCAGCCCGCCTGTGACGAAAAGCCCATTTTCTGTCATGATTTTTTGTCATAGAAGTAGGAGCCCACCACATCTATGATGATACCGGGTTTTGTCACAATTATCGTCATAGAAGTGTCATGTGTATGACAGAAAAAAATTCGTTCGGCCCAAAATGTCACAGATGTGTCTTTTTTTTGAAGTGCGCCTCTTTTCCCATTAACTCCGATGTGACGCATGCGTGCGGGAACCGCCCCACGCATGAACCCCACATCACGCACGACTCTCCACGTCATGCTTTCAACGCGGGCCGTGGGGAAGCGCAGCAGACGAGAAGTTCCAACGGTAAAAATCCCACCCGACTGCCCGCGCACCGTTCTGGCCTGGCCCAACAACGTGTCGCCCTTATGTGTGGCCCAGGCCCGGGGGCTCCTGTTGGTGTACAAAAGTAGGGGCACTCCTTTCTACCCCTTTACTTGTGCACGAACAGTCGGAGCCGCGCCCACGGCCACACTAAGCAGGGCAGAGGAGGGAAGCTGAAGGCACAAAGACGACTGAGGCAACGCCAAGACCAGAAACACAAAGAGCAAAGGGGCGAGGTGGACCCCCCGGCAAGACCCTTGCCAGGACGACCTCCACAGCCTCGACAAGAGCTTTGCCGGGGCAACTTGCCCAGCGCCAGCAGAGCGAGCCACCCTTGAGCGCAAGGGTTCCAAACGTCGTCAACAACTACATTGGAACTAGGGCTCGGGAGGCACCTCCGTGGTGGCATGCAGATCTCTGTCAAGATCATAAATACACAGGGTCAGATGAGGACCAAAAGACGGCGACCCTCGGCGGGATCCTAGCCGAGGAAATACACAAGACCCCCGGAAAGCGCCTTGCCGGGAACGAATGCAACGCCACGGCAAGACCCTCGCCGGGCCCCCGGCAAGACCCTTGCCGAGGGCATTAGCGGGGCCACAGCCAGGCCTGCGCCTGCCAAGACGCCACCGCCGTCCCCAAGCAGCTGTTAGCTCAGCCAGCTGGGCAGGCACCTGCGTGGCGACGGGCGGCCTCTAAACCGACTCAGCAAGCACCTGTGTGGTGGCATCCGACCCTTCGTGAAGGCTCCAGCACCGCGCCAGCCCAGCAGCCAGCCAACGTGGCGCATCAATGCCTCGTCAGCTCAGATGCACGTCGGAACCGGGCGAGGCGGCGACAGCTGGGACGTGCTTCCATTTCGTCTCCGATAAAGTGAGAGGGCCACGTCGGCAACGCATTAAATGTGTTTGTCCGATGGTAACAGAGGATAGGCTTATCGACTGTAGACCTTTCCACCTCCTGTGTGCCACTGTGGCAACCCCTTTTTCCTATAAAAGGAGGCCTGAGGCGACCAGGAGAAGGATTCGGATCTTTTGGGCAAGTTACACCCCGTAGCTAGCTCAAGAACACAAGAGCACTCAAAATACATCCACCAAAGCAGGACTAGGGTATTACGCATCTCCGCGGCCCGAACCTGGGTAAACGATCCGTGTGCTTCCTGTCAGACCCACTCTTTGCACAACCTCGCGCCCGTGAACCGTATAAGGAATTCCAGTGATTCCATAGGTGTCGATTTCCCCCGACATACGGGGGAAGTACAAGCCGTGGGATGAAGCTAACCTTTGCGGAAAACGGTGGCCACTCCCATTGTTGTCATGCATAAGTAGTGTAAAGGAATGATAAGTACAGCAACCTTAACATCAAACAATATAGCAAAGGTAAACAACATCTTATCCAAATGATAGCTTGAATGTGTTGGTTTCAGCATGTTGTTAAAACATATATAAAATGGAAGGCAATGTTATCGACAGCAGGCTTAACAGCCATCAAATATTGCAATTCAAACATGTATCGTTGAAAATGAAAAGAACGTAGGTAATCCTTAAAGATCACACTGGATAAATGTGTAAAACTAAAATAAAGGGCATGTGTTAACTACACCAGGCATAACTGGAACCAAATATAGCCGTTCAAGCTGGTGTTGATGCAGTCGAGCAACACAGATCCGACTTGCACATAATGAACATGACGTTGTGAATGACTAAAACCAACAAGGCATAAATGATCAGTATAACAACCAAATATAGCCATTGAAAACTGGACAGAGTCTCAATGCAACCAACCTAGCAAAGCAAATACAGATAAACATGGCATATGCTTGAAAACTGGACAAATGCTCACTGCAACCAACCTAACAAGCAAATACAGATAGACAAGGCATCTGCTTGAAAACTGGACAAATGCTAAAAAAGCAACCTAACAACCAAATACTGATAAACAAGGCATCTGCTTGATAACTGGACAAATGTTCACTGGATTCAAACTAAGAACCAATTACATATAAATAAGGCATCGGCTCGATAACTGAAAAAATGCTCACTGCAACCAACCTACAACCAAACACAGATAAACAAGGCATCTACTCACTACAAACAACCAAATATAGCAATTTGTGAAACTGAAGTAGACAATTCATACTTAAACATCACATAGCCCTATTGAACAATACATTTTTGCATAACTGAAATAATTAAACACGTCACAGTTATAGCGCCGCATGACAAATGCTACTACAACAAAGGGTACGGGTTGGCAAGCTAGAAAAGGGAAGATTTGCTGATAGGATGTTGCCTCACATTTCATGGATGGGATCCTTCCAGTTGGAAGAGCACAGACCCACGTGCGCTCTCTGATGTCACAATTGGGCTGTTTCACCTTGGAAGAACCTTTGTGGGTGCCCTCCTGGTGGTCGTGTCCGTGGTCGATGAGATCTGACTTGGCAATTGAGGATCCCAAGCCACCGCCGTAGAACGTGTCCTTCAGAAATGACAAAATGGGCTCGATGGCGTATAAGGATCGCAAATCCTTGACCAGTTGGCGGAGGAGATCAGTGGCAGGGCCGTCGAAGAGATCGAGGGCGGTTGAACTAGAGGGGTTGGGGATGGACCATGTAACCTGTGACATCGCCCGCTTGAAGCAGTCGCTGTCGACGAGCTTGATGTCGTAGCCAGCTTTCGCGAGATACAGTAATACGCAAGCCCGCTGATATGAAGCCTTCAGCATGGCAACATAGTCAACGTCTTCGCCGGCTTCCGAGGCGACATGTTTGTCGGGGATCGATAGGTAGAGGCGAATGGCGGCCACCTCGCCAATGTCTGTCGGAGAGGCCATGATAAACCTCTTCTTGGTTGAATGCTCGTCGAGCTCCCCGAGATACGTGGTTGAGCTTAGGCTATGAAATTCTATAGCAGGGGATGTGGATCTGGCGGGGAGGGACACCGCAAGCCTCATCTAAAAACTTAGGGGTGTGGGGCGACAGTATGGGAATCGCTGCGTAACCTTAACTTTATTATCTAAGCTAGGAGGAACGGGCAGACCGGCCGTGAGCTAGGGTTCAAGGGGGGAGGGGGCCAGGTGGGGGACTGTGGAGGGGGGATGGTGGTGTTTGGGGATACTGAAAATTTTAGTAATGGTGGGTGGAGTGGTGGTGGACGAGGGAGGGCGAAGGTTCAAATGCCTCGGCTACTGCAATTTTACTATAAGGTCGGTGCTGGAGGAATGTGGGCGACGGTTGAAGTATGGCAGCTACTAAAATTTGGGTAAAGGAATTGATGCGGGGTGGGAGTGCCCAAGATCGCGCACAGTCCAATACGAATATGCATGTATGATAATAAGGAAAAGTGGCAGAACCGCTGATTTTTAAAACGATCAAGGTGGGTAGTTTGTTTTTATATTTCTAGCTAGTTGTTCTATCGCACACGGTTCATCCTAATTTCTAAATAAACTTACCCGCCTTTAGCTTGCGCAGTCATGGTGATTTTACAGCGCACTTGCATTGCCCACGGTTAAGCCAGTACCTCCACCATTTGCTCGCGCTTGCGCAGTCGTGGTGATTTTGCAGCAGAAAATAACCTATAAAAACATAGTCTACAAATTAGGAAAACAAGGATCCCAAGGTTTATATAGTCAGCATGTCAGGTCATTATAGAGATATTTATCTCTTTATCTCTATAATGACCGTGTCATGGCGATTAAATGAATCTTGAGTTATGTAACTTCCCACCGGGTCACCCATCCTTGGACTACTCGAGCCTGAGTATGCTTAACTTCTGCGTTCTATTCGACTAGGCTAGTAGATGTGAAGCGACACCTTGTTGATAGGAATTGCCTCCTTGCCTTTAAGGCATTTCACGCTGGTCACCATATGGGACCTACTCCCTCCTATCACGCACAATTGTGCTTTTAGAAACTGTGTGCGATATTTACATGGCTGGTGTGTCGCCGTCTAGCCTTCAATGACTACTGACACTGGTAGTGGGAAACCGATGGGAGAAGAGGCAGGAAACCGATGAGAGGAGTGGCGGGAAACGGTAGCCTGTTTAGAAAACGTAGTAGAGAAATAAGCGTGAGCCAGCACGACTCATGCGCATAATGCTTACCCATGTACTGCATGTGCTGTCGAAAGGGTTGAGGGTTGCCGTTCGATTTGGGAGTACCCACGGTGCAGATGTATGATCCTGGGGTTTGGGTTCTGGCCAATCAGAATGCACAACTCAAATCACGCGCGCGGCATGGAGGGAAGGGGGGAGTCTCGGCCATGGTTTGGTAGGCACACGGCTTTCATGAGTGGACCATGTGCTATTTGGAAACATTTTGTGAGAAGAATCTCAGTTTTTAAATCCCAGTAAATCCAAAACTCACCCGAAAATTGTGAAACTTGGCATGGTGTCACGACATGGCACATATAGGTCGAGGAATTTTTTTTGTCCATTTTGGCGCAAGTTTTATTACAAGCCTCTTACAAACCGGACCTTCTCTCAAAGAAGCCTCGTGGTTCCGATAGGGAAACGTGTCCCCCTTGTGGGGGAAACGATAATCACTGCCTCTTTTCTCCTTGCATTCTTCTCTACTGGCAACATGGAACGACAAGATATCCGTGCTAAAATTTAAACTTATTCAGGGTTCGTTTGGCCTTTTTATACACTAATTGGGTTTCCTGGGCATATTTAATGTCCATAATTCAAATCTGAACTTCAAAAACATGCTCCAGTTCAGCAAAATGGCTAGAAAAATTATACATGTGTCCTTGGGTGCATGTTTAGGTCTCATTTAAGGAATGGAAACGAATTACAATCGTACCGGCATCCTGGCTCCTCCTCAAACATTTAGAATCATAGTTTTTAAATCCCCGTAAATCCTACTCACCAGAAAGTCATGAAAGTTGGAAGGGTGTCACGTCATGGCGCATATATGTCATGGTAAAAACATTGTCCAAGTTGGGCCAAACTTTATTACGAAACTCTTACAAACTGGAGCTTCTCTCAAAGAAGCCTCGTGGTTCCGATAGGGAAACATGTTCCCCTTGTGGCGAAACATAATCACTACCTCTTTTCGCCTTGTATTTCTTCTACGGGCCACATGCAACAACAGGATATCCATGATGAAATTTAAACTTATTCAGGGTATGTTTGGCCTTTTTATACACTAATTGAGTTTCCTAGGCATTTAATGTCCATAATTCAAATCTGGACTACAAATACATGCTCAAGTTCACCAAAATGGCTAGAAAATTTGTACATGTGTCCTTGGGTGCATGTTTAGGTCCCATGCCAGGAATGGGAACAAATTACAATCGTACCGGTGTCCTTGCTCGTCCTCAAACATTTGGTATCTCAGTTTTTAAATCCCCATAAATCCAAAACTCACCAGAAAGTCATCAAAGGTGGTATGGTGTCACGTCATGGCACATATATGTCGTGGTAAAAACATTGCCAATTTGGGCCAAGCTTTATTACAAACCTCTTACAATCTGGAGCGTGTCGCAAGAACCCTCCACTACAACAAGAACCCCCCTACAGCAACGCATCATTGCGTTGCCAAAGGTCCATATAAGCGTTGGTAAGGTATACACCAACGGATTCGTATGCGTTGCCGTTGGTGGCGTTGGAAAGGTCTACAACAACGTATATGCATCCGTTGGTAAATGGCGTGGAAAAGTGTTGTAAGATAGCAACGGATAAAGGCAGAGCCCAACAACACTTCACATGCGTTGGTGGATTATAAATGAGTATTGCAATGCCTAGTGCATTGCATGAAAAATACTGCAGTAATTTATATATCACCATCCGAATTATTAGGTCAATGCCGATATTGCACGAGGACACAGTATAATAAATAGAAATTTCTCATATATTAAATCAACTTGGTTTGCATTACAAAGGACACGATACAAAGATTACAAGATGTGAAGCTAGTAGTAATCCCTCATTGACCTTGCAACCAACGTCTCAGCCATTCTGAAACATTGACACCGAAAATATCTAAAACATAATGATTGAAACATTGGCAGTGGACATGGAATTCTAAGACACAACGTGAAACTATCTAATAGCACTCCTATTATTGACCAATATCTGAGCCATGCATCATCGAATATAGCAATCTACAACAAAGAAACGAAATAGGTTAATAGGGCAAAAGAATTGAAAGGAGGAGCAACATGGAAAGGTCGAAGGCAATGTGATAGTTAATTTTGCTGCATGACTAATAATTTTGACTCTTTTTAGTAGTTATAAAAACTTGTAAGATTTTGCTAATGTAGCATCAACGCGCAATACCCAGAATTCATTACCAAGTTTAACATCATCAACTTTAGATTTATATTCATGATCGATACTTTGGATTAAAGTAAGAGGAGCATTGTTGTTCGGATCGTCCAAGATAATATTTGTAGCTAACAATAGTCATTTTAGCTTACAGTAAACTAACTCAGCCTGTTTCATTAGTAAGTTTCACCTGTTAATGTAAACAGAGTGTTTTATAGGGTGGGAAAATGTAAGGCAGGCATAAAGTAGTTGATGAATTGTTTAACCTAATCTAACCGAAATGAGTCTCTCACAGAAGCAGTGTTCTCTTGTACAAATTAGGTAGGAAAAAAAAGAGAAGCATGTGTAAGATAATAAAATGTAGTCAAGTAATGCTATTAATACTCCAAACTTTCCATTCGATCTGGTGAAGAATCATTCACGCAATATAGAACTACTATCAGAAAATACCTCCTAGTAAATCCAGCTTGGCACTAATATGTTTTAGCGCCAGCAACATCGACTTTGAACAATCTAGTCTCTGTAACCTGCTGATTTGGTATATGCATTAGTAATCTATGTTCGGTTGTGCTCACTGAATCGATGGCATCAAAATAGCCGAACACATGTGCACTAAAAAACTTTAGCGTACTCTTTATTCTTTTATATCAAAACTCTTACATAAGCTTGTTTTTTACGGAAAAACTCTTGCACGACCTGGTTCCATGATATGACCTGCTACATGGCCAAAGCAATCCAAACCTACTCGACTTAATAGCTTCTAGAACGACTCAGACTACAGTGCCCTTTTACTAGACTAGTAAGGCATCTGAGTCCAAGACATACTAGTACAAAGCATGTAGGCTACTAGCTATGCAAACTCATTGAATCATATATGGACTACGAACACAAATGCTTACGACATGCAAACGAGACATGTTGGAAAACTAGCTAATCAACCTATCAAAATTAGACTCAAACTTGGCTAGTTAAACTAGCATGGACTCCTACCAAACTACTTAAAATTATTCTAACAATTTAGAAGACCACAACATTAATGCAGTGCCAGGCTGCCAGCATATATATCAGTATATGCCAACATTTATTAAATAGGTTTCGCTTTCTTAATTCACTTGTTAAACGAGAACATGGAAACTTAGAGCAGTTCCAGTATGCTCGTCTTTGTCACCATGGTTGCCGGATGATCAAACTGTTGGCCTGAATAGGTAGAGGAGAAGGTTCTAAGTATTACAGAGAAGAGGAGATCCTAGTAAGATCCAATAGTTTGGGATCGATGAATTCGACGTGCACAGCACACTTGCACACCAGATGTCGATCGCTTAGGTGTCTGTTTATGCTTGTTAATTAGTAACATCCCACCACCATAGTGTGCCTGTATGTCAGGGAAGCAGAGTGCACAAGAGGAATAAGTTTGACAGTTTAAGGAGAATATGTTACAAACAAGATAAGATGTGAGAGGCACCTGGCCAAGAGTTTGTGTCTTGACCAATCATGCATCATTCTATCTTTGAAACGTCTGTGGCTCCCCACAAAATACAAATTAGTACAGAGATTGCAGGAATTCATAAGTACCCGTATTTCCAAAAAATGCACTAAACTTGATTTAAAGGTGAGATTTCAATAATATGAGTCAAATACATATGACGAGAATATCAAGGTATGATGTTCTTGTAACTCACGTTCAAATTTTATCAATTATTTAACAGCTTATATTGGATAACATGAGTGTAAGAATTATTTCCATCTGAGCTTTTGCATAAAGTTAGAGATTGAGGTGTGCACATTTTTACCGAATAAGAAGCTGAAACTAATATAACTTTTTGTAGGGGAAAACAAATATTACATCAACCGAAAAAATAGAATAAGATACAAATTCACGTTTTCCTTCTTTGTAACATGAACTAACGAAACAATCCTCACCATGCTATACACAAATGACTAAAATAATTCCCAAGGCTTCTTTTGCATATTCATGGATTCTCCGGATTGCAATGCGTAAGTGTTGTAGATCGATCTGTTAAGAAACAGCAGAAGCACACACATAGTAAAAGACAATGTCAGAACACGTGAGTGTAGATGGAATAAATGATTATAGAATAAAGACAAATATTGGGAATGAGCGGATGCAAGTAGGACTTATTTAATTAATATATTGTACATTTAACACCAAATAAATAACGATTCAGTGTATTGATAAGGGGATTCTCAATTTGAAATAATTATGCTAGTATCATGGACCCATAATTGCACTTACATGTTGATTTTTGTAGCAATATTCTTCAGGGACATACATGGTGCAGTATATCGATACACTATCTCACTCTAATTTGAACCAAGTTGATTTTTTAATAAGAAGACAACTGCGTTGATCTTATTGAACAGGTCATGCTCATTGCTAGTATATACTACTAATCCAAGAACGCATATCATATGAATAGTAAAGCCTAACCATAACGCATGACAGGGTACTACCCATCCAGAATTAGTATAGATTGACACATGGTGAATCAGATCTAATAATAAAAACACCAGTACCAGACATGTCAACTTCGGAGGTAGAAGAGGCGGAGTACCATGTCAAGCCCAAGCCGGTTGCCGCGCGTGAGGTGATGCAGGGGTACTGGCAATAAACCGGAGCCCCCGGAGCCACACCAGCGACGCGTGGCGGCTAGGCTTGTTGCGGGCGCGCGTGCAGGGGCGCGGTGGACGGGGCGAAGGATCTGGGAAGAACATAGAGGGAGTGGGGCAGGCTGGTGAGAAGTGGGTTGGGAGTTCACCGGAGCTTCCCGGAATCGGAGTTTGGCAGTGACAACTCTGTGGTGTGACAGAGACAGATAGGCATCAGGGGAGAGAGGTCGTCGGGAGGGGAAAAACTGTTTTTTTGGCTGTGTGATATTTAGACGGAGGGGACGAAGATAAGGTGGAGGTGGGTACGGGGAGGTTTCCCTACGTGGGGGAGGTGGGGGTGGATCCAAAACAACACATATGCTAACTTCGTTGGTAGATATGCGTTGGTGTACGTGGGTGTTTGTTGTAGTGCTCGTGGTTTCGATAGGGTCCTAGGGGTGTGTGTTTAGGTCCCATGGAATGAATGGGATTGAACTTAACCGTCTCACCGTCCTGTCTTGGCCACAAACATTGCGACTCTCCGTTTTTAAATCTATGTATATCCAAACACCAGGAAAACATGAAACTTGGCAGGGTGTCACTACATGGTACATATAATTATCCAATTTGGGCGAAGCTATATTACAAGCCTCTTACGAATCGAAGCTTCTCGCAACCCTCGTGTTTTGGTGGGCGAAGCGATAATCGCTGCCTCTTCTCGCCTTGAACTTTGTTTTCTACAGGCAACATAATAACAGGAGTGTCGTGCTAAAATTTGAAATTGTTCAGGGTTCGTTTGGCCATTGTATATATTACTAATTAAGTTTTTTACGCATTTCATGTAGTCTATAATTCAAATTTGTACTACAAGCACATGCTCCAGTGAAGCAAAATGGGTCGGAAATCGTACATGTGTCATTGGGTACATGTTTAGGTGTCATTTAAGGAATGGGAATGAATTACAAAGGTGTCGCCATCCTGAAACAATGAGAATCTCGGTTTTTTAATCCAATTAAATCAAAAACTCACCCAAAAAACATGAAACTTGGCATGGTTTCATGACATTGCACATATATGTCGTGGTAAAAAAATTGTCCAGTTTGAGAAGAGGCACACACATTAGTAGCCAACGAAGTCCTTTTTGAAACAAAAAGCTGACATGTTAATATCGCAAATGGTTGTATTATATGAACCGTTTCAAAATTTAACCATACTCGGTGGCATGCGTGCAGCTGTTTGATTAGACGGGACGAGCGCGAGAAGTTTGACGTGCAGGCTCGACGACACGCGTGCGAGCAGTTCGCCGCGCAGGCTTGATGGGACGTGTGCATCCTGTCCACGTCACAGGCTCGACGGGACACGTGGGAGCAGCAAGGCCGCCCATGTGATACGTCTCCAACGTATCTATAATTTTTGATTGCTCCATGCTATATTATCTACTAATTTAGGCAATATTCGGCTTTATTATCCACTTTTATATTATTTTTGGGACTAACCTATTAACCGGAGGCCCGGCCCAGATTTGTTGTTTTATGCCTATTTCAGTGTTTCGAGGAAAAGGAATATCAGACGGAGTCAAAACGGAATGAAATCAACAGGAGAAGTTATTTTTGGAAGGAATCCCACCTGATGGACTTGGACCCCACGTTAGAAGATACAGAAGGTGCTCACGAGGGTGCGGGGCGCGCCCACCCCCTGGTCGCGCCCCCTGCCTTATGGGGCCCCCGTAGCTCCACCGACGTACCCCCTGCACCCATATATACCGTCGTACCCTAAAACTTCCAGAACAGAAGATAGATCGGGAGTTCCGCTGCCGCAAGCCTCCAGAGCCACCAAAAACCAATCGGGACCCCTTTCCGGTACCCTACCGGAGGGGGGATCCATCTTCGGTAGCCATCTTCATCATCCCGGCGCTCTCCATGACGAGGAGGGAGTAGTTCACCCTCGGGGCTGAGGGTATGTACCAGTAGCTATGTGTTTGATCTCTCTCTCTCTCTCTCTCTCTCTCTTGTTCTCTATCGTGTTCCCTCTATGGCACGATCTTGATGTATCCCGAGCTTTGCTATTGTAGTTGGCTCTTATGATGTTTCTCCCCCTCTACTCTCTTGTGATGAATTGAGTTTCCCTTTTGAAGTTATCTTATAGGACTGAGTCTTTATGAGAACACTTGATGTATGTCTTGCCGTGATTATCTGTGGTGACAATGGGATATCATGTGCCACTTGATGTATGTTTTGGTGATCAACTTGCGGGTTTCGTGACATTGGGAACCTATGCATAGGGGTTGGCACGCGTTCTTGGCTCTCTGGTAGAAACTTTGGGGCACTCTTTATAGCACTTTTATGTTGGTTGGATGAATCTGAGATTGTGTGATGCATATCATATAATCATGCCCACGGATACTTGAGGTGACAATGGAGTATCTAGGTGACATTAGGGTTTTGGTTGATTTGTGTCTTAAGGTGTTTTTCTAGTACGAACTCTTTTATAGATCGATCCGAAAGAATAACTTTGTGGTGGTTTCATACCCGACCATAATCTCTACGTTTGTTCTCCGCTATTAGTGTCTTCCGAGTGACTCTTTGTTGCATGTTGAGGGCTTGTTATATGATCTATCTATGTTATTATTGTTGAGAGAACTTGCACTAGTGAAAGTATGAACCCTAGGCCTTGTTTCCTATCATTGCAATACCGTTTACGCTCACGTTTACCATTAGTTACCTTGCTGTTTTTATATTTTGAGATTACAAAAACCTATATCTACCATCCATATCGCACTTGTATCACCATCTCTTTGCCGAACTAGTGCACCTATACAATTTACCATTGCATTGGGCATGTTGGGGACACAAGAGACTCTTTGTTATTTGGTTGTAGGGTTGTTTGAGAGAGACCATCTTCATCCTATGCCTCCCACGGATTGATAAACCTTAGGTCATCCACTTGAGGGAAATTTGCTACTGTCCTACAAACATGTGCACTTGCAGGCCCAACAACGTCTACAAGAAGAAGGTTGTGTAGTAGACATCAAGCTCTTTTAAAGCGCCGTTGCCGGGGAGGCTAGGTAAGTGAAGGTATATCTTTAGATCTTGCAATCGAATCTTTTTGTTTCTTGTTTTAGCACTAGTATAGTTTATAAAAGAAAACTACAAAAAAATGGAATTGAGTTTGTCTCATACGTTTCATCTTTTTAATATCTTTCGTGAGTATGATGGAAAGGAAAGTTGTGCCAAATTGTTAAAAGAAGAAATCTATAAAATGTTTGGCACTAAATATGTGAATGATGAGCATGATTGCAATGTTGTTAGTATTAATTCCTTGAATATCCATGATGCTAATGATATGCAAAGCCACAAGCTTGGGGAAGCTATGTTTGATGAAGATGATATTTTTTGTCCCCCAAGCTTGGATGAGCAAATTTACTATGATGAAAGCATGCCTCCTATCTATGATGGTTATTGTGATGACACGTATGCTTTAAAGAATAATGATAACCATGAAACTTGTCATCTTGATCTTAATTTTCAATCACATGATAGTTATTTTGTTGAGTTTGCTCCCACTATTATTCATGACAAGAATTTTGCTTATGTGGAGAGTAGTAAATTTTCTATGCTTGTAGATCATGAAAACTATGCTTTAGGTTCTGGTTATATTGTTGAATTCATTCATGATGCTACTGAAAATTATTATGAGGGAGGAACATATGCTTGTAGGAATTGCAATAATATCAAGTTTCCTCTCTGTGTGCTTAAAATCTTGAAGTTATGCTTGTTTTACCTTCCTATGCAAGTTGATTCTTGTTCCCATAAGTTGTTTGCTCACAAAATCCCTATGCATAGGAGGTGGGTTAGGCTTAAATTTTCTAGTCATATTCTTCATGATGCTCTCTTTATGTTCCAATTCTTATCTTTTATGTGAGCATCATTGAAATCATAATGCCTAGCTAGGGGCGTTAAACGATAGCGCTTGTTGGGAGGCAACCCAGTTTTATTTTAGTTTCTTGCTTTTTGGTTCTGTTTAGTAATAAATAATCTATCTAGCCTCTTGTTAGATGTGGTTTTATGTTTTAATTAGTGTTTGTGCCAAGTAGAACCTTTGGGAAGACTTGGGTGAAGTCTTTATGATCATGCTGTAAAAAACAGAAACTTTAGCGCTCACGATATTAGCTAGAAATGTTTACTGGAGAGTGATATTTAGTTGATTCTTTTTGCAGATGATTACTAGACAAATTCCTCAGGTCCACCAATTTATTTTAGAATTTTTGGAGTTCCATAAGTTTGCGTTAGTTACAGATTACTACAGACTGTTCTGTTTTTGACAGATTCTGTTTTCACGGTGTTGTTTGCTTATTTTGATGAATCTATGGCTAGTAAAATAGTTTATAAACCATATATAAGTTGGAATACAGTAGGTTTAACACCAATATAAATAAATAATGAGTTCATTACAGTACCTTGAAGTGGTTTTTGTTTTCTTTAAGCTAACGGAGCTCACGAGATTTCTGTTAAGTTTTGTGTTGTGAAGTTTTCAAGTTTTGGGTAAAGATTCGATGGACTATGGAATAAGGAGTGGCAAGAGCCTAAGCTTGGGGATGCCCAAGTCACCCCAAGGTAATATTCAAGGATAACCAAGAGCCTAAGCTTGGGGATGCCCCGGAAGGCATCCCCTCTTTCGTCTTCGTTCATTGGTAACTTTACTTGGAGCTATATTTTTATTCACCACATGATATGTCTTTTGCTTGGAGCATCATTTTCTCTTGTTAGTATTTGCTTGCTGTTAGTTAGATTAGTGTTTTGCGTCTTTAGTTTCAATAAAAAAAGTCAAGGATTGCCTTTGCCATGCTTATTTTGCTAGTATACATGTTTCTGTTTGAAAACAGAAAGTTTACCGCTGTTGCAAAAATTCTCTAGAAAAGTCAGAGAGTGTTATAATGTTTAATATTTTTGAATATTGAGCTCTGATAAATTTATTACAGTGGGAATTTTAGTTCATAATTTTTGGAGTTAGGGAAGTATTGATACTCTTGCATTCTTTACAGACTATACTGTTTTGACAGATTGCTGTTATGATTGCATTGTTTGCATATGTTTGCTTGTTTAATGATTCTATTTGAGGATAGGAGTATTAAATATGCAGAGGCATTTAGTATTAAATGTTGAATAATAATGTTAGTGATTTGTTACAGTAGAAAGTGATAAGGTTTTGCATTGGTTTATACTAACCTATCTCACGAGTTCTTGTTGAGTTTGTTGTGAATGAAGCTTCTGATAAAAAGAGAAACCATGATATGAGAGGAATTAAGGAGACACAAAAGTTCAAGCTTAGGGATGCCCAAGGCACCCCAAGATAATATTCCAAGAAGTCTCAAGCATCTAAGCTTGGGGATGCCCCGGTAGGCATCCCACCTTTCTTCTTCAGCAACTATCGGTTAGTATCGGTTGAGCCTAAGTTTTTGCTTCTTCACATGAGTTGTGCTATCCTTGCAATGTAGTTTTATTTAGCTTTGCTTGATGTTTGAATAAAGTATCCATATATGAAATTATTAAATGGGAGAGTCTTCACATAGTTGCATAATTATTCGACTACTCATTGATCTTCACTCATATCTTTTGGAGTAGTTTGTTGTTGTTCTAGTGCTTCACTTATATCTTTTAGAGCACGGTGGTAGTTTTATTTTGAAGAAATATATGAACTCTCATGCTTAACTTATATTATTTTGAGAGTCTTAAATAGCATGGTAATTTTCTAAATTCTAATATGCTAAGCATACAAGATTTGTAAGGATTCTTATGAGTGTGTTGAATACTAAGAGAAGTTTGATACTTGATAATTGTTTTGAGATATGGAGGTAGTGATATTAAAGTCATGCTAGTTGCGTGATTGTGAATTTGAGAAATACTTGTGTTGAAGTTAGCAAATCCCGTAGCATGCACGTATGGTTAAAGTTGTGTAACAAATTTGAAACATGAAGTGTACAGCTTGTGCATCCTTATGAGTGGCGGTCGGGGACGAGTGATGGTCTTTTCCTACCAATCTATCCCCCTAGGAGAATGCGCGTAGTACTTGATTTTTGATGACTTCTAAATTTTTACAATAAGTATATGAGTTCTTTTGACTAATGTTGAGTCCATGGATTATACGCACTTTTACCTTTCCGCCTTTGCTAGCCTCTTGATTGCAGTGCATTGCCCTTTCTCACCTTGAGAGTTGGTGCAAACTTCGTCGGTGCATCCAAACCCCGTGATATGATACGCTCTATCACACATAAACCTCCCTATATCTTCCTCGAAACAACCACCATACCTACCTATTATGGCATTTCCATAGCCATTCCGAGATATATTGCAACGCAACTTCCACCATCATCATCATGACATACATTACTTTTGTCATATTGCCATTGCATGATCATGTAGTTGACATCGTATTTGTGGCAAAGCCACCATGCATTATTTTTCATACATGTCAATCTTGATTCATGCACCATCTCGGTACATCGCCGGAGGCATTCATATACAGTCATATCTTGTTCTAAGTTTCGGGTTGTAATCCTTATGTTGTAATCAATAGAAGTGTGGGGGTATGCGGATCATAACTCATAATAGGTGTCTACAACTTGCAAGATAGGATGCACTATTCTCCCCTAGGCTCTCCCGCTAGGCTCTCCCCCTAGGGTCTCCTGCAGGTGGCCACTCCGGCCACCCCTACTGCTGGTGGCCAATCCGGCCCCGGCGGCCACCTCCTTCCCTGCCACCTTCCACTCCGGTTGTGGCAGCCACCACCCTTTTAGCCTCTTTTTTGGAGCTGGAGTCGAGGAGATGGCCATGGATCCTCCTTCTCTCAACTTTGCAAGAGGTAAAGACTTTCAACGCTCTATGAGGGAGAAGTTTGGACATCCAGTGGTTTTCTCTCCTGGTTTTCACCAACGGGAGTTCACTTTGGTGGTTTCCTTCTGTCGCTCCCGTTTTCGGCTGGATTGTCACACGATTAGCATCACAGTTCAATCTTGCTTTGGTGGTTATCCACAAGGTTTTCGTGTTCATCATCTCAAGGACAGATCCTTCAAGTTTTCGGTTGCTTCAAAAGTTGTGGGGTTTGAGATCTATAATCATGGTCGTGTGGTTGAAAAGGATTTCGAATTAGTGTTTATTCTTTGGGGTTTCGGAGGACCCAACTGGTTGCATGAAGAACAACTTTTTTATCGTGAGGAGGAATCTTCTTGGACCTTGGTTACTACTGGTCCGCGTGCTCGAACTGTTGCCACGTCCACTAACTCCGGCGATCAACTCCGGCCATCGGTTTTTGCTCGCCTTGCGATTTTTTTGAGTTCTAGCAATAATGTGGTCTCCGACAATAATGTGGTCTCAGACAATAATGGATCTTCAATGCAGAATCTTAATACCTCAGGAGAGGTTAACGCTGCGGTTTCTCAGGGCGGCAATCAGGGTATTTCAAATGGAACGCTTACGTGCTATTCTTGTGGCCTTTTGGGCCACTTTGCCAGGGAGTGTCGAGTCCAAAAGCTACCTGGGATGTTCCCATTTCTTCGGTTTGCTACGTTTGCCAGCCCACCCCTTGAAGCTTGGAACATGGATGCGGTCCAGGATTGGTTCAAGTCGGTTGGCCTGGCCCGTGACCCTCCGGTGGTTGCCTCTTTTAGTGAGCTAGCTACGGGATCTTTTCCTAGTTTCCAGCCTCGATTGGCACTTGCCTCCTCAACTTCTCCACAGTCAGCCTCTGCTTCACCACAGTTCCCAAACTCTGCTCCTGTCACCTCCTGCTTGCCGGTGTCAGTGTGCGCCTCTGCGGCTTCTCCGATGGCCAACATTCCGATCGACCTGCGGCCTTTTGTGCCGCATGGGTTCGCCATCCAGCAGCTTGCGGGCCGCAATGGGGTGGCTCGGGTGGTGCTTCCGCATCGTCCTCGTCGACATGAAGACTGGGCTATTGCAACCATCCATCCACTCCCTGCCGATGCACCTTTCCCCAATGTAAGAGACGTCCTCGAAGAATTTATTGTCGAGCATAGGCAGTTAGGATTGAGAGACATCCAGCGTTGCCCATTTGGGGAGGCGTATGTGCGTTTGACAAGGGTTAGAGCCAGGGACAAGCTAGTTCTAGATAGCCCGCATGAATTTGGAGACGTATTCATCTCTTTTGTGAAGCATGATGAGGGAAGGAATCATAGGAGGGTGCATTTCAATAGAACAGTTTGGTTGTTGCTGACCGGAGTTCCATTTGATTTTCGAAATACTGAAGATTTGGCCTGCGCTGTCAGTAAATTCGGTCGCATGATCTCCTGGGACAAAGAGGACGATCACATGGGCCGTATTGTGGTCAAGGCTCGTGTTATGAATTTGGATATAATCCCCAAGAGCATGAGATGGTCAGAAGGAGATGAGTTTGAAGAGGATGGTTGGTCCTCTTCCATTGAAGTGCTGGCTAGTGAGCTTCTTGGTGGGGGTCCAGCAGATGAAGACCCGATTCCACCAGACAATGTGGATCCACACCCTTTGCCAGAGAATGCTGAGCCTGCTGCTGGGTTTCACAATGCTGCAATGATCAACAACAATTTAAATGCTCAGCAGGAAGAGAACTGGGAGCAAGAGGACAACTGGAATATTCCACAACAGGACAACTTGCATGCACCCATTGACGACATTCTGGATGTTGTGCAACAAGAGGAGATGGCTTGGGCAGATGGTGAGGAGTTAGTGCCTGCTTTCAGTAACAACAACCTTTCTTCAGACATGTCTTTCTCTGAAGGAGTTAATTCCAATATAGTTGTGCCACCTGTGCTTCCTGGGAATGTTATTCCCATAGATATTGAGCATATTGCTCTGCCTCCTCCTTCCAATGTGGTTGCAAATGGGCTTCAGAACATTATTCAAGCCTACCTATCTGATGAAGAAGAGCCCAATGTGTTACATGAGCAGATTCATGTTGCAGCAATTGAAGCTGTAGTTCCTCCTGTTCAAGTGCTTGCAAGTCAGCCACTTCTTTTGGATGACAATAATCCTAATGGGGGTGCAGAGGTAGCTGCTAGCTCTGAAGTTCAAATTTTGGGTCATAACTCCAATGCCCTGCAAACAATTGCTGCTATGGAAAACAGTTTGCCCCCTGTCTTGCCTCAAGGTGATCCTGTGCCAGGTTCTGAGTCTGATTTGGCTGCTGCAGTGGGTGGTTCTTCTGACCAGGTTTTTCAGTCAAGTCCTTCTCACATTAACTCTTTCAGAGGAGGGTTGGAGCCTGTCACCAGCTTTGAGAATCTTCAGTCAGGTCTGCAAGGTAAATGGGTAAATCAAATTAATGAGCATTTCAGCATGGCACCCTCCCTTCTAGGTTTGAAATGTATTCAGCTTGCTGCAACTGCTAATAGTGATACTCTTCTATCTGAAGAAGGTCTCTTGTTGTGGAAGAAGCACTTTCAAGAACAGTCTGTGGATAAGCAAAGCTCATTTTCTGCCAACATTCCTGTAAGTTGGTTTAATTTCATTGTCCACCTTCTGTTGACTCCTGATAAGTTTGACTGGACTGTGAATATTCTTAAGTCTGGGATGTGGGAACTTTTCTCTGTTGTTGAGAACATGGAGCAAGCTATATTGTTTCATATACCTGCTAAATGCCCTGCTTCACATGCTCCTATTTATCAGGCCATTGCCCTGGAGGAACAGCTTGCAAATGATAAGGGCAAGGAGAATGTTGAGGTGGCTTCCAACATGCAAGATTTGGAGTCCCAAGCTCTTCTGCAGCCTTTTGGCACTAACAACCTCAGGAAGAGAAGGAGTGGTAAAACCCCCTTAGTGGAAACGGAGGTAAGGAGGAGTGACAGAATTAAAAAAGTGAATGATGGATATAAAAGAAACTCCTGCTCAAATACTAGTTGTCTACCTTGTCATGCTATTCCTCCTATCATTCAAAATTCAGTTGTAAGAAATATCACTGCCTCTTTCTGTAATGTTGCTGAGGGGGAGCTGGAGGACAAGCTGGCCAAGAAGCCAAGAAGAAAGCTTGAGGAGAACTTGGTCAAGGTGCCCTTGGCCACTGGACAGGATAACACACCAGCATCTTCATGATGATTTACAGACTTCTTTGGACTAGTGATTGGGGGGGGGGGGGTAGTTTGGGTGGAGCTTCATGTGCTCTTTTGGACAATCCTTAGTGTTGTAATTCTAGAGTGCTGGTTCTTTAAGCAACTCTTTGCTCTGGAGATTTTCTATCTCAATGGCACCTCTATGATGTATGCTACTTGGATGTATTGCTAGTTTTTTCATATGCTCTGGTTCAGACTATCTGCAAATATTTTATCCATTTTAATTATGTGTCAAGTGCTGGTGCTTGACCTCTGGGGTAGTTCACTTCTTTGTCTCCATGAATAAGACAAATAGAAGTTGGAACATTCTGAACTGCAACATTAGAGGGATGAATTCTCAGGATAAATGGCTGGCTTTAAGGCAGAAAATTGATGAGAGTGACTGCAATATTCTGTGCTTACAAGAAACTAAGAGAGAAAACTTTGATGCTGCTTACATAAAAAATTTCTGTCCCAATAGAATCAATAAGTTTGCTTTCCTTCCTTCTGTTGGAGCTTCAGGGGGTCTCCTAGTGGCTTGGAATGGCTCTCTCTTTACTAGAGAAGTAATTTCTCAAAACAGATTTTCACTCTCCATCCAGTTCACAAGTTTGCTCTCCAATCAGTCATGGCTTCTCACCAATATTTATGGTCCTTGTGACCCACAGGACAAAATTGAGTTCATTGAGTGGTTTTTGAACATTCATATGCCTGATGATGTAGATTGGATTCTTATGGGAGATTTCAATTTCATGAGGGCCCCATCAGACAGAAATAGACCTGGTGGAGATGTTAATGAGATGCTCATGTTCAATGAAGCAATTAGTAATCAAGGTTTAGTGGAGCTACCTTTGCATGGAAGGAAATTTAGCTGGAGAAATATGCAGCAAAATCCTCTGCTGGTTAAACTTGGTTGGTTCTTCACTTAAGCTTCTTGGATGACAACATTCCCAAACACTATGGTGCTACCTCTTGCAAAACCAATTTCAGACCATTTGCCATGTGTAATCAAAGTTGGTACCTCAATTCCCAAAGCAGAAGTCTTTAGATTTGAGAACTATTGGTTGCAAGACTCGGACTTCAAACAGGTGGTTCATGCTGCTTGGAATATTCCAGTTGGGAACCTTGATTCACCAAATGTTTGAATGCAAAGTTTAAAAATTTAAGGAGAGCTTTGAAGTTGTGGGCGGATCTCTAGCTTGTCTGAAAGCCCAAATTGCTAAAATCAATGAACTCATTTTTCTTTGGGACTTTTTGAGGAGTTTAGAGCTTTGGACACTTATGAATGGAATTGTAGGATTCTCCTCAAAGAACATCTTCTAGTTCTTTTGAGGAACCAAAAGATTTATTGGAAGCAGAGGGGAAAAATTAAAGGGGTAAAGTTTGGGGATGGAAATACCAAATTCTTTCATACCAAGGCCGCTATCAATCACAGGCATAATCATATTGTTGTCCTGCAAAATGAGGATCAAGTTGACATATCTGATCATGCTGGGAAAGCTGCTATTCTATGGGATACATATAAGAAAAGAATGGGGACTTCTCACAAAACTTCCATGCATTTTGACTTGGAGTCATTGTTTCAACAGAGACAGAATCCCACACTTTTTGAGTCCTTGGAACTGCCTTTTTCTGAGGAAGAAATCAATGATGTTGTAAAATAATTACCTATGGATAAATCACCTGCTCCTGATGGCTTCAATAATGAGTTTTTTAAAGCTTGTTGGGACATAATTAAAGGAGATGTGCGCAAATTCATTTCCAGCTTCCATGCTGGACAAATCTCTTCGGAAAGTTTGAACACCTCATTCATAACTCTTATTCCAAAAGAAATTCTCCTCTCACAGCAAATGATTACAGGCCAATCTCCCTCCTTAATTGTTGTCTCAAGCTAGTCACTAAACTATTGGCAAACAGGTTACAGAAAGTCATCTTAAAGCTGGTCCACATTAATCAATATGGCTTCCTCAAAGAGAGATCTATCCATGACTGCTTGAGATGGGCTTATGAATATTTGCATCAATGCCATAAATCAAAGGAAGAGATTATTGTGTTGAAATTGGACTTTGAAAAAGCTTTTGACACCATTGAACATCAGGCAATTCTGGATATTTTAAAAGCTAAAGGCTTTGGAGATAGATGGATTAACTGGATCAAAATGCTGTTCACTTCTGCCTCTTCTGCCATCTTTGCGTAATGGTGTGCACAGTAAAAATTCTATTGCCTGAGAGGTGTGAGACAAGGAGACCCTCTGTCACCACTTCTCTTTGTGCTTGCTGCAGATCTTCTTCAGTCAGTCCTCAACAAGGCCATGCAAATGGGTTTGCTTTCTTCACCACTGCAAGTGAACTCTTGCCCTGATTTCCCAATAGTGCAATATGCATATGACACTTTGGTCCTCCTTCAAGCAGATGCCAAACAACTTCACTGCCTCAAGGTCCGCCTCAATTCTTTTCTTTGATGCTCTTTGGATTGAAAGTTAATTACTCTAAATCTAGCCTCATCCCACTCAATGTACCTGAAGAGAAAGTTGAAATTTTGACTAATACTTTCCATTGTAAAAGGGAATTCTTTCCCATCCAATATTTGGGTGCACCTCTGGGTATTTATAAACCAACTGTTGAGCAATGTTTACCTATGGTCACAAGACTACGTAAGAAGCTTATGGGCCTATCATCTTTTTTGACCATGGCTGGAAGACTTTTGTTGGTAAAATCTGTGCTTAACTCTTTGCTGATTTACCTTATGGGATGTCTTGAGGTACCTGTCACCATTAAAGCTCAAGCTATTAAACTGTTGAGGCACTGCCTCTGGAGTGGCCCTGATTTGTAGGATCATAGGCCTGCCATGGTGGCTTGGAGTACTGTCTGTAGGCCAAAGGACCAAGGAGGATTGGGAGTGATGGATATCTTTTTCCAAAACAAAGCTCTGCTGCTCAAGAATCTGCACAAGTTTTATAACAAACACAACATTCCATGGGTTAACTTGATCTGGGAAGCACATTACAGTGCTGATTCACTGCCTGGCAACAATTGGATAGGTTCTTTCTGGTGGAAAGCTAATCTTAAGCTCATTGACAATTTCAAATCCATGGCCAGATGCCACATTGGAGATGGCAAAAGTGCCTTTTTCTGGTCTGACCTTTGGCACTCAGCTTGCATGCAAGACATGTTCCCTCATCTCTTTTCTTGTGTGAATAATAGGAACTCCACTGTGTATACCATTATTCACACTGAATTTCTGGAGGATCTCTTTCACTTACCATTGACAGTGGAAGCATTCCAAGAATTTGAAGCAATGGAAGACATTTGTATAGCTTTGAGGGGTTCTGAATATCTGGAATGTACTGATACCTGGAGCTATATTTGGGGAAGTGATCAATTCTCAGTTGCAAAGGCATATAAACTGATGATGGGAGTTAAAATAGTGCCACAACAATTTAACTGGATCTGGAATAGCTCTTGTCAACCCAATCACAAGGTGTTCTTTTGGAGATTACTACATGACAGACTCAATACCAGGAATCTCCTTCGAAGGAAAACTTTTCACTTGGACAATTAAATTGTGTTGTAAACAATTGCCAGCAGGAGGAAACACTTCAACACCTCTTTTGGACATGTCCTTTTGCTGCACAGTGTTGGGATATGATTTGTCCCACTAGGCTGGCCAATGCGTCAGTTCTTGAGGCTTTTGCTGATCTAAAACTAAACCTTCATGTGCCTTTCTTCATGGAAATCATCATCCTGGCTTCATGGGCCATCTGGATCACTAGGAACAATCTCATTTTTCAAGACATTCAACCAAGCATTCAAGGATGGAAAGGCATCTTCTTGGAGGAACTCAATTTGCTAAGATTCAGAATTAAGAAGAGCTATGCTAGAGCTTTCTGTCTCTGGCTTGACAACCTTGTCCTGTAATCTTTTGTTTTTTAGTAGCTGTTAGCTGGTAGCTTCTTTTTCTCTTTCTTTCTTTCTTTCTTTCTTTCTGTCTTCTTGTTTCTTGGCTTATCTCAAGCCTTTTTGTATTGCTGGATCTCTTTGCTGTTATAATTTAAAAATTGCAGTGGGGTTTTGCCCTACTGTGTATAGTAAAAAAAATCAATAGAAGTGTGATGATAATCATTATTAGAGCATTGCCCAAATAAAAAAAAGAAAGGCCAAAAAAAGAAAGGCCCAAACAAAAGAGAAAGGCCAAAAAAAGGCCCCAAAAAAAGGGCAATGCTACTATCTCTTTTTCCACACTTGTGCTTCAAAGTAGCACCATGTTCTTCATGTAGTGAGTCTCATATATTATGCTTCAAAGTAGCACCTTGTTCTTCATGTAGTGAGTCTCATATATTGTGCTTCAAAGTAGCACCATGTTTTTCATATAGTGAGTCTCATAAGTTGTCTGGTTCATACTAGTGGGATTTTTTCATTATAGAACTTGGCTTGTATATTCCTACGATAGGCTTCCTCAAATGCCCTAGGTCTTCATGAGCAAGCAAGTTGGATGCACACCCACTAGTTTTCTTTTGTTGAGCATTCATAGCTCTAGTGCATCTGTTGCATGGCAATCCCTACTCCTCATGTTGACATCAATTGATGGGCATCTCCATAGCACGTTGATTATCCTCGTCAATGTGAGACTTTTTTTGTCTTCTCCACACAATCCCCATCATCATATTCTATTCCACCCATAGTGCTATATCCATGGCTCACGCTCATGTATTGCATGAAGGTTGAAAAAGTTTGAGATTATTTAAGTATGAAACAATTGCTTGGCTTCTCATCGGGGGTATAGAAGTTGGGAACATCTTTGTGTGACGAAAATGAAGCATAGCCTAACTATATGATTTTGTAGGGATGAACTTTCTTTTGCCATGCTATTTTGAGAAGACATGATTGCTTTGATTAGTATGCTTGAAGTATTACTATTTCTTTTATCAATATGAACTTTTATTTTGTATTCATTCGGATCTGAATATTCATATCACAAGTAAGAAGAATTACATTGAAATTATGCCAACTAGCATTCCACATAAAAAATTATCTTTCTTATCATTTACCTACTCGAGGACGAGTAGGAATTAAGCTTGGGGATGCTTGATACGTCTCCAACGTATCTATAATTTTTGATTCCTACATGCTATATTATCTACTGTTTTAGGCAATATTGGGCTTTATTATCCACTTTTATATTATTTTTGGGACTAACCTATTAACCGGAGGCCCAGCCCAGATTTGTTGTTTTATGCCTATTTCACTGTTCGAGGAAAAGGAATATCAGACGGAGTCAAAACGGAACGAAATCAACTCGAGAAGTTATTTTTGCAAGGAAACCCACCTGATGGACTTGGACCCCACGTCAGAAGATACGGGAGGTGCTCACGAGGGTGGGGGCGCGCCCACCCCCCTGGGCGGGCCCCCCTACCTCGTGGGGCTCCCGTAGCTCCACCGACGTACCCCCTGCACCCATATATACCGTCGTACCCTAAAACTTCCAGAACAGAAGATAGATCGGGAGTTCCGCCGCCGCAAGCCTCCAGAGCCACCAAAAACCAATTTGGACCCCTTTCCGGTACCCTGCCGGAGGGGGGATCCATCTTCGGTGGCCATCTTCATCATCCCGGCGCTCTCCATGACGAGGAGGGAGTAGTTCACCCTCGAGGCTGAGGGTATGTACCAGTAGCTATGTGTTTGATCTCTCTCTCGTGTTCTCTCTCGTGTTCCCTCTATGGCACGATCTTGATGTATCCCGAGCTTTGCTATTGTAGTTGGATCTTATGATGTTTCTCCCCCTCTACTCTCTTGTGATGAATTGAGTTTCCCTTTTGAAGTTATCTTATCGGATTGAGTCTTTATGAGAACACTTGATGTATGTCTTGCCGTGATTATCTGTGGTGACAATGGGATATCATGTGCCACTTGATGTATGTTTTGGTGATCAACTTGCGGGTTTCGTGACATTGGGAACCTATGCATAGGGGTTGGCACGCATTCTTGACTCTCCAGTAGAAACTTTGGGGCACTCTTTGTAGCACTTTTATGTTGGTTGAATGAATCTGAGATTGTGTGATGCATATCATATAATCATGCCCATGGATACTTGAGGTGATAATGGAGTATTTAGGTGATATTAGGGTTTTGGTTGATTTGTGTCTTAAGGTGTTATTCTAGTACGAACTCTTTTATAGATCGATCCGAAAGAATAACTTTGTGGTGGTTTCGTACCCGACCATAATCTCTATGTTTGTTCTCCGCTATTAGTGTCTTCGGAGTGACTCTTGTTGCATGTTCAGGGCTTGTTATATGATCTACCTATGTTATTATTGTTGAGAGAACTTGCACTAGTGAAAGTATGAACCCTAGGCCTTGTTTCCTATCATTGCAATACCGTTTACGCTCACGTTTACCATTAGTTACCTTGCTGTTTTTATATTTTCATATTACAAAACCCTATATCTACCATCCATATCGCACTTGTATCACCATCTCTTCGTGAACTAGTGCACCTATACAATTTACCATTGTATTGGGTGTGTTGGGGACACAAGAGACTCTTTGTTATTTGGTTGCAGGGTTGTTTGAGAGAGACCATCTTCATCCTACGCCTCCCACGGATTGATAAACCTTAGGTCATCCACTTGAGGGAAATTTGCTACTGTCCTACAAACCTGTGCACTTGCAGGCCCAACAACATCTACAAGAATAAGGTTGTGTAGTAGACATCACCATGCTCTGCAGGAACAAGCTCTTTGACCTCCATGCACCAGTCGCTACCTGCCTCCCTCACAACTTCTCCATTAATGGGTTAATTAAAGCACCTGGACGGAGGGCGTTTGCTTGTGATCCCATGGCAACATTTGCTTTGTTCGTGTTTTCAACTCGTATTCCGGCCTAATTTAAATTGCCACATAGGGCAACGGATAATACAACCACAAATAAAATGGTGACGGATAATACGACGACAAATTTACAATGGCACATATAATAATTGTCTTACATATTCCGAATAATTTAAAATGCCACATGCGGCAAAGCCCGGAAGACACGGGGGTAAGAGAAGAAGGAAATCGCAGACAACGGTCTGGATCGCTACTGTCTCTACTCATCGATGGATCACTGGGAGACAACATCCTCCAGCTCCTCCTTCAATTCCTCATGACTTTGCTTGAAAGAATCCACGGATTCCTCCACCTCCTGCTCGCGCTTGATCCGGAGCTTTCTCAAGTCACCCATCAATTCCTTGACGACCACTGTCAGCGTCATCCCCGAGGCGCTGCTCTGGTCATGCAACATCTTCGAGCTGGCGGTCTCCTCCTCCTTCTCGGCGAGCGCCTTGAGGAGCTTCGCATTGTCACCCATGAGTTGCTCGATGAGGCCGGTTGCCTTGTCAACCGAGGCATCGCTGATCTCGAGCAGCTTCGTCAAGCCGCCGACCAGCTCATGCCGCTTAATGAGGCCAGCGAGAATGTCCTCGTCGCTGGCCAAGGACTTCGACAATGCCAGCTCGTTGCAATCGCCGATGCGGCGAGTGTGCTTGTGAGAGCCCACGCGTGCCCGTGAGAGCTTGTTCGAGGGCTCCGCGGCGCGCAGGGACATCTCTGCTGCGGCTGCCGCTTTGCGGCGGGGACCTCTCTTGTGGTTCCGGGGCTCTGGTCTTTGCTGCCTGGTTACATGTCCACCTGAAACTCCTCCTACGGTCATGGCGGAACGACTTGACAGGAAAGACCAGTTTCGTTGGTGATGACGAGAGGAACTGTGAACTAATTTTTGAGTGGGTAGTTTTTATAGCCCAGTGCTAAGTGTGAACCCATATTAGTTTGATCAGTGTGAACACATTAGTTTGATCTGTGTGCACAAATTTGCAATTACTTATTGCATTGTAATCTGCAATGTGACGAGAAACAAAGTAAAAATTTATTGATGGTTCTAGGCCTACAAAGCCCTGTTTCTGTTCTTCTGCCTCATCGCAAACAGTTCTTTTGGATCAACCATATGCCATGCATCGGAGGCCCGAAACATGGACCCTTGTGTCTCGGATGTATGTGTATGTGTCTGCCCACTATGACACACGGTCATGATATCACCATCGTGTCCTATGGATGCGCCGTCGCGTCTCCCACGGGGTGCCAGAAGGTTGACCACGTGGTTGCTTGCCGTGGCGTCCCTGCGCGTGCTCTGCTGTCTGCATTACGACTTCTCGATGCTCATTGTAGTCTGGATTAACTACTTTAACCTTCATTGCATGAACACCAATCATGTACTTTGCGAGGTAATCTTGAGTGAACTGCTTCGGGAACCACTGTGAACAAAAAAGATTCAGACATTGTTGTCTAACAACTCATTATGGGCAGTAAAAAGAGAAGGTTGCAGAGTTTGTAGTTACCATTCTACAGCTCACCGTTGTGTTGGATAGAGCACAAACAAATAATTTGCTAGGCACCATTCATATCTTTTTGCTAATAATCCTGATCAGTTTCCTCACTTGATGCTTCTTCATGAATATCTCATTGCCCCTGTCAGATTCAGGGTTCCGCAGACCCTTGAGAGATTCGAACTCTGTGGTGCGTATGAAGAACCCTCTCTTCTCAGTCTGCCCGCTCAACGATCCCATGGCCTAGCTCGACGAACCCAAAGAACAAGAGACACGGGGGTTTATCCTGGTTCGGGCCACCTTGCAGTGTAATACCCTACTCCATCTTTGTGGTGGATTGCCTCGAGGGGCTGAGGATGAACTAGTATAGTGGAGGAACAGCCTCAGGAGGCGAGGTGTTCTTTGGCTCAATGAGCTGGTGAGGTTGTTAGGGTGGAATGGACCCCCCCCCCCTGATCTGGTCATGGCTAAGTCCTATTTATAGTGGCCTTGGTCCTCTTCCCAAATGTAGGCGGGAAGCGATCCCACAACGGCCAAATTTGAAGGGAGACGGCTAGTAGAAGCTATCCTAACAAAAGTAGTCTTTGCCTGCAAAAGGCTCTGGTGGTGACACTGCAGTGAGCTCCGCGATGGCCTCTATCCTGCCATCCTGGCGGTCTTGGTCTCGTTGCACCGGAGTGGAAACCTTTGCTTGATTCCTCAGGACTCCGCGCCCGCGCTTGCCTCCTTAGCACCAAAGAGGAAACTGGTACACTGCGCCCGCTGGCACCCGCCTGGCCTTGGTCGTCATGGCTCACGTCATGTGAACCTCGCGAGGTGCGGCCTGCATAGATATCTCTGCTCCTCGGGAGCCAGCCTACTGAGGCTGCCCCCAGGGAGGTCTTGGTGTCATCCACCTCGCGAGGCTTGGCCCCTCGCGAGGGTCTTGAGTTATTCCTATCGAACTTGGGCCGTACCGGGCCGTCGATGGAGCCACACCACGGGCCGCAGGCAGGAAAGTCTAGGAACCCCCATTCCAAGGACGTTGATAGTAGCCCCCGGGCCCAAGGCGCGCTCGAACTTGGCTTCGGGGCGAAGCCAAAGGGCAAGTGCGGAGCGCTGCGGGCCCCAACCGCCTGCGGCCTCGGTTGACGCGTAGCGATTGATGTGACGTGGGCGCCTCCACTTCCCCTTGCTGCCTCAGCAAAATGTTCGACTTGACGAGACTCTACTGCATGCAGAGAAAAACCATCATTATGTGTGATCATGGAGGCCGGCAGTTGGCCTCCTTCCGGCTATAAATGAGGAGAGGGGCAAAGCCCCTCGCTCATCTCTGTCTCCTCGCAGCCCGCTCCTTCTTCCTGCTCCACGCCTCGCCGTCTTGCCGCAGCTCCCATGGCGCCAACGAAGAGGTTCTCAGCCGTGGAGAAGGGGAAGGCTCACCAAGAGGGGCCCGCCTTGCCACCGCCCAAGAGGGGGCGGGGCCGCCCCCGCAAGCACGCCGCGTCTCCTGCTGTGGCTCCTCGGGGGCGCGGGCGTGCTCCTTCGGGGACCGGCGTCGTCCTCGGCGGCCGCAGCGGTGTTTCCTCTCGCGGCGGGGGCCCCTCGAAGAGGGGCAGCCCTTGCACCGAGGGGAGGCGCGCCATGGTCGCCCGGCCTCCTCGGCAGCGCTTCCATTAAGCAGAG
The DNA here is from genome assembly GCA_021605145.1 of Aegilops bicornis. NCBI lineage: Eukaryota > Viridiplantae > Streptophyta > Magnoliopsida > Poales > Poaceae > Aegilops > Aegilops bicornis. Next base: position 338,402,090 of record CM038672.1, on the reverse strand, counting down.
GTGCTCCCGGAGTTCGTCATGTGGTCAGAGAGGCCGACTGGCACCTGGCTCCAGCTCCCGCGCTCCTTTGTCAGCGAGATGCCAGCCACGGGTCTCGACGGCTTCTGGTTGCAAGCCGACGGCTGCTGCAGCAAGGCCTCGTGGGCCGCGGTGGAGGCTTACACCGCCGGCAACATGGTCCTGGCCCGCGGCTGGCAGATGTTCGCCCGCGCGCATGGCCTGAGCAGGAGGTGCACCCTCCACTTCAAGTATGATGGCGTCGCGACCATCTATGTGAGGGTGTTGGGGGAAGATGGTCGCAATGCAGGTGCTACCCCGAGGACAACGGCGGCGATGACGAGCTTGGCCTTGACGATGGCCGCGACGATGCTGAGGGCGAGCTTGCTCTTTGTGACGGCCGTGGCTCGTCCAGCGGCAGTGGCTCCTCCTCCAGCGAGAGCACCAGCAGCGGCGGCTACGACTAGCGGTCATATCGCTGGGCTCGCTTCGAGGATGGTGGCGGGTCGTCCCATCTCCACGCTCCCGTGAAGCGCGAAGAAGGCTCAGGCTGAGTCCGGGAGGCCCTTGGTGACTGGCCTCGTGCTGCTGCGGTCGCGCGGGCCGCTTTTGTTTAATCTTTCCTTTCTTCCTGCACTTGAAAAAAGTAGGGGGCCCCGCAGGGGCGTCTAATGAACCATGGTACTTATGCCACTATGCTATGTTTATTGTTCTTGTGTTACGCCATGGTGTTCGTGCTCTATGTAGGTACATAGGAGTAACTTAGCTCGATACACTCGGGGTGGCTTCCCGCGTTGTGAGGGCGTGCCCCTTTGGTATCTGGTGAGGCCTCCTTCCTACCGATTCTGGCGCCGATGGCCTCGTGAGGCGTCATAAAGCTGCAAGTTATGTTAGAAAATCGGTTGGGCGTCTTGTTCTTCCTCGTGTGAGCCCTCAGGCATGGGCCAATTGTGGCTTGATGCACCGTGTCGTGGTACCCAGAGGGCCCGGACTTAAGAGGGTGCGCAAATCCTGGTCTCATCCGAGGGTGCATTGCGAAGATCAAGGAAGCTGAAGCTCTGGTGCGACAGGGTTTTGGTGAGGTGTGTTCGTGGCGTGGGCTAGCCCAGCACACACACGCACCTGCCCAACCCCTGCACGAGGCGAGCGAGGGAGAGCGACGGGCAACTGCCGTTCTCCCTGCCACAAGGCGAAGAAGCAAGAGAAGTAAAGGGAGAAAACCCAACTAAACACTCGAGATACGCCAGAGCTCCAAATTCCACTAAAAGGTTGCAAACCAGCTACAGAAAGCAAATGAACAGCCGCGTCCGGCACCTAGTCTATTCTTCTCACCAGCGCGGAGCTAAGTGCTTCCACTAGGACGTGGGAGGGAGCCCCCGAGGCCGGACGGCAGCACTCTGGAGATCCGGGGCGTGTACAGCCCCACTCATTATTACGTGAGAGTGTCACGGGCGGAGACCTTCATAGGCACTGAACCTTGCTTCATGCGTAGAACTTCCGGAGGTGCTAGATGTTCCAGGCGTTCTGGGTGGGGATCCCGTCTTGCGTCTCCAGGCACACGGCGCCAGGCCTGGAGACACGGGCGACCCTAAATGGGCCCTCCCACATGGGTGAAAGCTTATGCAACACTTCCCTGGAGAGCACCCGCCGTAGGACGAGATCACCCACCTCGAGTGTCTTGGAGCGGATGATGTGGCAGTGGTACCGCCGCAGTGCCTGCTGGTACCTTGCCGCTTGGAGCGAGGCTTGACGACGGTGTTCCTCCCCCATCACGAGATCCATCCCCCGCGTGGCGTCCTGGCGTGCCTCATCAAATGCCAAGACCCGCGCGGAGCGATGCCTGTCCTCATGTGGAAGAACCGCTTCAGCTCTGTAGGCGAGGAAGAATGGAGTTTCTCCGGTCGGCTTGGTCGCGGTGGTGCGGATGGACCAGAACACGGACTGGAGCTCGTCCAGCCAGCCCCTGCCGTAGGCTTCGAGCTTCTTCTTGAAAGTCCTTGCTTTGACGCCCCTCAGGACCTCTGCGTTTGCGCGCTCGGCTTGCCCATTGCTCCTAGGGTGTGCCACTGAGGCGTAGCATATCTACGTTCCAAGATTAACACAATATGTTTTGAAAAGGCTGTTGGTGAACTGCGAGCCGTTTTCGATGATGATGCGATTAGGGACTCCGAACTGGCTCACGAGGCCCTTGATGAACTTGACCACCGAGCCGGCCGGATGGTACGGACTGGCTCGACCTTCCCCCACTTGGTGAATTTGTCAATGGCGACGTGGAGGTAGCGGTAGCCCCAGGGCACTCGAGCGAAAGGTCCCAAGATGTCCAGCCCCCAGACCGCAAACGGCCACGAGAGTGGGATAGTCTGGAGGCCCTGAGCAGGCTGGTTGATTTGCTTGGCATGGAACTAGCAGGCTTCACAGGATCTCACCAGCTCGGTTGCGTCGTTGAGTGCCGTGCGCCAGTAGAATCTGTCGGATTTCGGGTTCCGGCAAAACACTCAAGGTTCGAACACTGGGGTGTGCCCGAAGATATCTCCCTCTAGCTCGCTCACTCACCACGATCTCAAAGCTCAGGATGTCGAACCCGAAGAACAAGGGACACAAGAGTTTATACTGGTTCGGGCCACCGATGTGGTGTAATACCCTACTCTAGTGTTGTTTGGTGGATTGCCTTGTAGGCTGAGGATGAACAAGTACAAGGGAAGAACAGCCTCCTGAGGAGAGATGTTCTTGAGCTCAGTGAGCTTGTGTGGTTGAGGATGATCTGAATGATCCTTCCCTTGCTAAGGTTGTGGCCAGTCCTATTTATAGAGGCCCGGGTCCTCTCCCCAAATATTAGACGGGAAGGGATCCCACAACGGCCAATTTGAAGGGGGACAGCTAGTACAAGCTACCCTGACGAAAGATGGTCTTCGTCTGCCAAAGGCTCTGGAGGTGACGCCGCCGTGGGCTCCGCGATGACCTCCGTCCTGCTGGTCTTGGTCTTGTTGCACCAATAGGAAACCTTTGCCTGATGCCTCGGGACTCCTCGCCTGCGCTTGCCCCTTTAGCACCAAAGAGGCAACGGGTACTCTGCGCCCGCTGGCGCCCGCCTGGCCTTGGTCGTCATGGCACACATCACTGAAACCTCACGAGGTGCCCCTCGCCTTTATCTCTCTGCTCCTCGCGAGCCAGCCTAGTGAGGTCTCCCCTGAGGAGGTCATGTGTCATCCGCCTCGCGAGGCTTGGCCCCTCGCGAGGGTCTTGAGTGCCTGCTGGTGAAGGTGGGTCGTACCAGGCCGCTGCAGGAGCCATGCCGTGAGCCGCAGGCAGGCAAGTCTAGGGACCCTCGTTCCCAGAACGCCGACAGTAGCCCCCGGGCCCAAGGTGCGCTCGAACTTGGCTTCGAGGCGAAGCGAAAGGGCAAGTGCGGAGCGCCGCGGGCCCCAATAGCCTGCGGCCTTGATTGATGCATGGCGACTGACGGGACGTGGGCGTCTCCGCTTCCCCATGCAGCCTTGATATCCGCCTGCTAGGCGGCCACCTCGACCAACACAGTTATTCCTTCGTCGCTGGCGACGCGCTCCCCCAACTCTTCCGCCTCCTCGAAACAACAGCCCCTTCTTCCAATCTGACGTGAGATCTGTCCTCTCCATAGCCATGGCGCCGAGCCGACCGAAGAAGGGGAAGAAGAAGCTCCAGTCCTCAGCCGAACCACCCCCGGCATTCGAGCCGGCTGTCGGCGGTCGCTGGTGCTCAACCAGGAAGCCATGGGCAAGGTCCGCCCAGCTCTCCCCGCCGACTTCAGCGAATGAGGGAAGATGGTGGCCTGGCCCGTATCTTGCGCCTCCATTGACTGGGCAGCCACTGAGGTCCACATTCTCCTTGACGCCCTATGGGCCAGCTTGATTCCCCATTTCTCCTCCTTCTTCAACGATGTGCTTTCCCATTGTCATATCCATATGCTGCACTTAGATCTCCAATCCATCGTCCTCCTTGTTGTCTTCGCCTTTGTCCACGAGGCTATGGTGGGCATTGCTCCCTCTGTGGCCTTACTTCTCCATTTCTTCTCGCTGCACCTGGCCGACCCTCGGCAGTGCTCAGGGTGTCTGAGCTTCCAGGCCGTGGCCGCAATGGCCGGCTCGGGGATGGACTTCGAGCTCTCGCCGTCTACGAGCAAGTTCCGGCAGCGGTGGCTATTCGTGGATGTCGACGTGCTCAGCCCTCTACTCTCGCTCCCGTCGGCACCCGCCGTTCCCAGTTATGGCTGGGGCCACGAGAGGCTCGCCGACCCGCATCATGCCTACATCTAGCTCCGGTTGAAGAGGCTAAAGGATCTAGGTTTGACCGTGCCCATGGTGGTGAAGGAGTTCATTCGGCACCGTGTTGCCCTGCTCCATCGCCATTCTCGACCAATGTGGACTTTGTCCGGTAGCAAGGACCGCATGAGGCTTCACGAGTCCGGGCTTCCTCTTGAGGCGCAACAAACTATGCTCGAGATCCTGACGGGCGACCCGTCGCCACCCGACATGCTGGAGGAAGGTTGCCTCTTGTACTTCTGCTTGAACAAGGTGGATTTCCCGAGGCAGATGCCCCCTTTCGACGAATGGGGACTAAATCCGTCCGGTCTTGAAGGGCCTCGCGAGAACCCGGTCTCCGTGGCTCCCTTGCCCGACACCGGCGCGGCGACATCCTCGGAAGTGGGCGCAGGGGGGTAACCATCGCCGGCCGCTGGCGACGCGGCTGCCGAAGGATCGGCGCTGCTTGGGGCTCCCGGAGGGCCAACCCATGTCTCCATGGAGAGTCGTCCTGATGAAGCGGCCGGAGGGGTGTCACAGCCTGATGCTCCCGACACCACAGCCCCCAAGGCTCCGGCGGGTAGCCGCAAGACGGAGGCCAAGGTCTCCAGCAGTGTGGCACCCCTGAGGTCACCTCCTAAGGAGCTTCCCCAGCTGAGCCCGGGGCTGGCGATCGTACCCCGGGCTTCGGCCGGCTCCGGCTGAACTTCAACGCGCTCCGGAAGAAGAAAGGGTCTCCAAGCTGCACCGGTGATGCCTTCTGGCCATTGAAACAGATAAAATACATCGCCGTAGACGAGTGAGTACCTTATCTTTGTAGTTTCTCGAGTGTCGCTTCCCTTCCTGATTGTGGCTCCCCAGGGACCCTTCTACTGAGGCAGAGAAATCTCACGAGAAGCAACCTCCTCCAGCCTCAAGTCCCCTGCTGGCCTTGAGCGCCTCAAGCCAGCCTGCCGCAAGGTCAGCCGGAGACGCAAGCGCGCTAGCCTTGTGCCTCGAGCCTGCGTTCTTGCCATCTCTCCCTCGTTGCCTTGCTTGGGGCACGGTAGGCGTGCCAAGGGCTCCTCCTTTGGTTATCGACCATGGCTGGGTGGCAAGAGCCCCGTCCTCTCCTTCTGGTGACGAGCCGCTCCTCCCAAGTGCTCTCTCCAGGGCCCGAGGGGCGTCTGGCAGGGCACTAGCCCCCTACCCCTGCTGGGAGGAGGCGAGCCCCCTCGGGCATCTTCAACGAGTTCCGGCACGAGGGACGGGCCTGGTCATGCGTTTGAGCTCGTGCGCAAGCGGGGTGCTGTCCGCCACGAGGTCTGCCGGGAGGCGGTGGGTGCGTTGAGACGGCTTGGGGAAGAACTCGTGGACGTCGACGCCCGCCTTGAAGTTGAGGGTCTCCGGCTGATGGACGAATGGCAAGAGCTGAAGGTGGCCATCAACCTTGGGCGCCTCCAGCGCGAGCACGCCAACGCGAAGGCCTAGGCCTCCCTTGAAACCTCGCGCAAGGACAGTGCCCAGGCCTTGGAGGATGCCAGGGAGGCCGACCTCCGTCGCGATGCCACTGAGAAGCGTAGGCAGGAGCTCCTGGCCCTGAATGCCTCCCTGGAGCAGCAAGTGGAGGCGCGCAGGGCTGCCTTGGCATCGATGAAGGGGGCGCCATCTGATGAGGATGATATCTTCAGGCACGAGGAAGCGCTGATGCTGGAGGCTACGGAGCGCAGCCTCGAGCTTGAGCGGTTGGAGACGAGGGAGCGTCAGGTCGCCGAAGCGGAAGATGCTGCCAGCGCGCGGGAGGCCAGGACCCAGGAGGAAGTTGCTCGCAGAGTAGCTGAGGCTCGTGCTGATCTTGCTAATAGGTATGATCTGAAGATGTAGCTCGTGGAGGCCGAATCTGAGGGTAGGACTACCGCCCTAAGGATAGGGTTGGCTGAGGCGGAGTAGCGTGAGAAGCCCGCAGCAGCTGCCTTGATCTCCGTGCAAGCCGACCTAGCCTCCGCACGTGCTGAGCTGCTCCCGCTTTAGCAGTGGGTTACCAGCGCCGAGTCCTTCGTGCAGCAGAGCAGGGAAAAGGTGCTTTGCCGGCAGACGCTACTGCACGAGCATGTTCCCATGCTTCAGGACCTCAGGACGAGGGCCAATCAGGTGCTAGGTACCATCTGTGATGAGCACGCCCCTCACCCCCACGCCGAGGATTATGCTAGCCATCTTCGCTTCTTCACCGACGTCTTGACGCGCCTGGAGAATCGGGCCGGGAGGGCTCGCGATCTTGTGGACGAAAAGAGCCGAGGCCTCCTCGGGCGCGCATTCTCCCGCGTCTTCAGCCATCTCCTGAACACCAATCCTGACTTTGACTTTGACGACGACATTGCCCCAGTGCCTGAGGTCATCCGGGACAACCTAGCGCGCTGGGTGGACAACAATGTGGATGCTCTTGTTAGGGCCTTTGCTTCTGATGATGATGTAGTGGTGGTCATGGTGGATGAGGGCGACGTGGTTTGATGACGGTGAAGATAGCACTAGCGATAGCGCCAGCAGCCTATCCGGGAGTGACTCGGGAGACTCGGCGAGCGATATGTCCGACTGAGCCCGTTCTCCTTTATTCTGAACCTGCACACAAAAGGTTGGGCACGACCCCTGACAATGTAACAGCGTTTTAGGGAGGGGGAGCCCCTCATGTATACAAACTACCATTTTACTCCTTCGTCTAGGCTTAAAACGCGCTCTTGTGTGCTTGCGAGCTTGCTGTCGTAACTTACTTTGGTCCAGTCGGGCTTCAAACTAATTTGGCAGTTGCGGATGTGCATTTCTTCTAAGGGGAGCCCCTTGCGAGCTCGCGAGGTTTTGGTTTCCTGAGGGGTCCGCTAGTCCACCCGAGAGGGCCTCGCGAGAAGCGAACGCCAGTGATGGCGAGATGCGCGCATAGCGCGTGTATGCCGCTGCCAGCCCCCGCTCGCGAGGTTTTCGGAAGGGGGCAGATAGCGGACACAAATCTCAAAACAAAGCACGAATCCAGAAACTCACGAAATTAACACGAACAAGAAAGGATGCCCCGCACGGTTGCCAATGGAAATACAACTTCAAATTCGAAATCAAAGGCTGCAAATTTGAGCTATATAAAAGAGGTCAAAAGCAAATGCCGCGTCCGGCACCTAGCTAGTCTTCTTTTCTTCCCACCAGCGCGGAGCTAAATGCTTTCACTGGCTGTGAGCATAGTCATTGGGGGATAGTGTAGACGGCCAGCGCGGAGCATGGTGCTTCCACTAGGACGTGGGAGGGAGCCCCCGAGGCCCGAGGGTGGCACTCCGGAGACTCCGGGGCGTGTACAGCCCCACTCATTATTACGTGAGAGTGTCACGAGCGGAGACCTTCACAGGCGTGAGCCTTGCTTCATATCGCCAAACGAGGGCCCCGCCTTGCGCCACCCTCGACCACCGTTGGGGCGTCCGGAAACCAGGACGATGCCAAGGGGCAAAGGGGATGCTAGCGGCACCCTTGGTGACGACGGGCCCTCTGCTGGGGGAAGGCTCGCCAGTGCCTCCCCGACAGAGGACCTACCTCCGGGGGACGCCTTGCTCTGTGCGATGTGAGGAGGGGCCTTGCTCCTGGCTCCTCCCACGAGGCCCCTAGTACGCTTCCGCTGGTGGAAAGGAGGCTGCCGTGTTGGAGCCGTCATCCACCGCTGTGACCTAATCTACTTGTGACCCATGGTTAGAGTAAGCCTGCTCCTGAGAGATTAGCGGTACCCTGCAGCTGTTGCCACCGACAGGGTCGGTGAGGCTCTCGGGCGGCTCCTTGAAGGCTTCAACTTCAAGCGTCTCCTCTTCCCAACCCGGCTCGAGGAACGAGCCGGGGTCAACCTCCGGCATGTACTCCCGGTCCATCATGCGGGGCACATAGGCCTCCGGAGCCGTTGTCCCGGAAACTCCGCCGAAGTGCCCCACGCTCCATGCCATCGGTCCCAGCGCGCCGCCCCGAGGATGGAAGGCGGCATCCCTATGGGGCCGAAGGGGCTACGTTCGCGACTGCGCCCACCGGGGAAGGCACAGGTGCTGCTGGGTGCCCGGCTCAACTGGCCGCGTCACTGCCGATGAACCCTCCTGGTGCGCCTGGGAGCACGCGGGCGTGGCAAGACCCACAGTGTGATCTTGGCACAACTTGAGGCGTAGGCAGGGAGCAGAAAGGCGGCGTACACCTGGTCGCGACATCCAATAACTCAGCGACGCGCTCCAGCAACACATCACGGCCGCTCTCTGCTAGTCAGCACCGCTGCAGCTCCCGCGCCACTATTAGTGCGGCCCTCATGTTTGCTTGCTCCCGTCGGGTGTGCGGCGCTGTCACCGTAGCATAGCTCAAGGCCCTTACGGCAGCCCGCGCGCGCTGCAGGGTAGGGCTGGAAGGCGTCAGACCGCGCCGCCCGCGCGCCCTCGGCTTTCGGCGGCCGCGCGTGCCGCTTGGAGCGTGGAGTTAAGGTCTTCTTGGGCGGACGATACCGCCCGGACTGGCCAAGCTGCCTAGTGGTCAGCGTTGGCCCTCAGGTCGCCGGACATCAGCACCGTGGGATGTTGATGGGCATATCGATGGAAGAGAGGCTTCGGCGCACCCCTACCTGGCACGCCAAATGTCGGATTTCGGGTTCCGTCAAAACCCTCAAGGTTCGAACACTGTGGTGCGCCCAAAGATCTCTCCCTCCCTCTAGCTCGCTCACTCACCACGATCTCAAAGCTAAGCACGTCAAACACAAAGAACAAGGGACACAAGAGTTTATACTGGTTCAGGCCACCGATGTGGTGTAATACCCTACTCCAGTGTGGTGTGGTGGATTGCCTTGTAGGCTGAGGATGAATAAGTACGAGGGAAGAATAGCCTCCTGAGGAGAGGTGTTCTTGAGCTCGGTGAGTTTGTGTGGTTGAGCATGATCTGAATGATCCGTCCCTTGCTCAGGTGGTGGCTAGTCCTATTTATAGAGGCCTGGATCCTCTCCCCAAATATTAGGTGGGAAGGGATCCCACAACGGCCAATTTGAAGTGGGACAGCTAGTACAAGCTACCCTGGAAAAAGGTGGTCTTCGCCTGCCAAAGGCTCTGGTGATGACGCCGTCATGGGCTCCACGATGACCTCTATCCTGCTGTCCTGCTGGTCTTGGTCTTGTTGCACCAATATGGAAACATTTGCCTGATGCCTCGGGACTCCTCGCCTGCGCTTGCCCCTTTAGCACCAAGGAGGCAACGGGTACTCTGCGCCCGCGGGCGCCGCCTTGCCTTGGTCGTCATGGCTCACGTCACGGGAATCTCACGAGGTGCCCCTCGCCTTGATCTCTCCGCTCCTCGCGAGCCATCCTACTGAGGCCGCCCCTGAGGAGGTCTTGTGTCATCCGCCTCACGAGGCTTGGCCCCTCGTGAGGGTCTTGAGTGCTTGCTGGTGAAGGTGGGTCGTACCAGGCCGCTGCAGGAGCCACTCCGTGGGCCGTAGGCAGGCAAGTCTGGGGACCCCCGTTGCCAAAACGCCGACAGAATCCGCAGCAGAACGCCTTGCCCACCAAGGTGCGCGATGACGAGTGATGTCCACAGTCCCCTCCATGTATGTAGGCTAATAGCTCGCACCCCTTCTCCCTGGAGATGCATCGCAAAGAAACATTGTTCGGTCATTTTCGGTATAGCTTACCGTCCTGAATGCAGTAGGTTGTGGCCTGCCGAGCCACGCGCTCCCCATCTTCCTCCTTCTCCGGCAGGGCTCCCTGCAGCCAGTACGCCTTGAGTTCTTTGGTCCAGCACCCCTCCTGAGGCTCGAGCGCGAGGAGCAGTCACGCTCCTTAGGTCGGGTCGCAGGCGGGGGCTCTCGAGGTTGGTGGCGGGGGGAGCTCGTCCTGAAGCAGTGCCGGCTCTACAGCCGGAGGGGCCGCTGAAGGCTTGAAGACCCGTTCGTCGAAGACACCGGGCTCCTGGGGCATGCGCCTGGACACCCCCTTGGCGATATCGTCGGCTTCCTTATTCGTGCCGCGGGGCACATGCTGCAGCTCGAGGCCCAAGAATTGCTTCTCCATTTTGCGTACCTCCGTGAGGTATGCCTCCATATGCTCGTCCTTTGGCTCGTATACTATGTTGGAGAAGTTAACGTGGAGCTGGGAGTCGCCCCTGATGGTGAGGCGCTTCACTCCCAAGGCCGCCGCAGCCTTGAGACTGGCGATCAATCCTTCGTACTCTGCGATGTTATTGGAGACCTTCTTGCCTCGCTGGAAGCAGAGCTGCACGACATAGTAGAGCTTGTCCTGGGTGGGCGAGATGAAAACGGCTCCAGCCCCCGCACACTAACGTGCGAAGGTGCCATCAAAGTGCATGACCCAGCCATCCGATCCAGCCGTCTGGCGCTTCGCTTCCTAGCGAGACGGACCGGCCCTCGCCTGCTTCGGGCCCCGGAGCGTCAGTCAACTCCGCCACAAAGTCGGCAAGCGCGGCACCCTTGATGACCCTGGTGGTGTTGAACTTCAGCTCGAATGCCTGCAATTTGATGTTCCACTCGGCGACCCTCCCACAGCATTGGGGCTCTGGATCACCCTCTCCAGCGGGTAATCTGAGACGACCTTATTGGGGGGGCCTTGGAAGTAGTAGCGCAGCTTGCGCGAGGCAATGAGGAGCGCGAGTAGAAGCTTCTGCAGCATGGGGTAGCGTGCCCACGCGTCACGCAGTATGGTACTGACGAAGTACACCGGGTGCTCGATGAGGGCGGAAGCGTTGGTGGACTCCGAGGCCTCCCGAGACTGGGACGCCTCCTGAGGCTGGGGGACCTTAGGAGCTTGGTTGCCTGTTGGGTCGTGTGGCAGGTCCTTGGCCTAGCGCTCCTCCCGGACGGCCACCAGCGCTGCACTGGCTGAGTGGGGTGTGGCGGCCAGGTAAAGCACTAGGGGCTCGATGGGACGCGGCGCCACCATCACTGGTGGGCTTCTGAGGTATCTCTTGAGGCCTTGAAATGCGCGTTGGCCTCCGGAGTCCACTCGAACGGGCCCTTCTTTTTCATCAGCTTGAAGAATGGGAGGGAGCGCTCCCCCAGTGTCACGCCCAATATGCGATACTATCCTAAAGAGACTCGAAGGTCCCACCAAGGATAGAACCGCATATTGATACACTTTTGCAAGGTGGATATCATTACATCAACATTACATAATAGATGGGGATACATACAAAAGGCATACAATGCCACACGAATACAACATCATCTTACATAAGAGCTCCATCCGCCATTTAATGAAACACAAGCGTAAACTCAAACGACATCCACCCTGCTAGCCCAGGCTGCCGACCTGGAACCTATCCCCTGATCGAAGAAGAAGCAGAAGGAGAACTCCAAAACAAGCAAACACCGCTCTCACGTCATGATCATCGCATAACCTGTACCTGCAACTGTTGTTCTGTGAGCCATCAGGACTCAGCAATCCCATTACAATGGGTATCAAGACTAGCAAAGCTTAATGGGAAAAGTAAGGGGTAAAGTGGTGAGGTTCCAGCAGCGACTAAGCATGTATGGCGGCTAACTTACGCAAATAAGAGCGAGAAGAGAAGCAAAGCAAGTGGTCGTCAACTAGTAATGATCAAGAAGTGATCCTGTACTCCTACTTACGTCAAACATAACCCAAGAACCGTGTTCTCCTCTCGAAGAACCCCGAAAAGATACACTCACGGTTATGCAGACGGTTGGTGTATTTTAGAAGGGTTTACTTCAAGTTTACTACAACCGGATATTAACAAATTCCCATCTGCCACATAAACGCGAACACGGCTCTTGAAAGTTTAAACCCTGCAGGGGTGTCCCAACTTAGCCCATGATAAGCTCTCGCGATCAACGAAGGATATTCCTTCTCCCGGGAAGACCCGATCAGTCTCGGAATCCCAGTTACAAGACATTCCGACAATGGTAAAACAAGACCAGCAAAGCCGCCCGGATGTGCCGACAAATCCCAATAGGAGCTGCACATATCTCGTTCTCAGGGCACACTGGATGAGCAAGACGTCGGGTTGGCATAGACCGTGATTGCCCAGGGGGCGCCGGACATCGCTTCGGTTTGGACCAGCACTCGAGGAGCACCGCCCGGGGCTAAAATAAAGATGACCCTCGGGCTCCGAAACCCAAGGGAAAAAAGGGCATAGGTGAGGCAAATGGTAAAACCAATGTTGGGCCTTGCTGGAAGAGTTTTATTCAAAGCGAACTGTCAAGGGGGTCCCATAAACCACCCAACCGCGTTAGGGACACAAAATCCGGGAACATAATACCGATATGAGGAAACTAGGGCGACAAGAGTGGAACAAAACACCAGGCATAAGGCCGAGCCTTCCACCCTTTACCAAGTATATAGATGCATTAATAATATAAGAGATATTGTGATATCCCAACATAAACATAATCCAACATGGAGCAAACTTCATCTTCACCTGCAACTAGCAACGCTATAAGAGGGGCTGAGCAAATGCGGTAACATAGCCAAACAACGTTTGCTAGGAAGGGTGTCAAAGGTTAGAGGTTCATGGCAATTTGGGAGGCTTGATAAGCAAGTGGTAGGTGACGCGGCATAGCGATAGAACGAAGCAACTAGCATAGCAATGATAGTAATGAGATCCAAGGTGACGGTCATCTTGCCTGAAATCCCGCAAGGAAGAAGAACGAGTCCATGAAGAAGACGAACGGAAGTAGTTGAACGAATCCTCACAATTGCAACATTACCGGAACTAAGAAGCAACACCGGAAAGAAACAAACAACATGGTAAATGCACAAGCATAAACATGGCATGATGCATGCATAAGTATGATGCATGTCCGGTTTAAAGAGGCATGGCATGGCAAAATGCAACAAACAATACTACAAGTTAAGTGGAGCTCAATATGCCACGAGTTTGATATTGACAAAACACCACATCAATTATTTAGTTCTCTCTTGGTTATGTACCCAACAATATTAAATATTATTAAAGATGGCAAGGGGTGAAGCATATGAAAACTACCTATCTAGGCAAGTTTAAATGAGGCCGGAGCAACGAACAACAATTCCGGAAAATCCCCAAGTGCATATTTCGAATTTGCTACTGTTCTGCCCTAAACACAATGTTAATGTTGTTCAACAGCAAAATAAAGTGTACCATGTTAAACTAGGCATTTTTCCACCCCATTTACATATAAAGTTTATTAAATTTGGAGCTACGGTTATTTAGTTATGAAATAAATCATTTTTACATGGCATTTGAGCAAATTTAAACAAACAACAAGTTTAAGCATTTTAACATGGATGAAAGTGGCATAATGTGAAACTAGAGGAAATTCTAAGCATTTTACATATATAAAACATTTTAATATGATGCACAGCCTGTGAATTATTATATGCATGAACATGAGGGTTTTTCTGTAAAACTGCAGTCTCTGGATAAAGTCTAAATCGCTGGACAGGAAAAAACACGCATGGACGAATCTGGAGGGGCTGGGGGAGCTCACCCATGGGTTTGGCCCAGTAGGTGCAGCGGCGGGCCTGGGTGTGCAGTGTGTTAGAGCTGGGCTTGGGGATGCGCTGGAGAGGCCCAGACAGCAGGGCGACGGGTCAACGATGCGGGCGAGCGCTCTGCTTGACCAAGTGAAGCAGGAAGCAGCGGCGGCATGGGACTTGCAGGTCGGCGCGCGAGCCGGCAAGGAGTCCGACGACGGGTGGCGGATCCAGGTAGTGGGAAACGGCGGGGATGGATGGATCCACCTCAGATCCGGCAAGGCAGGGATCCATAACGCGAACGAGGCTCCTCCTGTTCGTCCTGAAGACAGAGAGAGACCGCGAGGTTAGGGAGAAGGAAGAACCACGGAAGAAGGAGAGGGAGGCGAGAGGGGCTGCAGAAGGGCCTGCCTTGGAGCACTGGTGCTCGGCGACGAGCATCAGAGAGGCAGGAGGCCTTGGGCGGTTCAGGGCGTGGTCAACACGAGCAGCGCCTGGCCCCGAAATCGACGAAGCGGGCAAAGGATGGAGCTGCAAAGCCATGGCACGGGGTTGCTCCTATGGACAGAGAAATTGAGAACAGAGAGAGGTGTGAGGCGATGGAAGAGACGGGGCTTCAGCGAAGAAGGGAACGGGGAAGGGAGTAGGGGCACGGCCTGGTGGTCGAGGACGCTAGCGGCGGCGTGCTCCGGCGAGGGACTTGGCCGGCGAGGAGGGATCGAGAGGAGGAGGAGGTTGGCTGGTTGGGAATTCGGTGGAAGGCGCTGGTTGGGTGGATCGGGAAGGAGGATGCTTCGGCTTGTTGTGGTTGGGAGGCGGCGCAAATCGAGGGAGATGGTTGGATGGTGGCTGGTTGGACCGGGTGGGGATCCCGAGGGAGATGGTAGAGAGTGGCGGCGGCGGGGAATGGGACAAGGGGAGAATTTTTAGGGTTGTCCAAAATAGACTAGGGGCAGACTATATATATGAAAAAGGAGAGGAGTTTGGATCATCCGATTATAATAGAACGGTTGAGAATAAAATACTTCGGGAGTCCAAACAAATAAACGAAGATATTTTAGGGATGTTTGGGGTTGATCCGGACCCATCGGTCACGATAGCCTGGTTCGGGTTCGGAGCAGTTTCAGATGCGCACGCGAGGGGTATGTGCACTGTGCAGAGAGGCTAGGCGGTCAGACAAGAGGGACTCGAAAACCCTAATTGATCTCGAAACGGTCAATGAAGGCAAGGGAGGACGCGGCAACTACGAACAGATGCAAGCTTTATGAAAACATGCAGATGCAATGCACATGATGCTATGAGATGAAATGCATGACATGAAAAAAAATGCAAAACAAAAGACAAAACCCAACCACGGAGGAAATAATATATCGCATCTCCGAAAAAGGCAAGAGTTGGAGTTACGAATATGGAAAGTTGTATTCGGGGCGTTACAACACTCCACCACTACGAGAGGATCTCGTCCCGAGATCTAGGATGGCGCCGGAGAGAAAATGGAAGAGGAAGAGGAGGTAAAACTAAGTTGCTTCTTCGACCAATGATTGAAACCAAAGAACCTTGAGAGGTTGAAACGTTGAAAGAAAGACGTAACAGAGTTGAACACAATTGAGAGCACTGCGGTAGAAAATAGAAACAAGGAACACCATGTGAACCTTGGAGGTTGCAAAGCTATGAATGACGAGTACAATGGACAAGAAGGAATTGGAACCACTCTGGTTGAAACGACATAAGCAAGGAACAAGGCAAGATCAAATTCGAACAACACTCCGGTTGAAAAGAGATGCAAGACTTGATAAGATGAAAAGAACTTGAAGAGATGACACCATACTCTGATTAAATGGATAAGCATGAAAAGAACACGATCCTCACAATTTGAGATGATGAGTGAAGAGAGCAACAACACAATGCCTCCGGAAGAAAGAATAGAAGATAGATCAATGGAATAACAGAATGGAGTAGAAAATGCCAACTTCTGCCACAAATGAGCTTGCAAAGCACCCTTCCAAGAAGGTTAGAACGGAGTTGTTGGAAAACCAACAACGAAAAGAACAAGCTTGTAGTGGGCTTATGGAAACATCTCAACACTTGAGGTGAAATTCCGCCACTAACGAAAAACAATTGCACCACAATAGCAACATTCCTTAGGGAAGGCTCTAGGTGAAACATGACACAAGATGACTCCAACTAAGAGATTGGTGGATTTAAAATATATCATTCTTGACAACAATATGAATCATGAAATTCAAACTCAAATTGTCAAGAATGACATAACACCACCTCAAATGATAAGGTAGAACGAATTGCACTTCGAAATGCAAGAAGAAGAATACTTGAACTCCTCAAAACAAAACATGTGTTGAACACCATGTTTATTTTTAAAGTATATCTTGGCGGGTCATAACTTCAAGAGTAATCTTGAAGAACAAATCGAGAATGAAAGGAATCCTTGACGAACCATCATGTAGAGCCTCCATGAAGAACTCCGGTAATAAAAGGATGATAAAAAGAAAGAGAAGTTGAAGACACAAGGTGAAGCCTTGTAATAATTTAGGTGGAGCTTCGCGATGAGATAATGCCGAAAACTTGGAACTCCAGAAAAGAAAAGATGGAGCATCTCGAACCGAGAAATGTGACATGATGACAATGATGGAAAGAAGAAACTAGATCACTTGGATGAAACAATAATAATAATTACGTTATGCGTATCCTTCACCAATTTAATTGATGATAAGCAATGGATTTGGCATACTACTTTTTCTTCTTGAGGGATTAAGGATAGCGATAGCGCAAACTTGAGAAGGTATTGATGGAACCACCGGTGGAATTTGGAAACAACGAATGAATTAATATGATAACGAAGGAAGTGAAATCTTGAACGAACCACCATAAGAATTGAAAATGAACGTAGCAAAGGCAGAATTCACCGGGAAGAATTGGAAAACGAATGAAGATACTTGAGGGTATTTAGATACAAGAGAATGAAGAGATCATGAACTGATTAGAGGATATTTGAACGATTCACCGGTAAAATTTGGAGAACGTTAGCTACACGCTGAGAATGAAGAATTATGACATGATGGCCTTTGGAGGAAAGAAATGGAAACAACTCCTGAAATGCTCCGGATGGGTGAAAAGAATCCCCACAATCGAAAACAATTATGAGAGGATGGCATCAAACTTGAACTATGCATCTTTGGAAGAACGGGTAAGGATTTAAGAGGAACTCTTCTTCGGTCTTCACATGCTGAGAATGTCGAGGAGAAACACCACCAAATTGTTGAGAAACTCCGGAAGGATTAAAAGAGGAAAGGTTGAGCCAGAGATGAAAAGAATTTGAAAGCGGCCTAGGAGAAGGCATGTGACTGATGAAAATTCATTCTTACGTCAAACTTCAAAAAGAATTTGGGAATAGCTCCTGATAATTAGAAGAGTTAGGTAAGATCCTGGGAAAAGACATATGGGTTAGGGCCCACTCGAAAGAAACATCATTGAAGGATTGATTGAAATAAATATTGCAGCGGTAGAATTCAATAGCTTGAATGAGAGAAAAACCTTGGAGTAACTCGAACGGATTAAGAATGGAAACATGATTCTTCTGAGATATCTTGAGCACTCCGGATAAGAATAGAGAGAGGTGAACAATTAAGAGGTGCACCGACATGGAAAACATTTGAAACGAGGAAAAGGATATGATGAACACTGAAAGCTTGAGTTAAATCCATCGGAAAAGAATACGAGAATGAAGAATGATGAACTTGGAGCTGTTGAGCATCTTCATGAGGGATCACTGGATCAGAACATTGATTGAAAAGAGTGAAGAGACTTCACATGAATAAATGGATACTTGATTAAAATATATAAGTACTTGCAGAAAAGGGTGGGAGGGCGGGAAAACAAAGACAACTTGGGACGGATGAAACAAACAGCGTTGAGAAAACTTAGAATTGATCTCTCAAATGTTGAAATGATCGGATCCACTTGAAGAGAAGCACGCTGGTTGGGAAAAGAATTAACATGATGACCTCGATGATCAAGAAGGATTAGTATTCACATAGCAATATGAGAAAACCATTTAGGAAAGGTATGGATCCAACATTTGACTTCGAAGCAACTCGAATACCACAAATAAAACCAAACAAAGGATTTGGCTTGCAGAATAAGCCGGAACAAATACATATGATAGAGATTTACCCAATCCCATATCATGCATCTGTCGGAAAGATATTCTAGGAGCTACTTGAATTCCCACCTATAAACTCCCGAAACTTTCTGGTTGTGCAATCTGGTGTTGGGGATCTGAGGGACACAAAATATATCACCCAAACTAACAATACCTAGATCCAAATTTGTATCCATCCGTCAACACATAACCAAGAAAACTCCGAAATCGTGTACCTCAACCTTGAAAAGCATCCGTTATACGAGCTATGGCAATACTCCCGAACTCCCCAAGATCTTGGGTGGCGCCGAGGTTATCTCACCAACAACTGCATAAAAGAGATTTTCGATGTCGGCAAAACTCAGGTATTCCAGAACTGCAACGATAAAATTGTGACGGCAACACCTCGGAGCTCAACTACCTGGGACACTGCCACAACCCCTAAATGTCAGGAGGCACCAAGAACAATGTTCTCGTCACGAGACTATCGGAACGATCCCAAGATACCCGCCTGATCCTAAAAAAATTCATGAAATTTGAGGAGAGGAAAGCAAAAACATCTACGTCAGGAGGCCTCACCAGAGCGACGAAGGGACTGAGGAGTAAAAATAATCCTACTCTCGAATATATATAATCCTAAGACTCAAAATAGTTTACTTCTAGACTCAACAACGGCCAACAATCAAGGGGGCTCCTATGGTCGGTCGAGGCTCTGATACCAACTTGTCACGCCCAATATGCGATACTATCCTAAAGAGACTCGAAGGTCCCACCAAGGATAGAACCGCATATTATATGCTTTTGCAAGGTGGATATCGTTACATCAACATTACATAATAGATGGGGATACATACAAAAGGCATACAATGCCACACGAATACAACATCATCTTACATAAGAGCACCATCCGCCTACGGATGAAACACAAACAGAAACTCAAACGACATCCACCCTGCTAGCCTAGGCTGTCGACCTGAAACCTATCCCCTGATCAAAGAAGAGCAGAAGGAGAACTCCAAAACAAGCAAACATCGCTCTCACATCATGATCATCGCATAACATGTACCTGCAACTGTTGTTGTAGTAATCTGTGAGCCATGAGGACTCAGCAATCCCATTACAATGGGTATCAAGACTAGCAAAGCTTAAGGGGAAAAGGAAGGGGTAAAGTGGTGAGGTTGCAACAGCGACTAAGCATGTATGGTGGCTAACTTACGCAAATAAGATCGAGAAGAGAAGCAAAGCAAGCGGTCGTCAACTAGTAATGATCAAGAAGTGATCCTGAACTCTAACTTACGTCAAACACAACCCAAGAACCGTGTTCTCCTCTCGAAGAACCCCGAAAAGAGACACTCACGGTTACGCACATGGTTGGTGTATTTTAGAAGGGTTTACTTCAAGTTTACTACAACCGGATATTAACAAATTCCCATCTGCCACATAACCGCGGGCACGGCTCTCGAAAATTTAAACCCTTCAGGGGTGTCCTGACTTAGCCCTTGATAAGCTCCCGCGATCAACGAAGGATATTCCTTCTCCCGGGAAGACCCGATCAGTCTCAGAATCCCAGTTACAAGACATTTCGACAATGGTAAAACAAGACCAGCAAAGCCGCCCGGAGGATGATCCAAGTTATCTCTCTATCCTCCCGGGGAAAACCCTAAGCGAAGCATTAAGCAGCGGCGGCATGGGACTTGCAGGTCGGCGCGCGAGCCAGCAAGGAACTCCGGCGACGGGTGGCGGATCCGGGTAGCGGGAAACGACGGGTGGATCCACCTTGGATCCGGCAAGGCAGGGATCCATGGCGCGAACGAGGCTCCTCCTGTTCGTCCTAAAGACAGAGAGAGACCGCGAGGTTAGGGAGAAGGAAGAACCAGGGAAGAAGGAGAGGGAGGCGACGAGGAGCTGCAGAAGGGCCTGCCTTGCAGCACTGGTGCTCGGGCGACGAGCATCGTGGAGGCAGGAGGCCTCGCATGTTCAGGCGTGGTCAACACGAGCAGCGCCGCTGGCCCTGAAACTGACAAAGCGGGTGGCGACAGGAGCTGCAAAGCCATGGCACGGGGTTGCTCCTGTGGACAGAGAAATTGAGAACAGAGAGAGGTGTGAGGCGATGGAAGAGAGGGGGCTTTAGCGAAGAAGGGAACGGGGAAGGGACTAGGGGCACGGCCTGGTGGTCGAGGACGCTAGCGGGGGCGTGCTCCAGCGAGGGACTTGGCCGGCGAGGAGGGATCGAGAGGAGGAGGAGGTTGGCTGGTTGGGAGATCGGTGGAAGGCGCTGGTTGGGTGGATCGGGAAGGAGGATGCTTCGGCTTGTTGTGGTTGGGCGGCGGCGCAAATCGAGGGAGATGGTCGGATGGTGGCTGGTTGGATCAGGAGGGGATCCCGAGGGAGATGGTAGAGAGTGGCGGCGGCGGGGAATGGGACAAGGGGAGAATTTTTAGGGTTGTCCAAAATAGACTAGGGGCAGACTATATATATGAAAAAGGAGAGGAGTTTGGATCATCCGATTATAATCGAACGGTTGAGAATAAAATACTTCGGGAGTCCAAACAAATAAACGAAGATATTTTAGGGATGTTTGGGGTTGATCCGGACCCATCGGTCACGACAGCCTGGTTCGGGTTCGGAGCAGTTTCAGATGCGCACGCGAGCGGTATGTGCACTGTGCAGAGAGGCTAGGCGGTCAGACAAGAGGGACTCGAAAACCCTGATTGATCTCGAAACGGTCAATGAAGTCAAGGGAGGACGCGGCAACTACGAACGGATGCAAGCTTTATGAAAACATGCAGATGCAATGCACATGATGCTATGAGATGAAATGCATGACATGAACAAAATGCAAAAGAAAAGACAAAAACCCAACCACGGAGGAAATAATATATCGCATCTCCGAAAAAGGCAAGAGTTGGAGTTACGAATATGGAAAGTTGTATCCGGGGCGTTACACCCAGCTTGGAGATGAAGCGCCCCAGTGAAGTCACGCAGCCTGCAAGATTTTGCATTTCCTTGAGAGTCTGTGGCGGGCTCATCTCTTCTATCGCCTTGACCTTCTCTGGGTTTGCCTCGATTCCCCTGTGCGACGCAAGGAAACCCAACAACATACAGGAGGGGAAGCCGAACACACATTTCTCCGGGTTGAGCCGCAGGTCCACCTTGCGCAGGCTCCCAAAAGTTTCCTCTAGATCCTGGATGAGGGACCTCGCCCCCGAAATTTCACCACGATGTCGTCGACGTAGGCCTCAGCGTTCCTTCCCAGTTGCTAGCCCAGAGCGATGTGCATCAGCCGCTGGAAGGTCGCCCCAGCGTTACGCAGTCCGAACGGCATGCAGGTGTAGCAGTACACCCCACACTCGGCGGTGGAGTCAACGATCTGGTGGTAGCCCGAGAAGGCATCTAGGAAGCACAGAAGGTCGCACTCAGCGGTGGATTCAACGATCTGATCAATATGTAGAAGCAGGAACGGGTCTTGAGGGCAGGCCTTGTTGAGGTTGGTGAAGTCGACGCACATGTGTTCCTTCGCACCTTTCTTAGGCACGACGGCCGAGTTCCCCAGCCACTCCGGGTACCGCACCTCACGGATGGCTCCAGCTTCTTGCAGTTTGTGGGTCTCTTTGACGATGAAGGACTGCTTCTCCGTGGACTGCCGCCGCCCCTTCTGCTTCACCGGACGCACGTTAGGGCACACCCTCAGGTCATGCTCGATAACCCCCCTCGGGACCCCAACTAGCTGCTTGGGCTCCCAGGCAAACACCTCCATATTTGCGTGCAGGAAGTTCACCAATGCCTCTTCTTGGTCTAGGGCGAGGTATGCGCCTATGGCGAAGTGGCTCCTGAGGCCCCTCCCTCATCGACCGGTACCTTCTTCATCTTAGCCCGATCCTGAGAGAACAACTCCTTCTTCTACACTGGCACAACCCCCCGGGCATCGGGAGCTGTTTCCTTAATCGGGCGCGCTGCCGCTGCGGCCCTGAAGGCAATCTTAAGGGCCGTCAGGGCCTCCTTGGTGCCCCTGGCCACGGTGAGGACGCCGTTGCTCCCCGGCATCTTCATGATTTTGTATGCGGGATGAGTCGCCACCATGAACTTGGCCAGGGTTGGGTAGCCGAGGATGGTGTTGTGCGGGAGGCCGTTGCAAGCAATGTCGAAGTCGATAAGCTTGGTGCGGTAGTTGTTGCGGGTGCCGAAGGTGACAGGGAGACAGATCTGCCCTAGGGGGCTGGTGGAACCGTTGCCAACCCTGGAGAAGGGCTTGGTGGGGCAGAGCCGGCCGTGCGGCACGTGGAGCAAGCCGAAAGCTTCCATAGAGAGCATGCTGAGGCCGGCCCCGCCGTTGATGAGGGTCTTGGCAACCGCCACGTTGCAGATGGTGGGCGTGCAGAGCGTCAGGAGTGCGCCTGAGCTTGAAGTGGTCTCCGAATGGTCCCCTGAGTTGAAGGTGAGGTCGGCCTTGGGCGCCACCCATCCCGGAGGAGCTCCCTGCTACACACGGGCGATGCCCATTTGGCGGAGGAACTGCTTGACGTGGAGATCCAAGGGCGGCGCCTGCGAACCACCAAGGTGGGCTGGAACGGTGAGGGGCGCTGGTGCTGCAAAGCGCGCGATGAAGAGATCGCGTAGTTCCTCCCAGGAGGCCATAGAGGATCCCAGCAGGTTGAGCAGCCAAAAGCGTGGCACGCCAGCGAGGGCCATGGGGAACCAGTTGCCCATGACATTGTCGTCGCCTCCGGCTACCCGAATGGCCTCCTCGTACACCTGTGGGAAGGCTGCTGGATCCGCCACGCCAACATAGCGAGGTGGCATCTCCAAATTGAACTTGTGCGGGCACCGCACCTGCTGCAAGGCGGGGGCGAATGCCCTGAGCCCCACGGCGCCTCCGTGCGCGCCCGTCGGCCCGGACGGAGGAGCGGCGCTCGCCATGAGAGTTGAACGGGGGAGCGAAGCGGGTGGAGCAGATAGGGAGGCGAAGCTTCGACGCACCCCTACCTGGCGTGCCAAATGTCGGATTCAGGGTTCCGCAGACCCTTGAGAGGTTCAAATTCCAGGGTGCATACGAAGAACACTCTCTTCTCAGTCTGCCCGCTCGATGATCCCACGGCCTAGCTCGACGAACCCAAAGAACAAGAGACACGGGGGCTTATCCTAGTTCGGGCCACCTTGCGGTGTAATACCCTACTCCAGTTTTGCGGTGGACTGCCTCGAGGGGTTGAGGATCAACTAGTACAGTGGGGGGAACAGCCTCAGGAGGCGAGGTGTTCTTGGGCTCAATGAGTTGGTGAGGTGGTCAGGGTGGAATGGATCTCCCCTCCCCCCCGATCTGGTGGTGGCTATGTTCTATTTATAGTGGCCTTGGTCCTCTTCCCAAATGTAGGCGGGAAGGGATTCCACAACGGCCAAATTTGAAGGGAGACAACTTGTACAAGCTATCTTGACAAAAGTAGTCTTCGCTTGCAAAAGGCTCTGGTGGTGACGCTGAAGTGGGCTTCGCGATGACCTCCGTCCTGCCGTCCTGGCGGTCTTGGTCTCATTGCACCGGAGTGGAAACCTTTGCTTAACTCCTCGGGACTCCGCGCCTGCGCTTGCCTCCTTAGAACCAAAGAGGAAACTGGTACACTACGCCCACTGGCGCCCGCCTCGCCTTGGTTGTCATGGCTCACATCATGTGAACCTCGCGAGGTGCGCCCTACATAGATATCTCTGCTCCTTGGGAGCCAGCCTAGTGAGGCTGACCCCAGGGAGATCTTGGTGTCGTCCACCTCACGAGGGTCTTGAGTTATTGCTGCCAAAGCTGGGCCATACCGGGTCGTCGATGGAGCCACGCCACGGGCCGCAGGCAGGCAAGTCTGGGCACCCCCGTTCCCAGGACGCCGACAGCCCCATACGCAAAAAGGGTGGATGCATGGATCCTTGCCAAGGGCATATGTACCTACAAGCAACAAGTCAGTATTAGAAGCTAACAAGTGTCCAGGCCTGGATCTATATGCACTACATTATGGAACGATGGGGGGAGTACAAGCCGAGGGATGAAGCTAACCTTGGCGAAAACGGTGGCCACTCCCGTTGTTGCCCTGCATAAGTATTGGAAAGGCATGATAAGTACGGCAACCTTAACATCAAACAAATATAGCAAAGGAAAATAACATCATCTCCAAATGATAGCTTGAATGTGTTGGTTTCAGCATGTTGTTAAAGCATATATAAAATGGAAGGCAGTGTTACAAGCAAAGAAGCTTAACAGCCATCAAATATTGCAATTCAAACTGGTATTGTTGAAAATGAATAGAACGTAGGTAATGCTTAAACATCACACTGGATAAATGTGTAAAACTAAAATAAAGGGCATGTGTTAACTACACCAGCCATAACTGGAACCAAATATAGCCATTCAAGCTGGTGTTGATGTAGTCCAGCAACACAGTTCCGACTTGCACATAATGAACAACACATTGTGAATGACTGAAATAAACAAGGCATAAATGATCAGTATAACAACCAAATATAGCCATTGAAAACTGGACAGAGTATCAATGCAACTAACCTAACAAAGCAAATATAGATAAACATGGCATATGCTTGAAAACTAGACAAATGCTCACTGCAACCAACCTAACAAGCAAATACAGATAGACAAGGCATTTGCTTGAAATATGGAGAAATGCTAAAAAAAGCAACCTAAAAGCCAAATACAGATAAACAAAGCATCTGCTTGATAACTAGACAAATGTTCACTACATCCAAACTAAGAACCAAATACATATAAACAAGGCATCGGCTCGATAACTGAAAAAAAATGCTCACTACAACCAACCTACAACCAAACACAGATAAACAAGGCATCTACTCACTATAAACAACCAAATATAGGCATTCGTGAAACTGAAGTGGACAATTCATACTTAAACATCACATAGACCTATTGAACAATACATTTTTGCATAACTGAAATAATTAAACACGACACAGTTATAGCACCGCACAACAAATGCTACTACAACAAAGGGTTAGGGTTGGCAAGCTAGAAAAGGTAAGATTTGCTGATAGGATGTTGCCTCACATTTCATGGACGGGATCCTTCCAGTTGGAAGAGCACAGACCCATGGCGCTCTCTGATGTCACAGATGGGTTGTTTCACCTTGGAAGAACCTTTGTGGGTTCCCTCCTGGTGGTCGTGGTCGTGGTCGATGAGATCTGACTTGGCAATTGAGGATCCCAAGCTGTCGCCGTAGAATGTGTCCTTTAGAAATGACAAAATGGGCTCAATGGCGTATAAGGACCGCAAATCCTTGACCGCTTGGCGGAGGAGGTCAGTGGAAGGGTCGTCGAAGAGATCAACGACGGTTGAACAAGAGGGGTTGGGGATGGACCACGTAACCTGTGACATGGCCTTCGTGAAGCAGTCGCTGTCGACGAGCTTGATGTCGTAGCCAGCTTTCCCGAGATATAGTAATACGCAAGCCCGTTGACATGAAACCTTCGGCAACGTAGTCAACGTCTTCGCCGGCTTCCGCGGCGACGTGTTTCTCCGGGATCGATAGGTTGGGGCGAACGGCAGCCACCTCGCCAATGTCCGCCGGAGAAGCCATGATAAACCTCTTCTTGGTCGAACGCTCGTCGGGCTCCCCGGGATACGTGGTCGAGCTTAGGCAGCGACATTCTAGAGCAGGGGATGTGGATCTGGCGCAGAGGGACACCGCAGGCCTCATCTAAAAACACAGGGGAGTGGGGCGACGGTATGGGAATCGCTGCGTAACCTGAATTATATTATCTAAGCTAGGAGGAACTGGCAGACCAGCATGGGTTGGCGGCGGCGCTGGCGGCGGCCGCGAGCTAGGGTTCGAGGGAGGAGGGGGCCGGTGGGGGGACTATGGAGTGGGGGATGGTGGTGTTTGAGGATACGCCGTGGCTACTAAAAATTTTAGTAATGGTGGGTGGAGATGGTGGTGGACGAGGGAGGGCGACGGTTCAAATGCCTCGGCTACTGCAATTTTACTATAAGGTCGGTGCTGGAGGACTGTGGGCGATGGTTGAAGTACGACGGCTACTAAAATTGGGGTAAAGGAATTGATGCGTGGCGGGAGTGCCCAAGATAGTGCACGGTCCAATAAGAATATGCATGTATGATAATAAGGAAAAGTGGCAGAACCGCCGATTTTTGCAACGCTCAAGGCGGGAAGTTTGTTTTTATATTTCTAGCTAGTTGGTCTATTGCACATGGTTCGTCCTAATTTCTAAATAAACTTACCCACCTTTAGCTTGCGCAGTCGTGGTGATTTTACAGCGCACTTGCATCGCACATGGTTAAGCCAGTACCTCCATCATTTGCTCGCGCTTGCGGAGGCGTGGTGATTTTGCAGCAAAAGTAACCTACAAAAACATAGTCTACATATTAGCAAAACAAGGATCCCAAGGTTTATATAATCAGCATGTCAGGTCATTATAGAGATATTTATCTCTTTATCTCTATAATGACCGTGTCATGGCGATGAAATGAATCTTGAGTTATGTAACTTCCCATCGGGTCACCCATCCTTGGACTACTCTAGCCCGAGTATGCTTAACTTCTGTGTTCTATTCGACTAGGCTAGCAGATGGGAAGCGACACCTTGCTAATAGGAATTGCATCCATGCCTTTAAGGCGTTTCACGCTGGTCACCCTACGGGACCTACTCCCTCCTATCACGCACAATTGTGCTTTTAGAAACTGTGTGCGATATTTACATGGCTGGTGTGTCACCATCTAGCCTTCAATGAGCACTAACACTGGTAGCAGGAAACCGATGGGAGAAGAGGCAGGAAACCGATGAGAGGGCGTGAAACGGTAGCCTGTTTAGAAAACGTAGTAGAGAAGTAAGCGTGAGCTAGCACGACGCATGCCCACAGTGCTTACCCATGTACTGCATGTGCTGTCGAAAGGGCTGAGGGTTGCCATTCGATCTGGGAGTATCCAATGGTGCAGATGTACGATCCGTGGGGTTTGGTTCTGGCCAATCAGAACGCACGACTCATATCACGCACGAAGTAGGTAGGGAAGGAGGGTGTCTCGGCCATGGTTTGGTAGGCACACGGCTTTAATGAGTGAACCGTGTGCTATTTTAAAACATTTCGTGAGAAGAATTTCGGTTTTTAAATCCCAGTAAATCCGAAACTCACCCGAAAATCATGAAACTTGGCATGGTGTCACGACATGGCACATATAGGTCAAGGAAATTTTCGTCCATTTTGCTGAAAGTTTTATTACAAGCCTCTTACAAACCGGAGCTTCTCTCAAAGAAGCCTTGTGGTTTCGATAGGGAAACGTGTCCCCCTTGTGGGGGAAACAATAATCACTGCCTCTTTTCGCCTTGTATTTTCTTCTACCGTCAACATGGAACGACAAGATATCCGTGCTAAAATTTAAACTTATTCAGGGTTCGTTTGGCCTTTTTATACACTAATTGAGTTTGCTAGGCATTTAATGTCCATATTTCAAATCTGAACTACAAATACATGCTCCAATTCACCAAAATGGCTAGAAAAATTATACATGTGTCCTTGGGTGCATGTTTAGGTCCCATGCCAGGAATGGGAACGAATTACAACTGTACTGGCGTCCTGGCTCGTCCTCAAACATTTAGAATCTTGGCTTTTAAATCCCCGTAAATCCTAAACTCACCAAAAAGTCATGAAAGTAGCCATGGTGTCACGTCATGGCACATATATGTCGTGGTAAAAACATTGTCCAATTTGGGCCAAGCTTTATTACAAACCTCTTACAAACTGGAGCTTCTCTCAAAGAAGCCTCATGGTTCTGATAGGGAAACGTGTTCCCCTTGTTGTGGAAACATAATCACCGCCTATTTTCACTTTGTATTTTCTTCTATGGGCAACATTGAACGACAAGATATCCGTGCTGAAATTTAAACTTATTCAGGGTTGTTTGGCCTTTTTATACACTAATTGCGTTTCCTAGGCATATTTAATGTCCATAATTCAAATTTGAACTTCAAATACATGCTCCAGTTCACCAAAATGGCTAGAAAAATTATGCATGTGTCCTTGGGTGCATTTTTAGATTTCATTTAAGGAATGGGAACGAATTACAACCGTACCGGCATCCTGGCTCGTCCTCAAACATTTAGAATCTCGGTTTTTAAATCGCCTTAAATCCTAAACTCACCAGAAAGTCATGAAAGTTGGCATGGTGTCATGTAATGGCGCATATATGTTGTGGTAAAAACATTGCCCAATTTGGGCCAAGCTTTATTACAAACCTCTTACAAACTGGAGCTTCTCTCAAAGAAGCCTCGTGGTTTCGATAGGGAAACGTGTTCCCCTTGTGGCGAGATGTAACCACTGCCTCTTTTTGCCTTATATTTTCTTCTATGGGAAACATGCAATAACAGGATATCCATGATGAAATTTAAACTTATTCAAGGTTTGTTTGACCTTTTTATACACTAATTGAGTTTCCTAGGCATTTAATGTCCATAATTCAAATCTGAACTACAAATACATGCTTCAGTTCACCAAAATAGGTAGAAAAATTGTACATGTGTCCTTGGGTGCATGTTTCGGTCCCATGCCAGGAATGGGAATGGATTACAACCATACTGGCATCCTCGCTCGTCCTCAAATATTTAGAATATTGGTTTTTAAATCCCCATAAATCCAAAACTCACCAGAAAGTCATCAAAGGTGGCATGGTGTCACGTCATGGCACATATATGTCGTGGTCAAAATATTGCCTATCTGGGCCAAGCTTTATTACAAACCTCTTACAAAACGGAGCTTCTCTCAAAGAAGCCTCGTAGTTCCGATAGGGAACATGTTCCCTTTGTGGCGAAACATAACCGCTCCCTCTTTTCGCCTTGTATTTTCTTCTACGGGCAACATCAAACGACATGATATCCATGCTGGAATTTAATCTTATTCAGGGTTCGTCTGGCCTTTTTATACACTAATTGAGTTTCCTAGGCATTTAATGTCCATAATTCAAATCTTAACTACAAATACATGCTCAAGTTCACCAAAATGGCTAGAAAAATTGTAAATGTGTCCTTGGGTGCATGTTTAGGTCCCATGCCAGGAATGGGAACGAATTACAATCGTACCGTCGTCCTTGCTCGTCTTCAAATATTTGGAATCTTGGTTCTTAAATCCCAATAAATCCAAAACTCACTAGAAAGTCATCAAAGGTGGCATGGTGTCATGTCATGGCACATATATGTCGTGGTAAAAACATTGCCAATTTGGGCCAAGCTTTATTAAAAACCTCTTACAAATCGGAGCATGTCGCAAGAACCCTCGTGGTTTCGGTAGGGAAACGTGTCCCCTTGTGGGCCAAACGATAATCACTCCCTCTTCTAGCCTCGTATTTTCTTCTACACGCAACACGGAACAACAGGAGATTTGCGCTGAACTTTGAAATTATTCAGGGTTCGTTTGACCCTTTTTATTCATTAATTGAGTTTTCCAGGCATTTAATGTCCATAATTCAAATCCGAACTAGAAATACATGCTCCAGTGCACCAAAATGGTTAGAAAAAATGTACATGTGTCCTTGGGGTGCGTGTTTAGGTCCCATGGAACGAATGGGATTGAACTCAACCTTCTCACCGTCCTGTCTTGGCCACAAACATTGCGAATCTCGGTTTTTAAATCCCTGTAAATCCAAAACTCACCTGGAAATCATGAAACTTGGCAGGGTGTCACTACATGGTACATATAATTAACCAATTTGGGCGAAGCTATATTACTAGCCTCTTACAAACCGAAGCTTCTCGCAACCCTCGTGTTTTGGTGGGCGAAACGATACTCGCTGCCTCTTCTCGCCTTGAACTTTGTTTTCTACATGCAACATAGAATAACACGAGTGTCGTGCTGAAATTTGAAACTGTTCAGGGTTCGTTTGGCCATTGTATATTTTACTAATTAAGTTTTCTAAGCATTTAATGTAGTCCCATAATTCAAATTTGAACTACAAGAACATGCTCCAGTGAAGCAAAATGGGTTG
Organism: Aegilops bicornis; assembly: GCA_021605145.1. Lineage (NCBI taxonomy): Eukaryota > Viridiplantae > Streptophyta > Magnoliopsida > Poales > Poaceae > Aegilops > Aegilops bicornis. The sequence goes on along the minus strand of CM038672.1, from coordinate 338,372,226 downwards.
GGAATCGTACATGTGTCATTGGGTGCATGTTTTGGTGTCATTTAAGGAATGGGAATGAATTACAAACTTGTCCTCATCCTGAAACAATGAGAATCTTGGTTTTTAAATCCAAGTAAATCAAAAACTCACCCAAAAAACATGAAACTTGGCATGGTTTCATGACATGGCACATATATGCCATGGTTAAAAAAATTGTCCAGTTTGAGAAGAGGCGCACACATTAGTAGCCAACGAAGTCCTTTTTGAAACAAAAAGCTGACACATTAATATCGCAAATGGTTGTATTATATGAACCGTGTCAAAATTTAACCATACTCGGTGGCGTGCGTGCAGCTGTTTGATTAGACGTGACAAGCGCGAGAAGTCTGCCGTGCGAGCTCGGACGGCAGCGTCTTGCGAGCAGTCCGCCAGCGAGCTCGACGGCAACGCAGCGTGAAGCAGTCCGCCCAAGCAGCTCGACGGGACGCGTGCATCCTGTCCACCTCGCAGGCTCGAAGGGACACGTGGGAGTAGCAAGGCTGCCCATGCTCACCAGGAAGCAAGCTCTTTGACCTCCATGCACCAGCCGCTGCCCGCCTCGCTCACAACTCCTCCATTAATAGGTTAATTAAAGCACCTGGACAGAGGATGTTTGCTTGTGATCCCATGGCAACATTTGCTTTGTTCGTGTTTTCAACTCGTATTTCGGCCTAATTTAAATCGCCACATAGGGCAACGGATAATACAACCACAAATAAAATGGTGACGGATAATACGACGACAAATTTACAATGGCACAGATAATAATTGTCTTACATATTCCGGATAATTTAAAATGCCACATGCGGCAAAGCCCGGAAGACACGGGGGCAAGAGAAGAAGGAAATCACAGACAATGATCTGGATCGCTACTGTCTCTACTCGTCGATGGATCACCAAGAGACGACATCCTCCAGCCCCTTCTTCAATTCCGCACGACTTTGCTTGAAAGAAGCCACAAATTCCTCCACATCCTGCTCGCGCTCGATCCGGAGCTTTCTCAAGTCACCCATTAGTTCCTTGACGACTGTTGTCAGCGTCATCCCCGAGGCACTGCTCTGGTCATGCAGCATCTTCAAGCCGGCGGCCTCCTCCTTCTCGGCGAGCGCCTTGAGGAGCTTCACATTGTCACCCATGAATTGCTCGACGAGGCCAGTCGCCTTCTCAACTGAGGCATCGCTGATCTCAAGCAGCTTCATCAAGCCATCGACCAGCTCCTGCTACGTAATGAGGCTAGCAAGAATGCTGTTGTCGCCGGCCAAGGACTTCAACAACGCCAGCTCGTCGCGATCGCCGACACAGCGAGTGCACTTGTGAGAGCCCTTGTGTGCCTGTGAGAGCTCGTTCGAGGGCTCCGCGGCGCACCGGGACATCTCTCCTGCAGCTGCCGCTTCACGGTGGGGACCTCTCTAGTGCTTCCCCGGCCTTGGTCTTTGCTGCCTAGTTATATGTCCACCCAAAACTCCTCGTGCCGGTCATGGCGGAACGACTTGACAGGAAAGACCAGTTTCGTAGGTGATGAGGAGAGCAACTGTGAAGTAATTTTCGAGTGGGTAGTTTTTATAGCCCGGTGCTACGTGTGAACACATATTAGTTTGATCGGTGTGAACACATATTAGTTTGATCGGTGCGAACACATATTAGTTTGATCTGTGTGCACAGATTTGCAATTTCTTATTGCGTTGTAATATGCAACGTGACGAGAAACAAAGTCAAAATTTATTGATGGTTCTGGGCCGACAAATCCCCGTTTCTGTTGTTCTACCTCATCACAAACAGTTCTTTTGGATCAACCGTATGCCACGCATCAGAAGACTGAAATGTGGGCCCTTGTTCTCGGATGTATGTGTACGTGTCTGCCCACTATCACACACAGTCATGATATCACCATCGTGTCCTATGGATGCGCTATCGTGTCTCCCACGGCGTGCCAGAAGGTTGACCACGTGGTTGCTCGCCGTGGCGTCGCTGCGCGCGCTCTGCTCACTGTTGAGGCAAATTTACAATGGCAACGGTTAATAATTGTCTTACATATTCAGGATAATTTAAAATGCCACATGCGGCAAGGCACAAAACACTCACGACCTACTTACGCATACAATTATAATAAAATATAGGCTAAAAGGCCGAGCCGTCGGCCTTCCGGCGACGGTCTTCTCGGACTCCATGATCAGCATATCACCCTTGTGGCCGTTCATTATGTGTAACTTACTAATCATCGCACACGAGTACTCGCAGACGCATCATGTGCGATACTCCTAGCCACCACAAGCAACTAGTTTGCATTTTTCAAAGTTTTTTGTACGAACAGAATCGCACACAAACTTATTATAGTAACCGTCTGTGTTATAATTTCTCATCACAAACAGTTCATCCGAGTGGGCTGTTTGCTGCATATCACACACATCTGGTTTAGACGAATCATCTGTGTTATTTTGGCTCATTGCAAATGCCGCATATCACACACATCTTGTTAAGTGATACGTCCATTTTGCATCATTTTTTTTCTTACTGTTATTTATGATGTTATTATGCATAATAATGCTTTTTGGAGTAATTCTGATGCCTTTTCTCTCATAATTTGCAAGGTACACACCAAGGGGGAGAATTCCGGCAGCTAGAAATCTGGACCTGAAAAAGCTACGTCAGGCTACCTATTCTGCACAACTCCAAACAAGCTGAAACTTCACGGAGTTTTATGGAATATTTGATGAATATTGGAGCAAATAAGTACGAGAGGAGGCCCTCCAGGTGGGCACAACCCACCTGGGCGCGCCAGGGAACCCAGGCGCGCCCTGGTGGGTTGTGCTCACCCAGGCCCACCTTCGGTGCCCATCTTCTGGTATATAAGTCATTTTGACCTACAAAAAATAAGGAGAGAACTTTCGGGATAGAGCGCCGCCGTCTCGAAGCACAACTTGGGCAGGAGAACTTTTGCCTTCCGGCGGAGCGATTCCGCCGCGGGAACTTCCCTCCCGGAGGGGGAAATCATCGCCTTCATCATCACCAACAACTCTCCCATCTTGGGGAGGGCTATCTCCATCAACGTCTTCAATAGAACCATCTCATCTTAAACCCTAGTTCATCTCTTGTGTTCAATCTTATTACCGGAACTATACATTAGTGCTTGTGGGCGACTAGTATTGTTGGATACATCTTGTAGTTGATTACTATATGGTTTATTTCGTGGAAGATTATATGTTCAGATCCATTATGCTATTTAATACCCCTCTGATCTTGAGCATTATTATCATTTCTGAGTAGTTACTTTTGTTTTCGAGGTCATGGGAGAAATCATGTTGCAAGTAATCATGTGAACTTGATGTGTGTTCGATATTTTGATAGTATGAATGTTTTGATTCCCTTAGTGGTGTCATGTGAACGTCGACTACATGACACTTCACAATATTTGGTCCTAAGGGAATGCATTGTGGAGTAGTAATTAGATGATGGGTTGCGAGACTGACATAAGCTTAAACCCCAGTTTATGCGCTATTCTGTAAGGGACCGATTGGATCCAAAAGTTTAATGATATGGTTAGAATTTATTCTTAATACCTTTCCCATAGTTGTGGATGCTTGCGGGAGGGTTAATCATAAGTAGGAGGTTTGTTCAAGTAAGAATAGCACCTAAGCAACGATCAACCCACATATCAAATTATCAAAGTAGTGAACACAAATCGAACCAACATGGTGAAAGTGACAAGATGAAATTCCCGTGCACCCTCGAGAACGCTTTGCTCATTATAAGATACTGTTTTCGGCCCCTCCATTGCCTCAAAAGGATTTGGCTACCTTGCTGCACTTTTGTTACTACTATCATTACTTGCTCATTACAAAAATATCTTTCTATCAAACTACTCTGTTACTTACAATTTCAGCACTTGCAGACATTACCTTGCTGAAAACCACTTGTCATTTCCTTCTGCTCTTCGTTGGGTTCGACACTCTTACTTATATAAAAGAGCTACAATTGATCCCCTATACTTGTGGGTCATCAAGGCTATTTTCTGGCGCCGTTGCCGGGGAGTGAAACGCCTTTGGTAAGTGGAATTTAGTAACGAAACATTCATATATTGTGCGAAAATTTATTGTCACCTGTTACTATGGAGAACAATCCTTTGAGGGGTTTGTTCGGGGTATCTTCACCTTGACCGGAACCACAATTACATACCCTTCAACCTATTACACCTACTGAAAATATTGAATATGAAATTCCTTCGGGTATGATAGAACAACTGCTAGCTAATCCTTATGTAGGAGACGGAACCGAACATCCTGATATGCACTTGATATATGTGGAACAAATTTGTGCATTGTTTAAGCTTGCAGGTATACCCGAATATGAAGTTATGAAAAAGGTTTTCCCTTTATCTTTGAAGGGAAAAGCATTGGCATGGTATAGGCTATGCGATGATATTGGAGCTTGGAACTGGAATCGATTGAAATTGGAGTTTCACGAAAAAAATTATCCTATGCATCTAGTTCATCGTGATCCCAATTACATATATAATTTTTGGCCTCATGAAGGAGAAAGTATCGCTCTAGCTTAGGGGAGGCTTAAGTCAATCGTATATTCATGCCCCAATCATGATCTCTCAAGAGAAATTATTATTCAGTATTTTTATTCTCGGCTTTCTCGTGTTGATCAATCCATGCTCGATACTTCTTGTACTGGTTCCTTCATGAAGAAGACTATTGAATTCCGGTGGGATCTTTTGGAAAGAATTAAACGCAACTCGACGAAGGTAAAGAGTCAGGTATTAATCTTAAGTATGATTGTGTTAAATCTTTTATGAATACCGATGCTTTTCAAAAGTTTAGCACTAAATATGGACTTGACTCTGAGATAGTAGCCTCCTTTTGTGAATCATTTTCTACTCATGTTGATCTCCCTAAAGAGAAGTGGTTTAAATATCACCGACCTATCACTACTAGGAAAAGGCCTACTAATGGTGCACCTAATTTGGCCATTAATGGCGCATTAGTGGTGCGCCATTAGTGCCACGCCATTAGTATATTTTACTAATGGCGCACCACCAGCGCCATTAGTATCCAGTATACTAATGGCGGACCTCAGATGCGCCATTAGTATATACAACAAGGCGCCATTAGTATGCCTCGAGGGGCCATGTATACCAGTGCTTTGGCATACTAATGGCGCACAACAACAAGATGCCATTAGTAACTTCAGCATACTAATGGCACCTTTGTTTAATGATGCGCCATTAGTATCCTTTGGCATACTAATGGCGCCTTTATGTGATGCGCCATTAGTATGAATATTAGGGTTTTTTTATTTTTTTAATTTTCTGTTTTTTGCACAGGTTACAAAATGTATAATTGGACAAAATATAGACAGCACACATCAACAACAGATTCATCGAATACAATAGAAGATTAGTCTCTAAATACAATTCATCCTATTAGTCTCCGAATACAATTCATCATATTAGTCTCCGAATTGAAAAGACCGAACAAATATAGAACATTATATTACAAGTCTCGAGACCGCGAGTAGCGAGTTTGTCTTCACATTACAAGTTGATATCGATCATCTAAACTACCATCACATAGAAGAGAGTTGCGGTCATCACAATGAGCATCATCACGATGAAACCCGTCTTCATCCGGTTCCTCCAACGCTCCCTCCCCTCTCCCGCTAGATAGCGGGCGTATCTAGATTCGGCCTCGGCCCTAGTGGTGTACCCATTGTAACTGTTACCGCTGAATCGGTGAAGCTGTCTCCGACACTCCTCCCAGTCGTCGTAGACTCCGGGAACCTTACCCTTCTACACGACATACGACGGCACCGCTATGCACTAGCCAAACGAAACGTTAGTACCAATTCACAGACAATACATAAGCAATATATAAGTATGCAATGTAACGATCGGAAGAGAAAAGCAAGACATTAATAGCATCGATTACATCTAAGTTGAACGACTCTCGAAACCAAAGAGACATACTACAAGTTCATTAAAGTTTAATTACAACATGAGCCAATCGATGTTTCAGAACTAGACACAGCATCACTGCTTTCGACTCGACTCAAGGGACCGGAGCGTGGATGAAGCCGCCGTCTATCATGGGAGTCATGAAATAATGGGCGTTGTCAGCTTGCATTTGTAGCATTGTGTCGATGTCACTGTTGGACGGTTGATTTCTGAGGTAGAACTGCCCCGAGGTACGAAGGACATCTTGATGGATGATTTCCGCAAACTCCGACTGGATGCAAAAGAATTCTTGTCTGATGTCCGCGTCCTGGATTGCCGACATGCTCGCGGCCCAATCTTTGAGTTTACTCGGTAGCAGAAGTTGATGATGGTCCCGTACGATCGCCCACATGTGATGGATGGCGTAGGAGGCACCCTTCTGACCGCCAGGCGGCTGTTTGACGTAGCAGAACGTCGTATTGTTGGAGAACACGTGCTTGCCTTACTTACGAATAGGCCTGGTGAAGGTGCCTCCAGATTTGGCGTAGCCGGGGAGAACATCATCAAGAACCTTCTTGACATTTGTGTAGTCTACGTTTGACTGACGGTCCGGGTCGAAATACGTGGCCATGGAATATTTGGGGCTTAGGAGGATGAGCGTGCAATGTGTGTCCGCAGAAAGCACGGAATGTTAAAAGAAAACGATCGAAATCTAAGAATTCATATGTTACGGGCGGTTGAGGGAGGACTTACTCGGGAAAGTAAGGCACGAGGAAGTTATCCTTATCTTGGTTTGCCGTAATGACGCCTTCGAGGTAAGAACTCGCGACTTGCCGGTCCCCAGCGCTGCCCAAGATCTCGGCACGCATGTAGAAGGGGTCGACTATCACGATGTCCGGGGTCTTGTCTCAAATGATCCGCATCTCCATACTCAGCGAAAATAGCCGAACGAAGGTGTAGTGCAGCGGATGAAGGTTCAACATGGCGTGGATGTCATCAAACCGCAGGACGATCGTACGCCCGATGGAGTTATCCGCAAAGCCCTTGCCCTCTGGCACCTTGGCCGCGAAAACCGGGTATGCCACATCCTTCTCTCTGAGACGCCGCTTCTCCAAAGAAAGAACAACATCATGCGAGACTCCGCGCATAGCACCGGTTGCAGCATTGAGCATATTTGTCGGTAGCATCGCCCTACCCGCCACATGCACCCTCCTCGAGATATCCTCAGGTGAAGGTGGCCCGTCCCGAGCACGGATCGTACTCGGTGCCGGCTGGCCCGCACCCTTGTTAGTCTTTCTTTTGCGTGCCTTCTTCTTCTCCTGTAATGGGACCGAGTTATGCTCACTGACCGCCTTCTTGAGTGTGTTGGGGCTGATAATATTTCGCACCTCGCCTATCTCGAGGCTCGGTGAAGTCGGCAGTTGGAGGCGTCTCTGAGAGCTGAGCAGCGGGCGGCGCTTTGTTGCAACTTGGCTTCTCCGTGGTACTAGCTAGATCGCGCACGTCTTTTGTTGGGTTGGGTTCTTGAGAAGGAGGCCCCATGAAGTCGCCACCGTACCCATGATCGGCAAAGTACTGATCGACGTTGCCAAATGTATCGTCGTCGTCGTTCTGATCCTGTGCCATATGCATGTTTGGATCCAGTGGCATAGGGATGTCCGGCACCGTTGCGGCGGTCTTGCCATGGGGCCGACTTGGCGCCGGCACGACTGGCGGTGTTGTCTTTGGGGTGGTGTCCCCCGCCCCCAAACGAATCTAGCTCTTCGGCCAAAGCAGGGGCCAGCTCAAGCGGTGGCGAGGGTCATCACGTCATCATCGTCGGCCTCGGCCAGGTCGAATCGGAGGTAACAACTCGTCGCAGCCTGGCAGCACCGAACCAGTTGAACCCTAAACAAGTTGGGTGGCATCTGGGTACCGTGGAACAAGGTTACCGGTTGAACGATTTTGCCCTTGGCGACATCGACCAACTCGTTGTTCACGAAGTGCGTGAGAGTGCACGGAACATCGGCGCGCCCTGCGAAAACATGTAGGGCGTCGGGGATGCCCGATCAAAACAAGGAGATGAAGTCCTCGGCCGAGAGAGGCTTAATTAGTTACCGTGATGATGGTGTCAAGCTCGGCTAATGTCGAGGCACCGCCAGCAGCGGCGTGCGATTAACGGAGGGCCGCTTGCTGCAGAGGTGGCGGCGGCGTACCGGGTGCATTAAGCTCCGTGCGGCGTCGGAGACACCAATGCCTCCTCCGCCGGAGACACCAATGGCCCCGCCATCGCATTCTGCGAGTTGCTAGCCGTGAAGCTAGGAATCGGGGGCGGCCCCTGTTGGTCGACCGCAATCCACGCACTCAACCCCTCGATCAAGGTAGGCACAATTGCGGTGATCGTCGCTCCGAGTTGTTGTTGCACTTGCTCTTGGACAATCTCCGGAATCCGCGCCACCTGTGCCTTGAGTTCTTGAACCTCGCGCGCTTGGCTTTCCGAGCTGGTCTTTTTCTCCTTTCGCCCACCACTGTTATAGTATGACGACCATTTTGTCGACAAGCCTTTGCCGGCCACACGACCAGCTGACGTCGACTTCGAGCTTATCCTTGTTCTTCATTACATTCAACGCCCTATTTAGAGTGGTGTCCCAAGGGTTGCTCTTAGTCGACCCAGCTCGCTTTCGATGCGCTGCGGAAGGAATGTGAACCATTTAGAAATTTGGCTTCATTAATTAGAATGCAACCATATGGAGCTAATTACGCTGGGTGTATTCCTTACGTAACAAGCTCAAGCGCCCTGGTCTTCGGATCCGTGGTAAGCTCCTTTGTTTTCGGGTCCTTCTTGTACCGGCCCCGACAAAGTTCCTGATGCCTTGTCACCGTATTTATCGAAGAGGGAGGTAGGCCTTGCTCGGCACGGTCCGCCTCCTCCTTGTCCCATATAGGCTCCGCCACTCTGTAACCGCCCGGGACCGAGTGTGTGTTCCCTAAGTTCAGCTCCGCATTTCTTTCCCCACCGACTTGATTGGGAGTTTGCGATTGCTCGAGCAATTGATCTTGAAGTCATTGTAGTCATCTTCGATGTCGAAGGATTTTTCTCCTTAATCTTCTCATAACTCTCACCTTTCTCGATCATTCTCTTCACATTGCTTTTCCAAGTAGACAGGGCCTTGCTCATCTTCGTGAGGGCAGCATTGTTCACTTTATTCCCTTTGAGGCTTGTGTTTTCAAATTCAGCGGGGAACTTGTATCGTTCGTGTAGCTTCGTGAAGAGGAGGTTGCGCAAATTCCCTCGGTCAGGATGCCTCAGGTTCTCGGTGTTGATCGAGACGGTGCTCCGGAGAATGCACCCGAGCTGAAGCGAGTACCCCTTGACTATTCGTTCGGGCGCCGTCGGATTCCCGTCGGAGTCCACTTGATAACTTCCTCCTTGAGGGTGCGGAGCACGGTCGGGCGCCGGTCCTTGGTTGCCTCTTCGGTTGGCTGCCATGCGTAAATGCGCCGCCATCATCGATGGTGGCATCCTCGGCGGCACCATCGGTGGTGGCATCGATTAGGGTCATCCTCGGCGGTACCATCGGTGGTCTCGGGATCGGTGGGAAAGGCGGCGTCCTCATACAAGTGAGGTTGTTCCTCCATCTCTGGGACAGCTCCCGAATGCCTTATGACCCGAACCCCGGCCTCATCGTTGTTGGCCATGTTTCTCTCTAAATAGGAACAAAGTTTGGTCAAAAAGTTGGTTATTGTCAAGGAACAAGATCATGGTCTCATCATTTAGGGTTTGTCGACACCGAGGCATCCTAAAAGCAAAGCTTTTATCGTTGAGGGTTTTTCGACGCCGAGGCACCCTAAAAGCCTAAGCTTTCATCATTATTCACAAGTACCCCGGCCCATGCATTAGTCACAAGTACCCCATATGTCCTATTTTTATCAAAGTCATGCTAAAATTCACGGAAAATTTCAGCATGACCTTTGCTGAAAATAGAACATATTGAGTACCCGAATTTGCTAGAACGGAAGTTAATCGACATTCCAGCAAACTCAAGGGCCTCTCGGGTGGACAAGGCAAAAAAGTCCTCCATCACAACATGGAAAATACATTGGCATGTGAAGAGGTGAAACAATATATGCATCTCCAATGAGTATCATTCAACATTTTGGACAAACCACTACAAGCAATACGGATCGAGATACAAGAAGAATGTGAGAAAATGCGCATAAATACTAATGATTGAGGTGTTTAACTTGTGGTGCTCTACGTACTATTAACATTTCAAGTCAAAACTTTTTACGGTTAGTAAGTGTTTCTTGAGCATATGTATGTAGTAAGTGTTTACGCTCTCGGTGTTTCGTAACACATATTTTAGCTACCTAGTACCGATTGCTATTACCCAGCAGTTAATTAGCTTTTGCTTTTGCTTTTCGATTGCCAAATTCTAGCTAGTACCAAAGAAATTAACATCTAGCAGCAATCATTTTCAAATATATATACATTGGACATTTTAATATTAACCTAAGGAAAAATGAATAGTTAGGTTAATTACCCACCGTTAGTTATTCACCGATGCTTTGTTCTACACTTTGATGCAAATTAGTATATAGAAGAAGCTATTTACTAGCAGTACCATATATAAAAGACATTCAGTCTGATGCTATTTACTAGCAGGGGTGCGCAATCTTCAACATGAGTCGGACCATGATAACCGTTATTTTGCTTATGAGTACATGTTTTCTCAAGACGAAGTTGAGATCGAACATCACATGAAGTGCAGATTCACAAAACTGAATGTGGGTAGCTAAGCAATCACCAATGTCACATAGTACATCCAGAGCATATGATTGGAGTGAAGTTGAGACAATCTAGTTGAGACCCAATTCCTGGTGATGTTCTGTTTGAGGCAAATCTGATTTCGGCTAATGGTACTCAAGATGGTCTTGCTCCATTTACAAAAAATAAATAAAAATGAACATTGCGATTCTGAGTCTGAAGGGGAATTTGGAACTGAGCTTGGGCCTCCTCGCCGCCCTGCCTCTACTCCATTTTTAAGCTACTGAATCTACTCTAACTACTCCATTTTAAACTCTTGGTTCTGAAGCCTTTTGCCAAACATGACTGCACTTTAGGATCCAAAGCTGGAATTTTGCTTGATCAACATTTCTTCGTAGTTTTATTTATTGTTGGTTAGGAAAAGAAGAGCAACAGCGAGTAGCAGGAAAACAAGAGCAGCAGCAGAGAGAGGTTCAGAGCAAGGAAAGGAGGCGTTTGATAAGGAGAACTGCAAGATTTGATAGACATAATGTCCTGGTTTTTTAGTTGGAGTACATGCTTAATCGATGGTGCCATTTGGAGTACATTTACTTGCGGTAATACATTCAGTAATTTTAAACTTGCTACTCCATGTGCTTGCTTTGGAAGCAATGTGCTCTAAGCGCATCTTGTAGCCCATCTGCAATCTATCTCAGTATTCTTGAACATGTTACATTTGAGCCATCTTTCGCACAAAGGAAACTGCATTTGTAATTCATTTGTTTCGAATGGTTCATTTCCCTAATTTGTCAGAGAAAGGAAACTGCACACACTCTAAGCAGCAGAAATTGGAGCGATCCTAGCAAGCACCAACAGATAAAGGCAAAATGTGAGAGAGGCACGAGGAAGGAGCTCACTCACCGCGGCGTCTAAGCTGACTGGGCGGTCACTGGAAGTAGCTGCCTTTCTCGAGCAACTGCGATAAACCGTAACCAAGAAACCTTCTTAAATGGCAGCCAATTTGGGGGTAGTGACAGTTTTTCTCACCGAGATGGAGAATTAGAGATGGGACTCATTTGCGAGGCCATGGCGCTGCTCACTTTGCTCACCGATAAGTTGGAGGAGGGTTCGTCCGGAGGCGCAGGGAGCGATCAGAGGGCTCCTTCTCGACGTCCGTGACGCGGGCGCCCGGTGTGACCAGAAGACGCCCTGGGACGGCGGTGGCTGGAGCAGAGGCCGAGCTGCGGTGTGGCGAGCCCGCGACGAGGCAGGGGCGGCGAGGAGGCGGCGTCGGGGCGTCGAGGCGGCGTCGAGGCTGCGTCGGGGCGGCGTCGAGGCGGCGGGGCAGCGGCGTCGGGAGAGGAGAGGGGAAGGGGATCGAGGGCGGGGGCGAGGGAGAGAGAGGGGGTAGGTTTGGGCCGGGGAGGAAATATGGATGGGGGCGGCACAATACTAATGGCGCACCACACCTCGGTGCGCCATAGGTACATCCATACTAATGGCGCACCTCGCCCTGGTGCGCCATTAGTATATTTTTTTTATTTATGCTCGAGCCAACATGTTATCTTCCACCTGACCTGATCCACATCAAGTTCCCTCTACTAGCTCGACTGGTCAGCAGCCAGTTCTCACACCAGGAGGTCCTGGGTTCGATTCCCAGGCTCCACAACTTTTTTATGCATTTAAAATGCTGTTTGATACTTATTTGTGTTTAAATATGTTCAAACTTGTTTAAATCATAACAGTAATATTTTTTTATAAGACAATAATATTTTTTTAAATATCATCAAACAGTAATGTCGGTGGAGCGGGGGAGGGTGCGGGGGGTCGGCGGCGGCGGTTGAGTAGGGGAGGGGTGCGGGGGGTCGGCGGCGGCGGTTGAGTAGGGGAATCGAGGGTGCGGGGGGTCGGCGGCGGCGGCCGGTGGACCGTGGGGTGCTCGGCGGCGAGGGGGACCGGATCTGGCGAGGTGGGATAGCAATCGAGATGGAGGGGGATCGAGATCGAGTGTCCATGAAATTTAAAAATATTCATGATAGTTCAAAAAGTGCCCATGAAATACAATCGAGAAATGAAGGCTACGATTTAAATACAATCGATCTTAGCTAGCTATCTGTTCACAATCTTCTTGCCCTTCTTTTTCGCAAATGGAGTTCTTCCGTGGAGCAGACGTCCTTTAGGTAGGGTGGTCCTGCTTCTTCTTGTGGTGTATGCTGCTACTTCATCATCGTCGTCAAGTTCGATCCTCGGTCGCCGTGCTTGTCGAAGTCTTGCTCATTGGCTACTCCATCCATTCCGATGATCTTCCTTTTGCCTCTCCTCACGACAACACGGTAGGCTTTGACGGGTCGGTAATGAAGAAGCATTGGTCAACTTGGGAAGCCAGTACCCATGGCTCATTTTTTGCGGTGACGTTTGCGCCCTTGATCTTGGATTTGGCTTTGGGTATAACCATGGTGGTGAAATACCGGTCTTCTTTTAGGGCGCTCTTCCCCCATCGACACGGAACATTGGGACCTTCTCTCGGCGTAGCTCAGCTCCCAGATCTCCTCGATCCTTCCGTAGTATCTGTCCTTGTCATTGCGGTGTAGGATTCCATCGTTACCCGGAGTTACGATAACCATCGCTCTTCATGTCCTTGGCCTCGGTGTAGAATGTGTAGTCGTTGATATAAATGCGCCTCATAGGTCATCGAGGTTGTGCTCGGCTACATGACAAAGGCGAATATGAGTTGTTCTTCCGTGGAATAATCCTCATGTAAAAGTGCAGCGAAGCTTCTGCTTGAACCAACGTGAAACATGAGTTGTGCTCTTTGATTATATCTCCGTCCGTCCTCTGTTGGCCTCGGTCATTGTACGTCTTCTTAATAAAGGTTTTGTGCTCTACCACCCAAGGATCGACCAGGTCTATGTGTTGTAAGCGCGACTAGGTTTGCTCTTTCAAAGTCGGTAGTCGACCCTCTAAGTCGACATGCATTTCGCGGCGACCCTCACGGTGACCCCATCCAGCGAGCCTGCCGAGGTGCCTGTTAACGAAAGCAGACCAATGGGGTTCTTGATGCCTAGATAATTCGTGCGATGGGAGATGCACTCTTGATTCGAGAAAAGCCCCCGCTATACTTCCCTCTGGGCGTGACATGTTGCGAGCGTATCCTTTGATGACACCATTCATCCTTTCGAGCGGCATCATCTTTGTGCAGGAACGTCGGCCCGAGTTGGATGATATCCTCCACTATATGGACCAGCAGATGCACCATAACATCGACGAATGCGGGCGGGAAGTACATCTCAAGATCGCATAGTATCACCACGATCTCTTCCTGTAGCCTTCTGAGTTGCCTCACGCCAATCGACTTCCGAGAGATAACGTCGAAAAAGTTGCATAGGCCAAATAGCGTTTCACGGACGTGCGCGTCCATGATCCCCTGATTGCAATCGAAGTATCTGCGTCATCAAGACGTGATGATCATGAGACTTCATCCCATCAACTTCGCTTCACTGGGTCTAGGTGTTCCGCTTATCTTCCCAGCGTAGCGTAAGGAAGTTTTACTCCTAGGAGGCAGGTGAAAACTGCTCGATCTCCTCCTGACTTAGAGTGAAGCACGCGGGAGGGTAGTCATTTCAGGTCTTCTTGGCCTTTTTGCCTTTGCGATGACTTACTGTGTCCTGCTTCGCCTCATCATCATCATCATCATCATCATCATCATCATCATCATCATCATCATCATTAGCGTGAAGCTCCTGCCTGATGCCCATTGATTTCAAAGTCTGCCCTTGCTTTGGCCCATCTTTGGTCCTCTGGCATGTTGAGCAGGGTACCAGCAGACTCTCGCACGTTCTTCGTGATATGCATGACATCAAGGCTGTGAGGCACACGGTGGATCTTCCAAGACGGCAAGTCCCGAAAACAGACCTCGTTTTCCATACCTTCAGCCGGCTCTGGCGCCTTCGCTTCTTTCGGCTTTGGCGCCTTTTGCTTCTTTCTCGGCGGTGGGCGGTCTTTCCAATTTTCAACAGCTTGTCTATTTCCTCGCCGCTCCTCGTACACGGGCGTTTTTCGAGTTCGGTTTCACCATCGAGCGAGATCCTTGCGTTTCCTCCACGGGTCATCGTCATGAAGCCACCTTCAATGTCCCATGAACACGGTTTTCGAAGACCGGGATCTCTATCTAGCTGGCGACGTCGTTGTGTCATCCATGCACCTTATGCATCCGGAAAATCCGTGGACTACCTGCCCCGCGAGATATCCGTAATCGAGATAGTAGTCGTGCACCGTCGTGAGCGGTCACGGCTCTCATAGGGAAATATTCTTTCTCTGCGGCGTCCACGTATTGGCTGGCGTTTTCCACAGCGTTTCAAGCTCCTCTTCAGCAGCCCGGTCAGATTGATGTCGTTCCTGGTTGTTTCGGCCCTTCAATTAGCATACTCATGTGAATGTACTTCCTCTTCATGCACAACCGGGGAAGGTTGTACATCCACACAAACACAGGCCAGGTGCTATGTGTGCTTCTCTGCTGCCAAGCGGATTGACTCCATCGGTGCTTGCGCCCGGCCACGATGTTCCTTGGATCCTTCCCAAATTACGGGTCTTGAAGTTCAACGCTTGCCACTGCTCGCATCCTTAGGGTGACTCAGCATCTTGTCTTTTTATCTATCTCCGGATCATTTGCGTCATCTTCTCGCTTCTTCTCCTCCCTATCCGCGTGCCAACGCATGAGCTTTGCTACCTTAGGGTCAGCGAAATACCGCTGCAGACGAGGAGTGATCGGAAAGTACCACACCACTTTTCGAGGAGCTTTCTTCCTCTTCTTGTATCGAGTGACGCCAAGCACACCGGACATATGGTAGACTCCAGCGTGCTCGTCCGATAAATGATGCAATTGTTCATGCACACATGGTATTTCACGTCACGGTAAATCCAGAGGACACACGATTTTCTTAGCCTCCTCCAAACTGGTCGGGCACTTGTTCCCCTTGGGAAGGCGTTCGTGCGTAATGACATGTTCTCGTCGAAGCATCGTCGGTCATTTTGTGTTTTACCTTCATCTCCGAGCCATGAGCGTTACTTTCAGGTGGTATCCTCGGGCCTGCATCCTTCATACAATGGAGTAACCGCGTCTAACTCAAGTTGATCCATCTTGGCTTTCTCTCGGCGGCAGCTCTTGCGTTATCCGTCGCTTGAGAAGCGATTCTTGAATATGAGGGTCCTGCACCCAGCCCATCGATGGTCCGGCGTAAATACGCTCGCCCGGCATCATCATCTTCATGATCATGCCCGTCGTCTGCTCCGGCATCTTCCTCATCATCATGTCCTGCATCTTCTACATGATGACCGTATGCAACATCACCGTCATGATCATCTCCCAGGGATTCTTCGTCTTCTCGCCCGCCCGAGCCGCGGTGGTTGTCTTGCTGCCCTTCCTCATTTCTTGCCCGGCCCCATGGGCGACTTCGTAGTCATCTTCATCACCTTGCCACCGATAGCCATCCATGAAACCACGCAAGAGCAGGTGGTCCCGCACCTGCCGGAATCCGGGTCCGCAATAAGGCTCTTCACTTGCATCTTCGACACGGACATCTTATCTCCGTCTCGTTCTTTTGAAGCATCTCGGCCTTCGCGGACCTCAAAAACCTATTCACGATGCCTTCGGTCATCGTGCGGACCATATGGTCGCTGCGAGGTAGAGCAAAAGCGATATTTTAGAACCAAGAAAAAATTTGGCATGACTTTCCCTAAAATAGGACCAAAAGAATGCTTAATGCCAAAATTCTCGCTGAAAGCGGAAATGAATCAACATTCCGCAAAATATTGGCAACTATCGCATTTCAAATACCGGTACACCTCCAAACACAAACACATATGCAACACCACAAACATATGCAACACCACGAACATACATAGATCTAGCTAGGCCATAAAAAGTGCATGTGCACATTGTTGTAGGGATAACAACATAAATATAGCTTCCCCCCTTACTTACCTATCAAAACAAGGTAATTTAACCACTTAATTTGAATGAATCTATGGTGGAAATGAGGTGAAAAAGAGGAGGCACCCGAGACAAGGAGGAGGTGGAGAGAATGAAGTGGGGAGAAAGTGAGTGTGGGTAGGAGAGGCTGTCCAAAATATCTTGTTGCTGCCCACTTACTAATGGCGCACCAACTCTAAATGCACCATTAGTAATCCAGGTTACTAATGGCGCACCTTCTGGTGGTTCGCCATTAGTAGTTTTGCAAAACATACTAATGGCCCATTGTTCCACAGGCGCCATTACTAGTTTAAACTAGTAATGGCGCGGTGGAAAGGATCTTGCTCGATTAGTAGTTTTGCAAAAAAGGAATAAAATATAATAAAAAAACAACATTAGCGGCGCACTTTCCGATAGGTGCGCCATTACTAGTTACAACTAGTAATGGCGCCTTGAGTCTGAATGCGCCATTAGTATGTTTGGACAGGCGCATTAGTTCAAAAATTGATACCAATGGCGCACCTTGGGCCAGTGCGCCATTAGTAGTTTCAACTCTAATGGCGTATCAGAAGGTGGTGCGCCATTAGTATATACTAATGGTGCACCGCTTGTCTGGTGCGCCATTAGTGTCAATCCCATCTATAGCCCTTTTTCTAGTAGTGTATTAAAGAAGAAATTAAAGAACCGGTACTAGCTAAGTAAGAAACTATACTTTATAATGTTGATCTAGTTGTTCCTACTCCTTATATTGAAAAACCACCTTTCCCTATTAGGATAATGAACATGCTAAAGTTTCAACTGTGGTTAACACAATTTATATTAGAACAGCTAAACCACATGAACAATTAAAGTAGAACCTAGTATTGCTATGGTTAAGGATCTCTTGGAAGAAAATGTAGACGGGCATGTTATTTACTTCTGTGAAGAAGCTGCTAGAATTGCCAAACCTGATAAAAAGGATAAACACAAACCTGTTGTTGGCATGCCCGTTGTCTCAGTTAAAATAGGGGATCACAGTTATCATGGTTTATGGGACATAGGAGCTAGCGTGAGTGCTATTCCCTACTCCTTATACCAAGAAATTATGAATGACATAGCACCCACAGAGATAGAAGACAATTAAACTTGCTAATAGAGATACTATATCACCAATTGTAATTGTTAGAGATGTTGAAGTCTTGTGTGGGAAAATAAAATACCCTACTGATTTTCTTCTTCTTGGTTCCCCAAAAGACGACTTCGGTCCCATTATCTTTGGTAGACCTTTCTTGTTTACCGTTAATGCTAGAATAGATTGTGAGAAACAAACTGTCGGTGTTAGTTTTGGTGATGAGTCTCATGAATTTAATTTCTCCAAGTTTAGTAGAAAGCTTCATGAAAAAGAATTGCCTAGTAAGGATGAAATAATTGGTCTTGCTTCTATTGTTGTGCCTCCTACTGATCATCTAGAAGAATACTTGCTATACCATGAAAATGATTTACATATGCATGAAAGAAATGAAATAGATGATATTTTCTTTGAACAACGTCCTCTGCTTAAACACAATTTGCCTGTTGAAACTCTAGGAGGTCCTCCTCCACCTAAAGGTGATCCTGTGTTTGAATTAAAATAATTGCCAGACACTTTGAAATATGCTTATCTTGATGAAAACAAGATATATCCTGTTATTATTAGTGCTAACCTTTCAAAACATGAAGAAGAAAGATTATTGAAAGTTCTAAGGAAGCACTGAGCTGCTACTGGATATAGTCTTGATGATTTAAAGGGCATTTGTCCCACTCGATGTCCACACAAGATTAATATGGAACCTTATGCTAAACCCGTTGTTGATCACCAACACCGGTTAAATCCGAAGAAGAAAGAGGTGGTAAGAAAAAAATATTAAAACTTCTGGAAGTAGGTATAATCTATCCTATAGCTGATAGTAGATGGGTAAGTCATGTTCATTGTGTTCCTAAGAAGGGAGGTATTACTATTGTTCCAAATGATAAGAATGAACTTATTCCACAAACAATTGTTACAGGCTATAGAATGGTAATTGATTTTAGGAAATTAAATAAAGCAACTAGAAAAGATCATTACCCTCTGCCTTTTATTGATCAAATGTTAGAAAGAGTATCTAAGTACACACACTTTTGCTTCCTTGATGGATACTCTGGATTTTCGCAAATACCTGTTTCTCAACCTGATCAAGAAAAGACCACTTTTACTTGTCCCTTTGGAACTTATGCTTATAGACGTATGCCTTTTGGTTTATGCAATGCACCTGCTACCTTTCAAAGATGTATGACTGCTATATTCTCTGACTTTTGTGAAAAGATTGTTCAAGTTTTCATGGATGACTTCTCTATTTATGGGAAATATTTTGATGACTATTTAAACAATCTTGATCGAGTTTTGCAGAGATGTGAACAAACAAATCTTGTCTTGAATTTGGAGAAGTGTCACTTTATGGTTAATGAAGGTATTGTCTTGGGTCATAAGATTTCTAAAAGGGTATTGAAGTGTACAAAGCTAAGGTTGATGCAATTGAGAAAATGCCATGTCCTAAGGATATCAAAGGTATTCGTAGTTTCCTAGGTCATGCTGGTTTCTATAGGAGATTTGTCAAAGACATCTCTAGAATTTCTAGGCCTCTTACAACCCTTTTGCAAAAGGAAGTCCCTTTTGTTTTGATTGATGATTGTTTTGAAGCCTTTGAAACACTCAAGAAAGCCTTAATTTCTGCACCTATTGTTCAACCACCTCTTTGGAACTTGCCTTTTGGAATTATGTGTGATGCTAGTGATTATGCTATTGGTGTTGTTCTAGGACAAAGAGTTGATAAGAAATTGAATGTTATTCATTATGCTAGTAAAACTCTGGACAGTGCTCAAAAGAATTATGGTACTCCTGAAAAAGAATTCCTAGCAGTGGTATTTGCTTGTGATAAATTTAGACCTTACATTGTTGATTCAAAAGTAATTGTTCACACTGTCCATGCTGCTATTAAATATCTTATGAAAAAGAAAATGCTAAGCCTAGACTTATTCGATGAATTCTCTTACTACAAGAATTTGATTTGGATATCACTGATAAAAAAGGAGCTGAGAACCCCGTAACTGATAACTTGTCTAGGCTTGAAAATGTGCTTGATGGCCCACTACCTATTGATGATAGTTTTCCTGATGAGCAGTTAGCTGCAATAAATGTTGCTCATAATACTCCTTGGTATGTTGGCTATGCTAATTATATTGTTGCTAAATATTTACCACCTAACTTTACATACCAACAAAAGAAAAATTTCTTCTATGATTTAAGACACTACTTTTGGGATGACCCACATCTTTATAAAGAAGGAGTAGATGGTATTATTAGAAGTGGTGTACCTGAGCATGAACAGGGACAAATCCTTCGGAAATGTCACTCTGAAGCATATGGAGGGCATCATGTTGGAGATAGAACTGCTCACAAGGTATTGCAATCTGGATTTTATTGGCCTAGTCTCTTCAAGGATGCCCGTAAGTTCATCTTATCTTGTGATGAATGTCAAAGAATAGGTAATATCAGTAAGCGTGAAGAAATGCCTATGAATTATTCACTTGCTGTTGAACCATTTGATGTTTGGCTATTTGATTACATGGGACATTTTCCTTCCTCTAATGGGTATACACATATTTTGATTGCTGTTGATTATGTCACTAAATGGGTAGAAGTTATTCCAACCAGTATGTTGATCAGAACACCTCTATTAAAATGCTTAATGAAGTTATTTCGCAAGGTTTTGAGTTCCTAGATATTAAATGACTAATGGTGGTTCACACTTTATTCGTGGTGCTTTCTGTAAAATGCTTGCAAAGTATGATGTTAACCATAGAATTGCATCACCTTATCATCCTGAGTCTAGTGGTCAAGTTGAGCTTAGCAATAGATAAATAAAATTAATTTTGCAAAAGACTGTCAATAGGTCCAGGAAGAATTGTTCTAAGAAATTAGATGATGAACTTTGGGCTTATAGAACAGCATATAAAAATCCTATGGGTGTGTCTCCTTATAAAATGGTTTATGGACAAGCTTGTCATTTTCCTCTTGAATTAGAACATAAAGCATATTGGGCAATCATGGAACTCAACTATGATTTCAAACTTGCGAGTGAAAAGAGGTTATTTGATATTAGCTCATTAGATGAAAATGCCAAGTTGTTTAAAGAAAAGGTTAAAAGATGGCATGATAAAAGAATCCAAAATCATGAGTATAAAGTTGGATAATATGTTCTTTTGTACCACTCTCATTCCAGGTTCTTTGCAGGAAACTCCTCTCAAAATGGGAATGACCCTATGTTATCGACGAGGTTTATCGGTCTAGAGCTATCAAAATAAATAATGCTAAATGTACTAACCTGAAGGTTGTGAATGGGCAACGAATAAAACATTATATCTCAGGTACGCTCATTAATGTTGAAAGCAATATTATCCAAACTTTGACACCAAAAGAACACATAAAAGAGTCCTTCCGGAACACTCCAGAATCTCGAAAATAAGGAGGTATGTGATACGGTAAATAAACGGACTCCGAAAAATCAGCAAAAATATTTTTTGTCAGTTTTGGAATATTTAGAAAATTAGGAAAATAAGAAAGTTCCAGGAAGCGTACCCTGGTGGGCACAAGCCAGGCGCGCCAAGGTGGGTTGTGCCCACCTGGGGCACCTTCCGGACTCCATTTTTCTTCCGTTTGCTTGTTTCCCAAGATAAAAAATCTTTATATACCCCCCGAACCTATTGACCACCGTATCGTGAAGAAATCCTCTGTTCTCTTTTCTTGCTATTTTCTGTCAGATCCCATCTACCATGGCCGCTTCAAGCTCGTCCAAGGACAAGTTCTTCAAGAACGTCATCAACCCATATCCGCGGGAGGTGGTGCAGCACCCTCAGGCCATCCAGATACATGAGGGGGTGTTGCACATCCGCGATGTGCAAGAACCCATGGAGAGGGGAACCGTGGAGTCCAGGCCTAAAGCTATGGAGTAGGAAGTCTTTCGGTGCAAGGGGATGGTGGAGCGTGGACTCAATGCCAATCACCTCATGATCACGGACCTTTCCCGTGATCTCAAGGTGGATGGAAAGCCCATGAAGGACATCGTCTTCACCCTCAACCAGCAAGTCAACTTCCTCCAAAGCCAGATCTATGATCTTCAAAACCAAGTCTTTGAATATGAGGCGAGGTTTAAAGGTATGAGTTTGGCTGCCGGTTGTAGGACCCGTGAGACTCATTCTTCCTCTTACGAGGGTGGACCTCTGCCATGGAAACTCGAGGACAAGATTGCATCTACTTCATCACCACCACCATTTTCTTCATCACCAAAAGAAAATTGAGTATCGAGTATGGGCACTCCCCCTGGCTTTCGCCAAGCTTGGGGGAGGTGCCCCGGTATCGTATCATCCCCACTATCTTTTTGCCTTTACTTATTTTAGTTCGATCTTTTGCTTTAGATGAATAAAAGTTTAGTTCGATCCTTTCTTTTCGAAAGTTTTGCTGAGTGGTCTATCCTTGTAATCATGTGCAACATATGTAATAAAGTTAGTTTGAGTTTTTTTCTTTCTTTACTTTCATGTTGTAATACAAAGAAAGGAAATAAATAAAAAGGAAAGGAAATAAATCAAGAAGATCATATGCTAATCCAATGGTAGGTGATGACACCACATAAGGAAAAGTATAAGTAGAAATTTTTATTAGAATTTGACAAACATAGCATTGGTCAATGATGCAACTCATGAAAGAATTAATAAGGGAAGAGAGGATACACATATAAATATACTATCCTGGAAATCTTTTGTGATTGTGAGCCCCCATCAAAATATTATATGCCAAAATTGTTGATGTTGGACAAGGAAGACAACTTAATGATTTATCTTGGTTCATATGCACATAGATGTCATATTGTCATATATCCTTTAACATGTGGTGCTTGCCCCTATCTTTGCAAGCCAAAAATTCCGCACTAAGTAGAGATACGACTTGTGCATCCAAAAGCCCTTAAACCCAAATATTATTTTCATGAGTCCACCATACCTACCTAGGTATTGAGCAAGATCCCTCAAGTAAGTTGTCATCGGTGCAAAAAGGCAATAAAAATTGCTTCTAAATGTGTGAGATCATTTAGTGTAAGAGAAAATTGAGCATTGCAAGAACTTGTCATGGTGAAGAATAAAAGCGACATACTGCATAATAAAGGTCGCTATCACAAGGGGCAATGCAATGTGACATTCTTCTACACTAAGGGGTTGAGCATACAAAAATATAAGCGCATGGCCACCTCTGCTTCCCTCTGCGAAGGGCCTATCTTTTACTTTTATGTATTTACTTTTATGCAAAGAGTCAAAGTTTTCTCTCTACTCCTTTTTATTTTTCTCCTTTGGCAAGCATCATGCGGTGAGGAAAGATCTAGGCACATATGTCCAGTTGAATATGGGTGGAACGAGTTATTATTGTTGACATCACCCTTGAGGTGAATAAGTTGGGAGGCAAAACTATAAGCCCCTATCTTTCTATGTGTCCGGTTGAAACGTTTTGCTCATGTGTATGAGGTGAGTGTTAGCAATCTTAGAATACTATATGATGGTTGAGTATGTGGAATTGCCTAAAGGCTCTGATACGTGACCCTTCCAGAAAAGATGATGAATTGTAGTTGCAAACTTGAATGAGAACATAGTTTGTTAGTTTCAAATAGAGTTTATGCTTTATACTTCAATTGTGTGATGAATTGTCACTTATTCATGAGAATTCTATGATAGAAGTTCTATGATAGAAGTCTTATGTTTAAATTTATTGCTGTTATAATAATCTACATGATGCTTCTCTGTTTGTATTTTGTTTTTATCGATACCTCTCTCTCTCTAAGCATGCAGACATGTTTTTTTTATTTTGGTTTTCGCTTGAGGACAAGCGAGGTCATGCTTGGGGGAGTTGATACGTCCATTTTGCATCATGTTTTCTTACTGTTATTTATGATGTTTTTATGCATAATAATACTTTTTGGAGTAATTCTAATGCATTTTCTCTCATAATTTGCAAGGTACACACCAAGAGGGAGAATCCCGGCAGTTGGAAATTTGGACCTGAAAAAGCTACGTCAGGCTACCTATTCTACACAACTCCAAACAAGCTGAAACTTCATGGAGAATTTTTATGGAATATTTGATGAATATTGGAGCAATTAAGTTCCAGAGGAGGCCCACCAGGTGGGCACAACCCACCTGGGCGCCAGGGAGCCCAGGCGCACCCTGGTGGGTTGTGCTCATCCAGGCCCACCTCCGGTAACCATCTTATGGTATATAAGTCATTCTGACCTAGAAAAATAAGGAGAGGACTTTCGGGATGGAGCGCCACCATCTTGAGGCGGAACTTGAGCAGGAGCACTTTTGCCCTCTGGCAGGGCGATTCCGCTGAGGGAACTTCCCTCCAGGAGGGGGAAATCATTTTTATCATCATCACCAACAACTCTCCCATCTTGGGGAGAGATATCTCCATCAACGTATTCAACTACACCATCTCATCTTAAACCCTAGTTCATATCTTGTGTTCAATCTTGTTACCGGAACTATAGATTGGTGCTTGTGGGTAACTAGTAGTGTTGATTACATCTTGTAGTTGATTACTATATGGTTTATTTGGTGGAAGATTATATGTTCAGATCAATTATGCTATCTAATACCCCTCTGGTCTTGAGTATGATTATCATTTGTGAGTAGTTACTTTTGTTCCCGATGTCACGGGAGAAATCATGTTGCAAGTAATCATGTGAACTTGATGTGTGTTCGATATTTTGATAGTATGAATGTTGGTATTCCCTTAGTGGTGTCATGTAAATGTCGACTACATGACACTTCACCATATTTGGGCCTAAGGGAATGCATTTTGGAGTAGTAATTAGATGATGGGTTGCGAGAATTACAGAAGCTTAAACCCCAGTTTATGCACTATTCTATAAGGGACCGATTGGATCCAAAAGTTTAATGCTATGGTTAGAATTTATTCTTAATTCTTTCCCATAGTTGCGGATGCTTGAGGGAGCGTTAATCATAAGTAGGAGGTTTGTTCAAGTAAGAACAACACCTAAGCACCGATCCACCCACATATCAAATTATCAAAGTAGCGAACACAAATCAAACCAACATGGTGAAAGTGACTAGATGAAAAAAAATAAGGAGAGGACTTTTGGGACAGAGCGCCGCCGTCTCGATGTGGAACTTGGGTGGGAGCACTTTTTCCCTCCGGCATTCAGCTAGGGGAACTTCCCTCCCGGAGGGGGAAATCACCGTCATCATCATCACCAACAACTCTCCCATCTTGGGGAGGGATATATCCATCAACATCTTCAACAGCACCATCTCATCTCAAACCCTAGTTCATTTCTTGTGTACAATCTTGTTACCGGAACTATAGATTGGTGCTTGTGGGTGACTAGTAGTGTTGATTACATCTTGTAGTTGATTACTATATGGTTTATTTGGTGGAAAATTATATGTTCAGATCCATTATGCTATTTAATACCCCTCGGATCTTGAGCATGATTATCATTTGTGAGTAGTTACTTTTGTTCTTGAGGTCACGGGAGAAATCATGTTGCAAGTAATCATGTGAACTTGATGTGTGTTCGATATTTTGATATTTTGTATGTTGTGATTCCCTTAGTGATTCCATGTGAATGTCGACTACATGACACTTCACCATATTTGGGCCTAAGGGAATGCATTGTGGAGTAATAATTAGATGATGGGTTGCGAGAGTGACAGAAGCTTAAACCCTAGTTTATGCGCTATTCGGTAAGGGACCGATTGGATCTAGAAGTTTAATGATATGGTTAGAATTTATTCTTAATACTTTTCCCGTAGTTGCGGATGCTTGTGGGAGGGTTAATCATAAGTAGGAGGTTCGTTCAAGTAAGAACAACACCTAAGCACCGATCCACCCACCTATCAAATTATCAAAGTAGCGAACACAAATCGAACCAACATGGTGAAAGTGACTAGATGAAATTCCCGTGCACCCTCAAGAACGGTTTGCTCATTATAAGAGACCGTGTTGGCCTGTCCTTTGCCTCAAAAGGATTGGGCTACCTTGTTGCACTTTTGTTACTACTATCATTACTTGCTCGTTACAAAAATATCTTGCTATCAAACTACTCTGTTACTTAAAATATCAGCACTTGCAGACATTACCTTGCTGAAAACCACTTGTCATTTCCTTCTACTCCTCGTTGGGTTCGACACTCTTACTTATCGAAAAGAGCTA
This sequence comes from Aegilops bicornis, assembly GCA_021605145.1. NCBI lineage: Eukaryota > Viridiplantae > Streptophyta > Magnoliopsida > Poales > Poaceae > Aegilops > Aegilops bicornis. The sequence continues at coordinate 338,346,308 of CM038672.1, read as the reverse complement.
CAATTGATCCCCTATACTTGTGGGTCATCATTAAGATGAACCGTTTCCGTTCTCTTGCCTAATCAAAAAAAGCTTGTCCGACTGAACCGTATGCTGTATATCACACACACCTTGATCTGGCTGACCGTTTCTGTTGCATTCCCTAATAGCACACAGTTCAACGGAGCAAACTGTATGATGTATATCACACACACATTGATATGGTTGCTCATTTCTATTGTTCTTCCTCATCGGAAACAATTCTGCTGGATCAACCGTATGCCCAGCATCGCACACTTAACTAAAACCTGAACCTTTTTTATGTCTCTGCCATCGCAAACGTTTTGCATCTTTTTGACGGTTTTTTTACATCCCTATTTGCGATTAATGCATCGCATACTGTTTCGTCAAAGGGTCTCTGATCGTAGTGTCGCGTTAGCAGCATCCAGCAGTAGTGACACACTCTAATTCAAATAACTCCTCATTAATTAATTTTTAGTATCTCGTTTCGAAGGACTAATTATTTGCAAGGAAAACACGGGCATGGTTATACATACAGATTCATTTGCAAATGAAAGAAGATTCGTTTGCATTCTCAAATGTAGGCACACCAGGTAGACTAGGGTCGTGTCATGGTGGTTGCATGTGTCGTACGAACGCTAGCACACAACCACCCATCCCCCTCCCTCCCCCCCCCCCCAAAAAAAGAACAACGACAAAATAAGTTCGCACATCCACATTTCGGATTGAAATATCTGGCGGCCCCAATACCAGCCCTGCAAAATCTCCCTTCTCCACCGTCCCCTTATGCGCCCAGGGCGCTCAAATCCTTAATTCGTGTCTCTTTCCCCACCTCTGTGCCGGACGACGACGACGGTCGCGCTTCACCACCGCACCGGAGCTACCTCATCTACGCCCTCGTCTCCCGCACCAAGTGGTCCACCGACAACATCGGCCGCCGCAACCGACGTGCCTCACAGACACCGACTTCCACCGCATCAGGTGCGCTTCACCGACGTCCTCTCCCACCTCACCAGGGCTACTTCACCGAGCACATCATCACACCTCCACCCCTGAGGCCGTTGGGGCTTCACCAACGGCCTCGTCTACCGCATCGTAGCGCTCCGCTGCCACTCAAGATTTGCATCCGTGTACGGCCAGCCAACGCCGGCGCATCACCCTCAACGGCTCTGAAGTGACCCACACTCTAGCTAGGCGAGCATGCCCAAATGCTGGCCCGAACTAGGTATCCACATATCACTCCCTTGTGCACTGTTCCGACGATGTTTGGATATCCTTTCGCTACTCTCTTAGCTCACACGCCTATGCAACTCTGACTTTAACTCTAATTTCTTCTGGAGATATCATCTGAAACAAGCAAAACCATTTTTTAGCGAAGCATGACGGCGCTACGGGATCTGGTACACATCCTGCACACCGGTATAACCTTGTAAGTACATGTCCTCCGGTACAACAGCAAGGTTGATTCCTCTTATTTGATCAACCATTCGCCGTGTCAAAAATGCAGAGGGGAACGCAAGGAGCACAAGGCCTGCACATCCAAGCAAGTGGTAACATGGACATGTACATGGAACATCCCAAGCGCAAGCAGAGCTGCAGTGAGCCTATACAACGAGCTAGCGTAAGTCCCTGCATTTCATTTAATTCATACTGGCCTGCGTGTATGATTTGTTTGCAGTGGCGGATCCACGAATTCAAGTTACCAGGGGCAAAAATTTAACTTAAAAAATACGAAGGCACTTGCACTCCGGAAATCAACATAACTTGAGAAATGTGAAGGTACATGCACTTTGAAAACCAACTGATGATTCAAAGTAGTTCCAGATTATAAAACACTAAATGATGTAAGCACCAAAAACACAAAATGAAACATGGTGCACAAGGACTACTAACATGGTCTGTACCTACTTGAATTATTCGTTCTTTGGCTGAAAATATCGAAGTGTAATTGCACCTATAACCAATGCACAAACTGCATATCAATATATCTATCATGCACAAGTATGCCAATAGTTTCAAACAACAGATTAGAAAAGTATTTATGCTACATTGTCATGATACGGGACTTTCTGGTAGATGGCCTCGACGTTTCCTCAAGCCATGAAAATGTACTATAATTTGCTTGTCATCAATGCCTGCAAATCTCTATGTCTCTCTCAACATAGCAGATCATCATTAGACACTAAATCCTTCAATGGGAGCTTGCAAAATGCTTGCATTAGATCCCTCATTAGACACTATATGTTCATCACCAAGAGCATGTAAAATGTTTGCATCAAATCCTTAGCAGTTTGTTCATTAGACACTTCAGGCTCAAGAACCACGTGACCTTGTATGTTTGCACTAGAAACTTGATTAGATACATCAGGTTCAGTCAGTTCAGTATTGATTGGGGAGTTATAAAATAAGCAGAAATTGGTTTCATTTTCTCATAGATTCCCTACATACAAGCAGTTTTACAATACCGTCAGGTTTAACTATTGGCCAGAAATTGAACAGTTGAATTGGATATAATCAAGGATGTGATGTACCTGCTCGTTGCGCATGCTGCTCTTGCAAGCTACGACTTTCCGTTTGCGCAAGCTCGATGCCATGCTGCCTCCGCTGCCTCCCACGCAGGCTACACGCAGGGTTGGATCTTCATCTTCTTGTCCTTCCATTTGATTGAAACCTGGTGACCGGAGTCCAAAGAGGGCGCGATGAAGTGCTTTGTCGGTCTGTCCTGCGGCGGCTAGGTTAGGAGCGAACCAGACTGGAGGCTGGAGCGAACGAATTGGGATTTTTCCTGCTGTCGATCGATATGGGAGGCACTCATGTGGGCCGCGAGCTTGCTATAGGGCCTGAATTGCACTTACATTATTGGCCCATCCAAATTGATACATTTTTCTTCATTTTTTACATTGCCTGCTCGTGCGTTGGGATGAACAAAACTAGCCTGAGCCAACCTAGATGACTCAAACTAGGTGCACACTTTCGAGCCACCCGAGGCGGCTGCCCATACCAGCTCCTATGGTGGCATCACCCCTTTTTGTGTGTATGATTAGGGTAATGAAAAATATTCCAGTGGCACTTTTGATTTACCCACAGAATGGTTGAATTGCTTGTTTCTATGAACTGAGTTCGCCAATAATGTGAAGGATGCCAGTCTTTTTATCCTATTATAGATTGCTTAGATCTCGATATGCCAAATGTAATCGCATGAAATATACAGTAAAAGCCAGTGTGATGTGTGTGGCTACAACTAGCCTGACAACCCGTCCTCATATAACATATCAAGGACGCACCATCTTATCAGATTAACCATTCGACTTACCAATGCAGTGTGGGAAGAAAGAAGTATTTGTCGGCGTTCTGGGAATGGGGTTCCCCAGACTTGCCTGCCTGCGGCCCACGGAGTGGCTCCACTCGCGGCCTAGTACGGCCCGTCTTCACCAGCAATCACTCAAGACCCTCGCAAGGAGCCAAGCCTCGCAAGGCGGATGACACGAGACCTCCTCGGGGGCGGCCTCGCCAGGCTGGCTCGCGAGGGGCGGAGAGATCAAGGCAAGGCGAACCTCGTGAGGTTCCAATGACATAAGCCATGATGACCGAGAACAGGCGGGCGCCAGCGCGCACAGTGTCCTTGATTCCTCTTTGGTTCTAGGGAGGCAAGCGCAGGCGAGGAGTATCGAGGCATCAGGCAAAGGTTTCCATATCGGTGCAACGAGACAAAGACTAGCAGGACGGCAGGACGGAGGTCACCGTGGAGCCCAAGATGGCGTCACCACCAGAGCCTTTGGCAGGCGAAGACCACCTTTAGTCAGGATAGCTTGTACTAGATGTACCCCTTCAAATTGGCCGTTGTGGCATCCCTTCCCGCTCAATATTTGGGAAGAGGACCAAGCCCTCTAAGGACTAGCCACTACTAGGGAAAAGCCTATACACAGAATCTTATCAGCAGCGCGCTTTAAAATAAGGCGCTGCTGCAAATTAGCAGTAGCGAGCTCAAGCTTAACTCGCTGCTGAAATAAATATAGCGATATGCGCCCTCAAAAGGCGATATTCTTGCTATAATTCCCACGAGGATGCCACGAGGCTAGTTATAGCAGCAACGCGTTATAACGACGAGCGCTACTACTATGTAGCATAGTAGCGGCGCATTTCGCCAATAAGCGCTACCGCTAAGTTTACTACAATAATTTAGTCCCACCTCGCTCTGTGAAGAGAGTTTCTACCACCTTAAATATGTTACTTCTCAAACTTTGACCAGCACTTGGTCTTCATTGAAATCTATGTGTAGAATTTGTGGCTGCAATATGAGTCCTCACCGGTTCCTAAACCGGTGAGGACTCATATTGACAAATCAGATTGTACACAAAAAGATCATTGATGATCAATGTATTTTTGATACATTGAACTAAGTCTATTTTTATATGCTGACACATAGCAATAGCGCTTCTTTGTGAAAGGCGCTGCTGCTAGGTAGTTTAGCAGTAGCGTCTTTCTCTATAGCGCGCTACTACTAAGCCATTCCATCTCCCACCCCCCTCTCCTCTATCCGATCCACTCACAGTCACACACTCAATGGATTCCCTCTCAATCCCCCGCGCCGGTCCTGCCCCGTCGCCCTCCTCCCTCTGCGCCGCCGTCACCTCCTCCTCCTTGCTGGACTCGGTACCGACCTCCTCCTCCGTCCTTGATCCCTCCACTCGCCGCTGGCCGGCCCCTCCTCGCTCCGCCTTCCTCCTCCGTCCTCCCTCCACTGGCCGCCGGCCTTCCCCCCTCGCTCCGCCTTCCTCCTCCGTCCTACTCTCTTCTCCCTCCTCGAGTCGCCTCCTTCTCCCTCCGCCTGCTACATTTTGATTTAGTAGGCTAGTTCATATGCAACATTTTGATTTAGTTGATATGATTTAGTTGATTTAGTAGGCTAGTTGATTTAGTTGATTTAGAAACATTTTGATTTAGTTGATATGATTTAGTTGATTTAGTAGGCTAGTTGATTTATTTGATTTAGAACATTTTGATTTAGTTGATATGATTTAGTTGATTTAGTAGGCTAGTTGATTTAGTTGATTTAGAACATTTTGATTTAGTTGATTTAGTAGGCTAGTTCATTTAGTTGATTTAGTATGCACCATTTTATTGTTATTTTTTCTGTTCATGGATAGGTACGTAGTTGCTTTTGTTTTTTAATAAGTTACTTTTGGCAAAATGTAGGTGGTACCTTGTCATCTAATATGTTACTAGATCTTAGGATTATAATTGTCCATCAAATTGCTTCTCGCGGAAGAACCAAAAATATCACATGCTACTGTTTTTCTTTCCTGTGAAGTGGATCGTTAATCCTTTGCTCATATTGCTTTAGGAAAAATGGCGCCACCACCACCACTATGTCGACTGTGCAAGTCAAGGTGCGCCAAAGAGCCTTGCAACCAGCAAGCTATTCGGCATCTACTTCCAACGAAGTTTTTAATGCGGCGGTAAGAAATTAGATGAAATGTAATAACTATTTTATTTTTACTGTTGGCATTACTATATTGTATCATTTTGCTTATTTTACACAGATCGTCCCATGCAATGTGAGGTTGAAATTCAACAAGCTGACAGGAGACACTGTGACATTTGAGGCTCCTGGGGGGCCGTACACTATGGAGGTCGACAAAGGACGCAATATGTCGCAGATTGGAGGAGATGGATGGGCCCGTTTAAATGCGTCAGACATGCGTCTTCTTTGGTGGTGAGTTGATCAACTTCTCCTTCGAAAGCGTAAAAGACCCAAGTGGCTGTCATTTATCTCAACCTCGTGGAAGATGATGAAGATGACGAAGATGATGATGATGATGAAGATAATGAGGACCCACCCGATGAAGATGATGAGGACCCACTTCATGAAGCCATCGTAGCTCAAAGAACAAGGCTGAGCGAGGAGGAGGTGTCCAACCTGTGGGACATAATTCCGCCACGTCTTTGACTTTGTCGTGGTGCCACTCGTGACCCGCCTGACAAATACCATGGTTGATCGACATGATATGGTATGTTATACTTACAAATGCAAATTATCCGATGAAATAATAAGTGTACAGTCCAATGATATGGTATGTTGTGTGGAATCTAGTCGATGATATGTTTTAGTGTAGAGTTCGATCACATGCTTATTAGTGTAGAATCTAAGGAAACTATTAATAGTGTAGATAATCCATATGTACTTATTTGCGAGGCTATTTATTAATTGATATGTTTTTATTATTCAGAAATTGGCAAAGAGCATATCTGTGAGTTATGGTATCGAGCCTGATGAAGAAGGCTCAGCTGGACTACGACTTACTGCAAGGGGCTCTGTCACAACATGTACTTACCGCGTGGACACGGACGGTCGCTTTACACTTAAACTCGGTTGGGTGGAAGAAATTCCTCGATGGCAAGAATCTTCGTGTTGGACAGGCCATCCTAATTACTATCAGGAACACCAACCACCCAGGCTTGAGGATGATGATTGTATTTGATATCATCTAGAAGTACATATGTGTGTGTGGCTATATCATCTAGAACTACATATGTGTGTGTGGCTATATTATCTAGAACTACATATGATGATTGTCGTCGATATCATCTAGAACTACATATGATGATCGTCGTTGATATGACCTTGTACTGCTTGAGGATGCATGTTGACTATGCATGAAATTGTTATCTAGTACTCCCTTCGTTCCAAATTACTCGTCGTGGTTTGAACTAAAACCACGACGAGTAATTTGGAACGAAGGGAGTACTACCCAGTAATGGTTTATGAATTTGATATCTAGTAGTAGTACCTAGTATCTAGTATCTGAAAGGGAAACTAAAAGGGAAAGGGGTACGGGGGAAAATGATGAAAGATATAGTAGTAGCGAGGGACTGCGAAATCGCTATAGCTAAGTAATAGTAGCGTGTTCAGAAAAAGCGCTGCTGATATCGTCAATAGTAGTAGCGCGGGTACGGACCGCGCTACTACTATAAGTTAGCTGTAGCGCCTTATTAGTAGCGCGGCTACCCGCGCTGCTGCTAACCTCAAAACCCGCGCTACTACTAGGGTTTTCCCTAGTAGTGAGCCACCACAGTAGGAGGGGATGGATCTCGAACTCATTCAGTTCATCCTCGCTCCCACCAAGCACAAGAACACCTCGTCTCAGGAGGCTATTCTTTCCCTTGTACTGTTCATCCTCAGCCCGGGAGGCAATCCACCACACCACACTGGAGTAGGGTATTACACCACAAAGGTGGCCCGAACCAGTATAAATCTCGTGTCTCTTGTGTTGCGAGTTCGTCGAGCTAATCTTTGAGATCACGGCGAGGCTAAGGGCGTGATTATGTAGGGGGAAATCTTCATGCGCACCCCAGTGTTCGAACCTCAAGGGTTTTGCCGGAACCCCAAATCCGACATTTGGCGCGCCAGGTAGGGGAGCGCCGAAGCTTTCTTTCCGTCGATCCGCATCCCGTCGCTTCGTCGTCTCCATGGCGGACGCTCGCCGAGCTCGCGCTGAGCGCCGGGCCACCCGCGTCGCTCAGAAACCTCCTGTCGGCGGGCCACCCCGTCGTTCTCCGTCGCCTGCCGCCAACGTCCCGGCCTGGCGGGAAATGAGCATCAAGCATCCTTGCTGCACCCCTCGGTGCGGCGGGATGGCCGCACCGCGACTCCGTCGCTGACCCGGGCCGACTCGTCGTCTCACGCTAGTCGCGCCCCCACGGATGCGCAGGCCGCGCTATGCATGGCACACGAACTCCTGCGCTCCTACCCCATCGACGACCTCTACGAGGACTGGGTTGAAGGAAATATGCCCTAGAGGCAATAATGAAGTTATTATTTATTTCCTTATTTCATGATAAATGTTTATTATTCATGCTAGAATTGTATTAACCGGAAACATAATACTTGTGTGAATACATAGACAAACAGAGTGTCACTAGTATGCCTCTACTTGACTAGCTCGTTGATAAAAGATGGTTATGTTTCCTAGCCATAGACATGAGTTGTCATTTGATTAACGGGATCACATCATTAGGAGAATGATGTGATTGTCTTGACCCATTCCGTTAGCTTAGCACACGATAATTTAGTATTATGCTATTGCTTTCTTCATGACTTATACATGTTCCTATGACTATGAGATTATGCAACTCCCGTTTACTGGAGGAAAACTTTGTGTGCTACCAAACGTCACAACGTAACCGGGTGATTATAAAGGTGCTCTACAGGTGTCTCCGAAGGTACTTGTTGGGTTGGCGTATTTCGAGCTTAGTATTTGTCACTCCGATTGTCGGAGAGGTATCTCTGGGCCAACTCAGTAATGCACATCACTATAAGCCTTGCAAGCATTGTAACTAATGAGTTAGTTGCGGGATGATGTATTACGGAACGAGTAAGGAGACTTGCCAGTAGCGAGATTGAACTAGGTATTGAGATACCGACGATCGAATCTCGGGCAAGTAACATACCGATGACAAAGGGAACAACATATGTTGTTATGCGGTTTGACCGATAAAGATCTTCGTAGAGTATGTGGGAGCCAAAATGAGCATCCAGGTTCCACTATTGGTTATTGACCGGAGACGTGTCTCGGTCATGTCTACATTGTTCTCGAACCCGTAGGGTCCGCATTGCAACAAAGTTCGATGACGGTTATATTATGAGTTTATGTGTTTTGATGTACCAAAGGTAGTTCGGAGTCCCGAATGAGATCGGAGACATGACGAGGAGTCTCAAAATGGTCAAGACGTAAAGATCGATATATTGGACGATAATATTCGGACATCGGAAAGGTTCCGAGTGATTCGGGTATTTTTCGGAGTACCGGAGAGTTACGGTAATTCGCCGGGGAGTATATGGGCTTTATTGGGCTTTAGGGGAAAGAGAGAGGAGAGGCTGGGCGCCCCCCAAGGCCTAGTCCGAATTGGACTAGGGAGAGGCTGCGCCTCCTTCCTTCTTCTCTCTCCTTTCCTTGACTCCTACTCCTACTACTTGGAAGGGGGGGGGAATCCTACTCCCGGTGGGAGTAGGACTCCTCCTAGGGCGCGCCATAGAGAGGGCCAGCCCTCCCCCTCCTCCACTCCTTTATATACGGGGAGGGGGGCACCCCTTGGAGACACAACAATTGATCCCTTGGATCTTTTAGCCTTGCGCGGTGCGCCCCTCCACCATAATCCACCTCGATCATATCGTAGCGGTGCTTAGGCGAAGCCCTGCATCAGTAGAACATCATCATCGTCACCACGCCGTCGTGCTGACGGAACTCTCCCTCAAAGCTCGGCTGGATCAGAGTTCGAGGGACGTCATCGAGTTGAACGTTTGCTGAACTCGGATGTGCCGTGCGTTCGGTACTTGATCGGTCGGATTGTGAAGACGCACGACTACATCAACCGCGTTGTGCTAACGCTTCCGCTTTCGGTCTACGAGGGTACGTGGATACACTATCCCCTCTCATTGCTATTAATCACCATGATCTTGCGTGTGCGTAGGAAATTTTCTGAAATTACTACGTTCCCAAACAGTGGCATCCGATCCAGGTTTTATGCGTAGATATTATATGCACGAGTAGAACACAAGTGAGTTGTGGGCGATACATGTCATACTGCTTACCAGCATGTCATACTTTGGTTCGGCAGTATTGTTGGATGAAGCGGCCCAGACCGACATTACGCGTACGCTTACACGAGACTGGTTCTACCGACATGCTTTGCACAATTGGGTGGCGGGTGTCAGTTTCTCCAACTTTAGTTGAACCGAGTGTGGCTACGCCCGGTCCTTGCGAAGGTTAAGACAGCACCAACTTGCCAAACTATCGTTGTGGTTTTGATGCGTAGGTAAGAACGGTTCTAGCTAAGCCTGTAGCAGCCACGTAAAACTTGCAACAACAAAGTAGAGGATGTCTAACTTGTTTTTGCAGGGCATGTTGTGATGTGATATGGTCAAGACATGATGCTAAATTTTATTGTATGAGATGATCATGTTTTGTAACCGAGTTATCGGCAACTGGCAGGAGCCATATGGTTGTCGCTTATTGCATAAGATGCAAGCGCCAAATAATTGATTTACTTTATCGCTATGCGATAGCAATAGTTGGCGAGAAGACCATGTGACGACACATTGATATAGATCAAGATGATGGAGATCATGGTGTCATGCCAGTGACGATGGAGATCATGAAAATGCTTTGGAGATGGAGATCAAAGGCACAAGATGATGATGGCCATATCATGTCACATATTATGATTGCATGTGATGTTTATCTTTTATACATCTTATTTTGCTTAGTTCGACGGTAGCTTTATAAGATGATCCCTTACTAAATTTCAAGATAAAAGTGTTCTCCCTGAGTATGCACCGTTTATAAGATGCACCGTTGCACATGCAGAATATACTCAGGTTAAACTTGACGAGCCTAGCATATGCAGATATGGCCTCGGAACACTGAGACCGAAAGGTCGAGCATGAATTATATAGTAGATATGATCAACATAGTGATGTTCACCATTGAAAACTACTCCATTTCATGTGATGATCGGTTATGGTTTAGTTGATTTGGATCACGTGATCACTTAGATGATTAGAGGGATGTCTATCTAAGTGGGAGTTCTTAAGTAATATGATTAATTGAACTTTAATTTATCATGAACTTAGTCCTGGTAGTATTAGCAAATCTATGTTGTAGATCAATAGCTCACGTTGTTGCTTCCCTATGTTTTATATGTGTTCCTAGAGAAAACTAAGTTGAAAGATGTTAGTAGCAATGATGCGGATTGGATCCGTAATCTGAGGTTTATCCTCATTGCTGCATAGAAGAATTATGTCCTTGATGCACCGCTAGGTGACAGACCTATTGCAGGAGCAGATGCAGACGTTATGAACGTTTGGCAAGCTCAATATGATGACTACTTGATAGTTTAGTGCACCATGCTTAACGGCTTAGAATTGGGACTTCAAAGACGTTTTGAACGTCATGGACCATATGAGATATTCCAGGAGTTGAAGTTAATATTTCAAGCAAATACCTGAGTTGAGAGATATGAAATCTCCAACAAGTTCTATAGCTAAAAGATGGAGGAGAATAGCTCAAGCAGTGAGCATGTGCTCATATTGTCTGAGTACTACAATCGCTTGAATCAAGTGGGAGTTAATCTTCCAGATAAGATAGTGATTGACAGAATTCTCTAGTCATCATCACCAAGTTAGTTGAACTTTGTGATGAACTGTAATATGAAAGGGATAACGGAAACGATTCCCATGCTCTTCGTGATGCTGAAATCGACGAAGGTAGAAATCAAGAAAAACATCAAGTGTTGATGGTTAACAAGGCCACTAGTTTCAAGAAAAGGGCAAAGGGAAGAAGGGGAACTTCAAGAAGAACGGCAAGCAAGTTGCTGCTCAAGTGAAGAAGCCCAAGTCAGGACCTAAACCTGAGACTAAGTGCTTCTACTGCAAAGGGACTGGTCACTGAAGTGGACTGCCCCAAGTATTTGGCGGATAAGAAGGATGGCAAAGTGAACAAAGGTATATTGGATATACATGTTATTGATGTGTACTTTACTAGTGTTTATAGCAACCCCTCGACATTTGATACTGGTTCAGTTGCTAAGAGTAGTAACTCGAAACGGGAGTTGCAGAATGAACATAAACTAGTTAAGGGTGAAGTGACGATGTGTGTTGGAAGCAGTTCCAAGATTGATATGATCATCATCGCACACTCCCTATACTTTCGGGATTAGTGTTGAACCTAAATAAGTGTTATTTGGTGTTTGCATTGAGAATGTCACACCCAGATTTTCATGCCACAACACTTAAGCTAATAAATCATGATAAAATGTGGTTCGACAAAAACTTTTGAGTGGTTTGTCCTTGCTTTGATTGAATGTTTGACTGCTGTTTGCAAGTGCTCTAAAAATCAAATAAATCCTCCAACTCTTATACGCCTTCCCCTTGATCCAAAAACCTTTCCCAATGATCATGCCATGTGTATAGGACATAAAAATAATTTCTTACAAAAATAATTTGGCCAAATAGTATTGTCAAAAATTAGTTTTCCAAAAACCCCTGAATTGAGATTTGCACTGCAAGTACTTAATTAAGGTCAGTAAAAATCTTTCCAAAAATATATTTGACTCCTATTAGATATAGGACACCCAGAAACCAGAAAAATATAATTTTAGAAGTTATTTTCCTATTTTATTTAAAGGATTTTTCTTAAGTCCAGAAATGGTCTTTAATAGGTTAAAATTATTTTAATGCTTTAAAAATATTTGGGAAAAACCTAGGGAAACTCAGTGGACATATATTGCCCATATATAAGAGTTTCAACACATGGTCATGTTCAAAATATTGGTCAAATCCCTCAAATACCCTTTCTGGATATTTCAAGCTTTTGAAATATTTACAAAGGAAATATTCCCCAAAAATTCCAAGAAAAATTCTTGCATGTCACATATGACATGTTTGATGATCTTACCAAGTCTCATGTCATGGAGAACAGTATAACCCCATGAAACCCTCTCAAAACCACTTATGTCCTTTTTCAAGTTTGAACAACGTTGCACTGTCAAATATGTCCAAATGCTCTCACACTTGGGGCACATGCTCAAATGATGTAATGATGCATCTAGACCAAGTGGGACAAGTTGGAGAACAAGTTAACTTGATCAAAGAGCCCCAAAACCCTTCCTGTCCGGAACCAAATTTGAACAACTCTACATTGGCAACTTTCTCATTTTGACCCCAACTTTTGTGGACATGTTCAGAACCTTAAATTATGACACTAAACCAAGTGGTGCATCAAGGAGAATTGATTTGCATGACTAAATATTGAAAAGTCCATTTCTGTTGATTTCTAGGGTTTACAAAAGTTGCATTGGCAACTTTGCCCAAATGAACTCAATCTTGGTGGAACCTCTTATTTTCTCATGCCATTTGACCCTGTCAAGCCTCATGACAAGGGAAGTACATTTGCTTGCCCAAACCTACATCAAACACCTTCTGGCAGAAGTTTAAAATCCATGTTTTGTCCATTTCCACTAATCTGCATGAGCTCAGCTTTCTCCCACAGCCCCATCTGCTCCTCCTCTACCTCCTGCATGCTTAGCTGCCCAAGGAGCAATTATTAAGGGGGGCAAAGACCCATATTTCCTCTCTGGACAACCACTTTACCCTCCCTTTCTCATCTCTCTCTCACTCCTGGCAAGTTCCAGAGCATCCAATGCCTTTGACACTTTGTTTACTCCCCCCTAAAGCTCCCAGACACCAAAGGGTCACGCGCCACTCCACAAAAAGACATGCCCATGTCGGCCAAAGTCATGCTCAGGAGCACCAGAGCACTGTTGCTCGGCCCTCCCGAGTTCTCCCGCAAGCCTTGGGCAGAGGTATGATGTCCCTCGAGGTCACCTCGACGTCCGCAACACACCACCATGCTGGCTCCCTCCTCTCTCCCTCTCTCTCTCGCCTCCAGCAGCACGCGCGCCAGAGCCGCCCGAGAGCCCCAATGGGCAAGCCCACATGCACGATGCTCTGCCACTCCCCTGCTCTCTCTCTCCTCCTCCCTTGACTTGGACCACGCCCATGAGCGCCGTAGACAGCCCCTCTCCCTCCCTCCGGGCCTCTCGAGCCGTTGCCGTGGCCACCGTGTTCCGCGTCCACGGTGAGCCACGGGTCGGCTACATAAGGCCACCCCTGAGCCCTCTTTCTACTCCTTTGGCTCTATCTCTCCCCCAGCAACCTCCCGGCCAAGCTCTCTCTCCCCCTAGTTCTCTCCTTGCCTCTCCATCGCCGCCATGGTCGCCGTCGGCCTCCACTCGGCTCCGGCAAACCCGAAGCCTCCCCGCCCCTCCATTGGCCACCAGTAGAACCGCAGATGACCGGCGGAGCTCTCCCCCTCCTTTTCTCCTGCTCTGGTACCCCATGGCACTGCAGCAATCTTCCCCCAAAGCCCAGTCCGCCGGCGTCAAGGCCACCATTGTCTTGGTCCTCCCCAGCCCGCGTGAGGCCCAGAGATGGGTGCAGCTCGGCTCCCGAGTCTGTCGGTATGCCGAACGTCGCCAGGGACGGCCGGAGTCACCGAGAAGAGCGCCGGCGCCATTCGGCCTCACTCCCTCTGTCTCCCATCGTGCCGCGCGGGAGGTTGGAGATGGACCTGAAGGCGGGCACCGCTCGTTAGTGGCCCAGCCTCCAGGCCATGCTGGCAAGTGGAGGCGGGTTCACCATGTCCCGCGCCCCCGCACAGAAGGAGCATCACGCCTGGGCGCCTTTGACGTTGCCCCGTCATCCGCGTGGCCGAGCCATTGGGCCGGCCCATTGCGCTGCCGCGCTATGCTGCACCCGGTGCGCAGTATAGGTATAAATCCCCCCTCCTTTGTCCTTTTCTTTTTCCTGAAATTTGTAAAATCTCCCAAATATTCATATTACCTCCAAATTTGATGATTCAAATTTCTAGTAACTCACAAAATCATGGTCCATCTCATGGAGCAATATGGTCATTTTTCCAGAAACTTTTCTTCACAAACATTTATCAAATCTTGTTTTTCCATTTCTGTAGTGAACTTTAGAAAATCATAGAGAACTCATTTTTGATCCAAATTCCATGATTCAAAATCCTAGATGTCTATAAGTTCAAAACTTATTTTTGGAACATTTTTACTAATACTTTCTGTATCACCTCAAATAATGGTCTATTTCTTCATGTATAGACAAATTTGCAAATTCATAGGAAATTCATTTGAGCTTCAAATCCAGTGAAACCAACTCCTAGATGCTTCTAAAAACATGGTTTGTTAAATGGGTGCCTTTGCTCATTTTTCAAAAATATGTTTCTCTACACTTCTTACAAATCCATAAACCCCTTGATTCCATCATATCAAAATGTTCAGAAATATCCACTGATCCAATTCCAATGAAACCACTCTGGTTATTTTTCATATAACCAGAGAAGTCCTCGAAAAGTCATATTAATATTTTTAGAGCACTTTTATTTTCTGCCTTGTTGTGTTGCTTACAATAATTGTTTCCAACATTAGTTGACGAAGTAGAGAAAACACTTGGAGAAGGACCAGAAGATTTGAAGACTCTGATGAACCAGGCAAGCAGCCCTTTGCTTCACTGAGTGCATGATATACCTTGAATGACAACCTTGCTAGGCTTGCCTCCGTTGCATATCCCGTTGATACTTGCATTGTTCATGACTCTATCCTTGTTTAGAGTTATGTTGGTGGATTGTAGAAATATGCTATAGTAGATGGCTACGCAAAGTGGGTCAGGGTCATGCATGGAAAGAAACAAGTGTGGTTTGACATACTTGCAAACAGCCCCAGTGGGTGCCACTGATGCCCCTGGGAGATGATGATGAACTAGGTCACTACTTGGTGGAGAAGTAGTGTACCGAGGTTTGATAAAAGTGTTGTTTACATAGACGGATTAGATTTAAGATTTGTCGACTGTCCCAACCTTACATGCGCAACCACTCTACCCTTATATGGAAAAGGGCATTATTGATTACCTAGGCCGATACTAGCTTGGAGCACGCATTACTAGTGACGGGAGAGTTGTTGGTGTGCTCTCTCGGGACGGGGTTGTGCCAGGGTAGGGCGGCCATGACTGTTTTCACAGGCACTTGGACAGACTGCTGGTACCCGTGCAAGGTATGTGATAAATATGGGAGCGAGGCTCCACAATTTTTAAGATGTGAAATGTTGGGCACGGGGGTTACTACCAATCGAGTGGACTCCATGTTAGTGTCGTCTAGGGAAAGGTAGTGATCGGGTGCTTACCCTGGGTACTTGAGGTACCGCAGGTCGTGGATGACACGGAAGTTCCCCGGATCTTGTGGGTAAAGTGTGCAACCTCTACAGAGTGTAAAACTATTCGAATAGACGTGTCCATGGTCAAGGACAGTTGGGTGGTGCTGCTTAGACTATGTCCATATGTTTCTGACAAACAACACAGATTGGTAATATTGTTGATATGATTCGTGAGGAAGTCACTATGAGTTGAGTATGAGTTGTTCATAACTCTTTCTCGAGGTTGAAGTCTGTAACCTCCTGATACTTGTTGCAGACGCATTCATGTCCTTGGTAAATGTTGATCATACTTGCATGAGAAAAACTAGATTTCTGTAAAATGCCAATTAAGTAGTAGAGCTTTGCATAATTATTTTGTTATCACTCTTGGGTTGCTTGCGAGTACATTCAAAGTACTCATTGGCTTGCCACTAGTTATTTTATTGGCCAGGCATGAAAGAACAAGATATATTGAAGAGTTCCTTGGTGACGATCGTGCGAGCTAGGACGCTTTACCAGTCAGAATGCCTATACGGTTAAGGCAGATGGCATGGGTCCAAGTTATTGACGAAGATCTCCGCTGGAATGTTATACTCAAGACTTGACCATAATGGTCATAATTTATGTAAGACGGTATGTATGGATGTAAGACTCTTGTTATTCAGCTTATGTGTGTTCAGTGAGCATTGATCTCTGGGATCACTTACATGTGCATTCGGTGATCACGACTTATGAGTCAGGGACCCCACAGAGCTGGTATCAGAGCCATCCTGACTGTAGGAAGCCTTAGTTAGCATGGTCGTTAGTTAGGGTAAAACTATTTTAAAAACTATTACTAATTTTTGAAAACTATCTATACTTCTCTTCCTTTCTTAGTTTTTCAAAAACTAAGATATACTTTCCTCTTCCCCTTCAAAATTTTAAACGATCGCTAGAATCCTTATGCCCCTAACCACGGGATTCCTTGTAATCCTCGCGGATAATCTAGAAGGAAGACGCCTTGCGAGACACTCACCCACCTCTTCTAAACACAAGATTGGCAACACCACAGCAAGACGATGCCAACAGAAGGTACGCCCTCAAGGAATGAGGACATGAAGACCCAGAGGATGGTGACACCTTTGAAATTGCCCCAGGATTATGCAACCTTGGCCTATGATGACCAGGGCATAGGATATGCAAGATCATGATATACATCACAAGTAGAGCAACCCTGTCCTTATCATTGTTGCATCGGCAACCACCGGTGGATGAGAACCTAGCTATTTGGTCCGCCTCACTATAGTGAGCAGGAAAACGGTTCTCTTCATCCCCCGCTCTCGGTGACGATCTTGGCAATAGTGTGTCCGTGATTGGACCTCTACTATGCGTTGTTAGTGTCATTACATAAAGGATTGCCTACAGTACGCTCGACGCCTTAGAAGGCAAGAGGGATCTTCATGACTAAGAATACAAGAGGAGACCAAGTCAATGCCAGCTACGAGGAGCCACCTTCACCCCATCACTTCAACAGGCGAGAAGTTGTTGAAGACTCTTTACGCTCAACCTGGATCGTTTCATCAAACAACTATAGGAGACGTAGCGACACTTGAGGAAAACCCAGAAGACTGCACGAGGCACGGAGCAAAGCACGACTACTGAATTCGAGAACCCCTAGGGTAGGATGAGTCGTGTACCCCCTATGCGTAGTCAAGTCCGTGTGATGGTTCGAATAGAACCACGATTGCGTGTTGCTTGTTTTTATTTGTTTGTGTTTTGATATAGGTCGCACTTTTTCCCTAGGCAACAAATACGTGACTATATCACCTTCCTTACCTTGCTTCTTCTGTTTGGCCCTTTTTGCACCGGTTTGTTTGCACTTGCACTATAGAACCCCCTTTAGGCATTCCCCTCCTCTATGCTACTTCTCCCTCTCATCTCTCTCATCAACTAAAGATCAGCAAGACAAGATGCACCAAGGATTCCACCTCAGCGACCAACTAGCGCTGAAGACTTTGCTACAGCCTCCTAGACCAAGTGCAGCCCCGTAGAGTTATGGTTGCCACTCAAGATTAGAAACCCATTCTTAGACCATTCGAGACTTCACAAGATACCCCAGCTCGAATCCTTAACCATGTGCTTAACCCACAGAATTGCAAGAGAACCGGTTAAGCCTCCGTAACCTTGCTTATCACTGGGTTCAATATGGAACTAGTGGACATAGTGAACTAGCACATTACGATCCTAATATAGCACGAGAAATGACGATGCCATAGGGAAGACCAATTTGAGGATGTAGGAATAGAGGACAAATGACTTGATGAGTTTACATCTGTAACCGTAATGGATTTATCTGAGACTATTTGGTGGATTATGAGGCTTTCATATTGGTAGATGAACTTGGAGGGATCGTGTTAATAGAGTAGCGTAACTTTCATCACCCTGGAGTAAACTGGAACTTTGTAGGACAATTAGGATCACAAGCTGGGGTTCTTGGAGGAATACGATTTTGACTTGATCTGATGATATCAATAGGAGGTTGTTGACATTACGAAAATGACTTGGGGGAAACGTGTATGAATTCTCGTAGGACATGAGATTTGGATTAATAGGTGATCCTAGTGGAGTAAAGATGCTGAGTAAGTCTACATGGTTCGGAGTAAATTGGATTTAGATTGAAGATCTCGATCATGAGACCATGTTTCTTGGTGGATGATAAACTAGGAGATTGGGTTAATTGTCGGAGTTGATTTAGGGGTCTATATAAAGCCTGACCTTGGAGTTTACTTGACCCCGATAATGGGAATTGGTGAACTTACTATAGTAGAGATAGCCCTTCCAAGTATTTGGGGGATTATAAGGACTTTAGAAGATCGTGTGGAACATCATAGACATTGTATTTGTAGAATTAATGAATTGTGTAGTGATTGATGGAAGTTAATTAATGGGCTTTTTGAGTTGATTCATAGGAAGGAAACAAGATCTTGGAGGGGCATACGATGTGTTTCCTTAGGGTAGAAATGGACTATCTTGGACCTTAGAAGAATAGGTTGAGCACTTGGATTGTGATGTTTAATTCAAAGCTTAGCAGCTTGTATATTCTGCCCATGGACTTTTTCATAGATATGAGTTTGGGGATGGTTGACATGTATGATTCTGTTAGACCTCCTCGCGGAAGCCATGAGGATATAGGACAATTGGCATCTTAGAAACTGTGCTCAAGGATGGGACGATAAACATTCACTCGAACACTAGAATCCTTGAAACCCTTACGCCCTACCAAGCCACAACATGGTCAGATCATGACTGAGGGAGTCCTGGATTAGGGGGTGTCCGGATAGCCGAACTATCACCGTTGGCCGAACTCCTAGACTATGAAGATACAAGATTGAAGACTTCGTTCCGTGTCCGGATGGGACTTTCCTTGGTGTGGAAGGCAAGCTTGGCGATACGGATATGTAGATCTCCTACCATTGTAACCGACTCTGTGTAACCCTAACCCTATCCGGTGTCTATATAAACCGGAGGGTTTTTAGTCCGTAGGACGAACAACAATCATACCATAGGCTAGCTTCTAGGGTTTAGCCTCTCTGATCTCGTGGTAGATCCACTCTTGTACTACCCATATCATCAATATTAATCAAGCAGGAGTAGGGTTTTTCGTCCATCGAGAGGGCCCGAACTTGGGTAAAAACATCGTGTCCCTTGTCTCCTGTTACCATCCGCCTAGACGCATAGTTCGGGACCCCCTACCCGAGATCCGCCGGTTTTGACACCGACATTGGTGCTTTCATTAAGAGTTCCTCTGTGTCGTCATCCTTAGGCCCGATGGCTCCTTCGATCATCAACAATGACGTGGTCCAGGGTGAGACTTTTCTCCCCGGACAGATCTTCGTATTCGGCGGCTTTGCACTGCGGGCCAATTCACTTGGCCATCTGGAGCAGATCGAAAGCTACACCCCTGGCCATCAGGTCAGATTTGGGAGTTTGAACTACACGGCCGACATCCGAGGAGACTTAATCTTCGACGGATTCGAGCCACAGCCAAGCGCGCCGCACTGTCTCGATGGGCACGATCTAGCTCTGCCGCGAGCGATTGCCACGGAGGCTGCACCAGCGTCCGCTCCGACCCTTAGCTCGGAGCCGACTCCGCCGACCGAGGACGAGTGGCTGGACACCGCCTCGGGGGCTATGATCTCTACGGCGATTGAGCCGAACTCCATCCCTGTCCTTTGCGAAGACCGTGACTCCAAGGTGCCGGACTCCGAACCGTCCGTGCCCCCGCCAATCGAATCCAATTGGGCGCCGGTTATGGAGTTCACTGCCGTGGACATCTTTCAGTACTCGCCCTTTGGCGACATCCTGAATTCACTAAAGTCTCTCTCTTAAACATGAGAGCCCTGGCCGGACTACGGTCAGGAAGGTTGGGATGCGGACGGCGAAGAAATTAAACGCCCACCCACCGCCGACTTTGTAGCCACTGTCGAAAGCTTAAACGACGTGCTCGATTTCGACTCCGAAGACATCGACGGTATGGACGACGATGTAGGAGACAACCATGAACCAGCACCTATAGGATCTTTGGACAGCCACCTCATCCCATGATGTATACATGGTGGATACACCTAAAGGAAGTGACGACGAGGAACAACGGGACACTATGAAGGATAAATCCCTCGAAAAGCAGTCAAACCGGCAACGTAAACGCCGCACCAAGTCCCGCCTCAACAAAGACGGCAGCCACACAGACCCAGCCATAGAGCAGGGTGAACCGGTGGACGACGAACACGCTATCGAGCAACTGTCCGAACAGGACAACTTGGATAAACAACCCGTTCCCGGCGAAGATAACAGTCCGGACGATCTAACGCCGGACAAATTGTTGGAGTAGAAGAACCTCCAAAAAAGCCTCGTCGCCACTGCGCGTAGCCTGAAAAAGCAGAAGCGGAAGCTCAAAACAGCGGAAGATGCACTCGTAATCGATGGAGCAAAGTACTCAACACCACAGAGAAATACGGCGATGCCAAACAAAGAGCTACCCGAAGCACAAATTACTGCCCGAATTCGATGAGGAGGCCGTAGAGCCCCCGCAATCAAAGAACAAAGAGGCCGCCCGGTCGGATAGACGACCACATGGCAAACATGGAGCGGTAAGCAGCGCCGCACACAAGCCGACACGCGATCCGCATAAGGATTCACATCAAAAGGATGGCCCAGTTAGGTCCATCTATGGGCCGAGAAAGCAATCTCTTCCAAGCAATGCAACATGCCAAATATCTGAACATCACGGCACACCCAAGTATAGGGGTGCCGCACACCCCCTGTGTTTCACCGATGAGGTGCTGGATCACGAATTCCCAGCGGGATTCAAACCCGAAAACATAGAGGCATACGACGGAACAACAGACCACTGAGTGCGGATTGAGGATTACATCCTCCACATACACATGGCTAGAGGAGATAATCTCCACGCCATAAATTACTTACCCCTCAAGCTCAAAGGGCCAGCCCGGCATTGGCTCAAAAGCCTCCCTGAAAATACCATTGGAAGTTGGGAAGAGCTCGAGGATGCTTTTTCGCAAATTTTCAAGGGACTTATGTCCGTCCTCCGGATGCAGACGATTTAAGTCACATAACTCAACAACCCGGAGAGTCAGCCCGCAAATTCTGGAACAGGTTCCTCATCAAAAAGAACCAAATATTCGACTGTCCAGACGCCGAAGCCTTAGCAGCTTTCAAACACACCGTCCGAGACGAATGGCTCTCCAGACACCTCGGCCAGGAGAAGCCGAGAACAATGGCTGCATTAACAAGCCTCATGACCCGCTTTTGCGCGGGAGAGGATAGTTGGCTGGCAAGATGCGCATACCGATGACCCAAGTACATCCGAAGTCAGGGATGGAAATGGCAAACCATGACGCAGCAAGGACCAGTGCCGGACAAAGGGAAACAGCCCGAATAGCACGGCAGTCAACGCCGGATTCAGAAGCTCCCGGCAGAATCATAAAAACCTGCCCCTCAAGGACAACAGCGACGAGCTAACCAACCTAAACAAAATCTTGGACAAAATATGCCAAATCCACAGTACTCTGAAGCACGCAAACCATACCCACAGAGATTGTTGGGTCTTCAAGCGATCCGGCAAACTCAATGTCGAACACAAGGGGCTCGACACACCAAGCGAGGACGATGACGAACCCCACAAGCAGAAAGCACCGGAAAACAAAAGAATTTCCCACAAAAGTCAAAAGCAGTGAACTCACTTCAAGTGACAAAAGGAAAAACAGCGGCGCCCATAGAAACACGCTACCGCACGGTCTATCCCAGCAAAGTCCCAACAATGGTTGTCAAAACCAATCACCTTCGATCATCAGGACTATTCCGGAAGTATCCGGAACGCAGGATGGACTGCCTTGATATTAGATCCTATAATCGACGGACTCCAATTTACACAAGTCCTAATGGACGGAGGTAGCGATCTAAACCTGCTATATCGGGACACAATCTGCAAAATGGGGATAGACCCAACCAAAATTCGCCATAGCAACACCTCCTTCAAAGGGGTAATGCCAGGCCTATATGCCCATTATGCGGGATCCCTCATTGCTAGAAGTTGTGTTCGCTCATCCGACAACTTCTGCCGCGAAAAGTTAACCTTCCACATCGCCCCATTCAAAGTAGCTATCAAGCACTCTTTTGGGACGTGAAGCTTTCGCCCGCTTTAACGCAATACCACATTATGCATCTCTTACACTTAAAATGCCCGGTCCACGCGGCATCATCTCATTAAAAGGGAGTATCAAGTGTTACTCGAGCACGGAAGAACGTGAGACTGCCTTGATAGCCCCACACTAATCCGGCTCCGCTAATCAAAGCACCTGAAAAGGTCATTCGAACCCCAGACATGGCTAGACGAGTCCGGCGTAAACATATAAACGCCTACTAGCGGCATACCCTCGTACAAGGGGCTGCACGCATGTACAACAAGAGACAATAAAGCTCAATTTTATTCACTTTTTGAACCGTACTCTATTTATTTATACAAAGTACATTTTTCGCACGATCTTTTTTTCTTTTCAACTAAGTTCTTCTCTTTTACAGATGAACACCATGCTGCACCCGTCCAGGATACGGCACAACGGAGACACAGGCGCAGACGTACAGTAGAGACCCGTTGCAAGGATTCTTTTCAGATTAAGACCCTGCATAAACCTTTTTTACTGTCTCTTGTTGATACACATCCCCCGGTTTCTTTCTATAACCGAGGAGGAGGCTGGCGTTTTGGCATCGGCCGCACTAGAATTTTTATGCGTGCACTGGACACTGGGCTTAGGGCATTATTCTGCCCGTTTTCATAAAGACCGCATACCTTAGGGAGTGTTCGGCGTCTCGAGTTAGGCCTTATATGCATCAGCTCCGAATCATGTCTTTGGTCAAATGTTGGGTTTACCCGGCTCCCATGTTTTGATACCTTACGTTCCGTTATATCGGCTAAGGTAGCGCTGGGAGAACCACTGCGATTGTGCCCGGTTGAGCTGGGTTGAGCACCTCGATGGAGAAAGCTAAAACTGATCATCATGATATAGCGTGAGACTGGTCAACCACCCGATGACCCACCAGAATGTTTAGAATTCCCCCGCATTAACGAAGGACCGTTTCCCGGTCAGGCACATACGCGCCCCGGATTCGGGAGAGCGCGGTGCCCCTAGGGGCTATATAGTAGCCCCACCATCGAATTCCTATGGCTAAGTGAAAGTGATAAAGCATTATAGTCTGGTTGCCTGGTTTGCTATGCTATCACCTCCTTTACAGGACCAAGACGTTGGATTAAGTGTGAAAATGCGCCTTTTTGCAAACACCCCCGCACTATGTGCGTGGGGGATGAAGTCAAGACTGCCATCTTTCGTGTTATATACACATATACATCAACGGCCGCACAGGAGGTGTTTTAATACTTGAACGCACAAGTATAAAAAGCTCTTATATCATATTGAAACATTGTTTTCACAAATCATACATGTCATTACAACATTATATCCTTCGAGCACTGCGTCTCCACTAAACGAGCGCCCTACAGGACTTCCTCAAAATAGTGCTCGGTAGGTACTAAACCTGTCCGAATCTTGGGATGCAACGTCGGTGGCCTTCATCTCCGCCCGGTATGTCTTGACACGGTCAAGAGCCATCTGCGCACCCTCTATGCATCTTGACCGCTTCATTGCATCGATATGCGGCACCGCACCAAGTAATCGCTGCACCAAGCCAAAATAACTCTTGGCTCGGTCCTTTTCGCCACAAAAGAGTCATGACATCCTTCATGGCAAGTCCGGACAACCTATTCAGCTCAGCCCATTCGCCAAACGATCGGTTAATGAAAGTGGGCGCTTTCCGGACTATGGGCTGCGACCAAAAGCTCTTCCATTCCGTGATCATTTTGACCTTGGAAGTGTTCGTCAGCGTCTGCGGCACTAGCCGCCATGTCCAGATAAGCATCCTCCACACCCCACAGCCGGTCCAATTTAGCGTACTTAGGATCCGTGAATTTCCTCCATAGCGAAAGGGCTTTCCAGCCGCAATATCTCCGGCCTGACGTAGCTCCTCCTTCATAGCTCTCATTGTAGAGCGAGTATCCTTGGCCTCGGTGGCGGCCTTTTTCAGGTCCTCTTGTTTCGCTCGATCTTCTTTTTCAAGAAGCTCTCAACGGTCAGTAGCATTCTTCAATTTCACGGCCATCTCGGCCATTTCTTTCTTGCTTCGGCAGTGAGCAGCCTGTTCAGCTTTTAGCTCTGCGGCCACCTTTAAAGCAGCCGCATCACTTTTTTTGGCTTGCTCCTTGGCTCGGGCGAGCTCCGCCCGAAGGCTCTCTATAGCAGTGACACCATCTGCATTAAGCATACATGTTATAAGGCATGGGCGTCAAGCTCCCTTACCAGGTGTTCGCGGAGAAGTTGCATACCTTGTGACTCGTCAAGCCGCTTATTAACAAGCGTGATGTCCGCATCCGCCACGTCAAGTTGCCGCTTCAGTTCGGCAAATTCATTAGCCTGGCTAGCCACCGGACGCTTCACCACCTACATAGGAAGAGCGCATATTATACCTGGGGTTATGATCCTCGGCGCGCCGTCATTTTTGACACCGCACCAAGTCTCAGGGGCTACAATCTATACAGGGCTCATTTTATATGCAAAACTGTAAGAAGGTACATCATTTTGCGTACCTCAAAACCCGTCAGTAAACTTACGACGGCTTCATGCAATCCGCTCTCAGCGGATGAAATCCTTTCAATCACCGTACTCATTAACGTATGGTGATCTTCCGAGATAGACGCTAGCCCGAGCAGATCTATCAGCTCCTCCGACCGTACACCCGTTGGTGCCGGACTTGTCCGGTGGCCTTTTCCAGAGGCCGGACACGGAGGGCTTTGAGGGGACATAAGGCTGCCTTCTGGCCCCGCCGGATTCGGAGGAGCCCTCTGCGACGACACCTCAGGGTCGTCCACCTCGCATAACGGTACGGCAGGCGGAGGCGTTTCGCTCTCCATCATCTCCGCACCAAGATCCCACGAAGGCAGCTCTGCTGTGAAGGGCTGAGATCCGAACTACAAGGTAAACTTTCGGTTACCTTCAGAAATAAAATGGGGATGCCTCTCTTTTAAAAAAAAACAACCCCCTTTACTTACGGCTCGCTGGAGGGCTGATCTCCTTGGGGAAATAGTGCGGCCGGGCATCTCCATTGCAGGACCCTCTGGTGAAGATTTCTTCCCCGCTTGAGGCTTTGGTCTCCGGATCTTCAGAAGCGGTCCTCTTCTCCCCTTGGAGGGAGGGATTCTCGATCCCCCCTTTCTTGATAGCCTCCTTCACGGAGGTAGTTGTTCCCTTGTTCCCCCCTTCGCCTTCTTCACAAGGCACAACCTCTAGCATCTTGGTTAATACAGATCCGGCGTGGTCTCGTGGAGGGCGGACACCTGATCAGTTTTGCTTTTGCTATCCACTCCTGTTTAAAGGATAGCTCTTTTAAGGGCAAGTGTATGATAAATATGCGGATAGCATATCCGGGTACAGGACTACTTACTTGAGTTTCCGGGCGATTGCATCTCAGACCTGCATCCTCGGTTTAGTCCGGACACATTGCTTGTGATTCGAAGAACAGTTGGTACATCTCCATGGGCGTTACGCCCATAAAATGTTGGAGAGCTCATGGTCCCTCCGGATTAAACTACCACAGGTGGAGGGGGCGGCGTTTGCAGGGCAAGGTACGACGAATCAGCATGACCTGCGCTACTACGACCAGATTGATCTCTCTCTCTTGGAGGTCTCGAATACGGCCCTGCAACAGAGGTACGTCCTTGGACGGTCCCCAGTCGAGCCCTTTATTGACCCATGACGCCCGCCGCAGTGGAGGACCCGAGCGGAAGGCAGTTGGTGCCGCCCATTTGGTGCCCCTGGGAGCGGTGATATAAAACCAATCCTGTTGCCATAAGTTGAGCTCCTCTTGAAAAGAGCCCTCGGGCCATGGATCGTCCGCATTATTGCTTATAACAGCCCCTCCGCACTCTGCCTGATGCCCCTTGATCATCTTCGGCTCCACTTTGAAGGTCTTGAGCCACAATCCGAAGTGAGGCGTAATGCGGAGGAAGGCTTCACATACGACAATGAACGACGAGATGTGGAGGATGGACTCGGATCCAAGTCATGGAATTCCAGCCCATAATAAAAATGAGCCCCTCACAAAGGGGTCCGTCAGAAGCCTAAACCCCGAAGGAAGTGAGACACGAATACCACGCTCTCACCAGGCTCAGGAGTGGGAATAACCTGCCCTTGGGCAGGCAGCCTATGCGAAATTTTGCCGTTTAGACACCTGGCGTCTCTCAGCTTAAGCACATCTTCTTCCGTGACGGAGGAAGACATCCACCGGCCGTGCAGGTCGGAGCCGGACATCGTTGAAGGTCTGAAGCGCCTAAATCTGGAGCTTTGGGTGTTGGAACTCGAGGCGAGGGGCGGATTCGATTGAGATTGAAAGAAAGGAGCGGGCCTTGGTCTCGTTATAAAGAGGTTGAATACCAAGAGCCCTCCCCGTGACTGTTCGGGACTCGCCTTCGATGGAGGAGGCGTGCCAACGGGCACGACTGGGTTACCCACGCCCGTATTGATGAGAATCCCGGAATAAGGGGGCACGATCTCCGCTTTGATAAGACGTGCCAAGAAACCGCCTCGCTAAACGCTACCGAGGTGGAAAAGTAAAATGATTCATATAATGGCCTGGCCGTGGTGTGATGTCACGCCACGGAATACGTCAGCAGATCTGTGCAAAGGTTATTCTCTCTACGGTGGTATGTGGAACTTGTTTTGCAGAGCCGGACACTATCCTTGTGTTCAAAATCTTCTATGAAGTATTCGGAGGAGGAACCCGCCTTGCAATGCCGAAGACAATATGCGTGCCGGACTCGTCGTCATTGAAGCCTGGTTCAGGGGCTACTGAGAGAGTCATGGATTAGGAGGTGTCCGGATAGCCGAACTATCACCGTTGGCGGGACTCCTGGACTATGAAGATACAAGATTGAAGACTTTGTCCCATGTCCGGATGGGACTTTCCTTGGTGTGGAAGGCAAGCTTGGCGATACGGATATGAAGATCTCCTACCATTGTAACCGACTTTGTGTAACCCTAACCTATCCGGTGTCTATATAAACCGGAGGGTTTTAGTCCGTAGGACGAACAACAATCATACCATAGGCTAGCTTCTAGGGTTTAGCCTCTCTGATATCGTGGTAGGTCCACGCTTGTACTAACCATATCATCAATATTAATCAAGCAGGAGTAGGGTTTTACCTCCATCGAGAGGGCCTGAACCTGGGTAAAAACATCGTGTCCCTTGTCTCCTGTTACCATCCGCCTAGACGCGCAGTTCGGGACCCCCTACCCGAGATCTGCCGGTTTTGACACCGACAATGACCATGGGCTTTGGCTCTAGGACAAGGAAACCTTGGCCAATACTCAACCATGACCACCACCAATACCCCATTCTACTTTATGTACCTCATGAACCAAGCCTTCATGGAGTACTAGGACCATTGGTTGTCATCTTTTGATGACATACTTGTCTACCCGAAGACGGAAGAAGAGCCACAAGTCAGAGAACATCTGAAGACCGCCATGCCAAGGAGAAAGAATCATACCAACCACCATCGTCAAGGAGTGAACTTTCTCGTCGAAGACCACGTGTATTTGCAAGCCACTTCTCTCAAAGGAACCAAGCATTTCTGTCGTGGATTTAACACGCCAGATGTCTTTAGTGTCAGGACTTAGTCGCGAGGCCAACGCATCTATGTGGTAGCTTGAGAGGGGTTGAGCGGAATCGAGAGACGCAACACAAGACAGGGATTTAGACAGCTTCGCCCCGGGAAACATCATCCGTAATAGCCCTACGTGCTGTTTGAGGCTAGGTCTCATTATGATCATGAGGGAGTCGCCAGTAAACCGGCTCTTCTCTAGTTGTGTCTAGCCCTAGATATTGTTGTTTCCTTGTCGCTTTGTCCTTTGGGGAGCCCTGCCCCTCCTTATATATGTTGAAGGCGGGTTACATGTGGAGTCCTATTAGGATTAGGACTAGTCTATCTCTAATACAAACCGGATACAAGTCCGGTCTTAACTCCTTGTAAGACAAATATTCCTTATGTCTTTCCTCTTAAACCGCCCACCGTAGTTGAACCGGCCTTCATGAACCGCCGGCCAGACCACGAGTCTTGTTGCTCCTCGACCCGCCGGATTACCAATGAACCGTAAACCGCCGGGTCGCCATGAACCGCCAAGTGTCGCTGGTTCTTCAGTAAACCGCCAAGTCCAAAGCCGGGTTATACTTCCGGCGGTTTATGCCATGAGGTATATCCCGACATTAGCCCCAGTTTAATTTGGATTTATCCATGTTAAACTGATCCTGTGAAATAAACACAAGAACAAACTTGACAGATTATGCTCCGGGTTAAGAATTCTTGTAAACCGCATCCGATCATCCTTAAATCCTTGTCATTTCCTTCTTCTAGATAATTGAGTCAACAAGCCAGCTTCATACTCAATTTGTCGACGTTGATTTCTCACAGAGAAAATTTGTGAAGAATAATACACTTGAGTCGGCCTTCAATGCTCGATTTGACAAAAATATTGGTCTTTAGATATTCCAATCGATACCACCGTTTTGAAAATGTAGAACTTGCCGGTTTATCATTGCCAAATTTGCCGATTTGTAAATATGGATGGCACCGAGTCATAATTGTTATCAACGCTGGCTCATAATTGTTGCAGACACCGGGTCAATCTGGTTTGCTCAGAACTGAGAATAGAAATTTTTTCTCCCTTATATCCATATTACCTGTAGCCCCCAAGTCTTGAGCGAGAACAAAGTGATGGTTTAGGACTTGTTTCCATATAATTACTGCCACATTGAAGAAATCCATTTTGTTCATCTCAGTCACTAGTAAAACTGAATACTCCATATATGTAGCCCCCAAGTGTCGGGTTGTCATGCTTACAAAGAACCTCGACTTGTAATTTCTGATGCTCATAAAAACTTCAACCAGTGTAGCCCCCAAGGGCCGGGTCATTATGCAAATAATGAGCAGGACTTTGAAAATATGATCATGTAGAATGTAACAAAGAACGTGTAGCCCCCAAGGGCCGCTCGAGAAGATAATATTGAGCTGGGACTTTATATATACTTGAATTGTCGACAGGAGCAATTGGTAGCCCCCAAGGGCCGGCTCATTATGATGCGATGAGTCGGGTCTTCCATAAGACTAAAAAATGACTTTGCATTAGCCCCCAAGTATCGGGTCGTAAGCTTGCAGCGATTTGGGACTATTCCTTCAATTATAAAATAAATCATATCCATTGATAATATAATAGCCATTGCGCTAAAGCGACTTTGAAAACCTTAATCATAATATTGGTTACTGATAACCATAATAAAATCCAGCCATGTTGGCTATTTGAAGATTTGAATAATATAATCCAATGATTTATGAGCGCATGATTCCAATGGCGCAATCCAAATATGTACTGGCGACTTATAGTCCAAAACCAGGCCGGGTTAACAAACACCGGATAATTTCTCATCATATACTGGCGACTTATCATCTTAAAGCCAGACCGGTTTAATAAACACCGGATACTTTATCATCATGCTTTATTCAACTTGTCTCTGCATACAACAAGTTGAAAGTGTCCTGGCGGTTTACCGCCGGACGGGTCATACATGATTTGGAGTGACGGCAGAGATCAATACCAAGATTTAACAACCCCCTCTGAGATCAATACGAGACGAAGAGAAGACAGTTACCAGCTGGAGTTGCCACCTGAGTTACCCATTGTGCACAACGTTTTCCATGCATCACACCCTAGAAGTGTTTCCAACTTCTAACTTGCCAGATCTCTACGACGGCATCGACCACCGAGCCATCGACCCCTAGCCCAATCTAACCTACCGCGAGCTACCCCTTTAGCAACCTGGATCAAGAAGAACGTCATACATGAAGCCACACCATCAAGTACTTCAAGCTCAATGGAGCACCACACGGAAGCGGAAGCAACGTGAGGACGTGAAGACTACCCCAGATCCAAGTTTCTGTATCCCTTTCCGCGCCTAGTCTGGGAATCTCGGGGACGAGATTCTTGTAAGGGGGGTAGGTCTGTCACACCCTAATTTTCATGCCACAAAACTTAAGATAATAAATCATGATAAAATGTGGTTTGACAAAAACTTTTGTGTGTTTTGTCCTTGCTTTGATTGAATGTATGACTGTTGTTTGCAAGTGCTCTAAAAATCAAATAAATCCTCCAACTCTTATACTCCTTCCCCTTGATCCAAAAATCTTTCCCAATGATCATGCCATGAGTATAGGACATAAAAATAATTTCTTACAAAAATAATTTGGCCAAATAGTATTTTCAAAAATTAGTTTTCCAAAAACCCCTGAACTGAGATTTGCACTGCGAGTACTTAACTAAGGACAGTAAAAATCTTTCCAAAAATATATTTGACTCCTATTAGATATAGGACACCCATAAACCAGAAAAATATATTTTTAAAATTTATTTTCCTATTTTATTTAAAGGCTTTTTCTTAAGTCCAGAAATGGTCTTTAATAGGTTAAAATTATTTTAATGCTTTAAAAATATTTGGTAAAAACCTAGGGAAACTCAGTGGACATATATTGCCCATATATAAGAGTTTAAACACATGGTCATGTTCAAAATATTGGTCAAATCCCTCAAATACCCTTTCTGGATATTTCAAGCTTTTGAAATATTTACAAAGGAAATATTCCCCAAAAATTCCAAGAAAAATTCTAGCATGTCACATATGACATGTTTGATGATCTTGCCAAGTCTCATGTCATGGAGAACAGTATAACCCCATGAAACCCTCACAAAACCACTTCTTCCTTTTTCAAGTTTGAACAACTTTGCACTGTCAAATATGTCCAAATGCTCTCACACTTGGTGCACATGCTCAAATGATGTAATAATGCATCTAGACCAAGTGGCACAAGTTGGAGAACAAGTTAACTTGATCAAAGAGCCCCAAAACCCTTCCCTGTCCGTAACCAAATTTGAACAACTCTACATTGGCAACTTTCTCATTTTGACCCCAACTTTTGTGGACATGTTCAGAACCTTAAATTATGACACTAAACCAAGTGCTGCATCAAGGAGAATTGATTTGCATGACTAAATCTTGCAAATTCCATTTCTGTTGATTTCTAGGGTTTACAAAAGTTGCATTGGCAACTTTGCCCAAATGAACTCAATCTTGGTGGAACCTCTTATTTTCTCATGCCATTTGACCCTGTCAAGCCTCATGACAATGGAAGTCCATTTGCTTGCCCAAACCTACATCAAACACCTTCTGGCAAAAGTTTAAAATGCATGTTTTGTCCATTTCCACTAATCTCCATGAGCTCAGCTTTCTCCCACAGCCCCATCTGCTCCTCCTCTACCTCTTGCATGCTTAGCTGCCCAAGGAGCAATTATTAAGGGGGGCAAAGACCCATATTTCCACTCATGACAGCCACTTTACCCTCCCTTTCTCATCTCTCTCTAACTCCTGGCAAGTTCCATAGCATCCAATGCCTTTGACACTTTGTTTACTCCCCCCTAAAGCTCCCAGACACAAGTGGCCGCGCCCACTCCGCAAAAAGACATGCGCATGTCGGCCAAAGTCACGCTCTGGAGCACCAGAGCACTGTTGCTCGGCTCTCCCGAGGTCTCCCGCAGGCCTTGGGCAGAGGTATGATGTCCCCCGAGGTCGCCTCGACGTCCGCAACACGCCACCTTGCTGGCCCCCTCCTCTCTCCCTCTCGCTCGCCTCCAGCAGCACGCGCGCTAGAGCCGCCCGAGAGCCCCAATGGGCAAGCCCACACGCGCGGCGCTCTGCCACTCCCCTGCTCTCTCTCTCCTCCTCCCTCGACTTGGACCACTCCCACGAGCGACATAGACAGCCCCTCTTCCTCCCTCCTGGCCTCTCGAGCCGTTGTTGTGGCCACTGTGCGCCACGTCCACGGTGAGCCACAGGTCGGCTACATAAGGCCACCCCCGAGCCCTCTCTCTACTACTTTGGCTCTATCTCTCCCCCAGCAATCTCCCGGGCAAGCTCTCTCTCCCCTAGTGCTCTCCTTGCCTCTCCATCGCCGCCGTGGTCGCCGTCGGCCTCCACTCGGCTCCGGCAAACCCGAAGCCTCCCCGCCCCTCCTTTGGCCACCAGTAGAACCGCAGATGACCGGCGGAGCTCTCCCCCTCCTTTTCTCCTGCTCTGGTGCCCCATGGCGCCGCAGCAATCTTCCCCCAAATCCACGTCCGCCGGTGTTAAGGCCACCATTGTCTCGGTCCTCCCCAGCCTGCGTGAGGCCCATGGATGGGTGCAGCTTGGCCTCCCGAGTCCGTCGGTATGCCGAATGTCGCCGGGGACGGCCGGAGTCACCGGGAAGAGCGCCGGTGCCGTTCGGCCTCACTCCCTCTGTCTCCCGTCACGCCGCGCGGGAGGTTGGAGATGGACCTGAAGGCGGGCCCCGCTCGTCAGTGGCCCAGCCTCCAGGCCTCGCTGGCAAATGGAGGCAGGTTCACCTTGTCCCGCACCCCTGCAGCGAAGGTGCATCGCGCCTGGGCACCTTCGACGTCGCCCCGTCGTCCGCGTGACCGGGCCACTGGGCCGGCCCAGTGCACTGTGGCGCTATGCTGCACCCAGTGTGCAGTATAGGTATAAATCCCCCCTCCTTTGTCCTTTTCTTTTTCCTGAAACTTGTAAAATCTCCCAAATATTCATATTACCTCCAAATTTGATGATTCAAATTTCTAGTAACTCACAAAATCATGATCTATCTCATGGAGCAATGTGCTCATTTTTCCAGAAACTTTTCTTCACAATCATTTATCAAATCTTGTTTTTCCATTTCTGTAGTGAACTTAAGAAAATCATAGAGAACTCATTTTTTATCCAAATTCCATGATTCAAAATCCTAGATGTCTATAAGTTCAAAACTTAGTTTTGGAACATTTTACTAATACTTTCTGTATCACCTCAAATAATGGTCTATTTTCTTCATGTATAGCCAACTTTGCAAATTCATAGGAAATTCATTTGAGCTCCAAATCCAGTGAAACCAACTCCTAGATGCTTATAAAAACATGGTTTTTTAAAAGGGTGCCTTTCCTCATTTTTCAAAAATATGTTTCTGTACACTTCTTACAAATCCATAAACCCCTTGATTGCATCATATCAAAATGTTCAGAAATATCCACTGATCCAATACCAATGAAACCACTCTGGTTATTTTTCATAAAACCAGAGAAGTCCTAGAAAAGTCAAATTAATATTTTTAGAGCACTTTTATTTTCTGCCTTGTTGTGTTGCTTACTATAATTGTTTCCGACATTAGTTGACCAAGTAGATGAAACACTGGGAGAAGGACCAGAATTTTTGAAGACTCTGATGAACCAGGCAAGCAGCCCTTTGACCATGATGAACCATTTTTCATCTTAATAGCATTTTCGTTGCTTCACTGAGTGCATGATATACCTTGAATGGCAACCTTGCTAGGCTTGCCTCCGTTGCATATCCCGTTGATACTTGCATTGTTCATGATTCTATCCTTGTTTAGAGTTATGTTGGTGGATTGTAAAAATATGCCATAGTAGATGGCTACGCAAAGTGGGTCAGGGTCATGCATGGAAAGAAACAAGTGTGGTTTGACATACTTGCAAACAGCCCCAGTGGGTGCCACTGATGCCCCTGGGAGATGATGATGAACTAGGTCACTACTTGGTGGAGAAGTAGTGTACCGAGGTTTGATAAAAGTGTTGTTTACAGAGATGGATTAGATTTAAGATTTGTCGACTGTCCCAACCTTACATGCGCAACCACTCTACCCTTATATGGGAAAGGGCATTATTGATTACCTAGGACGATACTAGCTTGGAGCCCGCATTACTAGTGACGGGAGAGTTGTTGGTGCGCTCTCTCGGTACGGGGTCGTGCCAGGTAGGGCGGCCATGACTGTTTTCACAGGGCACCGAACACACCGTTGGTACCCCATGCCAGTGGTATGTGATAAATATGGGAGCGAGGCTCCACAATTTTTAAGATGTGAAATGTTGGGCACAGGGGTTACTACCAATCGAGTGGACTCCATGCTAGTGCCATCTAGGGAAAGGTAGTGATCGGGTGCTTACCCTGGGTACTTGAGGTACCGCGGGTCATGGATGACACAGAAGTTCCCCGGATCTTGTGGGTAAAGTCGAATAGCCGTGTCCACGATCAAGGACAGTTGGGTGGTGCTGCTTAGACTATGTCCATATGTTTCTGACAAACAACACAGATTGGTAATATTGTTGATATGATTCGTGAGGAAGTCACGATGAGTTGAGTATGAGTTGTTCATAACTCTTTCTCGAGGTTGAAGTCTGTAACCTCCCGATACTTGTTGCGCATTTATTCATGTCCTTGGTAAATGTTGATCATACTTGCATGAGAAAAACTAGATTTCCGCAAAATGCCAATTAAGCAGTAGAGCTTTGCATAATTATTTTGTTATCACTCTTGGGTTGCTTGCGAGTACATTCAAAGTACTCATTGGCTTGCCACTGGTTATTTTATTGGCCAGGCATGAAAGAACAAGATATATTGAAGAGTTCCTTGGTGACGATCGTATGAAGCTAGGACGCTTTCCCAGTCAGAATGCCTGTAGGGTTAAGGCAGATGGCATGGGTCCAAGTTATTGACGAAGATCTCCGCTGCAATGTTATACTCAAGACTTGACCATAATGGCCATAATTTATGTAAGACGGTATGTATGGATGTAAGACTCTTATTATTCAGCTTCTATGTGTTCAGTGAGCATTGATCTCTGGGATCATTGTACACGTGCATTCGGTGATCACGACTTATGAGTCGGGGTCCCCACAGAGCATGAATATGATTTGATCATGTTTATTGCAATACGGTTATTCATTTAAGTTAGAGAAAAATTGTAGTTCTGTTTACATGAATAAAAAACCTTCTATGGTCATACACACCAACGAAAGTGGTTTGTTGGATCTCGATCGTAGTAATACACATATTCATAATATTGAAGCCAAAAGATGCAAAGTTAATAATGATAGTGCAACTTATTTGTGGCACTGCCGTTTAGGTCATATTGGTGTAAAGGCATGAAGAAACTCCATGCTGATGGGATTTTGGAATCACTTGATTATGAATCAATTGATGCCTGCGAACCATGCCTTATGGGCAAGATGACTAAAACTCCGTTCTCTGGAACAGTGGAGCAAGCAACTGGCTTATTGGAAATAATACATACTGATGTATGCAATCCGATGAGTGTTGAGGCTCGCGGCGGGTATCGTTATTTTCTGACATTCACAGATGATTTGAGCATATATGGGTATATCTACTTGATGAAACATAAGTCTGAAACATTTGAAAAGTTCAAAGAATTTCAGAGTGAAGTGGAAAATCATCGTGACAAGAAAATAAAATTTCTGCGATCTGATCGCGGAGACAAATATTTGAGTTACGAGTTTGGTCTTCAATTAAAACAATGTGGAATAGTTTCACAAATTACACCGAACACCACAGCATAATGGTGTGTCCGAACGTCATAACCGTACTTTATTGGATATAGTGCAATCTATGATGTCTCTTACCGATTTACCACTATCATTTTGGGGTTATGCATTAGAGACAGCTGCATTCACGTTAAAAAGGCACCATCTAAATCCGTTGAGACGACACCATATGAACTGTGGTTTGGCAAGAAACCAAAGTTGCCGCTTCTTAAAATTTGGGGTTGCAATGCTTATGTGAAAAAGTTTCATACTGATACTCTTAAACCCCAAATAGGAGAAATGTGTCTTCATAGGATACCCAAAGGAGACAGTTAGGTACACCTTCTATCACAGATCCAAAGGCAAGACATTTGTTGCTAAGAATGGATCCTTTCTAGAGAAGGAGTTTCTCTCGAAAGAAGTGAGTGGGAGGAAAGTAGAACTTGATGAGGTAAATGTACCTGCACCTTATTTGGAAAGTAGTTCATCACAGAAATATGTTCCTGTGACTACTACACCAATTAGTGAGGAAGCTAATGATTATGATCATGTAACTTCAGATCAAGTTACTACCGAACCTCGTAGGTAAACTAGAGTGAGATCCGCACCAGAGTGGTACGGTAATCCTGATCTGGAGGTCATGTTACTTGACCATGACAAACCTACGAACTATGAGGAAGTGATGATGAGCCCAGATTCCATGAAATGGCTTGAGGCCATGAAATCTGAGATGAGATCCATGTATGAGACCAAAGTATGGACTTTGATTGACTTGCCCAATGATCGGCGAGCCATTGAGATTAAATGGATCTTCAAGAGGAAGACGGACGCTGATAGTAGTGTTACTATCTACAAAGCTAGAATTGTCGCAAAAGGTTTTCGACAAGTTCAAGGTGTTGACTACGATGAGAGTTTCTCACTCGTATCTATGCTTAAGTCTTTTTGAATCATGTTAGCAATTGCCGCATTTTATGAAATCTGGCAAATGGATAAACAAAACTGCATTCCTTAATGGATTTATTAAAGAAGAGTTGTATATGATGCAACCAAAAGGTTTTGTCAAACCTAAAGGTGCTAACAAAATATGCAAGCTCCAGCGATCCATTTATGGACGGGTGCAAGCATCTCGGAGGTGGACTATACGCTTTGATAAGTTGATCAAAGGAGATAGTTTTATACGCACTTACTACGGTGAAGCCTCAGATTTACAAGAAAGTGAGTGGGAGCACTACAACATTTCTTATAAGTATATGTGAATGACATATGTTGATCGGAAATAATGTAGAATTATTCTGCAAAGCATAAAGGATTGTTTTAAAGGAGTTTTTCAAAGTAAGACCTCGGTGAAGCTTCTTACATATTGAGCATCAAGATCTATAGAGATAGATCAAGACGCTTGATAAGTTTTTCAATGAGTACATACCTTGACAAGATTTTGAAGTAGTTCAAAATGGAACAGTCAAAGAAAGAGTTCCTGCCTGTGTTACAAGGTGTGAAATTGAGTAAGACTCAAAGCCCGACCACGGCAGAAGATAGAGAGAGAATGAAAGTCATTCCCTATGCCTTGGCCATAGGTTCTATAAAGTATGCCATGCTGTGTACCAGATCTATTGTATACCCTACACTGATTTTAGCAAGGGAGTACAATAGTGATCTAGGAGTAGATCACTGGACAATGGTCAAAATTATCCTTAGTGGAACAAGGATATGTTTCTTGATTATGGAGGTGACAAAAAGGTTTGTCATAAAGGGTTACGTCGATGCAAATTAGACACTGATCCAGATGACTTTAAGTCTCAATCTGGATACATATTGAAAGTGGGAGCAATTAGCTAGAGTAGCTCCGTGCAGAGCATTGTTGACATAGAAATTTGCAAAATACATACGGATCTGAATATGGCAGACCCATTGACTAAACTTCTCTCACAAGCAAAACATGATCACACCTTAGTACTCTTTGGGTGTTAATCACATAGCGATGTGAACTAGATTATTGACTCTAGTACACCCTTTGGGTGTTGGTCACATGACGATGTGAACTATGGGTGTTAATCACATGGTGATGTGAACTATTGGTGTTAACTCACATGATGATGTGAACTAGATTATTGACTCTAGTGCAAGTGGGAGACTGAAGGAAATATGCCCTAGAGGCAATAATGAAGTTATTATTTATTTCCTTATTTCATGATAAATGTTTATTATTCATGCTAGAATTGTATTAACCGAAACATAATACTTGTGTGAATACATAGACAAATGTAATGTCACTAGTATGCCTCTACTTGACTAGCTCGTTGATCAAAGATGGTTATGTTTCCTAGCCATAGACATGAGTTGTCATTTGATTAACGGGATCACATCATTAGGAGAATGATGTGATTGACTTGACCCATTCTGTTTGCTTAGCACACGATCATTTAGTATTCTGCTATTGCTTTCTTCATGACTTATACATGTTCCTATGACTATGAGATTATGCAACTTCCGTTTACCGGAGGAACACTTTGTGTGCTACCAAACGTCACAACGTAACTGGGTGATTATAAAGGTGCTTTACAAGTGTCTCCAAAGGTACTTGTTAGGTTGGCGTATTTAGAGATTAGGATTTGTCACTCCGATTGTCGGACAGGTATCTCTAGGCCCACTCAGTAATGCACATCACTATAAGGTGCAAGCATTGTAACTAATGAGTTAGTTATCTCTAGGCCCACTCAGTAATGCACATCACTATAAGGTGCAAGCATTGTAATTAATGAGTTAGTTGCGGGATGATGTATTACGGACCGAGTAAAGAGACTTGCCGGTAACGAGATTGAACTAGGTATTGAGATACCGATGATCGAATCTCGGGCAAGTAACATACCAATGACAAAGGGAACAACGTATGTTGTTATGCGGTTTGACCGATAAAGATCTTCATAGAATATGTGGGAGCCAATATGAGAATCCAGGTTCCGCTATTGGTTATTGACCGGAGACGTGTCTCGGTCATGTCTACATTGTTCTCGAACCCGTAGGGTCCGCACGCTTAAAGTTCGATGACGGTTATATTATGAGTCTATGTGTTTTGATGTACCAAAGGGAGTTCGGAGTCCCGGATGATTTCGAAGACATGACGGGGAGTCTCGAAATGGTCGAGACGTAAAGATCGATATATTGGACGACTATATTCGGACATCGGAAAGGTTCCGAGTGATTCGGGTATTTTTCGGAGTACCGGAGAGTTATGGGAATTCGCCGGGCAGTATATGGGCCTTATTGGGCTTTAGGGGAAAGAGAGAGGAGAGGCTGGGCGCCCGCCAAGGCCTAGTCCGAATTGGACTAGGGGGAGGGGCTGCGCCCCCTCCTTCCTTCTCTTCTCTCTCCCCTTTCCTTGACTCCTACTTCTACTACTCTGAAGAGGGGGAATCCTACTCCCGGTGGGAGTAGGACTCCTCCTAGGGCGCGCCATAGAGAGGGTCGGCCCTCCCCCTCCTCCACTCCTTTATATACGGGGAGGGGGGCATCCCTTGGAGACACAACAATTGATCCCTTGGATCCTTTAGCCTTGTGTGGTGCCCCCCTCCACCATAATCCACCTCGATCATATCGTAGCGGTGCTTAGGCGAAGCCCTGCGTCGGTAGAACATCATCATCATCACCACGCCGTCGTGCTGACGGAACTCTCCCGCAAAGCTCGGCTAGATCGGAGTTCGAGCGACGTCATCGAGTTGAACGTGTGCTGAATTCGGAGGTGCCGTGCGTTCGGTACTTGATCGGTCGGATCGTGAAGACGTACGACTACATCAACCGCGTTGTGCTAATGCTTCCGCTATCGGTCTATGAACGTACATGGATACACTCTCCCCTCTTGTTGCTATGCATCACCATGATCTTGCGTGTGCGTAGGAATTTTTTTGAAATTACTACGTTCACCAACATGGGTGGACCGCATCGTTGAGCTCGTCAGCGCCGCAGGGGGCTCCCATGCGCCGTCCCTCTCGCTGCCTCGCCCTCAGCCGGCTACGGGCGATGTGGCCCACGGAGCGCCACCGCCACCACATCCGCATCAAGACGGCGTCCTGGCGCCAAGGCATGCGGCCCCTCGGCGTGACCCACCGTGTCGGGCGCCCGTACACAAAGAAGGAAGCTGCCAAGAAGTCCCTCGTCCACAAGAAAATGCTCCCGCGCTCCTAGGTGGTTTTGGTAATTCATAACAACATATAGCTCATTGAGCTAATGCTATTCCAAGACAAACATTTCAGGAAAGCTCAATGAATGGCATGTCATGGATGATGAAAGTGGATCCCTCAAAATATCAAGGACAAAGGATTGGCTCAAGATCAAAAGCTCAAGACTCTACATTTTACATTTTAGTGATCCAAGATCACACTGAGTCTATAGGAAAATCCAATACTATCAAGGAGGGATGAGGTGTTGCTTAATGAGCCTTTTGCTTCATGTGCTTAGTGATATGCTCCAAAACCCTCCACTACTTTCTCACATCTACATGTGACCTAAACCTAAAGTCAAACTCGGCCCTACCGATTCTTTCTATCCGGCGCCACCGAGTTCAGATGTGAGGATGAAGATTATGTGGCAGCTGAGGATGAGGCCAGTTCCAAGAAGAAAGTGCTCAAGAAAGAGTACATCTCAACAGCAGTTAAGCCTGGAATGAAGATCAAAAGGCTAGCAGGTAGACAACCTATGTCCAAAGCCAGAGTCTCCACTCAAGCTTCTTTGGAATCCCAACCCAAAGAACTTGCTGCTGCTGAAGGAAACAAAAGGAAGGAAAGGGTTAAGAAGACCATGGCCAGAGTGATTGGGAAACCTTCTATGATGGAGGAAGATGAAGAAGAAGAGGTTGCTGAGCCTGCACCCAAGGCACAAAAGCTGATGGGTAATGCCATAAAGTCAGGGGCTGGAACTTCAAATCCCAAAGCTACCCCCAAGCCCAATAGTGCACCAAAGAGGAATACCAGGAGTATACCAGCAACTGAGAAGAACAAGGCTCCAATGCCTGAGGTTGATGCTGAGGAAGATGAAGAAGGGCAGGTCCTAAGGAAGCTCAAACCCAAGATCCCAGACCACAATGATGCTCATCCTGTGGCTGAGAACATGAAGATCAGGAGAGAGCAAGGGTTGAGGCTATAGAGAGAGTCTAATCCATATGCCACCAGGAGAAGGACTGCTGTGGATTACATGTTCCACACCAAGGAACAGCAGGACTTCTATGAGACTATCTTGTTGGATAAGAAGCCCATAGTTTGTGATATGAGGTGGGTCGACTGCCCCTACATTCAGGAGAATGAAGAACACTATCCTAGAGTGTATGACAGCTTCAGTGCTTGTGGAGTTGCAGATTTTGTTGGGCAGAAGCTCACAAATTGGAACGACGAGCTCATTATGCAATTCTACTCCACAACACATTTCTATGCAGATGGCACGATAGTGTGCATGTCTGAAGGAACACGATATCAGTCAACTATAGAAGAATGGGCAAGTCTAATCAATGCCCCAAAGGAAGATGAAGATGACTTGGACATTTATGCCAAGAAGAAGATGGGTCACAACTCAATGTCACACATGTACAAGGAAATCCCAGATGATGCACTTGAGTCCTTCAAGTTTGGATCAGTTCATTATCTTCTGTCAGGGCTGCCTACAATCAACTGGATCCTGAGGCACACTCTTTTTCCCAAATCGGGTGACCACAACATGATCAGAGGGCATGCAATCAATTTGCTTCACGTTTTTTATGTGCCTCAAAAATTCAAAGTCATGAGCCTCATAGTTGAAACTATCAAGAGGACTGCAGCAGACCAGAAGAGGAGCTGTGGATATGCCCCACAGATTCAGGAGTTGATAAACTCAAAGATGGGCATAGGAAAGTATCTGTTGGATAAGGAACACATTGTTCTCTATCCTGACTTTGAGGAAAATCAAGTTGTCATGATTGAGAATGAACCAACATTAGTGCAAGCGCAAGAGAAGAAGGAGAAAGCTAGGAAAGAGAAGGCTGCCAAGATGCCAACTCAAGCAGAGGCATCTGAATACTTTCTGAAGAACAAGCAGGAGCAGCTTGGTTACTTGATAGCATCAACTCTGCGGATTGAGAAGGGGTTGGCCACCCTAACTCAAAACCAGGAGAGCCTGGAAAGAATCATGGAACAAAAATTCTTTGATCTTGATGTCAAAGTAACTGAGATTCAGTCAGTTGTGGAGCAGCTACAGGATGACATGCAGGAGAGGAAGGGCAGGACAATGACTGATGCATTTGCCAGAGTGCCACGAGCTCAGAGATCAGCTGCAGAGCCAGTTCAAGACACCAGAGTCACTTCATCAGCTCCAGCACCACCAGCTCCAGCACCAACTCCTTCAGCTCCTTCTACATCGACTGAAGCCTTCGTTCTTGGAGTTCTCCGGACACCACCACCACCAGAAGACCAAGCCTGAGAGACGATATAGTCCTATGCATTTTCTAGGAACTTTTTGGTAACTTGTTGCCAAAGGGGGAGAAAAATGTATAGATCATAGGCTTCGAGAGAGAGAGATTTGCTTTTGTTCTCTCTTGTCTTTTTGGTTGACCTTTATTTGCTTTTGATTGGTTGAGATACTATGCAATTACACCGTGAGACATTGATGATCATGTGTTTGATCATAAGCTACACTTATGCTCGTTATGATATTATCTTATTTATCCTTATATGATCATTCACTTTGCTTGGTGATGAGTGCATGTATTCAATCTTTGTTATTTTGAGCGCTCCACCAAGATGTATGTGACATGGAAGAGTAACCCATGAGCCTAATTCCTTGTGCATTTGCAGTCCAAAGAAAATATTACTATGCACAAATTTAGGGGGAGCTCTTGCTTATCACATACTTCTCAAAGCGATGATGTTTTTCAAATTTTATTATCATTTGTCGAAGCTTTGATCTATATGTTGTCATCAATTACCAAAAAGGGGGAGATTGAAAGTGAAACTATCCCTAGGTGGTTTTGGTAATTCATAACAACATATAGCTCATTGAGCTAATGCTATTCCAAGACAAACATTTCAAGAAAGCTCAATGAATGGCATGGCATGGATGATGGAAGTGGATCCCTCAAAATATCAAGGACAAAGGATTGGCTCAAGATCAAAATCTCAAGACTCTACATTTTACATTTTAGTGATCCAAGATCACATTGAGTCTATAGGAAAATCCAATAGTATCAAGGAGGGATGAGGTGTTGCTTAATGAGCCTTTTGCTTCATGTGCTTAGTGATATGCTCCAAAACCCTCCACTACTTTCTCACATCTACATATGACCTAAACCTAAAGTCAAACTCGGCCCTACCGATTCTTTCTATCCGGCGCCACCGAGTTCAGATGTCTTAGCCACTGCCACAAACCCTAGGAAAATTGGTCTCACCGATAGGGATCTCGGTCTCACCGAGATGGGATTGTAATCTCTCTATTTCCCTTCGTAACATTTCGGTCTAACCGAAGTGAGTGATCGGTCCCACCGAGATTACAATGTAAACTCTCTGTTTCCCTTTTGTAACTTTTCGATCTCATCGAAAGAGCAAATCGGTCCCACCGAGTTTACCTGACCAACTCTCTGGTTAGCTAATTACTAAATTCGGTCCCATCGAGTTTGTGTAATCGGTCTCACCAAGATTACGTTCTGCCCTAACCCTAACCATATCGGTCCTATCGAGTTGCATGTC
Source organism: Aegilops bicornis (assembly GCA_021605145.1). NCBI lineage: Eukaryota > Viridiplantae > Streptophyta > Magnoliopsida > Poales > Poaceae > Aegilops > Aegilops bicornis. The sequence goes on along the minus strand of CM038672.1, from coordinate 338,302,768 downwards.
AGTCCCACCGAGAACCCTAACGGTCACTAGGTTTACTAAATCGGTCTGACCGAGTTTGATGATTCGGTCCCACCGAGTTTGGTAAATTGTGTGTAACGGTTAGATTTTGTGTGGAGGCTATATATACCCCTCCACCTCCTCTTCATTCGTGGAGAGAGACATCAGAACAAACCTACACTTTCAACTTACCACTTCTGAGAGAGAACCACCTACTCATGTGTTGAGGCCAAGATATTCCATTCCAACCATATGAATCTTGATCTCTAGCCTTCCCCAAGTTGCTTTCCACTCAAATCTTCTTTCCACCAGATCCAAATCCTATGAGAGAGAGTTGAGTGTTGGGGAGACTATCATTTGAACCACAAGAGCAAGGAGTTCATCATCAACACACCATTTATTACTTCTTGGAGAGTGGTGTCTCCTAGATTGGCTAGGTGTCACTTGGGAGCCTCCGACAAAATTGTGGAGTTGAACCAAGGAGTTTGTAAGGGCAAGGAGATCGCCTACTTCGTGAAGATCTACCGCTATTGAGGCAAGTCCTTCGTGGGCGACGGCCATGGTGGGATAGACAAGGTTGCTTCTTCGTGGACCATTCCTGGGTGGAGCCCTCCATGGACTCGTGCAACCGTTACCCTACGTGGGTTGAAGTATCCATCAACGTGGATGTACGATAGCACCACCTATCGGAACAATGACAAAAACATCCGTGTCTCCAATTGCGTTTTAATTCTCCAAACCCTTCCCTTTACATTCTTGCAAGTTGCATGCTTTGTTTTCCGCTGCCTATATACTCTTTGCATGCTTGCTTGAATTGCGTGAAGATTGCTTGACTTGCTTAAGGATAGCTAAAATCTGCCAAAGTCTAAAATTGGGAAAAGGCATAGCTTTTAATTGGTCAAGTAGTCTAATCACCTCCCCCCTCTAGACATACTTCAAGGTCCTACACCCCGACAGCAATGTAGCACAGTACCCTCCTGTGGTCATCCCCAAGAAGAAGAAGCAGCTACTCCACACAGGGCCTCAGGAGAACGGCACCGCAAGTGGAGCCACGTCAGGATCAGCGCCGACGCCTGGGGCGCCTCCCTCCCTTGCATAGGAAGGTGCGCCCCGCGCCCTCCTCGGGCGGGGCTCGGGGGCTCTCTTCTAGAGGGCCTCTGACCTTGCCAACATCACGAGGGAGGCGCTCAGGCACCACGTGGAGGCATGCTTCGCAACACGTTTCCCTCAGGAGGACATCGGGCGAGGAGCGCCCGGCGCTCAGGAGTTCAACACCAAGACCACTCAGGAACTGCAGGATGCGAGAGCCATATGCAGCGATCGCCGCTCACCTGGCGCGGCTCTCCATCCAGGCAAGGATGGCGGGCTGCGCGTCTGCATCGACATCCCAGGGCTCAACAGGGACGCATCTCAGGGGCTTTTCTAGCCTTCGCACGTCGGACGCTGTGAGGGCCCACCTCACAGCTATGTTCGCATGCCTTTTGGCCTGCCGAGCGTGGCATCCGCCTTCCAGCGCGACCTGCGGAGCGTCCTGGCGGCTCAGGAGGCCAGGCACCACGCAGTCCTGGTGGAGATGGAGACGGCCCTCAAGGAACTGCTTGGACCCCCAGAGCCTCCCGAGGCTCAGGGCCCCGGTGGCTCGTGAGGAGCAACCCCTTCGTCATGCACCTTCAGCTTCTCCAACACCCCTTCGATAACAGAACCAGGTGACATTTTCCAAGTTTATCTAGCTGGGAGCGCCCCTCATGCTGCATCATTCCCAGTTTGCGTGGGTCCATCCCTGTGGCATGTATCCCTTTACATCTTTGGCTCATCTTCCTGGGGGCGCCCCACGGGCTGCATCATCCCCAAGCCGCTTGGGTCCAGCCCAGTGGCATGTATCGCTCAAGCATTAACCTAAGCTAGTCTGCCTCTCATGCCTAACCTATCTGTGATTATCACCTGCTTGATTGTCACCTACCACGGGAGATGTTCACGCTGGCACGACGCTTGTGCTTGGGTCCGTCCCTGCAACGTCGACAAATCTGAGCGGTCGAGCTCTGGCCTGCGGCACGCCCCGCACGCATCACCTCACCAGGCCCTAAGTGCCTCCATTCTCTTACGAAGCTACCAGCGGCTGGCCGGCGATCATAATTGCAATCTGTGCCCCTCCTCGCGCTGACTTACAGGAACCTCTAGAGGACAACAGCGGGCGGTACCGCGGGCTCCTTCTTCTCCCATGCGATTCGCTTAGGCATTAAAAGGGGGGCTCCTGAGCATCGCGACTTAGGGTCTCCTACTGGCTCTCCAGCCCTCACCCCCTGGCCTTGACCACGGCATCGCGCCCTAGCATACTAGTGGCGGCTGAGCTTGCTCGAGGGCCGAAACCTGAGGACGTAGAGCACAAAGGAGAGCGTGGGAAGGAAGGGGAAGCACGCACGGGCCTAACCTAGCTGCGCCACGACCGCTGATGCACGAGTCTGGTGCAAATCAAGGAAACGACTCCTGACTGCCTAGATAAGTTTCGCGCTCCGACCAACCAATCGCTACGACACGAGATACTCACTTGCTGCAGCCCTGCCGCGGCAACATCGCCTCCGTTTCTTACCTCTCGGTGGCCGCTTGCGTGCTAAAGGGGACCTCCTGAGCATCGCGCCTCATGAGCTCTTACTGGACCTCGGGCCGCTCACCTCCTGGCCTTGACCACGGCATCGCGACCTGGAATACCAGCGACGGCTGCAGCCTGCCTAGGGACTGGGACCTGTCAGCGTAGAGCACCAAGCCGTCGCGAGGATAGAAAGGGGAGACTAAGCCGATACAGGACAAGTGCTCGCACAATTTCATAATAAGGATAATATCAACAAAAGACATAGCAGGTTCTTTACATGCTCCCACAGGGTTCATTTTGATTCCTCGTAGGGAACAAAACAAAGGAGATTCAAGGAGCCTTATCTACGTGCGCCAGCGCAGCCGACGCCATCATCAACAGCGGGCCATGGGAGGCTGGCGCCAACCCCATCAAGATCAGCGACGGCGGCGGCCGGACGCTGCGGCCTTACTCTAAGCCCGGCGAGAGCTCGGGAGCATGTAGTTGTCGTCGCTCGTCTACGGAGTCTCGTAGGGCTCGGGAGAATCAATGGAGTCCCAAACGGCACCACTGCTGCTGGATGAGTCACTGGAGAGGTGGGTGGCAGGCCTAGCTCCTGCCGCGGCACCATTCAGGCGGCCCTCTCCAGGGCAGCACTCCAAGCGATGGCCTTCCGCGTCGAAGACCTTGAAGAACATTGTGGAGGCGCCGTCATACCTGAAGTGGATGGTGAGGGCGCCTTCCGCACGGCAAACCCGGGCAACCTCCCCCCAGCCGCGGGTCATGAAGATCTTGCCCGGGGAGACGGCTTCCAATTTCGCTCCGGTCACCGGGGCGTTATAGTCGGCGTGCTACAGCCACAGTTCCAGAGGACCCCTCAGTGGCATCTTGGTGGAGAAGAACTGGGGGAAGCGGATCCAGGAGCGAGGAGGCATCGCCGCCCATAGCACGAGCTCGCACGAGGAGTCCATGGCATGGGCCCCTGGGGCGATGACGTGCGCCACCGTGGCGCGGCGACCACAGTCGCGGCATGGGCGACGCCGCTCGCCGCCTCTTCCTCCCGAGCCCTCGGCTTGGGCATATAGAGGGAGCGGATACCCAGGAGGCGGCCGCTCGTACCAAGGCCTTGTCACTTCCTGCCTCATGACTACGTCCCGACGGTGGACCGGCCTCTTCTTTGGCGGAAGTGGCCCAGGCTCGTCGCGGGGAATTTTTTCCTTCTCCGCGGCCGAGAATCTTCAGATCGGCCCCATGGAGTCGCTACTAGCGATGGAGCAAGTGAGGAGAAGCGAGCGGAGCAGGAATAGATGGGCGACGAGGGCTCCGCCTCCCTCCTCATTCATAGCCCAGAGGAGGCCAACCGCTGGCCTCCACGATCGCAGGTAATGATAACTCTTTTTGCATGCAGCAGGGACTCGTCAAGTCGGGCAGTTGCCGAGGCAGCATGGGGAAGCGGAGACGCCCACGTCCAATCAATCGCCATGCATCGACCAAGGTCGCAGGATGTTGGGGCCGCGGCGCTCCGGTCTTGCCCTTTGGCTTCGCCTCGAAGCCAAGCCCGAGCGCGCCTTGGGCCTGGGGGCTACTGTCGGCGTTCTGGGAACGGGGGTCCCCAGACTTGCTTGCCTGCGGCCCACGGCGTGGCTCCACTCGCGGCCCAGTACAACCCGTCTTCACCAGCAATCACTCAAGACCCTCGCGAGGAGCCAAGCCTCGTGAGGCGGACGACACGAGACCTCCTTGGGGGCGGCCTCGCTAGGATGGCTCGTGAGGGGCGGAGAGATCAAGGCAAGGCGCACCTCACGAGGTTCCAATGACGTAAGCCATGACGACCGAGACAAGGCGGGCGCCAGCGCGCACAGTGTCCTCGCTTCCTCTTTTGTGCTAAGAGGCAAGCACAGGCGAGGAGTACCGAGGCATCTGGCAAAGGTTTCCATATCGGTGCAACGAGACCAAGACCAGCAGTACGACAGGACGGAGGTCACCGTGGAGCCCAAGATGGCGTCACCACCAGAGCCTTTGGCAGGCGAAGACCACCTTTAGTCAGGATAGCTTGTACTAGCTATCCCTCTTCAAATTGGTCGTTGTGGCATCCCTTCCCGCTCAATATTTGGGAAGAGGACCAGGCCCTCTATAAATAGGACTAGCCACCACACTAGGAGGGGACGGATCTCGAACTCATTCAGTTCATCCTCACTCTGACCAAGTACAAGAACACCTCGCCTCAGGAGGTTGTTCTTCCCCTTGTACTTTTCATCCTCAGCCCGGGAGGCAATCCACCACACCACACTGGAGTAGGGTATTACACTACAACAGTGGCTCGAACCAGTATAAATCTCGTGTCTCTTGTGTTGCGAGTTCTTTGAGCTAAGCTTTGAGATCGTGGCGAGGCTGAGGGCGTGATTAGGTAGTGGGAAATCTTCATGCGCACCCCAGTGTTTGAACCTCAAGGGTTTTGCCGGAGCACGAAATCCAAAAGTATTGGGACTGCATATCCAAGCAATTGATGCCATGGACTCCTTCGTAGAACCTAGTAAGCAAAAAATAAGTTGCAGTGTGCCTGTACAAAGAGCTAGCATAAGTTCAGTTACCTGCTTCTCGGCTTAATTTAGTGTGCTACTGATTACATAATGACATAGCCTGTTAATCCTATTATAGACTACGCCTATCTATGTGTTTGATACTTACTGTTAAGAATTACCTGTTTGCCTGAACTTAAATAGCTACTTAAGCACGTAGATAGCTGGTCATATATACTTCTAAGGTGCAGCAGAATTCACGTGTAATATATGTTCTGATACCCTGTTTGTTTAAATGGTTTTCTATTATCACTTGTAGCACTAGTAATGTTTGCATGTTCATGGATAGACAACTGTCAGGTTTATATGAGGGACACCGTCTTTTTAACTTATATATATATATATATATATATATATATATATATATATATATATATATATATATGTTGGAATCATTTTCCTTACATCAAAGAAATTTACAGATGTCTGTGTTTCTGGTAAATGGTACCGACTTTTTACTTTAATACATTGCCAAGAACTTTTTAGTTTAACCAGTTCATGTGTAATTAAATACGTTGCCAAAACTGGTTAGTTTTACTAGTTTGATGTTAGTTTCTTATGGCTCTTGCAACACTTTATTTATGATTGCTAACATTCAAGTTTGCAGGATCCAACTGAAACTCCGTGGGCACAACAGGTATGTTTTCAGAAACTTCCTTGTTTACCTGGTTTGGTGCTGTAACTTGGTGCTATAATCATCTTACAAACTTCAAGTTTTCAGGATCCAATTGGAAGTCCAATTTCACAGCAGTTACATTTTCAAAAATATATTTATGTAACAGGTTTGCTACGGTAATTGTTTCTCTAATCAAGTTGCTGACTACTCAACTTTTCAAGATCCAAGAGAAACTCCAATGCCACAATAGGTTCCTTTTGCAAAACTTGTTTGTTTAACTGCTTTGCTGCTGCAACTGGTTGCTCTAAACACGTTACTGGCTACTCAACTTTTCAGGATCCAAGAGAAACTCCAATGCCACAGCAGGTACCTTTTGCAAAACTTGTTTGTTTAATTGCTTTGCTGCTACAACCGGGTACAATGATGTTAATAACTACTTTTTAGCATCCAACTGAAACTCTTTAATTCCTTGTTTGTTTAACTAGTTTGCTGTTATAGCTCCTAGTTGAGATGTTTTGCTAACTTCAACTTTTTCAGAATCCAGTCAAAACTTTAATGGAAAAATAGGTTAGCCCAAGATCAAAGATATACCGTCCTATCCCCAACCGACGATACGTCCAAATTTTAAACGGGGGCTAAGTTCATAACTTTCCCATATTTCAGGCAGGTGCTTCCAAAAAACATGGTTCCCCGTACCTTTCCCTCCATTTTCCCATTCATACACCGTCCGCGCTAGAACGCCATCCCCACACCAGCCTCCTCCGTCCGCCACCCCATCCATCGTCGCCGTCCTCCACCCCATCCATCGCCACCATCCTCCACCATGCTGGAGCGCCTACCAAGACCGCATCATCCACTTCTAGAGATGGACATTTCTCATCCACAGCGACGGACCAGGAGCCTTGCATCATGTCCTCTCGCTTCATCGGTGCCGTCGTCCTCTTTGTCGGGGCCACTCACACGACCTTCTCGCCCACCGCAACGGGACTTATCCCCCGATGCACCTGTCTACCGTCGCTGATCTGCGTCAACACCACCGACGGCCATCACAACCCCGATGCCTACACGGCGCCGTAAGGTAGGTGGTACTTCATATCTGCTCAACTTTTCACTACTAGGAAAAGGGCTATAGGTGATATGGACATTAATGGCGCACCATGTATGTGGTGCGCCACTGCTATATAGCAGTTGCGCACCAGATACAGGTGCGCCATTAGTGTGCTCATTACTAATGGCGCACCAAACACACGGTGCGCCATTACTAGCAAATTTTATTTTTTTTATTTTTCCAAAACTATTAATGGCGCACCAGGGCATAGTGCGCCATAACTAGTTCAAATTAGTAATGGCGCACCACAACCACGGTGCGCCACTACTAACAATTATATATATATATATATATATATATATATCTATATTGCAAAACTAGTTATGGCGCACTCCTAACTGGTGCGCCATTAGTAACCAGGGTTACTAATGGCGCATTTTTAGGTGGTGCACCATTAGTAACCTGAGACCAGCTAGATATTTTGGACAGCCACCTACCACACTCACTTTCCCCACTTCATTTTCTCCACCTCCTCCTCCAAGCTTGTCTCGGCTGCCTCCTCCTCCTCCTCACCTCATTTGCACCATAGATTCACCCAAATTAAGTGGTTAAATTATCTTTTTTTGATAGGTAAGTAAGGGGAAAGCTTTCTTTATGTTGTAGATCTACTTTTTTCTCCCTCCAACAACGTGCACATGCACTTTTTATGGCCTAGCTAGATCTACATATGTTTGTGGTGTTGCATATGTTTGTGGTGTTGCATATATGTTTGTGTTTGTAGGTACTAGTATTTGAAATGCGATAGTTGCCAATATTTTGCCGGAATGTTGATTCATTTCCGTTTCAGCGAGAATTTGGCACTATGCATTCTTTCTGGTCCTATTTTTAGGCAAAGTAATTCCAACTTTTTTCTTGGTTCTAAAATATCGTTTTGCTCCACCCCGCAAGCGACCATGGTCCGCACGATGACCGAAGGCATCATGAATAGGTTTTTGAGCTCCGCGAAAGCCGGGATGCTTCAAAAGAACGAGACGGAGATAAGATGTCCGTGTCGAAGATGCAAGCTGAAGAGCCTTATTGCAGACCCGGATTCCGGGCAGGTGCGGGCCCACCTGCTCTTGCGTGCTGAGGGAGTCCTGGACTAGGGGGTGTCCGGATAGCCGAACTATCATCTTTGGCCGGACTCCAAGACTATGAAGATACAAGATTGAAGACTTCGTCCCTTGTCCGGATAGGACTTTCCTTGGCGTGGAAGGCAAGCTTGGCGATCTGGATATGTAGATCTCCTACCATTGTAACCGACTGGTAACCCTAACCCTATTCGGTGTCTATATAAACCGAAGGGTTTTAGTCCGTGGGGACGAACAACAACCATACCATAGGCTAGCTTCTAGGGTTTAGCCTCCTTGATCTCGTGGTAGATCTACTCTTGTACTACCCATATCATCAATATTGATCAAGCGGGAGTAGGGTATTACCTCCATCGAGAGGGCCCGAACACAGGTAAAAACATCGTGTCCCTTGTCTCCTGTTACCATCTCGCTTAGACGCACGCTCGGGACCCCCTACCGAGATCCGCCGGTTTGACACCGACATTGGTCCTTTCATTGAGAGTTCCTCTGTCGTCACCTATAGGCCCGATGGCTCCTTCGATCATCAACAACGACGCAGCGGTCCAGGGTGAGACTTTTCTCCCGGACAGATCTTCGTGATTCGGCGGCTTTGCTGCGGGCCAATTCACTTGGCCATCTGGAGCAGATCGAAGCTACGCCCCAGCTATCGATTCAGATTTGGGAGTTTGAACTACACGGCCGACATCCACGGAGACTTGATCTTCGACGGATTCGAGCCACAGCCAAGCGCGCCGCACTGTCTTGATGGGCACGATCTAGCTCTGCCGCCGAACAGTGTCCTGGAGGCCGCACCAGTGTACGCTCCGACCCTTAGCTCGGAGCCGACTCCCCCGATCGAGGACGAGTGGTTGGACACCGCCTCGGGGGCTATGATCTCAACGGTGATTGAGCCGAACTCCATCCCTGTCCTTTGCGAAGACTGTGACTCCAAGGTGCCGGACTCCTCTCCGGACTCCGAACCCTCCACGCCCCTGCCAATCGAATCTGATTGGGCACCGGTCATGGAGTTCACTACCGCGGACATCTTTCAGCACTCGCCCTTTGGCGACATCTTGAATTCACTAAAGTCTCTCTCTTTATCTGGAGAGCCCTGGCTGGACTACGGTCAGGAAGGTTGGGATGCGGACGACGAAGAAATTCAACGCCCACCCACCACCCACTTTGTAGCCACTGTCGATGATTTAACGAACATGCTCGACTTCGACTCCGAAGACATCGACGGTATGGACGACGATGCCGGAGACGACCAAGACCCAGCGCCTACAGGGCCTTTGGAAGGCCACCTCGTCATATGACATATACATGGTGGACATCCCAAAAGATGGGAATGGCGATGGAACGGCGGAGGATGACCCCTCCAAGAAACAACCTAAGCGCCGACGTCAGCGGCGCCGTTCTAAATCCCGCCACAGTAAAAACAGCGATTCCGGCACGTGAGATAATAACACCCCGGATAGTGCCGAAGACAACCCCTCCAGCAGGATTCAGCACAGGAGGAGGGAGAAGCAAGTCCGCACGACAGTGCGACAGAAAGAGAGGTAGAGGACGATAATTATGCGCCTCGTCCAAGATTTGAGGCAAGCCTCGATTTATTTACTTAATTTGTCGTGCCTCGAGGATCCCATCGAGCAGAGGCGTTTCAAACGCGGGCTTATGGCCACGGCAAGCAGCCTCAAGAAAAAGCAGCAGCTTATAGCTGACCAAGATTTGCTAGGCGACAAATGGATCAAGTCCTTGCAGCGAAGAGTATGAACTCGAACGCCTCCAAGAGATACCCCAACGCAGGCTGCTACCCCAATTAGAGGAAGCAGCACCCAAACCTACATCACCGGCGCATGATGCGGCCGACCGGCCACCCGTGGTCGCGACGGAGAAGCCTCTCGACCCTCCATTCAAGCCGCACTCCGCCGCCGAAAAGTACCAAGGCACGGAGAAACGCGCCAGACCTGCGAGACATATTGGAGGACAAGGCAAGACATACAAGATCGATCTACGGATCGCGTGGGTGCCCCACGACACGTGATGATAATCGTCACGCCGGATACAGCAACTCCGATCGGGCCGAACACAGTAGACAAAGCTCATATGAGCTACGTCGTGATATAGCCCAATACAGAGGCGCCGCACACCCACTATGCTTCACAGATGAAGTAATGGATCATCAAATCCCCGAGGGCTTCAAACCCGTAAACATCGAATCATACGATGGCACAACAGATCCTGCGGTTTGGATCGAGGACTACCTCCTCCATATCCACATGGCCCGCGGCGATGATCTACACGCCATCAAATACCTCCCACTCAAGCTTAAAGGACCAGCTCGGCATTGGCTCAACAGCTTGCCAATAGAGTCAATCGGTTGTTGGGAGGACACGGAAGCCACATTCCTTGATAACTTCCAGGCACATATGTGCGACCACCAGACGCCGATGACCTCAGCCACATAATTCAGCAGCCAGAAGAATCGGCCAGACAATTCTGGACATGGTTCCTAACCAAGAAAAATCAAATCGTTAACTGTCCGGATGCAGAGGCCCTTGCAGCCTACAAACATAACATCCGCGACAAGTGGCTAGCCCGGCACCTAGGACAGGAAAAGCCGAAAACCATGGCAGCCCTCACCACACTCATGACCCACTTTTGTGCGGGAGAAGACAGCTGGCTAGCTCGTAGCAACAACTTGACCAAAAACCCTGGTAGTTCGGATACCAAGGACAGCAATGGCAGGTCGCGTCGCAACAAGAACAAGCGCCGCATTAACGGCGACAATGATGAAGATCTGACGATCAATGCCAGATTCAGAGGCTCTAAACCCGGTCAGCGGAAGAAGCCATTCAAAAGAAATACCCGGGGCCCGTCCAACTTGGACCGAATACTCGATCGCTTGTGCCAGATACATGGCACCCCCGAAAAACCAGCCAACCACACCAACAGGGATTGTTGGGTGTTCAAGCAAGCAGGCAAGTTAAGTGCCGAACTCAATGACAAGGGGCTGCATAGCCTTGACGATGAAGAGCCCCGGCCGCCGAACAATAGAGGATAGAAGGGCTTTCCCACACAAGTGCGGACGGTGAACATGATATACGCAACACACATGCCCAAAAGGGAGCGGAAGCGTGCACTAAGGGACGTATATACGGCGGAGCCAGTCGTCCCGAAGTTCAACCCATGGTCGTCCTGCCCGATCACGTTCGATCGAAGGGACCACCCCACTAGCATCCGTCACGGCGGTTTCGCCGCATTGGTTCTTGACCCAATTATCGACGGATTTCACCTCACTAGAGTCCTGATGGACGGCGGTAGTAACTGAACCTGCTTTATCGTGATACGGTCGCAAAATGGGCTTAGACCCCTCAAGGATTAAACCTACAAAGACGACCTTTAAAGGCGTCATACCCGTGTAGAGGCCAATTATGCGGGCTCGATTACACTCGAAGTGGTCTTCGGATCCCCGGATAACTTCTGAAGCGAAGAGTTAATCTTTGACATAGTCCCGTTCCGCAGCGGCTATAACGCAATGCTTGGACGAACCGCATTTGCAAAGTTCAATGCGGTGCCGCACTACGCATACCTCAAGCTCAACATGCCAGGCCCTCGAGGAGTAATCACGGTCAATGGAAACATCGAACGCTCTCTCCGAACGGAGGAGCACACGGCGGCCCTCGCGGCGGAGGTGCAAAGCAGCCTCTCACGGCAATTCTCGAGTCCGTCCACTAACGTCCGGACACCGTCAAGCGCGCCCGGAGTAACCTACAACAAGACCGCTGGCACGATCCAAGCGAGCGTGGCAATCCGTCCCAACCCCAGCCCTCGCGAAATTGCGAAGCCAAGATTACGCTGTACATAACTATGCTCTGGAGATACAATGGGCATAAGGGGAGGGGCACGACCACGGCACGCCCAGAATGCGGCTCAACCGCACCAGGGGCTCCCAATTATGTCATTCTTTTTCTTTCTTCCTTTTTCTTACTTTCAGGACTCCATTTTCTAGAAGTCCTGTCCGGCACTAGAATTGTCGAACTCACGATACAACAGCCAGGGAAGTAGAAAGCTACGTCGAGTGTTCATGTGGTCTCTACTACGAGCATTATACCTGTTTTACATACCAGCCCATGACTTACCCCTCGGAGGGGACATGTTAGATAGTCCCATCCCTTGCTTATCGCACTATTTGTATCGTTCTGCTTTCATTGCAGTACCTTTTTGAATAAACAATACATAGCTTTCGCTTATTATTGCACTCATTTCTTTATCTATATATATGTTCATTTCATGACATGTTGCACCCGTACACTTTGGTACGGCCAATACACCCGGGGCTTAAGTACCCCAAAATTATGGTGTGATAAGTCTGAACACTTTCACAAGTGCGGCACCCCGAACTTATAGCATTATATGCATCGGCTCCGAATCATGTCTTGGGTCAATAGTTGGGCTTGCCTGGCTCCTATGTTTTGGTACCTTATGTTCCGTTATATCGGCTAAGGTAGCACTGGGAGAACCACTGCGATTGTGCCCCGGTTGAGCTGGGTTGAGCACCTCAGTGGAGAAAGCTAAAACTGACCGTCATGATAGAGGCGACAACCGGTCGCTGTTCGAGAGGTTTTTTCGGGTCCCTAAAGACTTATGCCGCTTAGAGCGAGGAGCCGGCATAGTCCGGCCAAGGCGTGGATAGCGCCCCGAACTCGGTCTTCCGAATACTAGGGGCTTCGCCAAAATTTAAAATTATAGAATTCTATGGCTAAGTGAGAGTGTTAAAGCACTATAAGTCCGGTTGCCTTGTTCGTTGCATTGAGCGTCTCCCTCGATGGACCCAAGAATGGGAACAAGAGCGCTCAAGTTTATCCCGAACACCCCAAAGACTCGTGGCATGGGGCTGAAGCCAACGACTTGCCATCTCTCAAATTTGATAAACGGCCGCCTGAAGGTAATATTTTAAATTAACAAGCGTTGCTTAGCGCATATGAACAAGTTTTCAGCGTCTGAGGATAACAAATGCGAGTCTATTCAAAAATTACATCTTTGGAGCACTCATCCGCTATACGGCGGGCACCCTTCAGGACGCCCTCATAGTACATTTCGGGCTTGCGATGATCCTTGCCCTTCGGTGGCTCGTCCGTCACAAGCTTCTCCGTGTCCAGCTTGCCCCAGTGCACTTTAGCACGGGCAAGGGCCCGACGGGCACCTTCAATGCAGACGGAGCGCTTGGTGACTTCAATCCACGGATAGGCGTCCACCAGCCGCTACACTAACCCGAAATAGCTCCCAGGCACGGCTTCCAATGGCCACAGCCGAACTATGAGGCCCTTCATGGCCTGTTCGGTGACCTTGTGGAGCTCGACCAGCTGCTTCAGCTGGTCGCTCAGGGGCACCGGACGGTCGGCCTCAGCATACTGAGACCAGAACACTTCTCCGTCGAGCTCCCCTCCTTGGCGCGGTAGAACGCGGCAGCATCAGACACACTACGGGGCAAATCTGCGAATGCTCCTGGAGGGCTCCGGATTCAGGTAAGTACTAGATAATTGACTTTTACATTCTTGCTCTGCATAAAGAATGCCTTACCCGCCGCGATCTTCTTTATTGCCTCAATCTCCTGGAGGGCTTTTTGGGCCTCGGCCTTAGCAGCTTTGGCACTCTCAAGAGCCGTGGCAAGCTCGGACTCTCGGGTCTTCGAGTCACGCTCCAAACCCTCGTGTTTTTCCACGAGAGCCTGAGCTCTTGCCTTACCTCCGCCATTCGCCTCCCCTTCTCTTGCTCGGTGCGCTCCACAGCCGCTTTGTTTTTCGGGCGGACACCGCCTCCTTCAGGTCACCACCTCGCTCGTGGCCCCTGCAGCACCCATGTTATTCCTGTTATCTTTGCAACCAAATCCTTTCTATAAGGTATTTCTTTAATAAGGTATTACTTACCTTCCTTGTCCTCGAGCTGCTTCTTGGCAAGGCCTAGCTCGTTCTCGGACCGCCGAGGCTCGCTTCAATGCATTAACCTCCGCATCGGTCTGGCAGAGGTCCGCATGTGCCTGCATTCCCATATTGACATACTTATGTTAGACTCCCTCGATCTCTTTTTAGATCCTTAGTCCGGCTTTTCTTTCCGAACACCGAACTAAGCATCAGGGGCTACTGTCTATGCCATAATATTTTTACATTCTAAACTTACCTCAAAGCCTGTTAGAAGGCTGGTACAGGCTTCAGTCAGTCCGATGTTGGCGGACTGAACTTTCTGGATCACCACACTCATAACAGTGCAGTGCTCCTCCTTGATGGAGGCGCTGTTAAGCGCCTCCAGTAAGCTATCCGGTGCCTTCGCTTGGACGAAGGACACCGGTGTCTTACCCTTCCTACGAAGGGACCGCTTGCCGGACTTCGGAACCGCTGAAGGTTCCGGTATGGAGTCCGCATGAGGGTCGGGCTTAGAGCCCCTGGGGGTCTCGCCCCACGCTGAGTCCGGGAGGTTGCCTTGCGGCGCCTCCTATGCCACCTCCTCTTGACCAGGCCCCCTCGGGGCCCCACCTCGGCGTCGTCCGCAGCGTGAGGTGAGGAGGCGGCCGGAAGTGAAGTACTCTCCACTTCCGACGAATTCGGGGACCCGCTCAACGAAGCGGCGAACTCGTCCTTGGGCGGGCTGCATGATTGTTCGGCATTAGAGAACACTATGCAATGAAAAAAAACCATGGGTATCCGGACACTTACGATCTCGCTAGGGGCTTAGCCCATGTTAGCCACTCCTCCTCCTCGTTGTCGGCGTTGGTGGAGAAGTCCGGATGAAAGGTCCTTCCCTTCTTGGACCCTCCGGCCTCCCCAGTTGGGGCGGCCTTCCTTTTCTTCTCTCTCCCCGCTGGGGGAGAGGCTTCTTTTTCCTCCTCCTCTTCCTCAGAGGAGGATTCCGCCTTAGAGTTGTCGGGTGGCGAGTCCGACAGCACCTGGCGCCGGGAGCTCTCTCGAGTTCTCGTGGCCTCCTTCTTGGCCTTCTTCTTCAGCACCACGTGAGGTACCAGAGCCAGCAACCCTGTCAATCAGGCGTCCACTGGGTCTTCTGGAAAGGGGGCCGGACAGTTAATCTGTCTGGACGTCTTCAGCCAGTCCTGTCGAAGGTTAGGGAGTTTTAGATCCCGCATAGAGTCAAACTATGAAAAAAGAGTCCCATAAAGGGTAAAATAACTTACCTCGCTGGCTTGACGCTGCGAGTTGAATCCGCGATCTTTGGTAGCGGATGTGGGAGCCTCGGCGCCCTTGAACAGCACCTTCCAGGCATCTTCGTACGTAGTGTCGAAGAGCCTTTTCAGAGTTTAGTGTTGTGCCAGATCGAACTCCCACAATTTGAAGGCCCGTTGTTGGCATGGGAGAATCCGGCGGATGAGCATCACCTGGATTACGTTGACAAGCCTGATATTCTTATCCACCAGGTTTCGGACGCAGGTTTGGAGTCCGGATAGCTCGTCCGAATTCCCCCATGTCAGGCCCGTCTCTTTCCATGATGAGAGCCGTGTGGGGAAGCCATATCGGAATTCGGGGGTCGCCACCCATTGAGAGTCGCGCGGCTCGGTGATGTAGAACCACCCCGATTGCCACCCCTTTATGGTCTCCACAAAGGAGCCCTCGAGCCATAGGACTTTGGTCATCTTGCCAACCATGGCGCCTCCGCACTCCGCTTGGCAGCCGCCCACTACCTTCAGCTTGACATTGAAGATCTTCAGCCATAAGCCGAAGTGGGGCTGGATGCAGAGAAAGGCCTCATACCTGCACGATGAACGCCGAGATGTTGAGGATGAAATTGGGCCAAATCGTGGAAGTCCAGGCCGTAGTAGAACATGAGCCCCTGCACAAATGGGTGAAGTGGAAAACCTAGTCCACGGAGGAAGTGGGGAGAAACACCACCCTCTCATGGGGCACTGGGGTTGGAATGAGCTGCCCCTCGTCGGGTAGCCGGTCTTGTGATGTTGCTGGACAAGTATCCGGTGTCCAGCAGCTTTTCGATGTGCCCCTCCGTGACGGAGGAGGCCATCCACCTGCCTCCCGCTCCAGACATAGTTGGAGAAGGTTGAGGTGGGATGTGCGGACTTGGGCGCTGGAGCTTGAGTGCGCGGAAATGGATAAGCAAAGGAGGAAGAAGGCGTAGGTGAAAAGGTGGATTCTTATCCCCTTATATGGACGGACGAAGTTATGCGTCCCCCGCCAGCCTGGTAAAACTCGCTTATCTCCCAAGTGCCATAATCAATGGTGCGGATGGGTTACCCACGTCCGTATTGATGGGAATCCCGGAATAAGGGGGCACGATCTCCGCTTTGATAAGACGTGCCAAGGAAACCGCCTTGCTAAACGCGCTGAGGTGGAACAGTAAAAACGATTCGTATAAAGGCCTGGCCGTGGTGTGATGTCACGCTTACGTCAGCAGATCTGTGCAAAAATTATTCTCTCTACGGTTGTATGTGGAACTTGTTTTGGAGAGCCGGACACTATCCTTGTGTTCAAAACCTTCTATGAAGTATTCGGAGGAGGAACCCGCCTTGCAATGTCGAAGACAATATGCGCGCCGGACTCGTCGTCATTGAAGCTTGGTTCAGGGGCTACTAAGGGAGTCCTGGACTAGGGGGTGTCCGGATAGCCGAACTATCATCTTTGGCCGGACTCCAAGACTATGAAGATACAAGATTGAAGACTTCGTCCCTTGTCCGGATAGGACTTTCCTTGGCGTGGAAGGCAAACTTAGCGATACGGATATGTAGATCTCCTACCATTGTAACCGACTCTGTGTAACCCTAACCCTATTCGGTGTCTATATAAACCGAAGGGTTTTAGTCCGTAGGACGAACAACAATCATACCATAGGCTAGCTTCTAGGGTTTAGCCTCCTTGATCTCGTGGTAGATCTACTCTTGTACTACCCATATCATCAATATTAATCAAGCAGGAGTAGGGTATTACCTCCATCGAGAGGGCTCGAACCTGGGTAAAAACATCGTGTCCCTTGTCTCCTGTTACCATCCGCCTAGACGCACAGTTCGGGACCCCCTACCCGAGATCCGCCGGTTTTGACAATGACACGTGGTTTCATGGATGGCTATCGGTGGCAAGGTGATGAAGATGACTATGAAGTCGTCCATGGGGGCCGGGCAAGAAATGAGGAAGGACAGCAAGACAAGCACCGCGGCGAGGGCGGGCGGGAAGACGTAGAATCTCCAGGACATGATCAGGACGGTGATGCTATACACAGTCATCATGTAGAAGATGCCGGACATGATGAAGAGGAAGATCAAGACGAAGGGCATGATTATGAAGATGAAGATGCCGGAGCAGACGACGATGGAGGCTGGGTGCAGGACCCTCATATTCAAGAGCTGCTTCTCAAGCAGACAGATAACATAAGAGCTGTCGCCCGAGAGAAAGCCAAGCTGGATCAACTGGAGATAGAGCGGTTACTCCATTGTATGAAGGATGCAGGCCCGAGGATACCCGCCTAAAAGTAACGTTCATGGCTCTGGAGATGAAGGTAAAACACAAAATGACCGACGCATGCTTTGACGAGAACATGTCATTCTGGCATGAACGTCTTCCCAAGGGGAACAAGTGCCCGACCAGTTTCGAGGAGGCGAAGAAAATCGTGTGTCCTCTACCGCACGTGAAATACCATGTGTGCATGAACAATTGCATCATTTATCAGGACGAGCACGCGGAGTCTACCATATGTCTGGTGTGCAGCGTCACTCGATACAAGAAGAGGAAGAAAGCTCCTCGAAAAGTGGTGTGGTACTTTACGATCACTCCTCGTCTGCAGCGGTATTTCGCGGACCCTAATCTAGCAAAGCTCCTGCATTGGCACGCGGATAGGGAGGAGAAGAAGCGAGAAGATGACAGAAATGATCCGGAGATAAATAAAAAGAGAAGATACTGAGTCACCCTAAGGATGCAAGCCAGTGGCAAGCGTTGAACTTCGAACACCCAGAATTTGGGGACGATCCAAGGAACATCATGCTGGGCGCGAGCACCGATGGAGTCAATCCGTTTGGCAGCCAGAGAAGCACACATAGCACCTGGCCTATGTTTGTGTGGATGTACAACCTTCCCCCCTGGTTGTGCATGAAGAGGAAGTACATTCACATGAGTATGCTAATTGAAGGGCCGAAACAACCAGGGAACAACATCAATCATGTCTGGGGCTCTTTGAAAGAGGAGCTAGACACGCTGTGGAACACGCCAGCCAATACGTGGGACGCTGCAGAGAAAGAATATTTCCCTATGAGAGCCACACTACTCACGACGGTGCACGACTATCTCGGTTACGGATATCTCGCGGGGCAGGTGGTCCACAGATTTTCTGGATGCGTCAGGTGCATGGATGACACAACGTATCGCCAGCTAGAGAGAGATCCCGGGTCTTCGAAAACCATGTTCATGGGACATCGAAGGTGGCTTCGCGATGATGACCCATGGAGAAAACGCAAGGATCTGTTCGATGGTGAAACCGAACCCCGAAGACGCCCGCATACGAGGAGCTGCGAGGAAATAGATGAGCTATCGAAAAATTGGAAAGATTGCCCACTGTCGGGAAAGAAGCAAAAGGCGCCAGAGCCGGGAAAGAAGCGAAAGGCGCTAGAGCCACTGCTGAAGGGATGGAAAACGAGGTCTGTTTTCTGGGACTTGCCGTACTGGAAGATCCACCGTGTGCCTCACAGCCTTGATGTCATGCATATCAAGAAGAACGTGTGCGAGAGTCTGCTTGGTACCCTGCTCAACATGCCAGAGTGGACCAAAGATGGGCCGAAAGCAAGGGCAGACTTGAAATCAATGGGCATCAGGGAGGAGCTTAACGCTAATGATGATGATGATGATGATGAGGCGAAGCAGGACACGGAAAGTCGTAGCAAAGGCAAAAAGGCCAAGAAGACCGGAAATGACTACCCTCCCGCGTGCTTCACTCTAAGGAGATCGAGCAGTTTTTCACCTGCCTCGCAGGAGTAAAACTTCCTTACGGTTACGCGGGGAAGATAAGCAGATACCTAGACTCAGCGAAGCAGAAGTTCGGTGGGATGAAGTCTCACGACTGTCACGTGTTGATGACCCGGATACTTCCAGTTGCAATCCGTGGGAGCATGGACGCGCACGTCCGTGAAACACTATTTGGCCTATGCAACTTTTTTGACGTCATCTCTCGGAAGTCGGTTGGCGTGAGGCAACTCAGAAGGCTACAGGAAGAGATCATGGTGATACTATGCGAGCTTGAGATGTACTTCCCGCCCGCATTCTTCGATGTTATGGTGCATCTGCTGGTCCATATCGTGGAGGATATCATCCAACTCGAATTCGACGTTCCTCGCACAAAGATGATGCCGTCACGAAAGGATGAATGGTGTCATCAAAGGATACGTTCGCAACATGTCACGTCGAGAGGGAAGCATAGCCGGGGCTTTATGACCGAAGACCGCATCTCCTCTTGCATCGAATTATCTAGGCATCGAGAACCCCGTTGGTCTGCCCGTCAACAGCACCTTGGCGGGCTCATTTGGATGGGGTCACCGCGATGGTCGCCATGAAATGCATGTAGACTTGAGTGTCGACTCACCGACTTTGAAAGAGCAAACCTAGTCGCGCTACAACACATAGACGTGGTTGATCCTTGGGTGGTAGAGCACAAAACCTTTATTGAGAAGACGTACAATGACCGAGGCCAACAGAGGACAGACGGAGATATAATCAAAGAGCACAACTCATGTTTTACGCGTTGGTTCAAGGAGAAGCTTCTGTCGTACCCTTTACATGAGGATTCTTCCGCGGAAGAAAAACTCATATTCACCTTGTCACAGGGCGCCGAGCACAACCTGATGACCTATGAGGTGTACGATATAAACGGCTACACATTCTAGACCGAGGACAAGGACATGAAGAGCGATGGTTATCAGAACTCCGGGGTAACGATGGATTCCTACACCGGTAACGACAAGGACAGATACTACGGAAGGATCGAGGAGATCTGGGAGCTGAGTGATACGTCTCCTACGTATCTATAATTTTTTATTGCTCCATGCTATATTATCTACTGCTTTGGACAATATTGGGCTTTATTTTCCACTTTTATATTATTTTTGGGACTAACCTATTAACTGGAGGCCCAAATTTCGAATTGCTGTTTTTTGCCTATTAGAGTTTCGAAGAAACGGAATATCAAACGGAGTCCAAACGGAATGAAACCTTCGGGAACGTGATTTTCTCACCGAACATGATCCAGGAGACTTGGACCCTACGTCAAGGAAGCTTCGAGGAGGGCACGAGGTAGGGGGGCGCGCCCACCCCCCAGGGCGCGCCCTCCACCCTCGTGGGCCCCATGATGCTCCACCGACGTACTTCTTCCTCCTATATATACCTCGCACCCTAAAAGCGATCGAATCACGGAGCCAAAAACCTAATTCCACCGCCGCAACCTTCTGTACCCATGAGATCCCATCTTGGGGCCTGTTCTGGAGCTTCGCTGGAGGCGGCATCCATCACGGAGGCTTCTACATCATCACCATAGCATCTCCGATGAAGTGTGAGTAGTTTACTTCAGACCTTCGGGTCCATAGTTAGTAGCTAGATGGCTTCTTCTCTCTTTTTGGATCTCAATACAATGTTTTCCCCCTCTCTCGTGGAGATCTATTCGATGTAATCTTCTTTTTGCGGTATGTTTGTTGAGAGCGATGAATTGTGGGTTTATGATCAAGATTATCTATGAACAATATTTGAATCTTCTTTGAATTCTTTTATGTATGATTGGTTATCTTTGCAAGTCTCTTCGAATTATCAGTTTGGTTTGGCCTACTAGATTGGTTTTTCTTACAATGGGAGAAGTGCTTAGCTTTGGGTTCAATATTGCGGTGTCCTTTCCCAAAGTGATGAGGGGCAGCAAGGCACGTATTGTATTGTTGCCATCGAGGATAACAAGATGGGGTTTTATCATATTGCATGAATTTATCCCTCTACATCATGTCATCTTGCTTAAGGCGTTACTCTGTTTTCTTGAACTTAATACTCTAGATGCATGCTGGATAGCGGTTGATGAGTGGAATAATAGTAGTAGATGCAGGCAGGAATCGGTCTACTTGTCTCGGACGTGATGCCTATATACATGATCATACATAGATATTCTCATAACTATGCTCAATTATGTCAATTGCTCAACAGTAATTCATTCACCCACCGTAAAATACTTATGCTCTTGAGAGAAGCCACTAGTGAAATCTATGGCCCCCGTGTCTATCTTCAACATATTAATCTTCCATCACTTTATTATTGCCTTTGCTTTTTTATTTTGCTTTTATTTTACTTTGCATCTTTATCACAAAAATACAAAAAATATTATCTATCATATCTATCAGATCTCGCAATTGTAAGTGACCGTGAAGGGATTGGCAACCCCTTATCGCATTGGTTGCGAGGAGTTATTTGCTTTGTGCAGGTACGAGGGACTCGCGCGTAGCCTCCTACTGGATTGATACCTTGGTTCTCTAAAACTGAGGGAAATACTTATGCTACTTTGCTGCATCATCCTTTCCTCTTCAAGGAAATCCAACGCAGTGCTCAAGAGGTAGCAAGAAGAATTGTCGGTACGCCGTTCTTGAGTCTACGCAAAAGTCAACATACCAAGTACCCATCACAATCCCTTATCTCCCGCGCTACATTATTTGCCATTTGCCTCTCGTTTTCCTCTCCCCCACTTCACCCTTGTCGTTTTATTTGCCCTCTCTTTTTCCGTTTGCCTCTTTCTCGCTGGCTTTGCTTTTCGTGTGTTAGATTGCTTGTCACGATGGCTCAAGATAATACCAAATTGTGTGACTTTACCAATACCAACAATAATGATTTCCTTAGCACTCCGATTGCTCCTCTTACCAACACTGAATCTTGTGAAATCAATACTTCTTTGTTGAATCTTGTTATGAAAGATCAATTCACCGGCCTTCCTAGTGAAGATGCCGCTACTCATCTAAGTAGCTTCGTTGATTTATGTGATATGCAAAAGAAGAAGGATGTTGATAATGATATTGTTAAATTGAAGCTATTTCCTTTTTCACTTAAAGATCGTGCTAAAGCTTGGTTTTCGTCTTTGCCTGAAAATAGTATTGATTCTTGGAACAAGTGCAAAGATGCTTTTATCTCTAAGTATTATCCTCCCGCTAAGACCATCTCTCTTAGAAATGATATTATGAATTTTAAGCAACTTGATCATGAACATGTTGCACAAGCTTGGGAGAGAATGAAATTAATGATACGTAATTGCCCTACTCATGGTTTGAATTTGTGGATGATTATACAAAAAAATTATGCCGGATTGAATTTTGCTTCTAGAAATCTTTTGGATTCGGCCGCGGGAGGCACTTTTATTGAAATCACTTTAGGAGAAGCTACTAAACTCCTAGATAATATTATGGTTAATTATTCTCAATGGCACACTGAAAGATCTACTAATAAAAAAGTGCATGCGATAGAAGAAATTAATGTTTTGAGTGGAAAGATGGATGAACTTATGAAATTATTTGCTACTAAGAGTGTTTCTCCTGATCCTAATGATATGCCTTTGTCTACTTTGATTGAGAATAATAATGAATCTCTGGATGTGAATTTTGTTGCTAGGAATAATTTTGGTAACAACGCGTATAGAGGGAACTTTAATCCTAGGCCTTATCCTAGTAATCCCTCTAATAATTATGGAAATTCCTAAAACAACTCTTATGGAAATTTTAATAAGATGCCCTCTGAATTTGAGACTAGTGTTAAAGATTTTATGAATTTGCAAAAGAATTTCAATGCTTTGCTTGAAGAGAAATTGCTTAAAGTTGATGAATTGACTAGGAACGTTGATAGAATTTCTCTTGATGTTGATTCTTTAAAGCTTAGATCTATTCCGCCTAAGCATGATATCAATGAATCTCTCAAAGCCATGATAATTTCCATTGATAAGTGCAAGGAAAGAACAGCTACGATGCGTGCTACGTAAGATGCCTTTATTAAAGCATGTTCTTCCAATTTCCATGAAAATAAAGATGAAGATCTAAAAGTTATTAATGTGTCCCCTATTAAATATTTGTTTTGCAATATGAATCTTGATAATGATTGGACTGAATATGATCCACCTTTACCTAGAAGGCGTTCCAAGAATTCAGAGTTTTTAGATCTTGATGCTAAAATTGATAAAAGTGGGATTGAAGAAATCAAAACCCTAGATGTTGCTAAACCCACTATTTTGGATTTCAAGGAATTTAATTATGAAAGTTGCTCTTTAATTGATTGTATTTCCTTGTTGCAATCCGTGCTAAATTCTCCTCATGCTTATAGTCAAAATAAAGCGTTTACTAAACATATCGTCGATGCCTTGGTGCAATCTTATGAAGAAAAACTTGAGTTGGAAGTTTCTATCCCTATAAAACTTTATGATGAGTGGGAACCGACTATTAAAATTAAGATTAAGGATCATGAATTTTATGCTTTATGTGATTTGGGTGCTAGTGTTTCCACTATTCCCAAAACTTTGTGTGATTTGCTAGATTTCCGCGATTTTGATGATTGCTCTCTAAACTTGCACCTTGCAGATTCCACTATTAAGAAACCTATGGAAAGAATTAATGATGTTCTTATTGTTGCAAATAGGAATTGTGTGCCCGTAGATTTTATCATTCTTGATATACATTGCAATCCGTCATGTCCTATTATTCTTGGTAGACCTTTCCTTAGAATGATTGGTGCAATTATTGATATGAAGGAAGGGAATATTAGATTCCAATCTCCATTAAAGAAAGGAATGGAACACTTCCCTAGAAAGAAAATAAAGTTACCATATGAATCTATCATGAGAGCCACTTATGGATTGCCTACCAAAGATGGCAATACCTAGATCTATCCTTGCTTTTATGCCTAGCTAGGTGAGTTAAACGATAGCGCTTGTTGGGAGGCAACCCAAATTTATTTTTAGTTTTTTTTGCTTTTGCTTCTGTTTAGGAATAAATCTTTGATCTAGCCTCTGGATATATGTGTTTATGTTTTAATTAGTGTTTGTGCCAAGTTAAACCTATAGGATCTTCTTGGATGATAGTTATTTGATCTTGCTGTAATTCCCAGAAAATTGCTGTTCACGAAAACGATTGTTAAAAATCACCAGAACGTGATAAAATAGTGATTACAATTGCTGCTGATAAATAAATAAATTGTCTAGGTCGTCCTATTTTTTCTTATTTTTTGGAGTTCCAGAAGTTTGCGTTAGTTACAGGTTACTACAGACTTTTCTGTTTTTGGCAGATTCTGTTTTTCGTGTGTTGTTTGCTTATTTTGATGAATCTATGGCTAGTAAAATAGTTTATAAACCATAGAGAAGTTGGAATACAATAGGTTTGACACCAGTATAAATAAACAATGAGTTCATTACAGTACCTTGAAGTGGTCTTTTGTTTTCTTTCGCTAACGGAGCTCACGAGATTTCTGTTGAGTTTTGTGTTGTGAAGTTTCCAAGTTTTGGGTGAATTTTTTTGATGGATTATAGAACAAGGAGTGGAAAGAGCCTAAGCTTGGGGCCCATGGCACCCCCAAGATAATCTAAGGACACCAAAAAGTCAAAGCTTGGGGATGCCCCGGAAGGCATCCCCTCTTTCGTCTACTTCCATCGATAACTTTACTTGGAGCTATATTTTTATTCACCACATGATATGTGTTTTGCTTGGAGCGTCTTGTATGAGTTGAGTCTTTGATTTTTAGTTTACCACAATCATCCTTGCGGTACACACCTATTGAGAGAGCCATACATTATTTGGAAATTATTAGAATACTCTTTGTGCTTCACTTATATCTTTTGAGTTATATAGTTTTGCTCTAGTACATCACTTATATCTTTTAGAAACGCATTGGTGGATTTGTTTTAAAGAAACTATTGATCTCTCATGCTTCAATTAGATTATTTTGAGAGTCTTAAATAGCATGGTAATTTGCTTAAATAATCCTAATATGCTAGGTATTCAAGAATAGTAAAAACTTTCTTATGAGTGTGTTGAATACTAAGAGAAGTTTGATGCTCGATGATTGTTTTGAGATATGGAGGTAATAATATCAAAGTCGTGCTAGTTGAGTAGTTGTGAATTTGAGAAATGCTTGTGTTGAAGTTTGAATGTCCTGTAGCATGCATGTATGGTAAACGTTATGTAACAAATTTGAAACATGAGGTGTTCTTTGATTTCCCTCCTTATGAGTGGCGGTCGGGGACGAGCGATGGTCTTTTCCTACCAATCTATACCCCTAGGAGCATGCGCATAGTGCTTTGGTTTTTTATGGCTTGTAGATTTTTGCAATAAGTATGTGAGTTCTTTATGACTAATGTTGAGTCCATGGATTATACGCACTCTCACCCTTCCATCATTGCTAGCCTCTTGATGCAGTGCATTGCCCTTTCTCACATCGAGAGTTGGTGCAAACTTCACGGTGCATCCAAACCCCGTGATATGATACGCTCTTTCACACATAAACCTCCTTATATCTTCCTCAAAACAGCCACCATACCTACCTATTATGGCATTTCCATAGCCATTCCGAGATATATTGCCATGCAACTTTCCACCATTCCGTTCATCATGACACATTCGTGATTGTCATATTGCTTAGCATGATCATGTAGTTGACATAGTATTTGTGGCAAAGCCACCGTTCATAATTCTTTCATACATGTCACTCTTGGTTCATTGCATATCCCGGTACAATCACGAGTCATTCATACAGAGTCATACTATGTTCTAGTATCGAGTTGTAATAATTGAGTTGTAAATAAATAGAAGTGTGATAATCATCATTTTCTAGAGCATTGTCCCAAGGGAGGAATAAAAAAAAGAAAGGCCATAAAAAAGAGAAGGCCAAAAAAACAAAAAAAATGAGAGAAAAAGAGAGAAGGGACAATGCTACTATCCTTTGCCACACTTGTGCTTCAAAGTAGCACCGTAATCTTCATGATAGAGAGTCTCTTGTTTTGTCACTTTCATATACTAGTGGGAATTTTTCATTATAGAACTTGGCTTGTATATTCCAACAATGGGCCTCCTCAAGTGCCCTAGGTCTTCGTGAGCAAGCAAGTTAGATGCACACCCACTTAGTTTCTTTTGTTGAGCTTTCATACATTTATAGCTCTAGTGCATCTGTTGCATGGCAATCCCTACTCCTTGCATTAACATCAATCAATGGGCATCTCCATAGCCCATTAATTAGCCTCGTTGATGTGAGATCTTCTCCTTTTTTTGTCTTCTCCACATAACCCCCATCATCATATTCTATTCCACCCATAGTGCTATGTCCATGGTTTGCACTCATATATTGCGTGAAAGTTTATAAGTTTGAGATTGCTGAAGTATGAAACAATTGCTTGGCTTGTCATCGGGGTTGTGCATGATGAGAGCATTCTTGTGTGATGAAAATGGAGCATGACTAAACTATATGATTTTGTAGGGATGAACTTTCTTTGGCCATGTTATTTTGAGAGGACATAATTGCTTAGTTAGTATGCTTGAAGTATTATTATTTTTATGTCAATATGAACTTTTGTCTTGAATC
Source organism: Aegilops bicornis (assembly GCA_021605145.1). Taxonomy (NCBI): domain Eukaryota; kingdom Viridiplantae; phylum Streptophyta; class Magnoliopsida; order Poales; family Poaceae; genus Aegilops; species Aegilops bicornis. Next base: position 338,276,284 of record CM038672.1, on the reverse strand, counting down.
TTTCGGATCTGAATATTCATACCACAATTAAGATGAATTACATTGAAATTATGCCAAGTAGCACTCCGCATCAAAAATTCTGTTTTTATCATTTACCTACTCGAGGACGAGCAGGAATTAAGCTTGGGAATGCCTGATACATCTCCAACATATCTATAATTTTTGATTGCTTCATGCTATATTATCTACTGTTTTGGACAATATTGGGTTCTGTTTTCCACTTTTATATTATTTTTGGGACTAACCTATTAACCGGAAGCCCAACCCAGAATTGCTGTTTTTTTGCCTATTTCAGAGTTTCAAAGAAATAGAACAAAAAACAGAGTCCAAACGGAATGAAACCTTCGGGAACATGATTTTCTCACCGAACATGATCCAGGAGACTTGGAGACACTACAAGAAATATGTCAACTTGTGACCCACACTATTGGTCTCTAAAAGGTCATAGTTTTTCATTTGCGACCTTTCTGTGACCAAAAGCAGAAGGTCAAAAGATGGCAGTCGTAAACTGAAATTATTGACCTTTTGTAAAAGGTCGTTGGATCCACGACCAAATTTTTGGCCACTAGCAACCTCCTCAAGCCACGTAGGCATCCAGCGTGGCAAGCTGATGTCGCACAAGAATCAGCCCGGTCCGATTCGGCGTTTTACATGGGCCGAGCCCATTAATTCAGCCTATTTATTATTTTTCCCCTTTCAGTTTGGGTCAGCTACATAGGCCAAGCCCAACAGCCATTTACTCTTGGGCCACAGTCTTTTATAGTATACGTTTTTGGGGCCTCGGCCTTTTTCCGGTCCAATTGTCAATTTTCTTTTTCTTTTTCATTTTAAAGTAGGTCCCACAAGTCAAATGGGAATCTATTAGCAGGATCACTCTTTCGGTACCACACATTGGTTCTATATTTGTGCAATTACATAATTTGATTCAAACAGAGCCAATAAGGCTTAATATTTCATACAACAGCCAAGCATAGTACAATTCTGGTATTCAGCTATAAAATACAACTAAATATACACATAACTAACTTCACACACAACTATCTCCAGTGAGTTAAAGCGCATTGATGGGTGTGGTTTTTCTTCGGGATTCTTCTTCCTAGAGCTCATGTACACCCAACTTTTGAAGAATGAAAGCCAACATCTGCAAATAATAAATTATGAAAAGTTAGAAACATAATCAAGTGAATCTGTGAATATAAAATTCTCATAACGATGAAAATTTGTTGCAGAACTTCAGATTTAACACGAAACCATGCATATAACATTCTCATAACAGCGAAAATTGAGATGTATTTTGCAAATGACAAGTACCAGCACAGTGCAAGTTAACAGAACAGATGAGTAGTACAAGCTATCAATGATTTTCCACTTTAGAACAGGGCACATGCATCAATTTTTATAGTCAGGAACAAAGAAGACAGTGTTGAAGGACCAGGGATACCAAATTGATCTTAGAAATGAAAATTGCAATAGGTACTAAATGTATATGGCTATACATAAACCAGTAGTACTACTACCACTAGATGAAAAGATGTTGCATGGTAAATCTCCAAAGTATACAGCCAAGAATATAAGAATAAACCTGTTTCATTACATAGTACTGCTATGTAATTGAAATGCAAAAGATACATCTCCCATGTTCAGCAATCAGGATCAACCATGGAGTTTCTACTACTCCTACATCAGTAAGCTGATTATTTAAGATGCTAATGTTTACTTTTGAAGTACAGTTATGGTTATCTCAAAGAATTTGTGCCTCATAAACATGCATGGAATTTCTATCTCAAAGAAGTATACATATTTATCTTGTTTAATTAGGCCAGCAGCACAAAACAACCATGCAGAAATGTCAGGGCAACACAGCAGCAAGGTAACACAGTAACACTGCAGATATGTCAGACCAAAAGATGTGAGCAACGGTAGACTACACCAACACTAACTAGGTAACAGAATTACTTAAGACTGTAGCTCAGGAATTCGTTATCCACGCTAATATAAAATTCGCTCAAATGGAGCCTTGGAAACACCCTTTCCCAAGTAGTCAGATCCATATATCGTCCCTCAGTTCCAAAGCTTCATAAAGACCTACAGAAGAGGGATGATTCAGACAAGATTAGTTCAATAAAAATAATACAATAACATTCGGTAAATAATGATATAAATAAGAGTTTGTGCCTTCACTAGAAAGGAACTCAGGAACCAAAGCAAAATTTTAAGGTTGAAAAGGAGAGAGCGACGGTAATAACAAAATAACTCACCAGTTGATGCATCATCGCTGGGAACAACGGCCCTGGCGAAGGTTCCATCTAAGCAGCACACATCAACCAGATGCACAAAACCATGAGAAAACCATGAGATTAGCCAAATAACTAAGCATATAGCTGCAAGCCCAACAATTTGAATATTACGCTGACTATTGCCAATAAATTTAGCCAGGACTGTTTGAGCACAAACAAATTTTGCAGCAGAGCACTAGAAGAAGAGATGATGGATACTCTCAGATTCAGAACAGAATTGACACACGGGGTTCCATGTCCATTTTCCTTTTACCATATTGTCCTATTCGTTACTTTGGCATGTGAAATGCAGTTACAATACTCTAACATCGACCAGAGTTGACTGCCTAGAGCATAGGGAAGATAATTCATTGGGGCATGAGCACTAATAACTCGCAGTGTCGAGGGAAGCAAATCGTTGACTCGGACATCACAAAATTTGTAACTGAACTCGAAGTTAACTAAGCTCCTGACCATGTGATGGCATAGGATACTGAAACTGAACACCGACAAGATCCATGGCAGCACGACACTACACATGTGGCCAAAAGTTACAGGCTCCTCTACGAGGAGATGCAGAACTCTACTAGTACTAGGAGAATTACCCTACAAAAATGAACCAGACAAGTCAAGTGATTTGCTTCACTCAAGGACAAACCTGCTACACTACATCCAAAGCATAGTCAAAACTGACAATCCGCTCGGGCAAATTTGCAGATAGATTAGAAACTGAAAAACGTAGCAGTTCCGGTTCTTGCAACGAGGCGCTAGAGCACTCCAGCCTCCGCCTGCAGCCGCTCATATCCTATCAGCATAAACATTTCACAAATCAACATCCATGCTCATATCCTATCCTATCAGCATAGAAGTACAGTATGCGACTTAGTGGCTTACCCCTCTGTTGATTAGTTGAGAGTGGATTGGACATGAACTTGCTCTCGTGTGCCGCTTACACATGCATCAAATTCCATCCATTAGATCGTCCAGGAGTGGCAGCAAGGCAAAGTGCAGGAGCAAAAAACCAAACGTCCTTGTTCCTTGAGGTAATGGCAAGATTTGGAGCTGCGTCCCGGGTTGTCGAACAGCTCCTGCACAAACAGATCAACACCAAACTCAGGAACAGAGCAACAAGGCCAGAATTTTCATGGGCATGCCAAATCGAACAGAGAAGGGGGGGAGAGGGTGGCACCTTGACGTACGAGCTCCTCGGCGTGGTCGGAGCAGCGGCGTCCCGTGAAGGAGCACGCCCACTCACACGTCCTCCAGCTGCGCGCGACCTCGGCACCTCCGTCGCGGACACGGAAGCAGATTTCCTCTCCCGGCGGCACGCGGAGGGGAAACACGAGGCTCCTCGCCCCGGCGCGGATCCGTCACTGCCAGCCCGAAGCCCGCCGTGCGCGTCGACGAGCAGCCGGCCTTGACGACGAGCCGGTGGTGCTGCGCCGCTGATCAGCCTTCGCAGTCGCGCGGCGGCCAAGGGAAGAGAGGGAAGGGAAGAGGATGGGGGCGACGCTGGTGGGGGAGAAGGGCGGCGAGGTCGTCGATGGGGAAGCCCGCCGCCGAGGGAGACGAGGGGCGGCGGTGGGTTGGGATGGGATGGAATCGAGGAGAGAGAGGGCAGAGGAAGAGAGCGGGTTGGGCGGGTTGGGTCGGGCTTAGGTGGATTAGGCGGCCGTGGATTAGGCGGAGCGGGCGGGGGTGGCGGAAGGAGGGTGGTCGGTGCGGTGACGGCGTGGGTGGCGGAAGGGGCATGTCGATCTGGATCAGAGGAGGCGCCGGCGCGTTGGATCCGCGAGGGTGGGGGTCTCTGAGCGGTGAGAGTGTGTGGGGAACGCCGGAGGAGTGGGGTGGGGGCGGCGGCGCGTCGAGATTCAGAGGGAGGGAGTGGGGTTGGGGCGGCAGCGGTGGATCCAGGAGGAGGAGTTGTATGTGGCGGCGGTGGATCCAGAGGGAGAGAGCGCTAGGGTTCGCTGCGCGGGGAGAGAGAGGAGTGGTGTGCGATGGTTTTTTTTTTTTTGAGGGGTAGCTCGCGGTGGGTGGGTGAGACTGTGAGAGGGTGAGGTGAGGGCCGTTGGATCCAGGAGGATCCGACGGTGATTTATTCATGATCCGCGTGAGAGGCCCCTGGACCAATCAAAATGTAGTATACCGGTATGACGTTTTGACCATTTAAATTGGTCGTAATTGGCTAAAAGTAAGGTGCTAAATCATGTTAGCTATTTTATTATGACCTGAAAATTTGAAAAAAAAAACTTCTCATTGTGTCAGCAAATTTGACTATAGTTTTCAGGAATACTCACAAATTGAAATAAGACAAATATTTTTTTAAAGAGTTATGAGAAATGAGTTCTTTTAAATTCATTTTTCATTTTTCGAGTGCCCAAAATGAGTTTTTTTTAAGGACCTATAATATATTTGTTGCAAAATTGTACCAAATCAATTTTCTAAAATACTACCACATATTTAATGCACAATTGACCAAATGGTTTGGTGTAAAAAGTTTTGATCCACCTCTGGTGAAAAAGACAAATTTCCGACGATTCAGATGGAAACGGGTCAAATTTGAACTGCAGCTGCCTTATTGTTTGCTCTTTATTTTTTCCAAAATTCATTTCTAAGTACATAATATCTATTTAATCAGAGAAACACAAATTTTTTCCAAGATTCAACCACTAGCTAGGAACGGTCAAGCCCGCCGTTTTGACCGCATTTTGAAACGGGCATAAAAAATTCAAAAAAAAATCAAAACATTGCAAAACCTTTGCATTGTGTCATTATATGTGACCAAGTTTCCAGGAAAAATAATAAACTTGTAATACGGAAATTATTTTAAAAAAGTATTCTCAGAAATGAGCTATCATGCATGAAGATTCATGGCTTTCAAGCCAAATGATCAATCTTATGGCCACACATGGCATAGTTTCTTCAAATGATCTCATATTGTGCATAAGGGTGCATCTTCGAATTCCAAACAATGTTGCGTAAGGGAGTTTTCATTTTCTTTGCATGGAAAATTCATTTTCCATTTTTCGAGTGCCCGAAATGAGTTTTTTTTGTGAAGGACCTATAATATATTTGTTGTAAAATTGGACCAGATCAATTTTATAAAATACTAGGCCATATTTAATGCACAATTTACAAAATGGTTGGCTGTCAAAAGTTTTGATCCACCTCTGGTGAAAAAGACAAATTCCCGATTCGGGCTTGGAAGTGTCAAATTTGAACTGCAAATGCCTCATAGTTTGCTCTTTATTTTTCCAAAAATAATTTATAGGTACATAAGTATCTATTTAATCATAGAAACACCAAAAAATTCCAAGATTCAACCACTAGCTAGGGCAATTAAGCCGCCCGTTTTGTAGCATTTGAAACGGGCATAAAAAATCAAAACATTGCAAAACCTTCGCATTGTGTCATTATATGTGATCAAGTTTCCAGGAAAAATAATAAACTTGTAATACGACAATTATTTTAAAAAAGTGTTCTCAGAAATGAGCTATAATGCATGAAGATTCATGGCTTTCAAGCCAAATGATCAATCTTATGGCCACATTCATGGCATAGTTTCTTCAAATGATCTCATATTGTGCACAAGGGTGCATCTTCGAATTCCAAACAATGTTGCCTAAGGGAGTTTTCATTTTCTTTGCACGGAAAATTCATTTTCCATTTTTCGAGTGCCTGAAATGAGTTTTTTGGTGAAGGACCTACCATATATTTGTTGTAAAATTGGACCAGATCAATTTTCTAAAATACTAGGCCATATTTAATGCACAATTGACAAAATGGTTTGGTGTCAAAAGTTTTGATCCACCTCTGGTGAAAAAGACAAATTCTCGCCGATTCAGTTGGAAGCGGGTCAAATTTGAACTGTAGTTGCCTCATAGATTGCTATTTATTTTTTCCAAAAATCATTTCTAGGTACATAAGTACCTATTTAATCATAAATACATGGTTTGGTGGCGATACGTCGAGGTTTGGACGGTGGCCGAGGGCCCCAACTCTAGAGCGTAAACTCAAGATGCTCACAAGTGGTCACCGCGTGACCGTAATGTTGCCATTTGTTCTGGGTGGCCTAGGCATGTCTAGTGGGTTGGGCACTCCCCAGGTAGGTGCTAGGAAGAAAATCACAACATAAGATTCTCACGAGGAGATCGATCGATGCTAAAACATGAATAAGCAGCCAAGTGTTTGATTTGCGGTACGGGAAATGCACATGGCTAATGGGCGTGAGTTTTGGCTGAGGATGATCAGTTACTAAGAAGACCGTATTCACACATTTTGAGCTCAAAAGGAGGAGCCTAGGTGGTACTTGCTTTGCAAAGTACCACACTGGACATAAATACGAATGTTGAAGCTGGGCTCTAAATAATGAATGGATTGAGCTGGCATTTGGTGGAGGATGGTTATTTGGGCATAGGAAAGCAATGTAGAAAATAGATAACATTTGGACATGCCAAAGTGGTACTTCCTTCACAAAGTGCTGCTTTGAACAGAATAGGAAAATGAATATTTTCGAATTATTTTTGAACTAGGCAAGGAATGTTATTGACATATTTGATGAAGATATGATCCAAAAAAATTATGAGAATATTTTGGGAATTTTTGGAATAACAAAAATATAGGTTGCTTCACAACCTAGGGCAAAAACTGCCACATGGACATGACACATAGGCAAAACTGATGAGATGGCGCCTAGTCATCACAACCTACCACAATCTACAAGGCTATGACCATCTATATTGGTTGTTAACAACTAGAAATAAGGCAGCGGGCCATCACTGTTTGCTTTATGACCATTTCGTGTAAGGAAATTACGACCTTTCTGACCAAAATGGTCGCAATGGTTTAGGGTTTGGAGCCCCCCGAACAGCTTTTGACCAATTGGTCTGAAATAGTCATAGATCTATGACCAATTCTTCCACGGTCACTGACAGAAGGTCACTAGTTGACATATTTCTTGTAGTGAGCCTATGTCAAGGAAGCTTCGAGGAGGCACGAAGTAGGGGGGCGCACCCACCCCCCCAGGGCGCGCCCTCCACCCTCATGGGCCCCACGATGCTCCACCGACATATTTCTTCCTCCTATATATACCTACGTACCCTCAAACGATCAGATACGGAGCTAAAAACCTAATTCCACCGCCGTAACCTTCTGTACCCACGAGATCCCTTCTTGGGGCTGTTAGGAGCTCATGGGAGGGGCATCCATCACGGAGGGCTTCTACATCATCACCATAGCCTCTCCGATGAAGTGTGAGTAGTTTACTTCAGACCTTCGGGTCCATAGTTAGTAGCTAGATGGCTTCTTCTCTCTTTTTGGATCTCAATACAATGTTCTCCCCGTATCTCGTGGAGATCTATTCGATGTAATCTTCTTTTTGTGGTGTGTTTGTTGAGACCGATGAATTGTGGGTTTATAATCAAGATTATCTATGAACAATATTTGAATCTTCTCTGAATTCTTTTATGTATGATTGGTTATCTTTGCAAGTCTCTTCGAATTATCGGTTTGGTTTGGCCTACTAGATTGGTTTTTCTTGAAATGGGAGAAGTGCTTAGCTTTGGGTTCAATCTTGCGGTGTCCTTTCCCAAAGTGATGAGGGGCAGCAAGGCACGTATTGTATTGTTGCCATCGTGGATAACAAGATGGGGTTTTTGTCATATTGCATGAATTTATCCCTCTACATCATGTCATCTTGCTTAAGGTGTTACTCTGTTTTATTGAACTTAATACTCTAGATGCATCTTTGGATAGCGGTCGATGAGTGGAGCAATAGTAGTAGATGCAGGAGTCAGTCTACTTGTCTCGGACGTGATGCCTATATACATGATCATACCTAGATATTCTCATAACTATGCTCAATTTTGTCAATTGCTCAACAGTAATTCGTTCCCCACCGTAAAATACTTATGCTCTTGAGAGAAGCCACTAGTGAAATCTATGGCCCCCGAGTCTATCTTCATCATATTAATCTTCCATCACTTTATTATTGCCTTTGCTTTTTTACTTTGCTTTTATTTTACTTTGCATCTTTATCACAAAAATACCAAAAATATTATCTATCATATCTATCAGATCTCACTCTCGTAAGTGACCGTGAAGGGATTGACAACCCCTTATCGCGTTGGTTGCGAGGAGTTATTTGGTTTGTGCAGGTACGAGGGACTCAAGGCGTAGCCTCCTCTTTGGTGATACCTTGGTTCTCAAAAACTGAGGGAAATACTTACGCTAGTTTGCTGCATCATCCTTTCCTCTTCAAGGAAATCCAACGCAGTGCTCAAGAGGTAGCACTGAGCTACGTTGGAGAGAAGGTCCCGATGTTCCTCTCAGATGGGCCAAGAGCGTCCTAAAAGAAAACCGGTATTTCACCACCATGGTTATACCCGAAGCCAAATCCAAGACCGCGGGCGTCACCGTGAAAATGAACCATGGGTACTGGCTTCCCAAGTGGACCAATGCTTCTTCATTACCGACTCGTCAAAGCCCAGTCGTGTTGTCGTGAGGAGAGGCAAAAGAAAGATCATCGGAATGGATGGAGTCGCCAATGAGCAAGACTTCGACAAGTACGGCGACCCGAAGATGGAACATGACGACGACGATGAAGTGCCATACACCACAAGAAGAAGTAGGACCACCCTACCTAAAGGACGTCCGTCCAACATAAGAACTCCATTTTCAAAAAAGAAGGGCAAGAAGATTGTGAAAAGATAGCTAGCTAAGATCGATTGTATTTAAATCGTAGTCTTCATTTCTCGATTGTATTTCGACGTTGTGAAATGATATTTCTTCTGTTCTAGTCCTCATGAATATTGAATTTGTTAATATTTTTTTGAACTCATGAATATTTTTAAATTTCATGGGCACTTTTTGAATTCATGAATATTTTTTCAAATTTGATGATATTTTTTCATATTCATAAATGTTTTACCTATTCACAAATGAATGCAACTAAAAATCCAAAAACAATATTGATGATATTTTTAAATTACAAATTTGATGATATTTTCAAATAACAAATTTGATGATATTTTCAATTAAAAATAAAAAACAAATTTGATGATATTAAAAAAAACAAATTTGATGATATTTTCAATTAAAAATAAAAAAACAAATTTGATGATGTTTTCAAAAAAACGAATTTGATGATATTTTCAATTAAAAATAAAAAAAACAAATTTGATGATATTAAAAAAAACAAATTTGATGATATCTTTTGTTCTATTCCTCATGAAAATAACAAATTTGATAAAAAAACAAATTATTAAATGCAACAAAAAATAATGAAAAAAGGTTACTAATGGCGCACCACAGGAGGGTGCGCCATTGCTATCAGAAAAAATAGTTACTAATGGCGCACCAGAGGTGGGTGCGCCATTGCTATCAGTGTTTTTATGGCGCACCCCTAGATGGTGCGCCATTACTATCCTTCCTCCCTCTAGCTAGATCCCCCTTCACCCGATCCCCCTTCCCTCCCTCGCAGATCCCCCATCCCTCCCTCACACCTGGCCCGACGATCACTGCCAGGTCTGGCCTGACGACCCCGCGCCGCTCCACACCCACTCAGACGACCCTCGCGCTACAGACCGACGATCCAAGACGCTCCGACGAGGTGCTCCGACCGAACAGCGAACAACCCTCCTTCGCTCGGCTCGAACTCGGCGAGGCTGGCCTTCAAGGTTCGGTGCAGCCGCCGCCTCGCCGTGTAGGTCCTTGCCGCCGCCAGGACCCACTCCCGCCGCAGCCCAGCTTCCTCCACGACCCATCTACCCCTCTGCGCTCTGCCGCAGCTGGGATAACGGGAAGCCGCCACCGCGCCCCTCTGCACCGGCTGCCCACGGCGCCTTCGTCCCGAAGCTGCAGATCATCCAGTCCTCCATTCCTCCACGGTGAGTCATCCTCTCTCTTGCAACTCCCTGTTCTTCTTTTTTAAGCTATAAATTGTTTTAGGACCTTTCAGGGATCCGACCTGTTCCCCTTCTTGACGCGTTGTGGCCATGCTTGATGCTGGAGCTCAAGAACCTGCGGCCCCAGCTCTACTCCGCCTCCGAGTACTACGAGAAGTCCTACCTCAACACCTAGCAGAAGCATATGTGAGTAGCCACCTATGTTGTTCCTCCTCTCCTCCATTAGAAGTAGTCGTAGAGTTATTGAGTGGACGAACATGCTTAGATGGGCCTGGAAGACAGGAAGAACATTTAACTTGAAATGGTCATGAATTGGAACTAAGTGTGTGTAGAATAGCGACAACTTACACTAGTTTTGTAGCCTCCAGCAAGTTTACGAGCAAACTGAATTTTCCTTCTCTTTTAGAAATATGCAGGCAACTCCCTGATCAGTGTTGTTGTTGGTTGTCAGTAAAAACTAGTTACCAAAGTGCACAAATGAGTCTCGAGACATGCCAAGCTAAGCTACTCACCATTTGAACTTTTGCGCCATCATGAGTTATATGGATGTTAGACATTTGTTACATTCTAGTTCGCTACCGTAATTGGTTATGACCATCATGGTGACATCACCTTGACAAAATTCTGCTCCACATTGTCAATTGGTTGCCATCATTCTTGTACCCAGCCAACTAGTGCTAATTATTTACTACTTTTCCCATATCAGTTTTCAGTGAAAAAACAAGATAGAAAAGTGGAGCAGGAATTTGGCACTAACTGTTTTCCGCTGATCCCAAAATGAGTTTAAGAGTCTAGTCTAGCAATCATCTGCTACCGTAACCGTATGATGTTGGTAGGTGTAGATGTGAGTGAGGGGATTGATGTCCAGATGTGAGAATGTGACTAGCTAGGCAACAAATTCTGCTAGCCGAACTGAACAAGGATATGTCATTTTGGTTTTATCTAGGATATGAGAGTGGTGATATTCAGAGTACTCTAGTACAGTACTCCTATTTGTTTTCTGAAGATATCTCTTTGCTGAACGACAGAAAGTTCTCAAGCATGGAGTAGAGTCAATTTTGTATGGTAAATTTGGTGAATGAACAATCAACAGTGTAGTGATTTAAGGAGGAAATCATTATCTGCCATCTTCTGAACATAATTACCTTACAGTTATCCGGCTGGATTTTCTTCTTCTTAAAAGCTTCAAATTCAAAGTATATTTTTACAAGCTTCTGTAACTTTTTCTTAAAAGCTCCAGCTATACATTTTATCACTTGTTCTTTTCTCTCGGAATATGGAACCTATTTGTGTAATCTGGCCTATCTCTCCTTGATTTTGATGTTGTAGCTAGAACTGCCATGAATGCTCAGTATATATAAATTTAGATGTTTATATGGTCGTTGGGTTCTCATAGTATACCGTTTGAGGGGTTCATCGTGCTGCAGTAGCTCTAGGCAGAGCATGGCATGTTACTACCATAGAGGTACCCAAATATGTAGTTGTAATTTGTGTTTTTATTTGTTCACACTGTCGCTGTATTGCTCAATTAGACAATTGGTGTTTATGAAGAATAAGAATAAACCTCTTCTTTGTTATGCATGTATTCACCGCTGCCATCTTGTTGTACTTGTGATGATGTTGTACTTGTGATGATGCTACTTGTGATCTTCCTAAATGACCCATTGGCGACTTCATTACTCGGGGATAATGATTTTGCAGGTACCGAGAGGCCCTTGAGTTCTTGCGAATTTCTATTAACTTCCGTTAAGCAAATTCGGGTACTCCATATGTCCTATTTTCAGCAAAGGTCATGCTGAAATTTTCCGTGAATTTTAGCATGACTTTGCTAAAAATAGGACATCTGGGGTACTTGCGACTAATGCATGGGCCGAGGTATCTTAGTACTTAATTAAGTAGGATCAACGGCCTCTTGTGTTATACATATAGAAGTGTGATATCAACTCATAGTTATTACTCTATCTGTCACCATATATGTGTTAACTCAAGTATGTGTGATATATATACATATGTGTGTGCCTGTGATATAATACTCTGTTTGGGATAGTTTAACCTGCAAATTGCCTTCTCTGCTTTTTTTGCTGTGAGGGGGTAGCATGATCTGAAGCACCAGCGCTCTTTTCCTAGGCACTCGAGTAGGCGGTGCTACCGATGCGATCTGCCATTTAGAGTACCCATATATATCAGTCAACCTAGGGTGCCTCGGCATCGATAAACCCTAAATGACAAAAAATTAACTTAGCATTTAGGGTGCCTCAGAGAGACAAACCCTAAATGATAAAACCTTGGCTTTTAGGGTGCCTCGGTGTCAATAAAAACCTAAATGATGAAAGCTTAGGCTTTTAGGGTGCCTCGGCGTCGACAAACCCTAAATGATAAAAGCTTAGCTTTTAGGATGCCTCGGTGTCGACAAACCCTAAATGATGAGACCTTGATCTTGTTCCTTGACAATAACCAACTTTTTGACCAAACTTTTTTCCTATTTAGAGCGAAACATGGCCCACAACGATGAGGCCGGCGGTTCGGGCAAGGCATTCTGGGGCTGTCCCAGAGATGGAGGAAGAACCTCACCGCTATGAGGACGCCATGGAAGACACCGATCCCGACTACACAACCCCTAGTGGCGTCGGGGATGACAACACTGATGGTGCCGCCGAGGATGCCACCACTGATGATGGCGGCGCATGCACAGATGGCAGCCAACCGAAGAGGCAACGGAAGGACCAGCGCCCGAACATGCTCGGCACCGTCAAGGAGGAATTTACTGAAGTGTCCTCTGAGGAGCATCCAACGGCTCCCAAAGAAATAGTCAAGGGGTACGCGGGACAGCTCGAGTGCATTCTCCGGAGCACCGTCTCGATCAACACCGAGAACCTAAGGCATCGTGACCGAGGGAATTTGCGCAACCTCCTCTTCACGAAGCTGCACGAACGATACAAGTTCCACGGTGACTTCGCAAACACATGCCTCTCAGGGAATAAACTGAACAGTGCCGCCCTCACGAAGATGAGCAAGGCCCTGGCTACTTGGAGAGGCGCGGTGAAGAGCATGATTTAAAAAGGTGATAGTTATGAGAAGATCAAGGAGAAAAATCCTTCGATCAGCGAAGATGACTACAGGGAGTTCAAGATCAAGTGCGAGAGCAAAGCATCCGAGGAATCAAGTCAGTGGGGGAAAGATATGCGGGACTTGAACTTAGGGGTCCACAAACTCGGTCCCGGCGGTTATAGAGTGGCGGAACCTATATGGGACAAGGAGGACGCAGAGCGTGCCGAGCAAGGCCTACCGCCCCGCTTTGAGAAATACCGTGACAAGCAGACTAGGAACTATATCAGGGCCAGGTAAAAGATTGACCCGGTAACCAAGGAGCTTACCACGGATCTGAAGACCAAGGCGCTTGAGCGTGTTCTGGTAAGGAATACACCCCCGCGTAATTAGTTCCATATGGTTGCATTCTAGTTAATGAAGCCAAATTTCTAAATGGTTCACGTTCCTTCCGCAGAACACTGAAAGCAGTAGCGCGGGGTCGTTTCAGAGCTCCCCTTTCGACACCCCTTTAAATAGGGCATTGAACATAATGAAAAACAAGGATAAGCTCAGTAATCCGTCCTCAGCTGGTCGTGTGGCCGGCAAAGGCTTGTCCACGAAATGGTCGGAATACTATACCGCTGGGCGAAAGGAGAGAAAGACCAGCTCAGAAAGCCAGCAGCGCGAGGTTCAACAACTCAAGGCACAAGTGGCGCGGATTTTGGAGATGGTCGAAGAGCAAGTGCGAGACCAACTGGGAGCGACGATCACCGCCATTATACCTACCTTGGTTTCTGGGCTGCAGGCGTGGGTGGCGGGCGACCAACAGGGGCCGCCCCCGATTCCCAGCTTCACGGGCAGCAACTCGCGCAACGCACCGGCGGCGCCATTGGTGTCTCCGGCGGAGGCGGCATTGGTGTCTCCCACGGTGGTGCCATTGGTGTCTTCGGCGGAGGCGGCATTGGTGTCTCCCGCGGCGGCGCCGACATTGCAGCTTAATGCACCCGGGTGTGGGAAGAATACGCCGGCCGGCACCTCAGTAGCAAGCGGCCCCTCTTCAATTGCACGCCCGTCGTTGGTGGTGCCTCGACATTAGCCGAGCTCGACGCCATCACGGTAACTAATTAAGCCTCTCGGCCGATGACTTCATCTCCTTGCCTTTGACTGGACATCCCTGACGCCCTACATGTTATCGCAGGGCGCCGCCGACGTTCCGTGCACTCTGCTACACTTCATGAACAATGAGTTGGTCGATGTCGCAAAGGGCGGAATCGTTCAACCGGGCAGCCGCGTGTTCCACGGTAATCACATGCCACCCACCGTTTATAGGGTTCAACTGGTTCGGGTGCCGCCGGGCTTCGACGACATGTTACCTCCGTATCGACCCCATGGGGCGTACGAAGATGATGTGATGACCCTCAGCGCCTGCATAAGCTGGCCCATGCTTTGGCCGAAGAGCCATTCGTTTGGGGCGGGGACACCACCCCACGCATAACACCGCCATCATGCTTGGCGCCAAGCCATGGCAAGACCCATAACGCTTCTGGGACATGCCAGACATGCATATGGCACAGGATCCGGACGACGACGACGACGACGACGACGACGGTACATATACCAATGTCGATAAGTACATCAACGAACAAGGGTACGATGACGAATTCTTGGGGCCTCCTTCTCAAGAACCCAACCCTGCAAAAGAGGATCTAGCTGGTACCGCAGAGAAACCCAATTGCAACAGGCATCGTCCGTTCGCTCGAGGAGACGCCTCCAATGCCGCCTTCACCGAGCCTCGAGCAGCCGAGGTGCGAAATATTATCAGCCCCAATACACTCAAGAAGGCGGTCTCGAAAGCGTAACTCGATCCCATTACAGCAGAAGAAGAAGGGACGGAAAAGAAAGAGTAACAAGGGTGCGAGCCAGCCGGCACCGAGTACGATCCGTGCTCAGGATGGGCCACCTTCACCTAATGATATCTCGAGGATGGTGCATGTGGTGGGTAGGCCGATGCTACCGACTAATCTGCTCAATGCTACAACCGATGCTATGCGGAGTCTGCATGATAGTGTTCTTTCTTTGGAGAAGCGGCGTCTCTCCGAGAACGATGTGGCATACCCGGTTTTCGTGGCCAAGGTGCCAGAGGGCAAGGGCTTTGTGTATAGCGTCATCGGGGGTACGATCATCCTGCGGTTTGATGACATCTTCGCTATGTTTAACCTTCATCCGCTGCACTACACCTTCGTTCGGCTATTTTCGCTGAGTATGGAGATGCGGATCACTAGAGACAAGACCCCGGACATCGTGATAGTCGACCCCTTCTACATGCATGCCAAGATCTTGGGCAGCGCTGGGGACTAGCAAGTCGCGAGTTCATACCTCGAAGGCGTCATTCTGGCGAACCCAGATAAGGATAACTTCCTCGTGCCTTACTTTCCCGAGTAATTCATCCCCTCACCGCCACGTAACGTATGATTTCTTAGATTTCGATCGTTCTTTTTTTCTAACATTCCGTGTTTTATGCAATGACACACATTGCACACGCATCCTCTTAAGCCCGAAATATTCCTTGGCCACGTATTTTGACTCGGACCATCAGTCGAAGAAAGACTACACAAATATCAAGAAAGTTCTTGATGATGTTCTCCCCGGCTACGCCAGATCTGGAGGCACCTTCAAGCCGGTTCAGAGGTACGGCAAGCACATGTTCACCCACAATACGACGTTCCCCTGCATCAAGCAGACGCCTGGCGGTCAGAAGGATGCCTACTATGCCCTCCATCACATGAGGGCGATCGTACGGGACCATAATCACCTTCTGCTACCAAATAATCTCAAACATTGGGCCGCACGCTTGTCGGCAATCCAGGACGCAGACATCAGACAAGAATTCTTTCGCATCCAGTCGGAGTTTGCGGAAATCATCCATCAAGATGTCCTTCGTACCTCGGGGTAGTTCTACCTCAGATATCAACCGTCCAACAGTGAGATAGAAACAATGCTACAAATGCGGTGACAACGCTCGCGATTTCATGACCATCACGACGGACGGCGGCTTCATCCACGCCACGGTCCACGAATCGAGTCGAAAGTAGTGATGCTATGTAGTTCTGAAATATCGATTAGCTCATGTTGTAATTAAACTTTAATGAACTTGTATGTCTCTTTGGTTTGGACAATCGCTCAACTTATATGTAATCGATGCTATTTATTAGTAGGACCATGAATCGTGCTATTAATGTCTTGCTTTTCTCTTCCGATCATTTTGTTGCATACTTATATATTGCTTATGTATTGTCTGTGAATTGCTACTAACATTTTGTTTGTCTAGTGCATAGAGACGCCGTCGTATGTCGTGTATGTCTACGACGACTGGGAGGATTGTCGGAGACAGGTTCACCATTTCAGCGGTAACAGTTACAAAGGGTACACCACTAGGGCGAGGCGGAAGCTAGATACGTGCGCTATCTAGCGGGAGAGAGGAGGGAGCGGAGGAGGAACCAGATGAAGACCAGTTTCATCGCGATAAAGCTCATCGTGATGACCGTAGCTCTCTTCTATGTTATGGTAGTTTAGATGATCGATATTGACTTGTAATGTGAAGACAAACTCGCTACTCGCGGTCTTGAGACTTGTAATGTTCTAACTTTGTTCGGTATTTTGAATTCGGAGAATAGCTAATATGATGAATTGTATTCGGACACTAATCTTCTATTGTATTCGATGAATCTGGTGTTTATATGTTTTGTTGTCTATATTCTATGCAGTAATATATTTTGTAACATGTGCAAATATCAGAAAAGAAAAAAAATTCCTAATATTCATACTAGTGGCGCACCATACAACACATTAGTGGCGCACTGCTATAAAAAATACTAGTGGCGCATTATCTGTTAGTGCTCCATTAGTAACCCAAAGCACAAGGTAAATATGACCCCCTTGGAGGCATACTAATGGGGCACCAGGGGACATACTAATGGCGCACTGCCTGGTGCGCCACTACTGTCTAGCATACTAATGGCGCACCAGGGGTGCGCCATTAGTATTAGTTACTAATGGCGTGATGATAGTGGCGCACCTGTAGTGCGCCATTAATGGCCAAAACAGGTGCGCCACTAACATGCCTTTTCCTAGTAGTGTTTTGATCTCAACCAGAAAATAGATCGTAACTTGGTTACTGTACTTTCTTTTCAGCTCTTAGAATTTATAGTTCCAAGCAAACAATGGATGCTAAATAGCATTTGTGCAGTTTGCAGCTTTAAATCTGCCATGGCACAGTCACAATAGGGTTTAATTGATCATGCTTAGGGTTTAATTGATCATGTTGGTTCCGTGGTGGTTTCTTTAATAGAAATCGGAGGGGAAACCCTCCTTCGCTCAAAAAATGCTTAGGGTTTCCCCCTTTTATGATCATTATACGATCAGCAAATGTGCTTCGTGTCATAATAGCACTGCTCCACCCATCAAGTTAAACAAGCTTAGTTGTTCAAAAATGAATATGATCTTATTAAAATAGAGTCATTTAGTTGGTCAGCTAAATGTTCCTAATTTAGTTTTGGAAATGCATGTATGCCACTTGGGTGTGTATCTACAGGGTGCCCACGGTGGGCCGCGACCCACTCTGGGATTTTGGGTCGGCCCAGGCCCCGATTCCCCTTTGTTCTGATACGCTTCCGATCTTTACACACCCCCAGCCGCCTGCCTCGCCGGAGACTTGCCGTCCCCGGATGGCATGACTCCAGGAGGAGACGCCAGACTAACAGGAGGTTAGGAGCCGCTCGCCCTACAACGTCACCGCTTCCCAGGTGCGCCGCCGTGCCTACCTTTCCAGTCCGTTCAGGGCTCAGGCGTGCAACAGCCACTAAGCCAACCCGATTTATCCTGAGATACATCCTAAACACTCAGCAGCCACTCCTCATTACACATTTTCTAATTGATTCATTACTCATTAGGCAGGACTGTCATTAGGGTTTGCTGTGTACTGAGTGCTACCTACACTTAAAGGCTCAGATTAATCTTTAGTACCTATATTGTTCACATGTTTCCAAATTCCGGCCCTAGGAACAGACACTAGTCATTTTGGATTGTTGGTCATAGTGACTGTGACACAGATTACTACTGCAGGCTAGGTTTGTTGACAATTTTACTTGTCTTTCTTACTCATTTGATATGATATGCTATTATTCATGTCGATTAGTTGCAAACAATAAGTGCTAGACCAACTACTTGATTCAGATTTTGGATGGTCTCTTACTGCAGTTACAATTCTGCGTACTTGTCCTAGTAAGCTCTCAAGCAATGATTGATTCACCACATCTATGCTTGCCTTGTCATATTTGTTGTCAAAATTCTTTTAGTGTGGACCACTGTAGGTGCAACAAACCCTGGGTCTGTTTCCCAGACTACGCACATGCACAAGAGCAAGATTGAAGCACCAGCCCAAGCTAGAGTCCAAAGGATCAAGAGATTTGAAGAACCAGCATACAGCCCAGAGAGACCATGATCAAGCTGGAGAAGCAAGATACCACAAAGAGAAGGGCCTCCCTTGCCGGGCAGGCGAGCCTGGCAAGGGGCAAGGCCACCACCAGAAGCAGGCAACCAAGGCACCCCGGCAGGGCCTGCCGGGGCTTGTGGAGGCAGAACCACCTCACCAACCACTCGAGCACGACCCACATCATTGATCGATGCGGTGTCCAGCCGCAAGATGATTAAGTGGCAGCCATTCGCAACATGGCAGCCATTTCCTATAGAAGAAACCCACATATGACACCCGTCCTGCGACATGTCAAGAGAACGATCATGAGTCAGAAGATAGCCCGCAAGCCTTGCCGGGCAACCAAAGTGATGTGACACTAAGCGGTGCATTTAATGCACCCTATCATACGGAGTTAGGTATAATAGCAGTGTTTGCTATCATATCAGTGGATAATGACTACTTTGCCATTGTGGTGACTCCTTGATCTATAAAAGGAGACCCATGGCACCCGTAGGAAGGGTTGGAAAGTTGACGAACCCACACCCCCATACGCGCATATTCGCTACTGCCCTGAGGCAACCCTTGCCGGGCAAGTGTACTATGTTTCACCACCTCCATTCCACCATCAATCCACCAAAGCAGGAGTAGGGTTTTACGCCTCGCGGTGGCCCGAACCTGGGTAAATTGCTTGTGTGCTCTCTACCGTGCGCTGGCCTGCTCTTTGTGCAACGCGACGCCCCCCTGCCGAACCAGCAAGGGACCTCCCGGTCCCATAGGTGGTTGTGTATATCCCGCGACATCTTTGGTGTGCCAGGTAGGGGGACTCGCTTGCGCGAACCTAAAAGCGTGTGCAGCGCGTCATCTTCATCACCATCCTCATCTTCGATGACACTGTCGACCATGACGCCCAAGAAGAACAAGTCTGATCCTTCGGCCCACCATCCACCTCGAAGGCTCCTCCGCCCGCGGCCTATAATGCCGTGGGGGATGCGGAGGCGGGTGAGGACGTGAACGCTGCTGGGGACGTGGTTGGAGCAGGTGGCGCCATCACCACTTCCCCAGCGGCCGACACAGGGGCAGACGATACCCGGAGAAGAACAACATCAGCAGCGCCTCGACGGTCACGCTCCGTAAGGTGCAGGCGAGGGGGTCACTCCATCCAAACCCCCCTCCCACCGATGGGCACAAAATGCAGGAACGGTGCTCGGTCCGGGGTGAGCCATCGCCCTCTGGCCGCCCCATGTGCGGGAGCGGCTGTGGCACTTGCGCCTCCTCCCGAACGAGCCAACCAGACCGCTGCGCTAGATGGAGCTGCTGGCCCTCGAGCACCACCGTCGCGCAACCCCGCTACCCAGGTGGTCGTCCCACAGCGGCGTGGGCGTGGCGCCGCCGCCACTGGCACCATCAGAAGCCAGGCTGTCGGCGTTCTGGGAACGGGGGTACCCAGACTTGCCTGCCTGCGGCCTGCGGCGTGGCTCAAGGGGTGGCCCAACACGGCCCATCTTCATCAGCACAAGCTCAAGACCCTCGCGAGGGGCCAAGCATCTCGGGGCGGACGAAAGGAAGCCTCCTCAGGCACGGCCTCGTCAGGCTGGCTCGCGAGGAGGCGGAGAGATCAAGGCGTGGTACCTCACGTGGTGCCCATGACGCAAGCCATGATGACCAAGGGCGCCAGGCGGGCGCCACCCGCTGATGTCCTCATTTCCTCTTTGGTGCAAAGGAGGCAAGCGCAGCAAGAGTATCAAGCAAAGGCATCCGCTTTGGTGCAACAAGACCAAGACCGTCGGAACGGCAGGAAGGAAGTCATCGTGGAGCCCAAGCCAAGGCGTCACCACCGTGAGCCTTTGACAGGCGAGGACCAACTTTAGTCGGGATAAGTGTACTAGATGTTCCCTTCAAAATGGCCAATTGTTGGCGCCCTTCCCGCTCAATATTTGGGAAGAGTCACACGGCCTTTTCCTATAAATATGACTAGCCACCAACAGGGTAGAGGCATCTTGAATCAGTAGAGAGAGAGAGCGATTGAAATCCCCCTAGCAGTTCAACGCACCAGCCAAGAACAGACCCTCGCGAGGCTGTTCTTCCTTGTATTGTTCATCATCACCAAGAGGCAATCCACCACACCACACTGGAGTAGGGTGTTACAACACAATGGTGGCACGAAACAGTATAAACCTTGTGTCTCTTGTGTTGTTCATTTGGTAGTTTAGATCCAAGCGAGCCGACAAAGATCAGGTAAGTAAGAGTCGAGATCTCCGCACACCCAGTTCGAACCTCATGTGGTCTGGCCGGAACTCGAATCGACATTTGGCACGCCGGTAGGGGTGCGCCGAGCTTTCCCTTTTCGCCGACCCGTTCTCACGCCGAGAGGCAGCGACTCGCCTCGATGGGCAGCGCGCCACCCTCCGGTCGCCGCCGGTACATGGGGCCAGGGGCTCGAGCCTTGGCCCCACTTGCGACAGTGTGGCCGGACAAGTTCAAGCCGAGACGCGCCACGCATAACGACACAACTGATCCACTGCCTTCCTGCTGGCATACGAGGAGGCCATCCTCGGCGAGGCGACTCTGAGGTCATGGCTAATCGCTTCCCATGGCCCTCACCGACGCCCCGCGCATGTGGCTGCTCCACCTACCAGCGGCTTCCGTGGCCTCTTGGGAAGAGTTGCGCAACCTCTTCCTCGCCCAGCACGCTGCGCCGGTGCCCCCGGTCGTCGTGGCTCTCCTGGGCGGCTCGCAGGCACCACCTTCAGGCTGCCACGTCAAGCCATTCGTCCGCTAGGTCGGCGCTGCCTCCGCGCGGCAGGGGGCTCCCCCAGGTCGGTCGGCGCCCAAGGACGATCTGGCCTTCAGCTCGGAGGACCACCCCTCCAACTCAACCTGCTCGGGCGCGCTCCCAATGCTGTGCACCCCCACCATCTGCCAGGTGGCCGTCACCAGGACTCTCATCAACGACGGCGCGGGCCTCAGCGTGCTCTCGGTTGAAGCCTTCAGCCTCCTCCACATACCGCCGGAGCGGCTTCAGCCCAGCCGGCCCTTCTTGGGAGTCGGGGGCGGGTCATCCAGCTCCCTGGGGCAGATCCGTCTCCCGGTAACCTTCAGCACCTACGACAACTTCCGCACGGAGCTAATCGACTTCGACATCACCCCCATCGGCTTCCCATACAACACCATTCTCGGCTACCCAGCACTGGCCCGATTCATGGCCACGACTCACCCAGCGTACAACCTCATGAAGATGCCCGGGAGCAACGGCGTCCTCACCGTGTCCGGAGACACTGGGGATGCGTTGCAAGTGCTCAAGCTCGCCTTCAAGACGGCGGTGTCGGTGCAGGCCGACTCAGACGCCCCTGAGCCCAAGGGGGCTGCGCCGGCCAAGAAGAAGCAGTTTTTCACCCAAGACAAGGCAGAAACCAAGCAGATACTGGTCGACGAGGACGGATCCACTAACGCCACCTTCACCATAGGCGCCAACCTCGAGCCCGGAAAGGTGAGGAGGCCCTGGTCAAGTTCCTGGCGCAAACAAGAAGGTATTCGCATGGGAGCCTGATCACCGCGGTGGATCCCTAGAGGCATAATCGAGCACCACCTCAACGTGTGCCCCAATGTCCGCCTGCGGAAGCGAAGGCAAGGCGGCGATCCACCGAAAAGCAGGCTTTCATCGCCCAAGAGACCCGCAAGTTAGAAGCTGCATGGGTCATTCGCGAGGTCCGATACCCGGATTCGTTGGCCAACCCGGTTGTCGTGCCAAAGAAAGGGGGAAGGAACGCATGTGTGTCGACTTCACCAACCTCAACAAAGCCTGCCCGCAAGATCCATTCCCGCTCCCTCGCATCGATCAGATCGTCGATTCCGCCACCGAGTGCGACCTGTTATGTTTCTTGGATGCCTTCTCTGGGTATCACCAGATCAAGATGGCGGTAGAAGACGTGGAAAAAACAGCTTTCCTAACCCCGTGTGGGGTGTACTGCTACACATGCATGCTGCCTGGCTGCGCAACGCAGGGCGACCTTTCGGGGTGATGCACATCACCACGGGCCCGCAGCTCGGGAAGAATGTTGAGGCTTACGTCGATGACATTGTTGTGAAGTCTCGTGAGGCCAAAACCCCGATACAAGACACTGGAGGAAACCTTCATGAGCCTCAACGCAGTTGAACTGCGGCTCAACCCGAGAAGTGTGTGTTTGTGGTCCCCTCGGGCAAGCTCTTGGGCTTCCTCGTGTCCCACCGAGGCATCGGCTAACCCGAGGAAAAGGTCAAGGCGGTCGAGGACATGAGCCCGCCAAAGACCCTCAGAGAAATGCGAGAAGCTCACTTTGGGCGCGTGACAGCACTAGGACGCTTCATCTCCAAGTTGGGGAGAAGCGGCGCTGCCTTTCTTCCAGCTGAGGAAGAAAAAGGGGCCCTTTGAATGGACTGAAGAGGCCGACAAGGCGTTCCAAGATCTCAAGTGGTACCTAACCAGCCATCCGGTAATGGTGGCCCGCGCCCTCAGGAACCCCTAGTGCTCTACCTTGCGGCCACTCCCTACTCTGCCAGAGCAGCCCTGGTGGCGGTTAGGGAGGAGCATCGGACCAAAGCCGCGGCAGCTGCCTGGGTCAAGGCGAAGCAGGGTCAAGGAAGACCCACAGAGACCACTACCGCAGCCGAGAAGGATCAGCCGCCGCAGGGAAACGCACTCGGGACAGAAGAGACCCCTCCCCATGGCGACTCAGCCGGAGGCTCCATCGCCTCGTGGAGGCGCCACGGTCTCCAGAGGGCGCCATCGACACCAAAGACTCCCAACCTCGTTGAACACCCCTGTGGTACTTCGTCAAGACAAAGGTTATGGGACGCAAGGGCACGGTACCCCATGCCTCGTAAACTCCTCCGCGCTTATTGGTGGCCTCGCGCAAGCTGCGGCATTATTTTCGTGGCCACCCCATCAAGGTTGTCTCAGCGTACCCCTTTGAAAGGGTGCTCAGCAGCCCCTAACTCGGCCGAAGAATCACTGAGTGGAACATCGAATCGCAAGCGTTTCACTCGAGTTCAAGACAACCAGAGTCATCAAGGGGCTGCATTGGCGGATTTCGTGGCGAGAATGCACGGAGGCGCCGGGCCTCAAGGCTGATGAGGATCGATCCCTCTCCCCGGGAAGCGAGGCGCCGGACGGTTGGGTCATGTACTTCGACGGGGCGTTCTCCAGGCACGGCGCGGGGGCTGGTGTAGTGCTTATATCTCCTACTCAAGATAAGCTTTACTACGCTGTGCAGCTCTGTTTCCAACACGGAGAAAAGGTCTCCAACAACATAGCGGAATATGAAGGCCTGATAGTAGGCCTGAAGTCCGCAGCTGCCCTAGGAGTGAAGCGCCTTACCATCAAGGGTGATTCACAACTCCTCATCAACTTCTCCAACAAGGTATACGAGCCTAGGGATGAGCACATGGAAGCCTACCTCCTGGAGGTCCGCAGGATGGAGAAGCAGTTCTGGGGGCTGGAGTTGCAGCATGTGCCCCGTGGCACCAATCAGGAGGCCGACGACATCGCCAAACGGGCATCTAGGCGGCTACCTCAGGAGCCTGGCATCTTCGAGGAGCGGCTCTTTAAGCCCTCGGCCACGCCATATCTGTCAAGCACGGTGCAGCCTCGGGAGGAGCTCCCCCAGCCACCAGCCTCGGGAGCCCCGGTCTGCGGCCCGGCCTCAGGAGCACGCCTGCTCTTAACACTGGAGCCTCAGGAGGGGTGCTGGATCACAGAGCTCCGGAGCTACTTGACGCAAGGGACCTTGCCGGAGAAGGAAGAGGAAGCAGAGCGTGTGGCGCGGCAAGCCACAAGATATCACATCGTGGATGGAGAGCTCTCATCGAAGCAACCAAATGATGTGTCCCTTACGCCGCATCTCCGGGGAGCAAGGGAAGGAACTGGCCGCGATATACACGGTGGAGACTGTGGGCATCATTCATCATCGCGGACCCTCGTTGGCAAAGGCGTTACGCAGCGGGTTCTATTGGCCCATCGCGCTCAATGATCTTTGCCGAACTGGTGAAGGCTTGCGAGGCCTGCCAATTCCATGCCAAGCGAGATCCATCACCGGCGGGAGGTCTGCAAACTATACCCTCTCATGGCCATTCGCAATGCAGGGACCGGATATCTGAGCCCGTTTCCTCGGGCGCCAGGCTGTCGCTACCTCTACGCCGCCGTGGACAAGTTCACCAAGTGGGCTGAAGTGGAAGCCGTCCGCACCATCCCCACGTGTTCTGCGGTCAAGTTCATCAAGGGCATCGTGAGCGGTTCGGTGCCGAACCGCATCATCACCGACAACGATTCGCAGTTCACCAAGAATCCTCTTCAAAACATACCGCTAACCTTGGGACGCAGGTATGCTACGCTCAAAGAGCGCACCCACGGAGCAAGCCGTCGCCGAAGCGGGCCAACGCGGAGGTCTTGAGAGGCCTCAAGACCGGGACGTTCAAGAAGAAGCCGGAGGCCTATGGCGAGAGGTTGGTACGACGAAGCTTCGATCCGTGTTGTGGTCCATCCGCACGACCGCGACCAAGCCAACTGGCGAGACCCCATTCTTCCTGGTCTATGGAGCTGAAGTGGTCCTCCCTCACGAGGTCAGACGTTGTTCCGCACGGGTCCTGGCGTTCGACGAGGCGCAGCAGGACGCCATGCGGGGGACGGACCTTGTGCTGGGGGAGGAGCGTCGTCGGGAAGCCGCGCTACGAGCGGCAAGATACCAACAGGCGTTGTGGCGATACCACTGCCGCAACATCCGCCCCAGGACTCTTGAGGTAGGGGACCTCGTGCTCATGCGGGTCCTCTCCAGGGAGGGACTGCATAAGCTCTCTCCCATGTGGGAGGGCCCGAGGTTGTTCATGTTTCCAGGCCCGGCTCCGCGCGCTTGGAGACTCGTGGAGGGGTTCTCGCCCGAGCAGCTGTGGAACATCCAGCACCTCCGGATGTTTTACCCCTAAAAAGGCCCGGTGCCTGTGAAGAAGGCGAACGACTGTGAAGCGCTGCATTTTGGAAAAGGCCCAGAGCCTGTGAAGAAGGCGAACGCCTGTGAAGCGCTGCATTTTGGAAAAGGCCCAGAGCATGTGAAGAAGGCGAACGCCTATGAAGCGCTGCATTTTTGAAAAGGCCCAGAGCCTGTGAAGAAGGCGAACGCCTGTGAAGCGCTGCGTTTTGGAAAAGGCCCAGAGCACATGAACAAAGGCGAACGCCGTGAAGCGCCATGCGTTTTGGAAAGGCCCAGAGCACATGAAGAAGGCAAGCGCTGTGAAGTTCATCTTTTGAAAAGGCCCGAGCACGTGAAGAAGGCAAGCGCTGTGAAGTTCATCTTTCGAGAAAGGCCCGAGCCCGTGAAGAAGGCCAATGCCTGTGAAGCTCACGCCCGTGACACTCTCACGTAATAATGAGTTGGGGCTGTACACGCCGGAGTC
This sequence comes from Aegilops bicornis, assembly GCA_021605145.1. Taxonomy (NCBI): domain Eukaryota; kingdom Viridiplantae; phylum Streptophyta; class Magnoliopsida; order Poales; family Poaceae; genus Aegilops; species Aegilops bicornis. Next base: position 338,250,179 of record CM038672.1, on the reverse strand, counting down.
TCAGGAGCGCCGGCCTCAGCCCTGGGCTCCCTCCCACGCCCAGTGGCAGCAGCACTTAGCTCCGCTACCGGTGAGAAGACATAGAAGACTAGATTAGGTGCCGGACGCGGCTTTTCTCATTTGCTTTCTGCAGTTGGCTTGTTCATTCCCATTTGAAGTTTTATTGAAGTTGTTGCCGTCTTTGGCTTGTGACTCCTTGCCTTTTCGCTCTCCTGCCTTGATTTCTCTCGCGCAAGTCTCGCGAGGGAGCAGCGCGGGCACCCTCACGAGCGTTTTCTGCCCTTATCGTTTGAGGCTTCCCTACCCGGGTCCATTACAGGAGCACCCCTCTAGTCCGTGCCCCACGGGCACCGCGACACGAACACAGAACCTGGGTCGGTCGCCTCCACAGCTGAGGCCGGGAGCTACCTCTCCAGACTAACCTTCGCAGGACATGGAGCATTCGACGAGGCCTCTGCCTCGGGAAGCAAAGGCCACGACTGGCCCCCCTCGAGCTAAGTAATTTCTACCCGCAGGCCTGTGACACAAAGGCATAATACCGAAATAGCGGAAACAGTATGATAATTAACAGCAATAGTCCAAGCACGCACCCGCGGGGCCCTACACTACGGTCTCCTTGCGCAGGAAAAGGAAAAGAACAAAACAAGCGCGACTCACCCTACACCAACTCGCAGCGAGAGCTCGGACCGCCTCCGGAGCTCAGGCGGACTCCCTCTCGCGCTTCACCGAGGCGCGACGGCGGGTATACCCGCTACCTCCCTCCAGGCGGGCGCGGCGGCGCAGGGGCTGGTCATGGCCACCGCTGGAGGAGCCGCTGTCCGAAGAAGAGAAGCCAAAGCTCGACGAACCCCGAGCGCCGCCGATCACGCGCGTGCTGCCATCTTCATCGTCGCCGGGGCTAGGCTCACGGCCGCGGTCGTCGTCCTCGGGGCAGCACCCAGCGTGACGACCATCTTCCCCGAACACCCTCACGTAGAGGGTGGCATCGCCGTCGAACTTGAAGTGCAGGATGCACCGCCGGCTCAGACCACGCGCGCGGGCAAACGTTTGCCCGGCCAGCGGGTCGTAGCCACACTCCGGCCATGCGGAGACCTCCAGCGAAGCCCAGGAGGCTCGGCTGCAGCAACCGTCCGCCTGGAGCCAGAGGCCGCCCGGGGCACCGGCCGGGAGTCCACCTAAGAAGAAGCGAGGAAGCCGGAGCCGGGTGCTGGTCAGCTCCGCCGACCACACGACGAACTCCGGCAGCACCTCCGCCGAGCGGAAGCGTGGCCTAGGGGGTCGCGCGGCCGTGGCGCGCCCCGCATCAACGGCCTGACGCCCATCGCCGCGCAGGAGATCGCCTCCATGGCCGCGGGGAGCCGCTACGGGAGCCACAGGGTGCTTGCGAGGATGGCCTCGACCGCGCTTGGCCGGTGGAGAGTCAGGCTCTACCTGGCGGGCCTTTCTCTTCTCCGCGGCCGAGAACCTCTTCAGTGGAGCCATGGAGAAGAAGGAGAAGTAAGAAGAGATGGGATGGAAGGCCACGCGCCGTTCCGTACTTATAGCCGGGGAAGGCCAACCGTCGACCTCCACGATCACAGGTAATCATGACCCGCTTTGCATGCAAGGACTTGTCAATTCGTGCAATTGCCGAGGCGTCATGGGGAAGCAGAGGCGCCCACGTCCAATCAACCGCCACACGGCGCCCAAGGCCGCAAGCTGTTAGGGCTCATCGCGGCTTCAGACTTTCCCTTCGCATCTCTGCCAGCCAAGTCCAGCGCCGCTTTGGGCTGGGGCTCTTGTCGGCATTCTGGGAACGGGTACCAGACTTGCTCGCCGCCTGGCGTGGCTCAAGGGTTGGCCAGACGACCCATCTTCATCGGCACAAGCTCAAGACCCTCGCGAGGGGCCAAGCCTCGCGGGGCGGACGACAGGAAGCCTCCTCAGGCACGGCCTCATCAGGCTGGCTCGCGAGGAGGTGGAGAGATCAAGGCGGGGTACCTCACGAGGTGCCCATGACGCAAGCCATGACGACCAAGGGCGCCAAGTGGCGCCACCGCCGCAGTGTCCTCATTTCCTCTTTGGTGCAAAGGGGGCAAGCGCAGGCAAGAGTGTCAAGCAAAGGCATCCTTTTCGGTGCAACAAGACCAAGACCGTCGCAACGGCAGGAAGGAAGTCATCGTGGAGCCCAAGCCGGCGTCACCACCAGAGCCTTTGACAGGCGAGGACCAACTTTAGTCAGGATAAGTGTACTAGATGTTCCCCTTCAAAATGGCCAATTGTTGGCGCCCTTCCCGCTCAATATTTGGGAAGAGGCCCAGGGCCTTTGCCTGTAAATAGGACTAGCCACCCACAGGGTAGAGGCATCTTCAATCAGCAGAGAGAGAGAGCGACTGAACTCCCCCTAGCAGTTCATCGCACTGCCAAGAATGTACCCTCACGAGGCTGTTCTTCCTTGTATTGTTCATCATCAGCCCAAGAGGCAATCCACCACACCACACACTTTGGAGTAGGGTGTTACACCACAATGGTGGCCCGAACCAGTATAAACCTTGTGTCTCTTGTGTTGTTCCTTTGGTAGTTTAGATCCTAGCGAGGCGACGAGGTGCAGGTAGGTAGGAGGCGAGATCTCCGCGCACACCCCAGAGTTCGAACCTAGAGGGTCTGCCGGAACCCGAAATCCGACACAGGCGACGGTGCGGTCGATGTCATCAACATCTATGTCAAGCACAGTCACGGAGGCTATGGCGCGAGCTCAGCTGCTACAGAGATTTTCACCAGCAGCCGAGCATACGGATGAATGGCGCGTCACCATCCAAAGCCTGCTCGGTTTCGCTGAAGCTGGGTGCTCACGACGAGCTGGCCCGCCACGACCTCCCCAAGCAACAACCACCGCCTGTACCACTGGCTGTATAGAGGGGGCCATCCCCACGGTGCAGTCCCCACCATGGCAGCCGACGCGGGTGCAGCTGAATCAAGACCCCGATGATGTCTCGATGGCCTCTTCTGACCCTCGAGCACGTCCAGGCCAACGTCGAACCCCGGAGGATAGGCGGCGGGGAGACGCGCGCGTCATCATAGATCGACGCCGCAACGACGAGTGCGACAACCTCAATTCACGAGCCACGCCTTCATGCAATATGTTCGTACCCTTGGATGCAAGATCTCATTCGCCTCTGTGGCACACCCCAGGAGCAATGGACAAGCTAAGAGGGCGACCGCTGAAGTGCTATGTGGACTCAAGACAAGAACTTTTGATACACTGCAGAAGCACGGCGGGCGGTGGATTGAGGAGCTGCCGGTAGTTCTCTGGTCCCTCATAACGACACCTAACCGAGCTACCGGGCATACTCCCTTCTCCCTGTTCTATGGGGCAGAAGCAATTATCCCAACGGAACTCATTTACGGGTCCCCTCGAGTGCTTGCCTACGATGAAGTAGTGCAAGATCAGTACCGGCGTGACGGTGCTATGCTACGCGAGGAGAACTGTCTCCGGGATGCTATGCTTGTTGCACGCTACCAGCAAGCCCTGTGTCACTATCACAACCGCAGGGTTCATGCCCAATGTTTTGAGGAAGGTGACCTTGTCCTTAGGCGCGTTCAGTCCGCCAAGGGTACAAACAAGCTGTCACCAAAGTTGGAACGCCCTTACCAGGTGGTACGAGTCACCAGACCTGGCGCAGTCCGTCTGGAGACTAGAGATGGCACTCAGTTGCAAAACTCATGGAATATTGAGCATCTCCGTAAGTACTACCCATAAGGCACGACTGTCGGGCCCTGCCCGGCAGCCACCCTTTTGTACAGGCCTTGCCTCAGCTGCATGTAACCCCTTGTACAAAGCCGGGACGATGACCCTGTGCAAGAGAAAATAAAGAAGCGATGTAGGGGGGCCCCCAACTAAGATTGCATGCATGCATGAGCACACCAAGATCACTGCATAAGCATTTCATGAGCACTTGCATATGCATATAGATAGGATTGCAACCTGCATTCATTCTCATCTGCATGAAGTTGCAGGTTCCTGCCGCGGACTTGGCTTCGACAAAGATTGGGAAGATTTCCCAGCACAGCGATCCCCGGCAAGCGAAATAGATAAGTTTTACCTCCTCTCCATTAGTGTTCTGTAAATCTATAACTTTGCATAAGAAAACCTCGCTTCTCTTTTGAGACTTAGGTGCTCCCATCCATGACACGAACGTTGCTCCGGTCAGGATGGTCACAATGGCCTTTGGTAAAAAAGAAGTTGGCGGGGGGCTAGCCCCTCTGTCTTCTCCCCGGTAGACGTAGCTCTCTGGCAGACAAAGAGGGTACTGGCAGGATATCCTGCCAGCACTAAAAAATACACTTCCGTGATGATACGTGTTTGTCACAGTAGGTCACTTTTTCTATCATGCATGTACAGCTATGACGATTTTATGACAGAATCAAGATAGTCATACATGTGCTGTCGTAGAAGTGTTCCATGACATTAGCGAAATTATCATCACAGAAGTGTTCACTTCCATGACAATAAATGCCGCGTCATGGAAGTGCTTTCGTCAAGGGTGACCGACATGTGGCATCCACCGTAACGGGTCGCTGTTAAGCTATCGGGTCTGGTATTGGATCCGATAACCCGCTAACAGCCACGACCAATGTTGATTTTCCACATGTAAAATTCTCATTGGCCGACGGAACCACGTGTCAGCTCCGCGTTAGCACAGGTTTCACTCATCCAATGGGTGAGATGCGCCTATGATATGTTGACACGTGGACCGGCCCAAAAGTGGCCCATAAAGATTAAATGGGCCAGCCCAACTAAAGGCCCACAAGATTTTGCAGACCATAATGGGCCGGCCCAGCTAAAGGCCCACGAGATTTTGCGGACCATAATGGGCCGGCCCAGCTAAAGGCCCACAAGATTTTGAGGACACTAGTAGGTCGGCCTGTTAACAGGCTGCCATGTTTTGGGCCAAATGTCGGCCCATATTTGATCCGGTCCATTAACAGCCTACCACGTTCCGGGCCTAATAAAGGCCCATATGAGATCCATCCCGTCAAAAGCCTACCAAGTTCTGGGCCAAATTATGGCCCTGATCAGATCCGGCCCTTTAAGAGGCTTTGGGATAAATTATGTCCCATATCAGATTCGGCCCGTCAAGTGGACGCTATGCTTTTGGGCCCACTTGCTAAAGGCCCATTTAGTAATTCGGCTTGATATTTGTTTCGGCCCGCTAAAGGTCCGTTTAACATTTTGGCCCTATATTTATTTTATCATGTTAAAAGCCCGTCATATAGTTGGGCCTAACTACGACCTGGTTTGCATCCGGCCTGCTCACAGCCAATAATCTGGTTAGGCTAAACAAGGACCAAGACCATTTTGGCCTGTTAACGGCCCGTGATGTGATTGGCACAATCATGGGCCGGGGTCTATTTCGACTCATTGTCGGCCGTGAGCTGTTCGCACATTTCAGGCCAAACCTAATTCTCAGCCTCCTAAAAGCCCATTGAATTTTCTTGCAAAAATACGGACGGTGGTTTACTTGGCCTATTAAAGGCCCAAATCTACTAGTGGGCCAATTTACATTTAGGCCTGTTAACGGACCAAGATGACTGGGCCCATGATGCGGATCATACATAGTGATTTGCATGACGGCCCGATTATGTACCGTAATTTTATGGTTTGGTCGGTTTACTGCGAAGATAGGATCTATATATAATAAAATAACTGCAGCATCGTGAATAAGAAAAAACCTAGACTATACAATAAAGATGTTACAGCATATTACATCCACTGGGCATCAAATTCGCCACTATGATAATAAAGCACAAGCATACAACAAATTACATACACTGGGCATCAAAGATCGCCAACAGTGCAAATAAACACACCGAAATAATAATATACAAAACCGACAGCACTTCAATAGAGTTCAAGAAAGGTTTGCCCTACTCGGGAGCTGCAGTGCAAGCAGCTGAGCAAGCTGATGAGACTGCGCTTGTTCGCCACTTATATCCTACTCACTCTGAAAGATAAACAAGCAGACAGATGATAGGTTTTGCACATATAAGTATCAGTGCTGACAATTCATCACATTTCTTACTGACGAATAAAGTGACACATTTTAAAATAGCATTAACACAATATGGTATTGTTCAGGTTAAGACATGGCAGGAAATGACATTGTAAAGGAGTTGGCAGCTTCACGATACCACTGGATTACAGATCAAGAACTCATAAGTATCAATGGTTAGTGTGCTGTCAATTCATCCCATTTCAGATTAGCAAATAAATTGACGGTTTAAATAATAGTAGAATGATATGAAATAGTTCATAGTTAAGGCATTGCAGAATATGACATTGTGTTGTAGTGGGTAGGTTCACCACACCACTGGATTACGGATCAAGAACAGAAGCATACATGCAGTGCAAAATAAGATCACTTGCTCTGTATAGTTTAATTTACATGGTATGAAGAAGGAACTTGGTTGTACAACTAAAAACTTAAATTGGGAAGGACATTTTTTTTATTATGAACTACATAATAAACTTTAAATATGCAATTTGATGCAAACACCAAAAATAAACAACTATTGCAGTCATGCCTAACCAAATATACACAACAAAGTTTGAAGGCTTGACAAGGATAAACTTACATTATTGGTGAAGACAGGCTCTATAAAGTCCTTGTCCATGCTGATGGGAGGGGGGGGGGCAATTCAAGAAGTTCACCACAGAATCTTCTTCATAAGCATTGCCTTTATTCTAAATTTTGTTAAGGGTAAATATAGATGTTATAATATAAGAAAAAATGGAGAATATTTAAGATAAGATGAAGAGTGATGCTACATAACCAAGTATCTATAAATGTAAGTACATCGATATAGGCAAAAGGTACAACCAAGAGCAATGCAGAGCTAAACTTCTTCAGTACCATCGGTGTTATCCAACCTTATGGAAGAGTAAATATAGATTTGATGTGTAGAAAATGGAGGGCAAAGGAAAATAAGATGCAGAGTGATGGTACATGAACAACTAGCTGTCAATATAAGTACACTGATTAAGGACAGCAGGTACTAACAAGAACAATGCAGAGCTAAAAAATTTCATTGGTATTGGATATATTCTACACTAATGTAACCGTTCATACACATCAGATAATTTGGAGCGAACAATTGATAAGCAAGCTATCATGCATATTGTTGCCACATAATGAACCAGGTATGAATGCAAGTACAGTGATATAGGACAACAAGTACTAACAAGAGCAAAGCAGCGGGCATCATATTTGCGATATCCTGTTGTCCTTTTCAAACTGGAATTCTTCTTCGAGCAGATTTCCTGCAAAAGAGATCCGTAAGGCACATTCAGAAAAGTAGAAGTTCAAATTCTCATGTGATATCATAGACAGTACCTCATCCTGGGAATGATACCAGTGCATAACAAGGTTTTTCCATTCAATGTCTTCTAAATTTAGCATAGGAGACTTCACCGGAAATTCGTTTATAGACTTGCCATCAAAGTGTGATTTCCTCAGTTAACACCAATACTGCTGCAATGCTTCCTTGAAAAGCACAAGCAAGCTTTGCTCGTTATGACTATCCAGATTGACCCTCGCCTACTTACAACAATGTAATGTGAATCATTGATGTGTTCAATCAACAGAAAACCGGAAAATAATCACCATGAGTAATAGCACTTACACATAAGTGGGACAGGAAGATGTGAAAATGGTGTTTGTCTTCACTATAATCTTCCCATGATGGGAATATATGCACGTAGTCCCTAACAACATTGAAAGCATTGTCTTTTAAACTGGGAATAACTGGATTGGGGTTCCAATCTACAGGAATTGGCCGTCTCTACAGTTGGGATAGGTCTTCGACCGGTGGACTTGCTATACTTTTTGCTAGAGTGGGATTTTTCTGTGGTATGGCTGGTGCTATGGCAACTGAAATCGGCATACCTTTTGCTGGAGTCCAGGTCATGTGTGGTAGGGCTAGTGGTGTGGCCAATGAAGTATGGGTACAGTCTGCTGGAGTCGGTCCTACATTTTGTGTCACTGGTTGTAGGGCCAATATAAGTGGGGTGTTGTCTGATTTCTCCGGCACCACCACGTTTTTTAAGGACTTTGCTGGTGCTCCTTCAGGTTCGGCAATCATCCTCTTCCTTTTTGATGTCTGATGCACAAGAACAACATTTGAGTGGAAAACATGGTATGATAACAAATGGAATATGTATTGATAATGGATGGGCATGGCATCTTGACATATATGATGAGTAAACTAAGCATATGGCGGTGCAACAAAGTAGAAGAAATGCGAGACAACTTATGCAAGATACGCGCAATCAATAAAACCTTGCCAAATTAGAACAGATACCTTGATGGGTGAATGGGACAGGCTATCTTCCTTTGACCCCTCGAGGTCAGAATAGACATTAGGATCATATTCTGAACAAGAATCTACAGGTGGGGAGCGCATGAGTTTCATTGCATCCAGAATGGCACTCAATGCCTTGGTGCCAATTTTGTAAGTTGTTGTAGTGTTCCACAATATTCTTCTGATGCACGGATTCTAATATTCACTGTGATTACGTATAATAACTGAGAAGCATGAAAACATAAATAGTAGTGAGTTTATCTTTGTAATGCATAGGATATCCTAATATAGGGGCACCCCTATAAACCCTTGTGTGCTATCACTGGATTCTGATGAGAGAGCTCATGTGTGTTGTAATATGGTGCGTGCATTATTATAATTTGGCACAAGTACACAGAAAAACAGGCTCCAGAAGTAAGGATAGTTGCCAGATGATAGGTTCGTAATATATTGTATAGAGAGTTTATTGCCAAACCATGATAACAAGAGCACACAAAAACTAGGCAAATCGTAGTGTACATAAAAGGGGTACACCATAACCAGGTTATATAAATCGGGAGAGTGGAACTGGTTGGAAAATATGGTGTTGTATTGCCGCTACTAATTGAAAGCTTATCAATCACGTACAGGCCATCTCTATCAGCTGTTGACTTCAGATGTCCCTGCTCCCCTTCCTGACAAGGAACATACTGTATGTACTAAATACAAAATATCAATAGAGGAACATGTTAAAGAACAGAAGAGGAAGCACATTCTTGAGGTTTCGCTTCATTGCATACAATGTTGCTTGCCCACTCATGGTGAATCACAGCACCCAAAGAAATGCAATTCCATGCTGTCTCTCTATATGTGGCCACATGCATTTGGAAAATCAAGTGGGAGCATTACCTGACCAATTAAATGTGTGGCTGTTAACTAATATAAGTATCATATCACAATTCATATTTGAAGAAGTAAGCTTTGGACTTATGATTGGGGTGTTGTTTAGCTTCAAGAGTGGACTGCTGCTAGTGCGACACAAAGCAGCTACACAGATCATAGTGTGGATATAATGGGAAAACCGTAAGCATCACAAATAAAATCAGCAAAGTGGAACTTGCTGGAATATATGTGCTAGTATTGTCGGTGCAGCTAGAAAGGCTTGGGGTACCAGCTTTCTTCAACTAAAGGTGCGGTACTGTTAATATCAGTGTAACTCTCAAAGGAGACACAACTCCCCGCATTTCCTTGCTAATCTTATAGGATTCAAGTGGGCAGGCCACTACAATTCCTATTCCTATGTTTACAAAATCCTAGAATCAAAGAGGCCCGAAGAGTTCAAAGTGTTCATCACAACCGACTGTATAGACCTCTACATGGAAAATGTCCCTGCTCATCTTCACTACAAGGAAGATACTGTACTACTATCATACTCCCTCCATTCCAAAATATAAGTCTTTGTAGAGATTTCCACTATGGATCACATACAGATGTATACAGATACATTTTAGAGTGTAGATTCACTCATTTTTCTCCATATGTAGTCCATGGTTGAATCTATACAAAGACCTGTATTTAGGAACAGAGAGAGTACTTATTAAAGAAGAACGGAAGAGGAACATGCTAAAGAAGAGCAAGCAAATTTTGGATAATAAAATGTTTGTTGCGCAGTGCCCACACATGATTAACCAGAGCGCATTAAGAATGCAACTCCCTACTGTGTCTCTATATGTGGTGCACATGCTTTTCCAAAGTAAAGTATGAACATTAGCTGACTAATTTAACGTTATCTGTCTTAGTAATATCAGCATCATATCAGATTCGTATTTGAGCAACAAGTTTGGAATTATGAGTGGCACGTTGTTTAGCTTGATGGATTCAGGAGCAGTGCTAAGCAGCTACGATGATGGTACTGAATATAAAGGCATGTCCACATGCAAGTTGCGTGACTTTTGTCATTTGGGTTGGTCGACCATTTAAGGCGGTTGGATGAAGATCCTACGTCTCCTAACCCTTCTTATTCCTCGTCTCTGATTCTTCCCATACAGAACACCGCATGGGCCACGGGCCGAACCACTGGCCCCGACCATCCCCCCCCCCCCGCCCTCCCCTGAATGGCGCCCCGCTGCTTGTGTTCCTCTGCCACCCCCACCCCACCCCCGCCCCCACCCGCCGAGTTTTCTTCATTCAATGAGGCCCCACCACCGCCCCCACAACCACTGTCCCCACCCGAGCCCCTTCCTTCCACCGGCGAACTCACGGGTAAGCTCTCAAAAATCGACTGACCCAATTTTGAAATTTAGTCTACTGTCATTTAACTAGTGTGTAATATAAAAGGGGAAAACCATAAGCATTGCGAGTATAGTGTTGAGCGTGCCATGGCGGATCTGAAGGTGCAAGCCGGACAAAGGCAACTTCGCCACCAATGTTTTCTTTAAACTAACAAGTAAATGATGGACAAGAAATGAGAGTAAAGCAGTGGCAGCCTATTTTCTTGCTGTGATAAATAAGTTGAGCAGATACGAGAGAGTACCGCCTCTGGTGCAGTGCCATGTATGCATCTGCTGAGAATTTGATGGTGTTGTGGTAGTGATGGCTATCTGCGGCGTGGAAGCAAATTTAGGATGGTAGACAGTGGTGGCGGGGCGTGGTGGATGAGACAGTCGTAGGAGCAGCGCCGACAAGGTGGACGGCGGTGAGGATGAAGCGAGAGGACGGGATGCAAGGATCCTGGTCCGAAGCCGTGGATGAGAGAGGTCGATCTCTTGTAATAGACGACGGTGTCGCGGTATCAGCTCCGGCATGGTGGAGGAGGACGGTGGTGGATGGGGTGGCGGACGGAGGAGGCTGGAGCGGAGAGGGTGTTTTGGCGCCCACGGAGTAAGAATTGGGAAATGGAGGGAGAGAGGAAGGGGGAACCATGTCTTCAGGGCGCGCTTGTCTCAAATGCGAGGAAATTTACAAACTTAGCCCCCTGTTTAAAATTTCCTACATCACAGCAATATTACTCGGTTGGGGATAGGACGGTAATCTCTCATACACCGAATTTTTTCCGACGAGAGTTTGTTTTGGCGCCCAACGTGTATGAATCCAGGAGGGAGTCGATTTCGGCCGAGGAGACACTATGTTTTGGCGCCCACCATGTATGAATCCGGGTGAGAGGCGGTTATGTCAAGTTTGAGTGAAATTACAAACCTACCCCTACCGAAACCTATAGAAATCGAGCCGATAGGCTTTGCGTGTCAGGGATAGGAAGTAATTTCCATCTCGCAGATTTTGGTTTCGGGCGGTTACTGCAACTTTCCCCTCTTCGTTCAAATTTTTGCAGAGCAAGAGTGCACGTTTACCGTGCCAACTCAATTCGAATCCAGTTTGTATTCTATTTTTGTTTGAGCAGAATCCATTTTCGATTGGAATAAAATTCTATATACATCATCTTTTATATATCCTTTCAAAAGCACAACAAAGAATTCTGCTCCTTTATATATATAATATGATTTACAAATACAATGATCTCAAAATCATAAGGTTGAATTCAAAAAATTTAAACCAAATTATGTTCTACTAAAATGTATGGATCAGTAATACCTACATATTAAATAACATAGATGTGCATGAATTCGTATGAGTATGCATGTTTAATAGATCAATTTTGGTTCAAGTATGAATTACATCTATCATCATCTCGAATTCAAATATTTTAATCCCTTTTATCTTGAATCCTTTTACGCTCATCTCTCTCACATGCTCCTTCATGTAGCTATCACTCTCTTTTCTCCAGCTCACCCGCACGCTCACTTCATGTTTCTCCTATTTTCGCAAACATGGTCTCTCGACGTCTCCCTTGAGAAGTGTCACACTCTCCCTATCATTATACATTACACGGTTTTCATTATCTGTCACGTCTCTAGCGTTCCCTGGTATCACTAGGTACCTAAGCTTTCTTTTTCACCGCCACACACAGTCTTACTCGTCTTTCACTTTGTCTTTCTCTCTATGGGGTTCTCTCACACACCCTATATCTCTTTAGATATGACTCATACAACTAAAATTACTCTCTCCCGCAGAGACAACATTTTTTGCGGTCTCCTTTCCGTCTCCATCCCAATTATAAAACCAACATTATTCATTTGTTTACCGATCATACAAACTCCCCCCTCTCTCTCTCTCTCTCACACACACACAACTCTTGCTTCCACTCCCCTTCCCGACTACCGTCTCTCTCTCTCTTTCACACACAAAACTCTCGCTTTCGCACCCCCGACATGTATTTCTCTCACAAACATTAATCGACTAGCCCCCAGATAGGTTTATACACCCGCACACTCGTGCTTCCACTATTGCGTACATGTCTGTCTCGCGCTCCTTGTATCTATGTAGATTTTTCGTCCCTTCTTGAGACACGCCCTCTCGATCGTGCATACACATTATCGCCTCATTTTAAGCTGATACCTCTCGCACACACACTCTTTGTGTCTTTGTCACACATGCACTCCGTCCTCCTCCTCTCTTCCTCTCTCTCACACACACAACACACACACACACATGGGCTTTTTGCAACAACTAGCAAGATGCCCATGCGTTGCACGGAACATCAAGATGCTTTTGTATGAGTAGTTTATCTTGTGGGAGAAAAGGATGAACGAGGGAAGGCCTTATTTGCAAAGGTGGAGAGGGGTGTGGGTATCTTTTTGCAAAATTGCCATAGTTTGCTTCCTATTCTTCAGATATAAATTGGACGGCCTATATTGCAGGATGGCAGGCACACCATCATCACCAACTATGTTTTTTTATCTCTAATATTATAAAAAGCATAGTCGGTGATGACGGTGTGCCTATCCCGCAAAGATAGGTCATTCAATCTATATCTAACGGATAGTAAGGAAACTATGACAATTTACCCAAACTCCTCTCCACATTTGCAGATAAGGCCTTCCCTCGTTCATCCTTTTCTCCCACAAGATCTTGATGTTCCATGCAACGCACGGGCATCTTGCTAGTAAGAGTAGAAATTAGAGATATACCACTTCTTGAATCTTGAAACCAACCACATTCGTCCCTTATCTCATCAAAACTGCCAAAGGAATATATTTTGAGTGAAACATACCATATTTTTAGTGATATACGTATTTTAAAACTAGACTCTTTTTTCTATCAAATCGGTGAATATGTATTAATCTACTTATATCGTGTGGAAATGCATTGGCACATTGCTAGTAGTTATTACTACTGTATAATCATTTGGACACCCGAAAAACGGTGGAGTACATATACGAAGAGAAGAGGCGCACGCACGCAGTCGGTCTCTCATTGTCTCACACACATGAGAGTTACGTAAAGGCACCGTTAACAAATAAACCCTAAAACCCTAGGTGCACGATTGCTGCATGCGTGGGTAGCGGGTACGTGGTAAAGCGCACCTTTGTAGGAATAGTCAGCTCACGTGATAATTTGATCCGTAGGAGTTGATGGTCGGGACCACAAGTGAACGACCTGGAGGCGGTGGCTCGCCAGTTTCCACTGATCGAGTAACCATGTTTAAAATATCATTTTTTAGCGGGGTAAGAGTTCCGATTTTCAATGGTGCGTTATAAGTACTAAGTAGTTTTTACAAAGATTGATGGAGTGAAAACGGAATTCATAAATACTACCTCCTTGGCGTATGGTTGTATGGGTTTATGTTGCGAGATGTTGAACCTGGTAGTTCTAGGGAAAATATTATGGTTTTGATGTTGGTTTTCAGTAATAAAAATTAGGAGGGAGAATCCCTTCTTTGATAAAAAAACTACTACCTCCGTCCTGGTTTACTACTCCCCATCGTATTTTGGGTCAAAGTTTGTCCACAAATTTTACTTGTAAAATGTGAATGGAAAACGAGATTTTGTTATACCCAAACAAAAAAGGACTTGAGGGAGTGATTGCTCTGACACGGACATGACCTCTCATAGCGCAGGCATTGAACCGGTGCGCCAGCTGTCGGTGTCAAAACCGGCGGATCTCGGGTAGGGGGTCCCGATCTGTGCATCAAGGCTGATGGTAAGAGGAAGCAAGGGACACAGATGTTCACCGAGGTTCGGGCCCTCTCGATGGAGGTAAACCCTACTTCCTGCTTGATTAATATTGAAGATATGGGTAGTACAAGAGTAGATCTACCACGAGATCGTAGAGGCTAAACCCTAGAACCTAGCCTATGATGGTATGATTGTAATTGTGATCGGCCTTCTAAGGACCAACCTCTCCGGTTTATATAGGCCTTTGGAGAGGGCTAGGGTTTACATGGAGTCGGTTACAAGGAAGGAAATATAATATCCGGATCGCCAAGCTTGCCTTCCACGCCAAGGAAAGTCCCATCCGGACACGGGTCAAGTCTCGAGTCTTGTATCTTCACGCTTCAATAGTCCGGACGCCATTACACAGTCCGGCTGTCCGGATACCCCTAATCCGGGACTCCTCGGTAGCCCTAAACCAGGCTTCAATGACGATGAGTCCGTGCGCGATCTTGTCTTCGGCATTGCAGGCGGGTTCCTCCTCGAATACTCCAAAGTAATCATCGAACACTTAAATCGTGTGTCCGGACCCATGAGGGATTCTTACACACCGTTGTAGGGAACATGGCACAAATCGACCCAGCAATCTTTGTACGCCATGCCTCCGCATCGTGGGCCGATTCAACACGAACCGGTGCTTCTCGCCCCACCTCGATTTCAAGGCTGCGGCGGTTTTATTGGCACGTCCCGTCGAAGCAGAGATCGTGTTCTTCTTATTAAGAGATCCCCCATTAACGAGGGCGTGCGTAGCCCTACGACGGCCGTTGGTATGACTCCGTGTGCCGTAAGGTAAACTTCAAGCGGTCACCCTAAGGACTCTTGATATTCACCCCCTTTATAAAAGGGGCCGAGGCCTATGCCTCTTTTCCACCTCCCTCGCGCCTTTTCGAACCTCGAGTTCTAACACCCGAGATCTAGGCTCCAACATCCCAAATCCTCCAATATGTCCAGATCTGACCCTCAAGGCCGGTGGGTGGCTTCCTCAATTCAAGCGGAGGACATTGCAAAGCTTAGGGAGGTCGGATATCTGACCGCCGACATCCAGCACAGGCTCCTGCTCCGGGGCAGGTCATCCCTACACCAGAGCCCAATGAGTGCGTCGTGTTTGTTCCTCACTTCCTCCGTGGCTTGGGCCTTATCCTCGATCCTTTCGTGAGGGGGCTCATGTTCTATAATGGGTTGGATTTTCATGATCTAGCTCCAGACGCTATCCTCCATATCTCGTCGTTTATTATAGTGTGCGAGGCCTTCCTCCACGTCACCCCACACTTCGGCTTATGACTCAAGACCTTCAATGTGATGCCGAAGATGATCGAGGGGCGACCCGCGGAGTGCGGAGGTGCTGTAATAAGCAGGAATGCTGATGCCCCATGGCCATAGGGTTCTTTCCCGGAAGTATCCGATGTATGGAAACGGAGGTGGTTTTATGTCACGGCTCCCAGAGGCACAAAGTGGGTGGCTACCCCCGAGTTCCGCTCGGGCCCTCCGTCGCAACTAGCGCCTTGGACCGACGTAGGACGGAATTGGGGGCCCGCTGGTGATGTACCAGTACTGCAGAGCCGCATTCGAGAACTTCTTGAGAGGGACATTAACCTTGTCAGCATAATGCAAGTGATGTTAATCCGACGGATGTTGCCATGCCAACGCCAGCCTCTCCGGATGTGGGAGTTCAATCCAGAGGGTTCGCGGACTGTTAAGCACTTCTTCGGCTTAAAGCTCGAAGGGATGTGCAGATTATTCTTCGGACCGAAAGTAAAGTGTCCGGACACCACTGAGGATGCGGGCCTAGGCTGCAATCGCCTAGATACCCAAGTAAGTAAACTTGATACCGGACACCGTGTTTTGTATATGTCATAATTGTTTATTCTGAAAATCATCCGTGGCCAGGAATGGCTCAGCAAGGCGGAGAGAATCAGGTGTCAGCGCCACTTCCCGAAGGCTCGCCTGGTCCCACCATGGCCAAGATGCTTGACCGGGTACTTAGCAGAATGCCCTCAGGGAAAGGCAAGGAGAAGAACGAAGAAACCGAACTTCACACACTACGCATCCGAACTGGGGGAATTGTTGCCTCCCCTAAGGGGGATAGTCGGGAAGGGGAGGCTGAGGCCTCCTCCCCGTGCGGCAAGAAGAGGGCTGCCTCCGAAGACTCGGAGACGGAGATGCCCGAACCAGGGAAAAAGATATCACCAGGAGGCTCTGCCCCGACGGGCACCCTCACCACGTCGTGCCCGCCAACGGGCCAGCCCTCCACCGAGCTGTAAGTTAATTTTTAATTTGAAGGTACTGCGTTTCTCCTAGATCAATAACTAGGATTCGTCTTTCGTAGTCCGGCTAGCAGCCCTTCTCAACAGAGTTCGTCTTCGGGGGACCTTCTTCCGGAGTTGATGGAGAGCGAGACCCCACCCACCTCTCCGGCTCATGAAGCGGGCGACACCGAGGTGTCGTCACGGAGGAGTCCGGATCTGCCAAAGCCAGAAGCCAATGCGTCGACCCCCCGTGAGCGTTCGGCTCCCACGAAAAGCGATGTGAAGGGTCCGACCAGTTTGATGTCCGGCGGACGTCTTGTGAGCCTCTTGGGCGAAGTTGTGCTCTCGGAGGAGCACCGTTCATTAATAGTAGCGGTGCTCAAGAAAATTTCATCCGCTACAAGCGGTTTGAATGAAGCATTTACAAGTCTGCTCAGAGGCTTTGAGGTATGTAGTGAAGAATACACTGTTTTTGGCTGTGAGGCACGCGTTAGGTGTGCTCCATATAGATAGTAGCCCCTGAGACTCTGGTTGCCCGCCCTAGGCGGCAAACGGGGGATCATAAACCAATGATTGCACTGTAAATATGTGCAGGTACCCGTGGGTCCGACTGCCGACCAGTCCGTTGAAGTTGCCGAACTAACCAGACAGATTGGATCAATTGATGTCGATTATCACGCTGGTGAACGAGCGTCTGAAAAAATCGTAAGGTATGTGTTCTGCCTTCCTCTGTATAGGAAAATATGGAGGCGGCATGATATTAATGTAATATGTTCGGACTGCAGATGGTGCTGCTGCCGTGGAGGCCCTGAGGGCAGAACTTGTCCAGGCCAAGGAACAAGCTCGGGTTAGCAATGCGGGTGCCCTAAAGGCGGCCAAAGAATTGAGAGCCGAACAGGCTGTTCATCGCCGAAGCGAGGAAAAGATAGCCGAAATGGCTGTAGAGTTAAAAAATGCCGCTGACCTAGTATGAGCTCCTTAAAAAGGAGCATAAGGATAGTTCGGCCGAGCTGACAAGACACGTAATGCCACCAAGGAAATACGTACCGTGCTCAGGGGTGCGCGGGAGGAACTTCAACAGGCCGGTAAAATCACGGCTGGAGGCTCCTACTTGCTGCGGACGAAGTATTTTTATCCGAAGTAAGCTCCCCTATATGGACGTTGGAGTCCTGCGGACCCGTATGCGGATTTGGCGAAGAGTACGGCTGACGCTGCCAGGTTCTTTGAGGACCAGGGGGATAAGGAAGTGGAGAAGCTTTTCTGGTCCCAATTCAATGCTCCCACTCGCCCGCTGTCGTTAAGTGACAAGATGGCTGCTGTAGCGGAGCTTCACAGGCTGTCCGGGCTTGCAATGCGGGCTGTAATAGACCATATTTGGCCGAATGGGCCTAAGCCGGATAGTTATTTTGGCTTGGTGCAACAATTTCTTGGGGTCGTGCCTCAGATCGATGCCATGAGGAGGTCGGCGTGCATAGAGGGTGCACGAATGGCTCTTTCCCGCGTTAAAGCCTATTGGACGGATATGGAGGCCACCATTATAGCGACCCAAGATCCGGCGGGGGGCCAAGATCCGGCCGAGCACTACTTGGCGCAGGTCACAGAAGGTGCCCGCCTAATAGAGGCGCAATGCTCGAAGAATGTTTTATTCGAGTGATGAATAAAATGATTGTAAGAACAATGTTATGTTGGTTATAAGGCTATATTTATACTTTTTGCCCGAAAGTATTATTGTGTCCCCTATGCGGCCATTATATATATATAGACACACACACACACACACATTTAATCCGAAAGTTAGCAGTCGTTGGCTTCAGCCCCCACGCATATAATGCGGGGGTGTTCGAGAAAAATATGCATAACCACACTTTACCCAACGTCTTGGTCCATTAAGGAGGTGATCGCACGTCGAACTAGGCAACCGGACTATATAGATGTAACGCTTTCGCTTAGCCATGGGAGTCTAATGGTGGGGCTACTATGTAGCCCCTGGTACCTTCGCTTGCATCCGAATACGGTAGCGTGTGTACATGACCGAAAGCGGTCCTTCATTAATGCGGAGGGATCCTAAAGATTACGATAAGTCTTGAGTGGTTGAACAGTCTCTCATTTGTATCATGACAGATCGATTTTCGGCTTTCTCTCTTGAGGTGCTCATCCGGAATAACCAGGGCACAATCGCAGTAGTTCTCCTTTGGCTACCTTAGCCGATAATAACGGAACGTAAGGCGGCAAACCCAGGAGCCGGGCAAACCCAACATTTGACCAAAGGCATGATTCGGAGCTGATGCATATAAGGCCAAACTCATGACGCCGAACACTCCCGAAGGTATTCGGACTTTATAATAGACGATGGGCTCAAGAATGCCCATTCATTATAAACCCTGTGTTTCCAGGTACGTGCGTTAATCTGTCGTGGTGAAATGCCAAAAACGGCAGTATCCTATGTGGGTCTAGAACCCATGGGATTGTTAAACAACATGAGGCAATAGAAAAGGTTTACACAGGGGCTTAATATAAAAAGAAACCTGTTGAACGGGCCCCTGTTGCACGTCTGCGCCTTTGTCTCCGTTGTGCCGTATCCTGAAAGGGCATCGCGCGAACGTTGTCTATGAAAAAAGAAAATGTCATAGGAGAGTACAACGTAAGTATGCGATGAATAGTAAAAGTGTAAGACGTTGGCCTGCCAATAAGGTTGAGCCAAGTGTGGGGTTGTATTAAATATATATAGCCCCTAGTGTCCACTATGGGATTACATATACGGTGCCCTGATTCAATTTTATCCGGGCGATCGGACTCGTCTAACCGAGTCTGTGGTCTTTAATGACCAGTCATGTTTTCTGATTTTGGAGGCCGCTTATAGTCCGGCCGCTAAATTGTCGCGAAGTTCCTGCATGCGTGAAGAGCGCTCTATGATTCCTCTAATGGTGATGACGCCACGTGGACCGGGCATCTTGAGTGTAAGGTAGCCATAGTGCGGCAATGCGTTGAAGCGGGCGAAGGCCGTTCTTCCAAGCAATGCATGATAGTTTCTTTAGAAGGGTGCGATGATGAAGAGTATCTCTTCGCTTCTGGAGTTGCCTAGAGAGCCGAATGTTACCTCCAGTACAACGGAGCCCCTGCTGTGGGCTTCAACGCCTGGTATCACACCTTCAAAGGTGGTGTTGCTTTGGTTAATTCTGGATGGGTGTATCCCCATCCTGCGGACAGTGTCCTCATATATTAAATTGAGACTGCTGCCGCCGTCCATGAGGACGTGGGTGAGACGGTATCCATTGATTATCGGGTCAAGCACCAAGGCCTTTGATTCTCCGTGCCGAATACTAGTTCGGTCGTCCAAGTGATCGAAAGTGATCGGATAAGGCATCCAGTGGTTAGGTGTGAGTATGATGGGCTCTTTATCGAGCGCGCCTCTATGCGCGCGTTCGTGCCTCCTCATGGATGTGTGAGTCGCGTGGATCATGTTCACTGTTTTAACCTCTGGCGGGAATTTTTACGTCCCCTCGGTGTTAATTTGGCGAGGTTCATCTCGTCTTCACTTGGTGTTCCCTTCCCTTGTGTTCGGCATTTAGTTTGCTGGCCTGCTTGAAGACCCAGCACTCTCTGTGCGTGTGGTTTGAAGGTTTGTCAGGGGTGCCATGAATTTGGCATAGTCTTTCTAGGACTCTATTCAGACCGGACGGTCCCTCTTTACTGCCTTTAAATGGCTTGTTTTGCTGATCAGGTCGAGAGCCCCTTAATCCGGCATGAACTGTTGTGTTATCTGGGCTCTCTTCCTTGTTTTGGCATTTGTGTTTATTACGCCGTGGCTTCCCGTTGCCATCCCTTATTTTGGATGTGCTGGGGTCGCTGGTGCCTTTACGGGCTAGCCAGCTATCCTCATCCGCGCAAAAGAGGGTCATGAGGTTTGTTAAGGCTGCCATTGTCCTCGGCTTTTCTTGGCCGAGGTGTCAAGAGCCATTAAATCACAGAATCTTTGTGTTTGAATGCCGCTAAAGCTTCAGCGTCCGGACAATTGACAATTTGGTTTTTCTTAGTGAGGAATCTGTTCCAAAGCTTGCGGGTGGACTCTCCGGGTTGTTGGATTATGTGACTTAAATCGTCAGCATCTGGAGGCCGGACATAGGTCCCTTGAAAATTGGCCCTGAAAGCGTCCTCGAGTTCCTCCCAGCTCCCAATTGAATTTTCGGGAAGGCTTTTCAACCAGTGTCGGGCTAGTCCCTTGATTTGAGGAAGGTATTTGATGGCGTGGAGGTCATCCCCACGAGCCATATGTATATGCAGGATAAAATCCTCAATCCGGACACACAGGTGCATTGTTCCGTCGTATGCCTCTATGTTCACAGGTTTAAAGCCCTGTGGAAATTCATGGTCCAGTACTTCTTTGTTAAAGCACAGGAGGTGAGCAGCCCCTCTGTATCTGGACGTGCTGTGGCATGCTGTCGGCTGTTGTTGTGTCCGGTGTTTATTCCGGACTGGTATTCGATTGGCATAATTGTTTTGGTGACCATAGTCCCTCGCCGAGGTGTGTCCTTTGGATCCATAAATGGACCTGTCCGCGCCAGCTTCCTTATTCAGGTGTTCACGTGGATCGTGCGCAGCGTCGGTAGCCGCTTTGTTGCGGTTATGAAGTGGTACAACTTCATTGTCGAATTCTGGCAGTAACTTGCATTTTGGATAGATCTTTGTATGGCGATCATCGCCGTATCTTTCTTTAGTGTCTAGCACTTTATTCCATCTGCGGTTGAGCGTTTCTTGTGCGGCTTTGAGCCGTTGCTTCTGCTTCTTTAGACTTCTTGCGGTGGCCATAAGCTTTCTATGGAGGTTATCTCGTTTCACATGTTTTTCCGGGATTGCATCATTATCCGGACTATTTTCCTCTGCTGTTTCGGTTTGATGACCTCGTCCGTCGGGATCATTGTCCTCGGGCGTCTGCTCCGAACTGTGTTCAGGGTGACCTGGTTCTTCCTGCTCCATCGCTGGGTCCGTATGATCGTTGTTGCCTTCAGAATTGGTTGTATTATCGATCCCTCTGGCGCTCTTGTCGCTATTTTTACTGTTGCTGGACTTAGAACGGCGTCTGCACCGTCGCTTTGGCTTTTGTCGGTGGGTTTTATCGTCCAGATTGTCGCCTTTGTCCTCTTTGGGTGTATCCACCATGTATATGTTGTGTGACGAGGGAGAAGTCCAGCGCCCCATAGATTCCGAATCTTCTCCGGCATCGTCGTCCATACCGTCGATGTCTTGGTCAAGTCGAACGCGTCGGTTAAATCATCGACCGTGGCTATGAATTGGGTGGTGGGTGGGCAACGAATTTCTTCGTCACTTGCTTCCCACTCGAATCGGACATAGTTTGGCCCAGAATTTTCTGTCAAAGAGAGAGTTTTCAACGAGTTTAGCATGTCACCAAAGGGTGAGTGCTGGAAGATGTCCGCGGCGGTGAACTCCATTACCGGAGCCCAACCTGTCTCGACCAGCTCGGGAGTGCATGGACCAGACTCAACATCCGGATACGAATCCGGGGGTCCGGAGTCACAGGCCACCACAGAGGTAAGGCCCGTGTTCGGCTCCATCGCCGATAAGTGTGCGACTTGCAGGGCGGGGTCCAGCCCTCCGTCCACAGGCAATGCGGCCTGCTCCGAATTTAGGTCCGGAGCTATTGCGAGGGTGATACCCCGAGCTTTGTCCGACAACAGGTATAAGCCGTGCTCATCGTGACTGTCCTGTGCTCCTAGCATAGGCACAAATTCGTCGGCGATCCAGTCTCTGCGGAGCTAGGGATCGAGTGCGCGAGATGAACCGGATAACGTAAATGCAGAGAGATGAAATGCAAAAAAGATGGAGGGATGTGATGGTTGCTTGTCCGTTTATTTTACCAGGCCACTTATTACTAGGAGTGGTGGGGTTTTGTGATATGACGGCTTTACTTCCGCGCCACGAGCGGGGTGAGACTCCCATGCAGCGCTGCCCTCTACACTAGTATTACATCGGTCGTGGTTTATTAGTCCCCCATTGACTTTGACTGAACATTTAACTGACAAAATGTTAGTGTATGTCAACGAAAACTATATCATTGGATTCGTATTTGAACATAGTTTTCAATGATATAATTTTAGGTGACATGCATGAGCATTTATCGTACTATATATAATGTTAGTTAAATTTTTGGTCGTACTAATCTATAGTAAGGTGCCCGGGCATTCCACGGAACAGTGAAATGCATTGATCGGGGAGTTGTTTATTTTGACAAAGGATGTGGGGGTCATCTCATGTGTAACGGGTATCGATAAGTTTCTTCGGATATTATTTCATCTCTAGAGCTCACAAACATCTGGGTGAAATAGATATAAATGTATCTTTTGCAAACAAAAGCGTTCAACTGTTCAACCTGCATCCAAAACTTGTGAAGAAATAACACTTATTGTGCTTTGGAAGAAATGATCTTTAAGAATCCGTTTTTGAGTAGTGATTGTTATACATGTTGTCTATAGATGACATGGCACTTTCTTATAGTCAATAGTTGGCTATACTATTAAGTATAATCCATGCTCTTATACACCTAGACGGAGGGATTAAATTAGGATGACTTGGAAGGGGGCAGAGGAGATGTAAGAAATGGTTCATCATAAGTCTTTCACCAGTACTGTAGTAAAAATTCTTAGTTAATCTCATAAATGGAAAGCGAGAACTCTAATGGAGTGAAAGAATACATGGAAGATTCTAGACTAAACCATAAATGGATGAACTTTTATTCAAGCGCGATACTCTAATAGAGCAAGATCATGCATGGAAGGTTCTATACTATATAAATAAGAAGTCTCCACATGCTTAGACAGCGGATTACATTGAGCGAAGACTAATGATCATCATTTAACTTGGTAATGCATATGTCCAGGTGAACCTCCTTGGAGTCCCTGTTCACCATGTAGGGGGGGGGGGGAATCATACCATGCGTCTTCCATGTCCACATCAGCGGGAAGGTCCCAGCTTGGCACAGTCCAAGTAAGCGTCATGGAGTTGGTGTGGGCGCCCACGTACCTCTGAGGGGCAGTAACAATGAGCACGCACCCATACATCGGCCTCGTGCCAGTGTCAGCGTCAGCGGCGTCGCCCCTGATGCACACTACAGAGATGGGGCAGCAGCCTGCGCGGGCCTCGCCTGTGCCCACGATCAAGAGGATGAGGCTACCGTCCTCCTCTAAGACTAGCAGGCAGCAGTGATCCTCCAGCGACTCTGGCATGGCGAATGGGTAGCACGTCTCATACTTGATGTTCTTCGCCACGGGCCAGTAGTGATAGACGGACGCCTGCATGAGGTGATGCACGAGGTCCGTCGGCAAGCCCCAAAACAGCATCGGGCACTCATAGTAGTAGACGAAGGGCTCCTTGGAGGCATCGACCAGGCTGTCCATGAAATAGGAGTGGCTGTAGGGTACGGTGCGCCCGTTGAATATATGAGCAAGATATTACGAGATTTAGTGTGAATAAGCACAAAATAAATCATGATGGCTATAGCAGAGATTAAACTAATCATGTGGACTAGCATAGTAGATGAACAAATCGAATCTAGGACACGGACTAGAAATATGAATTTTACCATGATTTCGAACAGGAAGGATGTAAACACATACAAAGGCGACGGCGGGAAGCGATCTGGTTGGCATTGAGGTTGTCGCCCATGTCGTTGAGGAAGAGGTTGGCGAGGTCGGGGAAGAAGTCGTCATCGGTGAAGTCGTCGCTGCCAGTAGTTGCACGAGTACGCTCCCCAAATTTCAACAGCGCCCGCCGAATGGAGCGCAGGAGGGAGTGGTTGTAGGGGACGTTGCGGCCGCCGAATGGAGCGCAGGAGTAGCACACAAAGCAGTAGATGGTGCTCCTCCCTGGTCTCTATCTCTACTCTTATCTCTATCGATACTACTCTTCTTTCTTTTTTATAATATACTAGTAGCTGTCAAATCGAACACTACTGCACCGCCCGCTGCACGCCCGGCTGAACACGCCTCCTCGCCTCCATCAAACGCCTCTGTTAAACCCGCATGTGAACCGAGAAACCTACTCCGGCCCACGGGAGGAAATTTGCCGGTTGCCGTGGATAATAATAGAGTCACGTCCAATCCATTTGAGTTAATTGCGTGTATGACTCGTCCTCAATAAAAAGTTAATTGCATCCTTAATCTTGTATACTAAGTACTCTGTGGGTTGCACTGTCAGTATAGTGTACATGACTAGCAGTATGTTAGTATCATTGTTAGTGGTCAGCCGGTGCAAGTTATAGCCCCGGGTGTTTTAGCCTTTTTTTTAGTAATGATATCTGGCGATTGTTCGCCACGAGCTCAATCCTGGCGAATCCCACATAACCGTCAGATTTCCATCCGACGGTGGCCTGTTTTTAAGCCATAGTATTTGACAAAACCACCACCGCTACACATCGCATCAGAATCGCGTCGCGTCGTTTGCAATCGCCATGTCTCCCTTGAACGTTCTTTGAGGATTGGAGTTAGCACCGATGGCAGTTCGTAGTCGTTCCACGCTCGGGCATTGAAGTTTGTAAATATTTTAGATTAGAATATTCTACTACTCCTCCGGTGCTAGTAGTAGAGCAGAGTCTACTCCACTACTACTCAACTCAAGCAAATTAGGGCATAGTAGTAGGTACTGTAGGGAGTACCAGTATTGTGGTCACTCAAGCAAGTTGTCTGGCATCGATATGACCCTACGCTGCTGGTATGTGTCTCGTAAGTCAAGCGGCGTGCTGTAGTCATCATCACCTTTCCACTTCCCGAAGCACATATTCACTTCTCCATCTTTGTCTGCACATAATCATCCAATCTTCCATCCTCGCTAAGGAGCCTCCCCCCTCTTCTGAAACCCAAGCACTAACAATGGCAGAACCGAGCAGCGTCCGCCGAAAGAGTGGCTTGAATTCGCTCCCCACAGAGATAATCAAGCTCATTGATTCGCGTGTGGACAATCTCAGTACCATGCCGCTCGCGGCGTGCTCGTTGGGGCTGCACCGTTTACTCAAAGCCCTCAGGCCGGAGCTTTTTAAGCCAGCTCCTTGCTTGATGACGCCGCCTGATCTTTAGGTACGGCGTGTCACGCAACATAATGATATATATGCATCGGTTTCGAATTTTGTCTTCAGTCAATAGCTGGGTTGCCCGGCTGTTGTGCTTGCCTCCTACGTTTCGCTTTGTTCGGCTAGGTGTGCAAAGGGAGAACCACTGCGATCGTGCTTCCAGCTCGAATGGTTAAGCACCTCAGTGGAGAAATCCAAAAACTGACTGTCACAATAGGCGTAAACTGGTCAGTGATCCAATGACGGTGTCAAACTATAGATCGATACCGACTACCCTGTGTTAAACAATCGGCTTTTCATAACATTGGCCGAAGTGTTAATGGCTAGACTTTGATTGGTGCCGAACATTAACCGGTGGCTCATAGCTAGCTTCCCCAGTTTAAAGCTGCTATGACTAAGTGAAAGTTATAAAGCCCGCATATCTGATTGCCTCGTTTCCGCTAACACAACCTCCTTCAGGCACCGAGACATCGGCTAAGGGTTGTTTTGTTATTACGGAAACACCTTGCGTAGCATCTACAAGGGGGTGGAAGCCAACGATGGGCCACTTTCAAGTGATAAATGGTCGCAACAGAGTCAAAATAAACACATCATTGGCGTTTGTATTTATTATACAAGGGTTGCCTTCCATAGTCATCGCTATAAAGGCATAAATATGCATCAATTTGACTTCAGATTTTGGCCAAGCTGGGTTGCCTGGCTCCTATGCTTACCCCTACGTTCCCAATTTTTTGGCTAGGCGGTAAAGGGAGCACCTCTGTGATTGTTACTACCGGGTCATCCGAGTTAGTACCTCAGAATGGGTGAAGCCGAAAGCTAGTGATCTTAAAGGATATAATTGATCGGCAACGACAGAAATGAATATTTAGGTTCGCTAAAGACCACATAGTTTGGAAACTTTCCCTAAACTAAATCCTCAATATTTTTCTCCCGCATGGATCGGAGGTGAGGTTTCACGATCATGGTCGGCATGACAACCCAAAGAAAGGAATCGATACCGGGACTATTTGCTTTGGAAGATGATTCTTATGTTAAATAGTACATTCTCTCCGCATACCTTTGTTTATAAAACCGTATGGCCGGATTGCCTTGTTTGTCGTAAAACTTTGCCATTATAAAGGCTTTATAAAGTGGGACAAACACTCCCCGGCTACTAGCCGAGGTGGTTGAAGCCGATGGTCAGTCAACAAAGTTTTGTACAATGTGGACCCGAGCATTAATGATGTGAAGTACTTGGATACATAGAGTCATTACACTTAAATTGTGAGTTTAATCCGGATATCGATCCTTAATTCGGCCACTCGTGCCCACATTAAGGCTCGGGGGCTACCGGGTTTTGGGCTTATCATTTACTAATATTAAAGGGGCACATCGATCCCCTGATCTGGTGTTGCCACCCGACCAGTGTCTCGGGGGCTACTGTATTGCCTATTCAATACAGAAAATTCAAAGTGCTCAGTGTTCGGCTTGACCGAACTATGGGCAAATGCGTCTTCGAAAAACAATAGGTACCATTTGGGACTTATCCGGCATCAAGCTAATATATTACGGTGACTTCTCAAAACCCTCTCTCAAGGGCCCGTCCACCAATCACTATCTCCTCTAATGTGCATCTCGGATTTTTGGCCGACACACACCTTGAGGGCTACTGGTTATACATCTCGGTAGAGAATACATTGCACAAATCGGAATTAAATTCACAAAAATCAGCCCATGGCCGAGGTGGTGCACCACCTAACCCTCTCTCAAGGGCCCGTCCACCAATCACTATCTCCTCTAATGTGCATCTCGGATTTTTGGCCGACACACACCTTGAGGGCTACTGGTTATACATCTCGGCAGAGAATACATTGCACAAATTGGAATTAAATTCACAAAAATCAGCCCATGGCCGATGTGGTGCACCACCTCGGATATAGTCCGGCATTGGTGCTCGACTGTATCCGATACCTCAGAAGCAGTCTGACATAAAGCTCGGTTGCAAGTGGCTGGCTCCATAGAGGGCATCTCCGGCATTAAGCTTGTTTGAACCCTTTTAACTTTTTAAGACCGAGGTAATCTATGACACCTCGGATACAGTCTGGCGATGGAGCTCGGATATATTCCAGCATTGGAGCTCAGAACTAGTCGAGCATTGGTGCTCGGCTACAAAAGATACCTCAAATGCAGTCCGACGTTGGAGGTCGGATGCGAGAAGACACCACCGCATGGGAAACACTTTAAACCCGAGGTGGGCGTAAAAATAACAAGGC
This sequence comes from Aegilops bicornis, assembly GCA_021605145.1. Classification (NCBI taxonomy): domain Eukaryota; kingdom Viridiplantae; phylum Streptophyta; class Magnoliopsida; order Poales; family Poaceae; genus Aegilops; species Aegilops bicornis. The sequence continues at coordinate 338,222,239 of CM038672.1, read as the reverse complement.
ATTGATAAAGGCCAATAACTTAAAGGGGATCCTCGGTTGCTCAACATGTAAACTCTTCGGATCCACTTAGGAAATCCTCAAGATCAAAGATGGGAAGATTTGTTGAATCGGTTTTCAAGACCGACGAACGAAGATGAAGAATAGTTCAGAAGAATCGAGGAGCATCCCCAACTTGAAGACCGGTTCAGGGGGCTACTAACGGTGTCCTGGACTAGGGGGTACTCACCACGTCGTCTCCCGACCAGCTGAATCGGGCCGATGACCCCCATGGCGGTTCACTCATGGGCCACATCGGGCAGCCCATGCCACATACAAGGGAGATCCCTCAAGACTTGGCGCACAAGACAAGGACTATCCTAAACCCTAGGCCTCTGGTGTGTTATATAAACCAAGGCCAGGCTAGTCAATAGACAACATCTAATATTCATTAGAACAATCTCGTGGTAGATACATGTACTTTGTACTACACCCCATATGAATACAATCAAAAGCAGGACGTAGGGTTTTACCTCCATCAAGAGGGCCCGAACCTGGGAAAAATCATGTTACCATCGCTCCAAGACGCCTAGCTTAGGACCCCTACTACGAGATATGCCGGATATAGAACCGACGGTTAATGAATGAGAACCATTGCAAGTGGACTGTACGTGGAGAGGCTGACAGCTGGGTCCACGGCCGCACACAAGGAAATGCCTCCTTATTACGCAGAAAATAATGATTCCTCCACCTGACAGCTAGGACCCACCAGACGGGCCACAATATTTCGCTTAAAAATGTTTCCCCCCTGACTGCTTGTCAGTGTACAAAAGTAGGGGCTCTCCTTTTGACCCCTTTACTTATGCACGGGCAGTCAGAGCCTCGTGCCACAACCACACTTAGCAGGGCAGAGGTGGGAAGCCAGAGAGAAGCCGAAGCGCAAGGCAAACAAAGCAATGCCAAGACCAGAAGTATAAAAGAGCAAGAGGGCGAGGAGGACTCCCCCGGCAAGACCCTTGCCGGGCAGGCCTCCACGGCCCGACGAGGCGCTTTTCGGGGCAAATTTCCCGACGCCGGCAGAGCAAGCCACCCTTGAGCCCAAGGATTCCAAACGTCACCAACAACTACATTGGACCTAGGGCTCGGAGGCACCTTTGTGGTGGCATGCAGTGTCGGCGTTCTGGGAACGGGGGTCCCCAGACTTGCCTGCCTGCGGCCTGCGGCGTGGCTCAAAGGAGGCCCAGGACAGCCCATCTTCATCAACGCAAGCTCAAGACCCTCGCGAGGGGCCAAGCCTGGCGGGGCGGACGACAAGGAGCTTCCTCAGGCACGGCCTCGTCAGGCTGGCTCATGAGGAGGCGGAGAGTTCAAGGCAGGGTACCTCGCGAGCCTCTTTGGTGCAAAGGGAGCAAGAGCAGGCGAGAGCATCAAGCAAAGGCATCCGTTTCGGTGCAACAAGACCAAGACCAGCCCCAATGGCTGGAAGGGAGTCATCGTGGAGCCCAAGCAGGCGTCATCACCAGAGCCTTTGGCGTGCGAGGACCAACTTTAGTCGGGATAAGTGTACCATTGTTCCCCTTCAAAATGGCCAATTGTTGGCGCCCTTCCCGCTCAATATTTGGGAAGAGGCCCAGGGCCTTCGCCTATAAATAGGAGTAGCCACACTCAGAGCAAGGGGATCGGAACGATCAGGGATGGAAACGATCGACATCTAGATCTGGGAGAGACGAAGAGAGATCAGAATCCTCATCAAGGAACCAGTAGCTAGGGCAACTGAACACCACCTAGCAGTTCATCACACACGCCAAGAACAGACCCTCATGAGGCTGTTCTCCCTTATCTTATTCTTCATCAGCCCAAGAGGCAATCCACCACACCACAAACTAGAGTAGGGTATTACACCACAACGGTGGCCCGAACTAGTATAAATCTTGTGTCTCTTGTGCTGTTCCGTTAGTAGTTTAGGTCCCTGCGATTCGGCAAGGTACGAGACGGTGGAGGGTCGGATCTCCGCGCGCAACACAGTGTTCGAACCTCAAGGGTCTGCCTGAACCCGAAAACCGACATTTGCGCGCCGGTAGGTGCACGGAATCTGCCTTCGCCGCCTCGTTCTTCCCGACCACATAACCATGTTCGATGCCCGTCGGGCCCACGCCGAAGCGCCGAGCAGCCCTCGCCTCCCATGTCGCCCGACGGGCGGCTCCCGGCGGGCGCTTCGCTCGTCGTTCCCGTCACTGCCCGTCAATGCCGCCCGGCCGGCGGGAACGGGCAGCAAGCATCGCTCTGCACTCTCGGCGACCCAGAGGAGAGCCGCCGCTCCCTCGTCACCCGTCTCGTCGCGCCGTTCCCCGGCCGTCAGCAGCCCTCTGGCGGCTCGCAGCGCCGCCTTCCACCGCCATGTCAAGGCATTCGTCTGGTCGGCGCCGCCTCCACGGGCGGGGCTCCCTCGGGCCGGACGGAGCCGCCGGCCGGGCTGACCTTCGACTCTCGGGACAACCCCACCAACTCGGCGGCTCGGTGCGCTCCCCATGCTCTGCCGCCCACCATATGCCGGTTGTCGTCACCAGACCCTCATCGACAAGCGCGCCGCCTCAACGTACTCTCGCCGAGGCCTTCAACCTCCTCTGCATACCAGGAGCGGCCGCAGCCCAGCCGGCCTTTTTTCACGAGGAGGAGGGTCATCCAGCTCCTTGGGGCAAATCCGGCTTCCAAAGGACCTTCGCACCTACGACAACTTCCGCACGGAACTGGTCGACTTCGACATTGCCCCCATCGGCCTCCCCTACAATGCCATCCTTGGCTATCCAGCATTGGCCAAATTCATGGCCGCAACCCACCCGGGGTACAACCTCATGAAGATGCCCGGGAGCAGCGGCGTCCTCACCGTACCTGGAGATACCGAAGGTGCGCTGGGCGCCTCGCCCTCAAGACGGCGGCCATGGCGCAGCTCCGCCGGCGGAAGCCCTCAAGCCCAAGGGCTGCGCCCGACCAAGAAGAAGCGATTGTTCACTCAAGACAAGGCAGAGACCAAGCAGATGCTGCCGGCGAGGACGGGTCCACAAACGCCACCTTCACCATAGGCGCCAACCTCGAGCCCGAGCAGAAGAAGCCACCTGTCAGTTCCTGCGTGCGAACAAGAAGGTGTTCACTGGAGCCCGATCAGGCGGGGATCCCATGGGCGTGTCGAACACCACCTCAACATGTGCCCCAACGTAAGGCCCCTGTGAAGGTATATGAAGGCGCCCACCAAAAGTAGGCCTTCATCGTCCAAGAGACCCGCAAGCTAGAAGCCGCGGGGGTTATTCGCGAGGTCCGATACCCGGATTGGCTGGCCAACCCCGTGGTGGTGCCAAAGAAGGGAGGAAAGGAGCGCATGTGTGTCGAATTCACCAACCTCAAGAAAGCATGCCCGCAGGATCCGTTCCCGCTCCCTCGCATCGACCAGATCGTCGATTCCGCCGCCGAGTGTGACCTGTTATGCTTCTTGGACGCCTTTTCCGGGTATCATCAGATCAAGATGGCGGTGGAAGATGTGGAAAAGACGGCCTTCTTAACCACGTGTGGAGTGTACTGCTATACATGCATGCCATTCGGGCTGCGCAACGCGGGGGCAACCTTCTAGCGGCTCATGCACATCACCCTGGGCCCGGAGCTCGGGAAGAATGTGGAGGCTTACGTCGACGACATCGTGGTGAAGTCTCGCGAGGCCAAGACCTTGATACAAGACCTGGAAGAAACCTTCGCGAGCCTCAACGTAGTGAGCCTGCGGCTCAACCCGGAGAAGTGTGTGTTTGGAGTTCCCTCGGGCAAACTCCCCGGGTTTCCTCGTGTCCCACCGAGGCATCGAGGCCAACCCGGAAAAGGTCAAGGCGATCAAAGACATGAGCCCACCAAAGACCCTCGTGGAAATGCGAAGCTCACGGGCGCGTGAACGGCGCTGGGCCGTTTCATCTCCCGATTGGGGAGGCGTCTGCTGCCTTTCTTCGGTGATGAAGAAAAAGGGGCCCTTCGAATGGACTGAAGAGGCCGACAAAGCGTTCCAAGACCTCAAGAGGTACCTGACCAGCCCTCCAGTGATGGTGGCCCCGCGCCCTCAGGAGCCCTTGGTACTCTACCTCGCCGCCACTCCCTACTCCGCTAGCGCAGCTCTGGTGGCAGTTAGGGAGGAGCGTCAGGCCAAGACCACGGAGGCCACCCGAGCTAAGGCAAGACCGAATCAGAAGGAACTAGCATAGGCCAGCACCGCAATGGAAGAAGATCAGCCGTCGCAGCAGAGCGCACCAAGGGCAGGAGAGGCCCCCCATCCAAGCGCCCAGCTTCCGGAGGCGTCGTCGCCTCGGGAGGCACCACAGCTTCCGGAAGACGCCACAGGCACCGACGCCCCTAACCTCGTCGAGCACCCGGTGTACTTCGTCAGCACCGTGTTACGAGATGCGAGGGCACGGTACCCCATGCCGCAGAAGCTCATCCTCGCGCTGTTGGTGGCTTCGTGCAAGCTGCGGCACTACTTCTAGGGTCATCCAATCAAGGTTGTCTCGGCATACCCCCTGGAGAGGCTGCTCAGGAGCCCCAACTCGGTCGGAAGGGTCGCCGAGTGGAACATTGAGCTGCAAGCATTCCAGCTCGAATTCAGCACAACCAGAGTCATCAAGGGGTCATACTGGCAGATTTCGTGGCCGAATGGACAGAAGCACCAGGCCTCAGGGCCGGCAAGGATCGGTCCCTCTCGCCAGGAAGCGAAGCGCCAGAGGGTTGGGTCATGTACTTCGACGGAGCGTTCTCGAACAGTATTTGGGCTGGGCAGTGCTCATATCTCCCTTCGGGACAAGCTCTACTATGCCGTGCAGCTCTGTTTCCAAAGATGGCGAGAAGGTCTCCAACAATATAGCAGAATCACGAGGGGCCGATAGCGGGTCTCAAGGCTGCCACTCCACAGGGGTGAAGCGCCTTACCATCAAGGGCGATTCGCAGCTCCTCGTCAATTTCTCCAACAAGGTGTACGAGCCAAGAGATGAACACATGGAGGCCTACCTTGCGGAGGTCCGCAGGATGGAGAAACAGTTACAGGGGTTGGAGGCTGCAAGACGTGCCCAGCGGCACCAATCAAGAGGCCGACGACATCGCCAAACGAGCCTCCGTGAGGTTACCCCAGAGCCGGGCGTCTTTGAGGAACGACTCTTCAAGCCCTCAGCCACTGCCGTTATCAAGCACAACACAGCCTCGGAGGAGCTCCTCACCACCTGCCTCGGGAGCCCGGCACTATGGCCCAGCCTCAGAGAACACGCCTGCTCCTAACAATGGAATCTCAAGAGGAGTGCTGGATCACGGAGCTCAAGAGTTACTTAACGCGTGGGACTTTGCCGGAGAAGGAGGAGGAGGCAGAGCGTGTGGCGCAGCAAGCCACGACATACAGCATCATGGATGGAGAGCTCTACCGGAAATGACTGAACAACGTATCCCTGCGCTGCATCATCAGGGAACAAGGGAAGGAACTGCTGGCAAATATACATGGCGGAGATTGTGGGCACCATTCGTCATCACGGACCCTCGTCGGCAAGGCGTTCCGCAGCGGTTTCTATTGGCCCACCGCGCTCAATGATGCCATCGAACTCGTGAAGGCTTGCGAGGCCTGCCAATTCCATGCCAAGCAGATCCACCAGCCAGCAGGAGGTCTGCAAACCATCCCCCTCACTTGGCCATTCGGGTGCAGGGCTGGACATTCAGGCCCCTTTTCCTCGGGCGCCCGAGCTATCGCTACCTCTACGTCGCCGTGGACAAATTCACCAAGTGGGCCGAAGTCGAGGCCGTCCGCGCCATCCCCGCTGGTTCTGTGGTCAAGTTCATCAAGGGCATCGTGAGCCGGTTCGGAGTGCCGAACCGCATCATCACCGACAACGGTTCGCGGTTCACTAGTAACCTTTTTAAAACATACGGCGCTAACCTTGGGACGCAGATATGCTATGCTTCGGTGGCGCACCCCCGCAGCAACGGCCAGGCCGAGCGGGCCAACGCAGAGGTCCTGAGAGGCCTCAAGACCAGGACGTTCAAGAAGAAACTGGAGGCTGCGGCGGGGGCTGGTATGACGAAGCTTCCGCCCATGTTGTGGTCCATCCGCACAACCGCAATTCAAGCCAACCGGGAGACCCCTTCTTCCTAGTCTCACGGAGCCGAGCGGTCCTCCCTCACGAGGTCAGCGTCGATCCATACGGGTCTGGCGTTCGATGAAACGCTGCAGGACGCCATGCGAGGGCAACTTTTCGTCTTTGGGAGGAGCGCCCGTCGGTAAGCAGCTGCAGTGGCAAAAGGTACCAGCAGGCACTCCGGCGATACCATCGCCGCAACATCCGCCCAGAACTCTCGAGGTAGGGGACGTCGTGCTCACCGGGTCCTCTCCGGGGAGGGATTGCATAAGCTCTCTCCCATGTGGGAGGGCCCGTTCAAGGTTGTTCATGTTTCCAGTGCCCTGGCTCCGGCGCTTGGAGACTCAAGAGGGAGTACCTATACAGAACGTGTGGAACATCCAACACCTCCGGAGGTTCTACCCCTAAAAAGGCCCAGTGCCTGTGAAGAAGGCGAATGCCTGTGAAGCTCATTCTTTTTGGAAAAGGCCCAATGCCTGTGAAGAAGGCGAATGCCTGTGAAGCTCATTCTTTTTGGAAAGGCCCAGTGCCTGTGAAGAAGGCGAATGCTGTGAAGCTCATTCTTTTGGAAAAGGCCCAGAGCACATGAAGAAGGCGAACGCCGTGAAGCCGCTGGCTACCGAAAGGGCCCGGAGCCCGTGAAGAGGGCCAACGCCCGTGAAGCTTGCTTCCCAGAAGAAAGGCCCGGATCCTGTGAAGAACGCCAACGCCTGTGAAGCTCGCCGCCCGTGACACTCTCACGTAATAATGAGTTGGGGCTGTACACGCCCCGGAGTCTCAGGAGTGCCGGCCTCAGGCCCTGGGGCTCCCTCCCACGCCCAGTGGCAGCACTTAGCTCCGCACTGGTGAGAAGACGTCGAATACTAGACTAGGTGCCGGACGCGGCTTTTTCATTTGCTTTCCGCAGTTGACTAGTTATTCCCATTTGGAGTTTTTATCGAAACTATCGCCCCTTTTTGGTCCGTGGTTCTTCGATCTTTTTCGCTCTCCTGCCTTGATTTCTCTTGCTTGAGGGACTCGTGGAGGCGAAGCCTCGGAGCCCGCGAGTGTTCCTGCCCCTATCGCTCTAGTTTTCACGGCCCTGGTCCACACCGAGCACCCTCGACCATGCCTCACGGGCAGCTGCAACGCGAACACGGGCTGGATCGGTCGCCTCACGCCACGGCTGGGGTTCACTTGCGAATGGGCGCCTGGCGAAGGGAACAGCATGCAGGATAACAAAAGCAAGACAATAATTAACGGCGTTAACCTAAACGCGCCCCACGGGGCCACACATTTTTGCCTTTTATGAGGAGAAAAGAAAGGAAAAGGATGTAGCGGGTGAAGCACGCCTGCGTGCGGCTCTCTTGAAGGCTCGAGCCGCCTCCCGAGCTCAGCGGACTCCCTCTCGTGCTTCACCGGGGCATGGCGGCAAGCGGACCGCTGCCACCCCAAGCAGGCGCGGCAAGGGGCTGGCCGGCCGCTCTTTGGAAGAATCACCACCAAGAAGAGCTGGTGAAGCGTGAGGAGTCGCGGGCATCGCCCGGCCGCCGCTACCCTCTCCACCCACGCCGGGCTGAGTCCTCGGCACGGTCGTCGTCTTCGTGGAAGCACCCCATGCGGCGACCGATTTCCCAACACCCTCACGTAGAGGGTGGCGTCGCCGTCGTGCTTGAAGTGCGAGAGCACCGTGGCGAAGACCACGCTACAGCGAGCGAACGTCTCCGCCACCATGGTCAGAACAGGTTCCTCAGAAGTGAGACCTCCAGAGAAGCCCACGGCCCGGCAGCAGCCATCCGCTGGAGCCAGAGGCCACTCAAGGCGCCATCTGGGAGCTCACCCGGGAGGAAGCACGGAGGCTGAAGCCGGACGCCGGACGGCTCCTTCCGCCTCACCATGAACTCCGGCAGCGCTTCAAGCAGCATGGAGGCGCGGCCGGGGACGCGCGGCCGGGCACGCCCTCCGACCATCGCCACCGCTCGTCGCCACGCCGAGAGCCTCCCCACGATCATGGGGACCGCTGTGGAGGCCACGGGATGCTTGCGAGGGCGACCTCGACCACGCTTAGGCGGAGGAGAGGAAGACTCAACCTGACGACCCTTCCCCTTCTCTGCGGCCGAGAACTTCCTTGGTGGAGCCATGGAGAAGAAGGAGAGACAAGAAAGGATAGGATGGAAGGGCGCGCCGTTCGTGCATTTATAGCCGGGCGAAGGCCAACCATCGGCCTCCACGATCACCGGTAATCATGACCAACTCGCATGCGAGGACTCGTCGAATCCGGTGGTTACCGAGGCGTCATGGGTAAGCAGGCGCACGCGTCCAATCAACCGCCACGCGGCGCCCAAGGTCAGGTCGTTAGGGTCCGCGACGCCGACTTGCCCTTTCGCCTCTCTGCTCGGCCAAGTTCGGGCGCGCCGTGGGCCTGGGGGCTACTGTCGGCGTTCTGGGAACTGGGGTCCCCAGACTTGCCTGCCTGCGGCGTGGCTCAAAGGAGGCCCAGGACAGCCCATCTTCATCAACGCAAGCTCAAGACCCTCGCGAGGCCAGAAGCCTCATGAGGCGGACAACAAGGAGCTTCCTCGAGCACGGCCTCGTCGGTGGCTCATGAGGAGGCGGAGAGTTCAAGGCAGGGTACCTCGCGAGGTGCCCATGACGCAAGCCATGACGACCAAGGGCGCCAGCTGGGCGCCAGCCCGCGCAGTGTCCTCCTTTCCTCTTTGGTGCAAAGGGAGCAAGCGCAGGCGAGAGCATCAAGCAAAGGCATCCGCTTCGTGCAACAAGACCAAGACCAACCCCAACGGGCCGGAAGGAGTCATCGTGGAGCCCAAGCAGGCGTCATCACGAGCCTTTGGCAAAGCGAGGACCAACTTTAGTCAGGATAAGTGTACCCGCTGTTCCCCTTCAAAATGGCCAATTGTTGGCGCCCTTCCCGCTCAATATTTGGGAAGAGGCCCAGGGCCTTCGCCTATAAATAGGAGTAGCCACACTCAGAGCAAGGGGATCGGAACGATCGGGGATGGAAACGATCGGCATCTAGATCAGGAGAGACGAAGAGACATCGTAATCCTCATCAAGGAACCAAGAGCTAGGGCAATCGAGACACCACCTAGTAGTTCATCACACACGCCAAGAACAGACCCTCAAGTCTGTTCTCCCTTGTCTTGTTCTTCATCAGCCCAAGAGGCAATCCACCACACCACAAACTAGAGTAGGGTATTACACCACAACGGTGGCCCGAACTAGTATAAATCTTGTGTCTCTTGTACTGTTTCGTTAGTAGTTTAGGTCCCTGCGATTCGGCGAGGTACGAGACGGTGGAGGGTGGGATCTCCGTGCGCACCCCAATGTTCGAACCTCAAGGGTCTGCCGGAACCCGAAATCCGACATGCAGATCTTTGTTAAGATCATAGATACATGAGATCAGATGAGGACCAGAAGACGACGATCCTCGGCGGGATTCTAGCCGAGGAAACCCACAAGACCCCCGGCAAGAGCCTTGCCGGCGACGACCGCAGCACCACGGCAAGACCCTTGCTGGGGCCCCCGCACCATCCAAGACTCCACCGCCGTTCCCAAGCAGCTGCTAGCTCAACTAGCCGGGCAGGCGCCTGCGTGGCGACGGGTGGCCTCTACACCGACACAGTACGCACCTGCATGGTGGCATGCAGATCTTCGTGAAGGCTCCACCACCGCGCCACCTCAGCATCCTGCCTGCCTACATGGCACCGCACGCTTCGCTGGCCGGGCGCGTGTCGATGCGAGGCGTGGCGGCGACGGATGGGACGAGCCTCGTTCCCGTCCCCGATAAATCTAATGGACACCTAAGTAGCGCATTTAATGCGCTTTGTCCTGTAACACCGGGCGATAAGCTCGCGCACTGTAGAACTTTCCACCTCCTATGTGCCACTGTGGCGACCCCTTTTGCCTATAAAAGGAGGCCCGAGGCGACCAGGAGAGGGATTCGGCTCTTTTGAGCAAGTTACACCCCGTAGCTAACTCAAGAACACAAGAATGCTCAATACATCCACCAAAGCAGGACTAGGGTATTACGCATCTTTGCGGCCCGAACCTGGGTAAACGATCCGTGTGCTTCCTGTCAGACCTGCTCTTCTCACAACCCCGCACCCGCCAACCGTAGAAGGGATTCTAGTGATCCCATAGGTGTCGTTTCCCCGAAATCTTTGGCGTGCCAGGTAGGGGGCGCAGTCGTGAGAATCTGATCTAGTAGTTAGCCTAGCAGTTCTTCATTGCCATGGCTCCCAAGAAGAAGACGATCACGACAATCGGCTCGTCGGGAGCCGAATGGCCCATGCCAGTGCGGACGAGCAACGGGCCGGTTGCGGACAGAACCCGAGCCGCCGCGAAAGCACCAAAGACGCGGTCGAGAACACTGCAAGCGGCGTCGTTGCGGCGCCAGACGACGGCCGTGGCCGCCAAATCCAAAGACGGGCTGGGCCCCCAGCGGCGCGGGCCTCGAAGGTGTCACTGCCCCCTACAGGCGGCGCAGCAACCTCCAGGATGCCCACACCGGCACCCGCATCGTACTCTTCCCAGGGAGCGCGCGACGAGCAACACCACCACGCTAAAGACCCCGGACGCCATCGTGGGAAGAGTCCTGTGCAACATCTACGGGACGAAGGAGGCCAGCATGCCCGCCGAAGTGCTGGCGAAAATGGCACGCAGCCGCTGGACCGTGATAGAGCTCCTTCTAACGTGGTTAGAAGTCGAAGCGCGCCACGGTCCACGCAGCTCTCGCCGCCACCCACGCCAGCAGAAGCTTTGGCACGCGCGCAGCGACTCCTCGACTTCCCTCCTACTGCGGAAAAGCTCGATGAGTGGAGGGCCACCATCTGGAGCCATGTCGGCATCGCCAACCAAGACGAGCCACGGCCAGCGGGGCCCTTAGGCCGGCGCTCTATCGAACCACCGCATGCCAGCGGTGGAAGGGCCGGAGGTGCTGCGGCCACGGTGCACTCTCCTCCTCCTCGCCATCCACCGCGGGTGTCGGTCTGTCGTGACGACGTTTGTGATAATATCTTCGTAGCGTCTTCCGACCCATGGACCCACCGTGACCAGCGCCAAGTCCTTCGGGAGCAAGCCCATGAAGACGCTCGAACCACCATCGAGCGCTGGCACGATACATGCCACCAGCCAGATAGGCGGGCGGGGCCCACTATGGACCAACCAGCACCGGGAGGATCCGGCAGCCTACCTTATGAGGTGGGTTGCCCGGCCTTCACCCGTGAGCTGTGGCAGTTCCAGTGGCCGTCCCACTGTATGTTCAAGCCCGACGTCGGCGAGAAGTGCAACAGAAAGACCCACCCGTCGGAGTTCCTCAGCATCCACACCATCGCGATGCAAGCAGCTGGGGCTCACGACGACAAGGTGCTTGCCAATTACTTCCCGTTGGCCCTGAAACCCAATGTCATGTCTTGGTTGATGCACTTGCCGACGGATTCCATTTCTTCTTGGTCGGATCTGTGTCATGAGTTCGTTGGTGCCTTCACCGGAGGCCACCAAGCTCATGGCCAGGCGAGTGATTTGCATATCATTCCCCAGAAGGAAGGTGAAAACCTGCGCAAGTACATACAAAGGTTCAGCCAGGTGCAATACAACATCCAAGATGTTTATCCTGCCGCCGTGATTAGCGCATTCCATCAGAATGTGCGCAACCGCAAGATGCGTGAAGAGCTGGCGATGAACAAGGTCAAGGATGTGGCCGAGCTTTATGTTCTGGCCGACCGATGCGCCCGGGCCGAAGAGGGAAGGAAGTACCCCGGCGAGGACGCCGGCGCGGAAACCGACTATACGGACGAAGACACCGCCGCCCCGAAAAAGAAGGGTCGGCGCCACAACAGGAAACACAAGGATAAGGCCGTGCTTGCCGTCAAGGGATCTGAGGACGCCGGCGCTGCCAAGAAGGCCAAGGAAGACGACCCCGGCAGGGAAATAGCTGGGTGCGCCGCCTTCTGGGCCTTGGCGGCTGCCGACAAGCCAGGAGGCTCCGACAAGCAATACTGCAAGATCCACCGCACAAAGGGCCACAACCTCCAGAACTGTCGGCAAGTCGAGCTGCTTGCTGAGAAGCAAAAAGTTGAGTATGAGAGGCGGGACAAGGAGAAGGGCCAAGATGATGCCGAGGGATCCGGCAAGAAGCATGGCGGCCAAGGAGGTCGCCGCGGCAAGGATAACCAGCAAGAGAGGCCTGATCGGGGCCTCGACAAGAAGCAAGATGATGATGATCATGACGAGGACGACGATTCTGGCGAGCAAGAGTTTCAGAAGGCTACGGAGGCCATGTGCGTCGACGGTGGCGCCTTGCTGCACACTTCTTGCCGCCAGCTCAAGCAGTGGGCGCATGAGATCACAGCGGTGGAGCCATCGTACGACGCTCAGAAGCCGCTGAAGTGGTCCAGCACGCCCATCATTTTTTATGCCGAGGATCACCTGATTGCACAACTGCGGTCGGGTGTTTGCCTTTGTTGGTTTCACCAACGATACACAACCTCAAGGTGAACAAGATGCTGGTTGACGGCGGGGCCGGTCTGAACTTGATCTCACCCGTTGTGATCAAAAGGCTGCAAATTCCTGACGGAGACCTCGAGGAGACGGGCACGTTTCAAGGGGTCAACCCGGGAAGGAGCCAGCCGAAGAGGAAGGTCATGCTGCCTGTGACATTTGGAGGCGAGTTGAATTACAGGATCGAGAGGATTGTCTTCGATGTAGCAGAGATCCCTTTGCCCTACAATGTGATCCTCGGCCGCCCGGCACTAGCCAAGTTTATGGCGGTGTCGCATTACGCCTACAACACGCTAAAGATGACTGGGCCGATGACCATCATCACTGTTCCCTGCGACAAGAAGGATGCGTTGATCTGCCCCGACCTACTCTACCAGGAAGCGGTTGCAGCAGCTGCCGCCAAGGTACTTGCTCCTGCCGTTGAAGCCCCGGGAGGGAAGAAGAAGACCGGCAAGACCTCTCGCACCCACTCCATCAAGCGCACCTCTTCGGAGTGTTGTGCTACCGTCGAGGACGTGCCAGGGAGCTCCACTGGCAAGAGAAAGAAATCCAGAGTTGCGCCACCGGAAACCAAGAAGGTGTCCGTCAAGGAGGATGGCACGGGAGGGGCTTTCACCATAAGCTCCACCCTTGACAGCAAATAGGAAAGCCTTCGTCACTTTCCTGGCGAATATAGATGTGTTTGCATGGCAAGCATCTGACATCCCCGGCGTTCCTAGGGAAGTGATTGAGCACCATCTTGCTGTCTGCCCCCATGCGCGACCCGTTAAGCAGAAGGCCGGGAAGCAAGCTTTGGAATGGAAGGAGTTCATCACAGAGGAGATCAGGAAGTTGGAAGTAACAAGCTTGGTGAGGGGAGTGCTCCATCCGACATGGTTGGCCAGTCTGGTGGTGGTGCGCAAGGCAAACGGGAAGTGGAGGTTGTGTATTGACTACACATATATCAATAAGGCTTGTCCTAAGGACCCCTTCCCGTTTCCGCGCATCGACCATATTGTTGACTCCACGGTCGGGTGTGATCTGTTATCATTCCTCGACGCCTACTCGGGCTACCACCAGATCTTCATGACAAGAGAAGACGAAGAGAAGACATCATTCATCACCCCATGTGGTACGTATTGCTTTTTACGGATGCCTTTCGGGTTGAAGAGTGATGGCTCGACGTTCGCGAGGGCGGTACAAATTGGTTTTGAGCCCCAGCTACATAGAAATATGGAAGCTTACATGGATGACATAGTGGTCAAAACCAAGGACAAGGCAACTCTTGTATAAGACTTAGAAGAGAAATTTGCCAACCTGTGCAAGATCAACCTCAAGCTGAACCCTGAGAAGTGTGTCTTCGGCGTTTCGTCCGGCAAACTTCTCAGGTTCTTTGTGTCGCAGCATGGGATCGAGGCAAACCCGGACAAGATCAAGGCTATCGAGCAGATTGAGGCGCCCAAGCGGATCAAGGATGTGCGTCGGCTCACTGGCTGCATTGCCGCCATGAGCCGATTCATCTCCAAGTCTGCCGAGCGTGCCCTTCCCTTTTTCAAAATTTTGAAAAAGGCGGGCCCAATGGAGTGGACCCCGGAGGCCGAAGCAGCACTGCAGGATCTGAAGAAACACCTCTCTTCTACACCAGTACTGGTGGCGCCTAAATGCAAGAGCCATTGCATTTCAGATTCTGATGTGAATCAAGTGGTCGATTACGCCTTTGGTGGCACAGAGGAGGTCGACGAAGAGGCGTTGGAAAGCAGCAGGACCGACGGATGGCAAGTCGAGATTCCCCAGGATGGCTCGGGTGCCGGCAAGGCAAGGCCCAAGTGAGTCTCGACACTGCTCGGAGACAGGGGCCCAGCAGCCCAATGAAGTGGTGCAGAAGAAGAAGATGATGTGATAACCCACAAGTATAGGGGATCGCAACAGTTTTCGATAAGTAAGAGTGTCGAACCCAATGAGGAGCTAAAGGTAGAACAAATATTCCCTCAAGTTCTATCGACCACCGATACAACTCTACGCACGCTTGACGTTTGCTTTACCTAGAACAAGTATGAAACTAGAAGTACTTTGTAGGTGTTTTTTGGATAGGCTTGCAAGAAAAGTAAAGAGCACGAAAATAAAAGCTAGGGGCTGTTTAGATAAAGATGCAATAAACTAAATATAACGAGTATGGAAAAGTGGTGGTAGGAGTTGTGAAATTTCCCCTAAGCAATTGACTACGTTACTAGATCGGTAATCACTATTGCAATTCTATTTGAGGGAGAGGCATAAGCTAACATATCATCCCTTACTTGGAATTCTATGCACTTATGATTGGAACTCTAGCAAGCATCCGCAACTACTAAAATTCATTAAGGTAAACCCAAACCATAGCATTAAAGCATCAAGTCCCCTTTTATCCCATATGCAAACAACCTACTTACTCGGGTTTGTGTTTCAGTCAATCACGCAACCCACCATAAGCAAATAATAAACATATTGCAAACCCTGCAGCGGGAATCCCTCACGCTTGTGCGACATGGAGGGCGCAATAGGACATCACCAATAATAAATTATGCAACTCAAACCAATCATAGCAATTCATCAATCACCGATAGGACAATGGAAATCTACTCAGACATCATAGGATGGCAACACATCATTGGATAATAATATGAAGCATAAAGAACCATGTTCAAGTAGAGGGTACAATGGGTTCTTGGAGAGTGGACCGCTGAATATAGAAGGGGGAAGGTGATGGAGATGTTGGTGAAGATGACGGCGGTGTTGGTGAAGATCGTGGTGATGATGA
Organism: Aegilops bicornis; assembly: GCA_021605145.1. NCBI lineage: Eukaryota > Viridiplantae > Streptophyta > Magnoliopsida > Poales > Poaceae > Aegilops > Aegilops bicornis. The sequence continues at coordinate 338,206,852 of CM038672.1, read as the reverse complement.
TGGCCCCTGGTAGCGCTCTGGCGCCACCGGAAGCAAGGGGGAGAGAGGCCCCCTTCTTCTTCTTCTTCCTTGACCTCCTCCCTAGATGAGAGAAGGGTTTCCCCTCTGGTCCTTGGCTCCCATGGCTTGGGAGGGGCGAGAGCCCCTCCGAGATTTGATCTATCTCTCTGTTTCTGCGTTCTCTCTGGCTCTCTTTCACCGTTTCGTGTATATATGGAGATCCATAACTCCGATTGGCCTGAAACCTTCGCCCAGAGCGTTTTCCAAAAATTAGCTTTCTTGTGGCCAAAGAAGGGCATCAACCGCCTTACGGGTGGCCCACGAGATAGGGGGGCGCGCCCCCCTGGAGGGGTGGCGTGGGCCACTCTCGTGGCCACATCGGGCACCGTTTCACGTTGATTCTTCCTCCCAAAAATCACAAATATTCCAAAATAATTCTCCGTCCGTTTTTATCCCGTTTGGACTCCGTTTGATATTGGGTTTCTGCGAAACATAAAGCATGCAACAAACAGGAACTAGCACTGGGCACTGGATCAATATGTTAGTCCTAAAAAATAGTATAAAAAGTTGCCAAAAGTATATAAAAGTTGAATAATATTGGCATGGAACAATATAAATTTATAGATACGACAGAGACGTATCAACATCCCCAAGCTTAATTCCTGCTCGTCCTCGAGTAGGTAAATGATAAAAAAGATAATTTTTGATGTGGAATGCTACCTAGCATAATCTTGATCATATGTCTAATCATGGCATGAATATTAAGACACGAAAGTGATTCAAGGCAATAGTCTATCATTTGACATAAAAACAATAATACTTCAAGCATACCAACCAAGCAATTATGTCTTATTGAAATAACATAGCCAAAGAAAGCTCATCCCTACAAAATCATATAGTCCGGCTATGCTCCATCTTCACCACACAAAATATTCACATCATGCACAACCCCGATGACAAGCCAAGCAATTGTTTCATACTTTTGACGTTTCTCAAACCTTTTCAACTTTCACGCAATACATGAGCGTGAGCCATTGACATAGCACTATAGGTGGAATAGAATATGATGATGGGGGTTATGTGGAGAAGATAAAAAAGGAGAAAGTCTCACATCGACGCGGCTAATCAACGGGCTATGGAGATGCCCATCAATTGATGTCAATGTGAGGAGTAGGGATTGCCATGCAACGGATGGATTAAGAGCTATAAGAGTACGAAAGCTCAACAAAAGAAACTAAGTGGGTGTGCATCCAACTTGCTTGCTCATGAAGACCTAGGGCATTTGAGGAAGCCCATCGTTGGAATACACAAGCCAAGTTCTATAATGAAAATTCCCACTAGTATATGAAAGTGATAACTCAAGAGACTCTCTATATTAAGAACATGGTGCTACTTTGAAGCACAAGTGTGGTAAAAGGATAGTAACATTGCCCCGTCTCTCTTTTCTCTCATTTTTATTTTTTTATTTTTTTGGTGGGCTTCTTTGGCCTCTTTTTTTATTTGAGCTTCTTTGGCCTCTTTTATTTTTTTTTGTAAAGTCCGGAGTCTCATCCCGACTTATGGGGGAATCATAGTCTCCATCATCCTTTCCTCACTGGGGCAATGCTCTAATAATGATGATCATCACACTTTTATTTACTTACAACTCAATATTACAACTCGATATCTAGAACAAAGATATGACTCTATATAAATGCCTCCGTGATGTACCGGGATGTGCAATGATCTAGCGTAGCAATGACATCAAAAAACGAACAAGCCATGAAAACATCATGCTAGCTATCTTACGATCATGCAAAGCAATATGACAATGAATGCTCAAGTCATGTATATGATGATGATGGAAGTTACATGGCAATATATCTCGGAATGGCTATGGAAATGCCATGATATGTAGGTATGGTGGCTGTTTTGAGGAAGTTATAATGAGGCTTATGTGTGACAGAGCGTATCGTATCACAGGGTTTGGATGCACCGGCGAAGTTTGCACCAACTCTAGAGGTGAGAAAGGGCAATGCACAGTACCGAAGAGGCTAGCATTGATAGAAGGTGAGAGTGCATATAATCCATGGATTCAACATTAGTCATAAAGAACTCACATACTTATTGCAAAAATCTATTAGTCATCGAAACAAAGTACTACGCGCATGCTCCTAGGGGGATAGATTGGTAGGAAAAGACAATCGCTCGTAACCCGACCGCCACTCATAAGGAAGGCAATCAATAGACACCTCATGCTCCGACTTGTTACATAACGGTTCACCATAATGCAGCATGCTATGAGACTTGCAAACCTCAACACAAGTATTTCTCAATTTCACAATTACTCAACTAGCACGACTCTAATATCACCACCTTTATATCGCAAAACTATTGCAAGGAATCAAACATATCATATTCAGCGATCTACAAGTTTTATGTAGGATTTTATGACTAACCATGTGAATGACCAGTTCCTGTCATCTCTCTAAATAGATATAAGTGAAGCAAGAGAGTTTAATTCTTTCTACAAAAGATATGCCCATGCTCTAACAAATATAAGTGAAGCAAAAGAGCATTCTACAAATGGTGGTTGTCTGTATGAAGAGAAACATGCAATCCAAACTTCAAATGATATAAGTGAAGCACATGAAGCATTCTATAAAGCCACACTCATAAGATTTAAGTGAAGTGCAATGAGCATTCTATAAATCAACCAAGGACTATCTCATACCAGCATGGTGCATAAAGAAAAATTAAAACTAAATGCAAAAGACGCTCCAAGACTTGCACATAATGCATGAACGAAACGAATTCGAAAACATACCGATACTTGTTGAAGAAAGAGGGGATGCCTTCCAGGGCATCCCCAAGCTTAGACGCTTGAGTCTCCTTGAATATTTACTTGGGGTGCCTCGGGCATCCCCAAGCTTGAGCTCTTGCCTCTCTTCCTTTTCCTCATATCGAGACATCCTCGATTAGACACTACAGCCACACAAAACTTCAACAGAAAACTCGGTAAGATCCATTAGTATAATAAAGAAAATCACCACTCTAAGTACTGTTGCAAACCAATTCATTTTTTTTCATTGTGTCTACTGTAATATAAATTTTTCATGGCTTAATCCACTAATATAAATTGATAGCTTCATCAAAACAAGCAAACTATGCATCAAAAACATAATCTGTCAAAAACAGAACAGTCTGTAATAATCTGAACATCCACCATACTTCTGATACTTGAAAAATTCTGCCACAATTAGGAAAAATAAACAAGTTGTACATAAAGACAGTGCAAAAAGAATCAGAACCATTTGACGTTCCAGTAAAAACTTAAAATTCGCGCACTGCAGCCGAAGTTTCTGTCCTGCACCGTACAAACCAGCAAGCATTGTAAACATCCTAAAGGCAAACCTTAGCACATTATTTTTATAATAAAAGGGAATTGTACAAGGGGATAATTATTTTTATTGAAAAGTTTCTGTAAGCAAGATTCACAAAGTTTCCGTGAGCATGAACAAAGTTCAAGGAGCTCTCCCACTTCAACAATGCTTGTCTTTCTCACTTTCACTTTCCTTTTTGAAAAAGTTTTGGGTTCCCCTCTTTATTTTTGTTGTTTTTAAACTATATGAAAGCACTCAACAGAAATAAATGACTCTCTAAAACTTCCGGTTGTCTCCCTGGCAGCGCTTTCTTTAAAGCCATTAAGCTAGGCATTTAGTGCTCAAGTAATGAATCCACCCAGATCCCAAGGTATATCAAAGCCAATTTTAATTTACAATGATTTGTAATTTAGTAGTGAGCACAAAGTAACATATATCATGCAACAACGAAGTCTAACTCTCTTCCTATGCATCGGCATGTCATAAAAGAACAATTCATGCACACATAGTAAAGGCCAATGCATAGTATAAACAGTTTCTTGCAATTCTATCGTGTTGGAAACATAGAGAGGTGGACAAATAGTTCCTCTCTCATAATAATTGCAAGTAGGAGCAACAAGCACATGCATATTACATTCATCAAAATTATCATGTGCAACAGTAAAAGGAAACCCATCAATGTAATCCTTAATAAGCACAAACTTCTCCGATAAAGTGTGGTAGGGAGAATTCAAAAATATAATAGGACTATCATACGTGGGTGCAATAGCAACAATCTCATGTTTAACATAAGGAACTATAGCAAGTTCATCTCCATAAGCATAATTCATATTGGCATCTTGGCCACAAGCATAGCAAGCATCATCAAAAAGGGATATTTCAGACAAATTCAAATGATCATATCAATCATCATAGCAATCATCCTTCGGTAAGCACGAAGGGGAATTAAATAATGTATGAGTTGGAGGGTTACTCTCATTAGAAGGTGGGCACGGGTAGCTAATCCGCTCTTCCTCCTTTTGTTCTTCGCTCTCCTCATCATCTTTTCGATCCAATGAGCTTACTGTTGCATCAATTTCTTCTTCCATAGCTTCCTGCAAAATATTAGTCTCTTCTTGGACAGCGGAGAATTTCTCAATATAAGGTTTAACATAGCATTAGAAGCATAATTATCATAACAATATTCAAGTATGGCAAAACTTTCAGATTTGTAAAGAGTAGCATCATACTTTTCAATCAAAGAAGCAATTTCAAAAGCACCCTTAAAAGCAACAAATTCTTCAATTTGTTGAACATCATAGTAATTATAAACACCCTTAGCATACGAAGATACAATTCCATTATCAAACTCACATTGGTAGGGAAGGTGTTTCTTAGGGTTTTCAGAACAACAAGTAACATCATATATTTCACATAAATTCCAAGCATAGCATTGCAAACGTTGAATTTGATCCCATAATAGTTTCCCTTTTTCAGATATACGGTGTCGCACATAACAAGCATGCTCATCTAAAGATTTGCCCTCAACTAAGCTAGTTGGGGTATCAAAGACGAGCACATAGGGATCAAGATGATCCAAGTAAAAAGCTTCAAGAGTGTGATAGATTTTGAGTGGTTCTTCAACCATTGGAGCAGTAGGTACAACTAATTTTTTTGGTATTTTGTGTTTCCTACCCATAACTAAAGATAGAAACAACTAAGAACAGCAAATAAAAATTACTTAGTGATAAAGCAAACAAGCACACACGAGAATATCCACCCACGCTATGACTCCCAAGAACGGCGCCGTAAAAAGGTCTTGATAACCCACAAGTATAGGGGATCGCAAGCAGTTTTCGATAAGTAAGAGTGTTGAACCCAACGAGGAGCTAAAGGTAGAACAAATATTCCCTCAAGTTCTATCGACAACCGATACAACTCTACGCACGCTTGACGTTCGCTTTACCTAGAACAAGTATGAAACTAGAAGTACTTTGTAGGTGTTTTTTGGATAGGCTTGCAAGAAAAGTAAAGAGCACGAAAATAAAAGCTAGGGGCTGTTTAGATAAAGATGCAATAAAGTAAATATAACGAGTATGGAAAAGTGGTGGTAGGAGTTGTGAAATTGCCCCTAAGCAATTGACTATGTTACTAGACCGGTAATCACTATTGCAATTCTATTTGAGGGAGAGGCATAAGCTAACATATCATCCCTTACTTGGAATTCTATGCACTTATGATTGGATCTCTAGCAAGCATCCGCAACTACTAAAGATTCATTAAGGTAAAACCCAACCATAGCATTAAAGCATCAAGTCCCCTTTTATCCCATATGCAAACAACCTACTTACTCGGGTTTGTGTTTCAGTCACTCACGCAACCCACCATAAGCAAATCATAAACATATTGCAAATTCTACAGCGGGAATCCCTCACGCTTGCGCGACATGGAGGGCACAATAGGACAGCTCCAATAATAAAATATGTAACTCTCAAACCAATCATAGCAATTCATCAATCGCCGATAGGACAATGGAAATCTACTCAGACATCATAGGATGGCAACACATCATTGGATAATAATATGAAGCATAAAGCACCATGTTCAAGTAGAGGGTACAGCGGGTTGCGGGAGAGTGGACCGCTGAATATAGAAGGGGGAAGGTGATGGAGATGTTGGTGAAGATGACGGCAGTGTTGGTGAAGTTCGCGGTGATGGTGATGGCCCCCGGCAGCACTACGGCGCCACTGGAAGCAAGGGGGAGAGAGGCCCCCTTCTTCTTCTTCTTCCTTGACCTTATCCCTAGATGGGAGAAGGGTTTCCCCTCTGGTCCTTGGCTCCCATGGCTTGGGAGGGGCGAGAGCCCCTCCGAGATTGGATCTATCTCTCTGTTTCTACGTTCTCTCTGGCTCTGTTTCACCGTTTCGTGTATATATGGAGATCCGTAACTCCGATTGGCCTGAAACCTTCGCCCAGATCGTTTTCCAAAAATTAGCTTTCTTGCAGCCAAAGAAGGGCATCAACCGCCTTACGGGTGTCCCACGAGATAGGGGGCGCGCCCCCTGGAGGGGTGGCGTGGGCCACTCTCGTGGCCACCTCGGGCACCATTTCACGTTGATTCTTCCTCCCAAAAATCACAAATATTCCAAAATAATTCTCTGACCGTTTTTATCCCGTTTGGACTCTGTTTGATATTGGGTTTCTGCGAAACATAAAACATGCAACAAACAGAGGCGCTTGGGCACTTGATCAATATGTTAGTCCCAAAAAATAGTATAAAAAGTTGCCAAAAGTATATAAAAGTTGAATAATATTGGCATGGAACAATCAAAAATTATAGATACGACGGAGACGTATCATGATGCAACACCCGGTTTACTTTGTCAGCTCCCTCTTGCAGGGGGCTAGGTCAAGGTTCTCCGGTGTGCAGAAATTGCTCTTCGACCTCCTTATGGCCTCAAGGAAGCTGCGTCATTACTTCCAGGCCCACGAGATCACTGTCATCACCCGCCTCCCGTTGCAACGGATACTGCACAACCCAGACGCAGCCGGAAGGATTGTGGAGTGGGCCTTGGAGTTATCAAGCTTTGGGTTGAAGTTTGAAAGTACTTCAACAATCCAGAGTAGAGTCCTGGCGGAGTTCATTGCAGAATGGACCTCAACGCCTGATGTAGAGATCCAGGAGACCACTCTCCCCGGCAAGGAAACTGCTCGCGACTGGATTATGTATTTGACGGAGCTTTCTCACTGCAAGGCGCGGGTGCTGGTGTGCTACTCGTCGCACCCATTGGAGAGCACCTCAAGTATGTAATCCAGATGCACTTTCCTAGGGAGATGTCCACCAACAACACTGCTGAGTACGAGGGGTTGCTTGCCGGTCTCAGGATCGCGGCAGACCTCGGAGTTAAAAAGCTCATCGTTAGGGGTGATTCGCAGCTTGTCGTCGGACAAGTCAACAAAGATTATCAAAGCCCATTGATGGAGGCCTACGTAGATGAGGTGAGGAAGCTGGAGGAGCGCTTTTATGGTATACAAGCGGAGCACGTTCCCCGAGTGGAGAACGACATCGCCGATTACCCGTCGAAGCGCGCTGCATTCAAGCTACCTGTGGAACCAGGTACCTTTTTGCTTCGGTTAACTCAACCATCCGTCAAACCATCAACGGAGTAGAACAAGCGGAGGAAATCAGGCCCCGACAAGTACTTTCCCGCTAAGCCCCCGGGGGCCCCCGACAAGGGTGTTGCCGTGGACTCTGAGCCTGCCGAGGAGCGACCGACTCCGGCAGGCCGTCAAGCCCTGGCCGTAGAGACGGCCGCTCCCATGGTATAAGAAATGCCTTTGGTCCTTGCCGTCGAGCCCCAGGCTCCGGCATGGGCACAGCATACCATCCGATTCCTCCAAATAGGGGAGCTTCCTGAGGAGCAGGAAGAAGCGGAGAAAGTAGCCCGTCGATGCATGCTATGTATCGGTTAAATCGATGATCTCCTGTACAGGAGGAGACCGAACGGTGTGAAATTGAAGTGCATTCCCTGGGAGGAAGGACTGGAGCTATTGGCGGAGATACACGGAGGCATATGTGGCTCCCACATAGGGTCGGGGGCCCTTGCCGGCAAGGCGTTCCGGCAGGGTTTCTTCTGGCCCACTGCCCTCCTGGATGCAACAACACTAGTAACCAAGTGCGAAGCGTGTCAGTTCCATTCGAAGAAGCTTCATCAACCAGCTCAAGCCCTTCAGACAATTCCTCTCTCCTGGCCATTTTCGGTCTGGGGCTCGACATAATGGGCCCTTTCCCCTGCGATGTCGGGGGCTTTGAGTACTTGTACGTTGCAATGGACAAGTTCACAAAGTGGCCGGAGGTGGAATCGGTGAGGAAGGTGACTGCACAGTCAGCTGTCAAGTTTTTCAAGGGGCTAGTTTTCCGTTTTGGTGTGCCAAACAAAGTCATCACCGACAACGGCACGCATTTCACAAGCCACACCTTCATGCAATACATCCAATACCTCGGCAGTAAGGTCTGTTTCGCTTTCGTGGCACATCCACGAAGCAACGGCCAGGCGGAGAGGGCAAATGATGAAGTGTTGCGAGGCCTGAGGACAAAGACTTTTGACAGGCTGCACAAGAGCGGAAGGCACTGGATTGATGAGTTGCCGGCGGTTCTTTGGTCGGTCAGGACGACGCCAAATCGAGCCACCAGCCCGACACCCTTTGCCCTGGTATACGAGGCAGAAGTAGTTCTCCCCACGGAACTCATATACGGGTCAGCTCGCGTGCTCGCTTACGATGAGCTTGAGCAACAGGAATTGCGGCAAGATGACGGAATGCTCCTTGAGGAAGATCATCTTCGGGCGGCTGTGAGAGCAGCATGCTACCAGCAAGCCTTGCGTTGCTACCATAGACGCAAGGTTCATGCCCGAAGATTTGAGGAAGGCGACCTTGTTCTTCGGCGCGTTCAATCAGCCAAGAATTCCAACAAGTTGACGCCGAAGTGGGAAGGCCCTTATCGGGTAATGCCAGTCACCAGGCCCGGCGCAGTCCGCCTGGAGACCGAAGATGCTATTCCAGTGAGCAACTCCTGGAACATTGAACATCTTTGCAAGTTTTACCCATAAGGCGCAGTTTCCAGGGCCCCCGGCAAGCCACCCTTTTGTAAAAGCCTTGCCGACAAGGCATGTAACCCTTTGTACAAAGCCAGGCGCAGACCCTGGGCATAAATAATTGAAGCGCTGGTGCCCTAAGTTATAGCATGCATGCTAGGTTAAGTCTCTCCCTCGGTTAGGGTTGATAGTGCTTAGCGGTGACTAACCCCTAGCCTAGAGGTCGAGTGTGCGTCTTTCTGTCCTCTTTGGTTCGCAAGGCATGTGAACACTTCTGCTGAGCCACTTAGAAGAAAGAGAACGAACCGGCACTCCGACCCCGGCAAGCCAAGACTGCCGGGAGCTGAAGACACAAGGATCCAACCATGGCAAGCCAAGGTTGCCGGGGGCTGCGGATTCAGAAAAGTCTTTCATCCCCTGTTATGCATTTCCGTATGGAACTGGGACATGTGAAGCCTCATTTAAATTCTTAAACCACCGTTCTCCCCTTTTCCTGTACCCAAGAGATATCCCCTGGGTCGGAACTTGGTCGTAGTCGCAGTGGCAAGGAAATGAAGGAGGGGCATAACTCTACTTCCCCCTGCCTCCGCCAAGAGCGTGAGAATGGTCGACTGAAGTGGGGGGACGGCAAGGCCTATTGCCGGGCGACAATGTTTATCAAAAAAATAACAAGGATTCGTTCCTTGGCATGGGCCTCGCTCACGCACAAAGAACCCGACAAGCACCCTTTTTCATTAAAAACGTCCCATACAGGTACAACTCGTATGGAATAAAAAACATGAGCAAGGGGATTACAAGTTTTAATCTAACAAGTAGCCGCAGGATTACAAACTAAAAAAAGATAAGATGCGCGTAATCCCTTTCTTGTCCCTCTCCTCAGGAGATGGAACAAGATAGCAGGAGGGCGAAAGGAGCGCCTAGGCTGTCTGCGTTCTGGGAAGGGGGTCCCAGACTTGCCTGCCTGCGGCCCATGGCGTGGCTAAGCCAGCAGGCCGTACGGCCCATCTTCATCAACAAGGCATCCAAGACCCTCGCGAGGGTCCAAGCCTCACGAGGCGGACGACACAAGACCTCCTCTGGAGTAGCCTAGCCAGGCAGGCTCACGAGGAGCAGAGATATCAAGGCGGGGCAAACCTCACGAGGCTCTCGTGACGTGAGCCATGACGAACGGGCGCCAAAGTGGAGCCGGCCACAAGAAGCGCCCTTATTTCCTCTTTGGCGCTAAGGAGGCCAACGCAGGCGAATAGTACAGAGGCATCAGGCAGAGGTTGCTATATTGGTGCAATGAGACCAAGACCAGGAGGACGGCGAGACAGAGGTCATCGTGGAGCCCAAGACGGCGTCACCGCCAGAGCTTTTCGCAGGCGAAGACCGCTTTTGTCAGGATAGCTTGTACTAGCTGTCCCCCTTCAAATTTGCCCGCCGTTGTTGGCTCCTTTCCCGCTCGATATTTGGGAAGAGGATCAGGGCCTATATAAGTAGAGCTAGCCACCATAGTAGAGGCATCTGATCTGATATAATCTGATCTGAGCTCAATCCAAACCGATCGAGAGCCTACTCACAAGAACACCTCAACCTCAGGAGGCTGTTCTTCCCTTGTACTGTTCATCATCAGCCCAAGAGGCAATCCACCACCACCACACTGGAGTAAGGTATTACACCACAACGGTGGCCCGAACCAGTATAAACCTCGTGTCCCTCTATGTTGCGAGTTCGTCGAGTTCGTCCGCGAGATCTTAGCGAGCTAGAGCGTAGATCGCTAGGAGGGAAAGACTTCGCTTGCACCTCAGTGTTTGAACCTTAAGGGTTTGTCGGAACCCCACATCCGACATTTGGCGCGCCAGGTAGGGGTGCGCCGTAGCTTCCCTTCCGTCAGTTCGTCGCTCCGTCGCTCCGTCGTCTCCATGGCGGACGCTCGCCGTGCTCGGGCTGAGCGTCGGGCTGCCCTCACTGCCCATGTCGCTCAGACGGCTCCCGTCGGCGGTCCACCTCTCCGTTCTCCGTCTCCCGCCGCCAACGCCGCCACCGGCCCAGCAGGGAACGAGAAGCAGGCGTCCTCGCTGCATCCTTTGGTGCGGTAAGACGGCCGCACCACCACTCCATCGCTGACCCCTGCTGGTTATTCGTCCCATGCGCGCCGCGCTCCCATGGAGGTGCGGGCCGCGCTCCTCGCGGTGAACGAACTCCTGCGCTACCGCCCCGTCGACGACCTCTATGAGGAGTGGCTCGACCGCGTCCCCGAGCTCGTCTGTGCCGCAGGGGGCTCTCCGGCGCCGTCCCTCTCTCTGCCTCCCCCTCAACCAGCCATGGGCGGCGAGGCTCATGGCGTGCCTCCACCACCTCAGCCCCAAGACGGTGCCTTGGCACCAAGGCGGGCGCCCCCGCAGCGTGATCCACCACGCCCGTGCCTGCGCGCAAAGAGAGAAGCTGCCAAGAAATCCCGCGGCCACGAGAGGCTGCACCTGCGCTCCCGCGCCACCTCGTCAAGACTACGCACCGCCTGCAACGACGCAGCACGGACCTCGTCAAGACCTAGCTCCACCTCTGAAGCGGGCCCTGGCAACCACGGCTGGCTGCCGCGCCTTCACCCCCGAGCTACGTAGCATTGCCTGGCCAGGCAAGTTCAAGCCGGATCTGCCTCCTCGCTACGACGGCACCGCCGACCCCGCAGAGTTCCTGCATCTCTATGAGCCAAGCATGGAAGCGGCCAACGGCGACGAAAAAGTCATGGCGAACTAGTTTCCCATGGCTCTCAAGGATGGAGCTCACTCCTGGCTCCTGAACCTGTGATAACCCACAAGTATAAGGGATCACAATAGTTTTCGAGGGTAGAGTATTCAACCCAAATTTATTGATTCGACACAAGGGGAGCCAAAGAATATTCTCAAGTATTAGCAGCTGAGTTGTCAATTCAACCACACCTGGAAACTTAGTATCTGCAACAAAGTGTTTAGTAGCAAAGTAATATGATAGTGGTGGTAAGGGTAACAAAGTAAAGACAGCAAAAGTAATGTTTTTGGTATTTTTGTAGTGATTATACAGTAAACGGAAAAGTAAATAAGCGTAAACCGAAATGGGAAACTTCGTAGACACCTTGGGATAAGTGATGGATAATTATGCCGGATGTGGTTCATCATGTAACAGTCATAACATAGGGTGACACGTAACTAGCTCCAGTTCATCAATGTAATGTAGGCATGTATTCCGTATATAGTCATACGTGCTTATGGAAAAGAACTTGCATGACATCTTTTGTCCTACCCTCCCGTGGCAGCGCCGGTCCTATTGGAAACTAAGGGATATTAAGGCCTCCTTTTAATAGAGAACCGAACAAAGCATTAGCACATAGTGAATACATGAACTCCTCAAACTATGGTCATCACCGGAGTGGTCCCGATTATTGTCACTTCGGGGTTGCCGGATCATAACACATAGTAAGTGACTATAGACTTGCAAGATAGGATCAAGAACACACATATATTCATGAAAACATAATAGGTTCAGACCTGAAATCATGGCACTCGGGCCCTAGTGACACGCATTAAGCATAGCAAAGTCATAGCAACATCAATCTCAGAACATAATGGATACTAGGGATCAAACCCTAACAAAACTAACTCGATTACATGATAAATCTCATCCAACCCATCACCGTCCAGCAAGCCTACGATGCAATTACTCATGCACGGCGGTGAGCATCATGAAATTGGTGATGGAGGATGGTTGATGATGACGACGGCGACGAATCCCCCTCTCCGGAGCCCCGAACGGACTCCAGATCAGCCCTCCCGAGAGAGATTAGAGCTTGGCGGCGGCTCAGATCGTAAAAACACGATGAAACTTTCTCTGATTTTTTTCTCCCGAAAGCCAATATATGGAGTTGGAGTTGGCGTCGGAGGGCATCGAGGGGCCCACGAGGTAGGGGCGCGCCCGAGGGAGGCGCGCCCCACCCTCGTGGGATGTGTGGGCCCTGGTCTTCATCTTTGGCGAGGATTTTTATTATTTATTGTAAGATATTCCGTGGAGTTTCAGGTCATTCGAGAACTTTTGTTTTACGCACACAAAGCAACACCATGGCAATTCTGCTGAAAACAAACAGCGTCGGTCCGGGTTAGTTCCATTCAAATCATACAAGTTAGAGTCCAAAACAAGGGCAAAAGTGTTTGGAAAAGTAGATACAATGAGACGTATCAACTCCCCAAGCTTAAACCCTTGCTTGTCCTTAAGCAATTCAGTTGACAAACCGAAAGAGAAAAGAAAAACTTTTACAAACTCTGTTTGCTCTTGTTGTTGTAAACATGAAAAGCCAGCATTCAAGTTTCAGCAATTATTATGAACTAACCATACTCACAATAACACGTAGGTCTCACAATTACTCATATCAATAACATAATCAGCTAGCGAGCCATAATAATAAAACTCGGATGACAACACTTTCTCAAAATAATTATAACATGATATAACGAAATGGTATCTCTCTAGCCCTTTACGAGACCATAAAACATAAATGCAGAGCACCTTTAAAGATCAAGGACTGACTAAACATTGTAATTCATGGTAAAAGAGATCCAACAAGTCATACCCAATATAAACCAATCATAATGAATGCAAACGACAGTGTGCTCTCCAGCGGGTGCTTTTTAATAAGAAGGGTGATGACTCAACATAAATTAAATAGATAGGCCCTTCGCAGAGGGAAGCAGGGATTTGCAGAGGTGCCATAGCTCGATTTTGAAATAGAGATAAATTATATTTTGAGTGGCATACTTTCACTGTCAATGCAACAACTATGAGATGGCTGTATCTTCCATACTACATGCATTATAGGAAGTTCCCAAACAGAATGGTAAAGGTTTATACTCCCCCTCCTCCACAAGCATCAATCCATGGCTTGCTCGAAACAACGAGTGCCTCCAACATTCAACGGGTCCCAAGGGGAGTTTTGTTTAATTAATTTGATTCGCTTTGATCTTTTTGGATCATGGGGCTGGGCATCCCGGTTACTGGCCCTTTCTCGTGAATGAGGAGCGGAGTCCACTCCTCTTGAGAATAACCCACCTAGCATGGAAGATATAGGCAGCCCTAGTTGCACATGAGCTACTCGAGCATACAAAACAGAATTTTTATTTGAAGGTTTGGAGTTTGGCACATACAAATTTACTTGGAACGGCAGGTAGATACCGCATATAGTAAGGTATAGTGGACTCATATGGAACAACTTTGGGGTTTAAGGAGTTTGGGTGCACAAGCAGTATTCCCGCTTAGTTTAGGTGAAGGCTAGCAAAAGACTGGGAAACGACCAACTGAGAGAGCGACAACAGTCGTAAACATGCATTAAAATTAATTTACACCGAATACAAGCATGAGTAGGATATAATCCACCATGAACATAAATATCATGAAGGCTATGTTGATTTGATTCAACTACATGCGTGAACATGTGCCAAGTCGAGTCACTTAATTCATTTAAAGGAGGATACCATCCCATCATACCATATCATAATCATTCTAATAGCATGTTGGCAAGCATGGTAAACCATTATAACTCATAGCTAATAAACCATGGCACAAGCAACTATAATCTCTAAATGTCATTGCAAATATGTTTACTTCATAATAGCTGAATCAAGAACGATGAATCGTCATATTTACAAAAACAAGAGAGGTCAAGCTCATACCAGCTTTTCTCATCCCAATAAGTCCATCATATATCATCATTATTGCCTTTCACTTGCACGACCGAACGGTGTGTATAATAATAAGAGTGCACGTGCATTGGACTAAGCTGGAATCTGCAAGCATTCAACTCAAGAGAGAAGACAAGTAATATGGGCTCTAAGTTAGATAAACAATAATGCATATGAGAGCCACTAAGCATTTTCAATATGGTCTTCTCGACCCCCAAAGAAAGGAAAAGTAAGATAAAAAACTATTTACACGGGAAAGCTCCCAACAAGCAAAAGAAGAACGGGAAATAGTTTTGGGTTTTCTTTTTAATTATTACTACTACAGTAGGAAAAATATACTACTACTAATTTTTTTGGTTTTTCTAAGGTTTATTAAACACACAAGAAGAAAGCAGGAAAAAAGGAAATAAACTAGCATGGATACTACAGTGAAAGAGTATGAGCACCGACATCTAGCAATGAGTGTGTGTGAGCATAAATGTAATGTCGGTGGGAATACGTACTCCCCCAAGCTTAGGCTTTTGGCCTAAGTTGGTCTATTGCCAGGGATAACCTGGCTGATACCCGTAGGTGTAGCTGGGTTCAGATCAAGCGATGAAGAATAGTTGGGATCATAATGTGACGAAGAGGACTCGATCGCCATCGGGCTGGCAACCGCCTCGAGGATCCCAAGAATAAACAGACATTCATGGAGGCTCATCTTGTGGCTCCGGTTCGGTTGGTGCAGATTCCGATAGGCTTGAACAGCCGCCACGGAACAATGTAAAGACACTGTAGACAAGTTAAACAAAGAGGGAGCAGGCAAAGTAATAGTCTCGGTGATGTTTATCAAAGTACAATTTATATTTAAGCTCCCCTTCGCGACTCTTAACAAGAAAATCATGCGCTAGCATACTCTTATAATCTAAATAAGCACGGGGCAGCGCTGTTTCTTCTTTCTCCTCATGCCTAATAGGTATCTCAAAATATTCAGCTAGGCGTGAAGCATAAATGCCCCCAAAGATGGGGCCCTTAGTACGGTTCAGACTTAACCGTCTAGCAACAATTACACCCATACTAACAGAGTTATTGCGGTATAAACCATGGAACGAAATGATAATATTAGGAATGCTAAGGTTCCCACAGTTCTCGCGTCCAATCAAGCAACGACTAGCAAATAAGGCAAAATAACGTAAAACAGGAAAATGTATGCTAGTGATTCTTGCATCAGAAACCTTCCTGGTTTCTCCCACAGTGATAGTGTCAATGAAAGCTTCTACTTCATTACGGTGTGGTTCATCTAAGTTGCCCTTGCAAACCTCACAAAAATCAGCTAATGGCATTTCCTTAACAACGTCATATAAATGGAACTCTACTGTTGGAGGTGATTTCTTAGGGAAAAAGTAGAAGTTGTGCACAAAAGTATTTGTGAGTAAGAGATACTGATGACGTTGGTCGCGGAGGAAGTTGGTGAGGCCGGCGTTCTCAATCAATAGATAGAAATCCTCATAAATCCCAGCTCTCCTCAAGAAGTCAACGGAAGGCCATTCACACGGCCGAACCTCCGCGATGCGAGGCAAATTAAATTTGGGCTTCTGTTCTTCTTCCTTTTGTTTCTCCTTAGAGCTTCGACTCGACGAGCCCCTCAAAAATTTCTTCATTATTTCTGAAACAATCTGAAATTTTTAGTAACTTCAAATAAAAGTGAACCAACTTCAATAAAATTGATAGCAACAACTCCCACAAGTGCCTACGGCCTATATCAAGCATTAGAACTACTTAGAACCATATAAATTTGACATGCAAGCTCAAGAACATGGTCACCTATGCAGCACAAATTTGCAAAGAATAAAGCACTAGAACGAAAAATAATTGGACCAATGGAGGAGTCACATACCAAGGAACAATCTCCCCAAGCAGTTTTGCGAGGGGTGCTTTGAGCAAGGAGATCGAAAATCGCAGGAAAAGTTGCTGGAACACGAGCTTGAGTTGGTTTTCGGGTTTGTGTGAGACAGAGGAAGAGGATGGGTGCAGGGATAAGTGGAGGAGGGCCACCATGGGCCCACGAGGCAGGGGGCGCGCCCAGGGGGGTAGGGTGCGCCCTCCACCCTCGTGGCAGTGGCAGCTCCCATGATAATTTTTGCACAAGAAATCCTCAAATATTCCGAAAAAATCATATTAAATTGGCATGGCATTCTGAGGACTTTTATTTTCGGGATATTTTTATATTGCACGGATAATTCGGGAGACAGACAGAAAAATACTATTTTACTTTATTTTTACTAAATAACAGAGAATATAAACAGGGTACAGAAGGTTGTGCTTCTAGTTTCATCCATCTCATGCTCATCAAAAAGAATCCACTAACAAGGTTGATCAAGTCTTGTTAACAAACTCATTTCGATAGTCATGGAACCGGAGAAATTTCGAAAACACTATGTTACCTCAACGGGGATATGGACATCCCCAATAATAAGTATATCATATTTCTTCTTGACAGTAGGAAGAGGGAATTCAAAACCTCCAAATATAATCGATGGAATTTTTCCAATAGAGTTGATACTATAAACTTGAGGTTGTTTCCTCGGAAAGTGTACCGTATGCTCATTACCATTAACATGAAAAGTGACATTGCCTTTGTTGCAATCAATAACAGCCCCTGCAGTATTAAGGAAAGGTCTTCCAAGAATAATAGACATACTATCATCCTCGGGAATATCAAGAATAACAAAGTCCATTAAAATAGTAACGTTTGCAACCACAACAGGCACATCCTCACAAATACCGGCAATTATAGTAGTTGATTTATCAGCCATTTGCAAAGATATTTCAGTAGGTGTCAACTTATTCAAGTCAAGTCTACGATATAAAGAGAGAGGCATAACACTAACACCGGCTCCAAGATCACATAAAGCAGTTTTAACATAATTTCTTTTAATGGAGCATGGTATAGTAGGTACTCCTGGATCTCCAAGTTTCTTTGGTATTCCACCCTTAAAAGTATAATGAGCAAGCATGGTGGAAATTTCAGCTTCAGGTATCTTTCTTTTATTCGTTATGATATCTTTCATATATTTAGCATAAGGATTTGTTTTGAGCACATCAGTTAATCGCATACGCAAAAAGATAGGTCTAATCATTTCAAAGAAAGCGCTCAAAATCCTCATCATCCTTTTTGTTGGATGGTTTGGGAGGAAAAGGCATGGGCTTCTGAACCCATGGTTCTCTTTCTTTACCATGTTTCCTAGCAACGAAGTCTCTTTTATCATAATGTTGATTCTTTGATTGTGGGTTATCAAGATCAACAGCAGGTTCAACTTCTACATCATTATCATTACTAGGTTGAGCATCATCATGAACATCATCATTAACATTTTCACTAGGTTCATGTTCATTACCGCATTAAGCGTTTCAAAGATCGCACATAGAGATATCATTTGGATTATCGGGTGGTTCAGCAATAGGCTCACTAGAAGTTTGCACAGTTCTATCATTTTTCTTTTTTTTTCCTTTTAGAAGAACTAGGCACATCAACATTATTTCTCTGAGAATCTTGCTCGATTCTCCTAGGGTGGCCTTCATGATACAAAGGTTCCTGAGTCATTCTACCAGTTCTAGTAGCCACTCTAACAACATAATCATTTTTCTTACTATTCATTTCATTAAGTATTTCTTTCTGAGCTTTAAGTACTTGTTCTACTTGAGTGATAACCATAGAAGCATGTTTGTTAACAAGTTTAAGTTCACCTCTAATATTAGCCATATAATCACTCAAGCGTTTAATCATAAAGGTATTCTGTTTTAATTGTCTACCAAAATAAGCATTAAAGTCATCTTGCTTAAACATAAAGTCATCAAACTCATCCAAGCACTGACTAGCAATTTTAGTAGGAGGGACTTCAACTTTATCATATCTATAGAGATAATTTACCTTTACTACGTAGCCGGGATATCGGGAGGTTCTTGATAAATAAGTAATTGAGATGATATACTTCTTCAACAAAGTAAATTAAGACCATGTATTTCTTCAATAGGAGGTAAATTCTTAACATCTTCAGCTTTAATACCTTTTTCTTTCATAGATTTCTTTGCCTCTTGCATATCTTGGGGTGAGAAATAGAACACCTCTCTTCTTGAGTTGGTTTATGAATAGGCACGATGGTGGCTCAGAGCTGGCTCGGGAGTTGGCTCAGAGTTGGCTCGGAGGTGCCCAATTATTTTCATTTGCCAACATATTATTCAATAAAATCTCAGCTTCATCCGGTGTTCTTTCCCTGAAAAGAGAACCATCACAACTATCCAGGTAATCTCTGGAAGCATCGGTTAGTCCATTATAAAAGATATCAAGTATTTCAGGTTTCTTAAGAGGATGATCAGGCAAAGCATTAAGTAACTTGAGAAGCCTCCCGCAAAATTATATATATCCCTCAAAGCAGCTTGTTTCTTATGAGCAGGGAAATATTTAGCAGAGAAGTAATAAACCATATCCTGGGGACTTTGCACACAACCAGGATCAAGAGAATTAAACCATATCTTAGCATCACCCTTCAATGAGAACGGAAATATTTTGAGTAAATAAAGGTAGCGCGATCTATCATTATTAGTAAACATGGCAGCTATATCATCTAACTTACGAAGATGTGCCACAATAGTTTCAGATTCATAGCCATAAAAAGGATCAGATTCAACCAAAGTAATTATAAAAGGATAAAAATAAAAAAAATAATAATCCTGAGCAGGAACACGAGATAGGTGAAGTAGCAAAAAGCGGTCGGGTCTCATCCTACCTCTAAAAGATTCTTTACTCCATTTAACTAGCAACCTATTACGTTCCACGACTATCACAGCAAGCAAGAATAGCTTCAAGAGATTCAGCATTAAAAAGGTAACCCTCGGGAATAGCAGGCCTATTTTCATCATCACTAACATCATCGTGTTCAGTTTCAATAATTTCTATTTCTCTAGACCTAGAAATTTGTTCATCTAGAAATTCACCAAGAGGCACAGTAGTATCAAGCATAGAAGTAGTTTCATCATAAGTATCATGCATAGCATAAGTGGCATCATCAATAACATGTGACATATCGTAATTCATAGCGTAAGCAGGTTTAGGTGTCGCTAGCTTACTCATAACGGAAAGGTGAATCAAGTGCGAGCTAGATGGCAGTTCCTTACCTCCCCTCGTAGTTGAGGGATAAATTGTTGTCTTAGCGTCTTTCGAGTTCTTCATAGTGTCCAGCAGATATAAATCCCAAGTGACTCAAAGAATAGAGCTATGCTCCCCGGCAACGGCGCCAGAAAAAGTCTTGATAACCCACAAGTATAGGGGATCGCATAGCAGTTTTCGAGGGTAGAGTATTCAACCCAAATTTATTGATTCGACACAAGGGAGCCCAAGAATATTCTCAAGTATTAGCAGCTGAGTTGTCAATTCAACCACACCGGAAACTTAGTATCCGCAGCTAAGTGTTTAGTAGCAAAGTAATATGATAGTGGTGGTAACGGTAACAAAGTAAAGACAAAGAAAAGTAATGTTTTTGGTATTTTTGTAGTGATTGTAATAAAGAGTAACGGAAAAGTAAATAAGCGTAAACCGGATTATATGGAAAACTTCGTAGGCACCGGATCGGTGATGGATAATTATGCCGGATGTGGTTCATCATGTAATAGTCATAACATAGGGTGACATGTAACTAGCTCCAGTTCATCAATGTAATGTAGGCATGTATTCCGTATATAGTCATACGTGCTTATGGAAAAGAACTTGCATGACATCTTTTGTCCTACCCTCCCGTGGCAGCGGGTCCTATTGGAAACTAAGGGATATTAAGGCCTCCTTTCAATAGAGAACCGGAACAAAGCATTAGCACATAGTGAATACATGAACTCCTCAAACTATGGTCATCACCGAGTTGTCCCGATTATTGTCACTGGGTTGCCGGATCATAACACATAGTAGGTGACTATAGACTTGCAAGATAGGATCAAGAACACACATATATTCATGAAAACATAATAGGTTCAGATCTGAAATCATGGCACTCGGGCCCTAGTGACAAGCATTAAGCATAGCAAAGTCATAGCAACATCAATCTCAGAACATAATGGATACTAGGGATCAAACCCTAACGAAACTAACTGGACTACATGATAAATCTCATCCAACCCATCACCGTCCAGCAAGCCTACGATGCAATTACTCACGCACGGCGGTGAGCATCATGAAATTGGTGATGGAGGATGGCTGATGATGACGACGGTGACGAATCCCCCTCTCCGGAGCCCCGAACGGACTCTAGATCAGCCCTCCCGAGAGAGATTAGGGCTTGGCGGCGGCTCCGTATCGTAAAACGCGATGAAACTTTCTCTCTGATTTTTTCTCCCCGAAAGCCAATATATGGAGTTGGAGTTGGCATCGGAGGGCATCCAGGGGGCCCACGAGGTAGGGGGCGCACCAGGGGAGGCGCGCCCTATCCTCGTGGATGTGGTGTGGGCCCCTGGTCTTCATCTTTGGCGAGGATTTTTATTATTTATTCTAAGATATTCGTGGAGTTTCAGGTCATTCCGAGAACTTTTGTTTTCTGCACACAAAACAACACCATGGCAATTCTGCTGAAAACAAAGCGTCGGTCCGGTTAGTTCCATTCAAATCATACAAGTTAGAGTCCAAAACAAGGGCAAAAGTGTTTGGAAAAGTAGATACGACGGAGACGTATCAACCTGCAGCACAGCTCGATCTCCTCCTGGGATGAGATGCGCGACCGCTTCGTCGCCAACTTCCAGGGCACTCGCGACTGCCCACCGGCCGCGGGTGATCTGCGCCGCATCAAGCAACAACCAGGAGAGACCCTCCAAAAGTACATCCAGCGCTTCAACAACACCCGCCTCAAGATCCCCAAGGTCACGGACGAGGCCATCATCTCCGCGTTTTCCGACGGCGTACGTGACGTCAACATGAAGGAAGAGCTCCCCATCCACGAGGAGCTCTGCACCTCTCAAGAGTTGTTCAACCTGGCGACCAAGTGCGCAAGAGCTGAGGAGGGGCGCCTCTCTCTCCTTGAGCTGCCAGCTGCAGGAGCGGAGGAGAAGAAGGCCAAGGCCAAGGACGTGAAGCGCAAGGAGGCAGCTGTGCTCGCAGCGGAGCCTGACACCAAGCGGGGCAGAGATCAGCCCGAGTCATCCAAGAATGGGGGACCGTTCTGCGCCTTCCACAACCTGAACACACACAACACCAGCGACTGTCAAGAGCTCAGAGCCATATGGGAAGGACGCTACGGTCCACGACCGGGGCTACGGCCGCGGAGGAGGACGAGGAGGCGGACGCTGGGACGACTGTGGCCCGCGCCAGGAGTGGCGCGACCGGCCTCGTGAGGACCGCTGGCAGGACCAACCACGCGAGGGCGCCTGGAGGGACCCACCTCATGAGGATCGCCCCCAGGGCAACAACGGTCTTCCCCCGCTGCCGCCACCAAGAAGGAACGACGACCACCACCAGGACGAGGGGGCTGGGGGCTTCCAGGAGCTGCGTGCGATTGCCTGCATCTTGGGCGCCGCCCAGGCCCCAGCCTCTCAGCGCATCTTCAAACAGTTCGCTCGCGAGGTGAACGCGGTGCTCCCCAAGCTCGAGGCCACGCGCCCGCTCAAGTGATCCCAACGTGCCATCACTTTCAACTCGGTAGATCAGCTCAAGTGCGCAGCCACCGCTGGCGCCCTACCTATGTTGTGTTCCCCAGTCATCAGCAATGTGCAGGTCACCAAGACCCTCATCGACGGCGGCGCAGGGCTCAACGTCCTGTCCGTCGACACGTTCGACAACCTCCAAGTGCCATAGAGCAGCTCCAGCCCACCAAGCCTTTCTCAGGAGTGATCGACGGTTCCACCACACCGATAGGGCAGGTCCGCCTGCCTGTCACCTTCGGGGAGCGCAAGAACTACCACACCGAGCTCATCGACTTCGACGTCGCGCACATCCGCCTGCCGTACAATGCCATCCTCGGGTATCCAGCCCTGGCCAAGTTCATGGCAGTCACTTATCACGGCTACAACGTTCTCAAGATGCCAGGAAGCGGAGGAATCATCACGGTCCCGTGTGAATAGAGGGATGCGGTGTGCTCCCTCGAGCGTGCCTTTCAAGCCGCGGCAATCGATGACCCCGACAGCAGAAATGAAGGCCCTCCGGAGGCCATCCCCAAGAAGAAGAAGCCGCGCCATGCAGGACCTCAGGAGGACGGCGTCACGGCAGGAGCCTCATCAGGATCAGCGCCCATCCCAGGGGCGCCTCCCTCCATCGCATAGGAAAGCGTGCCCGGCGCCCTCCTTGGGCAGGGCTCGGGGGCTCTCTTTTGGAGGGCCTCAGACCTTGCCAACCTCACGATGGAGGCGCTTGGGCACCACTTGGAGGCGTGCTTCGCGGCACGTGTCCCTCAGGAGAGCACAGGGCAAGGAGTGCCCACCACCCAAGAATTCATCACCAAGACCACACAGGAACTGCAAGACACAAGAGCCATGCGGAGCGACCACCGCTCGCAGGGCGCAGCTCCCCATCCAGGCGAGGATGCCGAGCTGCGTGTCTGCATCGACGTCCCAGGGCTCAATAGGGCCGCATCTCAGGAGCGTTTCTGGCCTTCGCGTGTGGGCCGCTGCGAGGGCCTGCCGCACAGCTACGTTCGCATGCCCTTCGGCTTGCGAGCGTGGCATCGTCCTATCAGCGCAACATGTGGCGCGTCCTGGCGGCTCAGGAGGCCAGGTACCACCCCGTCCTGGAGGAGATGGAGACGGTCTTCAGGGAACCTCCCGAGTCCCCAGAGCCTCCCGAGGCTCAGGGTCTCGGTGGCTCATGAGTAATCGTTTCTTCAACGCACGCCTTTAGCTGCACCAACTCTACTTCGTCTACAGAACCAGGTGACATCTTCCAAGCTTGTTTAAGTTGGGAGCACCCCTCGGGCAGCATTATTCCCAGGCCACATGGGTCCGTCCCTGTGGCATGTATCCCTTTTGCTTATGTCTGTAGCTTACCTTCTTGGGGGTGCCCCTAGGGCTGCATCATCCCCAAGCCACTCAGGCCGGACCCGGTGGCATGTATCTTCCTGCATTTATCCAAGTTGACCTGCTCTCCATGCTTAACCTGCCAACTGCTATCATCTGCTCGATCATCGCCTCCCCCGGGGCCTCCACACAGGCACGGCGCCGGTGCATGGGTCCGTCCCTGTCACGTCGACAAACCTGAGCGGTCGAGCTCTGGCTCGCGGCACGCCCCACGCACGTCACCTCACCATGCCCTCAGTGCCTTCATCTCATCCAGAGCAACCAGCGGCACGCTGACAGCTGTAACGACAAACCGTGTTTCTTCTTGTGCCTGTTCACAGGATCCCGTGGGAAGGATAGCAGGCGGCACCGTGAGTCTCCTTTTCTCTCGTGTGATTTGCTTGCGCGTTAAAAGGGGGGCTCCTGAGCATCGCGACTCAGGAGCTCTTACAGGCTCTCCAGCCCTCACCCCCTGGCCTTGACCACGGCATCACGACCTGGCATACCAGCGGCACCTGACCTCGCTCGAGGGCCGGGACCCGAGGACGTAGAGCACTAAGGAGAGCATGAGGGGAGGGGAACTCGTATGGGCCGGTCTAGCTATGCCGCACAAGTAGGCGTGCAGCCCTGGCGCAACGTCAGGAGTCTCCACGAAATCAACAAGATAAGTCCCGCACTCGGATCGGCTAAATGTTTGGGCCTAATGGTCACTCACGCCTTGCCGCAACCCCGTTGTGGCCACGTCGACTCCCTTTCTCGCCTTACCATGGCTGCTTGAGCGCTAAGGGGGACCTCCTGAGCATCGCGCCTCAGGGGCTCTTACTGGACCTCGGGCCGCACACCTCCTGGCCTTGACCACGTCACGCGACCTGCCATTCCAGCGACGGCTGTAGCCTGCCTGGGGATCGGGACCTGTCAGCGTAGAGCAACAAGCTATCGCGAGGAAAGAAAGGAGGGACCGAGCCTTAACGGGACGTGCATTCACCAAATTCTCATAACAAGGAACATAGGCACAAAAGACATTACAGACCCTTACATGCCCCCACGGGGTGATTCATGATTCTTCGCAGGAAACAAAAGCTAATACTAAGGGGAATCCTATCTACACCCTTCCGTGGCGGACGCCATCATCAACAGTGAGCCACGGAGGGCCAGCGCCAACCCCATCCAGATCAGCTGCGGCGACGGCCGGACACCGCGGCTCTGCTCCGAGCGCGGCGAGAGCTCGGGGGCACGTAGCTGTCGTCGCTCGTCTCCGGAGTCTCGTAAAGCTCAGGAGAGCTGCTGGACTCCCAAGGCTCTTCTTCTTTGGAGTAGCCCATGAGCGCTGCGTCGATTTAAGCGCTCCTCTCCGGAGCAGCACTCCAGGCGGCGGCCCTCGGTGTCGAAGACCTTGAAGAAGAGCGTGGAAGCACCACCGTACTCGAAGTGGCTCGCGAGGGCGCCCCTCGCACGGCAGACCCGTGCGATCTCCCCCCAGCCACGGGTCATTAAGATCTTGCCGGTGGGAACCGCTTCGATCTCCGATCCGGTCGCTGGAGCACTACAGCCGGCGTGCTACAACCAGAGCTCGAGAGGCCCCCTCGGAGAAGAACCGCGGGAAGCGGATTCAGGAGCTTGGAGGCCACGGCACCAACTCGCGCAAGGAGTCCGCGGCATGGATCCCAGCGGCAGCGGCACGCGTTGCCGCGGCGCGGGTGGCGCTGCTCTTCCCTCCGTCCTCCCGAGCCCTCGGCTCGGGCGTACAAGGGTAGCGGGTACCCCGGAGGAGGCCGCTCGCACCAAGGCCTCGTCACCACCTGCATCGTCACATCATCACGGTGATGGATCGACCTCTTCTTCGGTGGAAGTGGCCTCGGATCATCGCGGGGAGCCTTTCCTTTCTCTTCGGCAGAAAACCTTCTGATAGGCACCATTGTTGTCAGCAGTGGAGCGAGGAGGAAGGAGCAAGCAAGCAAGAAAGGGATGGGCGACGGGGGCTCTGCTCCCCTCCCCATTTATAGCGGAAGAAGACCAACCGGCGTCTCCCACGATCGTAGGTAATGATGGTTTTCCTTGCATGTCGCAGGGACTTGTCAAGTCATGCAGTTGTCGAGGCAGCGTGGGGAAGCGGAGACGCCCACATCCAATCAACCGCCACGCGTGAACCGAGGCCGCAGGCTTTTGGGGCCCGCGGTGCTCCAAACTTGATCCTTGGCTTCGCCGCAAAGCCAAGCCCGAGTGCACCTTGGGACCGGGGGGCTCTTGTAAACCACAGGAATGGGGATCCCGGACTTGCACTGCGGCAGCCCATGGCGTGGCTAAGCCGGCCAGGTCGTCTGGCCCATCTTCATCAACAAGGCATCCAAGACCCTCGCGAGGGTCCAAGCCTCGCGAGGCGGACGACGCAAGACCTCCTCTGGAGTAGCCTAGCCAGGCAGGCTCACGAGGAGCGGAGATACCAAGGCGGGGCAAACCTCACGGGGCTCTCATGACGTGATCCATGACGAACGGTGCCAGGCGGGCGCCAGCGTGCGCAGCGTCCTTATTTCCTCTTTGGTGCTAAGGAGGCTAGCGCAGGCGAAGAGTACCGAGGCATCAGGCAAAGGTTGCTATATTGGTGCAACGAGACCAACACCAGGAGGACGGCGAGACAGAGGTCATCGTGGAGCCCAAGACGGCGTCACCACGAGCTTTTCGCAGCGAAGACCGCTTTGTCGGGATAGCTTGTACTAGCTGTCCCCCTTCAAATTTGCCCGCCGTTGTTGGCTCCTTTCCCGCTCGATATTTGGGAAGAGGACCAGGGCCTATATAAGTAGAGCTAGCCATCATAGTAGAGGCATCTGATCTGATCTGATCTGATCTAAGCTCGATCCAACCTGATCGAGAGCCTACTCACAAGAACACCTCAACCTCAGGAGGCTGTTCTTCCCTTGTACTTGTCGGCGTTCTGGGAACGGGGGTACCCAGACTTGCCAGCAGGTCGTACGGCCCATCTCCATCAGCACAAGCTTAAGACCCTCGCGAGGGGCCAAGCCTCGCGGGGCGGACCACACGAAGCTTCCTCAGACACAGCCTCGTCAGGCTGGCTCGCGAGGAGGCGGAGAGATCAAGGCGGGGTACCTCACGAGGTGCCCATGACGCAAGCCATGACGACCAAGGGCGCCCAGGCGCCAGCCAGCCCGCGATGTCCTCATTTCCTCTTTGGTGCAAAGGCGAGCGCAGCGAGAGCATCAAGCAAAGGCACCCGTTTGGTGCAACAAGACCAAGACTATGTCAGCGGCAGGAAGGAAGTCATCGTGGAGCCCAAGCCGGTGTCACCACTAGAGCCTTTGACGGAGGACCAACTTTAGTCGGGATAAGTGTACTAGATGTTCCCCTTCAAAATGGCCGATTGTTGGCGCCCTTCCTGCTCAATATTTGGGAAGAGGCCCAGGGCCTCCGCCTATAAATAGGACTAGCCACCCACAGGGTAGGAGGATCCGGAATCTGGAATAGAGCTAGAGATCAAGCAATCTAGAGAGAGAGAGAGTGATTGAACTCCCCCTAGCAGTTCATTGCACCGGCCAAGAACAGACCCTCGCAAGGTTGTTCTTCCTTGTATTGTTCTTCATCAGCCCCTGAGGCAATCCACCACACCACACACTGGAGTAGGGTGTTACACCACAATGGTGGCCCGAACCAGTATAAACCTTGTGTCTCTTGTGTTGTCCCTTTGGTAGTTTAGATCCTAGCAAGGCGACGAGGTGCAGGTAGGTAGGGGGCGAGATCTCTGTGCGCACCCTAGAGTTTGAACCTAGAGGGTCTGCCAGAACCCGAAATCCGACATTTGGCGCGCTAGGTAGGGGTGCGCCGGAATCCCGTCGCATCGTCATCATCATGTCCGACGACCAAAGCGGCAACCACGATCCTAGGCGGCTGGCCTCCCATCAGAACCGCTCGCCCCGGGCGACCCCATGCCCCAGGCAGCTCGTGGTCCGCAGGGCGCTACGGGCCGCGGGCGACGAGGTCAGGCAACGACAGCTCTCACACCGCGGCAGGCGCGGTCGGCGGCGAGGGCCTCCAACCACGCTGCTGCAGCCACGGCCGTACACCCGTCGAGGCAGGCGAATCAAGGGCAGCGCTCCTGATGGCCGAGAGCTACTGCAATGCAGGCTCTTTGGAGGCGGTCACGACGTCTTCTTTGGAATGGGTGGCAGAGCTCACAGGCTTGGCCGCATCGAGGCTCACCCCTTCGCACCCAACTCCCACCTCAGGTCCAGGGTGGCCCACGCGAGGCTCCACGCCGCGCCAGCGCAGCTCCAAGCGGACTCCAAGGCCACTAACGCCAGCCCAAAGCCACAAGATCGGCCACTAGCTACCGCCTCCACCCCCGGCCACCGAAGAAGGACTCGCCACGACCCACGGCCCCAGTGGGCCACCGTGCTACCACCCCCAGGTGGGCGTCTCAAGCAGGACTGCGTGGCACATGGGGCACTACGGTGCAGCATTTGGGATGGCGGCCCCGGAAGAGTACGTGCCCCGCATGATGGATCAAGGGCACGCGCAGGAGGACGAACATGGCTCGCTCCTCGGCCCAAGCTGGGGGGACGAGGCACCAGAAGCTGAGCTCTTCCAGGAGCCCCGGGAAAGCCCCGTCGGCCGCGCTGGAAGCAACGATTATCGGGTACCGCTAATTCCTCAGGAGCAGGCATACGCTAACCATGGATCGCAAGAGGTACAGGTCGCCGCGGCGGACGGCTGCCCCACTCCCGCAGTTTCCTACCCCTCAAGAGGAGGGCGCCGGGGGCTACAGGAGAGGGGCCGAGATCCGGCATCACCACCACGGTGTCCGGAGCAAGGCGTCCTCAGGTGCCTCAGGGCCTACCCCTGGCAGAGGACCCGTGGTCGTCGGGGGAACCGCTGGCAACCGCTCTACCCCCATCGGCGGCGTCCTTGGTTTCCGGTCGTCGTCGGTGGCACTAGAGTGTGGCCCAAGGCGGGGCCCTCGTCTGGCGATATGAAGCAAGGCCGGTACCTGTGAAGAAGGCCCGGCTCGTGAAGCTTCGCCGCCCCATGACACTCTCACGTAATAATGAGTGGGGCTGTACACGCCCGGAGTCTCGAGGCGCCCGGCCTTAGGCCCTGGGGCTCCCTCCCACGCCCAGTGGCAGCACTTAGCTTCGTGCTGGTGAGAAGACGTCCAAGACAAGACTAGGTGCCGGACACGGCTTTTTTCTGCTTTTCTTGCTTTTTCCTTGGCTGTTGCTTTTTCCCCCTTTTTGGACTTAAGTTGGATTCGAGCTTGCGATTTGCGTGTGTTCGGGGAAGGGGTGTTTAGTCTCGTTCGAGCAATCTCTTGCGTTCTGGTTACCACTCTGCCTCAGCTGCCTCCCCTCGTGAGCCCCTCGCGAGCCGGGCCAGGCCTAGCATGCGCACAGACCGGACCACCATCACCGCACCCTCTCAGGAGGTTCTCGTCACAGTTTAATGGGCTTGTTCAGGGAGCACACGGAACGCCACAGCCCTCCACAGGCTATCTCGGGGCCCACGCGGGTCAAAGGTAAACACGTCAGCCAGCTCGTTGCAAGGTCAGCCACTTGGCATAGGCGTACGGGTGATATCGCGCCTACTAATACGCTAACTGCAAGTTTTTACACGAGGGGCTCCCCCTCCCAAATGCTCTTACAACCCTCAGGGCCAAGCCCGAACTCTACTTGCGCAGGATAAAAATCAGGGGCATCACACAGTCAATCGGATAAATCCCCTAATGCGTCCTCGAGATCACCTCCTGAATCGCCGCTGGCGTCACTGGCCTCGCCATCGCCCTCCGCGTCGCCATCAGCGGCGCCTGGGCCGTTCACCACGCCGCCTTCATCCGGTGACCCGCAGCTGCGCCCTCGTTGTCGGGCGAAGGCCCGCACGAGGGCATCCACGTTGTCTTCCACCCGGTCGCCAGTCATCTCGGACGGCACTGGGTCAGAAGCGATGGCGGCATCAAAATCGAAGTTGGGATCCATGTCCGAAGATGGTGAAGACGCGAGAAAAGGCACGCCCGAGCAGGCGCGACACCTCTCCTCCACCAACCTGTTGGCTCGCCGACCGCACCTCCAGCTGCGTCACCACATCGATGAAGAAGCGAAGGTTGCCGGCATAGTTGATCGCGTGAGGCTGGCCAACGCCTCGCCAGATGTTACCCAAGGCCGTGTTAGCTCTTTCCGGGCGTGCGGAGAATAGGAGCCATGCTTTCGTGCTCCGGATCTGGCCGGGCGCCTCTGCGTCCACGTTCCACCGCCGCGGCTTCAGCCGTCCACGCCGCTTAACGCAGAAGAAAGCGCCTCGGCGCGGGAAATCAGCTCCTCCAGCGCCCACAGCTGGCGGCCGGAAGCGTCGGCCCGCCGCGTCACTTCATCCAGCTTGTTCCTAAGGGTGGCGGTCCTTCCTTCAGCCTCGACCCTGATGAAGCCCAGCCTCTCCTCGAACTCGCGCTCAAGGTTCAGGCGGGCCGTCGCCACCCGGCGTTCAACCTCTTCCAGGACTCGGGCCTCCCGCGCAGCGACGTCATCCTCCGCCTGCGTCACCAAGCGCTCCCTCGTCTCCAGACGCTCAAGATCGCGGGTGCGCTAGGCAGCTTCCAACGTCAGTGCCTCCTCGCGTCTCCGGAGCTCAGCCTGGTCCACCGAAGCCCCCTTCATCGATGCAAGGGCCATCTCGCGCAGCTCCACCTGCTGCTCGAGGAATTACTCGGGCACAGAGCTCTCGCGCCCGCTCCTCCGCCGCCTCACGCCGCCGGTCAGCCTCCCGGGCCTCCTCGACGGCCCGGGAACGGGCCTCCCATAAGGCCGCCAGTGACGCCTCGGCCTTCTCATTTTCGAGGTCGCGCTGG
This sequence comes from Aegilops bicornis, assembly GCA_021605145.1. Taxonomy (NCBI): domain Eukaryota; kingdom Viridiplantae; phylum Streptophyta; class Magnoliopsida; order Poales; family Poaceae; genus Aegilops; species Aegilops bicornis. The sequence continues at coordinate 338,176,383 of CM038672.1, read as the reverse complement.
TGGCGTTCAAGGGCAACGGCCACCTTCAGCTTGCACCCCTCTTCAGCTAGGCGCAGGCCCTCAGCTTCAATGCGTGCGTCTTCGTCAGCAAGCTCTACGCCAAGCTGGTTCACAGCTTCAGCCGCCCTCTGGAGAAACCCTTGGCGAAAGGCACGGCACTCCCGGGCGCGCCCGACCACGTCTTCTGCGTCATCATCCGCCCCAAGTAAGCGCGGGGGGCCATGAATCAGCACTCCCCCTCTGGGCAGGGGGCTGGCGCCCTCATGATTGCCGGGCACGCCCCGCCAGAAGCCCGGCCTAGGGCTGGCTCGTCCCTGAACGAAGTACGAAGGGCCGACCTCAGCCAATCGCTATCCACGACCAGACGAGGAGCCCAAGGCAGGCTGGCTATGCCTCGAGAAGGCTCGCGAAGGAGGGTCGCGAGGTGCGCAGAGCCGCGATGCGCCATAGGATGGCTCACCTCTCCGGCCGGCCTCACCACAAGGGCTCCGCTTGAGCTCGGAGCACTCGAAGACGGTGGAGAGGGCGAAGCCTGGGGGGATGGCTCCTCAGCCATCTCCATGAGCTCGGCAGGAAGGGCCCTGCAGAGCAAGGATCAGCCAAAGCAACGGGAAGATAAGGAACTAGGAAAGGGGGAGGCTTACTCATCAATGGCGAAATACTTCCTACGCTTCAGCAGGCGGCAAGGGTAATTGTCACCCAAGGCCTCCCTTCTCTTGGGAGAACCTCGAAGTCCACGCAGGCGCCCAGAGTTCAGACAGGGTCAGCCTGCAGCGAGGAAGAAGCATCAAGGAGACCAGAGTCAGGGGCGTCGTCCTGACGCACGCCGCCGGTCGCCTCACCAAGAAGGGTAGCTGAGGCTTCAGCGGCCTCGGCCACGGGAGCCGCGGGTCATGCTCGACGCCAGAAAGCAGCGGTCACGGGCCACGGGAGCTGCCACCTCGGGAGTGCCGCTGGCGTCGTCATCCCGGCGGAGGCCTCCTCAGCCTCCGGTGGCCCATGCCTCCTGCTCCACCACTCGAGGAAGGACCGCCCGTGGGGCGACTAGAAGGGCGATCACCACTGGGTTCTCGCGAGGCCCCATGAGGCCTGCAGGGCGCAGCCACCATTCGTCGAAGCTGGGCATGTGCTTCACAAAGTCACCCCTGCTCGAGCAAAAGTACAGCAAAGCACCCCCTTGCCGGATGCTGCCGGGGGAAGGGTCCCCAGTCAGGACCATGAGCACCTTCCTCAGCGCATCAGGCGTCAGGTCCTCCTCCTGGAGCCTCGTGCGATCCTCACGCCCGCCGAAGGCCCACATCCGGCGGGAGTGACGCTGGAGAGGGGCAATGCGGCATAGGAGGAACTCATTCACCACCTTGGGCACCGTCATGCCGAGCGCCCTCAAATGCACGCGAGCGATGCAGACGAAGGCAGGCCGGGGCTCGTGGCGTCTCTGGCCCCAACTGAATTGGGGACAGCGGGCGATGTTGGCTCCGAAAGATGGGGGCTGGGCACCCTGACATCCAGGTACAGCCACCGCTCGCGGAACCCAGATGCGGGCGGAGGAGGGCTGAAATCAATCCCTGAAACCGCCGTTTCTGGTGCGGCAATGAAGCTCACGCACCCCAAGCATTGGGTGGGTTCGACGAGGCGCAAAGAGAAGAAGTGACGCAGCAAGGCAACTGAATGAGGGATGCCCATCATTTCCTCACAGACAAAGGCGAAAACGGCAAGAAGAGTAATGGATTCAGGACCCAAATGCATCATATGGATCTGGTAATGGGAAAGCACAGCATTGAAGAAATTGGAAAAGGGGGGAACCAGTCCCGCCCACAGGGCGTCGGCGAAGTACCGGACCTCGGTGACTATTCTATCAATAGAGAAGCGAGACGCGGGCCAGGCCGCCGTCCTCCCGCACTCGTTGAAGATAGTGGCAAGAGCAGAGCTGACCTTGTCCAAGCCTTCTCGGTTGAGTATGATCGAGCGATCAACAGCAAGAGCCGTTAGCAACGGCGAGCGAGGCTGAGGCACAGGTTTCTTCCCTTTCCCCTTCTTCGTCGGAGCCATGGCGACGGAAAGGGGGAGGATCGAGATTGGATTGGAAGCGAAGACTGGAGCTCGAGAGGAGGAAGAGCAGGGGACGGTCGAGCAGCGAAAAGAGGGACGACTGTGTGCAACCACGGGTCCGCCTAGCTGGGCGCAAAATAAGGAGGCGTGGGGGAACAGGGACGCCCACGTCAATCAACCGCCACGCTGGCGCCCAAGGTCGCAGCTGTTAGGGCCAGTGCTTCACACTTGCCCCTTCGCTTCTCTGCTAAGCCAAGTCCAGGCGCGCCTTGGGCCCGGGGGCTACTGTCGGCGTTCTGGGAACGGGGGTACCCAGACTTGCCTACCTGTGGCCTGTGGCGTGGCTCAAGGGGTGGCCCAGCACGACCAATCTCCATCAGCACAAGCTCAAGATCCTCGCGAGGGGCCAAGCCTCGCGGGGCGGACCACAGGAAGCTTCCTCAGGCACAGCCTCGTCAGGATGGCTCATGAGGAGGCGGAGAGATCAAGGCGGGGTACCTCACGAGGTGCCCATGACGCAAGCCATGACGACCAAGGGCGCCCGAGTGAGCGCCAGCCAGCCTTGATGTCCTCATTTCCTCTTTGGTGCAAAGGGGGCGGCCTTGACGAGAGCATCAAGCAAAGGCACCCGTTTGGTGCAACAAGACCAAGACCGTCATAGCGGCAGGAAGGAAGTCATCGTGGAGCCCAAGTCGGCGTCACCACCAGAGCCTTTGTGACAGCGAGGACCAACTTTAGTCGAGGATAAGTGTACTAGATGTTCCCCTTCAAAATGGCCGATTGTTGGCGCCCTTCCCGCTCAATATTTGGGAAGAGGCCCAGGGCCTCCGCCTATAAATAGGACTAGCCACCCACAGGGTAGGAGGATCCGGAATCTGGAACAGAGCTAGAGATCAAGCAATCTAGAGAGAGAGAGAGCGACTGAACTCCCCCTAGCAGTTCATCGCACCGGCCAAGAACAGACCCTCGCGAGGCTGTTCTTCCTTGTATTGTTCTTCATCAGCCCCTAAGGCAATCCACCACACCACACACTGGAGTAGGGTGTTACACCACAATGGTGCCCCGGACCAGTATAAACCTTGTGTCTCTTGTGTTGTCCCTTTGGTAGTTTAGATCCTAGCGAGGCGACGAGGTGCAGGTAGGTTGGGGGCGAGATCTCCGTGCGCACCCCAGAGTTCGAACCTAGAGGGTCTGCTGGAACCCGAAATCCGACAGTACTGTTCATCATCAGCCCAAGAGGCAATCCACCACCACCACACTGGAGTAGGGTATTACACCACAACGGTGGCCTGAACCAGTGTAAACCTCGTGTCCCTCTGTGTTGCGAGTTTGTCGAGTTCGTCCGCGAGATCTTAGCGAGCTAGAGCGTAGATCGGTATGAGGGAAAGACTTCACGAGCACCCCGGTGTTCGAACCTTAAGGGGTCCTGTTCATCGGCAGGGGTGTGGCGTACCGCAAAACGGGACTCCACGGGATACTGTTCATCTCCACCATCGACCTCCTCTAGCCTCCACGGGCTATTGTTCATCCACTGTTGACCTCCTCCAGCCTCCACCGGTGACTGTTCATCCACGGGCTCCTGTTCATCCAGCCTCCACCGCTCCTCCACTGGCTATTGTTCAACCATCCCTCTCCACAGGGTCCTGTTCAACCACCCCTCCATGGGTGTCGGTGTCAAAACCGGCGGATCTTGGTAGGGGGTCCCGAACTGTGCGTCTAAGGCAGATGGTAACAGGAGGCGGGGGACACAATGTTTACCCAGGTTCGGGCCCTCTCTATGGAGGTAATACCCTACTTCCTGCTTGATTGATCTTGATGATATGAGCATTACAAGAGTTGATCTACCACGAGATCGTAGAGGCTAAACCCTAGAAGCTAGCCTACGATTATGATTGTTGTTATATCTATCGACTAGCTTGGCCTCGGTTTATATAATGCACCAGAGGCCTAGGATAACAAGAGTCCTAGCCGAATACGCCGGTGGGGAGGAGTCCTTGTCTTGATCACCAAGTCTTGTGGAATCTTCCTTGTATCTGGCGGCCGTCCGAATCGCCCATGAGTATCTGACCATGGGGTCCTCGGCCCAATCCAACAGATTGGGATATGACATGGTGAGTACCCCCTAGTCCAGGACACCGTCAGTAGCCCCCTAAACCGGTCTTCAAGTTAGGGCAGCTCCTCGATTCTTCCGAACTGTTCTTCATCTTCGGTCGTCGATCTTGAAAACTGGTTCAACAAATTTTCCCATCATCTGTCTTGAGGATTGCCGAGCTAAATCTGACGAGTTTATATGTCGGGTATCCAAGGAGCCCTTTAAGTCTTCAGCCTTTATCAATGCCTTGTTATTTTTATGCCACGGCTCGGGTTTGAAGTTGTTCCCGTGCGGCGGTGTCCTCTTGCATACGAGCCCCAACGCCGGACTGCATTCGAGGTATCCTTTGCAACCAAGCACCAACGCCGGACTGTGTCCAAGCTCCAACGCCGGACTATATCCGAGCTCCAATGTCGGACTATATCCGAGGTATCATAGATCACCTTGGTTCAAAAGAGTTGAAGGAGTTTAGCCGAGCTTAATGCCGGAAATGCCCTCTATGGAGCCAGCCACTGGCGCCCGAGCTTCATGCCGGACTGCTTCCGAGGTGGTGCACCACCCGACAGCAGGCTGATTTTTTGTGAACATCTTTGATTGGTGCAATTTATTCTTTGCCGAGATACATATCCCGTATATGTATATCCAATAGACCTCAAGGTTTGTGTCGATCTAAAACCCGAGATGCACCTGAAGGAAAACATAAAACTGTTGATCCTAGTAGCCCCTGAGACTCGGGTCAATTTTCGAAATCAGCCTGAGGATCAACTCCTAGCTCGACAGCATACATAGGAATAGAACCGCAGTGTAATATATTAGAAATAATAATGATCAGCGGACAGGGCCCCTGAGAGAGGGTCGTGAGAAGTCACTGATATATTAGCTTGATGCCAGATAGGTCCAGATGGTACTTGAAGACACGCTTTCCCGTACTTCGATCAAGCCGAACACTGAGCCCTTTGAATTTTCTACATTGAATAGGCAATGCAGTATCCCCCGAGACACCGGTCGAGTGGCAACACCAGATTAGGGGATCGATGTGCCCCTTTAATATTTGTAAATAATGAGCGCAAAGCGGAGTAGCCCCCGAGCCTTAAAGTGGGCACGGGTGGCCGAATTAAGGATCGATATCCAGAGTAAAATCACAGATTATGTGTAATGATTCTATGTATCCAAGTACTTTACATCTTTATTTTGACTCCATTGCGACCGTTTATCAGTTGAAAGTGGCCCATCGTCGGCTTCTACCCCTTTGTAGATACTACGCAGGGTGTTTCCGCAATAACAAGAGAACCCTTAGTCTACGTCTCGGCGCCCGAAGGCGGTTGTGTTAGCGGAAACGAGGCAATCAAATATGCGGGCTTTATAACTTTCGCTTAGTCATAGGAGCTTTAAACTAGGGAAGCTAGCTATGAGCCCACGGTTAGTGTTCGGCGACATCCGATGTCAAGCCGTAAACTCTTCGGCAAATGTTATGAATGGCCCATCGTTTAACATAGTCATCGGATCGCTGACCAGTTTACACTTATTGTGACAGTCAGTTTTTGGCTTTCTCCACTGAGGTGCTTAACCATGCGAGCTGGAAGCACAATCGCAGTGGTTCTCCCTTTGCACACCTAGCCGAACAAAGCGGAACGTAGGAGGCAAGCACAGGAGCCGGGCAACCCAACTATTGACCAAAGACACAATTCGAAACCAATGCATATTTAGTAGTGTCCGAGAATGTTTTTGCCAAATCTCTAAAGGTGTCTGGCGTTGCACTGCGAGACTTATGCTGGAAACACACAAATAGTTTAAAAGTGTCATAGGCTTTGGAAAAACAAAAAAACCTTTAGTAAAAACTGGACGTCCGAACTACAACAAGTGTTCGGTGCCAAATCAAAAATTGGTCTTAGTAAAAAAAGGTGCTTCTGTCGTACTTTAACATGACACATCCTATCTCAAGATTTCAAGCGGGTCAGCCTACGGCTTCAACCTCCTATCCCGAAGGCGGAGTACTTCTCGTTAGGCCAGATTAGTAAACTGATCTCTAGCGGTTTTGTGAGAGAAATTAGGCTCCCCGGCTAGTGACCACACACTCGTGTCAAAAAAGGGAGTGGTAAATAATAATAAAACTTTGCAACGACTAAGAAGAAGAACACTTATTATAAAACGACTCATATAAATTTAAGAGCCCCCAAGTGACTTGGGTAAAAGAATTTTATGTATAATGATTGTATGTACCGAAGTGCTAATATCATATCTTTGTTCACCCGAACTTTAAACGCGTCTTAACTGACCGTCGGCTTCTCCCTCTTCGGTCAAGGACCGAAATATGTTATGTACTCCACCTATCGAAAATATCGACGGTGTATCCGATAACCAGGCAATCAGGCCATAAGGCTGTAACAGACAAAGCGTGCTCACGGAACTTATGCTATATTATCGTGAAGTGTAAGAAGCATCTTCAAAGAAAATAGTACCCCACCGATACCTTTCTTGATTTGCTCATTGTTACTATGAGACTTGTGCAATAGATGTTTTGTACTCATGAGTTCCGTTGTGTGCCGACCATAATTGAAAACAATAAGAGCGCTAGCTTTCGGCTTCACCCAGTCTGAGGTCCGAGCTCGGATGACCCGATCGAGACAATCACAGAGGTGCTCCCTTTATTCCCTAGCCGAACAATCGGGAACGTAGGGGTAAACACAGGAGCGAGGCAACCCAGCTTGCAAATCGCTTAAGTCAATATGGTGCATATTGTGGCGTAATACACGAACAAGGAACGAAGCCGTACAAGTATAATCATAATCATATGCAAGAGGAAAGGCTTCATGAAGGAAGCCCCCAAGTGAACTGGGTATTTGAATTTGTGTGTCACAAACAAGGTTATGACAAGGAATTTTTTCACAAATAACTTTTTGCCAAAAAAGTATAATGCTTGGTCGAACCGAACACAAGTTAAAAATTTAAAACTTTGAGCACGAAAGCGACTTAGCTGGTTAATGTGTTCGGCATTGATGACGCGGTCCGAGCTTGATCGGGACAAGGTTCCATCCCCTAAGCCGGTCCCGAGGTGGCGGAGCGAAGAGCTCGGCACTCCGAAGTGGTGTCATTGCACGACCAATGCAGGCCGGCAGAGTGACGCCAAAGTCCCCGGCGTGGGTTAATGAGGTGTTGACAAATCCCCCCGTCCAGCCGAGGTGACGTGGTATGTCAGTACGCCGAGTTGACGATACTGCCCGACCCGGATCATTTTCCTGTGCACAAAAAATAGTGCAAACCAGAGATAATAGTAATAATAATAATTAAAAAAATTGTTGCATAATATATAATTTATGCAAAGTGAGTAATAAAAAAAACATGGCCTGCGCGCCGAACACTCGATGAGGTAGAGCTTTCTCGGCGATGCCGAAGTCCCCGAGGCAACCGAACACATCGGTATGGCAACACGACCAACAAGGTGATCACGCGACTGTTCATTCATGGGCTCCTGTTCATCCAGCCTCCACCGCTCCTCCACCGGCTATTGTTCAACCATCCCTCTCCACAGGGTCATGTTCAACCACCCCTCCATGGGTGTCGGTGTCAAAACCGGCGGATCTTGGGTAGGGGGTCCCGAACTGTGCGTCTAAGGCAGATGGTAACAGGAGGCGGGGGACACAATGTTTACCCAGGTTCGGACCCTCTCTATGGAGGTAATACCCTACTTCCTGCTTGATTGATCTTGATGATATGAGCATTACAAGAGTTGATCTACGACGAGATCGTATAGGCTAAACCCTAGAAGCTAGCCTACGATTATGATTGTTGTTATATCTATCGACTGGCTTGGCCTCGGTTTATATAATGCACCAGAGGCCTAGGATAACAAGAGTCCTAGCCGAATATGCCGGTGAGGAGGAGTCCTTGTCTTGATCACCAAGTCTTGTGGAATCTTCCTTGTATGCGGCAGCCGTCTGAACTGGCCCATGAGTATACGACCATGGGGGTCCTCGGCCCAATCCAACAGATCGGGAGATGACATGGTGAGTACCCCCTAGTCCAGGACACCGTTAGTAGCCCCCTAAACCGGTCTTCAAGTTAGGGGAGCTCCTCGATTCTTCCGAACTGTTCTTATTCTTCGGTCGTCGGTCTTGAAAACTGGTTCAACAAATTTTCCCATCATCTGTCTTGAGGATTGCCAAGCTAAATCTGACGAGTTTATATGTCGGGTATCCGAGGAGCCCTTTAAGTCTTCAGCCTTTATCAATGCCTTGTTATTTTTATGCCATGGCTCGGGTTTGAAGTTGTTCCCGTGCGGCGGTGTCCTCTTGCATCCGAGCCCCAACGCCGAACTGCATTCGAGGTATCCTTTGCAACCAAGCACCAACGCCGGACTGTGTCCAAGCTCCAACGCCGGACTATATCCGAGCTCCAATGTCGGACTATATCCGAGGTATCATAGATCACCTTGGTTCAAAAGAGTTGAAGGAGTTTAGCCGAGCTTAATGCCGGAAATGCCCTCTATGGAGCCAGCCCTTTGGCGCCCGAAGCTTCATGCCGACTGGTTCCGAGGTGGTGTACCACCCGACAGCAGGCTGATTTTTTGTGAACATCTTTGATTGGTGCAATTTATTCTTTGCCGAGATATATATCCGGTATATGTATATCCAGTAGCCCTCAAGGTGTGTGTCGGTCTAAAACCCGAGATGCACCTGAAGGAAAACATAAAACTGCTGATCCTAGTAGCCCCTGAGACTCAGGTCAATTTTCGAAATCGGCATGAGGATCAACTCCTAGCTCGACAGCATACATAGGAATAGAACCACAGTGTAATATATTAGAAATAATAATGATCAGCGGACAGGGCCCCTGAGAGAGGGTCGTGAGAAGTCGCTGTGATATATTAGCTTGATGCCAGATAGGTCCAGATGGTACTTGAAGACACGCTTTCCCATACTTCGATCAAGCCGAACACTGAGCCCTTTGAATTTTCTACATTGAATAGGCAATGCAGTATCCCCCGAGACACTGGTCGAGTGGAAACACCAGATCAGGGGATCGATGTGCCCCTTTAATATTTGTAAATAATGAGCGCAAAGCCGAGTAGCCCCCGAGCCTTAAAGTGGGCACGGGTGGCCGAATTAAGGATCGATATCCAGAGTAAAATCACAGATTATGTGTAATAATTCTATGTATCCAAGTACTTTACATCATTATTTTGACTCCATTGCGACCGTTTATCGGTTGAAAGTGGCCCATCGTCGGCTTCTACCCCTTTGTAAATACTATGCAGGGTGTTTCCGCAATAACAAGAGAACCCTTAGCCTACGTCTCGGTGCCCGAAGGCGGTTGTGTTAGCGGAAACAAGGCAATCAGATATGCGGGCTTTATAACTTTCGCTTAGTCATAGGAGCTTTAAACTGGGGAAGCTAGCTATGAGCCCCCGGTTAGTGTTCGGCGACATCCGAGGTCAAGCCGTAAACTCTTCGACAAATGTTATGAATGGCCCATCATTTAACATAGTCATCGGATCGCTGACCAGTTTACACTTATTGTGACAGTCAGTTTTTGGCTTTCTCCACTGAGGTGCTTAACCATGCGAGCTGGAAGCACAATCGCAGTGGTTCTCCCTTTGCACACCTAGCCGAACAAAGCGGAACGTAGGAGGCAAGCACAGGATCCGGGCAACCCAACTATTGACCAAAGACACAATTAGAAACCAATGCATATTTAGTAGTGTCCGAGAATGTTTTTGCCAAATCTCTAAAGGTGTCTGGCGTTGCACTGTGAGACTTATGCTGGAAACACACAAATAGTTTAAAAGTGCCATAGGCTTTGGAAAACCAAAAAAACCTTCAGTAAAAAATGGACGTCCGAACTACAACAAGTGTTTGGTGCCAAATCAAAAATTGGTCTTAGTAAAAAAAAGGTGCTTCTGTCGTACTTTAACATGACACATCCTATCTCAAGACTTCAAGCGGGTCAGCCTACGGCTTCAACCTCCTATCCCGAAGGAGGAGTACTTCTCGTTAGGCCAGATTAGTAAACTGATCTCTAGCGGTTTTGTGAGAGAAATTAGGCTCCCCGGCTAGTGACCACACACTCGTGTCAAAAAAGGGAGTGGTAAATAATAATAAAACTTTGCAACGACTAAGAAGAAGAACACTTATTATAAAATGGCTCATATAAATTTAAGAGCCCCCAAGTGACTTGGGTAAAAGAATTTTATGTATAATGATTGTATGTACCGAAGTACTAATATCATATCTTTGTTCACCCGAACTTTAAACGCGTCTTAACTGACCGTCGGCTTCTCCCTCTTCGGTCAAGGACCGAAATGTGTTATGTACTCCACCTATCGAAAACATCGATGGTGTATCCGATAACCAGGCAATCAGGCCATAAGGCTGTAACAGACAAAGCGTGCTCACGGAACTTATGCTATATTACTGACGAAGTGTAAGAAGCATCTTCAAAGAAAATAGTACCCCCACCGATACCTTTCTTCGGTTGCTCATTGTTACTATGAGACTTGTGCAATAGATGTTTTGTACTCATGAGTTCCGTTGTGTGCCGACCATAATTGAAAACAATAAGAGCGCTAGCTTTCGGCTTCACCCAGTCTGAGGTCCGAGCTCGGATGACCCGATCGAGACAATCACAGAGGTGCTCCCTTTACTCCCTAGCCGAACAATCGGGAACGTAGGGGTAAACACAGGAGCGAGGCAACCCAGCTTGCAAATCGCTTAAGTCAATATGGTGCATATTGTGGCGTAATACACGAACAAGGAACGAAGCCGTACAAGTATAATCATAATCATATGCAAGAGGAAAGGCTTCATGAAGGAAGCCCCCAAGTGAACTAGGTATTTGAATTTGTGTGTCACAAACAAGGTTATGACAAGGAATTTTTTCACAAATAACTTTTGCCAAAAAGTATAATGCTTGGTCGAACCGAACACAAGTTAAAAATTTAAAACTTTGAGCACGAAAGCGACTTAGCTGGTTAATGTGTTCGGCATTGATGACGCGGTCCGAGCTTGATGCGGGACAAGGTTCCATCCCCTAAGCCGGTCCCGAGGTGGCGGAGCGAAGAGCTTGGCACTCCGAAGTGGTGTCATTGCACGACCAATGCAGGCCGGCAGAGTGACGCCAAAGTCCCCGGCGTGGGTTAATGAGGTGTTGACAAAGCCCCCCATCCAGCCGAGGTGACGTGGTATGTCAGTACGCCGAGTTGACGATACTGCCCGACCCGGGTCATTTTCCTGTGCACAAAAAATAGTGCAAACCAGAGATAATAGTAATAATAATAATTAAAAAAAATTGTTGCATAATATATAATTTATGCAAAGTGAGTAATAAAAGAAAACATGGCCTGCGCGCCGAACACTCGATGAGGTAGAGTTTTCTCGGCGATGCCGAAGTCCCCGAGGCAACCGAACACATCGGTACGGCAACACGACCAACAAGGTGATCACGCGAGCCGATTTACGCCGATTGGGACGACGGTGCCGGCTTGCCGCAGAGACCAAGTGACACAGTCGAAGTCCATTACTTCACAGGTCGGTCCGAGTTCCGGATGCGGCGTTCGCAGGACTATGTACCGAAGCTGACCGAACCACCATGCAACCGTCATTAGTGCGGCCACCATTCGATAGACCTGTGTACAGATGATGGAACAAACCAGAGTAATAATTTCTTGGGAAAAATAAACCTAAACAAGAAAAAATTACTAGGATTAATAGCACCTGGTTTATTTGTTGTAGCAATCCGAAGAAAGGTGACTCCCAAAATTGGGAATCGATCCGCACACCCATTGCCTGACGGGCGATAAAGCGACGACATGGCGATGCTGGCAAGGGTCAGCTTGCCGAGGCAAAGCCCTCGGTCCAGCCAACTGACGAGGCGGGTCGGCTAGTGACGCCGAAGCCTCCAGAGTAGGTTGATGAAGAGGTGGCGGAGCCCCCGGTCCAGCTGAGATGTCGAAGCCTCGATGTCAGCCGATGAGTCGAAGTAGGCCGACGTGATGGACATCGGCTTGAAAAAGCAACAGTGTGGCCCTGCCGATGTCCGTCCTGACGTGGTCAATGCCAGCTTGATGAAGTGACCGTGCGGCGATGGCGGTGTGCCCGCTCCGTGTAATCCGTGGGGCGGGGATGTTGGTGATGATTTATCCTTCGTGATGCCGAACTCTTGTTTGGCTTGCCGAGATGATGATCCATAGAAGTTGAGCTCGGCTCAATAAAGTGACAACGTGTCTAGCGCAGGTCGGCAGCCGTAGAGCAACGTTGTCGGGCTGGTTTGACACCAGCACGATGGTGAAGATCATATTGGAAAAGACTTCAAAATTAGCGGGATGTGTTTGGGAACAAAACACAATACCCCATACAAAACTTCCTTCAAAAAGGATGTCCGAAATCCCGTTCTTAAAAAGATGAATTCGGGTCGGATTCGTCCTCACGCAGAAAACATATCCAAAAAGTGATGCACTAATCGGAAGGTTCCCGGAGTTTGGATGGTAGGATCGACCTAGAATTTTGAGGGGTGGTAGATATAGGAATTCCGCAGCCGATCAACGGTTGGATCTTCCGAAGGACGTCCGAGCTAGAAGCTGGACACCACGCCCTAAACTCGTCCAGATTCTCGTCCAGTTTTGACAGGGCTCCGGTATATCGCAGATTGCCAGAGATTTCTCCATCGGAACTCGATGAAATTTTCCGGGGTTGTTGTAGACTCATTTCTGCACTATTCCACGGAAGCAATCAATAAAACGACACTTGAGGAGGTGATGGCGGCGGATACAAGTTCGCTGTCCAGAAAAACAGCACGGTCGCCCGAGGGCAATGTTGACGTTGAGCCCCCGGGCTCCCTGGATGATTCCTCCATGATCTTGATAGAGATCGGAGTTGATGTTGATGAAGGCCCTCATCCGAACATGACGATCAGAGGTAGGGCGCAGTCCTCGGTCCAGCCAAGGTGACCATGCGAGCCGGTGACGAAGAAGCCGACGTCGCAGTTGATCTGCAGTCGAGCGATTGATCCTTTTGCCGATCACACAGCGGAACTCTTAAAGAAAGCACCAATGTCGGTGTCAAAACCGGCGGATCTCGGGTAGGAGGTCCCGAACTATGCGTCTAAGGCAGATGGTAATAGGAGGGAGGGGACACAATGTTACCCAAGTTCGGGCCCTCTCTATGGAGGTAATACCCTACTTCCTGCTTGATTGATCTTGATGATATGAGTATTACAAGAGTTGATCTACCACGAGATCGTAGAGGCTAAACCCTAGAAACTAGCCTATGAATATGATTGTTGTTATATCTATCGACTAGCCTGGCCTCGGTTTATATAATGCACCAGAGGCCTAGGATAACAAGAGTCCTAGCCGAATACGCCGGTGGGGAGGAGTCCTTGTCTTGATCACCAAGTCTTGTGGAGTCTTCCTTGTATGCGGCAGCTGTCCGAACTGGCCCATGAGTATACGGCCATGGGGGTCCTCGGCCCAATCCAACAGATCGGGAGATGACGTGGTGAGTATCCCCTAGTCCAGGACACCATCAACGGGCTACTGTTCATCCATCCCTCCACCAGCTACTATTCAACCAGCCCTCCACGGGGTCCTGTTCATCCAGCCCTCCACGGGGTCCTATTCATCCACCCCCAACTGGCGTGATCGGGGTCCTGTTCATCCAGCGGTAATGGCCTCTACTACCACGGGGTCCTGTTCATCCAACCCCCCACCAGGAACTGTTCATCCAACCCCCCCCCCCCAACCACACTCACGATTCATCAAGGGAAGGAGGCAGCAGGTTCGATCGGCTTCAGTTAGCATCTGTAGCAAAGGAATCACTCGAGGTCAGTTAAAAGCAAGGGATCAATCGGGGTTCAGTAACGTAGCTAGTGCAATCGCTCGGGTTCAGTTAGAGCCCAACGCCTCACTCGACTTTAGTTAGAGTGCAACGCCTCGCACACACACGTACGTGTACAAGAGAAACACACAAACCTCTCAGCATCGCTCGGCCCCGACCACCCACCATAATCGAGAACTCCCCGATATTTTCCTCGCCCTCGCTTCTACCACGTTTTTTCAGTCATGAACGGCCCAAAGAATGTCATGCAGCTGCTTTTCCGGCCCGCCCAGGACGAAAAGCCCATTTTCTGTCATGATTTTTTGGCATAGAAGTAGGAGCCCACCACATCTATGATGATACCGGGTTTTGTCACAATTATCATCGTAGAAGTGTCGTAAGCATGACAGAACAAAAATTCATTCGGCCCAAAATGTCACGGATGTGTCTTTTTTTTGTCGTGCAGGGAAAACTCGTTTATTTAAATTAAAGAGGCATCCCACCACTGCATGGACATACACATGCACGGGTTCCCGGCAAGGTTCATTTTTTTCAATCATATGCTAATACAAGTACAAGCATTACAGAACACAAAGATGGACTCGAGAGATTACACTATTTCAATTAAAATTTGGCGATTGCCTACAGATTTAAGATTGAAAAAGTTAAGTGTTGCATAATGCCCTTTCTTGTCCCTCTCCTTGTAGGTACAGCCATCAAAGGCGAGGAGGGCAAAAGGAGTGCCTGGGCGGAGGCCCAGCCTGCTCTCATCGGGCTCCAGAAGCGGTAGCCTGGAGGGAACAGAAGCGCGAGGGAACGCCTCGATGGAGAGCATGGAGGAAGGCGGCCCCGTCAACCACCGTCACCAGGGCCAGCAGGACTCGGCAGGGCTAACGAAGCTGCAGCCCGAGAGGAAGCCTGCTGGAGTCTAGCTGGAAGGCTGCTGGAGGAGCCCGGCGGCACCATCCACACCTCTACATCCAACTCCCTGGAAAATCACATTGCCGGGAGGAGACGCAGATGTAGATGATGGTGCTACCGCCTGATGAAGATGGTGTGAGCAACAATCAGCCGGAGTCAGAGTCGTCGCTCACCCGTCCGCTGTCGTTGTCATCGTCGTCACTGTCCTCCTCGTCGCTTTCACTCGAGGACGAGCTTTCTTCGTCGGTCGAGCCCTCCGCGCAGCAGCCCAAGCGACCTCCCGAGCGCCCGAAGATCTTGATAGACAGCAGGCCGTTCTCCATTAATTTGAACTAGAGAATGTGCCCCTCCGAGAAGCCATGGGCACGGGCAAAGGTCTTCCAGCCGCGGCGAAGATACATCACATGAGGAGCAGCGAAGTCGACATGAACCCTCATACCTCCATTCCCGCAGCCCCTCATGTGCAGCCGCAAAGTGCATGGTTGCTTGAGCTCCAGCTCCCGCATGGAGCGAGTTGGTAGGCGAAGATGACCACACATTGGCTTGTACAGCCTAATGATGAGCTCAAGGGGTTCATCGCCAATGTGGCCTTCCATCGAGGGAGGAACCACCGACGGAGGTGCCACCAGGGCACCGCCGTGCCCTCTCCATCCCCGAGCAGCTCGGCGACCGCGACCACGCCCCCTTCCTCCTCCCCCGCGGCCAGCTCCACCACCTCAAGGTCTGGGGGAGGAGGGACGCGCTGTCGAGCAGAAGATCGAGGCTGATGAAGCAGCAATGAAGACTCCAAGAGGCCAACCCCTTCAGCAACCTTGTCTGTGCACTTATTAGGCCCTACCCCGACGACGCTCGGCAGCCCGTTTGGGGCAGGCCCGGGGGCTTCGATCGGTGCAAAAAACCTGGGTCTGTTGCCCGGACTGTGCACAGGAACAAGAGCAAGATTGAAGCACCGGCCCAAGCCAGAGTTCAAAGGATCAAGAGATTCAAAGAACCAGCATACAGCCCAAAGAGACCCAGATCAAGCTAGAGAAGCAAGATACCGCAAAGAGAAGGGCCTCCCTTGCTCGGCAGGCGAGCCCGGCAAGGGGCGAGGCAACCACCAGAAGCAGGCAACCTAGGCACCCCGGCAAGGCCTGTCGGGCTCGTGGAGGCAAAACCACCTCACCAACACTCGAGCACGACCCACGTCGTCGATCGATGCGGTGTCAAGCCGCAAGATGATTAAGTGGCAGCCATTCTCCACATGGCAGCCATTTCCTACAGAAGAAACCCACAGATTACACCCGTCCCGCGATGTGTCAAGAGAACACGCGCGGAGCTGGCAAGATAGCCCAGCAAGCCTTGCCCAGCAACCAATGATGTGACACTAAGCGGTGCATTTGATGCGCCCCGTCAGCCCGTAGAGTTAGGTATGATAGCACTGTTTGCTACCATATTAGTGGATAGTGACTACTTTGCCATTGTGGTGACCCCTTGATCTATAAAAGGAGGCCCATGACACCTGTAGGAAGGGTTGGAAAGTTGACGAACCCACACCTCCATACGCAGCTGTAGTCGCCATCGCCTGAGGCAACCCTTGCCGGGCAAGTGTACTATGCTTCACCACCTCCATTCCACCATCAATCCACCAAAACAGGAGTAGGGTTTTACGCCTCGCGGTGGCCCGAACCTTGGTAAATTGCTTGTGTGCTCTCTGTCGTGCTGCTGTGCGGTGGTCTGCTCTTTGTGCAACGCGACGTCCCCCTGCTGAACTAGCAAGGGGCCTCCCAGTCCCATAGGTGGCCCTGGATATCCCGCGACAACCACCCTGTTTCAAAATAGTGGAACCGCAGACATGAGTGAATAGTATTTCTCTGTGTTATCTCTTCCATCATGTGTGGGCAACGAACACTGCATTGTATAGAAAGAAAGTGTCATTTCCACCTTTTACATAGACTACGATCTTTTACATGGAATACAATCTGCCTACTTGCTTTGTGTCGCACTACTAGCACTCCACCCTTGAAGCTAAAAATTATGCCACTCATACTTCCTTAGTTTATTAGTTAAAATACGAATTTGATATGATTCTAATGGTATAGATACATAAGAGGTTTGTATTTTTGTGTGTGGTCTGGTCAGCATGGTTGGGGTTGAACTTTGCATATGCAGGGGTTTATAGGGAGACACTCTTCGAGTTGAATCTGCAATGCATTCCATAGATAATCTGACTACCTTTTTATGTTTTCATGAATCTCATATAGTGAACAGCATCATAATGATTATGATCTTGCGCGCATGAAAAGAATAAAGCAGAACAATGCCATGGCTGTCAAACTTGGCATTAAGGGACTGAAATCAAGTCTGGATGCAATGCAATGCAAACGCTCTCCACCTACAGATTCATGCTCAGAATATGATCCTAATAGTGATTCTGAGCTATAGGGAGACCTAAGTCAATGTAGCTCTCTAGTGGAGGAGTTAGAGGTAGATGCCCTATCTTATTCACCCATCAAGGTGCTTGCTCTAACTTTCCAAGGTTATATTGGTCGCACATATCTTGCAAATGATCCTTTGCATTGCTTCTACTTTGTTGCACTGCCATTAGCTTAGTTTACACATCGTGTATGTGAATACACCATGCCTATCCATTTTCAGTACATATTCCATCTGTCATCATACCATATTTATCCACTCATATGATGTTCTTGTGTATCAGACGTTCAAAAGGAAGAGGGTGATTGCTGATCGCGGAGGAGCACGAGCAAAGTATTTGGAAAAGGTAGTGACACCTTATAAATCAAATAGCCCATTAGGTGTAGTTGCAATATCACCCGGCCAACAAAACACGACCCCAACTCTAGCAGACTCTAGCCCTACTACGCTGGTCATCTCTGATGCCCCAACTTAGCAGACCCCAACTGCAGCAAACAATATGATGATGCCAATTGAAATAGCACCAGCTCTACGATGCAAAACCCCCATTCCAGCAAAGATTACACTAAATCCAGTTGCCAAATCCCTTTTCGAACGAGAGAGAGCCCCAATTGCAGCAAATTGGACCCCTATTCCATTTCTTCCCAGTTTAGATGCCGAAGCTTATATTGTTGTCAGGAACTTTGTGCGCATCTTTCCTTCACAGAAAGATTATACCCATGCATACGTAACAATTTCCAGTCTTCCTCTGCAACTTACGCGTAAGTAATGTACTAATGTTATTCATGGTAATTGTTGCATATGTTTCTGCTGACAGAAGACACAGGATTTCATTCTTTTAAATATGCAAGGACAAAACTGGATTGTCAAGACGAGCAAGGGTTAGTTGCGCTTTTCAAGCACTCGTTGATGAAGTATCGTTCCTACCTGAGGCAAGCGCACTTCGATGGCAAGCCTCTAAATGAAATTTTTGTAAATTCTCCGGTGCTACATTTATCTCACAATCGACCGAATAATCTTGTTACTCATTGGTCTCACCTCGCAACGTAAGGTACTGTCTATGATATCACATCACAATTTGAACTACATTTCTGCATGTGCCTTAACGTCTCACTTGTACGAAAACTATTTGCAGAAGAACATTCATTCTCAAGGGACCACAGAATCTCGCAACTATACTGCACACTTCATTGCTCTTGTGAGTACCTCTTGCCTTATATGACCATAATTACTTTCATAGCTGGTTGATTATGTAGCATCACTGCACATGTTAGCCTCGTTATGATCCATTTGGTGGACATTATAAGATTTGTATGGACTCTTATATAAATTTAGAATCAACCCAATGCTTGTGAAGAGGTTTAGCTCTACAGTCCTCTAAGGACTGAACGTCGTCTATCACTGTACTTACATTAACAGCTACTCCCTCTGTCCCATAATATAAGAACGTTTTTTTACAGTACACCAGTGTTCAAAACACTCTTATATTATGGGAAGAGGGATTGGTTCATCGTATAGCATTCTACATATTATCTCCCTCGCCCACCATTTACTAAAAAATATCAGAACTATATTTGATCTTACCAAAAAGTTGAAACACAGACAATGCCAGTGCAGAAATGTAGCCCATTGCTCTTGTCAGTACATTTTGTCATGTAACGCTTGTACTTCCAGGGATTGGTAGTTGATTTTGTAGCATCAATCTGCATCTTATCATCATTATCCTCTATCCCTTCTAGTATTATTATATCTATAATTACTCTCTACAAAATGTAGAGTACATGCAATGCTTACGAAGAAGATTTTGTGCTGAAATTCTTGAGTTATCGTTTCCTTGACATGGAGAAGCGCATTATAAAGCTGGTGTTAACTGTTAATGTAAGTCAGTCCGTCTAAAGCCTTTGTCCTCAACTGCTATTTAATTTGCTCATACTCCCTATCGTTAACTGCTCCTTAGTTTGATGTTTCTATAAAAATGCATGTTCGCAACAACCGTAAGTTCCAAGTTTTAATTGTAAAACCAAATTCCTTATTCATACCATGCACATTACTCAATACTCCATATATGTATGCTTGTTTTTGTGGATCTATAATCTAGTGTGTGGTGAAGCAGCCCACGTTTGCACCCTGTCATCTCATGTTTTATCTTACTGATGTGGCTGATGATATGAATAAAATGCCATGCACATTAAGCCAAATAGATACAATGATTGTCTTTTCCCTTCATCTATCGGTGTTCTGGGAACGGGGGTACCCAGACTTGCCTGCCTACGGCCCACGGCATGGCTCCATCGACGGCCCGGTATGGCCCAATTACGACAACAACAACCCAAGACCCTCATGAGGGGCCAAGCCTCGCGAGGCGGACGACACCAAGACCTCCACGAGGGGCGGCCTCCCCAGGCTGGCTCCCGGGGAGCGGAGATGTCAATGCGAGCTGCACCTTGCGAGGTTCATATGACGTGAGCCATGACGACCAAGGCCAGGCGGGCGCCAGCGGGCGCAGTGTACCAGTTTCCTCTTTAGTGCTAAGGAGGTGGGCGCGGGCATGGGGTCCCGAGGAATCAAGCGAAGGTTTCCATTCCGGTGCAACAAGACCAAGGCCGCCAGGACGGCAGGACGGAGGTCATCACGGAGCCCACCGCAGCGTCACCACCAGATGCTTTTGCAGGCAAAGACCACTTTTGTCAGGATAACTTATACTAATTGTCTTCCTTTGAATTTGGCCGTTGTGGGATCTCTTCCCGCCTACATTTGGGAAGAGGACCAAGGCCACTATAAATAGGACTTAGCCACCACCATAGAGAGGGGATCATTCGGAATAACCTCACACCCTGAGGATAATGCATCTCGAGGGGCGCCCTCAGTTGAATAAACCAAAAAGTCACCTGGCACCGGTGTTGCAGAAGCGTCGAGGTAGCTGAAGAAGCATGCCATGGAGGTTGCTCCTCACGATTTGGGCTGCTCCGAAGGACTGAGAGGCTCGTGAGGCCTAGGGGGCTCGTGATGGTCCGGGACCTCGTGAGACGCGATTGCTGAGCGTCGAGCCTCGTGGGATGCCATAGCACGCTGCGCTAGGCGTTGGTACGAGGCGCCAATGTTCAGCAGGGCAAACGACACGTGGACATAGTTTCAGGGGTAGCCCCCACTCCGGCCGACACGTGACAGCCAGCATAGGCTCCTGCGAAGCGGCCCTATTAAGGCCTGGGATGTTGACGTAGACGCGTAGCCCGGTACCCGCGTCAGGGGCGGCAGCTGCACTGGTGGGTCGTGCGGCGCAACGCTCGCCGCGCATGGCTTGCACTTCCTGAAGCTCCTCGATCGCCTTGGTGATGAATTCTCGCGCTCGTGGCGCCTCACGGCGTGCTCCTTGCTTGTGGGGGCACGTGTGGAGGCGCACATCCAAGTGGTGCTCGAGCACCTCCCTCGTCGCATCAGTCAGGTCAGAGGCTCTCCAGAAGGGGCGCTGGGTGCGCCTTCCTATGCAGGAGGGAGAGGCGCCCTGGTAGCCGGTGCAGAGCCTGAGGCATCGCCAGCTGGTTTCTTGGCTTCCGTACGGCTCTTGGGGAGGAGGTGCTTCTTTGTGGGGGTGGCCTCGAGAGGCAGAACGCCACCTTAATCGCCAGGGTTCGCGGCTGCCGCAACACGGTAGGCGTGCTCGAGAGAGCAGACCGCGTCCTTCTCGTCACAGGCGGTCGTGATGACACCACTGCACCCCGACATCTTGAGGATGTTGTAGCCATGGCGAATCACCGCCATGAACTTGGCAAGGGCAGGGTACCCAAGGATGGCGTTGTACGGGAGGCCGATGTGAGCCACGTCAAAGTCGATGAGCTTAGTGTGGTAGTTGTCGCGCTTGCCGAAGGTGATAGGGAGGCGTACTTGAACCAGGGGGACGGTAGAGCCGTCCGTCACCCTAGAGAATGGCCTGGTGGGCATGAGCTTGTCATAGGGTACCGAAGCATCTCAAAGGCCTTGACGGGGAGCACATTGAGGCCAGTGCCGCCATCGATGAGAGTCTTGGTGATATAGACGTCGCTGATGATGGGCGTAGAGCATGGGGAGCACGCCAGCTGTGGTCATGCACCTGAGGTGATCCTTGAAGTCGAAGGTGATGGCGTACTATGACCACCAGAGGGGGCGCACGTCCTTAAGCTTCAGGAGGGCCGCATTTACCTCATGAGAGAACTGCTTGAAGATGCGGTTTCAGGCGGGTGCTTGGGCCCCGCCGAGGATGCAGGCAATCACGTGAGGTTTCTGAAAGCCCCCAGTCCGGCGTTACCCTGAGGACGGGCCTCACGAGGCTGATCACGCCAGGGGACGTCGCGAGGCTGATCAAGCCAGGGGCCGTCACGAGGCTGATCGCGCCAACCATCCTCGCGATGCTGGTCGCATCAGCCCCGACGAGGGTTGCGATTGTCCCAGCGGCCTCGGCCGCGGCCTCCCCCACGGCTGAAACCACGGTCCCCGTGTCGGTGTTCTGGGAACGGGGGTCCCCAGACTTGCCCGCCTGTGGCCCATGGCGTGGCTCCACTCGTGGCCCGGTACGGCCCGTCTTCACCAGCAATCACTCAAGACCCTCGCGAGGGGCCAAGCCTCGTGAGATGGACGACACAAGACCTCCTCGGGGGCGGCCTCACCATGCTGGCTCGCGAGGGGCGGAGTGTCGGGACCCCGATCCTAAGTCATACAGATCTAGCATGTAACACATCATATCACTTTGCGGCCTCACGCACAGTATTCCCACAGGTGCCACCTTACCTGGCCCAGGACCGTTTGCATCTTTTGGCTCACGTATATGATAGTGTCGCTAGCACCCATATGATAGAGAACCCGGGCCGACATGGCTAGTCGTAAACCCAAAGTGGCACTAACTTACAGGGACAGGCATACATGACCCAGCAACGAACGTGTCGGTCATCAGCGAGTGAATCCGAGTTGTAGCAACTGGGCTAACAGGACTCCGGGAACCCGGGCTATAGCAGGCTAGCATGACTCTGGTAGACACCGCGTGACATTTCCCCGAAGGGATAGACATAGGAACAAAGAAGGACACATGTCGGCCAGTCTAAGTGCTCTAGAGCAGTAGCAACTGGGCTAACAAGACTCCGGTAATCCGGGCTGTAGCAGACTACCATGGCTCAGTGGAAGCACTAGACCACATTTCCCCATAAGAAAGGCTACCAAGGATAGACAACTAGGTTGTCGGATCCTACACATAGCAATACACGTCACACGTACGCATAACATGCAAGTATGTGTTGTACAACATGGCATCACAACATAACTCAAACTCATATAGATAAAGGCCCAGAAGAGCCACATAGCATTCAATACAAACAGGGGTCTCATGACCCATCATTCAGAGCATACAAGAAACAGAAGCATTACATGTCTGAGTACAGACATCTACAAAAGAAAAAAGGCTGAGAAGCCTGACTATCTACAAGACCCTCCCAAGGTTACAAGATCATAGCTGAGGTAACAAGCTAGTCGTCGAAGTCCATGCAGAACTACTACTGAGATAGAAGTCTCATCTGCAAAAACATAAATAAAGCAACATGAGTACGAAGGTACTCAGCAAGACTTACATCAGATCCTATCATACATGCATTTGTATCAAGAAGGTAATGTGGGGTTTAGTTGCAGCAAGCCAGCTTTGACTCAGTGGCTATCCTGTACTACGACTGCTAGTAACTCTTTTGAGGTGGCGCACACGAGTCCACTAATCACCACATCAATACGCTACAATGTATTCATTCCCGTCTTCCTACGACAAGGCCATCCATAGCACTCACACTTGTCTTGAGCATTTTAGGGTATCCACTTCAAGTTGTCTATGTACCATGTAAGCATCCAAGAAGTCCATATTCGCGGACCCGGCTATTCGAATAGATCATGTTAACCCTGCAGGGGTGTACTTCTTCACACACGCTCTCGCCACTTACCGCCATGTACACGTCATGTATCTCGGCAACCTTCAAGCGGAAGCCAGGCGAGGGAGTCGGCCACGACCTAACTAACCACACAAGACTCTAGTCCAGGTTTATCGCCTATTAGGGTTCCATCCGCAAGGAGATCCGGCCGGGGTTTCACTCACGGCCCCAAACGATGTGTGCAAGGTTCCCAAGCCCACCTCGCCGGATGCATCTACACTTGGTACACCGTGCCACTTGTGCCTAGTCTGTCCCAAGCCCACCTGGTCGGGTGCCACTTGGTAGACTACTAACACTACCTACAAACACCAAAAACTAATTGCAACTCCTAGACAGAGATCAAATTGGTTAATAAGTCGAGAGAGCTTGGAGCGCCCGGAGCCCAATGTGTGGTAGTAGCTAGTCATTGGACAACATACACAGAACTTAGTGCTTAAGGACGGTTCTAGTGAGACAACCCACCATGTACTCCTCCATGGCCTCTCACCGCTACCTTTACCAAATCATGTTCACACACTTAACTCTCAGCACCAGAACATAGCGTAACACTCCAATTCAATCCCAATGAATCAGACCTGACACACTCTAAGCAATAGCAGGCATGGCATGGTAGGAACACAACATGGCTAAATCAACTATTTACTGTGGCAATGACAGGTCATGCAGAGGAATGAGTTCAACTACCGCAGCATAAAGTAGCAGTTGTATCACTGTTGTCCTAATGCAATAAAAGAGAGTAGGAGCGAGAGAGTGGGATTGTATCGGAATGAACAAGGGGGGTTTTCTTGCCTGGTAGATCAACAGAGGGGCACTGCTCCTCAGACAGGTACTCTGGAACACTCTCCGGAGCAGGACCTATCAAGAAGGAACGGTGTCGACAATCAATACACAAGCATATGCAACCATATGATGCATGAACATGGCATGAAGATGTGATGTTGTTTGAGCTAATGCAACTAGCGTCATTTGGTTGAAGTCCATTTGAACCAAAGATTCAAATGCAACTCCAAGATAAGCTCTTATAAATGCCATCTGTGTGTTTTCACTTATATAGTAGGTATAAGTTGGTTTTTCATGCATGAAACTAGTACAGATGGATAGATTGAATTTTTCTGATAATTTTTCATATATAAATTATTTCAATCTGAGCTACAGTTGAATTTCTGTGAATTTTTGAAGTTTATAACATTTTCTGGATTTTCTTGATTTAAATTAAAACCAGAAAAGAATAACTGTGTCAGCATTGCGTCATGCCTGCGTCAGTAGGTCAACAGCACTGACCAAGTCAAACCTGACGTGTGGGGTCCACACATTAGTGTCACAGGTTAAACAGGGGGGTTTAACTTATCCTAATTACAGGATTAGTGGCCCTGGGGCCCACTGGTCAGTGTCAGGGGGTTAGGTTAGGTGGTGATTAGCACTAAGCTAATCACCTGACCAATGGGGCCCACTGTCAGTCCGGCGAGGTCGTCGCCAGCGACCACGGGAGAGAGTGAGAGAGGTACGGGGCGGCGCGTGGCGGCGTCCAGGGCAATGAGGGGGTGAGGTAGATAGGCAGGAGGTGGCCGGACGCGTGGCCGCGCGCACCGAGCGCGTGCCCCTGTCCTCCTGGCGCGAGGAAGGGGACGACTGGCACGGCCAGCTGGCTGGGCCGGCCTGCTGGGCCGCTGGGCCAGGCCAGGCTGCACAGTGACGGGCTGCACAGGGAGGTAAGTGCAGGTGGGTTTTCTTCCTTTCTTTCTATTTTTGTTCTCTGTAATTTGTTTTGATTTAGTTTTAAACACTAAATCATTTTATTTACTTCTGTCAATGTTTATAGGAACTAGTTGGATTGCTCCAAAACACCTCACCAATTAACAAACTTTTTGGACATATATTATATATAACAAGTATATATCCAAAGCAAATAATTATTGGATTAATGCCAATGGCCAAAATAAATATTTATGTGCTCCTAAAAATATTGGTTTGAATTTTATCTCTGACCAATATTTTCAGAGAGCAACATGAACATTTTCTTGGACCTTTTTGGAGCAATTTTTATCTGGGTTATTTCCAAAAATGATTTCTGAGGGTTTCACAAATCCCCATTTCAAATTTAAAAGAAATTTAAACATGATGCACACATGACTAGCTAGTCTAGGTCATACCAGAACTAGGGATGTGACAACTCCCCCCCACTTGGAAGAATCTCATCCCGAGATTCAGGGGTCGGCGGAAAGAAAGTGGGGTACTCAAGTCGAAGACGATCTTCTCGCTCCTAGGTAACTTCTCTCTCGGCATGATGAGACCATTGAACCTTGAGAAACTTGATGTTCCGACGTCGGGTGACACGCTCTGCTTGATCAAGAATGCGAACAGGTACTCTCGATATGTGAGGTTACCTTGGAGATCAAGCATTTCGTGGTCCACTCCACGGATGGGATCCGAGAAGCAACGCCTGAGTTGAGAGACGTGGAAGACATCATGAACTCGAGAAAGATGTGGGGGTAGTTCCAGCCGGTAGGCAACCTCTCCTTGTTTAGCGAGAATGCGAAAAGGACCAATGTAACGAGGAGCCAACTTGCCCTTGATACCGAAGCGATGGGTACCCTTTAAAGGGGTAACCCGAAGGTAAGCCTTGTCGCCAACTTCATAAGCCACTACCTTATGACGACGGTCATACTGGCTCTTTTGATGAGACTGGGCTATTTTCAAATTCTCACGAATGATGCAAACTTGCTCTTCTGCCTCCTGGATCATATCCGGTCCAAAGAATTGTATTTCACCGGTTTCTGACCAGTTCAACGGTATTCGACATCTTCGTCCATAGAGAATCTCGAAAGGAGCTTTCTTGAGACTAGATTGGTAGCTATTGTTATAAGCAAACTCGGCGAAAGGAAGGCACTTCTCCCAATCCATATCGAATGAGATAACTCAAGCTCTAAGCATGTCTTCGAGAATTTGGTTGACCCTTTCCATCTGACCACTTGGCGAGGGTGGTAAGAGGTACTGATAGAAAGTTGGGTTCCCATGGCAGTTTGGAAACTCTACCTGAATTGAGTAGTGAAAAGTCTACCACGGTCTGAATTGATCTCTAGTGGAACACCATGTAGTGATACTATCCGAGAAATATATAAGTCAGCGAGCTGACTACACTAAAAAAAGACACGTCCGTGACATTTCGGGCCGAACGAAAATCTTTTCTGTCATACTTATGACACTTCTATGACGATAATTGTGACAAAACCCGGTATCATCATAGATGTGGTGGGGTCCTACTTCTATGAAAAAATCATGATGTAAAATGGGCTTTTCGTCCTGGGCGGGCCGGAGACGCAGCTGCATGACATTCTTTGGGTCGTCCATGACGGAAAAAACCATGGTAGAAGCGAGGGCGCGGAAAATATCGGGGAGTCCCCGGTTACGGTGGGTGGTCGCGGGCCGAGTGATGCGCGTTTCTCTCGCACGTACATGCGTGTGCGCGAGGCGTTGGGCTCTAACTGAACCCGAGCGAGGCGTTGGGCTCTAACTGAACCCGAGCGATTGCACTACGCTTCACGCTAAGCTATCGAACCCGAGCGATCGATTGATGGCTGTTAACTGAACTCGATCGAGCGATTCCTTTGCTACTGCTACTAACTGAAGCCGGTCGATGCTGCCTCTGGATGAACAGTGAGCGATGCTGGGGGGGTTCGGATGAACAGTTCCCGGTGGGGTGGATGAACAGGACCCCGTGGCGTTGCCTCTGGATGAACAGTGAGTGTTGCTGGGGGGTTTGGATGAACAGTTCCCGGTGGGGGTGGATGAATAGGACCTCGATCGGTCGAGCCGATTGGGGCTGGATGAATAGGACCCCATGGAGGGCAGGATCAACAAGACCACCCCGTGGAGGGCAGGATGAACAGTAGACGGTGGAGGGCTGGATGAACAGTAGCTCGTGGAGGGGTAGTTGAACAGAAGCCCGTGGAGAGGGCTGGTTGAACAGTAGCCGGTCGAGTAGCGGGCGGTGGAGGCTGGATTAACAGGAGCCCGTGGAAGAACAGTCACAGGTGGAGGCTGGAGGAGGTCGACGGTGGATGAACAGTAGCCCGTGGAGGCTGTAGGGGGTCGACGGTGGAGATGAGCAGTATCCCGTGGAGTCCTGTTTTGCGGTACGCCACACCCCTCCCGATGAACAGGACCCCCGTTTCGACACACAAGTCCGCTTCCTCCGCTTTTGCGGTACGCCACACCCTCCCGATCAACAGGACCCTGTTTGATCATAGGAGGTCCGCTTCCTCCGCTTTTTCGCGGTACACCGCACCCTCTCGATGAACAGGATCCCGTTTCGAACGTGGCCGGTCGAACACAAGGCCGTTTCCTCCGTTCTGCGGTACGCCAAGCCTCGTTTCCATTGGTTGTTCCGTCCAAGCCGGTTGGCTCCCACGCGTTTTGTTTCCTCCCGATGAACATGACGCATTCCGTTGCCTCCCCATGTACAGGACAACGATGTTGTTTCCCCGTTCCGACCCAGCCATGTACACGAGCCCTGGCCGTACGTACCCACAAGTAGGCGTTCGAGACCCCGCCCGTATGTACATACGTGGCCGTATTTACTTTCTTGCACCCTGGCCGTTGTACGTATGTGTACATGCTACGTGCGCGCCTCTACATCGACCAGTATGTACGTACACGTTCGCCACCAGAAAGACAACGCTACATACGCTTCGACCAGGTGGGTCCCGACTGTCACGCACTTCCTTGCCTGCGAAGATGTAGCTGGTGGGTCCCAGCAGTCAGGGGGGCGAATTGTTTTTTTTGTTTTTTGCCCGGACGCACTTCCTTGCGTGCGAAGATGTAGCTGGTGGGTCCCAGCAATCAGGGGAATTTTTCTTTTCACAAAATACGGTGGCCCGTGCGGTGGGTCCCCGCCGTCAGGTGGAGGAATAATTATTTTGCGCGTAATAAGGAGGCACTTCCTTGCTGCATTCGTGGACCCAACTGTTAGCCTATCCACGACAGTACTCTTCTGATGGAAGTCATTCCTTGACCACGTTGACCACGCCGCGCTGAGAGCACCAGGGCGTTGGAGGACGGCAAGGCCTAGGAAGGGGACGACGCGGAGCCAGGGAAGACGCGGCAGTGGAAGCCCGCACGGAGAGGAGTACGAGGGTTCACCGGTTCGGCTACGGTGTGAGGCTGTCGTCGCCGTAGGGCCTGGCCAGTGGTGGGAATAGTAGGGGCGGTGAGGCCTCCGCGGCAGCACAGCCAGCCACGGGAGGCAGGAGCATGCGGCACGACCGGCGCTACTTTGGGCGGCTGGAGCAACAAGACCAGAGGTTGAAGAAGCACTACGGCCGTTGGATGGACATCGTACGGTCATTGGAGCTAGAATCGTTCATATTGACTAAGTTGACAAAGCACTCCGTCCCCGTCAACTTAGTAGGCCCACAAGTCAGCCTCCCACCAAGGTGGGTCCCAACCAGCAGAGGGAGTATTCATTTTTTGTGCGTAATAAGGAGGCACTTTCGGTGGGTCCGAGCTGACAGCGGGGGGAACGTTTTTTCACGCAATACGGTGGCCCGTCCGATGGGTCCCAGCAGTCAGGGGGCAAACGTTTTTTTCGCGAAATACGATGGCCCATCCGGTGGGTCCCTGCTGTCAGGTGGAGGAATCATTATTTTCCGCGTATTAAGGAGGCACTTCCTTGCTGCCGTCGTGGACCCAGCTGTCAGCCTCTCCACGTACAGTCCATGTCCGATGGAAGCCGTTCCTTGACCACCTTGACCACGCCGCGCGGAGAGCACCAGGGCGGTGGACGATGGCGAGGCCTAGGAAGGGGACGACGCGGAGCCGGGGAAGACGTGGCAGTGGAAGCCCGCATGGAGAGGAGTACGAGGGTTCACTGGTTCGGCTGCGGTGTGAGGCTACCATCGCCGCGGAATAACAGAGGGTGTGGGTGAGTAGAGGGATGGACTGGCAAGCGGTGGGAGTAGTAGGGGGCGGTGAGGCCTCCGCGGCATCACAGCAGGCCACGGGAGGCAGGAGCACGCGGCACCGGCGCTCCTTTGGGGGCTGGAGCAAGAAGACCAGAGGTTGAAGAAGCACTACGGCCGTTTGATGGACATCGTACGGTCACTGCAGCTAGAATCGTTGATATCAACTAAGTTGACAAAGCCCTTGGTACGTGTCAACTTAGTAGGCCCACAGGCCAGCTTCCGAAATGGTGCGCCCCAGATGTCAGGGGGAGAAATCATTTTTTGGGCGGGTGAAGCTAGAATATCCGAGATTGAAGAAGAAGCACTGTAACGCCCCCGATGCGGCTATATCTCCCACGTGTCGAGGCACGACTTAGAGGCATAACCGCATTGAAAGCAATGTCGCAAGTGAGGTAATCTTCACACAACCCATGTAATAAATAAGGAAAGAGATACATAGTTGGCTTACGATGCCACTTCACACAAGACATAAATAAACATCCATCATTCAGAGTACACTCAAGGTCCGACTACGGAACCAAAATAAAAGAAGATACCCCAAATGCTACACAGATCCCCGATCGTCCCAACTGTGCACCACTACTGATCATCTGGAAAAGACACATAGTAACCACCACGTTCCTCGTCGAACTCCCACTTGAGCTCGGTTGAGTCACCTGACCGCATCGTCGGCACCTGCAACTGTTTTGGAAGTATCTGTGAGTCACAGGGACTCGCAATCTCACACCCGCGAGATCAAGACTATTTAAGCTTATAGGAAGGACAGAGTCGTAAGGTGGAGCTGCAGCAAGCGACTAGCATATATGGTGGCTACTTCGCAAAAGAGAGCGAGAAGAGAAGCAAAGCGCGGACGTGAAGCTAGTAGCGATCAAGAAGTGATCCTGGACTACTTACGTCAGACATAACTCCAACACCGTGTTCACTTCCCGGACTCCGCCGAGAAGAGACCATCACGGTTACACACGCGGTTTATGTGTATTTTACTTGAGGTCAACTTCGGGTTTTCTACAACCGGACATTAACAAATTCCCATCTGCCTCATAACCGCGGGCACGGCTTTCGAAAGATATTACCTGCAGGGTGTCCCAACTTAGCCCATTATAAGCTCTCACGGTCAACGAAGGATATTCCTTCTACCGAAGACCCGATCAGTCTCGGAGTCCCGGACTACAAGACCTTGCGACAGCAATAAAACAAGACCAGCAAAGCCGCCCGATTGTGCCGACAAATCCCGATAGGAGCTGCACATATCTCGTTCTCAGGGCACATCCGGATGAGACATCCTACGAGTAAAACCAAACCTCGAGTTTCCCCGTGGTGGCCCCCTTGATGCTGCTCGGTTCGGGCCAAGACTCGAAGGAGCACCGTCCGGGGTTAAAATAAAGATGACCCTCGGGCTCGCGAAAACCCGGGGAAAAAGGCTTAGGTGGCAAATGGTAAAACCAATGTTGGGCCTTCTTTGGAGGAGTCTTATTCAAAGCGAACTGTCAAGGGGGTCCCATAAATCACCCAACCGTAAGGAACGCGAAATCAAGGAACATAACACCGGTATGACGGAAACTAGGGTGGTAAGAGTGGAACAAAACACGTGCATAAGGCCGAGCCTTCCACCCTTTACCAGTATATAGATGTATTAATTATAGCAGATATATATTGTGATATCCCCAACAAGTAAACATGTTCCAACAAGGAACAACATCTCCATGTTCCAACAAGGAACAAACTTCATCTTCACCGCAACTAGCAACGCTTATAAGAGGGGCTGAGCAAAGCGGTAACATAGCCAATCAACGGTTTGCTAGGAAAGGATGGTTAGGGGCTGACATGGCAATATGGGTGGCAGGATATAGCAAGTGGTAGGCATGGCAGCACAGGCATAGCAAAAGAGCGAGCAACTAGCATAGCAAAGATAGAAGTGATTTCGAGGGTATGGTCATCTTGCCTGCAATGTTCTCAGAGTTGTCGAAAGCTTGATCCTCGTAAGCGTTCTCAACAGGTTCCTCGTTCACGTACTCGTCTCCCGGCTCTACCCAAAGCAACAACATAAACAAAGGAACCACAATAAATCATGGTGCAATGCACAATCAACATGATGCAAAACATGACATGATATGCATGATGGGATATGCAATGCTTATGTGCGCTCCGGAAGGAAAATGATGAACCAGGCATCAACTTGGCAAACCAAGCATGCCACTGGAAAGATGAGATGATTTCGGTTGAAATCGATATAAAGATCACCGAATCGGATGCACGGTGTGGAAATGGCAAGCAAAACAAGAATGGCACAAATCTGCCATTAACAGCAGGATGCCACTTAGCAAGCAACAAATAATTAAGCTACTGCACCCAAACGTATCAACAAAGCACATGGCAGTGATCTACACATGATGCTCGACAAAAGATGAGCACTGAGCTACGGCTAGTTCACATCATAACAGGTTCAAACAAGCATGGCAAAAGTGCAAAAATAATCAGGCTGGACATGGCAAAAACAGCAACAGGTTGCAATGTTCAGAGCAACAAAACTACATGCTACAGGAACTTAAAATAGCAAAACAAGGCATGGCATGAATCTACTCAAAGCATAGAACAAAAGTCCCTTACTGACCATAAGCCAAAAAGGATCCGAAAATATAGTAACACCCATGTCAATATTGAAAGTTTCTCGTTAACAGATTCAGCAACATGGCATGTCAAAACTGATAACAAGTAGGCATGTTTAAGAGCTCGATGCACTCACTACAGAGTCTTATATGATAAACTAAGCATACATACATCAAGAAGACATGGCATAGAAGACATACATGGCAAGAACAATAACATAGCATACATGTATCAACCACAACAACCTTGGAAAAATTGAATAACATGTAAACAATCTGCCAGGAAACATTTTATAGCAAAAGTAGAGCTCGATTGACTCAAGCTATGGAACTCCATAATTGCAAACAAGGACATGGATGGATAGAGCAAGACATGTTTAACAAAACATCCTTACTGAAGTATCTCAAAATATGCATAGATCTCTCGGTATCATCAAGTTAACACGGCATCAAAATATCAGCTAAACAGGGCTGAAAACAGCAACATCAGGACACCTACTTTGCATGCTTGTGCTAGTCACCACATAGATCACAAAAATACATGGCATACACCCCTGGAAAGATGGCATGGCATATTACAAAACACATGTAGGACTCCAATTCATAGGGTGCACACATCAATCATGGCAAAATAACAAAGTGCAAGTTCATTAAGAAACAGAAACTAACAACACAGCACTCTTCCAACAGCATTTCGGGCATCAAGATGTGCTCGAAAGAAAATGATGCAATGAGATGAAAAGATCTACTCTTCGAGACGAACATTTGACATACTATACGCGCAACATGGATCTACAGATGCAAAGATATAGCATGTTGAAACTGCAACAAATAACATTAGATGCAAAAATACTTGTTGAAAATAGGAGGGGGGAGAAGAGAAGTCAACGGCCGCACGGATCCCGAGGCCGGATCGGATCGGGCGCGTCGCTGCACGGGAGGAGGAAGGCGCCGCCACGGAGGGGACTGGGCGGCTGGCGGCGCGGCTGTGCCGGTGTGGCTTCGCCACGGCCAGCGGCGAGGCCATGCATGGCCGGGCGGGCCGGCGGGGAGGCGATGCGGGTGGCTGGAGCGGGCGCGCCGGGCGATCAAGGCTGGCGGGCGGCCGGGCGAGGCGCGAGGGTCGGGCGAGGCGGCGGGAGGCGCCAGCGCTGGGTCTGCTGCACCAGTCTTGCCGTAGGCGGATCTGGATCTCGCCCCGGGCGGCGAAGTGGCGGCGGCCACGTGGCAGCCTGCCACTGGCTGCGGGCGGCGGCGGCGAGCGTTCGCGCTGGCGGACACGTCCGTGGAGGAAGAAGGCTAGGGTTTCGGGTGGAATTGATCTGGGATTTTCGGGGGAGGTGCTTAAATAGGCATAGAGGGAGCTAGGAGAGTCCAAATGAGGTGTAGTTTTCGCCCACACGATCGTGATCGAACGACGGAGAGCATGGGAGTGACTTAGATGGGTTATTGGGCTGTTTTGAAAGGGGTGTTGGGCTGCAACTTAAAAGAGGCCTTGCGAGAGTGCGGTTAACCGTTGTAGTACCAAACGAGCTCCAAATGACCCGAAACTTGACCGGTGGTCTACGGGTGGTATACCAAGGCCACTAGACAAACCTCGGTCCATTTCGAGAAGGTTTAGTGCCCGCACACGGAAAAACGTAAAAGGGACCGCCGGGGGAGATAGGAGTGTCGGATTGCAAAACGGACAACGGGAAAAATGCTCGGAATCATGAGACGAACACGTATGCAAATGGGATGCACATGATGACATAATATAAAATGCATGACATGGACAAAATGCAAAAAGAAGAAAACCCAACCACGGAGGGAATATCATATCACAATGCCGAAAATGGCAAGAGTTGGAGTTACAAATATGGAAAGTTACATCCGGGTGTTACAACACTCCACCACTACAAGAGGATCTCGCCCCGAGATCTAGGACCGAAAGAACTCCGGATATTCGAACGGAGGTGATCCTCGCTCCCGTGTAGCTTCTCGGTCGGAATGGTGTGACCACTTCACTTTCGTGAATTTGATTGACTTGTTGCGAGTCTTGCGCCGGTTTCTTCAAGAATAGCAACGGGTGCTCATGATAAGAGAGATCTTCTTGAAGGTCAATTTCTTCAAGTTGATAGTGCGTTCAGAGTCTTGAAGCACTTGCGAAGCTGTGACACGTGAAACACATCGTGCACGCTTGCAAAGTTGGATGGAAGCTCGTTGATAGGCGAGATCGCCTCTTTTCCCAATGATCTTGAAAGGACCCACGTATCTAGGGGCAAGCTTCCCTTTGATACCGGGCGACGAAAGTGCCTTTCATTGGAGAGACGCGGAGGTAGACATGGTCTCCGATTTCAAAAGCCACATCACGGTGCTTATCATCATAATAGCTCTTTCCGGGCGCGATTGCGCTGCTTTGAGATTCTCACGAATGACTTGGCACATTTCTTCCGCTTCAGGATCAAGTCATTGCCAAGAAGTTGGCGCTCACCTGTCTCGCACCAATTGAGAGGAGTACGACACTTTCGCCATAGAGAATTTCGAATGGGGCCTTGCCCGAACTCGCTTGGAAGCTGTTGTTGTAGGAGAACTCGGCATATGGAAGACAATCTTCCCACTTCATACCGAAGAAATGACACAAGCCCTGAGCATATCTTCAAGGATTTGATTAACTCGCTCGACTTGGCCACTTGTTTGAGGATGGAAAGTCTTTGAAACGAATGTTGGTGCCCATGGCCTTCGAAAAGAATCCTTAACTTGGAGGTAAAGATGCTGCCACGGTCTGAAGAGATCAATTGTGGAATGCCGCAAGGAGACAATCCTCGAGGTGTATAGCTCGCCAACCGAGCTGCTGTGATAGATTCTTTGATAGGAAGAAAATGAGCCACTTTAGTAAGCTTGTCAATGACAACGAAGATAGCATCATTTCCACGCTTGGACTTTGGAAATCCAGTCACGAAGTCCATTTCAATATGATCAAACTTCCATTCAGGAATAGCAAGAGGTTGGAGGAGACCCGCTGGTCTTTGGTGTTCTGCTTTCACTCTTCTGCAGACATCACACTCATTCACGAATTGAGCAATTTCTCGCTTCATTCGAGTCCACCAATATGACTGCTTGAGATCATGGTACATCTTCGCATTTCCAGGATGAATGGATAGAAGCGAATTGTGAGCCTCGCTCATAATGACTTTTCAGAGATCACCCTTAGGAACCACAATCCGTCCTCAAAGAAAAGAGTATCTTTGTCATCAATGTGGAAGCACTTATACTTGGAAATGCCCTTGTCGATACCACGCTTCACCTTTTTCACCATGGTATCCGTGGTTGAGCCTCACGAATCTGATCTTCCAAAGTAGGAGAGACTATGAGGTTGGCAAGAAAGCCTTGAGGAACAACTTGAAGATTCAGCTTGCGTAACGCTTCACAAAGATCCTGAAAGGGCTTGAGGATTAGACTGCTGCAAAGAAGCCTTCCCGCTCAAAGCATCTGCAATGACATTGGCCTTGCCCGGAGTATATTCAATACTTGGGTTGTACTCTTGAATCATTTCAACCCATCGAGTCTCGCCTGAGGTTGAGGTTGGGCTGAGTGAAAATGTACTTGAGACTCTTGTGATCGGGTGAAAATGTCCACTTTCCTTCCCAACAAGAGATGTCTCCACGTTATCAATGCATGGACAATCGCCGCCAACTCGAGATCGTGAGTGGGGTAGTTCTTCTCGTTGGGCTTCAATCAAGTAGAGGTATAAGCCACAACTCTCTTCTCTTGCATTAACACAAAGACCGAGACCTTGAAGAGAAGCATCACGTAAAATCTCAAATGGCTTGGATTCATCAGAGGAGTCAAGATGAGCTGTGACGAGTTTCTCTTTGAGGGTATTGAAAGCAACGTCACACTGTGAGACCGTATATACTTCACATGCTTCGAGGAGGTTGGAAAGAGGCTTTGCAATCTTGGAGAAGTTCTCAACGAATCTTCGCAATAGCTTGCAAGACCAAGAAAGTCATGAGCTGCTTGACATTCTGAGGAGGTTCCCAATTCACAATTGCGGACACCTTCTCTGGATTAACAGCGATGCCCTTGGCGGATATGATATGACCAAGATAAAGCACTTCATCAAGCCAAAAAACACATTTGGAGAACTTCGCATATAATTGATACTCTCGAGCTTGTCTAGCACCAATCGCAAATGTTTGGCATGATCCTTCTTATTCTTGGAGAAGACCAAAATATCATCAAGATAGACCAAGACGAATTCATTGGTGTAGGGGTTGAATATGAAATTCATCATCCGAGAGAATGTTGGAGGAGCATTGACGAGGCCGAAAGACATGACAATATATTCATAAGAACCAAAGCTTGTTCTGAATGCTGTCTTGGGAATATCTTGTTCACGTAATGCGAACTGATGATAACCCATACGAAGGTCAAGCTTAGAGAACACTGTAGCACCTTTGAGTTGCTCGAAAAGCTCATTGATGTTGGAAAGTGGATACTTGTTCTTGATTGTCTTCTTATTCAATGGACGGTAATCGACGCAATGGGTCTGCATGCCATCCTTCTTTCCGGACAAAAAGAACACCACAACCCCAAGGAGATGAACTCGGTCCGATCAAACCCAGACGCTCTTGTTCATCGAGCTGCTTCTTCAATTCCTTCAGCTCATTAGGTCCAAGCTTGTATGGACGCTTGCAAACGGGTTCAAGGCCGGGCTCAAGATCAATAACGAACTCAATCGGGCCGATGAGGAGGCATACCCGAAGCTCTTCCGAAAGACATCTTGGTACTCACAAACGATCGAATCGAGAGATGGCATTCAGTTCGCCTTCTCATTGAGAGAAAACAACCGAATGGTTTCATCACGAAGCGGCATAGATGATCACATCATTAGAAGAGTGAGTCAATTGAATTTCCCTGGCAGCACAATCAAGCTGAGCTTTGTGCTGAGAAAGCCAGTCCATTCCGAGAATAAGATCAATATCCGAGTCGCCAAGAACCATTGGTTTAGCGAGAAATCTGTAATCGCCCATCTTGATACCAACATCGGGAGCAAACAAACTAGAAGTCATAAGCTTTCCGGGAGAAACAACTTGCATAACTTTGGAGAGAATCTCTGTGTCAACATTGTGCTTCGATGCAAAAGGATATGACATGAAAGAATGTGATGCACCAAAGATCAAATAAGACTTCGCAGGAATATCATTAATCGAAGATTACCCATGATCACATCGTAAGATTCCTCCGCTTGAGCTGCATTCATCATATTCACCTTGGCAGCCTTGGGATTATGCTTGACCACCGCATTGCCGGAAGATTTCACAGAGGAGGAGGCGGAAGGCGCCTCTGGTTGAAGCATTTGTTCGCATAGTGACCCTTCTCACGACACTTGTTGCAAGTGACCTCGTGAGAGCGGACGGTGGTAAGGAGCACTTGACCTTGGAGCTTGAGAATTAGACTTGTTCTGATAGCTTGGGTTGGGTGGGTGGGAAGATCCACGACCACCGAAGTTCTTCTCACGATAAGGCCGACGGAACGGAGGAGGAGGAAGGTAAAACTTCACGCTTAGCCGCCACTTGAGAGGAAGAAGAAGACTGAATCTGCATCCCCGATTCTCTTCTTAGAAGCCTCACATTTGAGCTGGGCAGCTTCTTGCTTCAAAGGCCATGTTGTAGAAATCATCATACTTATCTCGCTCAAAAAGCACAAGAGCTAATTGCAGATCTTCTCTCGCACCACCTCCGAATTGATAGATCATACTCTTTTCATCGTGCACGCCTTGCTTAGCAAAACGAGCGAGCTCGGAACTGGATATTGTATTGATAGACAGACATGGTGCCTTGCTTGAGATTGCGGAACTCCTCACGCTTGCTCTCAACAACACTTTTCGAATGTGATGAGCTCAAATCACGGCGGAACTCATCCCTGTAATGACACGACCTCCTCCTCGAATCTTTGTATTGCTGGTACCACTCGGCAGCTTGATCCTTGAGTTGAAACGATGCAAACTTGACAAAGTCCTCGTGTCCGACATTGCTACAGTCAAAGTGCTTGCAGATGTCCACAAGCCAATCGTCGGCGTCTGTGGCCTCGGCTACGTAAACCGAAAGACTTCGGCTGATTAGCGAGGAACTGACTGAGAGTAGCAAAGTGTGGCTGATTGTTGCCTTGACCTTGATTGCCTTGATTGCCTTGCCCTTGAGTACGCTCTTGCAAAAGCTGCAAAATCATCTCGAGCATTGGCATTGGTGGCTGCCATGATAGCTTGCTGTGCCTCCGGAGGCGGAGGTGGAGGTGGAGGTGGAGGTCTGACCGATCCCCATCATTACGATCCGGATTCAGACGCGTTGGCGGAGCCATCCTGAAGAGGGTGACATCCGTTAGTCCTTTGATAGACAAATATGATAAGTAGAATCAACGGATAGAAATTGCAACATATAGTCTTCACAATAAACATTCGAACAAGAATGAACGAATGAATTCCAGAAGTTAATCATCACACGTCCATTAAGGTGAGAAGCCACTTAGATAAAGGTATGGAAACATCATCTGCCTTAGAAACAAATCGAATATCACAACTGAAAACAAAAGATTGGCTTCTAGAATGAGCCGAACAAACACATGATAGAGATTTCGCCCAAAGTGTTCGTGGTGGGGCCCACACGGCACGACGATAGCGGCCGTCACGAATGACTAACAAGACGCCCCCGAATCAGCATAGCCAAGGATTCTTTAAGACGCCTCATGACCATCAGAATCGACCGTGAATGGGCGGACCACTAAACTTTGAACCCCAATCTCAAATCATACATCCGCCGGAAAGAATATCCCGTAAGCTACTAGAATTCCCACCTATAAACTCCCGAAACTTTCTCGTTATGCAATCTGGTGTTGGGGATACAGGGACACAAAATATATCACCCAAACTAACAATACCTAGATCCAAAGATCCATCCGTCAACACATAACCAAGAAATCCTCGGAAATCGTGGTACCTCGACCTTCAAAAACATCCGTTATACAAGTCATGGCAATACTCCCGCACTCGCCACAAGATCGGGCTATCGTGGTTATCTCACCAACAACTGCACAAAAGAGATTTCGATGTCGGCAAAACTCGTGTATTCCAGAATCGCAACGATAAAATTGTGACGACAACACCTCGGAGCTCAACTCCCGGGACACCGCCACAACCCCTAAATGTCGAGGCACCAAGAACAATGTTCTCGCCACAAAACCATCGAACGATTCCAAGATACCCACGTGATCCTAAAATTTTTTTAGTGAAATTTGAGAAGAGAAGAGTCAAAACTCTACGTCGGGATACCTCACAGAGCGATGAAGGGACCGAGGAGTAAAAAGAATCCTACTCTCGATATATATAATCCTAAGACTCAAAACATTTTCCATTCTAGACTCAACAACGCCAAGAAACAATCAAGTAGGGGCTCCTAAGTCGGGAAGGCTCGATTACCAACTTGTAACGCCCGATGCGGCTATATCTCCCACGTGTCGAGGCACGACTTAGAGGCATAACCGCATTGAAAGCAATGTCGCAAGTGAGGTAATCTTCACACAACCCATGTAATAAATAAGGGAAAGAGATACATAGTTGGCTTACAATCGCCACTTCACACAAAGACATAAATAAACATCCATCATTCGTAGTACACTCAAGGTCCGACTACGGAACCAAAATAAAAGAAGATACCCCAAATGCTACAGATCCCCGATCGTCCCAACCGGGCACCACTACCGATCATCTGGAAAAGACACATAGTAACGACCACGCTCCTCGTCGAACTCCCACTTGAGCTCGGTTGAGTCACCTGCACCGCATCGCCGGCACCGCAACTGTTTTGGAAGTATCTGTGAGTCACAGGGACTCAGCAATCTCACACCCGCGAGATCAAGACTATTTAAGCTTATAGGAAGGACAGAGTCGTAAGGTGGAGCTGCAGCAGTTTACTAGCATATATGGTGGCTACTTCGCAAAAGAGAGCGAGAAGAGAAGCAAAGCGGACGTGAAGCTAGTAGCGATCAAGAAGTGATCCCGGACTACTTACGCCGACATAACTCCAACATCGTGTTCACTTCCCGGACTCCGCCGAGAAGAGACCATCACGGTTACACACGCGTTGATGTGTATTTTACTTGAGGTCAACTTCGGGTTTTCTACAACCGGACATTAACAAATTCCCATCTGCCTCATAACCGCGGGCACGGCTTTGAAAGATATTACCCCGCAGGGTGTCCCAACTTAGCCCATTATAAGCTCTCACGGTCAACGAAGGATATTCCTTCTACCGGGAAGACCCGATCAATCTCGAATCCCGGACTACAAGACATTTCGACAAAGAATAAAACAAGACCAAAGAAGCCGCCCGATTGTGCCGACAAATCCCGATAGGAGCTGCACATATCTCGTTCTCGTGGCACATCCGGATGAGACATCCTCTGAGTAAAACCAAACCTCGAGTTTCCGTGGTGGCCCCGTGCTTGCTCGGTTCGGGCCAAAGACTCGAAGGAGCACCGGTCCGGGGTTAAAATAAACATGACCCTCGGGCACGCGAAACCCCGGGGGGAACAAGGCTTAGGTGGCAAATGGTAAAACCAATGTTGGGCCTTGCCGGAGGAGTCTTATTCAAAGCGAATCGTCAAGGGGTCCCATAAATCACCCAACCGTGTAAGGAACGCGAAATCAAGGAACATAACACCGGTATGACGGAAACTAGGGTGGTAAGAGTGGAACAAAACACCGCATAAGGCCGAGCCTTCCACCCTTTACCAGGTATATAGATGTATTAATTATAGCAGATATATATTGTGATATCCCCAACAAGTAAACATGTTCCAACAAGGAACAACATATCCATGTTCCAACAAGGAACAAACTTCATCTTCACCTGCAACTAGCAACGCTTATAAGAGGGCCGAGCAAAGCGGTAACATAGCCAATCAACGGTTTGCTAGGAAAGGATGGTTAGGGGCTGACATGGCAATATGGGTGGCAGGATATAGCAAGTGGTAGGCATGGCAGCATAGGCATAGCAAAAGAGCGAGAAACTAGCATATCAAAGATAGAAGTGATTTCGAGGGTATGGTCATCTTGCCTGCAATGTTCTCAGAGTTGTCGAAAGCTTGATCCTCGTAAGCGTTCTCAACAGGTTCCTCGTTCACGCATTTCCTCCCGGCTCTACCCAAAGCAACAACACAAACAAAGGAACCACAATAAATCACGGTGCAATGCACAATCAACATGATGCAAAAACATGACATGATATGCATGATGGGATATGCAATGCTTATGTGCGCTCCGGAAGGAAAATGATGAACCAGGCATCAACTTGGCAAACCAAGCATGCCACTGGAAAGATGAGATGATTTCGGTTGAAATCGATATAAAGATCACCGAAATCGGATGCACGGTGTGGAAATGGCAAGCAAAACAAGAATGGCACAAATCTGCCATTAACAGCAGGATGCCACTTAGCAAGCAACAAATAATTAAGCTTACTGCACCCAAACGTATCAACAAAGCACATGGCAGTGATCTACACATGATGCTCGACAAAAGATGAGCACTGAGCTACGGCTAGTTCACATCATAACAGGTTCAAACAAGCATGGCAAAAGTGCAAAATAATCAGGCTGGACATGGCAAAAACAGCAACAGGTTGCAATGTTCAGAGCAACAAAACTACATGCTACAGGAACTTAAAATAGCAAAACAAGGCATGGCATGAATCTACTCAAAGCATAGAACCAAAGTCCCTTACTGACCATAAGCCAAAAAGGATCCGAAAATATAGTAACACCCATGTCAATATTGAAAGTTTCGTTAACAGATTTAGCAACATGGCATGTCAAAAACTGATAACAAGTAGGCATGTTTAAGAGCTCGATGCACTCACTACAGAGTCTTATATGATAAACTAAGCATACATACATCAAGAAGACATGGCATAGAAGACATACATGGCAAGAACAATAACATAGCATACATGTATCAACCACAACAACCTTGGCAAAATTGAATAACATGTAAACAATCTGCCAGGAAACATTTTATAGCAAAAGTATAGCTCGATTGACTCAAGCTATGGAACTCCATAATTGCAAACAAGGACATGGATGGATAGAGCAAGACATGTTTAACAAAACATCCTTACTGAAGTATCTCAAAATATGCATAGATCTCTCGGTATCATCAAGTTAACACGGCATCAAAATATCAGCTAAACAGGGCTGAAAACAGCAACATCAGGACACCTACTTTGCATGCTTGTGCTAGTCACCACATAGATCACAAAATACATGGCATACACCCCTGGAAAGATGGCATGGCATATTACAAAACACATGTAGGACTCCAATTCATAGGGTGCACACATCAATCATGGCAAAAATAACAAAAGTGCAAGTTCTGTTAAGAAACAGAAACTAACAACACAGCACTCTTCCAACAGCATTTCGGGCATCAAGATGTGCTCGAAAGAAAATGATGCAA
Organism: Aegilops bicornis; assembly: GCA_021605145.1. NCBI lineage: Eukaryota > Viridiplantae > Streptophyta > Magnoliopsida > Poales > Poaceae > Aegilops > Aegilops bicornis. The sequence continues at coordinate 338,134,103 of CM038672.1, read as the reverse complement.
TGAGATGAAAAGATCTACTCTTCGAGACGAACATTTGACATACTATACGCGCAACATGGATCTGAGATGCAAAGATATAGCATGTTGAAACTGCAACAAATAACATTAGATGCAAAAATACTTGTTGAAAATAGGAGGGGGGAGAAGAGAAGTCAACGGCCGCACGGATCCCGAGGCCGGATCGGATCGGGCGCGGGGTCGCCGGCACGGGGAGGAGGAAGGGCGCCGCCGGAGGGGACCGGGGCGGCCGGCGGCGGCGCGCTGCCGGTGGCGGCTGCCGCTGGGCCATGAGGCGGCGAGGCCATGGGCGGCGCGGGCCGGGCCGAGGCGATCGGGTGGCCGGAGCGGGCGCTGCCGGGCGATCAGCTGGGCGAGGGCGGCCGCCGGCGAGGCGCGGAGGGCCGGGCGAGGCGGGGAGGCGCCGGCGGAGGCGCCTTGCCAGCCGGCCCGGCATGGCCGGATCTCGCCCGGCGGTCGCGGGCGGCGGCGGGGCCACGTGGCAGCCTGCCACTGGCTGCGGGCGGCGGCGGCGAAGCGTCCGGCGCCGGGCGGACACGTCCGGCGCGCGGAGGAAGAAGGGCTAGGGTTTCGGGGTGGAATTGATCCGGGATTTTCGGGGGAGGTGCTTAAATAGGCATTGAGGGAGCTAGGAGAGTCCAAATGAGGTGTAGTTTTCGCCCACACGATCGTGATCGAACGACGGAGAGCATGGGAGTGACTTAGATGGGTTATTGGGCTGTTTTGAAAGGGGTGTTGGGCTGCAACTTAAAAGAGGCCTTGCGAGAGTGCGGTTAACCGTTGTAGTACCAAACGAGCTCCAAATGACCCGAATCTTGACCGGTGGTCTACGGGTGGTATACCAAGGCCACTAGACAAACCTCGGTCCATTTCGAGAAGGTTTAGTGCCTGCACACGGAAAAACGTAAAAGGGACCGCCGGGGGAGATAGGAGTGTCGGATTGCAAAACGGACAACGGGAAAAATGCTCGAAATCATGAGACGAACACGTATGCAAATGTGATGCACATGATGACATGATATAAAATGCATGACATGGACAAAATGCAAAAAGAAGAAAACCCAACCACGGAGGGAATATCATATCACAATGCCGAAAATGGCAAGAGTTGGAGTTACAAATATGGAAAGTTACATCCGGGGTGTTACAAGCACGGCATCCGTTGGATGGTCATCCAACGACCACTGCTGCTAGAACCGTGTGTTGACTATAATAAGTAGACAAAGCCTTGCATATGCATCAACTTCTTTTTTTAGGGGACGCGTCAACTTAGTAGGCCCACAAGTGTGTGGGAGATAACTTATAGCCCATTTGCGATTTGTAAGAATGTACATCCCATTTTTGAATTCTAATGGAATTTACTACAGCCCATTTACAGTTTGTTAAAAGTACAGCCCATTTTCAACGATTAATATTTTCAACCAACCGTTCAAGACAGTATTCAATAAAAATTTCCCACATTTTGATGGGATCCGAAATATTTTTATCCCGAAATTTCTAGTCAGATTAAATATAAGTTTGTATTATGTAATGTAAAGAAACATTGCGCGTGCAACAATTAAAAATTAAGATTTTCAAAATCCATAAATAATATTTTATAAACTAATTCCGTGCTTGGTGCATTTTTTATAGTTATTGCCCAGTTTTTATTATTACATCCCATTTATTATTTTTAAAGCCCATTTTCCTGTTAAGCCTAATGCATCCCTCCTAGGAAAGATTTGTAGCCCAGCGGGGCAGAGAATAACAAGTTGACCTTGCCTGGGTATTCCTAAAAAAACGTATAGCTGGGCTAGCCATTTTCATCTTGAAAAAAATTAATATCTGGGCTGGATATCTGTCCTGGGCTAGCTGGGCCATAGCCCGCCCAGTTAATACCCTGCTCTCCTCTGAACAACAATGAAAACATCGCCAAGAAAAACTTTGCAGTGCCCACGCCTCAAAAACACAAATACTGCTCGAGCTGCTTGGTCCCAGCTGTCGGCCGCACCTTGTGCAATTCTCTCGTTTATTGACTACATAGGTTGACAATGGTGTGGGATCGTGATGTCAGGAAACTAGGAGGAAGCAAAAAAAATATAGTTGTACATAATAAGGAGGCACTTGCTTGCGTACGGCTATGGCTCTAGTGGGTCCTTACTATCAACCAGTCAAAATAAAGTCATCTCCTGAATCCTCATGTTCATTGACCATGTTAACAATGCTCGGCGCCACGGCAAGCGCAACAACTCGAAGGACGACGGAGAGGGCCTCGCGGGCCCTACGTATGGTCTGATACAGCACCCGCTGCTCATTCAGGAAACCAGGATCATCGGACACCTATGAGCACCTTTGAGAGACTGAGACGGCATGAAACGGTAAGGCCGCGCTTGGGAGCTCTGGTTTATTTCACAACTGTATTAAGATACAAGTGTAATTTACTCGTCATCGGAAACAATGCATAAAATACAAAGCGTAATGAAACCGAGGGCCCGAGGTCTGTAAGTAAAACCGCGGTTACGCGTGTAATTTGAGAGACCGGTGTATATTTTACTAGTCGAAATCGACCAACCAAGCGCTTCGCCCGAGACCATCTGCTTTTATTTACAGGCGTCAGTTTTACAAGCGGTTTTGGTTGGAAAACGATGATCCAATCACGGCCTAAGATGATGAGTTGTTCGGAAGATCATATGGTTTCATGTCTAACCTACCCAACTTGCCGTATAGGCTATGAATGAAACATAAGACGATGAACTCCTTAAGCACGGAAACAATAGAAGAGGATGATCTTCCTAACAAGCAAATCACTGGCATTAGATCGACATGCAAAACAATACGAAGCATTATTCTCGGGAGGCATGGTGAACCGCTCGTGATGCCGCATGCCACAACATTCGAAGCTCAACTTTGCAATCAAACACAAGGCATGGCATTACATAGACAATATTCAGAACAAACTCTTAAAATATCTTACATAAGTTAGCATTCATGTGACTATGCATCTCAGCAGAGTAAATATTTACTTCTGAATTGACGACAGGAATAGGAAAAAACGATCGACGTTGCTCACAGCAAAGGGCGTCCCACTCAAAAATATCAAATCAAATGCATGTCTTCTGGCTAACATCAATCAGCAAAAATATGTAATGCCTATGATTGTGGAACAGGCAGGTTTTGTCATCAGTTTGTCATCTGATAGTCCGATGGCTCAAGGTGACGACTAATGATTAGAGAACCATTCGATGTATTATGCATGATGAAGTATTATTATGGAGGAGACGAACCATCTGAATATTTTGTGCAGTTCCACTAAAATCAAGCTGAGCATCCCTGTGGATTTCGTATTTATATGCTGCCAGAAAACAAAGACACATCAGCACACATGAATATTGGCCCCAGTGTCAACCCACCAATCGGATGCCCCATCATTATTGCTTAGAGTGACATTGATAGACTTGGAGTCATGTCCTGACTTTTTGGTACTTGCTTGGGCACTTGTTTGCCCAGTGTTCCTCTGAACCACAAGTAAAGCAGCCATCTCTGCAGACTAGTCATGTCACTAGCATCTACTAATACTATGTAAAGCTTCTCGATTATTCCTAGTGTAATGTAGCGCAAACAGTGACTGCTTCTTTCTGCAAAGTGGTAAGACCAACTTGACCCACTAATGCAGCAGTTTGCCTTAGACACATTGGCTCCTTTTGTGCAGTTCAACTAAAATCAAAGTCGGAATAAAACCGAGCTTTAATTTTGATATCCCTGTAAGCAATAAAAGGTATAAGGGAAACAATTACTGAGAAATAACGGTTGATGACTTGTACTCCCAGAAGAAAAACATCTACTGGTCTACCTTATCTTAATGGGAAACAAAGCAGGAGAGTAGCAATTTTCAATCAGTGTGATTCATTCATAGTAAGTGAGACATTATCTTAACAATGCCTTTGTTTCAACATGTATAAAGAACGACAAAGCAGAAAAGTATCATTCCTAAAACAATGCGACTGATTCATTTTAACAGAGACATTATCTTAACAATACCTTGGTTAAACATGTAGAAAGAACTACAAAGCAGGATAGTACCATTTGTAAAACACTGTAACTGATATATAATAACAGAGACATTATCTGAACAATACATTTCTTAAACATGTACTCCGGCCGATCCCTAACAGAAATGGTACTCCCGCCGATCCCTAACAAGTGTTGCAGTTTTGAACTAAGATTCAGTAGTTAATTCTGAGGAAACTAGGTACTGACCTTTCAAGACCAAGATTTGAAACAACGCCTGAGGTGGATCTAAAAGAGATCTCAACACATATATGGAAATCCGGTCTCATTTTGTGCAGTCCCACGAAAATTAAGCGAAGCAAAATGTCACAATAGCAACAAGTTGAATAGATATCCCTGTTTTAACAGAGGCAAAAAAGGAATCAATTACTGGCCAATAAAGGAGGATGAAACATGCGGCCACAAAAATGGTAATCCCGCCAATCCCTAACAAGTGTTGAAGTTTTGAAATAAGATTCAGTAGTTAATTACGAGAGTGGCATTGCTTAATTTTACCAAATGACATTAGATTAACAAAAAGCATAAACAGTTCCAGGGGAGAGTGGGCGCAACAACAACATGTGCTTCCATCTACTTATGAAGGGGGTGATGCAGAGTTTGTTGTAACAAAGCAACAAACATAATGTCTGGGTTGGTCCCATTTTTGTTCACTACTTAATGGGAAAAGACAGCAATACAATAGCTTCAATTGAACATTTATTTAAAACAGTACCAATACAAGTAGCACAGCATCTCAAAACACACTGCACGATCATGTGGATGAAGGCAAGTACCAACCTGTCATGACGCACACAAGATCACATACGAATCTGCCAACACGAATAGGAAATCCAATCTCGTTATGTGCAGTTACTCTGAAATCAAGTAAAGTCGCCGGCGAGACATTTAAGTTTGCTATAGCAACAAGTTGAATAGATATCCCTCATTTAACAGAGGGAAAAAGGAAACAATTACTACCAATAAAGGAGGACGAAACATGCGGACACAAAAAGAAGCATCTACCTTATCTTGATGGAAAACAAAGTATAGGAAAGTAGCATTTCTAAAACGGTTGCATTGATTCATATTAACAGAGAAATTCTCTTAAAATAGTTCAAGAGTTAATTCCGAGAGTGGCATTGCTTAAAATACAATAGCTTCAATTCAACATTTATTTAAAACAAGTACCAATACAAGTAGCACAACATCTCAAAACACCTGCATGATCATGTGGATGGGACATGCCAGCACTACAAAAGGCCCACACGTATAAATGGGTGATGCAGAGTATGTAGCCAAGCAGCATATCTGCGTTGGTCCCATATTTGTTCTCTTTGAAACTTTTTCTGTTGTGAGGGAAGCAAATCTAGTCCTGCACAAACTACCCACCCCCCAGTTTCTTTCCCTTTTCAATAAAGAGTTGGGTTCCTTACAGATGTGTGTACTGGGTTACCAATTTTTCGCTTTTCGACCAACAAAGCAGCTGGATAGCTAGTCTATACTACTTTCCCTCCCTCCTTTCCTCATTGAACCACATCCTAGATTCATGCTCCACCCCACCGCACCCTTCTTTCCTCTTTGAACCAAGACCTAGATTCGACTACAGACTCAAAAAAGATCAGCATGCAGCTAGACCAATGACGGTTTCAAAGAAACTTATACCTTAGGGTCATCGGGATGTGGCAAGGCGTGCGGCGGGAGGTCGAATATGCTCACACTACGTATGACAGCAAGGAAGAAGGGGTCGGTGGCCCTCCCGCACAGGCGCTGGGTGAAAGAGAAAAGCGCAGCCGTTAGTGGATTACCTCCCTCGCCGAAGGCGATAGAGTGAATGTTGCACCTCCTCCCCTTCCCTGTGCGACGGGATCCGGATGCCTCCTTCGCCAGCTGTCTGTGAGGGGGGTGAGAGAGACAGAGGCCACAACGCAGTCTTGTTTAGATCTGGTGAAGAGGGTGAGAGATAGTGAATATAACAAACCCTAGCAAAGGAACTCTGAGCCTCCAGTGTGTATATATATATGTAGTGCGGCAAGAGTGTGGAGAGTGCAAACCCTAGCGAACAAGCGCTGAGGCTCCAGCTTATATATATATACTGTAGTACGGACTGAGCTCCGGTGCCTTAACTACACTTGCTTTTGGCTGTATGACAGGTGGGCCAGCCACATTTTGGCCCACCTGTCATAAACCCAAAGGCAGGTGCACTAGAGTCAGTGAAGTTGCATCCATATAGTACTCGTGTATACAACTAATATATAGTGGAGTGGTTTTCTTATTCTCTCCATAACAATCGTTTTAAATTGTGTAAGTACGAAACAAAACTCTTTATTTAACGTACCAGTGAAGAAAACTACTACTCCCTCTGTTCCTAAATATTTGTCTTTCTAGAGATTTCAACAAAAGCAGACTAAGGCATAGCCTAGTGGTGGGAAGGGGTTGATGCCTTCCCACCCACCCAGGTTCAAGGCATGGTACTTGCAATTTGGGTTTGTTGCACCAATTATACTGTAGGGGGTTCCCTTACAGTCTTTCTGTCAAAAAAAAGAGATTTCAACAAATGACTACATACAGAGCAAAATGAGTGAATCGACACTGTAAAAAATGTCTATATACATCTGTATGTGGTAGTCCATTGCAAACCACTTGAAAGACAAATATTTAGGAACGGTGGGAGTACTTCCGATGAACTAACGATCCACGCGTCCTGGTCACACTTACTGTCCGTCACGTGCGGTACACTACCCTCCCTTAAGTGAACAACCACACATGCGCCAAATTATCGGAAACGTGTGAGAGTGTGTACAAATAAAGAATTTTAATTTCAATTATTGAAAGGTTTGAGAGTATGTACAGTTTTCCCTCTCTAATAATTATGGTTTGTTGTGTTTGGCTAAACCTGGTCAAACTTTAAAAAGTTTGACTTCAGTCAAATCTAATATGCGGAGTAAATAAAAATGGAGGGCTACTACGTCCATCCGGGTTTTTAGTCCACACTATTTTTTAATCAAAGTTAATAGCTGGACAACGAAAATTACAGGGGAGCTGGAGACAAAGTTGTGAGAACGCTTAGAGATCAATACAAAACTTATGCTCTTAGTACAAACGTCGATCCTTCTTCGTGGAAACATTTGGTTCATAGCTTATTGTGTGATAAAATTGCACCAACGTGAAAGATGACTGCGTCTCCAACGCAACCAAGGTGAACTGATGAAGGATATCATCTTTGTGGGTAACAAGCAAAGAGCACTGATGGAAGACAGCTTGTTTTTCATTGAAAATCGATCAGCTTCACCACCGGTAAGCGCAACCATGAGGCGCAACCATGAGCATCGATAGGTCATTGTGGTGATGCATTATCCATTTTGCATCAAGTTTGGGTGAGCCACCTATGAAGTTCGACAAATCCTCACTATGGTCTGTTTCTTCTCAGTAGTCTAGATCGAGGAAGGAAGAACCATGTGGCAGAGGACAGTGAGGCAGAACAACGATGGCCATCCAATTTTGTGTTGTTCCACTAAAATTGAGGAAGACATGCCCGGGTATGGAGATGCGCATCGCTGTTTCCAAAAATATAAAAAAGGGATATGGTGTTGTTACTTTGTTTGACAAGATTAACAACGACATCTCAATTGCCAATAAGAATTATGAAAAGTACACCAACAAACAGAAGCATCATGATTATCTTGATGGGAACTAAACTAGGATACCCAAGAAAAAAAGCATTTCTTCATTTAACCAGTGATAGTATTAGATTAGCAGCAGCAATAGGAGCATATGGACAATGACCGCACAACCACCATGTACTTTTTGTCGAAACTAAATGTATACCTCCACCAAGGCATAAATCAGGACAACTTTTTGAGTGGCATTTCCACTATAATAGTAGGTGATGTTGGACCAGCCGACGAACCCTAGCTACTATACATGGGGAGCTGGGGAGTAGTCGCATAGAAGAAAACCCGCATGCAGCGACCTAGGGAGCTGGACCAGTTCAAGAAGTTATACCTCAGGTGGGCGAGATGTCACTTAGGCGGGCAGGCGGGATATTCCCACACGACGGCAGCAAACAAGGGCGCGGAGGACCTTCATCCGCGCCAGCGCCGGCTCTGAGAGGATGGTGCGCATCGGCTTCCTCCATCGCCGACGGCGACAACTTCAACGCTGCACCTCCTCACCTCCCGCAGCGGACGGGATTCGGCCGGATCTGTAACCACCGGTGAGGAGAGAGATAGTGTGGACATTGTCGTCTTGTTTTGATATGGAGAGGGTGAGAGAGCGAGATGCCAGAAAATCTATCAAACAAGAGGCTATAATGGAGTAAAACAATCTCTCCATAGCAATGGTTTTAAATAGAATACGCGCGTTCCCGGAAAAAAGAAACGAAAACTGGCGGACAATTTTTTAACGTACCAAGAAAGAAAACTCGATCAAAAACACGCCCCGCCTTCCGTGTCGCGAGTCGTCAGCAAGACACACACATAGACATAGACATGCATATCCGTGTTTATGTAAAATTCCATTTCCATCTCCATCTCCAATCATATTTGTCCAACTGGCACATTATTTACGTTGTTAATTATATACGCGGCAGTATTAACATACAACATCTCTTGTTTGCGGGCGTCTGGCCCGCTGCCACGGCCGCGCCTGACCAACCCGAACCCTCTTCATGACCCCGCGCGTGCTTCCCGCCCGAAATGGTCAGTGCCTCATTCATGCCCGGCCAGAGCGGACGCGACCTCTCACTGGTGCCGGCATTGAAGCGGCGCGCCGGCCAAGAGAGCATCGCCCGCGCCGCTTCCTGGTGCATGCGGCTGCTCCACGTTCGCAATAGCCGGCCACAACATGCATGTAAAAAGTTCTTGGGAGTCCGTGCTACAGCTAGCTGTCCTCCCCAACTCGTCAATCTCTTCCATTAGTACTAGTACTCCATGGCACGATCCATCGACAAGCAGGCGGGGAAGTTATCGTATACTCGGTTTGCGGTGAGTGGCATGCCAAGCGACCATGTGGGGTCGAGCCGTGGAGGAGGGTGAGACACGAACGCGACAGACATGATTTAAACGTTGGTTTTGCTCGATGGCGATCCAACGAAACGAAACGTTGGTTTCTCTCCGTTTCCATTTTTTCTCTGGAAAAATGGAAACTTTCCACTCCATTTTCATTCCTACTCCAAGGTTGCCCATTTACAAAATTCCATCAAATACAAAGGAAAACTAACACGCATGCTGATGCATCTCAATGATTCACAGATCATAGCCAATATTTACTTCACAACTAAAGACAAAAGTTGTGAGAGCGTGTACGAAGGAAAAACTACTGATGGGGTCACTACGACTCAAACCCTGAACCCTAAACATGATTTAATTTCCTGTCCAGGTAGAACCTGTCGAAGGAAAGACGGCTGGCACCCTCGAATCATACAATGCTTTTGTGCAGTTCCACTAAAATTGAGCTGAGCATCCCTGATGGCAAAGATATTGAAGAAGTGTGATTAGAATAATAGTACCGGCACTAGTTCATGAGACATAAACTCATCACAAGTAGAAGCCGGTATAAGTAGAGAAAGATCGACATGGAGATGTAGCTACGTCGGGAGCTGCGGCAGTGGAGCAAGCCGGCTCCAAAAGGAAGATGGACTACCTGGGACGTTGGGCTGTAGCTAGAAGGGCGGTTGGGACGTGGCATCGGCCCATACCGCGGTGACCCCCGATTGGGACGCACCGACTGTGGATTTTCTCCCTCGCCAATGTCGACCGCGTCTACGCAGAACATTGTTCCCTTCCCCTAGCTACGGGATCAGGCCGGATATGTGTCCAGCGGTGTGGCCACCGTCGTTCGGTGCTTGTGAAGAGAGCAACCCAAGCAAGCAGGCTTGTAGCTTAGGCTCCTGCTGGTGTATATATAGTGATTTTCTTTTTCTCTCTCCATATCAACCATTTTATATTGCATACGTGTCATTAAAGAGTGAAATGATGGTTGCTTCTTCCGACTAACTTACTGTGTGATTTGACTGCTCCTTTAGTGGCCCCTACACGTACTCCCCCTACGTGTATGCAACAGTCACACCTACACATGGACGCAAAAACGCGCGCGAGGCCCTAATGCATGCATGTCCGAGCACACGACGGAACACACATGGTCACGTTCAAGTGCTCAACCTACACGTGCATGCACACACATACTCAGCCAGGGTGAGCTAGTGACTGTATAAACACCGGAAAATGTATATATTGAGCACAATGAGCGTATTATGAAGTCCATCGATCAGATTTTTACAAATATACAAAGGATGTAGACAGTATATTTATCTCGTTTGAAATTAAGCTATCAACCGGAGAGGAGGCAGTATGGACTAGCATTACTTTGCTGTGTCCCGTCAACTTGCCGAACGAGGAGAACCTTGCAGGGCGGGAGAAGCTTGCGCGCGGTGGCTCACAGGACAAGGAGAAACTTTTGACTAATGCAAGCTGTCCTTCGCTAAGGCGGTGGACGTGCAACAGTTAATTCGGTGTCATTTCCTCTCTTTTTTGTTATTCAGCATGTAAACAGGTCAGCAAACCTTGCGGCGCATATTTGTGCGAACCGTGCTTGCTGCAATTTGAATGTGGCCGAGAGATGGCTTGATGAAACACCTCGCTTCCTACTTCTTTTTTGCAGGGTACCTCGCTTCCTAGTGACCAGTGTCTTGGCTGATCGTCCTAAAAATACTTATATATGAATAAAGCTCTCTCATTTACCCGCAAAAAAGATTAAGCCATATTAACCGGAAAGGAGGGAGTATGGAGTAGCACTACTTGTTGGTGTGTCCCGTCAACTCACAGAACGAGGAGAAGCTTGCAGGACAAGGTGAAGCTCGCTTACGCCTTTTGAATAATGCAACGTACCTCACCCAAGCGGTGGACATGCATCAGTTCATTCGGTGTCAGATTGCCAGAGGCATACACTGTAGTACCGAACATGCGGTGTACCATCATTGTTCGACTTCACGAAGAGGCGAAGAGCCAAGCGCAAGGTTTAGTAGTATGAGTAGTATTACTACTAGAACCGCATGGTGGAGCCTCTGTACTCTTATTTTTCTTAATCTTTGATAAAGTACACATTTATTCCAGAGAAGGGCGGAAAACGGCAGCCCAACATGTAATGATGATATCGATCTACCATGCTCGAATATTCTTGGCCTCCGTGCGAGCCCGTCTGTGTGTTCTCGCTCCTCGTCTCTCTCAGACTATCCACAATGGGAGTAACATAGGTGGTAACATCACACTTATCTAGGCAAAATAGATGATGTGGCATGTAATTAATGAAGAAAGAGAGGCATGTGGTAACATAGCTAGTTACTGTAACATCACACATATCAAGAAAAGATGAGTCTACAACGTAATAAATGAAGTGATGCATGACACACAACACATATGTTACTACCCACCGTGGAGGTAGTAACATAGACTAGTAACATATGCATGTTACTACTCTAAGTTACTCCCATTGTGACTAGTCTCAAGGAACGGCGGGTTGGCCATTTTGCCGTCAATTGAGATCGGTTTGCTCACACACCGGTCCCACATGTCAGTGATATGCCAAGACGAGGTGCGTTGACCGACTGGCCATACGCGTACTTGGTTTTGCACCTTCATACTACTCCTCCCTCCGTCATAGTTTACGTATGCGCTTCATTATGATGCATTTCTCTCAATGCATTTCCACCACCAGAGAGACTTTAGACGCGTTTGGTTTAATGCTCAATTAATAAGGGCGTGGTAACCGCAATTTTCTCTCGATGTAGTACTACGGAGTGGAGTACGTGCATGCATGTGTCTACCCGGGGTGGAAGCACGACATGCATGTGTGTACGCATTATTTCCTCTAGTAATAGACGCCGCCGTGCTATAACTACCAATGTTATTTTTCAGGCCGACCGCTAGTCGCCTTGGTCCCAGAGATTTTCTCTTTTTCTGAAGTGCGCTCTATAAACAGTGACGGATGGAGTAGTATGAGCGGATTCAAAGAAGAGTGTATTGATGGTTGCTTCTTCCGAGCAACTTACAGTGGGAAAGGTGGGGCTTATGATTTGATTGCTCATTACTCACTATTAATGTGGCGCAACGCCCGGTCTGAGTCTCCCATGCGGCTTTGCACTACCCCCTCGGTTCTTAAATATACTCCGGAGTATTTGTCTTTCTAGAGATTTCAACGAGTGACTACTCAAATATTTCTATTTTTAGAGATTCAAATGGACTACTACATACGGATGTATATAGACATATTTTAGAGTGTAGATTCACTCATTTTGCTCCGTATGTAGTCACTTGTTGAAATCTCTAGAAAGACAAATATTTAGGAACGGATGGAGTACACATACGAAGCAAAATGAGTGAATCTACACTCTAAAATATGCCCATTTGAAATTTGTAAAAAGATAAATATTTAGGAACGAAGGAGTATAATTTTGTGCATGGCACATGGACCCGGATGCCGAAGAGGCTTCTCGCAATGATATCAAGCTTCCAGCATTTGTTTACATAATTGACGTACTATGCAAATAGTTTTCCGGCGACATGACATTGTACAATGGTGTGAGCTTTCAGCTTTTGTTTCGTGTGTCTTGCCATGGATGCCCTTTCGGAAACAATAAAAAACTAACTTCCTTGCTAATCAGAGCTAATATTTACATCACAATTGAAGACAAAGTTGTGAGAAGGTGCTAATTAAAATTGATCCATGCTTTCATTGGCAACAACGCCCCCCTAGCTCTGTCTAAATCAACAAGGCATGTTGGGAAAAAAAGTAGCTGTCTGGAGCATGACTCATTCCGATCATTTTGTGCAGTTCCACTAAAATAGAGCTGAGCATCCCTATTCCAAAGATAAGTGTGATTACGATAATAGAGGACTGTTAATGAAACAATAAACACACAAATAGAAGCCGGTCACCTTTGCAGTCTCTCTTAAGACTAACTAGTTGGAGAAGATTAGGCTTGGAATTGGATGAGGAGGATAGAGCAAAACCAATCTCCCTTTGTGCAGTCGCAATGAAATGTAGAGATGTTGCCCATGTGACATTTTGGCAGAATTGCACAAAACACTCTTAAGAAAAAAGTGATTTGTGCAGTTCACCAAAAGGTCGCAATAGCAACGAGGTGAAATGGATAGCCCTGTTTGCAAAAAAGAGGTAGAAAGGAAACAATTACTGGCCAATAACAGTTGATGACACATGCGACAATAAAAAGAAGCATATTCGTTGTCCTAAGTGAAGATAACAACACGGTTGTGTTTGTCTAAAATGGTGTGAGGACGAGATTGCAATATGAAAAGTACGTCGGACGAGCTACGTTTTGGGCAAAGAACTATGGAAGATCCACATGCAGCGACGTGGGAAGACGGGCAGTGGAGCAAGGCCGGAGTGGATACCTGGAGGTCGTCGGGATGTAACTAGGTGAGCGGCAGCGGGCGGAATCTGCCCATACTGCGGCAGCGAGCAGGTGGCGTAGGCCCTACCATGCCGGAGCTTGGTCAGAGAGAACGGTGTGTACCACAGATTGGGACGTGTTGCCTCGGCGCCGTCGAACAGAGAAACGATGCACGTCCTCCCTTCCCACCAGCAGACGGGATGCGGCCGGATCAGTGACCAACGGTGAGAGAGAGAGAGAGGCCACCGCAGCCTTGTGTGAGATACTCTGAAGAGAGACAAACCAGGCAGGCAGGCTCCATTGTATATAGTGGAGCGGACTACCTTTTTCTCCATAAAAATTGTTTTATATTCTGTGTACGTGCCATTGAGCGATATAACTTTATTTAAAAATAACGCGCCAACGCATCAAGTCAAACTTTGTTTCATGCACACGTGGTACATGACCTCCGTAGGTAAACAACCGCTACACGCGTTCAAATTAGCACGTGGGCTGCCATTTCGTACAGAAATGAGCTCCACCCTGTACCCGCGCGGGTGTGGCTGGGAACGAAGCGTGAGTACGTGCACGGTGCACCTATTCTCTTCTTGTATATGTACACCACCTACGTGGGGTTGTGTGAGAGAGATACAAACGTAGAGAGATATAGTGTGTGGGTTCATGAGAGTTTTTTTTGGGGGGGGGGGGGGAGGGGAGGGTGGGGTCAATAAAAAGATGTAACATATGCAATGTGTGTGAAATAGAGTCCTGGAAATATCATATATATAGAGGGGGATATCCACGAGAAGAGAGTGGAGGTATCATTGGCTTGAGGTGTCCATAGAATCGAAGAGAGGGATGATGTGTGGGTGTCTTGTATGATCGATAAAGAGTACCATCGAATTTTTGTGTGCCCACGTCAAAGATATAGAGTGGCTGGCCTACTGGAACGTGAGAGGGGACATGTACAGTTTGTCTCTGTGGCATGGATACCTACCTACATCGCTCGACTATCGCTGTGTGGTGGGGGGAGGGAGGCCTAATTAACTATAGAGGTACAATGGCTGGTATATGTGTGGAGGAGGAGAGAGGCCTACCTCATGTATTAAGGGAGATCGATCTACCTCATGTATTAAGGGAGATTGATCGTCATCCATGCATATGTGTAGGAGAGTAATAAGGTTGGGAGAGAGACAGATCTGGAGTGTTGGAGGGGGTGGTAGTGGAGTTGCTTCTAACAAATGGTAGGATAGGCTTGCTAGACAACCGAAGGGCACGCCTGCAATATCAATAAGAGAGGGGATGGCTGCCTGTCTGTGCATGTGCATGTGAAAGACGGGTTAGGAGGCATGCACGAATGATGGGGGGCGATATGGATGTGGTAAGAAGACATAACTACATAGGAAGATCAATCGTCCTTTGTCAGAGAAAGGAGAGACATAACTTGTGAGGTACATCGATCGATGGGGGGGGAATAGTTAAAGTCGACCTAGGTATATGTTGGGAGATCGATCGGTATACATGCATGTGTGTGTTAGAAGCAAATGAGGCACAGGGAGAAGGATAGAGAGAGAGGGGTGCATCTAGGAGGTGGTGCGAGAGTCATACTATATCGAGGGGGGAGAAGTGTGCGAGTACGAGATCGATGAAAAGAGTGGTGGGAGTGAGGCATGGACGGTGATAAGAGAAGAGGGGAAGCTTGTGTTTTGTGCTAGGCACACCTGGCTAGAGAGGCATATCGATCGATGTGTGCCATCAAGAAGGAGCTGGGGGCCTACACACACCATGGGTGAACGACCTAAAGTGAAAATACGAATTTCGGCGATGGAGCTAGAGAATGCTGAGGGAGGGTTAGAGGGATGCGGGCGTCTGCATGCACGAGAGAAAGTTAGCGCTAGCTAGCTATAAAGATAAGAGGATTGTGTGGGTATAAAAGACGAATAGAGGTCATACTTCATTATAAAAAGCGAATTCGGATGTTTGAAGAATTTATCATAGTGTTTTAAACCGACGCATGTGTGAATATATATAACGGTGATACACATGGTGTGGTTATGAACATGTTATACTACATATAATATATTTTATCTCTACTCTTATAAAAACGGAGTTGTTGATGATGGTGCCATCCTGCAATATAGGTCGTCCGATTTATATCTGACGGATAGGAAGGAAACTATGGCAATTTTGAAAAAAGATACCCAAACCTCTCTCCATATTTGCAAATTAGGCCTCCCCTTGATCATGCTGATGTTCTATGGAACGCATGAGCATCTTGCTAGTACTACGTATAACATATAGAACATTGATCATAATTTGGGCTAATGGGTGGCTTTTGCAGCTCAGGCCTAAATACTTGTCATAATGTAGGCGGCGGGGCACTATACTATGTGTGATAAACACGGTGTACACATATGGAACATGGTTTAGATTATGAATATACAGTTAGTACATCAAATGTACTATTATTTGGAATCAACATCAAGTGTATTCAAAAAATAGAATTCGAGTTCATGTAGTACACATAGTTCATATCTATCTCTATAGTAATCATGTGGTGTGTTATTAAGGTAATACACGAATGATGGTTGAAGTTGGCAACAATCATGATTGTAGATTTGTTATTGAAATAGAGAAATTCAGTTCGAATTGCAACGGTAGTATAGACATTTGGAATGCACTAAAATGTTGGTATGAGTAGGTTACATGCATTATACAACAAGCGAAAAAAATTAATTGGACATAACATGGATTCATACTACCGAATAGCATTTAATTGCACTAAATTGTTGGTATGAGTAGCTTTAAATAGCATTTTTATAGTAGACGGGGCAAGACTCTCCCTTTGTGTGGTGTGAATAGTTTGTTTTTTCGTTTTCTTTTTTATTGAGGGAATTGCGAATTGATTTCGTACGTACAAGTACAATATTACACGTTAAGCTTGTCCCTAAAATTCGACCCGCGCCTTGTTATATCACGAAAATTCAGATATCATGCTCCCAAAACTGGCGCCTTCACAACCCGCCTTGCTATCCCGAAATTACAACGCGAAAACTCCCTCCAGCTGCCAAATCCCGACACGTGAAATCCCCTTCTAACCCTGAGCCAAAAGGGCCGCTTAGTTCAAATCGGTGCGGGTACTTTCGTAACACACCCTACATTTTGGACAAGCGCGTCCCTAAGTCCTGGTTCACCCCCTCCCATCGCCTCCTTTTTGCCATTCGAAATCCCAGGCCCCCATAATCTCTACGCTCCAGCCGCGAAACCCCACCCTCCTCCGTCCGCCACCTCACCGCTGACCAGCCGGAGCCTCTTCCCCGACAACGTCGTCCACTGCAACAGCTCGACGTCCCTCGTCCACCTCCCTGGATGAGGATCCATCGTCCATCTCGTCGTCCCGCCGGTTCAGCCGCCCCGTCCTCCACCTCCAAGGAGCTGCTCCGACGATCGCCTCGTCTATCGCGGCTGCTCCATCCCCACAGCGCCGCCTTAACCTGCTCCACCGGAACCGCAGCATCCTCACCGACTGCTCGGACAAAGCCGAGGCCTACTCGGCGCCACCAAAGAGGTTGTACCCTTCAGAGTAAGGCATAGCCTAGTGGTGGGAAGGGGCTGATGCCTTCCCACCCACCTAGGTTCAAGGCATGGTACTTGCAATTTGGAGTTGTTGCACCAATTATTATACTGTAGGGGGTTCCCTTACAGTCTTTCTGTCAAATAAAAAACAGGTTGTACACTCATCGCATCGCACCTTCTCCTTAGCTCGACCTCCCGGCACCGACGGTGCTCCATCCCGCACCCCCATGGAGCGGCTACCTTGAAGCCAGCGCCGCGGGCGACATCTCCACGGCGGCTCTCCCCCAGTGCGAGGCCCCTTTGGCGGCGGCGTCCATACCAGCCAGATCTGCTGTTGCTGCTCCGGCTCTTGCTCACGCTGCTGCTGCTGCTCCGGCTCTCGCTCGCTCGCCCAGCTGCTGCTGCTCCGGCTCTCGCTCGCTTGCTCACGCTTTCTTTGCTACTGCTCTCGCTCGCCGATCGCTTCGCCACTTTTGCCCGGCTCTCGCTCGCTTGCTCGCGCTGCTGCTGCTGCTCTCCCCCTCGCTCGTGCTACTGCTCTACTCCGATTTAGCTACACTTCAGTCGACTGAATCGACTTTTGGGTCAGTCGGTTTTCAGGGGGTGGGGGGCTCGCCGGAGTTAAGTAAGAACCACCCGCAGCGGGGACGGGGGCTCGCCAGATAGGTACCCCACTATCTATCTTAGGGTTCAGGGTGGGGGCGGGGGGCCTATAGGGCTGGCCGGGCGGGCAAGGACCGGGCGGTGGGGAGTTGTTCCGGGGCGGCGAGGCGGCGCTGGGGCTGGCAATTCGGCCGGTGGTGGCTGGCGGCTCTGGGGGGTGCAGGTTGAATATGAACTGTAGGCCCCACTTGAGATTCAGTTTCGATAGTAACATTCCCTAAACTACATGTCAAGTGCCTCTCTGCTACCATTGCGTTCAGTTTCGACAGTAGCATTTAGATTCCATAGTAAATTTCAGTTTCAACAGTTAAGTTCAGAGTCAATAGTTTTTACCTCATCTGTTGTTGTCAGGTGGTTTTTGGTGATGTAACTTTTACATCTATTTTACATCATCTATTGGAGATGCTATTAGAATCCCACTTGAGATTGACGATGTCTGTCTTGTGCTGCTTCAGCCTTGACGTCTTACGGCTCACCGGGGCTGCTCCAATGACAGAACGATCCATCACAATAGAGCAGTGCCCTGGACGCCGTCTAGAGATTCCTCAGATCTTCCTCCACGCCTCCGACAGCCACCTCTGCCTCAACTACTTCTGTGACCAACCCAATGATGGTGAGGTCGACACGGCTATGGCAAAGAGGTTGTACACTTGTTGCATCACTTATTACTATACATTCATGTCGATCCATTAGGGCTATTTTGGTTCAACGGAAAAGCATAGCAATAGGGAATTTTCCAATGGCACTCTACTATTCAATTATTCATGCATTTTATTGAAAGGAATGAAGCAAAACATCCACCTGGACCTACTTTTCAAAATCCTATGCATGAAAACAAGACCAAGTGCATTAGTGGCAGAATAACATTCTAACTGTACACGCTTTCATATGGTTTCACTTTATTTTGGCCATGTTTCTTTGCATTCCTATGCTCTTCCAATTCCTGTAAACCAAACACTCAAGTTGACAAAAATTCTATGTTTACAAATGCTTTGTTTACCATGTGCATTCCTATCCTATTCCGGTGTTTTTCCTATCCCTGCATTTTTAGAATCATGCAAGCCAAATGAGCCCTTACAGAATTACTACAGCATGTGTAGGTGACTTAAGGGAACTTTGTGTGGTTTGTCCTGCTTCCCGCCACGACGCCGCCCACCTCAACTGAGCTGCTCCATCGACAGAAACATCCACCAAACCAGACATCACGACTCCTGACCGTATTTTGCCGCCCCAGAGCTCCTTCCCTGTCACCGGCACCCACCGCAATGGCATCACCATCATCGACTCAGCAGATGAACCTGAGGAGTACACGGGTCCACAAGAGAGGTCGCACTCTTTTGTTTCTGCTTATGTTATGCATTGCTTAAAATTACCTGCTACTTTATCGTCATGTTCACCTCTTGGACTCCAAGTCAGGTCCAAATTAATGTTCAAACTTGAGTTCTAAATTAGTTGTGGGTACATATCGAGGAAGCAATGAATAGTATCTCTGTCTAATATCTGGTTCACCTAGGGTATGCCTATGTTGTTCATCTTGGGTGGGAAACAAATAGTAAAGCAATCATCATCTATCTTTTTATTAAATTAAAGCAATCATCATCCTGCTATCATTATTTTTGGATCCATCCACTGGTTGTTACCATCACTCTAAATTTCTGCATGCTCTCCTTACATAATCTCACCATATTTTTTCATATGCATGTCGATATTGTACACATCATGCTGAACATGTAGATAAAAAGAGAAGAGTTTTATGCGGCAATACAATGTCATGCAGACATTGCTCCATGGTGGGTTCAATGGCAAACCCTCCCCACCCCTCTCCAGATTGTAATCCAGAGGAAGATATCTGTTCTGAGGCGGATTCAGACGCCGCTGACCACTCCTATTTACCCCCCCCCCCCCCAAGGTGTTTGCTCTACCTTGGCATGATGATGTTAGTCATATCATGCATATGTTGCCTTGCAGTGCCTACTTTTGACATCATATATGTCATCTGCTTAGTTTAGACATGTTCTGTAATGCCACCTGTTTAGTTTCTATATCATATATGGCAATTGTGCAGTCTCATGTCTTTTAGCCAGCCATAATATACGTGAAATGTGCAATGCCATCCTGTTTAACCAGGCATCATATATTTGAATGATATCTTGCCCATCCTTTTCTTCATTACATTTCCATTTGTCGACAATGTTTGTACATTAAACTACTCTTCCTGTGAATCAGCCATTTGGGTGGGAGATTGAAAAATCTGGAGTGAAAACAAGGCCTTCAGCGTAGACAGTGCTACCTGTCGAAGCAGATCTCTTGTTGGGTCCCGATAGCTCCTCAGAGAAGAATTCAGAGATAGATGACCAGTCCTATTCCCCCACCGAGGTGTATGCTCTAACTTGGCACGGTTATACTGCTCATATCATGCATATGGTGTCATGCATTTCATAGATTAGACATCATATACTGTCGGTGTGGAACGACACCTATGGGATCACAAGAATCCCTACTACGGTTTCCGGGGTGCAGGGTTGCGAGAAGAGCAGGATCAGTAGTCAGCACAAGGATCGTTTACCCAGGTTCGGGCTGCGGGGATGCGTAAAACCCTAGTCCTGCTTTGGTGGGTGTATTTCAGAGAGTTCTTGAGCTCTCGAACAAGCTATGGTGAGTGCGTGGTTCAAAAGAGCGAATCTTTTCCCCAAGATGCCATGGGCCTCCTTTTATAGGCAAAAGGGCTGCCACAAGGGCATACAGGAGGTGGAAAGGCGTCAAGATGTGAAGCTTATCGCCGTGACATGTGACAAGTTGCATTTAATGCGCCGCTAAGGTGTCCCCTAACTTTATCGGGGGCGGGGGTGAGGCCCGTCCCGTCCGTCACTGCTCCTCCTCGCTTCAACACGCGCCCTAGCCAGCGATGCGTGCGGCGCCATGTAGGCAGGCAGGCACCTGAGGTGGCGCGGTGGTAGGGCCTTCACAAAGATCTGCATGCCGCCACGCAGGCGCCTGCTGAGTTGGCCTGGAAGCTGCATGTTGCCACGCAAGTGCCTGCCCAGCTGGTTTGGGTTGGCAGCTGCATGCGAACGGCGGTGGAGACTTGGCTGGTGCGGGCCTGGCAGTGGTCCTGCTGGCGTCTTCGGCGAGAGCCTTGCCGGGGGGCCCTGCAAGGGTCTTGCCATGGCGCGCTGTCATCCCCATCAAGAATCTTGCCGGGGGGTCTCGTGGCTCTCCTCGGCAAGGATCTTGTCGAGGGCCATTGTCTTCTGATCCTCATCTGATCTTGAATATGTCTTCACAAAGATCTGCATGCCACCACGGAGGTGCCTCCCGAGCCCTGGCCCTACATGGCTGATGGTGTTGGGGACGTGGGCTCAAGGGTGGCTCGCCCTGTTGGTGTTTGGGCGTGCTGCCCCTGCAAGAGTCTTGCCGGGGCTGCTGAGGCAGTCCCCGGCAAGGGCCTTGCCGAGGGAAACTGCTCCGCCCCTCTGCTTCTTTGCGTTCTTGGTCTTGGCGTTGCTTTGGCTGTCTTGAGCTTTGATTTTGCCTTGGTTTACCTCCCCTGTTCTGCTTGGTGTGACCGCGGGTGCGGCTCCGACTGCCCGTGCATAGGTAAAGGGGTAAAAAGGTGTGCCCCTTCTTTTGTACATCGACAGGAGCCCCCGGGCCTAGGCCACACATAAGCGCGACGCGTTCATGGGCCGGGCCCAAAATGGTGCGTGGGTAGGCTGGGCGGTTTTTTTACCACGGTAAAACTTTTTGCGCGCTTCACTTCCCACGACCCGCGTGCGGCGTGGTGCGGCGTGGAGGGGTGCGCGTGGGGCGATTCCCACATGCATGCGTCACATCGTGGTAAAGAACCGGCTTGCGCCTTCCCCATAAAAAGAGGGAAGCGTGGAGGCGCGGCTCATTTACCGCGCGGGGCCGGGTCGCGGTCTTCAAGGCATCCACACCCCATGATCATGGGGTGGGGAGAGGTCGCCTCACCTGTCCCCTCGATTCTGCACGTTCGCCACGGGTCCTCCATGTGCTTGGGGTGGCAAGCGGTGGAGGCCGGAAACCGGGCCGTCGCTGGTTGGGGCAGCGGGTCGGTCCTGATTCCCTCCACCTCTGGTGGCTGGATTGGCCGTGCGGGGCGGCCGAGCCCCGAGCCCGCCCCTTTATAAGGAGGGGCAAGGTCGGATGGCATCCCGCACTCTTTTGTCATCCATCTCCTCTCGCTTCTTCTTCTTCCTTTCACTCGCCATGGAGAAAGGGAATCATGGTCCCTCGACGGTGGCGGTGAGGGTCGCCGCTCGACAGCGCGCCCCTGCCCCTCCTGAGCCCGCGGTGGTGGAGCTGCCCGCGAGGGGAAGGGGGAGGGGCGAGGCCGTGGGGGAGGCTGGGGCAGAGGTCGTAGTGCTCGAGGAAGAGGAGGGCGGGGCGGCGCGCCGCCTTCGCCCCTGCCAATGATGTCTTTTCCGATGGAAGGCCATGTTGGAGACCAGCCCCGCGAATTCTTCATCAGGCGCCCGGCCTCCAGCCGCCATCTTCGCCTTTCCCGCCGCCGAGATGGAGTGTGACCCGCCCCAATCGCTCAGATTGCACATGAGGGGTTGTGGGAATGGGGGCACGCGGGTCGACGTTGACTTCCCGGCCCCTCGGGTCATGTACCTCCGTCGTGGGTGGAAGACGTTCGCTCGCATCCACAGCCTGGCGGTGGGGCTCGTCCTCTACTTCAAATTAATGGAGGACGGCCTGCTCCCCGTCAAGGTCCTCGGAGATTTCGGGACTCGCCTGAAGTGCTGCGTGGAGAGCTCCTTCGACGGAGATTCCGACGATGGAAGCTCTTCCTCGAGCAAAAGTGATGAGGAGGACAGCGGGGCAGATGACGGGGATGAGTCCGACTAGGCGTCGGACGCCCCGCGCCTGGGCGGGTGCGGTAGCAAGAAGATCTGCACTGGCCGCTCCTCCGCCATGGTTTTGCTGTGGGTGGCGCCAGCTCCTTGAACTTCTCGGGCCGCCTCCTTGGGCCGGGCGTCGGGAGGCTGCGGAAGAGGAAGAGGGCGGGCGGCAAGGCCGTCAACTCGGAGTACGCGGGCACCGACGCCTTCATCGCGTATTGTCAGTCCTGCCGCCTCATCTTCCAGCTCCTTTCCCGACACCGTCATCACCGGCCCACCCGTAGGCGGCCACCGAGGTGTTCTCTTGGTGCTTTGTGCTACTCGTAGCTCACCAAGGTGCCCCTTTTGCCCTTTCGCCTCCTTGACCTGCCTCCTGAGGAGAGGGACAAGAAATGGATTATGGGCATCTCATCTCTTTTTTAATCTGTAAGCCTTCGGGCCTTGTTAAATTTAAAGCTTGTAATCCCCCTTGTTCATTTTTTTCATTCCGTACGGACTGTACCTGTGTGGGATGTTTTTAATTAAAAAGGGATGTTTGTCGGGTTTTTCATGCATGGGTAGACCCCGCGACAAGGAGTGAATCCTTGTTACAATTTAAGATAAATGTTTTCCGCCCGGCAACAGGCCTTGCCGTCCCCCCACTTCGCTCGACCACTCTCGCGCCCTTGGCATAGGCAGGGATGAAGCGGGCTTAGGCTCCTCATTCTACTTCCTTGCCACCGCGACTACAACCAAATCCGGGCCCAGGAGATAATCCTTGGGTATAGAAAAGGGGAGCACGGTGGCCTAGAAATAAAACAAGGTTTCACATATCCTAGCTCCGTTTCGAAATGCATGATAGAGGATGAAAGATTTATCTGGATCTGCAGCCTCCGGCAACCTTGTCTTGCCGCGGTCGGATCCTTGTGCTTGCAGCCCCCGGCAACTCTGGTTTGCCGGGGTCGGGATGCCGGTCTGTTTCCTTTCTTCCAAGTAGCTCAGCAGAAGTGCTCATGTGCCCTGCAACCAAAGGAGGACAGAAAAGAAACAGATAGACGCGCACTCGACCTCTATGCTAGGGGTTAGTTGTTGCTAAGCACTATCAACCCTAACCAAGGAAGAGACTCGACCTAGCATGCATGCTATAACTTAGGGCGCCAGCGCTTCATTTATTTATGCTCAGGGTCTGCGCCTGGCTTTGTACAAAGGGTTACATGCCTTGCCAGCAAAGCTTGTACAAAAGGTGGCTTGCGGGAGGCCCATCAAGCCGCGCCTTATGGGTAAAACTTGCGAAGATGCTCGATGTTCCAGGAGTTGTTCACTGGGACAACATCTTCGATCTCCAAAGTGACTACGCGGACACTGGTAACTCAGATTACTGATAAGGGCCTTCCCACTTTGGCGTCAACTTGTTGGAATTCTTGGCCGACTGAGCGCGCCGAAGAACAAGGTCGCCTTCCTCAAAGCTTTGGGCATGAACCTTATGGCTATGGTAGCTGCACAAGGCTTGCTGGTAGCGTGCTGCTCTCACAGCCACCCGAAGAAGATCTTCCTCAAGGAGCATTGCATCATCTTGCCGCAACTTCTCTTGCTCAAGATCATCATAAGCGAGCATTCAAGGTGACCCGTATATGAGCTCCGTGGGGAGAACTTCCTCCGCCCCATATACTATGGCAAAGGGTGTCTAACCGGTGGCTCGATTTGGCGTCGTCCTGATCGACCAAAGAACCGCCGGCAACGCATCAATCCAGCGCAAGGTAGTCAGAGTCAGGATTCGGAGCCGGATCGATTTTCCTTAGACATAATCGAGTCGTAGTACCGAGTCGTGGAATCGAGTATTCTACTAGATTTACTCAAATAAGATATTTTGTATCCACGCCAGAAATTTATATGGGTTCTATAGAGTTTCACACTAAATATATACCAAAAAATGTACACATCAATGCTAGCTTACATTTATGGAACATATATGGGAGGGAAATATAGAACATTTAAATCTTCAACATATGAAATTTACTTAGGAGGTTTATTAGAGTATGGGAATGGTCGATCACTTGTATAGCTGACATGTAGTGTCGAACCTTGAAGGGTCTTCCTCTCATTCTCCAATCAATGTTGACGCATCCTCCTTCTCACGTCAATTCCTTCCGTCGACAAGCCTGATCCTCAATATCGATCTAGGGTTTCAGAGAGACAGATCAAAGGTGTCAACGGCTGAGCGTTTGGGCTTGGGAGGGAAATAAAGGGCTTGAGCTGGTTGATGAAGCTTCTTTGAATGGAACTGACACGCTTCACACTTGGTTACTAGTGTCGTCGCATCCTGGAGGGCGGTGGGCCAGAAGAAACCTTGACGGAACGCCTTTCCGGAAAGGGCCCTCGACCCTATGTGGGAGCCACATATGCCTCCATGTATCTCTGCCAACAGCTCCGGTCCTTCCCCCCGAGGGATGCACTTCAATTTCACACCGTTCGGCCTTCTCCTGTACAGGACGTCGTCGACGAACTGGTACAGGGCGGACTGGCGGGCTACTTTTTCCGCTTCCTCCTACTCCTTAGGAAGTTCCCCTGTTTGGAGGAATCGGACAGTATGTTGTGCCAATGCCGGAGCCTGGGGCTCGACGGCAAGGACCAAAGGCATTTCCTCAGCCATGGGTACGACAGTCTCCATGGCCAGGGCTTGACGCCCTGCCGGAGCCAGTTGCCCTTTGGCAGGCTCGTCCATGGCGCAAAGACCCTTGCTAGCAGCCCCAGGGGGCTCGGTAGGAAAGTACTTGCCCAGACCTAACTTCCTCCGCTTGTTCTGCCCCGTTGATGGTTTGACGGATGGTTGAGTTAACCGGCGAAAAAAGGTACCTGGTTCCATAGGTAGCTTGAATGCAGCACACTTCGACAGGTAATCGGCAATGTCGTTCTCCATTCGGGGGACGTGCTCCGCTTGGATACCGTCAAAGCGTTCCTCCAGCTTCCTCACCTCATCTACGTAAGCCTCCATCAATGGGCTCTGGTAATCCTTGTTGACCTGCCTAACAACAAGCTGCGAGTCACCCCTAACGATGAGCTTCTTAACCCCCGAGGTCTACTGTGATCCTGAGACTGGCGAGCAATCCCTCGTACTCAGCAGTGTTGTTGGTGGACATCTCCCTGGGAAAGTGCATTTGGATCATGTACTTGAGGTGCTCTCCGGTGGGCGCGACGAGCAGCACACCGGCACCGACGCCTTGCAGCGAGAAAGCCCATCAAAGTACATGATCCAGTCGCGGTCTGCCTCCTTGCCAGGGAGAGTGGTCTCCTGGATTTCTTCATCAGGCGTTGAGCTCCATTCTGCAATGAACTCCGCCAAGACTCTGCTCTGGATTGTCGAGGTACTTTCAAACTTCAAACCGGAACTTGATAACTCCAAGGCCCATTCCACAATCCTTCCGGTTGCATATGGGTTATGCAGTATCCGTTGCAACGGGAGGCGGGTGATGACAGTGATCTCGTAGGCTTGGAAGTAATGACGCAGCTTACTCGAGGCCATAAGGGTGCCAAAGAGCAATTTCTGCACACTGGAGTACCTCGACCTAGCTCCCTGCAAGAGGGAGCTGACAAAGTAAACCGGGTGTTGCATCATCTTCTTCTTCTGCACCACCTCACTCGACTGCGTGGGCACTACCTTGGTGGCATCAGACTCTGCCTGGGGCCTCGCTTTGCCGGCACCAGGCCCTGCCGGGGGAATCTTTGGTTTGCCATCCGTTGGTTCTGCCGCTGTCACTGCCTCCTCGTCGACCTCCCTCTGTGCCACCAGTGCGGCGCTGACCACTTGATTCATCGCCGCCAGATACAGTAGCAACGGCTCTTGTGGTTTAGGCGCAACCAGTATTGGCATGGAGGAAAGGTATTTCTTCAGATCCTGCAATGCTGCCTCGGCTTCTGGGGTCCACTCCATTGGGCCTGCCTTCTTCAAGATTTTGAAGAAAGGAAGGGCGCGCTCGGCGGACTTGGAGATGAATCGGCTCATGGTGGCGACGCAGCCGGTGAGTCGAAGCACATCCTTGATCCGCTTGGGCGCCTCAGTCTACTCAATAGCCTTGATTTTGTCTGGGTTTGCCTCGATCCCACGTTGCGACACAAAGAACCCGAGAAGCTTGCCGGACGGAACGCTGAAGACACACTTCTCAGGGTTCAGCTTGAGGTTGATCCTGTGCAGGTTGGCAAATGTCTCTTCCAGATCTTGCACAAGAGTTGCCCCGTCTTTGGTTTTGACCACTGTGTCATCCATGTATGCTTCCATATTTCTATGGAGTTGGGGTTCAAAACCGATTTGGGCTGCTCTGGCAAATGTCGAGCCAGCACTCTTCAACCCGAAAGGCATCCGTAATAAGCAATACGTACCACATGGGGTGATGAATGATGTCTTCTCTTCATCTTATCTTGTCATGAAGATTTGGTGGTAGCCCGAGTAGGCGTCGAGGAATGAAAACAGATAACACCCGGCCATGGAGTCGACAATCTGGTCGATGCGCGGCAACGGGAAGGGGTCCTTGGGACAAGCTTTATTGATGTCTGTGTAGTCAATACACAGCCTCCACTTCCCATTAGCCTTGCGCACCACTACCGGATTGGCCAACCACGTCGGGTGAAGCACTCCTCTCACCAAACCTGCCGCTTCCAACTTCCTGATCTCCTCTGTGATGAACTCCTGCCTCTCCAGAGCCTGCTTTCTGACCTTCTGCTTGACAGGCCGCGCACGAGGACAGACAGCTAGGTGGTGCTAAATCCCCTCCCTGGGAACACCGGGGATGTCGGATGCTTGCCACTCAAAAACATCGACATTCGCTCGCATGAAGGTGACGAGCGCGCCTTCCTATTTGTTGTCGAGTGTGCAGCCTATGGTGAAGGCCCCTCCCGTGCCATCCTCCCTGGCGGACACCTTCTTGGTCTGCGGCCGCTCAGCTCTGGATTTCTTGCTCTTTCTGGTAGAGCTCTCTGGCACGTCCTCGACAGTAGCACAACACTCCGAGGAGGTGCGCTTGCTGGAGTAGGTGCTAGAGGTCTTGCCGGGCTTCTTCTTCCCTCCCGGGCCTTCAGCGGCAGGAGCAGGTGCCTTGACGGCAGCTGCTGCAATTGCTTCCCGGTAGAGTTGGTCGGCGCAAACCAGCGCGTCCTTCTTGTCGGAGGGGATGGAGATGATGGTCAATGGCCCCGGCATCTTTAGCATGTTGTAGGCGTAGTGTGATGCCGCCATGAACTTGGCTAGTGCCGGGCGGCCGAGGATCCCGTTGTAGGGCAAGGGGATCTCGGCCACGTCAAAGATGATCCTCTTCGTCCTGTAGTTCAACTCTCCTCCAAACGTCACGGGCAGTGTGACCTTTCCCTTTGGCTGGCTCCTCCCCGGATTGACCCCTTGAAACGTGCCCGTTTCCTCGAGGCCTTCATCAGGAATTTGCAGCCTTTTGATCACGACGGGCGAGATCAATTTCAGGCCGGCCCCGCCGTCAACCAACATCTTGTTCACCTTGAGGTTGCGTATCGTTGGTGAGACCAACAATGGCAAGCACCCGACAGCGGTAGTGTGATCAGGGTGGTCCTCGGCATCAAAGATGAGGGGCGTGCAGGACCACTTCAGTGGCTTCTGAGCGTCGAACGACGGCTCTGCCGCTGTAATCTTACGCGCCCACTGCTTGAGCTGGCGGTGAGAAGTATGCAGCGAGATGCCACCATCAAAGCACATGGCCTCCGTAGCCTTCTGGAACTCTTTCTCACCGGACTCGTCGTCCTCGTCGTGATCATCGTCTTCTTGTTTCTTGTCACGGCCCCGGGCGGGCCTCTCTTGCTGGTTGTCCTTGCCGGGGCGGCTTCCTTGGCCGCCACGCTTCTTGTCGGATCCCTCGGCACCGTCCTGACCTTTCTCCTTGTCCCGCCTTTCATACTCGGCCTTTTGCTTTTCAGCAAGCAGCTCGACTTGTCGGCAGTTCTGGAGGTCGTGGCCCTTGGTGCGGTGGATCTTGCAGTACTGCTTGCCGGAGCCCCCTGGCTTGTCGGCAGCTGCTAAGGCCCGGCAGGCGGCGCACCCGGCAATCTCCTTGCCGAGGCCGTCTGCCTTAACTTTCTTTGTAGCGCCGGTGTCGTCAGACCCCTCGACGGCAAGTACGGTGTCGGTGTCAAAACCGGCGGATCTCGGGTAGGGGGTCCCGAACTGTGCGTCTAGGCAGATGGTAACAGGAGACAAGGGACATGATGTTTTTACCTAGGTTCGGGCCCTCTCGATGGAGGTAAAACCCTACTCCTGCTTGATTAATATTGATGATATGGGTAGTACAAGAGTGGATCTACCACGAGATCAGAGAGGCTAAACCCTAGAAGCTAGCCTATGGTATGATTGTTGTTCGCCCCACGGACTAAAACCCTCCGGTTTATATAGACAACGGATAGGGTTAGGGTTACAGACTCGGTTACAATGGTAGGAGATCTACATATCCAGATAACCAAGCTTGCCTTCCACGCCAAGGAAAGTCCTACTTGACATGGGACGTAAGTCTTCAATCTTGTATCTTCATAGTCCAGAGTCCGCAACGGTGATAGTTCGCTATCCGGACACCCCTAATCCAGACTCCCTCAAGAGCCCCTGAACCAGGCTTCAATGACGACGAGTCCGGCACGCATATTGTCTTCGGCATTGCAAGGCGGGTTCCTCTTCCGAATACTTCATAGAAGATTTTGAACACAAGGATAGTGTCTGGCTCTGCAAAACAAGTTCCACATACCACCGTAGAGAGAATAACTTTTGCACAGATCTGCTGACGTATTCCGCTGCGTGACATCACACCACGGCCAGGCCTTTATACAAATCGTTTTTACCGTTCCACCTCAGTGTGTTTAGCGAGGCGGTTTCCTTGGCACATCTTATCAAAGCGGAGATCGTGCCCCCTTATTCCGGGATTCTCATCAATACGGACGTGGGTAACCCAACCGTGCCATTGATTACAGCGCTTGGGAGATAAGCGAGTTTTACCAGGCTGGCGGGGGACGCATAGCTTCGTCCATCCATATAAGGGGATAAGGATCCACCTTTTCGCCTACGCCTTCTTCCTCCTTTGCTCATCCATTTCCGTGCACTCGAGCTCCAACGCCCAAGTCCGCACATCCCACCTCAACCTTCTCCAACTATGTCCGGAGCGGGAGGCAAGTGGATGGCCTCCTCCGTCACGGAGGGGCACATCAAAAAGCTGTGGAAGGCCAGATACTTGTCCAGCGACACCACGCACCGGCTCCCCGACGAGGGGCAGCTTATTCCCACCCCTAGGCCCCATGAGAGGGTGGTGTTCCTCACCCACTTCCTCCGCGGACTAGGTTTTCCACTTCACCCATTTGTCCGGGGGCTCATGTTCTACTACGGCCTGGATTTCCATGATCTGGCCCTGAACTTCATCCTCAACATCTCGGCGTTTATCGTCGTGTGCGAGGCCTTTCTCTGCATCCAACCCCACTTCGGCTTATGGCTAAAGATCTTCAATGTCAAGCCGAAGGTAGTGGGCGGCCGCCAAGCGGAGTGCGGAGGCGCCATGGTTGGCAAGATGGCCAAAGTCCTATGGCTCGAGGGCTCCTTTGTGGAGACCATAAAGGGGTGGCAATCGGGTGGTTCTACATCACCGAGCCGCGCGACTCTCAATGGGCGGCGGCCCCCGAATTCCGATCTGGCTTCCCCACACGGCTCACATCATGGAAAGAGACGGGCCTGACATGGGGTGATTCGGACGAGCTGTCCGGACTCCAAACCTGCGTCCGAAACCTGGTGAACAAGAATCTCAGGCTTGTCAACGTAATCCAGGTGATGCTCATCCGCCGGATTCTCCCATGCCAACAACGGGCCTTCAAATTGTGGGAGTTCGATCCGGCACAGCACCAAACTCTGAAAAGGCTCTTCGACACTATGTACAAAGATGCCTTGAAGGTGCTATTCAAGGGCGTCGAAGCTCCCACATCCGCTACCGAAGATCGCGGATTCAGCTCGCGGCGCCAAGCCAGCGAGGTAAGTTATTTTACCCTTTATGGGACTCTTTTTTCATAGTTTGAGTTTATGCGGGATCTAAAACTCCCTAACCTTTGAAAGGACTGGCTGAAGACATCCGGACAGATTAACTGTTCGGCCCCCTTGCCAGAAGACCCAGCGGACGCCCGAATGACGGGGCTGCTGGCTCCGGCGCCTCACGTGGTGCCGGAGAAGAAGGCCAAGAAGAAGGCCACGGGAACTCGAAGGAGCTCCCGGTGCCAGGTGATGTCGGACTCATCGTCCAACGACTCTGAGGCAGAATCCTCCCCTGAGGAAGAGGAGGAGGAAAAGGAAGCCTCTTCCCAGTGGGGGGAGAGAAAAAAAGGAAGGCCGCTCCGACTGGGGAGGCCGAAGAGTCCAAGAAAGGAAGGACCCTTCCTCCGGACTTCTCCACCAACGCCGACAACAACGAGGAGGAGTGGCCAACAGGGGCCAAGCCCCTGGCGAGATCGTAAGTGTCCGGACTACGGAATAGTTCACGACTTTTTATTTGTCGCATAGTGTCTTGTAACGCCGAATATGACCATGTAGCCCGGCCAAGGACGAACTCGCCGCTTCATCGAGCGGCTCCCTGGATTCTTCGGATGTGAATAGCACTTCACTTCCGACCGCCTCCTCTCCTCGTGTCGCCGACGACACCGCGGTGGAGTACCAAAAGGGGCCCATCCAGGAGGAGGTGGTCCTGGAGGCGCCGCAAGGCGACCTCCCGGACTCTGGGCGCAAAGGGGGCAAGACCCCAGAGGGCACTAAGTCCGGCCCTGTGCCGGACTCTGTACCGGAACCTTCAGTGGTTCCGAAGTCCGGCAAGCGGCCCCTTCGTAAGAAGGGTAAGATCTGACGCCGGTGACCTCCGTCCATCCGGAGGCACCGGATAGCTTGATGGAGGCGCTTAACGGCGCCTTCATCGACGAGGAGCACCGCACTGTTATGAGTGTGGTGATCCAGAAAGTTCAGTCCGCCAAGAGCGGGCTGACTGAAGCCTGTACCAGCCTTCTAACAGACTTTGAGGTAAGTTTAGAATATGTAAAAATATTACCGCATAGACAATAGCCCCTGATGCTTAGTTCGGTGTTTGGAAAGAAAAGCCGGACTAAGGATCTGAAAAGATATACGCAGGAGTCTAACATAAGTATGTCAATATGGGAATGCAGGCTGCGCTGCTGACCTCTGCCACACTGACTGCGGAGGTCAATGCATTGAAGCAGAGCCTCGAGCAGTTCGAGAACGAGCTCGGCCTTTCCAAGAAGCAGCTCGAGGAGAAGGAAGGTAAGTAATACCTTATTAAAGTAATACCTTATAAAAAGGATTTGGTTGCAAAAATGACAGGACTAACGTGCGTATTGTAGGGGCCACGAACGAGGTGGCGACCCTGAAGGAAGTGGTGTCCGCGGCCGAAAGCAAAGCGGCCGCGGAACGTTCCGAGCGAGAGAAGCAGGAGGCGCGGGTGGCGGAGGTGCGGCAAGAGCTCCAGGCTCTCGTGGAAAAACACAAGAGTTTGGAGCATGACACGAAGACTCGAGAGTCCGAGCTCGCCTCGGCTCTTGAGAGTGCCAAAGCCGCTAAGGCCGAAGCCCAAAAAGCCCTCCAGAAAATTGAATCATTAAAGAAGATAGCGGCGGGTAAGGCATTCTTTATGCAAAGCAAGCATGTGAAAGTGAATTACCTATTACTTACCCGAATCTGGAGCTCTCCAGGAGCATTCGCAGATATGCCCCGTAGTGTGTCCGATCTTTGTCGCGTTCTACCGCGCCAAGGAGGGAGCTCGACGGAAAAGGTGTTCTAGTCTCGGTATCGAGGCCGGACATCCGTGCCTCGAGCGACCAGCTGAAGCAGCTGGTCGAGATCCACAAGGTCGCCGAACAGGCCATGAAGGGCCTCATAATTCGGTTGTGGCCATTGGAAGCCATGCCTAGGAGCTACTTCGGGCTAGTGCGGCGGCTGGTGGACGCCTGTCCATGGATTGAAGTCATCAAGCGCTCCGTCTGCATTGAAGGTGCCCGTCGGGCCCGTGCTCGTGCTAAAGTGCACTGGGGCAAGCTAGATGCGGAGAAGCTTGTGGCGGACGGGCCACCGAAGGGCAAGGAGCATCGCAAGCCCGAAATGTACTATGAGGGCGTCATGAAGGGTGCCCGCCTTATAGCGGTGAATGCTCCAAAGATGTAATTTTTAATAGACTCGCATTTGTTATCCTCTGACTGAAAACTTGTTCATATGCGCTTAAGCAACACTTGTGAATTTAAAATATTACCTTCATGCTGCCGTTTATCAAATTTGAGAGATGGCAAGTCGTTGGCTTCAGCCCCCATGCCACGAAAGTGCTTTGGGGTGTTCGGGATAAACTTGAGCGCTCTTGATCCCATTCTTGGGTCCTTCGAGGAGGCGCCAACACAACGAACAAGGCAACCGGACTTATAGTGCTTGAACACTCTCACTTAGCCATAGAATTCTATAATTTTAAATTTGGCGAAGCCCCTAGTATTCGGAAGACCGAGTTCGGGGCGCTATCCACGCCTTGGCCGGACAATGCCGACTCCTCGCTCTAAGCGGCATAAGTCTTTAGGGACCCGAAAAAACCTCTCGAACAGCGACAGGCTCTCGCCCTATCATGACGGTCAGTTTTAGCTTTCTCCACAGAGGTGCTCAACCCAGCTCAACCAGGGCACAATCACAGTGGTTCTCCCAGCGCTACCTTAGCCGATATAACGGAACGTTAGGTACCAAAACATGGGAGCCGCGCAAACCCAACTATTGACCCAAGACATGATTCGGAGCCGATGCATATAATGCTATAAGTTCGGGGTGCCGCACTTGTGAAAGTGTTCGGACTTATCACACCATATTTTCGGGGTACTTAAGCCCCTGGTGTATTGGCCGTACCAAAGTGTATGGGTGCAACATGTCATGAATGAACATATATATAGAGAAAAAAGGAGTGCAGTAATAGACAAAAGCTATGTATTGTTTACTCAAAAAGGTACTGCAGTGAAAGTAGAACGATACAAATAGTGCGATAAGCAAGGGATGGGACTATTTAACATGTCCCCCTCCAGGGGTAAGCTGCGGGATGGTATGTAAAACAGGTATAATGCTCGTAGTAGAGACCACCTGGACACTCGGCGTAGCTTTCTACTTCACTGGCTGTTGCATCGTGAGTTCGGCAATTCTAGTGCCGGACAGGGCTTCTTGAAAACGGAGTCCTGAAAGTAAGAGAAAAGAAAAAGAAAAAGAATGACACAATCGGAGCCCCTAGTGCGGTTGAGCCGCGTGCAGGCGTGTCGTGGTCGTGCCCCTCCTTATACCCATGGTATCTCCAGAGCATAGTTATGTAATGCCAGTAGTACCGCTTCGCAATTTGGCGAGGGCTGGGGTTGGAGCCGGATTGCTCTGGCGTGCTCGGATCGTGCCAGGCGGTCTTGTTGTAGGTTACTCCGGGCGCGCTTGACGGTGGCCGGACGTTTAATAGCCAGACTCGAGAATTGCTGTGAGAGGCTGCTTTGCACCTCCACCGCGAGGGCCGCCGTGTGCTCCTCCGTTCGGAGAGAGCATTCGGTGTTTCCATTGACCGTGATTACTCCTCGAGGGCCTGGCATCTTGAGCTTGAGGTATGCATAGTGCGGCACCACATTGAACTTTTCAAATGCGGTTCGCCCAAGCAAAGGTGTGATAGCCGCCGCGGAACGGGACTATGTCAAAGATTAACTCTTCGCTCGTGGTTATCCGGGATCCGAAGACCACTTCCAAAGTAATCGAGCCTGTATAATTGGCCTCTACACTGGTATGACGCCTTTAAAGGTCGTCTTTGTGGGTTTAATCCTTGAGGGGTCTATGCCCATTTTGCGCCTTATCCCGATAGAGCAGGTTCAGGGTTGCTACCGCCGGCCCATCGTGACTCTAGTGAGGTGAAATCCGTCAATGATTGGGTCAAGAACCAATGCGGTGAATCCGTCGTGGCGGATGCTAGTGGGTGGTCCCTTCGATCAAAGGTGATCGGGCAGGAGGACCATGGGTTGAACTTTGGGGCGACTGGCTCCATCGCATATACGTCCCTTAGCGCACGCCTTCCGCTCCCTTTTGGGTATGTGGGTTGCGTATATCATGTTCACCATCCGCACTTGTGGGGGAAACCCTTCATCCTCTATTGTTCGGCGGCCGGGCTCCTCGCCATCGCTTATGCAGCCCTTGTCATTGAGTTCGGCATTTAACTTGCTCGCTTGTTTGAAGACCCAACAATCCCTGTTGGTGTGGTTGGCTGGTTTTTCGGGGGTGCCATGTATTTGGCATGAGCGACCGAGTATTCGGTCCAGATTGGACGGGCACTGAGTATTTCTTTTGAACGGCTTCTTCCACTGACCGTGCTTAGAGCCTCTGAATCCGGCATTGACTGCCGTATCTTCAGCATTATCGCCGTTAATGTGGCGCTTGTGCTTGTTGCGATGCGACCTGCCATTGCTGTCCTTGGTATCCGAACTACCAGGGTTTTTGTTCAAGTTGTTGCTACGAGCTAGCCAGTTGTCCTCTCCCGCGCAAAAGCGGGTCATGAGCGTTGTGAGGGCTGCCATGGATTTCGGCTTTTCCTGTCCTAGGTGCCGGGCAAGCCACTCATCGCGGATGTTATGTTTGAAGGCTGCAAGGGCCTCTCGCATCTAGACAAATAACGATTTGATTTTTCTTGGTCAGAACCGTGTCCGTAATTGTTCCGCCGATTCTTCCGCTGCTGGATTATGTGGCTGAGGTCATCGGTGTCCGGTGGTCGCACATATGTGCCCTCGGGTTATCAAGGAATGCGGCTTCCGTGTCCTCCCAACAACCAATTGATTCTTTGGCAAGCTGTTAAGCCAATGCCGAGCTGGTCCTTTAAGCTTGAGTGGGAGGTATTTGATGGCGTGTAGATCATCACCCTGGGCCATGTGGATATGGAGGAGGTAGTCCTCGATCCAAACCGCAGGATCTGTTGTGCCATCGTATGATTCGATGTTTACGGGTTTGAAACCCTCGGGGATTTGATGATCCATCACTTCGTCTGTGAAGCATAGTGGGTGTGCGGCGCCTCTGTATTGAGTTATATCACGACGCAGCTTGAATGAGCTTTGTCTACTGTGTTCGGCTCGGCCGGAATTGATGTATCCGGCGTGACGATTATCATCAAGTGTCGTGGGGCGCCCACGCGATCCGTAGATCGATCTTGTTTGCCTTGCCTTGTCCTCCAATATGTCTCGCAGGTCTCGCGTGTTTCCCCGTGCCTTGGTACTTTTCGAGCGACGCCGGAGTGCGGCCTGAAAGGAGGGTCTAGAGGCCTCTCTGTTGCGACCACGGGGTGGCCGGTCGGCCGCATCATGCGTTGGTGATGTAGGTTTGGGTGCTGCTTCCTCTAATTGGGGTAGCAGCCTGCGTTTTGGGTATCTCTTGGAGGGGCGTTCGAGTTCATACTCTTCGGCCGCAAGGACTTGATCCATCCGCTGCCTAGCAAGTCTTGGTCAGCTCTAAGTCGCTGCTGCTTTTCTTGAGGCTGCTTGACGTGGCCATAAGCCTGCGCTTGAAACGCCTCTGTTCGGCGGGATCCTCGTGCACGACAAATTAAGTGTCGTCGAGGCTTGCCTCATCTTCGGAGGGAGGCATATAATTATCGTCCTCCACCTCCTGCCCCGCCTCTATCATGAGGGTTGGCTTCTCCCTCCTCCCGTGCTGAATCCTGCTGGAGGGGTTGCCTTCAACCTTTGTCCGGGGTGTTATTATCTCCCGTGCCGGAATCACCGTTTTTGCTGTGGCGGGATTTAGAGCGGCGCCGCTGACACCGGCGCTTGGGCTGTTTCTTGGAGGGGTCATCCTCCGTTGTTCCATCGTCGTTCCCATCTTTTCGGATGTCCACCATGTATATGTCGTATGTCGAGGTGGCCTTCCAAAGGCCTCGTAGGCGCTGGTTCTTGGTCGTCTCCAAGCATCGCCGTCCATACCGTCGATGTCTTCGGAGTCGAAGTCGAGCATGTCGGTTAAATCATCGGCGGTGGCTACAAAGTGGGTGGTGGGTGGGCATTGAATTTCTTCGTCAGTCTGCATCCCAACCTTCCCGACCATAGTCCGGCCAGGCTCTCCGATAAAGAGAGAGACTTTAGTGAATTCGTGATGTCGCCAAAGGGCGATCATGAAAGATGTCCGCGGCGATGAACTCCATGACCGGGCGCCCAATCGGATTCGATTGGCAGGGCGCGGAGGGTTGAGTCCAGAGGAGTCCGGCACCTTGGAGTCACGGTCTTCGCAGCGAGACAGGGATGGAGTTCGCTCAATCGCCGTAGAGATCGTAGCCCCGAGGCGGTGTCCAACCACTGGCCCTCGATCGGCGGAGTCGGCTCGAGCTAAGGGTCGGAGTGGACGCCGGTGCGGCCTCCGTGGCAATCGCTCGCGGCAGAGCTAGATCGTGCCCATCGAGACAGTGCGGCGCGCTTGGCTGTGGCTCGAATCCGTCGAAGATCAAGTCTTCGCGGATGTCAGCCATGTAGTTCAAACTCCCAAATCTGACCTGATGGCCAGGGGCGTAGCTTTCGATCTACTCCAGATGGCCAAGTGAATTGGCCCGCAGCAAAGCCGCCGAATCTGAAGATCTATCCGGGAGAAAGGTCTCACCTGGACCGCGTCGTTGTTGATGATCGAAGGAGCCATCGGGCCTAAAGATGACGCATACAGAGGAATTCTCAATGAAAGCACCAATGTCGGTGTCAAACCGCGGATCTCGGTAGGGGGTCCCAACCAGGCGTCTAGGCGGATGGTAACAGGAGACAAGGGACACGATGTTTTTACCCAGGTTCGGCCCTCTCGATGGAGGTAAAACCCTACTCCTGCTTGATTAATATTGATGATATGGGTAGTACAAGAGTGGATCTACCACGAGATCGTAGAGGCTAAACCCTAGAAGCTAGCCTACGGTATGATTGTTGTTCGTCCCTACGGACTAAAACCCTCCGGTTTATATAGACACCGGATAGGGTTAGGGTTACACAGAGTCGGTTACAATGGTAGGAGATCTACATATCCGTATCGCCAAGCTTGCCTTCCACGCCAAGGAAAGTCCCATCCGGACACGGGACAAAGTCTTCAATCTTGTATCTTCATAGTCCAGGAGTCCGGCCAACGGTGATAGTTCGGCTATCCTTGCCCTTTGCATTTCCTGTTGCGACACCGACCCTTCTTCGTCGGGGTGGCTGCATCTTCGTCGGTAGAGTCGGTTTCCGCATCGGCGTCTTCACTGGGGTACTTCCTTCCCTCTTCATCCCGGGCGCATTTATCGGTCAGAACATAGAGCTCGGCCACATCCTTAACCTTGGTCATCGCGAGCTCTTCACGCATCTTGCGATTGCGCATGTTCTGGTGGAACGTGCTGATCACAGCGGCGGGATGAATGTCAGGGATGTTGTACTGCACCCGGCTGAACCTCTGGATGTACCTGCGCAGGGTTTCCCCTTCCTTCTGGGGAATGATATGCAGGTCACTTGTCGGTGTACAAAAAGAGGGGCACGCTTTTGCACCCCTTTACCTGTGCACAGGCAGTCGGATCCGCACCCAAGGCCACACCAAGCAGAACAGGGGAGATGAGCCAAGGTAAGACCGAAGCCCAAGACAATAAAAGCAACGCCAAGGCCAAGACCACAAAGAGCAGAGGTTCCCCCGGCAAGACCCTTGCCGGGCAGCCTCAGCAGCCCCGGCATGGTCCTTGCTGAGGCAGCTCGCCCCACACCAACAGAGAAAACCACCCTGAGCCCACGGTCCCCAACGCCATCATCGATGTGGGGCCAGGGCTCGGGAAGGCACCTCTGTGGTGGCATGCAGATCTTTGTGAAGACATGTTCAAGATCAGACGAGGATTAGAAGATGATGATCCTCGGCAAGATCCTTGCCGAGGAAGGCCACCAGACCCCCGGCAAGATCCTTGCCGGGGACGACAACGCGCCACGGCAAGACCCTTGCCGGGCCACCCGGCGAGGCCCTCGCCAAGGACGCCAGCGGGGCCACCACCAGGTCCGCGCCAACCAAGCTTTCACCACCGTTCACATGCAGCTGCCAGCTCATCCAGCTGGGCGGGCACCTGCGTGACAACATGCAGCTCCCAGGTCAACTCATCAAGCGCCTGCGTGGTGGCATGCAGATCTTCGTGAACGCTACGCCACTGCGCCACCTCAGTTGCCTGCCTGCCTACATGGCACCATGCACCTCACTGGCCAGGGCGCGTGTCAAGGCGAGGAGGAACGGCGACGGACGGGATGGGCCTCGCCCCCATCCCCAATAAAGCAAGGGGACAATTAAGCTACGCATTAAATGTGTCTTGTCCTGTAATACGAGCGATAAGCTCAGGACACTGTACGCCTTTCCACCTCCTGTGTGTCACTGTGGCAGCACCTTTCAACTATAAAAGGAGGCCCATGACATACTGGAGAAGGATTCGACTCTTTCGAACCACGCACTGACCACGGCTAGTTCGAGAGCTCAAGAACTCTCAGAAATAGACCCACCAAAGCAGGACTAGGGTTTTACGCATCCTCGTGGCCCGAACCTGGGTAAACGATCCTTGTGCTGTCTACTAGCACTGCTCTCCTCACAACCCTGCGCCCCGGCAACCGTAGTAGGGATTCTTGTGATCCCATAGGTGTCGTTCCACACCGACATCTTTGGCGCGCCAGGTAGGGGCGCAATTGTGAGAATCTAGTCTGGTAGTTAGCCAAGTAGTTCTTCGTCGCCATGGCTCCTAAGAAGAAGACGGCCACGGCGATCGGCTCGTTAGGAGCCGAACGGCCCGTGCCGGTGCGGACGAGCAGCGGAGCGGTCGCAGATAGGACCTGGGCCGTAGCCCGCGAGCACCAGCATCACCCAGGCAGTCGGAGCCTGGCGAGCGGCGTCGTTCGCGCACCAGACGACCAGCTACACATCGCCGGATCCAAAGACGGGGTTGGGCCCCCCGCAGGCAGCGCGGGGCCCTCCAGGAGTGTTGATGTGCCACCCCTGGGCGGCGCAGCGACCTCCAGGACACCCACACCGGCGACCACCGTGCGCTCTTCCCATGGTGTGCGCACCGAGCAGCGTCACCACGTCGGTGTCCCTGGGCACCGCCGTGGGAAGAGCCTTGTGCATCATCCGCAAGATGAAGGGGTTCAGCACGCTCGCCGAAGCGCTGGTGAAAATGGCACGCAGCCGCTGGGTCATAACGGAGCTCCTTCTAACGTAGTTAGAAGTCGAAGCGCTCTGCTGTCCACGCAGCTGTCACCGCCGCCACGCCAATGAAGCTTTATGCTGCGCAGCTGCTCCTCGACTTCCCTCCTGCTGCGGAGAAGCTTGACGAGTGGAGGGGTACCATCCGAAGCCTCGTCGCCATCGCAAACAAAGACGATCTGCGACCGGCGGGGACCTCAGGTCGGCGCTCCACCGAGCCACCACATGCTGGCGCTGGGAGGACCGGGGGAGCTGTGGCCACGGTGCACTCTCCTCCTCCTCGCCAGCTGCCGCGGGCGTCGGCCCGTCGTGACGACGCTTGTGATAACATCTCCATAGCGTCGTCCGACCCGCGGACCCTCCGCGACCAGTGCCAGGTCCTTCGGGAACAAGCTAATGAAGATGCTCGAACCACCGTCGAGCGCCGGCACAAAACGCGCCGCCAGTCGGACAAGCGGGCGGGGCCCTCTATGGACCACCCGGCACCGGGGGGCTCTAGCGGCCTACCTTACGAGGTGGGCTTCCCGTCCTTTACCTGTGAGCTGCGGCAGTTCCAGTGGCTGTCCTACCGCACGTTCAAACCCAACGTCGGCGAGAAGTACACCGGCAAGACCCATCCGTCCGAGTTCCTCAGCATCTACACCATCACGATGCAGGCAGCTGGAGCTCGTGACGACAAGGTGCTTGCCAACTATTTCCCGCTGGCGCTGAAGCCCAATGTGATGTCTTGGTTGATGCACTTGCCAGCGGATTCCATTTCTTCCTGGTCGGATCTGTGCCATGAGTTCGCTACGCCTCCACGGAGGCCACCAAGCTCATGGCCGTGCCGATGATCTGCATATCATTCCCCGTATGAAGGGGAGACCCTGTGCAAGTACATCCAGAGATTCAGCCGGGTGCAGTACAACATCCCCGACGTTCATCCCGCCGTTGTGATTAGCGCGTTCCACCAGAACGTGCGCAATCGCAAGATGCACGAAGAGCTGGCAATGACCAAAGTTAAGGATGTGGCCGAGCTCTACGTTTTGGCCGATAGGTGCGCCCAGGCTGAAGAGGGAAGGAAGTACCCCGACGAAGACACCGGCGCGGAAACCGACTCTACCGATGAAGACGCCGCTACCCCGACGAAAAAGGGCCAGTGTCGCAACAGGAAACGCAAAGGCAAGGCCGTGCTTGCCGTTGAGGGATCTGACGACACCGGTGCCGGCAAGAAGGTCAAGGCAGACGCCCCCGGCAAGGAGATTGCTGGGTGCGCCGCCTGCCGGGCCTTGGCGGCTACCGACAAGCCAGGAAGCTCCGGCAAGCAATACTGCAAGATCCACCGCACCAAGGGCCACGACCTCCAGAACTACCGGCAAGTCGAGCTTCTTGCTGAGTACGAGAGGCGGGACAAGGAGAAGGACCAAGACGGTGCGGAGGGGTCCGGCAAGAAGCATGGCGGCCAAGGAGGCTTCCCCGGCAAGGACAACCAGCAAGAGAGGCCGGCCCGGGGCCGCGACAAGAAATCCAGGAGACCACTCTCCCCGGCAAGGAAGCGCATCACATCGATCATGTACTTTGATGGGGCTTTCACCGCAGCAGTGCCGGTGCCGGTGTGCTGCTCGTCGCACCCACCGGAGAACACCTCAAGTACGTGATCCAGATGCACTTCCCCAGGGAGATGTCCACCAACAACACTG
Source organism: Aegilops bicornis (assembly GCA_021605145.1). Taxonomy (NCBI): domain Eukaryota; kingdom Viridiplantae; phylum Streptophyta; class Magnoliopsida; order Poales; family Poaceae; genus Aegilops; species Aegilops bicornis. The sequence goes on along the minus strand of CM038672.1, from coordinate 338,092,685 downwards.
CTGGGTATGAGGGATTGCTTGCCGGTCTCAGGATCGTGGCAGACCTCAGGGTTAAGAAGCTCATCGTTAGGGGTGACTCGCAGCTCGTTGTCAGACAGGTCAACAAGGATTATCAGAGCCCATTGATGGAAGCTTACATAGATGAGGTGAGGAAGCTGGAGGAACGCTTTGACGGTATCCAGGCGGAGCACGTCCCCCGAGCGGAGAACGACATCGCCGACACTGTCAAAGCATGCCGCATTCAAGCTACCCAGGAGCCAGTGCCTTTTTGCTCGGTTAACTCAACCATCCGTCGAACCATCAGCGGGCGTAACAGTGGAGGAAATCAGGTCCCGGCAAGTACTTTTCCTACCGAGCCCCGGGCTGCCGGCAAGGGTGCTGCCATGACGCCGAGCCTGCCAAAGAGCACTGCTCCGCAGGCGCCAAGCCCTGGCCAGAGAGACAACCGCCCCATGGCGGAAGAGATGCCGTTAGTCCTTGCCGCCGAGCCCTGTGCTCCGGCATGGGCGCAGATACCGGCCCACCCTCCCAACAGGGAGCTTCGAGGAGCAGGAAGAAGCGGAGAAAGTAGCCCGTCGGTCCACCTTGTACCAGCCACGATGACGCCCCAGTATCGGAGAAGGCCGAATGGTGTGAAACTCAAGTGCATCCCCCGGGAGGAAGGACTGGAGCTGTCGGCAGAGATACATGGAGGCATATGTGGCTCCCACATAGGGTCGAGGGCCCTTGCCGGGAAGGCATTCCGGCAAGGCTTCTTCTGTCTCACCGCCCTCCAGGATGCGACGGCACTAGTAACCAAGTGTGAAGTTGTCAGATCCCTAGTTCTGGTAATGCTTAGTGCTTGCATTAGAGTGCTGCATCATGTTTAAATTCTTTTGAATTTGAAATGGGGATTGTTCAAACCCTAGCACCAGATCAAATCAAACAGGTTCAACATAAAAACATTTTCAATGAACCAGAAATGCCCTTCTAAAATGTTCATCACCTCCGCCTTAGTCTTAAACCACTGTCAAAAGTGATGCACAAATTTCTAGGTCACTCTAAGGTCACTGGATTAAATCTTTAGTTATTTGAGTTTGGGAATTTAAATTATATAAAATATTTCAAATGCTCAAATAACCCAAAACTAAAATGTTCCATGCTAGATATATTCCAAGTAGTGGCCATGTGCGCTTGGTGATTTTTGGAGTTGCCTAAGTATTTTTTAGAACTGCAACAAACCTACGTAAATAAAAATAAAAGCAGAAACAAATGAAAAATCCTCTTACAGCCAAACCCATGCCCCGCCCACCTGGCCGCCCAAAGATCGTGGTTGGCCCACGCCACCACCGCTTGCTCCTCGCCAGGCACAGAGGTGACGCCGGCGAGCACAAACTCGCCACGGCATCAGCTGCTTGCCGCCCACGCCCCTGGACACCTAGGCGAGCTCCACGTCACCACCCCGACCCCGTGGATATCTCGCATTCCCCCCTGCCTCTCTCTCTCTCGCGCTCCCTCCGCCATGGCCGACGCTGCTGCGCCGGCGCCACCGTAAAACCGCGTCCACCGTCGTCCCTGTACCAAGCCACCGTGTCCAACAACTCCGCCGTCGTCGACTGGCCGAAAGCAGCCCGAGCCCCGAAGCGCCATGAGCCCTCGCTTCGTCTTCTTCAAGCTCATCGTCACCGAGCACCGCCGCAGATCCCCTTCGCCATCGCCGCCGCATCAGCTCGTCCCCGACCGCACCGTCTGCTCCTACGTGACCGTCGTGAGCTCAGCTACCTCTCCATCCCTCTCGTTCTCGCTCTCGAGCCCTGCATCGACTGCATGAAGTTCACCCGCACACGCCGCCGCGGAGCTCGTCGCCGACATGACTCCGGCCACCCACATGCCTCACCACCTTGTCCACTAACTCCACTACACCCCCACGAGTCCAACGCACCACTTCCCATGCCTCGTCGTGCCCCGCAGCCTCGGGTTCGACATCACCCGACTCCGGCGACCGCCAAGGTCGTCGCCGGCGACGTTCCCGGCCACCCCGAGCCCAACCAGTGCCACCAAACGCCGCGGCTTGCTCCCAGCTACGCGTAGATGCCCTCCGCCGCTCATTTGGTCGCCGGAACGCGTTAATGCACTCTCACCGCCAAGATCTGGCTCGCCAAGTGCTAAACGCCGGCGAGTTTGACCCGTTGACCTTGACTGGGTGGGCCCAGATTGACTCCCCTGAGTCTATGACAAGTAGGACCCCCCTCTGCTAATTAACTTAGATTAGAACTAACTAAATTTAGTTAGTTTAAATAACTGCTGACACGCAGGACCCATCGTCGATTTGACACTGGACGTCCCCTTTGACCATCGACGTCACCTCGACGCACTATCGACGCAAGAATTCAATTCCTGGATTTATTTTTTATATAGAAATTCCAAAAATAGCCAAAACTTCTAAGATTCATAGAAATTCAACCATAACTCCAAATGAAACAAATTATATATGAAAAATGATCAGAAAAATCCAATCTATCCATATGTACCATTTTCATGCATGTTAGAACAACTTAAAGCTGTTGTATACAACAATTTGAATTAATGGCATTTAAACTCCCACTTATGGAGTTTGAATTTGAACCTAGTGTTCAAACCAACCCCATTTAATTTGTTGCTAGTTGCATTAGGCCAGTCAACAGCATATTGCCATGTCACGTTCATGCATCATATTGTTGCATGGCATTGATTGTGTTTCTCCTTTGTTTGTCGGTGGTTGTTCCCTCTTGATAGACGTGTTCCGACGACGTGATCAATGACACCGATGAAGAACTATACTATCGTCAGAAGTGCCACGCAAGAAAAACCCCCTTGTTCATTCCCATACAATCCCACTCTCTCGCTCGTGCTCTCTTTTACTGCATTAGGACAACAACGAATCATCTGTTACTTGCTGCGGTAGTTGAACCCCTTATCCTCTGCATGACCTATCATTGCCACAGTAAATAGATGAAACCCACTAGCATGAGTATGAGTTGTTTGAGCCATGATGTGCCTACTCATTCATGCTTGTTTATCATGCCTACTATTGCTTAGAGTTGTGTCAGTTCTGATTCATCGGGGATGAATCGGAGGTGTGTTAACATGTCCTACTGTTGAGAGCTAAATGTGTGAACACGATTTGGTAAAGGTAGCGGTGAGAGGCCATGTAGGAGTACATGGTGGGTTGTCTCATTGCAGCTGTCCTCGGAACTGAGTTCTGTGTTTGTGATCCATGAAACAGTTACTACCACGCATTGGGCCCGAAACCAATGGACCCTCTCGACTTATTAACTGCCCTTGCTCTCTGTCCAGGAGTTGCAACTAGTTTCTGGTGTTTGTAGGATATGTGTTGGAGGCCGTGCGTAGCGCTGACCCTAGGGGTGGGCTATGATGCAGTAGATACACCATGGCCCGGTGTACCGAGCACCCGTTTGGTGTCTTGGGAACCCTGCACACATCGTTTGGGGCTGTGAGCGAAACTCCGGCCGGATCTCCTCGCGGATGGAACCCGAATAGGCGATAAACCTGGACTAGAGACTTGTGTGGTTAGTCAGGTCGTGGCCGACTCCCTCGCCAAAGCTTCCGCTTGAAGGTTGCCGAGATACACGACGTGTACATGGTGGTAAGTGGCGAGAGTGTGTGTGAAGAAGTACACCCCCTGCAGGGTTAACATCATTTATTCGAATAGCCGTGTCCGCGGTATAGGACTTCTGGGTTGCATATAACAGTTCATAGACAAGAGAAAGTGGATACCCTAAAATGCGCAAGATAAGCGTGAGTGCTATGGATGGCGTTCTCATAGGGAGACAGGAGCGGATCCATAGTGGTGTATTGATATGGTGAATATGTGGACTCGTGTGCGCCACCTCAAAAGAGTTACTTGCAGTCATAGTTTAGGATAGCCACCGAGTCAAAGCTGGCTTGCTGCAGTCAAACTCCACCACCCTCTTTGTTGATACCGATGCATATGTAGTTAGTTCTGATGTAAGTCTTGTTGGGTACATTTGTACTGACGTTTGCTTAATTTATGTTTTGCAGAGATACTTCAGTCTCGCTAGTAGTTCCGCGTGGACTTCGACGTTTAGCTTATTACCTCAGCTACGATCTTGTGCCCTCGGCAGGATCTGGTAGATAGTCAGGCTTCTAAGCCTTTTTCATTTGTAGATGTCTCAGTACTCGGACATGTTAAGCTTCCGCATGTGCTTTGATTTGTATGCTCAATGTAGGGTCATGAGACCCATTTTTGTAATATCTCGCCTCCTCGAGCCTAATGAATAAATACTTGAGTCAGAGAGTTATGTTGTGATGCGATGTTGTATTTACACATATCGAGCATATTGTGTGTATGATTGAAATGCTTGGTATGTGTGGGATCCGACAACCTAGTTGTTTATCCTTGGTAGCCTCTCTTATGGGGAAATGTAGTCTTGTACTTCCATGAGCCATAGTGGTTCACATGTGGGCGGTTCACCGAGTCCCGCTAGCCTAGCACTCTTGCTCCGAACACTTGGACCGTCAGCATGTGATTCACTTCGCTCATGTGTCTGCAGACCTTCAGGAAATGTCACGCGGTGACATCCGAGTCCTGCCTAGCCTGCTACAGCCGGGTTCCTGAGTCCTGTTAGCCCAGTGCTACAGCCCGGATTCAAGACGCCGACCGACATGCTCGATGTTGATTCATGTATGCCTGTCCCTATAAGTTAGTGCCACTTTGGGTTCACGACTAGTCATGTCGGCCGGGTTCTCTGTCATATGGATGCTAGCGACACTATCATATACGTGAGCCAAAAGGCGCAAACGGTCCCGGGCCATGGTAAGGCGACACCCGTGGGAATACCGTGCGTGAGGCCGCAAAGTGATATGAGGTGTTACCGGCTAGATCGATGTGACTTGGAATCGGGGTCCTGGCAGCTTTGGTATCAGAGCCTGACTGCCTGTAGGTTTACCAAGACAAAATGGTCGAAGTTGAGTCTAGAAATGCTTTAGTTATCTAAGGGAATTGATTGTGGAAGGGAACGTAAGGCTCTTTTTACTCCTTTACCTTATGCCCTTCTGATCTGAGTCAACCTCTTCTTTTCTACGAGGATTAAGAACTAGGCCTTCTCATCTATCTATCAGGATCACGTGTTACTAATCCATAGACTTTTAAGATTGTTGGTTTTACGCCCCAGTTCAGTTTCTACTACTTTCGTGTGTTCATAGTTGGTCTCGGAACCTAGATTTTGTGCTTCTGAGTGGTTATGCCACCATTTTTGCAGGATGTCTCAAATCATTTTGAGCATTTACAGCCGTTATGTTGTCCGAGTCATCCCAGGTCTCTAAATAGTCTGATGCATTTGCAAATCCTTTCTTTCCGTTCCCGATGTCCTTTTTGGTCAGAATAAGCACACTAATCGGTGAGTTGAGGTACTTTGTTGCCTCGGCATATATGTTGGAGCTATTATTATGACCCTAGGTGTTTTAAGGAGTCACACCGTAATCTAGCCATGTTTTGTGTTCCCGGTGTGATGATTCTCGCCACCATTCTCGAAAGCATCCCGTGATGCCGCTAGTAGTAGGTATTCTATTCCGGGTTCTTGAACCCGAGATTCACTCTACTTACCTCCTGTTGATAGTGTTTGCTAGTTCCTTTATGATATTAGTAACTTTGCGATAGTCCTCGAGGTCTGTGGTATTTCCTTCTTCCGAATACCATGAACTTCTTATGCCACAAGTTCTTTGAACCAAAAGATCACAACAAGAGTGCTCTCGATGAGTTCCCCATTCTATATTGTGAATCTGCCAGTTCTACCCTTTTCCGCATGGGTTATCCGGAAGAAATGTTGAGCTTCGCTCGACATACTAATCTATGCATCCACAACTCAGAAAAACATATGTTCCTTTGAGTTGTCCCTCTTTACTTGTATCATGATCTCCGTCTATCAATTTGTAGTCAGGAGTAGTCGTGCACTCGTGTTATTGATGCCTATTACTCTTGTGGTTCGTCATGCCATTCTATTCCAGAATGACTAGGAGAAACAAACTCCAGTACCTCATCCATATCTAGAATTGGGTCAAAGCAGTTGTATTCCGCAGATCAAATTCCAATCCAGCTTTTGATTATGTTCTACCTCAAGTATTGCCCTCTTTATGTCAGGAATGTCATGAGAATTGCACACCATCTTATGAATACTTGGTACAGTGATACTTCTCGCCATCATCATTCGCTCCTCGGTTCCCTGTTGTTGCAAGCGGATACCGAGAAGTGAACCGTGATGTTCGAAATCAATACTCCTAGCAACTAGTTGCTTGGTAGTAAATGGACAATATTCTCATTCTTAGCGTGTTGGTTATTGAATCATCATTCTAAGATAGATTGTGCTACCTAGTCCTTATTTCTGGTGCACTCTTCGATCAATGAGTCAGGATTATTCAATCCCTTGCTTATTTGATCATATCGTCTTGCTCTGAAAAAACAAGATTGTTCTCGAGCTTAGTAACATATCGGTGGTTCGTGATGTTCCGAATATCTTCTCGGAAGTATTACCAAGTTGTCACCTTACCACTATGTTGAGTTCGTGATCATGTTTGTTTTCCTCCAAACCACCCATTCTCCAAGAATCTGTGTTGGATACCCTTGAGCTAGTTGGTTAAGCTAAACAACAACTTGGAGAGTTGGAACATAAAAGCTTTGCCGAATTTGGTTCTTTCTGAAGGGATATCTTTGTGTTTGTGTGTGTGTTAAAGAAAGATGATATCTTCACCAATTGGTCCTCGTGATCAGTTGTTGGATCTGTTGTCTTGTCAAAACTTTGACTTGAGTATGAGCTATCATCAAGTCAAATCAGAACTAGCGATGTTCGTAATGTTGTCTTACTCGTGGTTGATCCCTCGAGGATACACCATTACATCTTTTGGTCTGACCAATGCTATCACCGTGTTCACATGATGGTGGAAGTCCAGTGATATGGAAAGTCCGATGAATTGTAGTTGAGCCCATCAGCAGCATTTTGTCTCCCCCATGATTCATGTTGAACATCCAGCTAGTGTTGGAACTTGTGAGCAATGCTTTCATCGTCCGTTCATGGAGCATATGTTCAGATGTAAGGAGTGACTTCCTCTAATTCACGTGCATATGATGTAAGTTGCCGCTGTGAATTTGAGAAAGCTTGTTTTGCTTCCCCTGGAGTCATCCCAAGTCAGTCATGCATACGTGCGAAGTATTCTGTGGTCTGGAGACTTGCAACCTTCATTCTATATGTATTCTTAGCACACCAAGCCACTGATCGACTTGTTCAAGGAAGAGAAGTCTATGCTTGGGCTCTAATCCATGTACTTGCGTAAAGACTTCGATATCCTCGATGATGGTTCCCCACCTGAACTCGGTAGTGTTTTATTATAAGACTACTACGTGGTCATCCTTGTCTGGGACAGTGTGCTCACATGTGTGTAGCAGAACCGGTTCATGTTTTGGAGCTTGCTATCGTATTTCATATCCCGAGAATCTCGCAACGTCATCTCGTCGATTTGTGTTGCAACTCTTCTTTTCAGACATGTGAGTCTGAAGTATCATGTTACTAACCAGATCTGAATCTCGGGCAGATATGATGGTTGGAACATTCCAACATTTGCATTTTGTTCGCAGCTTGCACCCCATCGTGCCAATTTTCCATGGGCTATCCTTCCCAGCAGTTACTGTCCAGGAGCATCTTCAAAAGTGGTCCTGTCATGGGTCCCATCCATTTCCGATGATAAGCAAAAATCATCCATTGCTTTGTCTTCAACAAGGTAGTCAACATCATCCATTCTAGTCGGAATATGCCATTCTTCCGAGCTCCTTCAAGTAATCGATTGCAAATTGCCTTGGGCTGGTATGAAGATTTTCAATGATATCTGAATCAAAAGTAATTCTTTTTGCCACTTAAGGGAATATTTCTGTGAGTCACCTTCCTTAGGATGTCTCGTTATGGTATCATGGCAACTCAACTCCTCGCTACATTGACAACCGTTCACCACCTTCTTCAGTGTGGAATTGTGTCTACGTAGTGAACCTTCGACATCTGTTACACTCCATCCCTCTGGATGTATGTTTCATGTCTCAGCTCGAGAAATGTTCAACGTCTCATTCCGTGAGTTGATCGTCAGTTGTCCGATCTTCGAGAAGATCGATCCTTCTAGAGTTTTCCCTTTCCTCTCGTTGTCATGATAGCTGGAGTTCTCAGAGCAAGACGTCGAGACAAAGATGGTGATCGAATCAACGTTCTTATGAGATGCAACCTGGATGGTGAAGATTGTGTTAGTTTGCGTTCCCCTTAAATCTTACCCTACGCTTGAATCTCGGGACGAGATTCTTGTTTAGTGGGGGTGAGTTGTCACATCCCTAGTTCTGGTAATGCTTAGTGCTTGCATTAGAGTGCTCCATCATGTTTAAATTCTTTTGAATTTGAAATGGGGATTGATCAAACCCTAGCACCAGATCAAATCAAACAGGTTCAACATAAAAACATTTTCAATGAACCTGAAATGCCCTTCTAAAATGTTCATCACCTCCTTACGGGTCTTAAACCACCGCACAAAAGTGATGCACAAATTTCTAGGTCACTCTAAGGTCACTGGATTAAATCTTTAGTTATTTGAGTTTGGGAATTTAAATTATATAAAATATTTCAAATGCTCAAATAACCCAAAACTAAAATGTTCCATGCTAGATATATTCCAAGTAGTGGCCATGTGCAGTTTGGTGATTTTTGGAGTTGCCTAAGTATTTTTAGAACTGCAACAAACCTACAGAAATAAAAATAAAACAGAAACAAATGAAAAATCCTCTTACAGCCAAACCCATGCCCGGCCCACTGGCCGGCCCAAAGATCTGCTGGCCCACGCCAGCCAGCTGCTTCGTCCTCGCCAGGCAGGCACAGAGGTGACGCCGACGAGCACAAACTCGCCACGGCATCAGCTGCTTGCCGCCCACGCCCCTGGACACCTAGGCGAGCTCCACGTCACCACCCCGACCCCGTGGATATCTCGCATTCCCCCCTGCCTCTCTCTCTCTCGCTCCCTCCGCCATGGCCGACGCTGCTGCGCTGGGCGCCATCAGAAAACCGCTGGCCCACCGTCGTCCCTGCATTCAAGCCACCGTGTCCAATAACTCCGCTGGGTTGCCGACTACGAGCAGCCCGAGCCCCGAAGGCCATGAGCCTTGCTTCGTCTTCTTCAAGCTCATCGTCACCGAAAGCACCGCCAGATCCCCTTCGCCGTGCCGCCGCGATCAGCTCGTCCCCCGATCAAGGCCGTCGCTCCCACGTGACCGCCGTGAGCTCAGCTACCTCTTCATCCCTCCCGTTCGCTCTCGAGCCCTGCATCGATCGCATGCAGCTCACCAAGACGCAGCGCCTCCATGGAGCTCGCCGCCGACGTGACTCCGGCCACCCACAGGCCTCACCACCTTGTCCACTAACTCCACCGCACCCCCACGAGTCCAACGCACCACTTCCCGTGCCTCGCCGTGCCCCGCAGCCTCGGGTTCGACCTCACCCGACTCCGGCCACCGCCAAGGTCATCGCCGGCGACGTTCCCGGCCACCCCGAGCCCAACAACTGCCACCAAACGCCGCGGCTTGCTCCCAGCTACGCGTAGATGCCCTCCGCCGCTCATTTGGTCGCCGGAACACGTTAATGCACTCTCACCACCGCGTCACGGCCTCGCCCGGCGGCTAAACGGCATGAAGTTTGACCCGTTGACGCGTTATTTGGGTGGGCCTAGATTGACTCCCTTGAGTCTATGACAAGTGGAACCCCCCTCTGCTAATTAACTTAGATTAGAACTAACTAAATTTAATTAGTTTAAATAACTGCTGACACGCGGGACCCGCTGGTCAGGTTGACCTAGACGTCCCCTTTGACCACTGACGTCACCCTGACGCACTGCTGACGCAATAACTAATTCCTGGATTTATTTTTTATATAGAAATTCCAGAAATAGCCAAAACTTCTAAAATTCATAGAAATTCAACCATAACTCCAAATGAAACAAATTATATATGAAAAATGATCGGAAAAATCCAATCTATCCATATGTACCATTTTCATGCATGTTAGAACAACTTAAAGCTGCTGTATACAACAATCTGAATTAATGGCATTTAAACTCTCACATATGGAGTTTGAATTTGAACCTAGTGTTCAGACCAACCCCATTTAACTTGGTGCTAGTTGCATTAGGCCAGTCAATAGCATATTGCCATGTCACCTTCTTGCATCATATTGTTGCATGGCATTGAATGTGTTTCTCCTTTGTTTGTCGGTGGTTGTTCCCTCTCGATAGACGTGTTCCGACGACGTGATCAATGACACCGACGAAGAAATATACTATCCTCAGAAGTGCTAAGCAAGCAAAAAACCCTTGTTCATTCCGATACAATCCCACTCTCTCGCTCGTGCTCTCTTTTACTACATTAGGACAACAACGAATCATCTGTTACTTGCTGTGGTAGTTGAACCCCTTATCCTCTGCATGACCTGTCATTGCCACGAAGAATAGATGAAACCCACTAGCATGAGTAGGAGTTGTTTGAGCCCTGATGTGCCTACTCATTCATGCTTGTTTATCGTGCTTGCTATTGCTTAGAGTTGTGTCAGTCCGATTCATCGAGGATGAATCGGAGGTGTGTGAACATGTCCCATCAGAGAGCTAAGTGTGTGAACACGATTTGGTAAAGGTAGCGGTGAGAGGCCATGTAGGAGTACATGGTGGGTTGTCTCATTGCAGCCATCCTCAGGAACTGAGGTCTGTGTTTGTGATCCATGAAACAGTTACTACCACGCATTGGGCCCGAAACCAATGGACCCTCTCGACTTATTAACTACCATTGCTCTCTGTCCAGGAGTTGCAACTAGTTTATGGTGTTTGTAGGATATGTGTTGGAGGCCATGCATAGCACTGACCCTAAGGGTGGGCTATGATGCGGTAGATACACCGTGGACCGGTGTACCGAGCGCCCGTTTGGTGTCTCGGGAACCCTGCACACATCGTTTGGGGCGGTGAGCGAAAATCCGGCCGGATATCCTCGCGGATGGAACCCGAATAGGCTATAAACCTTGACTAGAGACTTGTGTGGTTAGTCAGGTCGTGGCCGACTCCCTCGCCAGGCTTCCGCTTGAAGGTTGCCGAGATACACGACGTGTACATGGTGGTAAGTGGCGAGAGCGTGTGTGAAGAAGTACACCCCTGCAGGGTTAATATCATCTATTCGAATAGCCGTGTCCGCGGTATAGGACTTCTGGGTTGCCTATAACAGTTCATAGACCAGAGAAAGTGGATACCCTAAAATGCGCAAGATAAGCGTGAGTGCTATGGATGGCGTTCTCGTAGGGAGACAGGAGCGGATCCATAGTGGTTTATTGATATGGTGAATATGTGGACTCGTGTGCGCCACCTCATAAGAGTTACTTGCATTCATAGTTTAGGATAGCCACCGAGTCAAAGTTGGCTTGCTGCAGTCAAACTCACCACCCCCTTTGTTGATACCGATGCATATGTAGTAGTTCTGATGTAAGTCTTGCTGGGTACATTTGTACTCACGTTTGCTTAATTTATGGTTTGCAGAGAGACTTCAGTCTCGCTAGTAGTTCCGCGTGGACTTCGACGTTTAGCTTGTTACCTCAGCTACGATCTTGTGCCCTCGGCAGGATCTGGTAGATAGTCAGGCTTCTAAGCCTTTTTTCATTTGTAGATGTCTGTACTCAGACATGCTAAGCTTCCGCATGTGCTTTGATTTGTATGTTTCAATGTTGGGTCATGAGACCCATGTTTGTAATATCTCGCTCCTCGGAGCCTAATGAATAAATACTTGAGTCAGAGAGTTATGTTGTGATGCCATGTTGTATTTACACATATCGAGCATATTGTGTGTATGATTGAAATGCTTGGTATGTGTGGGATCCGACAACCTAGTTGTTTATCCTTGGTAGCCTCTCTTATGGGGAAATGTAGTCTTGTACTTCCATGAGCCATAGTAGTCCGCTACATGCCCGGTTCACCGGATTCCTGCTAGCCCAAAGACCTCTGCTCCTAACACTTGACTGGCCGGCATGTGATTCACTTCGTTCGGTGTCCGTTCTTCGGGAAATGTCACGCGGTGACATCCGGAGTCCTGCCTAGCTCACAGCCCTGTGTTCCCGGAGTCCTGTTAGCCCAGTGCTACAGCCCGGATTTGCACGTTACTGACCGACATGCTCGATGATGATTCATGTATGCCTGTCCCTATAAGTTAGTGCCATTTTGGGTTCACGACTAGTCATGTCGGCCTGGGTTCTCTGTCATATGGATGCTAGCGACACTATCGTATACGTGAGCCAAAAGGCGCAAACGGTCCCGGGCCATGGTAAGGCGACACCCGTCGGAATACCGTGCGTGAGGCTGCAAAGTGATATGAGGTGTTACCGGCTAGATCGATGTGACTTGGAATCGGGGTTCTGACAGAAGCATGCCAGTTCCATTCAAAGAAGCTTCATCAACCAGCTCAAGCCCTTCAAACAATCCCTCTCTCCTGACCATTCTCGGTCTGGGGGCTCGATATACTGGGCCCTTTCTCCAGCACTGTCGGGGGCTTTGACTACTTGTATGTTGCAATCAACAAGTTCACAAAGTGGCCGGAGGTGGAAGCAATGAGGAAGGTGACTGCTCAGTCAGCCGTCAAGTTCTTCAAAGGACTTGTCTGCCATTTTGGTGTGCCAAACAGAGTCATCACCAACAACGGCACGCAGTTCACAAGCCACACCTTCATGTAGTACATCCAAGACCTCGGCAGCAAGGTCTATTTTGCTTTCGTGACACATCCACGGAGCAATGGCCAAGCTGAGAGGGCAAATGCTGAAGTGTTGCGAGGCCTGAGAACGAAGACCTTTGAAAATTTGCACAAGAGTGGAAGGCGTTGGATTGATGAGTTGCCAGCGGTTCTTTGGTCGATCAGGATGACGCCAAATCGAGCCACCGGCCAGACACCTTTTGCCCTGGTATACGGGTCAGAAGCAGTTCTCCCCGCGAAACTCATATATGGGTCACCTCGAGTGCTCGCTTATGATGAGCTTGAGCAGGAGCCGTTGCGCCAAGATGATGCGACGGTCCTTGAGGAAGATCATCTTCGGGCGGCTGTGAGAGCGGCACGCTACCAACAAGCCTTGCGCCGCTACCATAGCCGCAAGGTTCATGCCCGAAGCTTTGAGGAAGGCGACCTTGTTCTTCGGCGTGTTCAGTCGGCCAAGAATTCCAACAAGTTGACGCCAAAGTGGGAAGGCCCTTATCGGGTAATACGAGTCACCAGGCCTGGCGCAGTCTGCCTGGAGACCGAGGATGCCGTCCCAGTGAGAAACTCCTAGAACATTGAGCATCTTCGCAAGTTTTACCCGTAAGGCGCGGCTTGCCGGGCCTCCCGACAAGCCACCTTTTGTACAAGCTTTGCCGGCAAGGCATGTGACCCTTTGTACAAAGCCTGGCGTAGACCCTGAGCATAAATAAATGAAGCGTTGGCGCCCTAAGTCATAGCATGCATGCTAGGTCGAGTCTCTTCCTTGGTTAGGGTTGATAGTGCTCAGCAGCGACTAACCCCTAGCTTAGAGGTCGAGTGCGCGTCTATCTATTTCTTTTCTGTCCTCTTTTGGTTCGCAGGGCACATGAGCACTTCTGCTGAGCTACTTGAAAGAAAGAAAACGGACCGGCATCCCGACCCCGGTGAACCAGAGTTGCCAGGGGCTGCAAGCACGGGGATCCAACCGCGGCAAGACAAGGTTGCCGGGGGCTGCAGATCCAGATAAGTCTTTTATCCTCAGTCATGCATTTTGGAACGGGACTAGGGCATGTGAAACCTCGTTTTTATCTCTATGCTGCCATGCTCCCCTTTTTTCCTATACGTAAGGATTATTTCCTGGGTCCGGATTTGGTTGTAGCCGCGGCGGCAAGGAGGTAGAGCGAGGGGCCTAAAGTCCACTTCATCCCTGCCTCCGCCAAGAGCGCGAGAACAGTCGAGTGGAGTGGGGGGGTGGCAAGGCCTATTGCCGGGAGAAAAATGTTTATCTAAAACAATAACAAGGATTCACTCCTTGTCGCGGGACTTACCCACGAACGAAAAACCCGGCAATCATCCCTTTTTCATTAGAAACATCACATACAGGTACAGTTTGTACGAAATGAAAAACATGAACAAAGGGGATTACAAACTTTAAATTTAACAAGGCCCGCAGGCTTACAGATTAAAAAACAGAAAGGTGCCCGTGATCCCTTTCTTGTCCCTCTCCTCAGGAGGCAGGTCAAGGAGGCGAGAGGCAAAAAGGGGCGCCTAGGCGAGCTACGAGCAGCAGAAAGCACCATGAGAACACCTCGGTGGCCGCCCACGGGCGGGCCGGTGATGACAGTGCCGGAAAGCAGCTGGAAGACGAGGCGGCAGGACCGGCAATACGCGATGAAGGCGTCGGTGCCCGCGTACTCCGAGTTGACGGCCTTGCCGCCCGCCCTCTTCCTCTTCCGCAGCCTCCCGATGCCAGCCGCCCAAGGAGACGGCCCCGAGAAGTTCAAGGAGCTGGCCCCACCCCCGGCAAAACCCTGCCGGAGGAGCGGCCAGGTGCAGATGCTGCTGCTGCCGCACCCGCCCAGGCGCGGGTCATCCGACACCTAGTCGAACTCGTCTCCACTGTCCTCCTCGTCACTTTCGCTCGAGGAAGAGCTTCCATCGTCGGAATCTCCATCAGAGGAGCTCTCCATGCAGCATTTCAGGCGAGTCCCAAACTCTCCGAAGACCTTGACGGAGAGCAGCCGTCCTCCATTAATTTGAAGTAGAGGACGAGCCCCGCCGTCAGGCTGTGGATGCGGGCGAACGTCTTCCATCCACGGCGGAGGTACATAACTCGAGGAGCCGGGAAGTCAACGTCGACCCGCGTGCCCCCGTTCCCACAACCCCTCATGTGCAACCTGAGGGTCTCGAGCAGGTCACGCTCCATCACCCGAGCAATCGGGGCAGGGAGACGAAGACGACGACGCGGAGGCCGGCGCATCCTGATGAAGAACTCGCAAGGCTGGTCTTCAATGTGGTCCTCCATCGGGAAGGGCATCATTGGCGGGGGCAAGGCCGGCGCGCCGCCCCGTCCTCCTCTTCCCCGAGCGCTACGGCCTCTGCCCCAGCCTCGTCCATGGCCTCGCCCCTCCCCCTTCCCCTTGCGGCCGGTTCCACCACCGCGGGCTCAGGAGGAGGAAGGACGTGCTGTCGAGCGGCGACCCTCCCCGCCACCGTCGAGGGACCAGGATTCCCTTCTCCATGGCGGGTGAGAGGAAGAAGCAGAAGCAGGAGGAGATAGAAGATGGAAGAATGCGGGATGCCATTCCCCCCTTCCCCCTCTTTATAAAGGAGCGGGGTTGGGGCTCAGCCGCCCCACTCGACCAATCCAGACACCGGAGGCGCAGGGAATCAGGACCGACCCGCTGCCCAACCAGCGACGGCCCGGTTTCCCGCCTCCACCATTTGCCACCCCAGGCGCATGAAGGATGCGTGGCGGACGTGCAGAACTGAGGGGACGGGTGAAGCGACCTCTCCCCACCCCGTGATCGTGGGGAGTGGACGCCTTGAAGACCGTGCCCCGGCCCCGCTCAGTAAATGAGTCGCACCTCCACGCCTCCCTCTTTTTATGGGGAATGCGCGAGCCGCCTCTTTACTGCGATATGACGCATGCGTGTGGAAACCGCCCCACGCATGTCGCCCACGTCACGCACACCCCTCCACGCTGTGCCGCGCCCGCGGGTCGTGGGAAACAAAGCGCGCAAAGAGTCTTACTACGGTAAAAACCGCCCCGCCTGCCCGCGCACCGTTTTGGACCTGGCCCAACAACGTGTCGCGCTTATGTGTGGCCCAGGCCCGAGGGCTCCTGTCGGTGTACAAAAAGAGGGGCACGCTTCTGTACCCCTTTACCTGTGCACGGGCAGTCGGAGCCGCGCCCACGGCCACACCAAGAAGAACAGTGGAGGTGAGCCAAGGTAAGACCGAAGCCCAAGACAATCAAAGCAACGCCAAGGCCAAGACCACAAAGAGCAGAGGGACAAAGCAGGTTCCCCCGGCAAGACCCTTGCCGGGCAGCCAAGAGCCCGGCAAGGTCCTTGCCAAGAAGCAGCCCCACACCAACAGAAAGCAAGCCACCCATGAGCCCACGGTCCCCAACGCCATCATCGACGTGGGGCTGGGGCTCGGAAGGCACCTCTGTGGTGGCATGCAGATCTTTGTGAAAACATGTTCAAGATCAGACGAGGATTAGAAGACGACGATCCTCGGCAAGATCCATGCCGAGGAAGGCCACCAGATCCCCGGCAAGATCCTTGCCAGGGACGACAATGTGCCACGGTAAGACCCTTGCCGGGCCACCCGGCAGGGCCCTTGCCAAGGACGCCAGCGGGGCCACCGCCAAGCCCGCACCAACAAAGCTTCCACCACCGTTCACATGCAGCTGCCAGCCCAACCAGCTGGGCGGGCACCTGTGTGGCAACATGCAGCTCCCAGGCCAACTCATCGAGCACCTGCGTGGCGGCATGCAGATCTTCGTGAAGGCTCCGCCACTACGCCACCTCAGCTGCCTGCCTACCTACATGGCACCACACACCTCACTGGCCAGGGCGCGTGTCAAGGCGAGGAGGAGCGGCGACGGACGGGACGGTCTCGCCCTCATCCCCAATAAAGCAAGGGGACACCTAAGCTACGCATTAAATGCGTATTGTCCTGTAATACGAGCGATAAGCTCAGGACACTGTACGCCTTTCCACCTCCTGTGTGTCACTGTGGCAGCCCCTTTCAACTATAAAAGGAGGCCCATGACATACTGGAGAAGGATTCGGCTCTTTCGAACCACGCACTGACCACAGCTAGTTCGAGAGCTCAAGAACTCTTAGAAATACACCCACCAAAGCAGGACTAGGGTTTTACGCATCCTCGCGGCCCAAACCTGGGTAAACGATCCTTGTGCTATCTACTAGCCCTGATCTCCTCACAACCCTGCGCCCCGGCAACCATAGTAGGGATTCTTGTGATCCCATAGGTGTCGTTCCACACCGACATCACTGGCCTGGCCATGAGCTTGGTGGCCTCCTGTGAAGGCACCAACGAACTCATGGCACAGATCTGACCAAGAAGAAATGGAATCCGCCGGCAAGTGCATCAACCAAGACATAACATTGGGCTTCAGTGCCAGCGGGAAATAATTGGCAAGAACTTTGTCATCGCGAGCTCCGGCCGCATGCATCGCGATGGTGTAGATGCTGAGGAACTCAGACGAATGGGTCTTGCCAGTGTACTTCTCGCTGACGTTGGGCTTGAACGTGCGGTGGGATGGCCACTGGAACTGCCGCAGCTCACGAGTAAAGGCCGGGCAGCCCACCTCGTAAGGTAGGCCGCTGGGGCCCCCCGGTGCCGGGTGGTCCATAGCGGGTGTCACCCGCTTGTCCGACTGGTGGCGTGTATCACGCCGGCGCTCAATAATCGTCCGAGCATCTTCGTGAGCTCGTTCTCGAAGAACTTGGCGCTGGTCGCGGTGGGTCCACGGGTCGGACAACAATATAGAGATGTTATCACAAGCGTCGTCACGATGGGCAGACACCCGTGGCGGCTGGCGAGGAGGAGGAGAGTGCACCGTGGCCGCAGCTCCCCCGGACCTCCCAGCGCCAGCATGTGGTGGCTCGGTGGAGCGCCGCCCCGAGGGCCCCGCTGGTCATGGATCATCTTTGTTGGCGACGGCGATAAGGCTCCGAATGGTGGCCCTCCACTCGTCGAGCTTCTCTGCGGCAGGAGGGAAGTCGAGGAGCAGCTGTGCGCGTGCCAAAGCTTCCGCTGGCGTGGGTGGCGGCGATAGCTGCGTCGACCGTGGCGTGCTTCAAATTCTAACCATGTTAGAAGGAGCTCCACCACGGCCCAGTGGTTGCGCGTCATTTTCGCCAGCACTTCGGTGGGCATGCTGAACTCCTTCATCCCACGGATGACACACAGGGCTCTTCCCACGGCGGTGCCCAGGGTCGCCGGTGTGGCGACGCTGTTCGTCGCGCACACCATGGGAAGAGCGCACAGTGGTCGCTGGCGTGGGTGTCTTGGAGGTCGCTGCGCCGCGCGGAGGTGGCACAATGACACCCTGGACGGCCCCGTGCCGCCTGGGGGGGGGGGGGGGGCAGCTCCGTCTTAGGATATGGTGATGTGCGGCCGGTCGTCGGGCGTGCGAACAATGCCGCTCACCAAGCTCTGACTGCCAGGGTGATGCTGGTGCTCGCGGACCGCGGCCCGGGTCCTGTCCGCCACCGGGCCGCTGCTCACCCATAGAGATACGGGCCGTTCGGCCCCCGACAAGCCGATCATCGTGGCCGTCTTCTTCTTGGGAGCCATAGCAATGAAGAAATGCTAGGCTAGCTACTAGACCAGATTCTCACAATTGCGCGCCAGCTACCTGGCGCGCCGAAGATGTCGGTGTGGAACGACACCTATGGGATCACAAGAATCCCTACTACGGTTTCCAGGGCGCAGGGTTGCGAGAAGAGCAGGATCAGTAGTCAGCACAAGGATCGTTTACCCAGGTTCGGGCCGTGAGGATGCGTAAAACCATATTCCTGCTTTGGTGGGTGTATTTCAGAGAGTTGTTGAGCTCTTGAACTAGCTATGGTGAGTGCGTGGTTCAAAAGAGCCGAATCCTTTCCCAGTATGCCATGGGCCTCCTTTTATAGGCGAAAGGGGCTGCCAAAGTGGCATACAGGAGGTGGAAAGGCATACAGTATTGCGAGCTTATTGCTCGCATTACAAGACAAGTTGAATTTAATGCGCCGCTAAGGTGTCCCCTAGCTTTATCGGGGGCGGGGGTGAGGCCCGTCCCGTCCGTCGCAGCTCCTCCTCGCTTCGACACACACCCTGGCCAGTAATCCGTCTCCAATGTATCTATAATTTTTGATTGCTCCATGCTATATTATCTACAGTTTTGGACAATATTGGCATTTATTTTCCACTTTTATATTAATTTTGGGACTAACCTATTAACCGGAGGCCCAGCCCAGAATTGTTGTTTTTGCCTATTTCAGTGTTTCGAAGAAACGGAATATCAAACGGAGTCCAAACGGAATGAAACCTTCTGGAACGTGATTTTCTCACCGAATATGATCCAGGAGACTTGGAACCTACGTCAAGAAAGCCACGAGGTGGGCACGAGGTAGGCGCGCCTACCCCCCCCCCTGTGCGCCGCTTCCACCCTCGTGGGCCCCAAGAAGCTCCAATCGACGCATTTTTTCATCCTATATATACCTACGCATTACCCCAAACGATCGACACGGAGCCAAAAACCTAATTCCACCGCCGCAACTTTCTGCACTCCACGAGATCCCATCTTGGGGCCTGTTCCGGAGTTCGCCGAAAGGGGAATCCACCACGGAGGGCTTCTACATCATCACCATAGCCCCTCCGATGAAGTGTGAGTAGTTTACCTCGGACCTTCGGGTCCATAGTTAGTAGCTAGATGGCTTCTTCTCTCTTTTTGGATCTCAATACAATGTTCTCCCCCTCTCGTGGAGATCTATTCGATGTAATCTTGTTTTTGCAGTGTGTTTGTTGAGATCGATGAATTGTGGGTTTATGATCAAGATTATCTATGAACAATATTTGAATCATCTCTGAATTCTTTTATGTATGATTGGTTATCTTTGCAAGTCTCTTCGAATTATCAGTTTGGCTTGGCCTACTAGATTGGTTTTTCTTGCAATGGGAGAAGTGCTTAGCTTTGGGTTCAATCTTGCTGTGTCCTTTCCCAAAGTGATGAGGGGCAGCAAGGCACGTATTGTATTGTTGCCATCAAGGATAACAAGATGGGGTTTTTATTATATTGCATGAATTTATCCCTCTAGATCATGTCATCTTGCTTACAGGCGTTACTCTGCTTTTCTTGAACTTAATACTCTAGATGCATCTTTGGATAGCGGTCAATGAGTGGAGTAATAGTAGTAGATGTAGGCGGAGTCGGTCTACTTGTCTCGGACGTGATGCCTATATACATGATCATACCTAGACATTCTCATAACTATGCTCAATTACATCAATTGCTCAACAGTAATTCGTTCACCCACCGTAAAATACTTATGCTCTTGAGAGAAGCCACTAGTGAAATCTATGGCCCCCGGGTCTATCTTCATCATATTAATCTTCCTACGCTTTATTATTGCTTTGCTTTTTTACTTGCCTTTTATTTTACTTTGCATCTTTGTACCAAAAATACCAAAAATATTATCTATCATCTCTATCAGATCTCACTCTCGTAAGTGACCGTGAAGGGATTGACAACCCCTATTCGCGTTGGTTGAGAGGAGTTATTTGCTTTGTGTAGGTACGAGGGACTCGCGTAGCCTCCTACTGGATTGATACCTTGGTTCTCAAAAAGTGAGGGAAATACTTACGCTACTTTGTCAGCATCATCCTTTCCTCTTCGGGAAATCCAACGCAGTGCTCAAGAGGTAGCAAGAAGAATTTCCGGCGCCGTTGTCGGGAGTCTACGCAAAAGTCAACATACCAAGTACCCATCACAATCCCTTATCTCTCGCATTACATTATTTGTCATTTGCCTCTCGTTTTCCTCTCCCCCACTTCACCCTTGCCGTTTTATTCGCCCTCTCTTTTCCGTTTGCCTTTTCTCGCTTGCATTTTTGTTTGCTCGTGTGTTGGATTGCTTGTTTATCACGATGGCTCAAGATAATACCAAATTATGTGACTTTACCAATACCAACAATAATCATTTCCTTAGCACTCTGATTTCTCCTCTTACCATCACTGAATCTTGTGAAATCAATACTGCTTTATTGAATCTTGTTATGAAAGATCAATTCGCCGGCCTTGCTAGTGAAAATGCCTCTACTCATCTAAATAGCTTTGTGGATTTTTGTGACATGCAAAAGAAGAAAGATGTTGATAACGATATTGTTAAATTGAAGTTATTTCCTTTTTCGCTTAGAGATCGTGCTAAAGCTTGGTTTTCGTCTTTGCCTAAAAATAGTATTGATTCTTGGAACAAGTGCAAAGATGCTTTTATCTCTAAGTATTTTCCTCCCGCTAAGATCATCTCTCTTAGAAACGATATTATGAATTTTAAGCAACTTGATCAGGAACATGTTGCACAAGCTTGGGAGAGAATGAAATTAATGATACGTAATTGCCCTACTCATGGTTTGAACTTGTGGATGATTATACAAAACTTTTATGCCGGATTGAATTTTGCCTCTAGAAATATTTTAGATTCGGCCGTGGGAGGAAATTTTATGGAAATCACTTTAGGAGATGCTACTAAACCCCTAGATAATATTATGGTTAATTATTCTCAACGGCACACTGAAAGATCCACTAATAAAAAAGTGCATGCGATAGAAGAAATTAATGTTTTGAGTGGAAAGATGGATGAACTTATGAAATTATTTGCTACTAAGAGTGTTTCTTCTGATCCTAATGATATGCCTTTGTCTACTTTGATTGAGAATAATAATGAATCTATGGATGTGAATTTTGTTGGTAGGAATAATTTCGGTAACAACGCGTATAGAGGGAACTTTAATCCTAGGCCTTATCCTAGTAATCCTTCTAATAATTATGGAAATTCCTACATCAACTCTTATGGAAATTTTAATAAGATGCCCTCTGAATTTGAGACTAGTGTTAAAGAGTTTATGAATTCACAAAAGAATTTTAATACTTTGCTTGAAGAGAAATTGCTTAAAGTTGATGAATTGGCTAGGAACGTTGATAGAATTTCTCTTGATGTTGATTCTTTAAAGCTTAGATCTATTCCTCCTAAGCATGATATCAATGAGCCTCTCAAATCCATGAGAATTTCCATTGATGAGTGCAAGGAAAGAACCGCTAGGATGCGTGCTACGAAAGATGCCTTGATTAAAGCGTGTTCTTCCAATTTCCATGAAAATAAAGATGAAGATCTAAAAGTTATTGATGTGTCCCCTATTAAATCTTGATAATGATGGGACTCAATATGATCCACCTTTACCTAGAAGGCGTTCCAAGAATTCGAAGTTTTTAGATTATGATGCTAAAATTGATAAAAGTGGGATTGAAAGCAAAACCCTAGATGTCGCTACACCCACTATTTTGGATTTCAAGGAATTTAATTATGAAAGTTTCTCTTTAATTGATTGTATTTCCTTGTTGCAATCCGTGCTAAATTCTCCTCATGCTTATAGTCAAAATAAAGCCTTTACCAAACATATATTGTTGATGCCTTGATGCAATCTTCTGAAGAAAAACATGAGTTGGAAGTTTCTATCCCTAGAAAACTTTATGATGAGTGGGAACCAACTATTAAAATTAAGATTAAGGATCATGAATTTTATGCTTTATGTGATTTGGGTGCTAGTGTTTCCACTATTTCCAAAACTTTGTGCGATTTGCTAGATTTCCGTGATTTTGATGATTGCTCTCTAAACTTGCACCTT
Organism: Aegilops bicornis; assembly: GCA_021605145.1. Lineage (NCBI taxonomy): Eukaryota > Viridiplantae > Streptophyta > Magnoliopsida > Poales > Poaceae > Aegilops > Aegilops bicornis. The sequence goes on along the minus strand of CM038672.1, from coordinate 338,070,224 downwards.
GCGGATTCCATTATTAAGAAACCTATGGGAAGAATTAATGATGTTCTTATTGTTGCAAATAGGAATTATGTGCCCGTAGATTTTGTCGTTCTTGATATAGATTGCAATCCTTCTTGTCCTATTATTCTTGGTAGACCTTTCCTTAGAACGAATGGTGCAATTATTGATATGAAGGAAGGGAATATTAGATTCCAATTTCCATTAAAGAAAGGCATGGAACACTTCCCTAGGAAGAAAATAAAATTACCATATGAATCTATCATGAGATCCACTTATGGATTGCCTACCAAAGATGGCAATACCTAGATCTATCCTTGCTTTTATGCCTAGCTAGGGGCGTTAAACGATAGCGCTTGTTGGGAGGCAACCCAATTTTTTTTTAGTTTTTTTTGCTTTTGCTTCTGTTTAGGAATAAATAATCCATCTACCTTATGTTTAGATGTGGTTTTATGTTTTAATTAGTGTTTGTGCCAAGTTAAACGTATAGGATATTCTTGGATGATAGTTATTTGATCTTGCTGTAATTTCCAGAAACTTTCTGTTCACGAAACAATTGTTAAAAATCACCAGAACGTGATAAAATAGTGATTCCAATTACTGCTGATCAAACAACAAATTACCTAGGTCTTCCTATTTTTTCTGAATTTTTGGAGTTCCAGAAGTTTGCGTTAGTTACAGATTACTACAGACTGTTTTGTTTTTGACAGATTCTGTTTTTCATGTGTTGTTTGCTTATTTTGATGAATCTATGGCTAGTAAAATAGTTTATAAACCATAGAGAAGTTGGAATACATTAGGTTTAACACAAATATAAATAAATAATGAGTTCATTACAGTACCTTGAAGAGGTCCTTTGTTTTCTTTCGCTAACGGAGCTCACGAGATTTCTGTTGAGTTTTGTGTTGTGAAGTTTTCAAGTTTTGGTTGAAATCTTTTGATGGATTATGGAACAAGGAGTGGCAAGGGCCTAAGCTTGGGTATTCCCATGGCACCCCCAAGATAATCTAAGGACCCCAAAAAGTCAAAGCTTGGGGATGCCCCGGAAGGCATCCCCTCTTGAGTCTACTTCCATCGGTAACTTTACTTGGAGCTATATTTTTATTCACCACATGATATGTGTTTTGCTTGGAGCGTCTTGTATGATTTGATTCTTTGCTTTTTAGTTTACCACAATAATCTTTGTTGTACACACCTTTTGAGAGAGTCATACATGATTTGGAATTTGTTAGAATACTCTATGTGCTTCACTTATATCTTTTGAGCTATATAGTTTGCTCTAGTGCTTTACTTATATCTTTTAGAGCACGGGGGTGGATTTGTTTTATAGAAACTATTGATCTCTCATGCTTCACTTAGATTATTTTGAGAGTCTTAAATATCATGGTAATTTGCTTAAAAATAATAATATGGTTGGTATTCAAGATTTGTAAAACTTTCTTTTGAGTGCGTTGAATACTAAGAAAAGTTTGATGCTTGATAATTGTTTTGAGATATGAAGATGGTGATATTAGAGTCATGCTAGTTGAGTAGTTGTGAATTTGAGAAATACTTGTGTTAAAGTTTGTGATTCTCGTAGCATGCACGTATGGTGAACCGTTATGTGATGAAGTCGGAGCATGATTTATTTATTGATTGTCTTCCTTATGAGTGGCGGTCGGGGACGAGCGATGGTCTTTTCCTACCAATCTATCCCCTAGGAGCATGCGTGTAATACTTTGCTTTGATAACTTGTAGATTTTTGCAATAAGTATATGAGTTCTTTATGACTAATGTTGAGTCCATGGATTATACGCACCCTTCTTCCTTCCACCATTGCTAACCTCTCTAATACCGCGCACTTTTCGCGGGTATCATACACCCACCATATACCTTCCTCAAAACAGCCACCATACCTGCCTATCATGGCATTTCCATAGCCATTCCGAGATATATTGCCATGCAACTTTCCACCGTTCCGTTTATTATGACACGCTCCGTCATTGTCATATTGCTTAGCATGATCATGTAGTTGACATAGTATTTATGGAAAATCCACCGTTCATAATTCTTTCATACATGTCACTCTTGATTCATTGCATATCCCGGTACACCACTGGAGGCATTCATATAGAGTCATATTTTGTTCTAAGTATCGAGCTATAATTGTTGAGTTGTAAGAAAAATAAAAGTGTGATGATCTTCATTTTTAGAGCATTGTCCCAAGTGAGGAAAAGGATGATGGAGACTATGATTCCCCCACAAGTCGGGATGAGACTCCGGACGAAAAATAAATAAAGAGGCCATAAAAAAAGAGAAAAGGCCCAAATAAAAAAACGAGAGAAAAAGAGAGAAGGGACAATGTTACTATCCTTTTAGCACACTTGTGCGTCAAAGTAGCACCATGATCTTCATGATAGAGAGTCTCTCATTTTGTCACTTTCATATACTAGTGGGAATTTTTCATTATAGAACTTGGCTTGTATATTCCAATGATGGGCTTCCTCAAAATGCCCTAGGTCTTCGTGAGCAAGTGAGTTGGATGCACACCCACTTAGTTTCTTTTGTTAAGATTTCATATACTTATAGCTCTAGTGCATCCGTTGCATGGCAATCCCTACTCACTCACATTGATATCTATTAATGGGCATCTCCATAGCCCGTTGATACGCCTAGTTGATGTGAGACTATCTTCTCCCTTTTTGTCTTCTCCACAACCACCATTCTATTCCACATATAGTGATATATCCATGGCTCACGCTCATGTATTGCGAGAAGATTTAAAAGTTTTGAAAATGTCAAAAGTATGAAACAATTGCTTGGCTTGTCATCGGGGTTGTGCATGATTTAAATACTTTGTGTGGTGAAGATAGAGCATACCAGACTATATGATTTTGTAGGGATAACTTTCTTTGGCCATGTTATTTTGAGAAGACATGATTGCTTTGTTAGTATGCTTGAAGTATTATTATTTTCATGTCAATATGAAATTTTGTCTTGAATCTTTCGGATCTGAATATTCATACCACAATTAATAAGAATTACATTGAAAGTATGCCAAGTAGCACTCCGCATCAAAAATTCCTTTTTATCATTTACCTACTCGAGGACGAGCAGGAAGTAAGCTTGGAGATGCCTAATACGTCTCCAACGTATCTATAATTTTTTATTGCTCCATGCTATATTATCTACTGTTTTGGACAATATTGGGCTTTATTTTCCACTTTTATATTACTTTTGGGACTAACCTATTAACCGGAGGCCCAGCTCCCCGGACCTCCCAGCGCCAGCATGTGGTGGCTCGGTGGAGCGCCGCCCCGAGGGCCCCGCCGGTCACGGATCATCTTTGTTGGCGACGGCGATGAGGCTCCGGATGGTGGCCCTCCACTCGTCGAGCTTCTCTGCGGCAGGAGGGAAGTCAAGGAGCAGCTGCGCGCGCGCCAAAGCTTCCACTGGCGTGGGTGGCGGCGATAGCTGCGTCGACCGTGGCGTGCTTCGACTTCTAACCATGTTAGAAGGAGCTCCACCACGGCCCAGCGGTTGCGCGCCATTTTCGCTAGCACTTCGGCGGGCATGTTGAACTCCTTCATCCCACGGATGACGCACAGGGCTCTTCCCACGGCGGTGCCCAGGGTCGCCGGTGTGGCGACGCTGTTCATCGCACACACCATGGGAAGAGCGCACAGTGGTCGCTGGCGTGGGTGTCTTGGAGGTCGCTGCGCCGCGCGAAGGTGGCACAATGACACCCTGGACGGCCCCGCGCCGCCTGCGGGGGGCCCAGCTCCGCCTTTGGATATGGCAACGTGCGGACGGTCGAAGGGCGTCCGAGCAGCGCCGCTTCGCCAAGCTCGATCGCCGGTGATCTTTGGTGCCGCGGACCATGCCGGGTCTGTCGCGACCGGCCGCTGCTCACCCGTAGTGATAAAGGTCGTTCGGCCCCCGATGAGCCGATCACCATGGCCGTCTTCTTCTTGGGAGCCATAGCGATGAAGAAACGCTAGGCTAGCTACTAGACCAGATTCTCACAATTGCGCGCCAGCTACCTGGCGCGCCGAAGATGTCGGTGTGGAATGGCACCTATGGTATCACAAGAATCCCTACTACGGTTTCCAGGGCGCAGGGTTGCGAGAAGAGCAGGATCAGTAGTCAGCACAAGGATCATTTACCCAGGTTCGGGCCGTGAGGATGCGTAAAACCCTAGTCCTGCTTTGGTGGGTGTATTTAAGAGAGTTCTTGAGCTCTTGAACTAGCTATGGTGAGTGCGTGGTTCAAAAGAGCCGAATCCTTTCCCAGTATGCCATGGGCCTCCTTTTATAGGCGAAAGGGGCTGCCACAGTGGCATACAGGAGGTGGAAAGGCGTACAGTATTGCGAGCTTATTGCTCGCATTACAGGACAAGTTGAATTTAATGCGCCGCTAAGGTGTCCCCTAGCTTTATCGGGGGCGGGGGTGAGGCCCGTCCCGTCCGTCGCCACTCCTCCTCGCTTCGACACGCGCCCTGGCCAGTAATCCGTCTCCAACGTATCTATAATTTTTGATTGCTCCATGCTATATTATCTACTGTTATGGACAATATTGGCATTTATTTTCCACTTTTATATTAATTTTGGGACTAACCTATTAATCGGAGGCCCAGCCCAGAATTGTTGTTTTGCCTATTTCAGTGTTTCGAAGAAATGGAATATCAAACGGAGTCCAAACGGAATGAAACCTTCGGGAACGTGATTTTCTCACCGAATATGATCCAGGAGACTTGGAACCTACGTCAAGAAAGCCACGAGGTGGGCACGAGGTAGGTGGCACGCCCTACCCCCCCCCAGGCGCGCCCCCCACCCTCGTGGGCCCCAAGAAGCTCCATCGACGTACTTTTTCCTCCTATATATACCTACGTACCCCCAAACGATCAGATACGGAGCCAAAAACCTAATTCCACCGCCGCAACTTTCTGTACCCACGAGATCCCATCTTGGGGCCTGTTCCGAGTTCACAAGGGGAATCCACCACGGAGGGCTTCTACATCATCACCATAGCCCCTCCGATGAAGTGTGAGTAGTTTACCTCAGATCTTCAGGTCCATAGTTAGTAGCTAGATGGCTTCTTCTCTCTTTTTGGATCTCAATACAATGTTCTCCCCCTCTCTCATGGAGATCTATTCACTGTAATCTTCTTTTTGCGGTGTGTTTGTTGAGATCGATGAATTGTGGGTTTATGATCAAGATTATGTATGAACAATATTTGAATCATCTCTGAATTCTTTTATGTATGATTGTTTATCTTTGCAAGTGTCTTCGAATTATCAGTTTGGCTTGGCCTACTAGATTGGTTTTTCTTGCAATGGGAGAAGTGCTTAGCTTTGGGTTCAATCTTGCTGTGTCCTTTCCCAAAGGATAGGGGCAGCAAGGCACGTGATTGTATTGTTGCCATCGAGGATAACAAGATGGGGTTTTATCATATTGCATGAATTTATCCCTCTACATCATGTCATCTTGCTTAAGGCGTTACTCTGTTTTCTTGAACTTAATACTCTAGATGCATGCTGGATAGCGGTCGATAAGTGGAGTAATAGCAGTAGATGTAGGAAGGAGTCGGTCTACTTGTCTCGGACGTGATGGCTATATACATGATCATACCTAGATATTCTCATAACTATGCTCGATTCATCAGTTGCTCAACAGTAATTCGTTCACCCACCGTAAAATACTTATGCTCTTGAGAGAAGCCACTAGTGAAATCTATGGCCCCCGGGTCTATCTTCATCATATTAATCTTCCTACGCTTTATTATTGCTTTGCTTTTTACTTTGCCTTTTATCTTACTTTGCATCTTTATACCAAAAATACCAAAAATTATTATCTATCATCTCTATCAGATCTCACTCTCATAAGTGATTGTGAAGGGATTGACAACCCCTATTCGCGTTGGTTGCGGGGAGTTATTTGCTTTGTGTAGGTACGAGGGACTCGCGCGTAGCCTCCTACTGGATTGATACCTTGGTTCTCATAAACTGAGGGAAATACTTACGCTACTTTGCTGCATCATCCTTTCCTCTTCGGGGAAATCGAACGGTGCTCAAGAGGTAGCAGCCAGCGATGCGTGGGGCGCCATGTAGGAAGGCAGGCAGCTGAGGTGGCGTGGTGGTAGGGCCTTCACGAAGATCTGCATGCCGCCACGCAGGCGCCTGCAGAGTTGGCCTGGAAGCAGCATGTTGCCACGCAGGTGCCTGCCCAGCTAGTTTGGGCTGGCAGCTGCATGCGAACGGCGGTGGAGACTTGGCTGGTGCGGGCCTGGCAGTGGTCCTGCTGGCGTCTTCGGCGAGAGCCTTGCCGGGGGGCCCGGCAAGGGTCTTGCCGTGGCGCGCTGTCGTCCCCGACAAGAATCTTGTCGGGGGGTCTCGTGGCTCTCCTCGGCAAGGATCTTGTCGAGGGCCGTTGTCTTCTGATCCTCATCTGATCTTGAATATGTCTTCACAAAGATCTGCATGCCACCACGGAGGTGCCTCCCGAGCCCTGGCCCTACGTGGCTGATGGTTTTGGGAACGTGGGCTCAAGGATGGCTCGCCCTGTTGGTGTTTGGGCGTGCTGCCCCGGCAAGAGTCTTGCCGGGGCTGCTGAGGCAATCCCTGGCAAGGGTCTTGCCGGGGGAAACTGCTCCGCCCCTCTGCTTCTTTGCGTTCTTGGTCTTGGCGTTGCTCTGGCTGTCTTGGGCTTCGGTTTTGCCTTGGTTTACCTCCCCTGTTCTGCTTGGTGTAACCGTGGGCGCGGCTCCGACTGCCCGTGCATGGGTAAAGGGGTACAAAGGTGCGCCCCTTCTTTAGTACACCGACATATACACAATATTCAACACCATGTTCTTAGTTCAGACATCATATCTAATGCCCTCTGTTTAGCATATAAATCACATATGTGAATTAAATGATGCGATCTTGATTACTTAGATAACATGTAGGTGAATTATGTCATGCGATCCTGTTTAGTTATTCATCATATCTTTGAATTATGTTATGCTATGCTATCCAGTTTAGATAGACATCATATATGTGAAATTATGTCATGCTATCCGTTTTAGTTAAACAATATACATGTCAACTGTTTCATGCCCTCTTTTTTCCACACTATCTATTGCATCTGTCTCTCATACAATGTCTGTCATTCAACTATGTTTTCTGTTTATCAACCATTTGAATTGGAGCGGGTGATGCCAGCATCTAGCGGACTAAAAACACGATCTACAAATAAAAAAGTGCTACCTCTTGGTGGAGATAGCACCCCGGTTGTACATGCACGAGAACCAACCCTACCACACATAACCCAAACTCTCGCAGATTGTACCCCTACTACGATGGACAGAGAACCAGCTTCACCCAATCTAACCCCAACCCCAGCAGATAGTAACCCAGTTCCTGTTGACACAACACCATCTCCACCACAGAGCTCCCAAACAAGAGCAGTTAGTAAGGCAGCTCCAGTGCCCAAAGGGCCAGTACTACCACGGCGAACCCCACCACCAGTTAGTACGCCTATTCCTGTGGAGGAAGCACAACCAGCTAGTCATAGTTTAGCATCTATCGCATTTGATGTTGTTAAATCGTATGTGCGTATCTTCCCATATTGGAAATATTATGCTGAAGATGAAGGAAAATGCCGATTCATGGTGTTTGTCCAGGAGTTATGTGTAAGTAATGTTATTCATGGCAATTACTTTGCTTTGTCCCATACATCCGACCTCCATGATTGTTATAATACAGCAAATTTTCCCATTTTTCTCTATAAAGAAGGACCGATTTGGAAACTCGTGATGAGGTAACCTGTGCTAATACCTCTGCTAACTTCAAGAATGCTTGGTGGCAGTAATGGAATTACCTGAAGAAAACGTACTTCACCGACAAAGAAACTCATCAAATTCCCTTACGTTCTCCTGAGACACATTTACTGGACGATGACTGGGAACGCCTTGTTCTGTAATGGTCCTGAACCAAGAATGTGGTAAAGTCTATGAGCTCATTTTATTTTAAGTACTATATGCTTGCGTCTTACTGTACTCTGTTCATGTAGAACAAGTGCCTAAACCTGAAGAACAACTGTTCTAATTTAAGATTCCATTTCTATCATAGTTCAAAAAAGTGTTAGGCGTTAATTGTGCGTTTTGCCACCGCCTTGCGCTTTACTGACCAAAGCGCATGCTTATGCGCAGTTATGCACAGATTAAACATAGTTATGCGCAATGCGTATCGCCAATGCCTAGAGCCTAGGCGCGCTTAAGCGCTCGCTTAGGCGAGCCTTTTTTAACTATGTTTGCTATAGTGCATACTGCTTTGCTCTTGTATCACTGTATTTACTCATACAAACTTATTTTTAAATTGAAGGATCCAATCAAAACTTCAGTGGCATAGCAGGTATGTTCACGCATGTTTCTTTAACAGGCTTGCTCTTATCAATAGCTTTGTTGATTTCAATTTCAATTGTGTATACAGTTGACTTCTCATATCGTGCACATTACTAGCATCACAACAGAGCCAATAGTGTTGTTGTACATGTAGACCCGTGGTACCCATCTGAAATCTTGTTGTACCGCAGTAGTTTCCCATGCTTTGTATTCTTTCACCGCTGCTTTGTCTTGAACTGATATGATTTGAACCGTGTCTCTTTTGATTTGGCAAGACAATGCAGTGACCATAGGACATAGACATATGTTTGTTTGATGCTTTTATTATGTACTAGTACTTGGCAATAGAAGACTTGGTAGTTTAATCATGTCCACCTTACTAATGAACTGGTTCACCGAAATGAGTTTCATATACTAGTACATGCTAAACTGTTATGTGTCTGCTTGTTTGTTCTTTTAGAATGCTGATAGAATATTGGGGAAGAGTGCCTTATTAAGCAACGATAAAGGAAGTAATGCAGATAAGGTTCAGGATAGTGACACATCCTTGTTGGTCTCCAACAAAGCTGATAAAACAGCTAAGGAAGACTATCTCAAGACAAAGTGAGAAAACCCCAAAGTCTTGTCTTGGTTTAGTGTTGGAGTTATCATCCACTACCGCTTGCACAAGCTATTCAAACTCACTTTATGCGAATCAGTTCGGTTTCTTGAGTCTCAACTACAAGCTGAAAGACATCGATCACCGTGCTACGACAAGAAGCATAAGGACTCATGAAGTCCCGGAGCATTCGGATGCATACTTTCCGTGCAACAGCAAGCGTTGGAGGATTTTAGCGCCAAACAGGACAAAGCTAATAAGCTTGCTAAGCTTATTGCCAGCATGGTGGATACCACGTTTCTTGAGCTCTTATGAAGTTGTTCCTGTTATGCTCTTGTTTTGTTGTCGCATTTATTTGCACTGGTGGCCAATTTTGACGGCCAGTGTATGTAATATGCTGCTTTGTTCCCTATATTTGCACTGGTGGCAAACTTTGATGCCTAGTGGATGTAATATGCGTAATAGCGGTAATAGGCTAGCGTTAATTGCTTTCTTATTTATTTCCTTTTGTCTTGTTTAGTTGTTTGCTTGTAGTCATTGCAGTTCTTTTTCTGTGTTTTTTTAGTGGCCACAATAACCTATTTTTGGAAACTAGGCCAAAATAATCATGGCAACACACGGACTATTGTAACCATGGGCCTCCTGCGGGCCGTATGATCCATGGGCCTTCTATGGGCCGTAGGATCCATTGGTCTTCTATACAGGCCATAGAATCCATGGGCCTTTTACGGGCCGTAGGATCCATGGGCCTTCTACGGGGCGTATCATCATTTCGCCAATCATGGGTCGTACTATTCCTGGACAATAACGGGCCTTTTATTGGCCGTATTTGATAACTCTATGAAAACAGCCCAACGGGTTTTTTTCGACATGAAAATGGCCCAACGTATTAACGGGCCACAAACGGGCCGACTGTAACCACGGGCTGAATTTGGCCCACAAGTAGAAAATGACAGTAACGGGCCGTAGGTAACCGAATGCTGGAAATGAGCCCAAGAATAAATGGGCCCTGAGAAGGCCGAAAGATATCATGGGCTAGAAACGGCCCAACGGAATAATGGGCCATTAATGGGTATAAAGTGATACAATGAGTGGATGACATCTGTCCCAACGGTGAGCCGACACGTGTTTCCTCCAGCCAATGATGATTTTACACGTGGAAAATCCCCATTGGTCGGGGCTGTTAACGGATTATCGGATCCAAAACCAGACCCGATAGCTTAACGGCGTTCCGTTACGGTGGATGCCACGTGTCGGTCACCCTTGACGAAAGCACTTCTGTGACGCGTGATTTAGCGTCATGGAAGTGGACACTTCCGTGATGATAATTTTGGTAATGTCATGGAACACTTCTACGACAGCACAGGTATGACTATCTTGATTCTGTCATAAATTTTTCATGGATGTACATGCATGACAGAAAATGTGACCTATTGTGACAAACACGTATCATCACGGAAGTGTATTTTTTTTTGTAGTGCTAGCAGTGATACTCTCTCGAACAGGTAGGAAGTGAGCCACTTTGGAAACAAGATCAATGACTACAAAGATAGCATTATTCCCTCTCTTGGTCCTGGTAAAGCTGGTGATGAAGTCCATACCAACATTATCCCATTTCCACTCAGGAATAGCTAAAGGCCGAAGGGTGCCAGCAGGCCTCTGATGTTCTACCTTAACGCGACAAGCATTAAGCATAGCAAAGTCATAGCAACATGAATCTCAGAACATAGTGGATACTAGGGATCAAACCCTAACAAAACTAACTTGATTACATGATGGATCTCATCCAACCCATCACCGTCCAGCAAGCCTACGATGGAATTACTCACGCACGGCGGTGAGCATCATGAAATTGGTGATGGAGGATGATTGATGATGACGACGGTGACGAATCCCCCTCTCTGGAGCCCCGAACGGACTCCAGATCAGCCCTCCCGAGAGAGATTAGGGCTTGGCGGCGGCTCCGTGTCGTGAAACGCGATGAAACTTTCTTTCTAATTTTTTTCTCCCCGAGACGGAATATATGAAGTTGGAGTTGAGGTCGGAGGAGGTCCAGGGGGCCCACGAGATAGGGGGGCGCGCCCTACAGGGGGGGGCGCGCCCCCCTGTCTCATGGACAGGCCCTGGGCCCCCTGACGTATTTCTTTCGCCCAGTATTTTTTATAAATTCCAAAAAGTGTCTCCGTTGATTTCCAGGTCATTCTGAGAACTTCTCTTTTCTACACATAAAACAACATCATGGTAGTTCTGCTGAAAACAGCGTCAGTCCGGGTTAGTTTCAACAAATCATGCAAGTTAGAGTCCAAAACAAGGGCAAAAGTGTTTGGAAAAGTACATACGTTGGAGACGTATTAGCCCGCGCCTCTTTCGATCTGTATCCCAGTTTGTGCTAGCCATCTTATGGCAAACTTGTTTAACTTATGTCTGTACTCAGATATTGTTGCTTCCGCTGACTCGTTTATGATCGAGCACTTGTATTCGAGCCCTCGAGGCCCCTGGCTTGTATTATGATGCTTGTATGACTTATTTATGTTTTAGAGTTGTGTTGTGATATCTCCCCGTGAGTCCCTGATCTTGATCGTACACGTTTGCGTGCATGATTAGTGTACGATTGAATCGGGGGCGTCACACGTTCTTACATTTACCTAAGCTAGTCTGCTTTTCATGCCTAACCTATCTATGATCATCACCTGCTTGATTGTTACCTACCACGGGAGCTGTTCATGCTGGCACGACGCTTGTGCTTGGGTCCGTCCCTGCAACGTCGATAAATCTGAGCGGTCGAGCTCTGGCCCGCGGCACGCCCCGCACGCGTCACCTCACCAGGCCCTCAGTGCCTTCATTCTCCTACGGAGCGAACAGTGGCCGGCCGGCAATCATAATGGCAATCTTTGCCCCTCCTCGCGCTGACTTGCGGGAACCTCCCGAGGACAACAGCGGGCGGTACCGCGGGCTCCCTCTTCTCCCATGCGATTCGCTTGCGCGTTAAAAGGGGGGCTCCTGAGCATCGCGACTCAGGAGCTCCTACTGGCTCTCCAATCCTTACCCCCTGGCCTTGACCACGGCATCGCTCGAGGGCCCCCTCTGCGGCATCTCGACGGAGAATAACTGGGGGAAGCGGATCCAGGAGCGCGGAGGCATCGCCGCCCACAGCACGAGTTCGCACGAGGAGTCTATAGAGTGGGCCCCTGGGGCGATGTCGTGCACCACCGTGGCGCAGCGACCACGGTCGCGGCGTGGGCGACGCCGCTCGCCACCTCTTCCTCCTGAGCCCTCGGCTTGGGCGTATAAAGGCAGCGGATACCCAGGAGGTGGCCGCTCGTACCAAGGCCTTGCCACCTTCTGCCTCACGACTACGTCCCGGTGGTGGACCGGCCTCTTCTTCGGCGGGAGTGGCCCGGGCTCGTCGCAGGGAGTTTTTCCCTTCTCCGCGGCCGAGAATCTTCGGATAGGCGCCATGGGAGTCGCTACTAGCAATGGGGCAAGAGAGGAGAAGCGAGCGAAACGGGAAGAGATGGGCGACGGGGGCTCTGCCTCCCTCCTCATTTATAGCCCATAGGAGGCCAACCGCCGGCCTCCACGATCGCAGGTAATGATAACTCTTTTTGCATGCAGCAGGGACTCGTCAAGTCGGGCAGTTGCCGAGGCGGCGTGGGGAAGCGGAGACGCCCACGTCCAATCAATCGCCACGCGTCGACCAAGGCCGCAGGCTATTGGGGCCCACGGCACTCCGCACTTGCCCTTTGGCTTCGCCTCGAAGCTAAGTCCGAGCGCGCCTTGGGCCCGGGGGCTACTGTCAGCGTTCCGGGAATGAGGGTGTAACACCCACGATGCGGCTATATCTCTCACGTATCGCGGCATGACTTAGAGGCATAACCGCATTGTAGGTTTTGTCGCAAGAAGGGTCATTTTCACACAATCCCATGTAATGAACAAGAATGGGATAAAGAGGGTTGGCTTACAATCGCCACTTCACACAATACATTAATTAAACATACATCATACAGAGTACACTCATAGTCTGACTACAAACAACCAAATGAAAAAGAAGATAACCCAACTTCTAGATCCCCGATCGTCCCAACTGGGCTCCACTAATGATCAACAGGAAAAGAAACAACCCAACGAACACGATCTTCATCGAGCTCCTACTTGAGCTCGGTTGCGTCACCTGCACTAGTACACTCGACACCTGCAACTGTTTTGGTAGAATATGTGAGTCACGAGGACTCAGCAATCTCACACCCACGAGATCAAGACTATTTAAGCTTTGGTTAGGATAGGGTAATGAGGTGGAGCTGCAGCAAGCACAAAGCATATATGGTGGCTAACATACGCAAATTAGAGCGAGAAGAGAAGCAACTCAACGGTCGAGAAGCTAGAAGTGATCAAGAAGTGATCCTGAAGCTACTTACGTTCATACATAACCCAAACCGTGTTCACTTCTCGGACTCCGCCCAAAAGAGACCATCACGGCTACACACGCGGTTGATGTATTTTAATTAAGTCAAAGTGTCAAGTTCTCTACAACCGGACATTAACAAATTCCCATCTGCAACATAATCACGGGCACGCCTCTCGAAAGTATATACCCTGCAGGGGTGTCCCAACTTAGCCCATCACAAGCTCTCACGGTCAACGAAGGGTATTCCTTCTACCGGGAAGACCCGATCAGGCTCGGAATCCCGGTTACAAGACGTTTCGACAATGGTAAAACAAGACCAGCAAGACCACCCGACTGTGCCGACAAATCCCGATAGGGGCTGCACATATCTTGTTCTCAGGGCACACCGGATGAGCGAAGCGTACAGGTACCAACGTAACCCAAGTTGCCAAGGGACAGTCCCGCACGGTGCTCTAGTTTGGACGAACACTCAAAGGAGCACTGGCCCGGTGGGTTAAAATAAAGATGACCCTCGGGAGCGCGACTCCCAAGGAAAAAAGGCTTAGGTGGCAAATGTTAAAACCAAGGTTGGGCCTTGCTGTAGGAGTTTTATTCAAAGCGAACTGTCAAGGGGTTCCCATAACACCCAACCACGTAAGGAACGCAATATCAAGGAACATAACACCGGTATGACAGAAACTAGGGCGGCAAGAGTGGAACAAAACACCAGGCATAAGGCCGAGCCTTCCACCCTTTACCAAGTATATAGGCGCATTAATTAAAATAAGAGATATTGTGATATCCCAACATATCCATGTTCCAACATGGAACAAACTTCAGCTTCACCTGCAACTAGCAACACTATAAGAAGGGCTGAGCAAAAGCGGTAACTTAGCCAAACAACGGTTTGCTAGGAAAGGATGGTTAGAGGCTTGACATGGCAATATGGAAGGCACGATATAGTAAGTGGTAGGTAGCGCGGCATAGCAATAGAGCGAACAACTAGCAAGCAAAGATATAAGTGATTTCGAGGGTACGGTCATCTTGCCTAGATCCCGCAAGGAAGAAGAGTCCATGAAGAAGACAAACAGACATAGTCGAACGAATCCTCACAACTCCGAAACGAAACCAAAGCTAACGAAAGAAGCAAACCGGAAAGAAGCAAACAACATGGTAAACAACCATCACATAAACATGGCATGATGCACAAACAAGTATGTTTAAAGAGGCATGGCATGACAAAGTGAACAAACAACACTACAAGTTAAGTGGAGCTCAATATGTAACAAGTTGCATATTGACGAAACACCACATCAATTATTTAGTTCTCTTCCGTTTATGTACCCCAACAATATTAAATGTTGATTAACATGGCAAGAAGTTAGGCATAAGTAAACTACACATTTTAGGCAATTTAAATGAGGCCGAGAACATCGAACAACAATTCCGGTAAATCCTCATGTCATTTGGCAATTTAATGAACATTTTAAATGTTGTTATCATGATGCGAATGACATGCAAGTTTTAAGAAATTTTATGAAAATGTTGACATGAGCAAGATACGAGACATTTGTCATCGTGGCGGAAAGAAAAGGTGTCACGGCGACGAATCCGAAAATGGCGGAAAGAAAAGGTGTCACGGCGACGAATCCGAAAATGATGCCACGCAACATATTGGTTCCGGTAGCTCATGAAGATACCGATGCAACAGGAAGTGTGCGGAAGTGCGGAACATGCTAGAGATGGTGGGGTGCTCCCGGTAACCGGGTTCTCACGAGTCGACGGCATGGCAAACGAGGAGGAACATGCAAGCGACAAATTCGGACACGGTGCAAACATAGGCATCTTATACATTACTCATGCATTCGTTCACGGGCGCCATTTCAGGGTTATACCTTCGAAACGTGCGTCTCGAGGCGGTTCAACAACGTCGAGGGAAGTAGTCATTCACGGGTCGTAGTGGAAGTAGTCCTTCATGCAACGGTAGTGGAAGTAGTGGTCCACGTTTCGTAGATGTTCGGCGTCACAGCAAGGAACTTGACGTCCACGGGGTCGAGGGTAAAGGTACACACGAAGGTAGTCGAACTTGACGATTCGAGAGCTCCCGGCCGTGGTACTTGGCGGTCTTGGTCGAGGCAGCAAAACGTAGTCGAACTTTGAGTCAAACAGCAACAACCATCGCAGTGCATGATGACAGCGGGCGTCGTGGTCATCCACCACGGCGGACAGGGCATGCGGGTCGTAGTGGTGCAGCACGGGTACATGAGGCCGGGCTGTGTCTTGGGGTCCCCGGCGACGAGGTCCACGCAGGCCAAGGAAGAGCGATGGGGATGCAGACTAGGCGTGAGGCGGCGGAGACATGGCCATCGATGCGCGACCGCTTGGAGGTGGGGCGCCACGTAGGCTGCGGCTGCTCCCACCGAAGCTCGGGCCTCCATGTCATCGAGGCGCGCACAGGGAGATGGAAGGATGGATGGGCGCGACGGAGGGCAGCAGTCCGCGACGGAGCAGAGGCGGCAGGAAGAAGGGCAGGAGCACCGCAAGGAGGAAGACAGAGATGGCGCGGAGCAGCGACTGCAGTGGTCGCCTTCGCCAGGCGAGACAAGGCGGCAGAGCGCCATGGCTTGGGTGGTGTGCGGCATGGAAGCAGAGGAACGGTGCGAGGGAAGGTCCCAACGAGGGACACCGCGAATCGGAGGCGGGCGGCGGAGGGCATTCACGGGCACGAGGGCTCGGTGGTGCTTCAAGGCCGATCGGGACGAAGAAGGAGGTCGAGCGGGTGATGGGATCAAGCGCGATGCGGGTGTGGCGGCGGCACGGGAACGAGAGGGAGAGATGGGGATCGGGAGAGAGTATGGCGGCAAGGGAGGAGAGCAGGTGCGGGCTAGGGTTAGAGCTGGTGGGGGCGCCGGCTGGGCTTTGGGCTTAGAGGCCGGCTGGGCTGCAGGCTCTATTCTCTCTCTCACTCTAAAGAAAATAAAAAAACAGAGATAAGAAAGAAAAGAAAGGGAGTTTAGGGGAAGAAGTTGGACACGCGGATAATTTTCTCGGACTCATAAAAATGTGCTTGTTTCGAGAAAACAGAAAAGGCCATGATTGAAAGATTTAAATTCAAACTCATTTGATTTAAATTCAAATGATTTGAATAGGAAGTGAGGGCTGGGAAGGTCCAAAAATGTTCGGATTTTTGGTGGAGCTCCGGAATATGATGAAAGAATATATGGCAAGGTTGAAGACCAAGAATTAAGATAACAAAGGCATTGGGATAATTTGCAAGTGTGTTATGGTGATTTCCAAATTAAAGAAATATTGAATATAGCTCCCTAATATTTGGAGGATATGTTATAAAGAGAAGTCACCCTTCCCTCGATTTAAATAGATCAACCATCTATGCAATTTATTAGTTGAGTTGAGATGCAAAGATTAATGACATGATGGCATGATGACATGATGCAATGCAAAAATAAAAGAGCAAGCACAAAAGAAACACACGGTGATCACGAAAATATGGAAGTCTTCTGAAGCGTCGGTCTCGGGGTGTCACAACACTCCTCCACTTACAAGAGATCTCGTCCCGAGATCTAAGGATGGCGCCGGAGAGAAACGGAAGAGGAAGAGGTAAAACAAAGTTGCTTCTTTGACAAACGAGTGAAACCCACAAACCTTGAGAGGTTGAACAAATCGAAAGAAAGAATACAATGGAGAAGACGAGATTGCAAACACTCCGTTATCAAAGAGGAACAAGGAACATTACAAGAACCTTGTAGGTTGAAAGGCATGAAACAAGAGCTTAACGAACCAAAGAGAATATGAAACCACCGGTATAATGTGATAGCCAAGGAACAAGAATGATAGAATTTGGACAGCACTCTGGTAGAAAAGAGAAGGAAAACTTGATAAGATGAAAAGAAATTGAGGAGATGACACAACACTCCGGTTAAATGGATAAGCAAGGAAAGAAGATGATCTTGACAAAATAAGAAGATGGGTCGAAGAGAGCAATATCACAATGCCTCCAGTAGAAATGAAAGAATGCAATGAAAAGAACAGAGAAGAAAACAACATGTTCTACCTTAAGTGAATTTGAGAGAGCATCCTTAAAAGAAGGATAGAACGGAGTTGTTGAAAAATCAACAAAGAAAGGATATGATCTTCCTGGGCTTATGGAGACATCTCAAAACTTGAGGTGAAATTCTGCCACTAATGAAAACAATTGCTTGCTTGAGATCAACAAAGAGATGAAAACTTCTTCACCGAGATGCGAAGGAGAAATTTGGATCATTGATGAGCACCACAATAGCAGCATTCCTTAGGGAAGGCTTTAGGTGAAATATAACTGTCAGATTTCGGGTTCCGGCAGACCCTCTAGGTTCGAACTCTGGGGTGCACGCGGAGATCTCACCCCCTACCTACCTGCACCTCGTCGCCTCGCAAGGATCTAAACTACCAAAAGAGCAACACAAGAGACACAAGGTTTATACTGGTTCGGGCCACCATTGTGGTGTAACACCCTACTCCAGTGTGTGATGTGGTGGATTGCCTCAGGGGCTGATGATGAACAATACAAGGAAGAACAGCCTCGCGAAGGTCTGTTCTTGGCCTGTGCGACGAACTGCTAAGGGGAGTTCGGTCTCTCTCTCTCTCTCTCTCTCTCTCTCTCTCTCTCTCTCTCTCTCTCTCTCTCTCTCTCTCTCTCTCTCTGGGACTGCAATCTCAGCCACCACGGACTCTGGATCCAAGATGCGAGCTGCTCCAAGATGCCTCTACCCTGTGGGTGGCTAGTCCTATTTATAGGCAGAGGCCCTGGGCCTCTTCCCAAATATTGAGCGGGAAGGACGCCAACAACTGGCCATTTTGAAGGGGAACATCTAGTACACTTATCCTGACTAAAGTTGGTCCTCGCCTGCCAAAGGCTCTGGTGACGCCGCTTGGGCTCCATGATGACCTCCTTCCCGCCACAGATGGTCTTGGTCTTGTTGCAATCAAACGGCTGCCTTTGCTTGATGCTCTCGCTGCGCTTGCCCCCTTTGCACCAAAGAGGAAATGAGGACATCACATGCATGGCTGGCGCCGCCTGGCGCCCTTGGTGCGTCATGGCTTGCGTCATGGGCACCTCGTGAGGTACCCCGCCTTGATCTATCCGCCTCCTCGCGAGCCAACTGGCGAGGCTGCGTTCGAGGAAGCTTCACGCCGTCACTTCATGAGGGTCTTGAGCTTGTGCCGATGAAGATGGGCCGTCTTGGGCCACCCCTTGAGCCACGCCCGCAGTCAGGCGAGCAAGTCTGGTACCCCCGTTCCCGAACGCCGACAAGAGCCCCGGCCCAAAGGCGCGCTGGACTTAGCCGAGCAGAAGCGAAGGGCAAGTCTGAGCGCCGCGAGCCCTAACAACTGCTGACCTCGGCGCCGTGGTGGCGGTTGATCGGACGTGGGCGCTTAGCAATCAAGTGAATCGACAAAAGAGCGGCACCCGTCTAGGCTTTGCCTCCTTTGTCTTCTCCAGTCATTGCCCAAATCCCCTGTCTTGCGCCTTCCCTTCCTGCTTCCGAAATCTCTAGATCTACTTCGACCGCGTGCCCTAGCAAGACATGGCGCCTCGCCAGACCCCGGCTGGAGCTTGGTACTCACCCACCTTGGAGTCCCCAAACGTGTCGGAGAAGAGCCTTGCCTGAGCGCGCCGGATGATGGCGTCGCAAGGCAACGACGGGGCAGCGGTGCTCAGGGCTGGCTCCGCCCTTCCCGAGGACCAAGGAAGCACCTTCTATCCGCTCTTCGTGAGCGCCATTGCTGCCGGTCTGGCGCCTCCCTTTTCTGAGTTCTTCTTTTCTGTCCTCCGCCATTACAAACTGCAAGCTCTACACTTCCACCCCAACTCTGTTCTTCTTCTGGCGATCTTCGCCTACTATTGAGAGGCTCATGTCGGGGTGCAGCCCTCAGTGGCCTTGCTGAGCCACTACTTCTACCTCCGGGTCTCTCATGGACCCATCTCCGCGTGCGCGAGCTTTATCGCGTACGGCAGCTCCAACGCCATCTCGAAGCCCGGGAAGAGGATTGAAGGCTTCAAGAGCAAGTGGGTCATGGTAGACGCTGGGCGCATCCATCCTCGGCTGATTCTGCCCACGGAGCAGCCCACGCCTACCGACGATTGGTCTCGCGCGGAACTCGTGGATCCCCGTGAAGCCAGTGCTGGAGAAGATGCACGTGGACCTATGGCCGGGCAACATGGCGACGGGCGGCTGATCAAGGCGTCGCTCTGAGGGAGTTCCTGAGCACTGTGGCCCCGCTTGCCAAGATTGCTTCATTGTGGAGGCACCGCCCGAGCCCCGTAGTCTTGGCCGACGAAGATCTCGCTGCAGTCCTCCAATCTTTGGTCGGGAGACGTGGCGAGGCCGAGGGCGCTCTGCACTTCTGTTCTTCGAGATGATGGGGAGCAGGTGGTGGACTCCATGCCCGTTTTCAACAGGGACGGGCCTATGGAGGTTCCCGAGGACCCGGCGGCCCTGGCGACGGTGAACGTGTCCTCCGGCGACTCCAGCGGAGAGGAGGAAGAAGAGGAGCGGGGAGAGGGGCCCGACTCCGAGGCGACCGACGGGGAGTCGAGAGCGCCCCTCCCCCGGTGCAGGTCCCGCGCTCTCCGCCTCTTGCCGAGCGACGATGAGGATGGCGATGAGCGGGGCGGCGAGAGCTTGCCCCTGATCCCGAAGAAGGACAGGATGGGGCTGGTCCCCCGCGGGTCTGCCCCGGCTCCAAGGCGATCTGCAGATGCGCCTCCTGCTCCCGAGCCTCTTGAGGCTGATCCCTGCAGCCGGCTCTCGGGCTTCAAGTTCGGCCGGAGGTTGCTCGAGCCCGCGAGCGATGACCAGTAAGTGCTTGATTCTTGTTTTATTTCTTGCTTTGTCGCTGAGGCTTGATATCTGTATTCCTTAGCTAGGCTGGCGCCTGCGGTGAAGAAGCTGTAGGGAGCTCCTGAGGCTTCATCCGGAGCAGCGCCTCCGTCCGCGAAAGAAGGTGACGGCAGGACACGGGCCTCTCCTGCCCGGTCATCCTCGCGAGGTCTGGCGGGCGGGGCTAGCTGGGGCGAGCTCAGCCCCCATGGCCCAAGCGACTCCCGAGGTATCCTTGTCTGATGCCACTGCCGCAGCTGCCGGGGCGTAGAAGGTCCCACCTCAGGATGTTGTGGTTACGCTGCCGTCCTCTCCTCCTACTCCACCAACTGCTGTCTCTCCGAGCTCCTACCGCCCCGGATCGTCTTTGGTGCTGAATCGACCGGCTGCGTAAGATCTTCTAGGCGCCAACCCTCGCTTGGTGACCGGACGCCTGGAGCTGGCCTCCGGCTGGGTTCGCTCTGATGCTTCGATTCGAGCGGCGCTGGTTCAGGCCGCGACGGCTTGCGACGAGGAGAAACACGCCATCCTTGGGGCAAAGGCTGCTCGCGACGCTGCCCTGGGAGAGGTAGCCGATGTCCGAGGTCGCTGCAAGGCGCTGGAGAGTGAGCTGCAGGGCCTGCGCGACCAACTTGCCAAGGAGGCCCGCGTCCGCCAAGAGAAGGAGGAAGACATGAAGGCTCGCGAGGCGGCCATCAAGGACCGGAATGCCAAGCTTGACAAGCGTCGTGACCGCTTGGGTGCGCTGGAGCAGGAGTTGGAGGCGAAGAGGGTCGAGATGGACGGCAAGGCGCTGGTCCTCGCCGAGGACCGCATGGCCTTCGCGGAGATGGAGGCGAAGGCTCGCACCTTGCTGAGGTCGCTTTACGACAGCGGCCTGGAAAGCCCGTTGGCCGGCGCCGAGGACGGTCCTGCCAAGCTGCTTTCCTTCCTGTTCCGCGCCCTTGAAGATGTCACCCTTGGCCTTGGCCCCACGGCTGAGGCCGAGGCGCGTGTCCTGTTTTCTCTAGGGCCGACGCTGCCCCCACCACGCCTACCTTCACGACCCGACGTCGACCTTGACAGCTTCTTTGGAGCCCGTGAGCGGTGAGCTTGCTGCTGCCGCCGCCGAGGCCGTGAAGGGTCGAGCGGAGGCTCTGGCTGGCGGTTCGGCCTCCGGCACCAAGCCGGGCGGTATTGCCGATCCTGAGGCTTCACGAGGCGAACCTGCCCAGCGCATCTCCGCCGCCAACAATTGACTCCTTTGTGGCTCCTGCCCTGCTTTCAATTCCTGCAACATGCATCATGCCTCGGGGAGGCATTTAAACTTTTCGCTTGGCGTTGTGAAAACGGTTATGGACTGTAATATTTGCTTTTGAATTCCTTGAGATTTGCGCTTTTCCTTCCTACTTGCTTATATTCTACGCCGGTAGAGCCCGGCCCACAGATACCTCACCACCGTTAGCCCCGACCGAAACCAGGATGGGACTAAGGAGTGAGGGGCTACGTGACAAGTTAGGCTCCTGAGTCGCGATGCTCAGGAGTCCGCCTTGGCGCATGAACAACAAGTAGGGAGGTGAGATGTATGGGTGAATTTACCATTCTACGTCGGCAGGGCCCGGCCCCGCGCATACCTCAACCGCCGTTAGCCTTTCGGAACTAAGGGGTGAGGGGCTACGTGACCAGTTAGGCTCCTGAGTCGCGATGCTCAGGAGTCCCCCTTGACGTTCAAACGGCCTTCGTACCTTGGCTCCGCTCGGGGAGGGACATGCGACGAGCCAGGCCCGAGGGCCTGGCTGGGTGGCGTCGTCTGGCGTGACCAGCGTAGCCCGTGCTTGCCCCTCACGCGGCACTCCCGAGGGGAGGCATTGCAATGAGGCCAGACACTGAGCTCTGGGCTCCGTGAGGTTAATGCGGTCGGGGGCCACCCTCAGTTGTTTATCACCAGCGGGGAGCATAGCGCTTCCGTATGTGTACGGGCGTAGCCGCTGCTCGACAGTGTCGTCAGCCAGCGCGGAGCATGGTGCTTCCACTGGTGCGTGGGAGGGGGCTCCCCTCCGGGAGGAGCCCCCGGGGCGTGTACAGCCCATACGACACGTGGGCTGGCACGGTAGGCCTGACGAGGTGTATCTGGGCACCCGTGAGCCAGCGCGGGACTCACGGGACCCTCCCTCAAGGCGGGTTGCGCCTGGCACTGGGCCTTAACTTGTGATGTGTTCCTGCAAATTTGGTTAGATGTCGATGCTCTACGTCCTCGGGTCCCGGCCCTCGAGCGGGTCTCAGTCGTCGTTGGTATGCCAGGTCGCGATCCCGTGGACAAGGCCAGAGGGTGAGGGCTGGAGAGCCAGTGGGAGCCCATGAGTCGCGATGCTCAGGTACCCCCCCCCCGGTAACGTGCAGGCGGCCTACCGGGAGGGAGGAGGGGTGCCGTGGGCCGGCATCCAATGACAATCATGATGGGTCAAACGCACGACCGAATAAGCATAAGAGGGGTACATGCCGCTGGTGCAGCCCGAGTGGCTTGGGGATGATGCAGCCCGAGGCGCCCCCAACAAAGTAAGCTAGGAACATGAAGCAAAGGGATACATGCCGCGAGGGCGGGCCACGCGGCACAGGAATGATGCAGCCACAGGCGCTCCCAGCTGAAAATGGAACTCGAAGGATGTCACCTGATAACGTTGAAGACGAAGGGATTTTGAAGTAGCGGACGTCGCGGGCTGCGGAAGCTGATCTTCACGAGCCCCCAGGCCCAGGAGCCTCGGGAGGCTCCGGAGGCGCCGGTGGCTCCTCGTGGACCATCTTCATCTCTGCCAGGACTGCGGAACGCCTGGCCTCTTGAGGCTCCAGGATGCTCCCCATGAGGCGCTGGCGCGTGGCAGCCGCGTTCGGCACGCCGTAAGGCATGCGAACGTAGCTGTGGGGTGGACCTTCACAGCGCCCCACGCGTGAGGGCCAGAGGCGCTCCTGAGAGGCGGCCCGGTTGAGCCCTGGTATGTCGATGCAAACGCGCAGCCCACCATCCTCGCCTGGATGGGGAGCTACGGCGGGTAAGCGGCGGCTGCCACTCATGATTCTTGACTCCTGCAGCTCTGGATGATCTGGTGGCCGAACTCCCCGAGGGTTTGGCCCTCCTTGCCTCGCTCCTTCCCGAGGGAAACGTGCTTTGAAACACGCCTCCAAGTGGTGCCCAAGAGCCTCCCTCGTGACCTTAGCAAGGTCAGTGGCCCTCCAGGAGAGAGCCCCCGAGCCTTGCTCAAGGAGGGCGCCGGGCGCGCCTTCCTATGCGACAGAAGGAGGTGCCCCCTGAACAGGCGCGGATCCTGAGGGGCCTGCCTCCCGAGGGGTCGGGCCAGGCGATGTCTTCTTCTTCTTGGGAGCAGCCTCGGGGAGCCTCCCGCTCCTGCGATCTGGGTCTTCAAGCGACGCGGCTTGAAAAGCACGCTCCAGGGAGCACACCGCGTCTCTCTCTTCACAAGGCACCGTGATGACTCCACCGCTCCCTGGCATCTTGAGGACGTTGTATCCGTGATGAGTCACGACCATGAATTTGGCCAGAGCTGGGTACCCGAGGATGGCATTGTATGGCAGGCGAATGTGGGCGACGTCGAAGTCGATGAGCTCAGTGCGGTAGTTGTCGCGCGCCCCGAAGGTGACAGGGAGGCAGACCTGCCCAAACGGAACTGTGGAGCCATCAGTGACTCCGGAGAAAGGCTTGGTTGGTTGAAGATGATTGTAAGGCACTTGGAGATTGTTGAATGTCTCTACGGATAGGACACTGAGCCCTGCTCCGCCATCGATGAGGGTCCTGGTGACTTGCACGTTGCTGATGATTGGGGAACAAAGCATCGGGAGGACTCCGGTTGTGGCCGCGCACTTGAGCTGATCCGCTGAGCTGAACGTGATGGCGCACGCTGACCACCTGAGCGGGCATGTGGCTTCGAGCTTGGGGAGGACTGCATTCACTTCGCGGGCAAACTTCTTGAAGATGCACTGAGAGGCTGGGGCTTGAGCTCCGCCTAGGATGCAAGCGATCGCGCGCGGCTCCTGGAAGCCCCCAGCCCCCTCGTCCTGATGGTGGTCCTCATTTCTCCTTGGCTGCGGTGGCAGAGGAGGGAGGCCTGCGTTGCCTTGCGGGCGATCCTCACGATGCTGATCCCTCCAGCCTCCCTCGCTGCGGGTCCCTCCAACCTCCCTCGCGAGGCTGATCCTGCCAGCCGGTCCTCGCGAGGTCGGTCGCGCCACCCTTGGCGAGGGCCACGGTCTTCCCAGCGTCTGCGTTTCTTCCTCCTCCTCGGCCGTAGCCTCGTCGTTCTTGATCGGGCGTCGACCGATCGCCCTTCTCGCACGGCTCGGAGTTCTTGACATTCGTTGGTGTTGTGGGTGTGGAGGTCGTGGTACACACAGATCCGGCTGCCCTTGGAAGACTCGGGCTGATCTGCGCCTCGCTTGGTATCTGGTTCCGCCATGAGCACGGCAGCCCCTTGTGCTTCACGTCCTTGACCTTGGGCTTCTTCTCTTACGGGTCTGCGGCTGGCAGCTCGAGGAGGGAAAGGCGTCCTTCCTCAGCCCTGGCGCACTTGGTCGCCAAGTTGAACAGCTCCAAGGATGTGCACAGATCTTCATGCATCGCCAGCTCCTCCTTCATCTTGACGTCACGCACACCGTCGAAGAAGGCTGAGATGATGGCCTCCTCGATCACCTTGGGAATCTTGAGGCGTGCATTGTTGAAGCGCTGGATGTACTTCTGCAGGGTCTCTCCTGGCTGCTGCTTGATGCGGTGCATGTCACTCACGGCAGGAGGCCGGTCGCGAGTGCCTTGGAAGTTGGCGATGAAGCGGGTGCGCATCTCGTCCCGAGAGGAGATCGTGCGAGAGCAGTGCGGGCTCCGTCCTTGAGTGCCATGGGAAACCAGTTCGCCATGACCTTCTCGTCCCCGTTGGCGGCTTCGATGCCCGGCCCGTAGAGCTGGAGGAACTCCGCAGGGTCGGCCGTGCCATCATAGCGAGGAGGCAGGTCTGGCTTGAACTTGCCGGGCCACGCGACGCTGCGCGGCTCGGTGGTGAAGGCGCGGCAGCCTGCTGTGGCCATGGGAGGCCTTTGGTGACGAAGGGCCTGGTCTTGCGGGTCCCCATGCGCTGCCGCTGGGAGCAGCGCGGGGTCTTGGCGTGCTGGAGCAGGAGCGCGGTCGTGACGGGCCGGTGCAGGGAGCACTCGGGCAGCTTCTTGGGGGTGAGGGACCTCTTGACAGCTCTGCTCTTGCTGCGCTGGTGCCGGACGGAGTGGGTTCCGCCCAGGGGCCACGCGCCTTGGGGCCAAGGCGCCTTCTTGAGGGGGAGGCGGCTGAGGCGCCCCCGGAGCTTCATCGCCCGCGCAAGGCGGGGCACGGTGCAGCGAGAAGGACGACGCGGGGGAGCCCCCTACGGCGCGGACGAGCTCGGCGACGCGGTCGAGCCACTCTTCGTAGACGTCGTCGACGGGGCGGTAGCGCATGAGCTCGTTTGCCGTGATGAGCGCGGCTCGAGCCTCCATGGGCGCGCGGAGTGCGCGAGACGAAGAACCAGCCGGGGCGAGCGAAGGAGTAGCGGTACGGCCGTCTCGCCTCACGGACGAATGCTGGGACGATGCTTGCTGCTTGTTCCCCCGCCGGGCAGTGGCGGCGTTAACGGCAAAGCGACGGGAATGGCGAAGCGGCCGCCCGGCGCCGTCTGAAGCGGCTGGTGGCGAGCGGCGGCGCTCAGCGGGCAGACGGCGTCCGACATGGATCACGATGGCGAAGAAAACAGGCGGCGGAAGACGGATTCCGGTGCACCCCTAGCTGGCGCGCCAAATGTGGGATTTCGGGTTCCGGCAGACCCTCTAGGTTTGAACTCTGGGGTGCACGCGGAGATCTCACCCCCTACCTACCTGCACCTCGTTGCCTCGCAAGGATCTAAACTACCAAAAGAGCAACACAAGAGACACAAGGTTTATACTGGTTCGGGCCACCATTGTGGTGTAACACCCTACTCCAGTGTGTGATGTGGTGGATTGCCTCAGGGGCTGATGATGAACAATACAAGGAAGAACAGCCTCGCGAGTGTCTGTTCTTGGCCGGTGCGACGAACTGCTAAGGGTAGTTCGGTCGCTCTCTCTCTCTCTCTCTCTCTCTCTCTCTCGACTGCTTGATCTCCAGCCCTGTCCCGGACTCTGGATCCAAGATGCTAGCTACTCCAAGATGCCTCTACCCTATGGGTGGCTAGTCCTATTTATAGGCAGAGGCCCTGGGCCTCTTCCCAAATATTGAGCGGGAAGGGCGCCAATAATTGGCCATTTTGAAGGGGAACATCTAGTACACTTATCCTGACTAAAGTTGGTCCTCGCCTGCCAAAGGCTCTGGTGGTGACGCCGGCTTGGGCTCCACGATGACCTCCTTCCTGCCGTTGTGATGGTCTTGGTCTTGTTGCACCGAAACGGCTGCCTTTGCTTGATGCTCTCGCCTGCGCTTGCCCCCTTCGCACCAAAGAGGAAATGAGGACACTGCGCGGGCTGGCGCCCGCCTTGCGCCCTTGGTCGTCATGGCTTGCGTCATGGGCACCTCGTGAGGTACCCTGCCTGAGGAAGCTTCTTGTCGTCCGCCCTGCGAGGCTTGGCCCCTCGCGAGGGTCTTGAGCTTGTGCTGATGAAGATGGGCCGTACTGGGCCACCCCTTGAGCCACGCCACAGGCCGCAGGCAGGCAAGTCCGGGTACCCCCGTTCCCAGAACGCCGACAATAACCCAAGATAACTCCAATGAAGAAACGATGGGTTTAAATATCTCATTCTTGATAACTTGAATCACGAAGGGAAATTGTCAAGAATGACATAACACCATCTCAAGAGATAAGGTAGAAAGAATTGCACTTTGGAATGCAGGAAGAAGAATATTTGAGCTCCTCCAACAAGAATCTTGAGAACACTTCGAGAATGAATTAAATCCTTGATGAACCACCATGAAGAAACTCCATGAAGAACTCCGGTAATAAAAGGATGATAGAAAGAAAGAGAAGTTGAAAACACAAGGTGAAGCCTTGCAGTGATAATATGAAGCTTTGAAATGATATAACCGAGAAAACTTGGAACTCCGGAAAGAAAGATGAACAAATGAAATCAAGAATTTTGATGAACCTCCAGAATAAGGAATTGAATTTACTCAATGAAACAAGAATAAGAATTACATTATGCTCATCCTTCACCAATTAAATTGATGACAAGCAATGGATTTGGCATACTACTTATTCTCATAGAAAGGATTAAGATAGATATGGCGCAAACTTGGGAAGATCTTCAATGAACCACCGGTAGGATTGGAAAGAACGAATGAATCTATATGATAACGAAAGGAAGAGAACTCTTGAACGAACCACCATAAGAATTGAAAATGAACGAAGAAAAGATAAAGAAACACCGGGAAGAATTACAAAATGAACAAAGATACTTGAGAGAATTTAGATACAAGTGAACGCAGAGATCCCGAGCTGATTAGATAATACTTGAATGATGCACCGGTATGATTTGGAGAACGAGAGCTGAAAGCTTGAATGAATAATTCTGAGATGATGGGCTCCGGAGAATCAAACTGAAAAGACTCCTGAAATGCTCCGGATGGGTGAAAAGAATTCTCACAATCGAAAACAATTATGAGAGGATGGCATCAAGCTAGAACCATGAAATGAATCTTGAAGAGAATGGAGCAAGATTTAAGAGAAACTCTTCTTCGGTCTTCAAATGTTGAGAATGACGATGAGAAACACCACCATGAATTGTTAAGATACTCCGGGATGAAAATTAGAAAGGTTGAACCAACGATGAAAAGAATTTGAAAGATCTTGGAGAAAGACATATGACTGATGATAAGCCATTCTTACGTCAAACTTTGAAAAGAATTTTAGAAGCTCCGAGAAAATTAGAAGAGTCGTAAGATCACAGGGAAAAGACACGTGGGTTAGGGCCCACTCAAAATAACCACCGTTGATCGATTTATTTAAAAGATAGATTTCAACGTTTGAATTAAATGTCTTGAATGAGATAGCATCCTCAAAAGAACTTGAGTGAATTGAGAATGGAAACTTGAATCTTCTGAGATATCTTCATCACTCCGGAACAATTGAATAGCGAGAAGTGGATGATTAAGAGGTGCACCGGTACGAGAAAAACATTTGAAACAAGGAAAAGATCGACAAAGCTTGAATTTAATCCATTGGAGAAGAAAGAGAAAGAATAATGATGAAGTTAAGGCTCCGTTAGTATCTTCCTGAGAATCACCGGATAAGAACATTGACGGAAAAGAATGGAGAGACTTCCCATCTATAAGATGGATACTTGATTAAGAAATCTGAGTCCTTGAAGAAAAAAGGGTGGGAGGCGAGGAAAACAAAGACAACTTGGGACGGATGAAGCAAACACCATTGCAAAGAACTGAGAATTGATCTCGCGAATGTTGAAATGATCGGATCCACTTGAAAAAGAGCACATCGGTTGGAAAAGAATTGGCATGACAATCTCGATGATCAAGAAGGATTGGTATTCACATAGAAGTATGAGAACACCGCTTAGGAAAGGTAAGGAATTAACGCTTGACTTAGAAGCAAATCGAATACCACAAACCAAAACAAAAACAAAGGATTTGGCTTGTAGAATAAGCCGAAAGCAAACATATGATAGATCCATATCGTATCATGTGTCTGTTGGAAAGATATCCTACGAGATACTTGAATTCCCACTTATAAACTCCCGAAAATTTCTGGTTATGCAATCTGGTGTTGGGGATATAGGGGACGCAATATATCTCACCCAAACTAACAATACCTAGATCCAGCTGTATCCATTCGTCAAAACATAACCAAGAAAACTCAAGAAATCGTGTACCTCAACCTTTGAAAAGCATCCGTTATACGAGTTATGGCAATACTCCCGAACTCCCGCCCCAGTACTGGGTGGCGTCGAGGTGATCTCACCAACAAACTGCATAAAAGAGATTTTCGATGTCGGCGAAACTCAGGTATTCCAGAACTGCAACGATAAAATTGTGACGACAACACCTCGGAGCTCAACTCCCCGGGACACTGCCACAACCCCTAAATGTCAGGAGGCACCAAGAACAATGTTCTCGTCACAAAACCATCGGAACGATTCCAAGATACCCATGTGATCCTAAAAAAAAATTAGTGAAATTTGAGGAGAGGAAAGTCAAAACATCTACGTCAGGAGGCCTCACCAGAGCGACGAAGGGGCTGAGGAGTAAAAAGAATCCTACTCTCCAATATATATAATCCTAAGACCCAAAACATTTTTGTTCTAGACTCAACAACGTCAGCGATTCGATCAAGCAGGGGGCTCCTAAGTAAGGGATGGCTCTGATTACCAACTTGTAACACCCACGATGCGGCTATATCTCCCACGTATCTCGACACGACTTAGAGGCATAACCGCATTGTAGGTTTTGTCGCAAGAAGGGTCATCTTCACACAGTCCCATGTAATGAACAAGAATGGGATAAAGAGGGTTGGCTTACAATCGCCACTTCACACAATACATTAATTAAACATACATCATTCAGAGTACACACATAGTCCGGCTATGGACAACCAAATGAAAAAGAAGATAACCCAACTGCTAGATCCCCGATCGTCCCAACTGGGCTCCACTACTGATCAACAGGAAAAGGAACAACCCAACGAACACGATCTTCATCGAGCTCCCACTTGAGCTCAGTTGCGTCACCTGCACTGGTATCCTCGACACCTGCAACTGTTTTGGTAGAATTTGTGAGTCACGAGGACTCGGCAGTCTCACACCCGGGAGATCAAGACTATTTAAGCTTTGGGTAGGATAGGGTAATGAGGTGGAGCTGCAACAAGCACTAAGCATATATGGTGGCTAACATACGCAAATAAGAGCGAGAAGAGAAGCAACTCAATGATACGTCTCCAACATATCTATAATTTTTGATTGCTCCATGCTATATTATCTATTATTTTGGACTATATTGGCTTTATTTTCCACTTTTATATTACTTTTGGGACTAACCTATTAACCGGAGGCCCAGCCTAGAATTGCTGTTTTTTGCCTATTTCAGTATTTCGAAGAAACGGAATATCAAACGGAGTCCAAATATAATGAAATCTTCGGGAACGTGATTTTCTCATCAGATAAGATCCAGGAGACTTGGACCCTCCGTCAAGAAAGCCACGAGGCGGCCACGAGGGTGGAGGGCGTGTCCCCCTAGGGCGCACCCCCCTGCCTCGTGGGCCCCCCGAAGCTCCACCGACTTACTCCTTCCTCCTATATATACCTCGCACTTCAACAGATCGAGATCTGAGCAAAAACCTAATTCCACCACCGCAACTTTCTATATCCACGAGATCCTATCTTGGGGCCTGTTAGGAGCTCCATGGAAGGGAATCCACCATGGAGGGCTTCTACATCATCATCATAGCCTCTCCGATGAAGTGTGAGTAGTTTACTTCAGACCTTCGGGTCCATAGTTAGTAGCTAGATGGCTTCTTCTCTCTTTTTGGATCTCAATACAATGTTCTCCCCCCTCTCGTGGAGATCTATTCGATGTAATCTTCTTTTTGCGGTGTGTTTGTTGAGACCGATGAATTGTGGGTTTATGATCAAGATTATCTATGAGCAATATTTGAATCTTCTCTGAATTCTTTTATGTATGATTGGTTATCTTTGCAAGTCTCTTCAAATTATCCGTTTGGTTTGGCCAACTAGATTGGTAGTTCTTGCAATGGGAAAAGTGTTTAGCTTTGGGTTCAATCTTGTGGTGTCCTTACCCAGTGACAGAAAGGGTTGCAAGGCACATATTGTATTGTTGCCATCGAGGATAACAAGATGGGGTATTTATCATATTGCATGAATTTATTCCTCTACATCATGTCATCTTGCTTAAGGCGTTACTCTGTTTTCATTAACTTAATACTCTTGATGCATGCTAGATAGCGGTCGATGAGTGGACTAATAGTAGTAGATGCAGGCAGGAGTTGGTCTACTTGTCTCGGACGTGATGCCTATATACATGATCATACCTAGATATTCTCATAACTATGCTCAATTACATCAATTGCTCAACAGTAATTCGTTCACCCACCGTAAAATACCTATGCTCTTGAGAGAAGCCACTAGTGAAAGCTATGCCCCGGTCTATTTTCATCATATTAATCTTCCTACGCTTTATTATTGCTTTGCTCTTTACTTTGCCTTTTATTTTACTTTGCATCTTTATACCAAAAATACCAAAAATATTATCTATCATCTCTATTAGATCTCACTCTCGTAAGTGATCGTGAAGGGATTGACAACCCCTATCCGCGTTGGTTGCGAGGAGCTATTTGTTTTGTGTAGGTACGAGGGACTTGCGCGTGGCCTCCTACTGGATTGATACCTTGGTTCTCAAAAACTGAGGGAAATACTTACGCTACTCTGCTGCATCATCCTCTCCTCTTCGGGGAAAACCAATGCAAGCTCAAGACGTTGCAAGAAGGATTTCTGGCGCCATTGCCGGGGAGGCTACGCAAAAGTCAACATACCAAGTACCCATCACAATCCCTTATCTCTCGCATTACATTATTTGCCATTTGCCTCTCGTTTTCCTCTCCCCCACTTCACCCTTGCAGTTTTATTCGCCCTCTCTTTCCCAATCTCCTCCTCTCTTTTCACTTGTCTTTTTCTGTTTGCTCATGTGTTGGATTGCTTGCTTGTCACTATGGCTCAAGATAATACCAAATTGTGTGACTTTACCAATACCAACAATAATGATTTCCTTAGCACTCCGATTGCTCCTCTTGCCAATACTGAATCTTGTGAAATCAATGCTGCTTTATTGAATCTTGTTATGAAAGATCAATTCGCCGGCCTTCCTAGTGAAGATGTCGCTACTCATCTAAATAGTTTCGTGGATTTATGTGATATGCAAAAGAAGAAATATGTTGACAATGATGTTGTTAAATTGAAGCTATCTCCTTTTTCGCTTAGAGATCATGCTAAAGCTTGGTTTTCGTCTTTGCCTAAAAATAGTATTGATTCTTGGAACAAGTGCAAAGATGCTTTTATCTCTAAGTATTTTCCTCCGCTAAGATCATCTCTCTTAGGAACGATATTATGAATTTTAAGCAACTTGATCATGAACATGTTGCACAAGCTTGGGAGAGAATGAGATTAATGATACGTAATTGCCCTACTCATGGTTTAAACTTGTGGATAATTATACAAAAAAATTATGCAGGATTGGATTTTGCTTCTAGAAACCTTTTAGACTCGGCCGCGGGAGGCACTTTTATGGAAATCACTTTAGGAGATGCTACTAAACTCCTAGATAATATTATGGTTAATTATTCTCAATGGCACACCGAAAGATCTACTAATAAAAGGTGCATGCGATAGAAGAAATCAATGTTTTGAGTGGAAAGATGGATGAACTTAGGAAATTATTTGCTACTAAGAGTGTTTCTTCTGATCCTAATGATATGCCTTTGTCTACTTTGATTGAGAATAATAATGAATCTATGGATGTGAATTTTGTTCGTAGGAATAATTTTGGTAACAACGCATATAGAGGGAATTTTAATCCTAGGCCCTCTCCTAGTAATCCTTCTAATAATTATGGAAATTTTAATCCTAGGCCCTCTTTAATTGATTGTATTTCCTTGTTGCAATCCGTGCTAAATTCTCTGCATGCTTATAGTCAAAATAAAGCGTTTACTAAACATATTGTTGATGCCTTGATGCAATCTTATGAGGAAAAACTTGAGTTGGAAGTCTCTATCCCTAGAAAACTTTATGATGAGTGGGAACCAACTATTAAAATTAAGATTAAGGTTCATGAATTTTCTGCTTTATGTGATTTGGGTGCTAGTGTTTCCACTATTCCCAAAACTTTGTGTGATTTGCTAGATTTCCGTGATTTTGATGATTGCTCTCTAAACTTGCACCTTGCGGATTCACTATTAAGAAACCTATGGGAAGAATTAATGATGTTCTTATTGTTGCAAATAGGAATTATGTACCCGTAGACTTTATCGTTCTTGATATAGATTGCAAACCTTCATGTCCTATTATTCTTGGTAGACCTTTCCTTAGAACGATTGGTGCAATTATTGATATGAAGGAAGGGAATATTAGATTCCAATTCCCATTAAAGAAAGGCATGGAACACTTCCCTAGGAAGAATATAAAATTACCATATGAATCTATTATGAGAGCCACCTATGGATTGCCCACCAAAGATGGCAATACCTAGATCTATCCTTGCTTTTATGCCTAGCTAGGGGCGTTAAACGATAGCGCTTGTTGGGAGGCAACCCAATTTTATTTTTAGTTTTTTTTTTGTTTCTGTTTAGGAATAAATAATCCATCTACCTTATGTTTATATGTGGTTTTATGTTTTAATTAGTGTTTGTGCCAAGTTAAACCTATAGGATCTTCTTGGATAATAGTTATTTGATCTTGCTGTAATTTCCAGAAACTTTCGGTTCACGATTTTTTTTTTAAAAATCACCAGAACGTGATAAAATAGTGATTCCAATTTCTTCTGGTCAATAAACAAATTTCCTAGGTCTTCCTATTTTGGCTGAAGTTTTGGAGTTCCAGAAGTTTGCGTTAGTTGCAGATTACTACAGACTGTTCTGTTTTTGACAGATTCTGTTTTTCGTGTGTTGTTTGCTTATTTTGATGAATCTATGGCTAGTAAAATAGTTTATGGTCCATATAAAAGTTGGAATACAGTAGGTTTAATACCAATATAAATAAAGAATGAGTTCATTACAGTACCTTGAAGTGGTATTTTGTTTTTCTTTCGCTAACGGAGCTTACGAGATTTCTGTTGAGTTTTGTGTTGTGAAGTTTTCAAGTTTTGGGTGAATTTTTTTGATGGATTATGGAACAAGGAGTGGCAATAGCCTAAGCTTGGGGATGCCCATTTCACCCCCAAGATAATCCAAGGACTCCAAAAAGTCAAAGCTTGGGGATGCCCCGGAAGGCATCCCCTCTTTCGTCCACTTCCATCGGTAACTTTACTTGGAGCTATATTTTTATTCACCACATGATATGTGTTTTGCTTGGATCGTCTTGTATTATTTGCGTCTTTGCTTGTTAGTTTACCACAATCATCCTTGCTTTACACACCTTTTGAGAGAGCCATACATGAATTGGAATTTGTTAGAACACTCTATGTGCTTCACTTATATCTTTTGAGCTTGATAGTTTTGCTCTATGTGCTTCACTTATATCTTTTGAGCTTTATAGTTTTGCTCTAGTACTTCACTTATATCTTTTAGAGCACGGTGGTGGATTTGTTTTAAAGAAACTATTGATCTCTCATGCTTCACTTAGATTATTTTGAGAGTCTTAAATAGCATGGTAATTTGCTTAATAATAATATGCTTGGTATTCAAGATTTGTAAAACTTTCTTTTGAGTCGTTGAATACTAAGAAAAGTTTGATGCTTGATAATTGTTTTGAGATATGGAGGTGATAATATCAAAGTCGTGCTAGTTGAGTAGTTGTGAATTTGAGAAATGCTTGTGTTGAAGTTTGCAAGTCCGTAGCATGCACGTGTATGGTAAACTTTATGTAACAAATTTGAAACATGAGGTGTTATTTGATTGTCCTCCTTATGAGTGGCGGTCGGGGACGAGCGATAGTCTTTTCCTACCAATCTATCCCCCTAAGAGCATGCACGTAGTGCTTTTGTTTTTGATGGCTTGTAGATTTTTGCAATAAGTATGTGAGTTCTTTATGACTAATGTTGAGTCCATGGATTATACGCACTCTTACCCTTCCATCATTGCTAGCCTCTTCGGTACCTTGCATTGCCCTTTCTCACATTGAGAGTTGGTGCAAACTTCGTTGGTGCATCCAAACCCTGTGATATGATACGCTCTTTCACACATAAACCTCCTTATATCTTCCTCAAAACAGCCACCATACCTACCTATTATGGCATTTCCATAGCCATTCCTAGAGATATTGCCATGCAACTTTCCACCATACCGTTCTTCATGACACATTCATCATTGTCATATTGCTTAGCATGATCATGTAGTTGACATAGTATTTGTGGCAAAGCCACCGTTCATAATTCTTTCATACATGTCACTCTTGATTCATTGCATTTCCCGGTACACCGCTGGAGGCATTCATATAGAGTCATACTTTGTTCTAGTCTCGACTTGTACTTATTGAGTTGTAAATAAATAGAAGTGTGATGATCATCATTTTCTAGAGCATTGTCCCAAAAAAAAAGAAAGGCCAAAGAAAAAAAAGAAGGCCCAAAAAAAGGGGCAATGTTACTATCTCTTTTTCCACACTTGTGCTTCAAAGTAGCACCATGTTCTTCATATAGCGAGTCTCATATATTGTGCTTCAAAGTAGCACCATGTTTTTCATATAGAGAGTTTCATATGTTGTCACTTTCATATACTAGTGGGAATTTTTCATTATAGAACTTGGCTTGTATATTCCAACGATGGACTTCCTCAAATGCCCTAGGTCTTCGTGAGCAAGCAAGTTGGATGCACACCCACTTAGTTTCTTTTGTTGAGCTTTCATACATTTATAGCTCTAGTGCATCCGTTGCATGGCAATCCATACTCCTTGCATTAACATCAATTGATGGGCATCTCCATAGCCCGTTGATTATCCTCGTTGATGTAAGACCTTCTCCTTTTTTATCTTCTCCACATAACCCCCATCATTATATTCTATTCCACCCATAGTGCTATGTCCATGGCTCACGCTCATGTATTGTGTGAAGGTTTATAAGTTTGAGATTACTAAAGTATGAAACAATTGCTTGGCTTGTCATCGGGGTTGTGCATGATGAGAGCATTCTTGTGTGACCAAAATGGAGCATGACTAAACTATATGATTTTGTAGGGATGAACTTTCTTTGGCCATGTTATTTTGAGAAGACATAATTGCTTAGTTAGTATGCTTGAAGTATTATTATTTTTATGTCAATATGAACTTTTGTCTTGAATCTTTCGGATCTGAATATTCATACCACAATTAAGAAGAGTTACATTGAAATTATGCCAAGTAGCACTCGCATAAAAATTCTCTTTTTATCATTTACCTACTCGAGGACGAGGAATTAAGCTTGGGGATGCCTGATACGTCTCCAACATATCTATAATTTTTGATTGCTCCATGCTATATTATCTATTGTTTTGGACTATATTGGGCTTTATTTTCCACTTATATTTTACTTTTGGGACTAACCTATTAACCGGAGGCCCAACCCAGAATTGTTGTTTTTTTTGCCTATTTCAGTATTTCGAAGAAACGGAATATCAAACGGGAGTCCAAACGGAGTGAAATCTTCGGGAACGTGATTTTCTCATCAGATAAGATCCAGGAGACTTGGACCCTGCGTCAAGAAAGCCACGAGGCGGCCACGAGGATGGAGGGCGCCCCCCCATAGGGCACGCCCCCTGCCTCGTGGGCCCCCCGAAGCTCCACCGATGTACTCCTTCCTCCTATATATACCTACGTACCCCCAAACAGATCAGATACGGAGCCAAAAACCTAATTCTACTACCGCAACTTTCTGTATCCACGAGATCCCATCTTGGGGCCTATTCCGGAGCTCCGCCGGAAGGGGAATCCACCACGAAGGGCTTCTACATCATCATCATAGCCTCTCCGATGAAGTGTGAGTAGTTTACTTCAGACCTTCGGGTCCATAGTTAGTAGCTAGATGGCTTCTTCTCTCTTTTTGGATCTCAATACAATGTTCTCCCCTCTCTCGTGGAGATCTATTCGATGTAATCTTCTTTTTGCGGTGTGTTTGTTGAGATCGATGAATTGTGGGTTTATGATCAAGATTATCTATGAGCAATATTTGAATCTTCTCTGAATTCTTTTATGTATGATTGGTTATCTTTGCAAGTCTCTTGAATTATCCGTTTGGTTTGGCCAACTAGATTGGTAGTTCTTGCAATGGGAGAAGTGTTTAGCTTTGGGTTCAATCTTGCGGTGTCCTTACCCAAAGGATGTAAAGGGTTGCAAGGCATGTATTGTATTGTTGCCATCGAGGATAACAAGATGGGGTATTTATCATATTGCATGAATTTATTCCTCTACATCATGTCATCTTGCTTAAGGCGTTACTCTGTTTTCATTAATTTAATACTCTAGATGCATGCTAGATAGCGGTAGATGAGTGGAGTAATAGTAGTAGATGCAGGCAGGAGTCGGTCTACTTGTCTCGGACGTGATGCCTATATACATGATCATACCTAGATATTCTCATAACTATGCTCAATTCTGTCAATTGCTCAACAGTAATTCGTTCACCCACCGTAAAATACCTATGCTCTTGAGAGAAGCCACTAGTGAAATCTATGGCCCTCGGGTCTATTTTCATCATATTAATCTTCCTACGCTTTATTATTGCTTTGCTCTTTACTTTGCCTTTTATTTTACTTTGCATCTTTATACCAAAAATACAAAAAATATTATCTATCATCTCTATTAGATCTCACTCTCGTAAGTGATCGTGAAGGGATTGACAACCCCTATTCGCATTGGTTGCGAGGAGCTATTTGTTTTGTGTAGATACGAGGGACTTGCGCGTGGCCTCCTACTGGATTGATACCTTGGTCCTCAAAAACTGAGGGAAATACTTACGCTACTCTCCTGCATCATCCTCTCCTCTTCGGGGAAAACCAACACAAGCTCAAGACGTAGCACTCAACGGTTGAGAAGCTAGAAGTGATCAAGAAGTGATCCTAAAGCTACTTACTTTCATACATAACCCAAACCGTGTTCACTTCCCTGACTCTGCCGAAAAGAGACCATCACGGCTACACACGCGGTTGATGTATTTTAATTAAGTCAAGTGTCAAGTTCTCTACAATCGGACATTAACAAATTTCCATCTGCCACATAACCGCGGGCACGGCTCTCGAAAGTTTATACCCTGCAGGGGTGTCCCAACTTAGCCCATCACAAGCTCTCATGGTCAACGAAGGATATTCCTTCTCCCGGGAAGACCCGATCAAGCTCGGAATCCCGGTTACAAGATGTTTCGACAATGGTAAAACAAGACCAGCAAGACCACCCGACTGTGCCGACAAATCCCGATAGGAGCTGCACATATCTCGTTCTCAGGGCACACCGGATGAGCAATGCGTACAGGTACCAATGTAACCCAAGTTGCCAAGGGACGGTCCCTCACGGTGCTCTAGTTTGGACCAACACTCATAGGAGCACTGGCCCGGGGGGGGGGGTTAAAATAAAGATGACCCTCGGGAGCGCGACTCCCAAGGGAAAAAGGCTTAGGTGGCAAATGTTAAAACCAAGGTTGGGCCTTGCTGGAGGAGTTTATTCAAAGCGAACTGTCAAGGGGTTCCCATAACACCCAACCGCGTAAGGAACTCAAAATCAAGGAACATAACGCCGGTATGATGTAAACTAGGGCGGCAAGAGTGGAACAAAACACCAGGCATAAGGCCGAGCCTTCCACCCTTTACCAAGTATATAGGTGCATTAATTAAAATAAGAGATATTGTGATATCCCAACATATCCATGTTCCAACATGGAACAAGCTTCAGCTTAACCTGCAACTATCAACGATATAAGAAGGGCTGAGCAAAAGCGGTAACTTAGCCAAATAACGATTTGCTAGGAAAGGATGGTTAGAGGCTTGACATGGCAATATGGGAGGCATGATATAGCAAGTGGTAGGTAGCGTGGCATAGCAATAGAGCGAACAACTAGCAAGCAAAGATAGAAGTGATTTCGAGGGTACGGTCATCTTTCCTGAGATCCCGCAAGGAAGAAGAACGAGTCCATGAAGAAGACAAACGGACGTAGTCGAACGAATCCTCACAACTCCGGGACGAAACCGAAGCTAACGAGAGAAGCAAACCGGAAAGAAGCAAACAACATGGTAAACAACCATCACATAAACATGGCATGATGCACAAACATGTATGATGCATGTCCGGTTTAAAGAGGCATGGCATGGCAAAGTGAACAAACAACACTACAAGTTAAGTGGAGCTCAATATGTAACAAGTTGCATATTGACAAAACACCACATCAATTATTTAGTTCTCTTCCGTTTATGTACCCCAACAATATTAAATGTTGATTAACATGGCAATAGG
Source organism: Aegilops bicornis (assembly GCA_021605145.1). NCBI lineage: Eukaryota > Viridiplantae > Streptophyta > Magnoliopsida > Poales > Poaceae > Aegilops > Aegilops bicornis. The sequence continues at coordinate 338,030,884 of CM038672.1, read as the reverse complement.
TGAGGCATAAGTAAACTACACATTTTAGGCAATTTAAATGAGGCCGGGAACATCAAACAACAATTCCGGTACATCCTCATGTCATTTCGCAATTTAATGCAAACACAATTTTAAAAATTTTAAATGTTGTTATCATGATGCGAATGACACATGCAAGTTTTATGCAATTTTATGAAAATGTTGACATGAGCAAGATATGAGGCATTTGTCATCGTGGCGGAAAGAAAGCGTGTCACGGCGACGAATCCGAAAATGATGCCACGCAACATATTGGTTCCGGTAGCTCATGGAGATACTGATGCAACAGGAAGTGTGCGGAAGTGCAAAACATGCTAGAGATGGTGGGGTGCTCCCGGTAACCGGGTTCCCACGGGTCGACGGCATGGCAAATGAGGAGGAACGTGCAAGCGAAAAATTCGGACACGGTGCAAACATAGGCATCTCATACATCACTCATGCATTCGTTCACGGGCGTCATTTTGGGGTTATACCTTTGAAGCATGCGTTTCGAGGCAGTTCAACAACGTCGAGGGAAGTAGTCGTTCACGGGTCATAGTGGAAGTAGTCCTTCATGCAACGGTAGTGGAAGTAGTGGTACACGTTTCGTAGATGTTCGGCGTCACAGCGAGGAACTTGACGTCCACGGGGTCAAGGGTAGAGGTACACATGAAGGTAGTCGAACTTGACGGATCTGAGAGCTCCTAGCGTCGTGGTACTTGGCGGTCTTGGTCGAGGCAGCAAAACATATTCGAACTTTGAGTCAAACAGCAACAACCATCGCAGGTGCATGATGACAGCAGGGCGTCATGGTCATCCACCACGGCGGACAGGGCATGCGAGTTGTAGTGGTGCAGCATGGGTACATGAGGTCGGAGCTCTGTCTTGGGGTCTTGGCGACGAGGTCCACGCAGAAGCCAAGGAGGAGGGATGGGGATGTAGACTAGGTAGGAGGCGGCAGAGACATGGCCATCGATGCGCGACCGCTTGGAGGTGGGGTGCCACGTAGGTCCAAAAATGTTCGGATTTTTGGTGGAGCTCCGGAATATGATGAAAGAATATATGGCAAGGTTGGAGACCAAGAATTAAGATAACAAAGGCATTGGGATAATTTGCAAGTGTGTTATGGTGATTTCCAAATTAAAGAAATATTGAATATAGCTCCCTAATATTGGGAGGATATGTTATAAAGAGAAGTCACCCTTCCCTCGATTTAAATAGATCAACCATCTATGCAATTTATTAGTTGAGTTGAGATGGAAAGATTAATGACATGATGGCATGATGACATGATGCAATGCAAAAATAAAAGAGCAGGCACAAAAGAAACACACGGTGATCACGAAAATATGGAAGTCTTCTGAAGCGTCGGTCTCCGGGCGTCACAGGGGGTCCCCATACTTGCCTGCCTGCGGCCCACGGCATGGCTCCACTCGCGGCCCAGTACGGCCCGTCTTCACTAGCAATCACTCAAGACCCTCGCGAGGCGGACGACACGAGACCTCCTCGGGGGCAACCTCACCAGGCTGGCTCGTGAGGGGTGGAGAGATCAAGGCAAAGCAAACCTCGCGAGGTTCCAATGTCGTAAGCCATGATGACCAAGACCAGGCGGACGCTAGGTGGGTGCCAGCGCGCACAGTGTCCTCGTTTCCTCTTTGGTGCTAAGGAGGCAAGCGCAGGCGAGGAGTACCGAGGCATAAAGCAAAGGTTTCCATATCGGTGCAACGAGACCAAGAGCAGCAGGATGGCAGGACGAAGGTCACTGTGGAGCCCAAGACGGTGTCACCACCAGAGCCTTTGGCAGGCGAAGACCACCTTTAGTCAGGATGACTTGTACTAGTTGTCCCCCTTCAAATTGGCCGTTGTGGCATCCCTTCCCGCTCAATATTTGGGAAGAGGACCAGGGCCTCTGTAAATAGGACTAGCCACCACAGTAGAAGGCATCTCGAACTCATTTAGTTCATCCTCACACCCACCAAGCACAAGAACACCTCTCCTCAGGAGGCTGTTCTTCCCTTGTACTGTTCATCCCCAGCCCAAGAGGCAATCCACCACACCACCTGGAGTAGGGTATTACACCACAACGGTGGCCCAAACTAGTATAAATCTCGTGTCTCTTGTGTTGCGAGTTCGTCGAGCTAAGCTTTGAGATCGCGGTGAGGCTGAGGGCGTTATTAGGTAGGGGGAAATCTTCGTGTGCACCCCAGTGTTCGAACCTCAAGGGTTTCGCTGGAACCTGAAATCTGACACACCACGCTCAGGGCGGCGGCCAGGCGCTCGCCCCGGAGCGCCCTGAGCTCCTGGTAATCGTTGGTGTTGTGGGTGTGGACATTGTGGAAGATGCAGAATGGGCGGCTATCCTTGGCGAGCTCGTCGCAGGCGTGGTCGCGCTTCATCTCTTTCTCTGCTGCCAGCACAGTAGAGCCCTTTCCCTTCACTTCCTTGTCCTTGGCCTTCTTGTCTTCAGGGTCGGTGTCAGGGTGCTTGAGGAGGGAGAGGTGGCCCTCTTCGGCCCTAACGCATCTGTCCGCCAGGTTGAACATCTCTAGTGTCATGCATAGGTCATCGTGTATTGCGAGCTCCTTGCTCATCTTGACATCTGTGACGCCCTCGATGAACGCCGAGATGATGGCTTCGTCCGAGGCTTTCGGGATCTTGAGGCGAACATTGATGAAGCGCAGAATGTACTTGTGGAGGGTCTCACCTGAGTGCTGCTTCATGCGCCGCAGGTCGTTAACAGTGAGGGCACGGTCATGGTTTCCTTGAAAGTTGGCGATGAACTGCTCGCGGAGCTTATCCCAAGAGGAGATTGATACCCCCGGGAGGTGCAAGAGCTGTCCTTGAGAGCCATGGGGAACCAGTTCGCCATGACCATGTCATCACCATTCGCCACCTCGATGCTCAGCGAGTAGAGCTGGAGGAACTCTGCAGGGACGGGGGTGTCGTCGTAGCGCAGGCCGGGTCTGGCTTGTACTTGCCGGGCCAAACGACATGGTGCAGCTCATGGGTGAAGGCGCTGAAGCCCGCCGCGCTCACGGGCGCGACTCGCGCGAGGGTCCCGACGTCCATGCACCGCGGCCCCCAGAGCCGCCTGGTCTTGGTGCTGGCGTGGCGGTGCTGGGAGCGCATGCGGGTCACATTGTGGCTGCTGCACCACCTGGTAGCTAGCCTCTTCCCAGTCCAGTGCTGGCGCTCCACGCGGCAGGCCGCGCGAATGCGCATCGCGCCTGGGCTCGGCATCGGCACTGCATAGAGGAGGAGGTGGAGGCGCGCCATGAGCCACGTCACCCGCACGAGACAGCGGGGGACAAAGCGAGTGGGAGGGCGCCGGGGCCTCGCCAGCAGTGTTGACGAGCTCAGTGATGCAACCAAGCCAGGCATCGCAGCCCTTGTTGGCAGGGTGGTAGCGCAACAACTCATGTGCCATGAGGAGCGCGGCTTGCATGTTTGCTGGCCCGCGACGAACGTGGGAGGATGAATCCATGGAGGGAGTGAGGGAAGGCGTGGCGGTGCGGCCATCACGTTGCATGGAGGGCGGCAACAAAGAGTCCTGCTGCTCATGAGCAACAGGGTCGGTGGCAGCGTTAGCTGCGGAAGAAGCGGAGCAGCGAGGAACCTTGACACGCCCCTACCTGGGGCGCCAAATGTCCGTGTTGTGCGAACCAGGGTACCAAGACTTTCTGCCTGCAACCCACGGGGTGGCTCCCTCGATCGCCTGGTATGGCCCATCCACAACACCTTCGAGACAAGACCCTCGTGAGGGGCCAAACCTTGAGAGGCGGGCGACATCAAGACCTCCGGAGGGAGCGGCCTCCCTAGGGTGGCTCTCGAGGAGCGGGGATTTCTCTGCAGGTGCCGACCTCATGAGATTGAGGTGACGCAAGCCATGAAGACCGGGGCAAGGCGGGCGCCAGTGGGAGCAGAGCAGCAGGTTTCCTCTTTGGTGCTAAGGAGGCAAGCGCAGGTGCGGGGTCCAGAGGTATCTGCCAAAGGTTCCCATTCCCGCCCAACAAGACCAAGACCGCCAGGACGGATGTCATCACCTATCCCACCGCAACGTCACGACTAGAGGCTTTGCATGCGAAGACCACCTTTCGTCAGGATAAGATGTACTACTTGTCCCCTTTCAAATTGGCCACTGTGGGATCTCTTCCTGCCTTCGTTTTGGAGGAAGAGGACCGAGGCCACTATAAATATAAGCTAGCCACCACCGAGAGGGTGGGGGGATCCGATCCAAAACCTCCTCAAACCATTCCCTCACTAGAGCAGATCTCGCGAGGTTGTTGTTCCCTTATACTAGTTCATCCACAACCCCTCGTGAGGCTAATCCACCCAAAAGCAGAAGTAGGGTCTTACACTGCAAGGTGGCCCGAACCTGGGTAAACTGTTGCTTCCATCTTCTTCCTTGTTCATTGAGCTAGGCCGTGGGGGTGACAAACTGGTTGGCTGGAGGTAGGGGCGTGTCGAAGCCTCACTTCCACTATTCGCTCCACGCCGTTCCGTCGTTCCTATGGCCGACGCTCGTCTTGTCCGCGTCGAGCGTCGGGCCACTCGTGTTGCCCAGATGATGCCTGTGGGCAACCGCGCCCCTCGCCGCTTTGCCTCCCAGGTGGCTAATGCCACCATCGACCATGCTGCCCGTGAGCAGCAGGACTCGTTGCTGCCACTATCCGTGCGGCGCGACGGCCGCCCTGCGGCTCCGTCACCTACTCCGGACATGGCGTCGTCTTCTCACGCTCATCGCGGGTTGGCTGGTGCACTGCCTGCGTTGCTCATGGTGCGGGAGCTCCTGCATTACCGCCCTACCAATGACCTCTATGACGACTGGCTTGACTGCATCACCGATCTCGTCAATGCTGCCAGCGAGGCCCCGACGCCATCTCGCTCGCCTCGTCCTCCGCCATTCCTGGCTGGCGACGTGGCTCACGGCGCGCCTCCTTCCCCTCCTTTGCACGGTGTGGCTCCCTAGCCAAGGCGTGAGGCACCGCATCACGACCCACCGTGCAGGATCCGACGTGCGATGAAGAAAATTGTCAGGTGGTGTAGCGGCCCCAAGTGGAGGCGCGTGCGCGTCCAGCTCCACCACATCAAGACCGCGTGCCGCCAGAGGCGATGGTGCACGGGCGTCAAGATTAGGCTCTCCCACTACGGCAGGCCCCTATGAGTGCGGAAAGTTGCCGTGCTTTCACTCCGGAGGTGCGCCGCGTCATCTGGCCCGGCAAGTTCAAGCCGGATCTGCCTTCGCACTACGGCGGCACTCCTGACCCCGCTGAGTACCTCCAGCTCTACAAGCTAAGTATCGAGGTGTCCAACGGCGACGAGAAGGTCATGGTGAACTGGTTTCCCATGGCGCTCAAGGATGGTGCATGTTTGTGGCTCCTGAACATTACGGTGGGGTCGATCTCCTCCTGGGACAAGCTGCACGAGCGCTTCATCGCCAACTTACAGGGCACTCGCAACCGCGCTTCCGCGGCAGGCGACCTATGCCACATCAATAGTCGGGCGAAACCTTGCACAAGTACATACAGTGCTCCACCAATGTTTGCCTCAAGATCCCAAAGGTGTCGGACGAGGCCATCATTTCGGCATTCACTGATGGCGTCCGAGACGTCAAGATGAAGGAAGAGCTCGCGATACACGAAGACATGTGTTCGGCTCTAGAGATGTTTAACATGGCAACCAGATGCGCGAGGGCAGAGGAAGGCCACCTCTCCCTCCTGGAGCTCCCAGAGGCAGATCCCGAAGACAAGAAGGCCAAGGCTAAGGACGTGAAGCGTAAGGGCCCGACTGTGCTCCTGGCCGAACCTGAGATGAAGCGCGGCTGCGACCACGCCGGACCATCCAAGGGCAGCCGTCCGTTCTGTGTCTTCCACAACGTCCATAACCACAACACCAATGACTGCCAGGAGCTCAGGGCAGTCCGCGACAGGCACCTTGGCCACTTCCCCGAGTGCAACGACTGTGGCTACGGCCACGGAGGAGGCCGTGGTGGAGGCCGCTGGGACAACCGCGACCCCCGCTAGGACTGGTGTGACCAGCCTCATGAAGACCGCTGGCAGGGCTAGCCTCGCAACGACCCCTGGAGGGCTCAGCCTCTTGAGGACCGTCCTCAGGGCAACACCGACCTCCCTCCGCTGCCACCGCAGCCGAGAAGGAACGAAGAACACCGCCAAGATGATGGGGCCGGGGGCTTCCAAGAGCCTCATGCAATTGCCTGCATCCTGGGTGGCGCTCAGGCCCTCGCTTCCCATTGTGTCTTCAAGCAGTTCGCTCGCGAGGTGAACGCGGCCCTCCCCAAGCTTGGGGCGTCGCGTCCCCTCAGGTGGTCCAAGTACGCCATCACTTTCGACTCTACAGATCAGCTCAAGTGTTCAGCCACCGCTAGTGTGCTCCCAATGCTCTGCTCGCCGACCATCAACAACGTCCTCGTCACCAAGACACTCATGGACCATGGAGCGGGGCTCAACGTCCTCTCCATCAAGACATTCGAGAAGCTCCAGGTGCCGTATGACCAGCTCCTCCCCACCAAGCCCTTCTCAGGGGTGACCAACGGCTCCACCATCCCCATAGGGAAGATTCGTCTCCCCAGCACCTTCGGCAAGTGCGACAAATACCGCACCGATCTTATCGACTTCGACGCCGCTCACATTCGCCTCCCGTACAATGCCATCCTTGGGTATCCGACCCTCGCCAAGTTCATGGCAGTGACCCACCACGGCTACAATGTTCTCAAGATGCCATGAAGCGGCGGCATCATCACGGTCGCCTGCGACGAGAAGGATGCGGTGTGCTCCCTCGAGCACGCCTACTAGGCCGCGGCGGTCGAAAACTCAGATGACAAGGGTGCCATCCGTCCTCCTGAGGCCATCCCAAGAAGAAGAAACAGCTCCTCCTCAGAGGCCCTCAGGAGACTGTGGCGTCTGATGATCGTGCCTTAGGCCCCGCGCCCACTGCTGGGGCGCCTTTCCCTCTCGCATGGGAAGGCGCACCCGGCGACCCCCTCAGGATGGGCTCGTGGGCTCTCATCTAGAGGCCCTCTGACCTGAGCAGCATCACAAGGGAGGCGTTCAGGGCGTGCTTCAATGCGCGCTTCCGTGAGCAGGGCGCAGGGCGTGAGGCGCCAGGCGCTCAGGAGTTCATCACCAAGGCAATCGAAGAGCTTTAGGAGGTGAGAGCCATGCGCGGCGAGCGCCTCCCCGCACCGCTTAGCACAGCTGCTGCCCCTGACGTGGGTAGCGAGTTGCGCATCTGCGTCAACATCCCAGGCCTCAACAGGGCTGCTTCTCGGGAGCTCTTCTAGCCATCCCGCGTCGGCCGGAGCACGGGCTGCCGCTGCAGTTATGTCTGCATGCCGTTCGGCCTGCTGAACATGGCTGCCATGCACCGGCGCTACATGCAGGGCGTCCTGGTGGCTCACAAGGCCAGGCACCAGGTGGTCCTAGCGGAGGAGGTGCTGGAACCTCCGGAGCCCCACGAGACTCAGGAGCTGGACTACTCGTGAGGAACGACTTCTGAAGTGCGCATCTTCAGCTATCCCAACACTTCTTCAACGACGGTGCCAGGTGACTTTTTGGTTTGTTCAGTCGAGGGCGCCCCTTGGGCTGCATCATCCTCAAGCTGTTAGGGCCAGCCCCTACAGCCTGTATCATTTTGCGCATGTATCAGAACTGGTTGCACCTCTTATGAATTTCCTAAGATATTACAACCTGCATGTCCGGTGCTTCATCATCATGAATGTTGTACGCCCTCACAAGCCCGCCCATGGTCGCCTCATGATTAAGCACTGGCATGGTGTCTGTGCTCGGGTCCGTCCCTCCAGGCTCGCTAAACCCAAGTGGTCGAGCTCTGTCTCGCGGGCCAGGTCCCATGTATGTCACCTCCTGTGGTCCTTGGTGCCTTGTTCTCAAATGAGCTAATCGGGTGTGGATAAGTCAGGGCGCACAACTCGGTGCCTCGCCGCCGCGAGAGCCGCGTGGCGGTTGTCTTTCTTTAGGATTGTTGCATGAGAAGACTAGGCACGGTGTCTGTTCTCGGGTCCGTCCCTGCAGCGCCGATAAACCCAACGACTAAGCTCTGTCTGGCAGGCCGGCCCCGTGCACGTCACCTCCTGGGGTCGTTGGTGTTTGGCATTCTCATGCGATGTCCTCCGGACATTCACACAGCGCAGGCCACCTAAACATCTCGCAGGGTCCTTACAAATGTTCCGAACCAAAAATTCAGGCGCAACCCGCCTTGAGGTAGGGCCTCGTGACTCCCACGCTGGCTCAAGGGTGCCCATATACACCTCCTCCAGTCCTGCTGTGCTAGCCATGTGCCAGGATGGGGATGTACATGCCCCAGAGTCTCCCCCTAGAGGGAGCTCCCACCCACGCACCAGTGGAAGTCCCATGCTTCAAGCTATCGGACCACACGGTCGAGGAGCGGCTATGCCCATGCAAGAGTGGAAGCACCATGCTCTACGCTGGTGAATAAACAACTGAGGGCACCCTAGTGGCTGCAGTAACCTCAGGAGGGCCACTAGGCTTGCTGTACGGCCTCACCATGCCGCTTTCCCTATGGGAGGGCCGCACGAGGGGGCTGGGCACGGGGGCTACGCCCAGCTCACGCCTGGCGCATGCCACCTCACCAGGTCTCTCGCACCTGATTTTCTCGCGACCAACCCAGGCAAAAGCTGGCGAGCAAAGGTATGGGGACTCCGGATTAACTCAGACGCTGCTCAAATTTCCTTCGCGAGGGTTGTTCATATGTCAAGGGGGACCCCTTAGCATCGCGACTCAGGGGCCTCACTCATCACGTAACCCCTCACGCCTTGGCCACGTCCTAGTGATCCAGACACCCCAACGACGGCTGAGGTATGCGCGGGGTCGGGCCCTACCGTCGCAGAACACTAAGGCAAACAAGAGGGAAATCGAGCACGGAAAGGAAATGGTAGAGGCCCAATAGTTATTACAAACATATTGTTCGACGAATTTAAGAAGAAATTATCACGCCTCCGTGAGGCACGATGGATGTTGCCGGGTCGAACTAGGAGGAAGCACCGCCGTCGCCTTGGTTGCCGCAGTCGCCCGCCATGGGGAGGTCGTCGTTGATAACACTGCCGTCGTCGCTACCGGCTCCGGTCGCCGCAACCACAGGGTCGGGGACGCAGAAGAGCGTTTCTAGTAGAGCTTCCACCTGCTTCTTCATGGCCTCGGCGGCAGCATTGCGGGACTCAGGAGCCACTGACTCGATCAGCGCGTCGAGGTCGAAGCTTGGGTCCGGGAGGTGGAGGTGGCTGAAGACACGCATCGCAACCACGATGAAAAGCGCGTGCCACTCCCCCTCCTCCATGGAGCCCACTCCGGCGGCGATGCCCTCAAGCACCTCGACGAGCTTGGGGAGAAGCCCAGCAAGGCCATCCTTCGAAGTCGCTAGCAGCTTCTCGTACCCTTCCCCGTAAAGGGAGTGCAGCACCGTGCGGGATCTTAGCTCGAGGGAGACGAAGGCTTCGCTGCCCGTGGTGCCGCCTTCTCGGCGGTGGCGAGGGTCTTCTCCCTGGCCTCCAGCCAGGCCGTCTCCTCAGAGACATGCTGGGCATGGGACGCCTGGGCCCTGTCCAACTCCTCCTTCAGCTTGACCAGGTGGTCCTGCTCCGTAGCTTGGTCCTTGGTCACCTGGGCCAGCTTGGCGTCGCGGTCGGCAAGCGCCGCCTCCCGGGCCTTGATCCCCTCCTCTCGTTCTTGGAGCCGACGGGTGTGGGCAGCCTGCTCCTTGCGGAGGGCCTTCATCCCGGCTTCCGCCGTGTTGCAATGCTCCTTGGCGGACGGCGCATCACGAGCCACCGTGGCCTCGCCGTCCTCCTTCTTGCTCTCTGCGGCGGCGGCCTCGGCCCGGCCCCAGGCTGTCATGACAAATGCGTCGGCATGGAGCCACCCTGAGATCAGCCCCACGCGCCCCGTTGCCATGGTCCGAAGCTGGTACAGCGCGGTGTAAGCCTCCTCCAGAGCCCCGGGCCTGACGAGGGGGCCACGGTCCGCCAACACAAGGGCCCGGGGAGGAGGCGGCACCGGCGCCAAGACTGGTGCCGCCGCAACAAGGGCAGTTGGGGGCTCTAGAGCCCCTGAACCCCCCGTAGGTGCGACAGGGACGGGCGGCTTCGGAGTCTGCTGAATCATGGAGGCGGCCTTCTCCTAAGGCTCCATCACCGTTCCGTGAGGGGCCTATTCCGTCACGGGGGATCACGAGGCGATCTCCTCCATCTGCACCAGGGCCACCGTGGCCGTGGCGGACGGCGTTGCCTCCGGGGTCCCGGCTCCCTCCTTCCTCTTCTTCACCATGGTCTCCATCCTGGTCACCAGGACGGGAGTATTGTGGGCACAACATCAAGGATGGCAAATGAAAACAAGGCAAGATACGTACTCGTCAGCGGTGATGTACGCACTTTTCCTGGCCAGGGCTAGGGCGCCTAATCTTCCTGAGTGTGGGCTTCGTCGTGCCCTGAGGATCGGCAGGGCGCACAGCGATTGGCCTAGGTGCAGCGACGATGGACGGCAAGGCGGAGACATCACCTCGAGGAAGGAATGCCGCCTCGCCCTTCTTCGGGGTCGCTCGGCCTAGACTCTGCAAGGGGGTGTCCCCGTACCTCGTGACGACCCCGGTCGAGCGCGGGGGTCCCTCGATCGGGGGCTCGGTGGCGTCGTTGTTGCAGAGGCCACGGAGAAGCTCGCTCTGTGACAGAGGAGAGGTCTCCGCCACATCGTCCACAGTCCCCTCCGAGTCCTCCTCTCCCTTCTACTCAGAGTCGTCGCCAGAGGACACCAGCACTAGGGAGTTGGGGAGCTCAAGCGGCACGAGCCCCAGCTTGTTGAAGACGGGCATGACGGTGACCAGCTCCACCCCATCGTCACAATGGTACAGCGGGATGTAGGCCGCCGGGAGGTTGCCCAGATCCTTCTCAAGCAAGGTGTGCATGGCCTTGTCCAGCTCCTCGCCTGTCAAGCTCCCTGGGCGCAGCCGGATGTTGTCCTTCGCGCCCTTGAAATCCCACATGGGGTGTGAGTGTGCCTAGTGTCGGTGTCAAAACCGGAGGATCTCGGGTAGGGACTATTTGTCTGAAGATCGAAGGTAATAGGAGGTGGGGGACATGGTGTTTACCCAAGTTCGAACCCTCTTAATGGAGGTAATAGCCTACTTCCTTCTTGATTGACTTTGATGAGTATCGGGGTTACAAGAGTTGATCTACCTCGAGATCATAATGGATAAACCCTAGATGTCTAGCGTGTATGATTTGTCATGATCTCTATGGACTAAGCCCTCCGGTTTATATAGACACCGGAGGGGGCCAGAATTGTACAAATTCGGTTTACAGAGAAAGGAAACTACATGACTAGCCACCAAGCTTGCTATCCATGTCAAGGATAGGCCCATACGGACATGGGGGAAAGCCTTCTATCTTGTATCTTCGCGGCCCATTAGTCTGGCCCATCTCACATAGCTCGACCATCCGAGGACCCCTTAATCAAGGACTCCCTCAGTAGCCCCCGAACTTGCCCTCAATGACGTCGTAGTATCCGGCTTTATGTCTTCGGCTTTGCAAGGCGGGTTCTCCATTGTACTTTGGACTGATGATAGTTTGACTTCACATTAAATACCATTTCCTATTGATTCTTCGATGTCGTCACCTCGGCTTCCACGTGTCAAATGAATGTGAACAGTCTAGGTGTTTTTACAAATAACCCCTTGACCATGCAGAAAAGGCGCCTATTTAAAGAGATTAGATCTCAGAGACCATTCCATACCACGCGGATATCCTTAGAACTCGCTATAGGAAATCACCCAAACATGGCCAGCATCGCTCCTAGCTCTTCCTCGCGCCCCAACGACCCTCAAAAAGGAGACTGGGAAAGTTGTTCGGTACCCCACGTCCATCTGAACAAGCTTCAGACGCAAGGATACCTTCCCCCTGCGGATCTATTTGGGCTGGATTAACTTCCATCGACGGCGAAGCCCTCGCTGAGAATTTCCCAATCCTTCTAAAGAGGAGCGGGTATGCTTCGTTGCTCTTTGAGAGCTATTTCTAGGTTGGGAGGCTCATTTCGTGCTGTGGCAGAATTTTTCTGCCTCGTCCCCCACTCCCAAAAGGGATCTATATTCGAGGTGGGCGGCGCCTAAGTATGGCGCATAGCCGGGACTAGATACCCGTCTGGCACTCCAAAGAAGGCATCAAAGAGTGACCCTCGGAGTGGTTTTACATTGAAGACGTCGTTCTTACGGACCCAGTCCAGCGTGGTCTTCCCGAATTCTCCAGTGCTCCTTTAAAGAAGCGAGACAGCTGGCGTCCCTGAAGCCTCGAAGAAGAAGATAGTGTGGAGGTTTCGAGGCTAGCAAACAAGATCAGAGTACTTGCCAACTCAGGGCTATCTATAATTGAGGTAATGGCAATCTAGAGGTCTTCCCATGTGGAATTATAATGGGGAGGACAATGCGTCCCGTTGTCTGCGCAAAGGTCCAGACAATTTTGCCACCCTGGCCACCATCTTAGATGACCTGTACAAAGGGGAGAAGGAAGACTTCGCTCGTTTGACATGTCGAGAAGGCTTTTCCATGTACAACCCCATCGCCTTGGTGAGTTTTTCAATTATTGGCCTTACTCCACCTTTTTCCAGAGTTTATGCTAGTCGAATTTAATCCGGCTGCTTTTGATAGGAATGGAGAAAGATTGTCGAGGGGATCTACAGCCCCGCTCCGCAGCCAGAGGACCATATTTGGGATCTAGATCCCGGATATGAAGAAGATCCGGACATATTTATAGAGCTTAAGGAGGGATTTTTTTATCAGGCGAGCTATGATGGCACGGAAGTGGCCATTACAGCCGATTACCCCGGCCTTCTCCCGTCCTCCCATGTATGTACACAGGAGAATCTTCTCCAAAAGAGTTTTCCTGTCACACCTCACCCACCGCACTCTCTCATGCTCCGAAGGGGCGGCGCTCGTCTCGCCGAGTTGTATCAAGGGCATCCTCTAGGAAGGCGACACCCGAGCGGGGCGAGTCTTTGAAAAGAAGGGTTCACGGTGATACTACTGAGCCCCTGCCCTTACCGAAGAGGTATAGTTTTTAACATGCACTCGACGGATAGACCGAACTGTGACGCTTTCCGTTGGGCCGTTTTTGCAGGAAGACCATACACCAGACTATATACGGGAAAATGCCGGATTGTCATCTCCAAGAGGATTCAGATAATGTATCCGTCACCAATTCCGAAGTGGAGAGCGCGATGAATCATCGACGGTGGAAAGAGGCCATGCATGACCCAAGTTTTACCGAAGAGGCGTTTAATGCCCTCAGCCCCGCAGATGCATATATCTGAGCTGCTCGGGATGGACTTGCTGGAGCCACTCACCAGCTTTCAAAAGATATGCGGGTAAGAACTTTTGTGTAGATTCGATGATCATATGCCAGTAGCCCCCGAGACTTGAAGCAGTTGGCCCAACTGATTTAAGGGTCGTTATATTATCAGGTACTCACGGAGAAAAATAATATACTATCCAAGGAGCTTGAAGAATGTTGGACCAAGCTAACTGTTGCCATCGCCGAACTGGAAAATTTGAAGAAATCCAAGAAGGCATCGGATGGTAAGTTTAACAGTGTTCGGAAACTACGATGCTGTGCCAACAAAGATTTTAAATAAGCATTGTTTTTTTTACAGCTGCAGGATCAGTAGATTAATTGGAGGAGATGCTGTAGGCTGCTCAGGCGGACAGAAAAAATGCCGCAGGGAAAGAAGCTACTGGTCAACGTGTATTAACACGAACCATTAATGAGAAGAAGAAGCTACAACATGCCAACATCAAGCAGGTCGAAGAGCTAAAGGCCATAAGATCCCAACTCTCGGATGCCCTGAAGGAGACTAGAAAGCTGAAAGGCGGCTAAGGGAGTCCTGGACTAAGGGGTCCTCGGGCATCCGGACTATGGTATGTGGGCCGGACTGATGGGTTGTGAAGATAGAAGACCGAAGACTCTCTCCCGTATCCGGATGGGACTCTCCTTAGAGTGGAAGGCAAGCTTGGCGTCCAGATATGAAGATTTCTTTCTCTGTAACCGACTTTGTACAACCCTAGTCTCCTCCGGTGTTTATATAAGCCGGAGGGCTTAGTCCGTAGAGGCAAGGATAATCATAGTCATACAGGCTAGACTTTTAGGGTTTTAGCCATTACAATCTCAAGGTAGATCAACTCTTGTAATACTCATATTCATCAAGATCAATCAAGCAGGAAGTAGGGTATTACCTCCATAGAGAGGGGCCGAACCTGGGTAAACATTGTGTCCCCCGTCTCCTGTTACCATCAACCTTAGACGCATAGCTCGGGACCCCCTACCCGAGATCCGCCGGTTTTGACACCGACATTGGTGCTTTCATTGAGAGTTCCGCTGCATCTTCTTCAAGAGCTTCGATGGCCCCGTCAATCATCTACAACAATGATGTCCAGGGGGAAGTCTTCCTCCCTGGACAGATCTTCGTATTCGGCGGCTTCGCATTGCGGGCCAACTCGCTTGGCCATCTAGAGCAGATCGACAGCTACGCCCCTGACCATCAGGTCAGATTTGGAAGCTTGAACTACGTCGTTGATATCCGCGGAGACATGATCTTCGATGGATTCGAGCGCACGGCAGCCGCTCCCTGCCATCGCGATGAACATGACTTAAATCTGTCATCGGACCACACCCAGGAGATAGCACCTGTAACTGCTCTGGCCCTAGATCCGGAGTAGATCGCGTCGTCCGGGGACGGGAAGCTCAACCCCGCCACGGAAGCCGCAGACTCAGCGGCGTTGGAGCCGCACAGACTCCAACCTCGGTGGAATCTGCGCCACGAGCCTCGGACTCATTTCCGCCATGTGTTCTAAACCACGTGTGTCCGCGTACGTCGAGCTTGATCGGACATCGATCGTCGAATTCAGCTCCGTGGACATCTTCCGGCACTCACCTTTAGGCGATGTGCTAAATTCACTAAAAACACTCTCCTTAGCGGGGGACTCACAGCCGAACTATATCCGATTCGAACTGGATGCTGATGACGGAGAATTTCGCTTCCCACCCACCGCCCACTTCATAGCCACTATCGAAGACTTAACCGACACGCTCGACTACGGCTCTGAAGACATCGAGGGTATGGACGATGATGCCGAAGAGGAGCAGGGCCAATATCCAGCGTTCACCGGGCGCCGGACGGCCACTTCTTCGTACGACGTGTACATGGTGGATACACCTAAAGAGAACAAGGGTGATAACAAGAAGGATCCAGTAGAGGATAAACCTCCTGAGATATATCCAAAAAGCCGACGTCAGCAGTGCCGCTCTAAGTCACGTCGTGGAAAGGACAGCGATACTGGCACAAGAGAAAACAATACTCCGGACGATGCCAAAGACAAGGAATACCCCGTTGAGCCAACCTCCGAGCAGGACGAACGGGAGGACGGGCAAGTCAGCCCTGATGAACAGGCCGTAAACGAAGACTCGGAGGAAAGTAATTATCTTCCACTCTCTGAGGATGAGGTGAGCCTCGGCTACGAGGATTTCATCATGCCTAAGGAACCTCTCGAGCAGGAGCGCTTTAAGCGCCGGCTAATAGCCACTGCGAGGAGCCTGAAAAAGAAGCAGTAGCAGCTTCAAGCTGATCAAGACCTGCTCAACGACAGATGGACTAATGTCCTGGCAGCCGAGGAACACGACCTCGATCGCCCAACCAAAAGTTACCCAAAGCGCAAATTGTTACCTCAATTCGATGATGAGGCGTTGGAGCCCGTACCATCAGCGCATAATGCGGCTGACCGACCACCACGTGGCCCGGATAAAGTGGCACCTCAATTTGAACACCAGCCCGTCCTACCTCATCGTGGAGGCAGAGATAAAACAGCTCGGGGTTATACATATGACCTGCGGCAGGACCTAAAGAACAGAACAGGTCAGACCAGATCGATCTACGGATCGCGGGGGCGTGCCCTGACGCGCGATGACGGCCATTTTGCCGGACATGACAAACATAACCACGCCCGGGCCGAAAATCGTAGACAGACTACGTCCGAACTACGTCGCGACTTGGCCCGATATAGAGGCGCGGCACACCCCCTTTGCTTCACTGACGAAGTAATGGAGCATGAATTCCCATAAGGGTTTAAACATGTGAATATCGAATCATATGATGGAACAACAGATCCCGCGGTATGGATTGAGGATTTTCTTCTCCATATTAATATGGCCCGCGGTGATGACCTTCACGTCATCAAATACCTCCCGCTAAAAATCAAAGGGCCAGCTCGGCACTGGTTAAACAGTCTGCCTGAAAAATCTATTGGCAGTTGGGAGGACTTGGAAGACGCCTTCCGCGACAACTTCCAAGGTACATACGTACGACCTCTAGATACCGATGACTTAAGTCACATAGTTCAACAGCCCGGAGAGTCAGACAGGAAATTCTGGACCAGGTTCCTAACTAAAAAGAACCAGATCGTCGACTGTCTGAATGCCGAAGCCCTAGAGGCCTTTAAGCATAGCATCCGTGACGAATGGCTCGCCCGTCACCTCGGCCAAGAAAAGCCGAAGTCCATGGCAGCCCTCACGGCACTCATGACCCGTTTTTGTGCGGGCGAGGATAGTTGGCTAGCCCATAGCAATAACACTGCAAGCAAAGCTGGCACCTCTGAGACCAAAAACAGCAACGGCAAGCCCCGACGCAACAGGCACAAGCGTTGAAGCAATAGTGACAATACTGATGACATCGCAGTCAACGCCGGATTCAGTGGCTCCAAGTCCGGCCAGCGGAACAGGCCATATAAAAGAAACAATTCCGGCCCATCCAGCTTGGACCGCATACTTGATTGTCCATGCCAGATCCATGGCACCCCAGACAAACCAGCCAATCATACCAACAGAGATTGTTGGGTTTTTAAACAGGCAAGCAAATTAAATGCCGAAAACAAGGAGAAGGGGTCGCAAAGTGAGGACGATGACGAGGAGTCCCATCCGTCGAACACAGGGGGGCAGAAGAAGTCCCCCCCCCACATGTTAAAACAGTGAACATGATATAAGCTACCCATATCCCCAAGAGGGAGCGCGAACGCGCGCTCAGAGACGTCTACGCGATGGAGCCAGTCGCCCCAAAGTTCAACTCATGGTCTTCATGTCCGATCACTTTTGATCGTAGGGACCATCCGACCAGTATCCGTCATGGCTGTTCAGCCGCACTGGTTCTCGACCCAATCATTGATGGATTCCATCTCACGCGAGTCCTCATGGATGGTGGCAGCAAACTGAACCTGCTCTATCAGGATACAATGCGCAAAATGGGAATTAATCCCTCAAGGATCAAGCCCACAAAGACTACCTTTAAAGGAGTCATATCGGGTGTAGAGGCCCGCTGTATGGGCTCAATCACACTAGAGGTTGTCTTCGGATCATCGGACAACTTCCGAAGCGAAGAATTGGTCTTCGATATCGTCCCCTTCCGCAGCGGCTATCACACACTGCTGGGACGAACCGCATTTGCTCGATTCAACGCGGTGCCACACTATGCTTATCTCAAGCTCAAGATGCCCAGACCACGCGGCATCATAACAGTCAATGGAAACACGGGACGCTCCCTCCGTACCAAGGAGCACACCGCTGCTTTAGCAGCAGAAGTACAGAGTGGCCTTTTCAAGCAGAACCTTAATTCAGCGGCCGAGCTCCCAGACACTGTCAAATGAGTCTGGACCACTCTGCAGCAGGACAGCCCGGCTCGTCAAGAGCTCAACTAGCAATTTGGCCTCCGTCCCAGTCCTGATCAAGTGGTGGCGTTCGTACCACGCGTACATAATTACGCACTCAAAATACCATGGGCATAGACGAAGGCATAACTAGATTGTGATCCATAATACGGCTCGACCACCCCTGGACACACATACTTTCACTTTTTCTTTTTTTATCCTTTTCAGGTTTCTTTTCCACAGGCTTTTTCTGACGACCTGATCACCGGTCCTTTCGAAAGGATAGATACACCAAGATGGCAAGAAGCACTGACGTATAAGGGAATCTCTAGGTGTTATCTTTAACGATCACTCTACCTGTTTTCAGGACCCGCACGCAGCTCTCCCTTGGTTGTGGCATGTTAAATACCCATGTTGCTTATTGCACTACTTGTACAAATACGCTTTGACGTATTAATCAAACTATAATGGAAACAGTTTGTGGCCCAACTTCTGCGGCACTAACTTGCTACCTCTCTTTTTCGATATTCTTACCAAATTGCATCCGTACATTTTGGTACACTTTAATCTGCCAGGGGCTTCATTGCGCCCCATAATACGACAACAAAGTCCGAACACTTTTTACAGTATAGTTCGGCATCCCGAATTTAACATTGTATGCATTGGCTCCGAATCATGTCTTTGGTCAATAGTTGGGTTGCCCGGCTCCTGTGCTTACTACCCTACGTTCCGCTATATCGGCTAGGGTAGTAAAGGGAGAACTAATGTGATCATGTCCTGGTTTATCCGGATGAGCACCTTAGTAGAGAAAGCCGAAAACTGACTGTCATGATGCGGCGTGAGCCGGTCAGCTCTCCAGAGGTTTCGAATGTTTAGCGATTTTTTCCGCATTACGCAATGAATCAGTTCCTACCAGATCAAGTATTTACAGCACCCTAGTTTGGATACTAGGGGCTGCGCCTAAATTTTTATTGCCAAACACCTATGGCTAAGTGAGGGTGATAAAGCCACATAGTCTGATTGCCTAGTTCGTTGCGCTAAACACCTCCTTCAAGGACCAAACAATTGGATCAAGAGTGTTTAGATTCCATCCCGAACACCCCTGTACTACCTACGTGGGGGCTGAAGCCGACGACTGGCCAACTCTCAGATTTCATAAACACGGCCGCACAGGAGGTAAAATTTTAATAGTTACAAGCATTATATCACACAATCGACTTTGTTTCATAATACAGGGCGAGATAACATAAATGTATTCATTCAAAGATTACATCTTTCGTACATTGCTCCGCTACAATGCGGGATCCCTCTAGGACATCGCTAAAATATCGCTCGGGCATGCGGTGCTCCTTGCCCTCGCGCGGTCCCTCGGTTGCGAGCTTGACGGCATTCATCTTCGCCCACTGCACCTTGACACGGGCGAAGGCCATCCGCGCACCTTCGATACAGACCGACCGCTTGATGGTGTCAAGCCGGGGGCAGGCACTGACCAGCCGCTTCATGAGCCCGAAGTAGCTGCTGGGTATAGCTTCGGCAGGCCACAGCCGGATTATTAAATCGTTCATGGCCAATTTGGCCACCCTATGCAGTTCGTCTAGCTGTTTTAGCTGATCGCTAAAGGGCACCGGATGTTCTGGCGCAAGATATTGCGACCAGAACAGCTTCTCCGTTGAGCTCCCCTCTTTGGCTCGGAAGAATTCCGCAGTGTCAGAAACACTACGCGGCAGATCCGCAAACGCCCCTGGAGAACTCCAAATCTGGGTTAGTAAGAGATACCTCATCTTCACATACTTGCTTTGCATAATAAAAGCCTTACCCGCCGCATTTTTCTTGGCCTCCTGGATTTCCTGGAGGGTGCCCTGGGCTTCAACCCGGGCCTTTTGTGCACTCTGGCGAGCCTTGGCGAGTTCGATCTCTTGATCCGCAATGTCGCGCTCCAAGGACTCACATTTCTTGACGGTGTCCTGGAGCTCCTGCTGGACCTCACCAACCCTGGCCTCATGTTTTTCACAGGCGGCTTGCTCCATTGCCGCTTTCTTTTTGGCCTCAGCCAACACTTTCTTGAGGGTTTCCACCTCAATAGCCGCTCCTACAAATATCATGGCACTACAGTCAGCACAAGTCATTCATCCTTTTCCGGATATACACAAGGTCATCACATACCTTGCTTGTCCTCCAGCTGCTTTTTTTACACTGCCGAGCTCCTCCTCGGCCCGCTCCAGACTCTACTTTAGTCCGGAGACCTCAGCAGCATGAGAGGTTGCGGCCAGCAACGACGCCTGCTTATTCACATAGACATGTCAAGTTAGTCTCCTATGAAATTTATTTGACCCTCTGTCCGGCTTTTCTTTCCGAACACCGGACAGAGTCTTAGGGGCTACTGTCTACACTATGCATTCTTCTTACACAATTACACCACTTACCTCAAAGCCTATTAGCAGGCTGGTGCAGGCTTCAGTCAGTCCGCTCTTAACAGACTGAACCCACTCAACCACCGTACCCATAAGGATACGGTGTTCCTCCACAATGGAAGCGCCTCACAGCGCTTCCGGCAGATTATCCGGTGCCTCTGGATGGACAGAGGTCACCGGCGGAATAGGCGCACCTCCTCCCTTTGAAGGAGTCTGCTTGCTTGATTCCGGAGCCGTGTAGGTCTCCGGGATGGTATTCGGCTGGGGGCGAATTGGATATGGCCCCCATCTCCATTCTCCATGGGGATTTTCTCCCCCAGGTGTCCGGCGGCCAAGGGGTCACCCTCTGGCACCACCCTGACAGCCTCCTGAACCTCTCTCTGGCCTGGGAAGGTCCTTTGGGACAGCACCTCGGCGTCGCCCTTGGCCTTGGGAGAGTAAGCCACCGGCGGTGACTCGCTGGCCATCGCCTTTGAATCCAGCAAACCCCCTGATGAGGATCACAGGGAGCTGTCGTGGGCCGGGCTGCAGTACATGACTCAACATGTTAAAGCCTTGGAATAAAGGATCCAGATACATTGAGTACTCATGATTCGGCCAGAGGCTTGTCTCGGGGGCACCGCTCTGGGCTACTGTCGATGTCCCACGAGGAGCTATCCACGAGGGAGCCCTTCCCCCTCTTGGACGCATCTGCCTCCAAATTTGAGTAAGACGCCCTCTTCTTCCTTCCCCCCTCACGAGGAGAGTTGCTTTCTTCCTCCTCCTCCTCCTTGTCCTCGGCGGCGGAGGAGCGAGTCTCGGTATCTTCGGACGTCACGTCTGAAGCGCCCTTGCAGCGGGGGCCACTCCTGACCCCCTTAGCCTTCTTCTTGGCCTTCTTCTTCGGTGCCTGGTAGGGCGCCGGAACCAACATCTTCGTCAGAAGCGGAATTGCTGGTTCCTCGGGCAGCGGAGCCAGACACCGAATCCGCTCCGCCTTCTTTGTCCAGCCCTGGAAAAATAAATAGTGAGGTTTAGATATCTCCCCTGGATAAGCAAGTAAAGTATACACCTTGAAACACGAAAGACTTACCGCATTGGCGGGGTCGGACAGGGCATGCCCATGGTCCTCGGTCGTCTCCGGCCGCGTCTCGTTGCCCTTGAAGAGCACCTTCCAGATATCTTCGTGCATAGTTCTGAAGAACCGTTGCAAGGTATAGTGCTTGACCGGATTGAATTCCCATAAATGGCAAGTCCGGCTCTGGCATGGAAGGATCCGGCGAACTAGCATCACATGGATCACATTGACGAGCTTGACGTTCTTGTCCACCATGCTCTCGATGCGCATTTGCAGCGCTATCAGCTCGTCCGACGAAGACCAATTCAGGCCCTTCTCTAGCCAGGAGGTGAGTCGCATTAGGGCTCCGGACATGAATTCGGGAGCCACGGCCCAGGTGGCGTCGCGGGGCTCTGTGACATAGAAACACAGTTGCTTCCACCCTTTGACGGTCTCTACAAAAGTACCTTTGGGCCATGTGATGTTGGGCATCTTTCTCACCATGGCACCTCCGCACTCCGCGTGTTGGCCATCCACCACCTTCGGCTTCACGTTGAAGACCTTGAGCGAAAGTCCAAAGTGGGGTGGAATGCGGAGGAAGGCCTCGCACACGACAATAAATGCCGAAATGTTGAGGAAAGAATTTGGGGCCAGATCGTGAAAATCTAGCCCGTAGTAGAACATGAGTCCGCGGACGAAAGGGTGGAGAGGAAACCCTAACCCGCGGACGAAGTGGGGGATGAACACCACCCTCTCATTGGGCTTTGGGGTGGGGATGATCTGTCCCTTGGCCGGAAGCCGGTGGGAAATTTCCTTGGCCAGATATCCGGCCTCCCGAAGCTGGGTGATGTCCTTCTCCTTGACGGAGGAGGCCATCCACTTGCCTTGCGCTACAGATCCGAACATGATCGAGTGCTTTCTTGAGGCAGAAAAGACGAAGACTTGGGCACCGGAGCTCGAGAGTGGGAGGGCAGAGAAAAAGAGAAGGCGTGGGTGAAATAAAGGAATCCTTATCTCCTTATAAAGGCAGTGAATATCAAGCGCCTCCCCCCTCACCTTAAAACTCGCCTGTTCCCAAGGGCTGTGCAGGCGGCATGATTAGATTACCCACGCCTGTATTGATGAGGATCCCGTAATAAGGGGCCACGATCTCTGCTGCGACAAGACGTGTCAATAGAAACCACATCTTGAAATGTGAAGCAGCAGGCCAAAAAACGGTTCGAAATAATAACCGGGCGGGGACGTGATATCACGCTACAAAAAAGTTGTCAGTGGGTTGGATTCGTGAAATATTATACTCTCTGTAGTTGTGTGTGGTATTTGTTTTGCAGAGTCGGACACGTTAGTTGTGTTCGAAGACCGTGTTGGAGTATTCGGAGAAGGAACCCGCCTTGCAATGCCGAAGACAATCTACATGCCGGACACATCGTCATTGAAAGCCTGGTTCAGGGGGTACTGAGGGAGTCCTGGACTAAGGGGTCCTCGGGCATCCGGACAATGGTATGTGGGCCGGACGGATGGGCTGTGAAGATACAAGACCGAAGACTCTCTCCCGTGTCAGGATGGGACTCTCCTTGGCGTGGAAGGCAAGCTTGGCGTCCAGATATGAAGATTCCTTTCTCTGTAACCGACTTTGTATAACCCTAGTCTCCTCCGATGTTTATATAAGCCGGAGGGCTTAGTCCGTAGAGGCAAGGATAATCATAGTCATACAGGCTAGACTTTTAGGGGTTTAGCCATTACGATCTCGAGGTAGATCAACTCTTGTAATACTCATATTCATCAAGATCAATCAAGCAGGAAGTAGGGTATTACCTCCATAGAGAGGGCCCGAACCTGGGTAAACATTGTGTCCCCCGTCTCCTGTTACCATCAACCTTAGACACAAAGGTCGGGACCCCCTACCCGAGATCCGCCGGTTTTGACACCAACAACGCATATTTAGTATGTCCCTGAACCCAACTTTTCATAGGATCTCCTGATGGACAATTTTACGAGATTTGTTCCTCTAGGTTTGTTAACTGGGCGGCCCGAAGGAGAAGTGCCCAGCTTTCAAGGCGACTTGCTGCAAGAGTTATCCAAAGTGCACGAGCGAGCTCGGGAAGCAATGAGGAACATGGCTAAGGCTTTATGGCCATCCGATTCTCATCCAGGAATGATGGGGGAGCTCGCGGAGTTATTCAAGGGAGCTCGTCTTCGTTTTGAGTTGTGGAAGGCATCACATGTCGAGAAGCTGCACGAGGGGCCTGAGCCATGGTGAAAACGCGGTATACCATAGTTGATCCAAATCATATGGCCCGGGTCGGACCTCGGGGACCATACGGACAAGAAATTCCGGTTAGCTTGGTGTACGATGAACTAAAGATAGCTGCCAAATGTGGCACCCCGGCTCAGAGAAACCGGAACACCCCGTATTCCAGCCCAGAGATCGAGGAGAAGTCTCTGGAATACGACACTGCTTGACATAGAACAAATAAGCTCTTGTTACAAGGATAATAATACAAGGGTCTGATGTTACAAAGAAGCACATCAGCACGGTGACACTACGCCTGCAATACTACACTTGCTCTATGCTAGCAGCTGAACAACTCATAGCAGCGGAACAATGACGAAGGTGGTGAACTCCACTCCACAGGGACTCTGGCTGGTACACGATCTAGCTCGCACGAACAGCGACCTCAACAAGCAATCAATCAAACATGGCATCACTTACAATCTGGCACGACATGCCAGGTCAGTACATTGAATGTACTTGCAAGCTCACAACAACCAAAAGCATCAAGGCAAGACAATAACATAGCATTAAATAGGTTAATTAAATTAACAACTATTATGATATGAAAGCAACTACTAAGCCTGATATGAAACTACTGCGATACTGATAAACCAACATCTTAATCTCAATGAATCATCTCACGCTTGGCTAACCGGCCAAGCAATGTACCATCTTGATCACCTCGTGATCCATCTGATCACCTCGTGATCAAAACATCCACATGATCACCTTGTGACCACATAACAACTGAATGATCATCCTAAAGATCATCCAACATCATCATCAACATCCTGCCAAACTGTTACTGCTCACAATATCAACATATAAATCACCTATAAGTCATTCCGTCATGTGAGTGTTGATTGAACGGTGTGACCTAGTACGAATTTGTGCCCATGATCGAGGACGCGGCTATCGATAGATTTAAACACACCCACTCTGCAGATGTAGCGCACTTTACCCACACCACAGAACCCATGGCCTTGCACTCCCATTCAGGTGGACCAACGACGTTCTGACAAAACCGACCTACTGCCATCACACTCTCCCGGCCACTCCGACCAACACCCCTTTTGGGTTCAGTCCTGGGAGGCACCATGCCTACCAAAGGCATCAACGACCACCGTCATTGCAAAACAAAAACGGTCCCAAACGGATACAAAAAGGCGCCTAACAACAACTACGGGCACACAAGGTTATGTCTGCTTACCGGGCCAGGGTACTGCACGCCCATAACCTTCCCTCATTGGAGGCACCGGCGAGTGACATGACAATAGACCGCATTAGGGCCTTCCCATAAATGTAAATGTGGTTGCACTGGAAAAAGCCCGTTTCAGTGGCACCTGACCAACATAATGACGGAATTTATCCCCAAAATATAACATTGATAACTGATACTCCGATAACATCTATCAACCTGTAATCCAAGTCATAGCAATATCCAACAAATAATCCAAAGCATACTATCGACATATCAAAATACTCCGAGGATAGCATAACACTTCTATCATGATGAATCCAAGAATGATACTACTACTACTCAAATATCAAGAACTAGCTATCCAACTATGTCCACATGCAAGCATCATCTCCAACATCATACTCCAAAACATAATTTCAACTAGCATCATGATGAAAATAAAACTATCCACTAATAATCCGAAGGCAACATGGCATCCAAAGCAAATACTCCTAAATATCATATCCAAAACCACCATGAAAATAATCATAAAAGCCACTAATAATCCCAAGGTAACATGTCATCCACATAATGATCACAATATAGGTCCTAGAACTCCAAGCAATATCATGGCAATAACAAGATCAAAATAATGCTCCGAGAAATGCCATGAACAATTCACAAGTAGCTAAAACAATATTTTAAACAAGTTCAAATAATTTAAACCATGTCACTGCATTGCAATCATGCAAACGGAGGGTGTGGCTTGCCTGGGGTAGATGAAATCACCGGGAAAAAGTGCGAGAAGCTCGCAGAAAGAATCGCCGGAAAACGTTCTCTCCCAGAGGGGGATGATTAAGCGCAAGGGTAAAATGGTCATTTTTAGAATGTTAACACGTGGTGAAAATGATTCCAATAGAACGAGCTCGACGAGACGAAGAAGTGGGCTTTGGAATCACCTCATTTGGAGTTGTGAGCAAAAAGATGTAAGGGTTTTTCTGCCAGGGACTTATCTATAATAAAATCATCACAAACAAGCCCTTGGCTAGAAAAACAGAACACGCCTTTAGCAGAATACGCTTTCATTGAAGTGAAAATGCATTTCTGCCTGAAGTAGAAGGGGAATACACTTTTGGTAACGAAGACGTAGTCCAGCGGATTACGCCTCCACTTATCTAGCGTGGCAAAGGCGGGGCCGGCTCCTGTCTTGCTGACTGGTGGGGCCCGCCGTTGACTCTCTCTCTCCTCCCGCGCCTTATTCTTCTCCTCGTCGCTCGCCCAACGAAGCAGAGGACTTGGCTAGCTCCGGCGGCCGTCCCGGCGACTCAGACCGTCTCAGGCGACTCCCCGGCTACCGGAGAGATCAGCACGAGAAGGCGCAACAGCCTGGACGCATCACGCACACCGAGAGGTTTTGGGCCAAGTGAGGCTTCAGCCGTGGCGGACGGCGGTGCTGGCCCGATCGAGCCAGTGGCCATGGGTGTCTCTGGAGCAGAGTGGAGGCGGGGAGGAGTCGTGGTGATGGTGGTGGACGGCTACGGTGGTTAGGTGGAGCTACAAGGGCTGGGGATGGGTGAATTTGGCCGAGGCCGTGCGGCGGCCATGGTGGCCAATTGAGAAGAGGAGGAGCTGTCGAGCTCGGGCAAGTGCTGGGGAGGACTAGAGGAGAGTGGTGAGGTCGATGGCGAATAGAAACGGGGGCGGGGTGGCTTATTTAGCCGAGGGGAGGGGTGTGTCGCGCTGTCATCACCGCGGACGCGTGGTTGGCACCGCGGACGCGTGTCCACGCACACGAGCTCGACAGTAGGCGACGGAGGAGGGGCAGTGGAGGATCTCACGGGGCAGAGAAGGCCAAGGGTGTTGAATATGATATTCGTGCATGTATATTGTCTTTTGTACATTAGGCCCATCTCTCTAGTTTGTTGTATAGATTGAGGTAGAGGCCCATCTTGTACTTATATATACCGTGTACATTGCACCGGATCAACACATCGTTCAATTCATACATCATCATGGTATCATGTTTTAGGTTCTAAAACCCTAGCTTCCGCTGCCGCCGCCGCGCCTCCTCTCGCGCCGCCGCCGCCGCCTTCCCCTCGCCGCCGCCCGCGCTCCCCTACGCCGGCCGCTGCCCATCACGCGCGCATCGCTCTCCATCCCGCGTCGTGTCGCTCGTCTCTCCACACGCCCGCACGCCTCTGGCATCGATAGCCGCCGCCTGACGCGTCGCTTTCTCCCAGCCATGCCCGCGTTGCTTTCTCCCAGCCAGCTGCCGCCCGACGCGTCGCTTTCTCCTAGCCAGGCCCGCGTCGCTTTCTCCCAGCCAGTTGCTCGCTCGTCTCGCTTCCCTGCCCCGATCCGCGCGACCGCCTCGTCTCGTTTGCTGCCGCTGCACCGCATCCCCGCTAGCGCCTGCTGCTGCTACCCGCCTCCACCCGACTCCATATCGCCTACAGCCGCACGCATGCTATTCGCCAGCCGCAAACCGCGCCAGCAGTCGCCTGCCCGAGTCGATCCTCACCGTCATGTCGTCCGTCACATCATCCGCATCCACCAACTCCAACCCGTTCGCTGACGCCAACCCTCCCAACGTCACCGAGCTCCGCAAGCTCAACATCCTCGAGCGGGTGCCGGTTCGTCTCTCGCAGGCGGACTCCTCCTACCAGACATGGAAGATGTATTTCTCCCTCGTGTTCTGGGAGTATCATCTCATGGACCACGTGGACGGCACCGTCGACTCCAACCTCGTCCCCGAGTTTCATGACTGGTCCACCATCGACACTACGATCATCCGCTGGTTTTTCCTCACCATCACGCCCGACCTCTTCCAGACGGTCGTGACAGATGGTGATGATGCCTGCGCCGTGCGGACCAAGCTGAACGGACTCTTCACCGACAACAAGCTCCAGCGTCGTGTTTTTCTGCAGCAAGAGTTCTTTGGGTGTCATCAGGACAACACCTCCATCGACGACTATTGTCGCCGCCTTAAGACTCTCGGCCGACGAAGCCATGACATCGGGCGCCAAGGTCGATGATGACCTCCTCCTCAGCACGCTCACCGCCGGGCTCAACGAGGACTTCGACAATGCCGCGGGGAACCTCAGTCTCATCCCCAACCTGACCTTCGCCAAGTTCATTGCGTACCTCCGCTTGGAGGAGCGGCAGATGAAGCAGGTGAAGGCGCGGGCCATCCACACCGCTCTCGCCGCCGGCACCACCCGCGGCGCCTCCACGGCACCTCCAGCCGCCCCGGCCGCGCCCCCTCCGCAGCGCCACCCGGCACCGTACCCATCCACCCAGCAGCCGGGGCTGCTCCAGCTGCCCTATGGGCCGCCTTCCCCTCCCGCCCCTCCCGCCGAACGGCGCCGTGGGGGTCGGCGTGGTGGGGGCCGCCGCGGTGGTCAGCAGCAGCAGGGCGCCGACCAGCCCCGTCAGCAGCAGCAACAACAGCAGTTCTAGGTTCCCCCTCCGTGGGCCTCCGGCTACAACCTGTGGACCGGTGTCGTTCAGACCTACACTATGCCAGTTCCACGGGCCCCTGCACCGACCCTTACAGTGCCGCACCCCCGGCGCATCAGGCGTATTACGCGGCTCCGTAGCTGTATGGAGGGTACCCACTGCCGCAGCTGAGCAGCGCCTACGGTCTTCCTGCGGTCCTGCTGCCGCCCTCGTCGGCCCTGCCGCCAGCACCTTGGGATCCGGCACTCCTCGCCGCGCTGCACACCGCGCCTACGCCGAACAACTACACTGGAGGCGGTGATTGGTACATGGACACCGAGGCTACGGCTCACATGTTTGCTCATCCTGGTAATCTTGCCTCCTTCACTCCCGTCACCATCGACCGCGGCATCATTGTTGGCGACGGTTCCACCCTCCCTATCACACATGTCGGGCACAGTTCTTTTCCTTCTAATTCCATGCCTATTACTTTGTCTAACATACTTGTGTCACCTCATCTTATTAAGAATCTTGTTTTCGTCCGTTGTTTAACCCGTGAAAATCCTGTTACTGTTGAATTTGACAAGCTTGGTTTTTGTGTCAAGGATGCTCGAACCAGGATGGTACTTCACCGATGTGATAGCCTCGACGAGCTCTATCCGGTGCATCCGTCGTCCACCTCCACCACTGCACCGGTTGCTCTCTCCGCCGGCGTCGATCTCTGGCACGCTCGTTTGGGTCATCCCAACCCCGTCACACTTCGTCATATTCTTAGGAGTTTCAGTTTCAGTTGTAATAAGATAGAGGATCGTACCTATCATGCCTGTCGTGTCGGCAAACATGTTCGCCTCCCGTTTAATAACTCCACCACCATAGCTTCTTTTCCTTTTCAGTTGATTCATAGCGATGTGTGGACCTCTCCGGTTCCTAGTAATTCGGGCTACTTATATTATCTGGTTATCCTTGATGATTATTCTCACTATGTGTGGACGTTTCCTTTACGACGAAAGTCGGATGCACCCTCCACTTTGACGGCTTACTCCTATGTCAGCACGTAGTTTGGGCGTCCCATCCTTGCTCTTCAGGCTGACAATGGAAAAGAGTTCAGCAACCTTGCTTTCCGCACTTTTCTGTCGCACCACGACACAGATTTTCGTCTCACATGCACATATACTTCACAGCAAAACGGTCAAGCCGAACACGTCCTTCGCACTCTGAACGACTGCGTTCGCACGCTCCTGTTCCATGCTAATGTGCCGCCTCGTTTCTGGCCGGACGCACTCGCTACTGCTTCACTTCTCCTTAACCTTCGCCCTTGCCGTCCATAGTGGAACTATGCACCTCACCATCTTCTTCTTGATGCGCCCCATCTTATGATGGCTTGCGTATTTTCGGGTGCCTTTGCTATCCTAGCAC
The DNA here is from genome assembly GCA_021605145.1 of Aegilops bicornis. Taxonomy (NCBI): domain Eukaryota; kingdom Viridiplantae; phylum Streptophyta; class Magnoliopsida; order Poales; family Poaceae; genus Aegilops; species Aegilops bicornis. The sequence continues at coordinate 338,001,410 of CM038672.1, read as the reverse complement.
TGCCGACTCCGCTCTTCACAAACTCGCACCTTGTTCTGTCGCTTGCATCTTCATCGGCTACCCCCTAACTCCAAGGGATATCGGTGCTACGATCCCATCTCCCACCGTGTGTTCACTTCCCGACACGTTTACTTTGATGAGCATGTGTTTCTGTTTCAGCAGGTACCCCCACTGTTCCTCCCGCCACCGGTGACGCGGGCTCCTCGACGCCTCTCCCAGGGCGCTCACGCGCCTCTCTTGGCCCGCCCCCTGGCTTTGAGGCGCGTCCCCCGCATGCGGCGACTCCTACCGCCACGGCATTGGCGCCCCCGACGTCGGCGCCCCCGGCGCCTGTGGCCGGTCCAGTCACTCGTGCCCGTACGGGTGTTTTTCGCCCGAGTTCGCGATACGTCTCGGATGACTACGTCCATGCGGCCTCCACCTCTGAGCCGTCGCCGTTGCCGTCCTCCTTTCGAGCCGCTCTTCGTGACCCGCTCTGGATGGCTGCGATGCAAGAGGAGTTTGACGCCCTGTTGCGCAACCGGACGTGGCAGCTTGTTCCCCGTCCCCGGCACGCCAACGTGATTACCGGGAAGTGGGTATTTAAACACAAGCTCCATCCTGATGGTACCCTTGATCGCTATAGAGCACGATGGGTCGTTTGTGGCTTCCCACAGCGTGCTAGCATCGACTTCACCGACACCTTCGCTCCGGTTGTCAAGCCCGACACAATACGCACAGTTCGCCACCTTGCGATCTCCTATGCTTGGCCGGTGCACCAGATGGATGTATCCAACGCCTTCCTCCATGGTCACCTCGAGGAGCGGGTCTTCTGTCAGCAGCCCATCGGGTTTGTTGACCCAGTGCTTCCCTACCACGTGTGCCTGCTTTCGCGGTCCTTGTATGGACTCAAGCAGGCTCCGCGTGCTTGGTACCAGTGCATCGTGGCGTTTCTCCACCAGCTTGGGTTTCTCTCTACCCGCTCGGACGCCTCGCTCTTCGTCTATCATCAGGGCTCTGACACAACTTACTTGCTGCTCTATGTCGACGACATCATCCTGGCGGCTTGTACGACTGGTCTTCTCAATCAGCTCACGGCTCGTCTTCGCGCTGAGTTTGCCATCAAGGACTTGGGTCCTTTGCACTACTTCCTCGGTGTTGAGGTGGTGCGTAGTTCGGATGGCTTCTTTCTTCATCAGCGGAAGTACGCTCATGAGCTCCTGGAGCGCGCTGGCACGCTTAACTGCAAGCCCGCCGCCGCGCCTGTTGATACGAAGGCCAAGCTCTCTGCCACGGATGGTTCTCCTGCTTAGGATGCTGCTTTCTATCGGTCTATCGTTGGTGCTCTCCAGTATCTCACCTTGACTCGATCAGAGATCCAGTATGCCGTACAGCAGGTGTGTCTTCATATGCATGCTCCTCGGGATGTTCACTGGGCCGTTGTCAAGCGGATTTTCCGCTATGTCTGCGACACTATGGATCTTGGAGTCACGCTTCACGCCTCCGCCGACACTGCCCTCACCGCCTACTCCGATGCAGACTGGGCGGGCTGCCCTGACACACGTCGCTCCACCTCGGGCTATTGTGTCTACCTTGGACATTCACTTATCTCGTGGTCGTCCAAGCGGCAGCCTACGGTCTCTCGCTCCAGTGCTGAGGCTGAGTATCAAGCGGTGGCCAACACCGTCGCTGAGTGTTCGTGGCTTCGTCAGCTGCTTCATGAGCTATCTTTTCCTGTTGACCGTGCTACGGTGGTCTACTGCGACAACGTCTCGGCTGTCTACCTCCCCGCTAACCCGGTGCGGACCAAGCATATTGAGTTGGATATTCATTTTGTTCGGGAACAGGTGGCTCTTGGCCATATTCGTGTTTTACACGTTCCTACTTCCCAACAATTTGCAGATATCATGACCAAGGGCTTGCCTACGGCGTCATTTGAGGAGTTCCGGTCCAGTCTTTGCGTCAGCCGCGGTGCCGCTTCGACTGCGGGGGGGGGGGTGATGAGTATGATATTCGTGCATGTATATTGTCTTTTGTACATTAGGCCCACCTCTCTAGTTTGTTGTATAGATTTAGGTAGAGGCCCATCTTGTACTTATATATACCGTGCACATTGCACCGAATCAATACATCGTGCAATTCATACATCATCAAAGGGAACACAGGGAGGAAGAAGACGGCGAGCTCCGAGCCAAACCGCCACTGTTCGCCCATGGGCACGCGGTGGCGAGCGTCAGTGAGGAAGCTGTCAGAGGGGGAGAGGGGTCCAGGGGAATGGCAACGACGAGATGAAGACACTGGACACGGTCACGCGCATGAAGGTGACGAGAGGAAGAGAGGCCAAAGCGCAAACGATGTCCTGGACGCGCCGCATCGCACAGAGCGCGTGAGTTGGCATGCCAGCCGTGCGGTCACCACGAGACAATGAACAGGGAAGTCACGAGAGGCAGGTAAATGGTGTCTAGCGTTATGTCCTTCCAAGATGGAGCATTGATGAGGCCATGGCTTGATTTGGGGTGTTACGGTTAAATAGTAATGGGCGTCTGAAGTTTGTTGTATCAAGTTTGGATGTGTACTGCTGATCAACAGGGATTTGATTCGACCAAATGGAGTTGTCTGGGATGAGTAATTACGGAAGGACAATAATCCTGGAGGTTTTCAGGATAAATGGAGCACAAAACAATAGAGTTGCTTTGTAACTATCATTATTGGTCCAGAATCAAGATCATGATGGTTCACTCACATGGAGTAATCACTTGATCTCAAATTGGGCAAGGCATCATGATTTGGACATATGAAGATGCTGTAAAAATTTCATGCCAAATGGATTCACCAAAATGGTACTTCCTTCACAGCTATTCTCTCTGTCCAGAAACTTGCAATAATTTTGGAGAAATATGGGCTGGGTGAAATGATCTCAAATTTGGTATAGAGATGTTATTTGGGTAGGATCAAAATCTGGTAATTTCTCAGAATTTATGAAGCAATATAAAACATACTTGCTTCACAACCTGAAAATATTAATAGAATCAAAGATTTGGTCCTGTGCTCACATAGATGATTGGACGGGGCTGAAATTTGGAGGAGTGTAAATATATGAGCACATGAAGGAGTGTGCAAAATTTCAACTCATTTGGATAACCCTAGCTAGTACTTCCTTCACAATGGCTTCTGTTTGACAGAAACTTTGAAAATTTGCTGAGGAAGAATGGCTAGGCAAATAAAGTTGAATTTTGGCATGAGGCAATGATTTGGATGATATATCATGCCCAAAAAGTTTGGGAGCCAACAAGGAAAGATTGGTGGCACTTCCTTCACAGAAAGCCACAATGGACAGAAATGTTCTTGGGGTAGGACAGGAAAGTTTGGGCATATTTGAGCAACATATGACCCAAAGAAATTATGAGAATTATTTGGGATTTTTGGGAGTGACAGAAATATAGGTTGCTTCACAACCTAGGGCAATCAGGGTTATTCCTTTAATAAGAAAAGGAATATTCCTGAGGAAAACAATTTAGGATTTGGTCAAGCAGTGAAGTGACATGATCTTGGGAAAGTTTTGAGGATGATGAGTCACTTGGGAGAACAAGAAATGATGATCTCCCAGGTTGCAAGGCCACAAAACCACTCCAAAAAGAAAAACAGAGCAAAAACCAAATAAATCAAAGGAAAAAAAGAAAAGGGCCAAAAACCAGGCTGTTACAAACCTTCCCCCCCCCCCCCCTAAAGAAATCTCATCCTCGAGATTTGGTTGCTCAAGAAACAAGTATGACTTGGGGACACCGTTTCCAACTCGGATATCCATTTCCTTTATATATTGTTCCCCAAGAATTTCAGATGATTTTGCTTACCTTACTCTAGGGTGGTTTGCTTCACCTTTCCCACATTCTGATAGGTTTTCTCATATACAAAATCCTTTTTCTGACGTTGATTTTTCCTTATCTGCGGTGATATCCAATGGATCTGAGCATAAATTCCCTTTTTCATAAAAACTTTTTACCTCTGCCATGGTATTTGCTCAAACAAATGCATGTCTTCCGGGTTCAAATAATGCTGAGAATTATGGCCATTCTCCTGCCGAAACCTGACTACTCGTAGGTGGTGCTGATTTATCTTGATTGGTTTCTTGGGCTTGAGCATGAGATAGGTACCAAAGATTCGACTGCCTTCTGTAGTGAGCAATAAGCACGGGTATGGACTTATAGTTGTGTCATACCTCAAATATTAACATCTTGGGGCTTTCCTAACGGGTATGCTGGTGGGAAGATACTTTTCATAACAAGTTGTCTGGGTAATTGGTTCCACCAGTGGATATACCAGGTCTGAGCTAATTGTTCGATTTTTTATTTACCCATTTTTTCGGTATACCTATCTGCGGTAATATGCGGTGTGATGCTTTAACACTGCTGTCGGTGTCAAAACCGGCGGATCTCGGGTAGGGGGTCCCAAACTGTGCGTCTAGGCGGATGGTAACAGGAGACAAGGGACACGATGTTTTTACCCAGGTTCGGGCCCTCTCGATGGAGGTAAAACCCTACTTCTGCTTGATTAATATTGATGATATGGGTAGTACAAGAGTAGATCTACCACGAGATCAGAGAGGCTAAACCCTAGAAGCTAGCCTATGGTATGATTGTTGTTCGTCCTACGGACTAAAACCCTCCGGTTTATATAGACAACGGAGAGGGTTAGGGTTACATAGAGTCGGTTACAATGGGAGGAGATCTACATATCCGTATCGCCAAGCTTGCCATCCACGCCAAGGAAAGTCCCATCCGGACACGGGACGAAGTCTTCAATCTTGTATCTTAAAAGTCCAGGAGTCCAGCCAATGGTCATAGTCCGCCATCCGGACACCCCCTAATCCAGACTCCCTCAAGAGCCTCGAACCAGGCTTCAAAGACGACTTTACTCTGGCCTAGATTGTCTTCGGCATTGCAAGGCGGGTTCCTCCTCCGAATACTTAATAGAAGATTTTGAACACAAGGATAGTGTCCGGCTCTGCAAAATAATTTCCACATACTACCGTAGAGCGAATAATATTTACACAAATCCAATCTGCTGACGTATTTCACAGCGTGTCATCACACCACGGCCAAGCCTTTATTCGAATCGTTTTCACTGTCCCACCTCAGCGCACTTAGCGAGGCGGTTTCCTTGGCACGTCTTGTTGAAGCAGAGATCGTGTCCCCTTATTCCGCGATTCTCATCAATACGGACGTGGGTAACCCAACCGTGCCATTAATTTACGGTGCTTGGGAGATAAGCGAGTTTTACCAGGCTGGTGGGGCACACAGTTTCGTCTGCCCATATAAGGATAAGGATCCACCTTTTCCATCTACGCCTTCTTCCTCCTTTGCTTATCCATTTTCGCAAGACTTTCGAGCTCCAGCGCCCAAGTCCACACATCCCGCCTCAACCTTCTCCAGTCATGTCCGGAGCGGGAGGCAAGTGGATGGACTCCTCCATCACGGAGGGGCACATCAAAAGGCTGAGGAAGGCCGGATACTTGTCCAACGACATCGCGCACCGGCTCCCCGACAAGGGGCAGCTCATCCCCACCCCCAGGCCCCATGAGAGGGTGGTGTTCCTCACCACTTCCTCCGCGGACTAGGTTTTCCACTTCACCCATTTGTCTGGGGGCTCATGTTCTACTACGGCCTGGATTTCCATGATCTGGCCCCGAACTTCATCCACAACATCTCGGCGTTCATCGTCGTGTGCGAGGCCTTCCTCTCCATCCAGCGCCACTTCGGCTTATGGCTGAAGACCTTCAATGTCAAGCCGAAGGTAGTGGGCGGCCGCCAAGCGGAGTGCGGAGGCGCCATGGTGGGAAAGATGCCCAACGTTACACGGCTCGAGGGTTCCTTCGTGGAGACCATAAAGGGGTGGCAATCGGGGTGGTTCTACATCACCGAGCCGCGTGACCCTGAATGGGCAGCGGCCCCGACCACGATCTGGCTTCCCTACAAGGCTCACCTCCTGGAAAGAGACGGGCCTGTCGCGGGGTAATTCGGAAGAGCTGACCGGAATCCAAACCTGTGTCTAGAACTTGGTGAACAAGAAGCTCAAGCTCGTCAACGTAGTCCAGGTCATGCTCATCCGCCGGATTCTCCCGTGCCAACAACGGGCTTACAGCTTGTGGGAGTTTGATCCGGCACAGCACCAAACTCGAAAGCGGTGCTCTTCGACACTACGCACGAAGATGCCTCGAAGGTGCTGTTCAAGGGCGCCGAGGTTCCCGTGATCCGCCATCAAGATCGCGGATTCAACGCGCAGCATCAAGCCAACGCGTAAGCTATTTTGCCCTTTACGGGACAATTTTTCATAGTTTGACTCTATGCGGGATCTAAACTCCTTACCTTTGACAGACTGGCGAGGACGCCCGGCAGATTGGTTGTCCGGTTCCCTTGCCGTGAAGACTCCAGCGGACGCCCGCTTGATGGGTTATGCTGGTTCCGCACCTTACGTGGTGCCGAGAAGAAGGCCAAGAAGAAGGCCACGGGAACTCGAAGGAGTTCCCGGCGCCAGGTGGTGTCGGACTCATCGTCCGATGACTCCGAGGCGGACTCCTCCCGTGAAGACGAGGAGGAGGGAAGAGAGGTCTCTCCCCCAGTGGGGGGAGAGAAGAAAAGGAAGGCCGCCCCAACTGGGGGGGCCGGAGGGTCCAAGAAGGGAAGAACCCTCCCTCCGAACTACTCCACCAACGCCGACGACGGCGAAGAAGAGTGGCCACCCAGGGCCAAGCCCCTGGCGAAATCATAAGTATCCGGGTACCAGAATAACTCGTGGCGTTTCTTTATTGCACAGTACCTTCTGACGCCGAATATAATCATGCAGTCCGCCCAAGGCCGGGTTCGACGCTTCGTCGAGCGGTTCCCTGGGTTCGTTGGATGTGAACAACACTTCACTTCCGACCGCCTCCTCTCCTCGCGCTGCATATGATGCCGAGGTGGTGTCCCAAAAGGGGCCAGGCCAGGAGGAGGTGGTCCTGGAGGCGCCGCAAGGCAACCTCCCGGATCCCAGGTTCAAAGGGGGTAAAACCACAAAGGGCTCTATGTCCGGCCCTGGGCCGGATTCTGCATCGGAACCTTCAACGGTTCTGGCATCCGGCAGGTAGGCCCCTACTAAGGAGGGCAAGCCTACGACAACAGTGACCTTCGTCCAACCGGAGGCACCGGATAATTTGCTGGAGGTGCTTAACGACGCCTCCATCAACGAGGAGCACCACACTATTATGAGTGTGGTGATCCAGAAGGTTCAGTCCGCCAAGAGTGGGCTGACCGAAGCCTGTGCCAGCCTTCTAACAAGCTTTGAGGTATGTATTTAAGATATGTAAAAATATTACCGCATAGATAGTAGCCCCTGATGCTCAGTTTGGTGTTCGGAAAGAAAAGCCGAACTGTGGATCAAAAAGATATACGCAGGAGTCTAACATAAGTATGTCAATATGGGAGTGCATGATGTGCTGCTGACCTCTGCCGCACTGACTCGGAGGTCAATGCATTGAAGCAGAGCCTCGAGCGGTCCGAGAACGAGCTCGGCCTTGCCAAAAAGCAGCTCGAGGACAAGGAAGGTAAGTAATACCTTATGTAAGTATATAAAAATATGTGGTTGCAAAAAATGACAAGATCAACATGGGTATTGCAGGGGTCACGAACGAGGTGGCGACCCTGAAGGAAGCGATGTCCAAGGCCGAAAGCAATGCGGCCGTGGAGCACACCGAGCGAGAGAAGCAGGAGACGCGAGTGGCGGAGGTGCGGCAAGAGCTCCAGGCTCTCGTGGAAAAGCATGAGAGGTTGGAGCTTGACTCAAAGACTCGAGAGTCCGAGCTTGTCTCGGCCCTTGAGAGCGCCAAGTCTGCTAAGGCCGAAGCCCAAAAAGCCCTCTAGGAAATTGAGGCGATGAAGAAGATAGCGGCGGGTAAGGCATTCTTTATGCAAAGCAAGCACGCGAAAGTGAATTACTTGTTACTTACCCGAGTCCAGAGCTCTCCAGGAGCATTCGCAGATCTTCCACGGAGTGTGTCCGACGCTGCCGCATTCTACCGAGCCGAAGAGGGGAGCTCGACGGAGAAGGTGTTCTGGTCTCAAGATATCGAGGCGGACACCAGTGCCCTTGAGCGACCAGCTGAAGCAGCTGGTCGAGCTCCATAAGGTGGCTGAACAGGCCATGAAGGGTCTCTTAGTCCGGCTGTGGCCTGGGGAAGCCATGCCTGGGAGCTAGTTCGGGCTGGTAAAGCGGTTGGTGGATGCCTGTCCAAGGCTTGAAGTCATCAAGCGCTCCGTATGCATCGAAGGTGCCCGTAGGGCCCTTGCCCGTGCTAAAGTGCATTGGGGCAAGATGGACGCTGAGAAGCTTGTGACGGACGGACCACCGCCGGGCAAGGAGCATCGCAAGCCCGAGATGTATTATGAGGGTGTCCTGAAGGGTGCCCGCCGCATAGCGGATGAGTGCTCCAAAGACGCAATTTTTGAGTAAACTCGCATTTGTAATCCTGTACGCTGAAAACTTGTTCATATGCGCTAAGCAACGCTTTTGAATTTAAAATATTACCTTCTGTGTGACCGTTTATTAAATTTGAGAGATGGCGAGTCATCGGCTTCTGCCCCCATGCCACGAGTGCTGGGGTGTTCGGGATAAACTTGAGCGCTCTTTTTCCCATTATTGGGTCCTTTGAGGGAGGCGCTCAACACAACGAACAAGGCAATCGGACTATAATGCTTGAACACTCTCACTTAGCCATAGAATTCTATAATTTTAAATTTCGTGAAGCCCCTAGTATTCGGAAGACCGAGTTCGGGGCGCTATCCACGCCTAGGCCGGACAAAGTCGACTCCTCGCTCTAAGCGGCATAAGTCTTTAGAGACTCGAAAACCTCTCGAACAGTGACCAGCTCTCGCCTTATCATGACGGCCAGTTTTAGCTTTCTCCACTGAGGTGCTCAGCCCAGCTCAACCGGGGCACAATCGATGTGGTTCTCCCAGTGCTACCTTAGCCGATATAACGGAACGTAAGGTACCAAAACATGGGAGCCGGGCAAACCCAACTATTGACCCAAGACATGATTCGGAGCCGATGCATATAATGCTATAAGTTCGGGGTGCCGCACTCATGAGAGTGTTCGGGCTTCTCACACCATATTCTGGGGTACGTAAGCCCCTGGTGTATTGCCCATACCAAAGTGTACGGTTGCATAATGTCATAACTGGACATATTTTTATAAAAAAGGGGAATGCAATAATAGACAAAAGCTATGCATTGTTTATTCGAAAAATCTGCGGTAAAAGCAGAACGATACAAATAGTGTGATGAGCAAGAGATGGGACTATTTGACATGTCCCCCTCCAGGGGCGAGCTGCGGGATGATATGTGAAACAAGTATACTGCTCGTTATAGAGACCACCTGGACACTCGACGTAGCTTTCAGCCTCCTGGATGTTGCATCGTGTGTTCGGGCGATTGTCACGGACAGGCCTTCCGTAGAGTGGAGTCCTGAAAGTAAGAAAAAAAGGAATGAAAAATCGGAGCCCACAGTGCGGTTGAGCCACATTTTGGGCATGCCGTGGTCGTGCCCTCCCCTATGCCCATGGTATTTCCAGAGCGTAGTTATGTACGCCAGAGTAATCGGTTTCGCAATTTTGCGAGGGTTGGGGTTGGGGCCGCATTGCTCTGGCGTGCTCGGAACGTGCGAGCGGTCTTGTTGTAGGTTACTCGGCGCGGCTTGGACGATGTCCGGACGTTTAATGGCCGGATCGAGAATTGCCTTGAGAGGTTGCTTTGTACTTCCGCCGTGAGGGTCAGCCAGATGCTCCTCCGTCCGGAGAGAGCGTTGGTATTTCCATTGACCGTAATGACTCCTCGAGGGCCTGGCATCTTGAGCTTGAGGTATGCGTGGTCGGCACCGCATTGAACTTTGCAATGCGGTTCGTCCGGAAAAGGCGTGATAGCCACTGCGGAACGGGACTATGTCGAAGATTAACTCCTCGCTTGAAATTATCCGGGATCTCAAGACCACCTCAAGTGTAATCGAGCCTATACATTGGCCTCTACACAGTGTGGACGCCTTTGAAGGTCGTCTTTGTGGGTTTAATCCTTGAGGGATCTATGCCCATTTTTCGCACTATATCCTGATAAAGCAGGTTCAGGCTGCTGCCGCCGTCCATAAGGACTCTAGTGAAGTGAAATCCGTCAATGATTGGGTCTAAAACCAATGCGGCGAATCCGCCATGGAGGATGCTAGTGGGGTGGTCCCTTCCATCAAAAGTGATCGGGCAGGAGGACCATGGGTTGAACTTTGGGGCGACTGGCTCCAACGCATATACGTCCCTGAGTGCACGCTTCCGCTCCCTTTTGGGTATGTGGGTTGCGTATATCATGTTCACCGTCCGCACTTGTGGGGGGAAACCCTTTTGTCCCCTATTGTTCGGCGGCCGGGGCTCCTCCTCGTCATCGCTATGCAGCCCCTTGTCATTGTTTTTGGTGTTTAACTTGCCTGCCTGCTTGAACACCCAACAATCCCTGTTGGTGTGGTTGGCTAGTTTTTCGGGGGTGCCGTGTATCCGCACGAGCGATCGAAAGTATTCGGTCTAAATTGGACGGGCCCGGAGTATTTCTTTTGAATGGCTTTTTCCACGACCGGGTTTAGAGCCTCTGAATCCGGCATTAATCGTCAGATCCTCAAAGATTGTCGCTATGAATGCAGCGCTTTTGCTTGTTGCGATGCGACCTGCCAATGTTGTCCTTGGTATCCGAATTACCAGGGCTCTTGGTCATGTTCTTACTACGAGCTAGCCAGCTGTCTTCTCCCGCGCAAAAGCGGGTCATAAGTGTTGTGAGGGCTGCCATGGATTTCGGCTTTTCCTGTCCTAGGTGCCGGGCAAGCCACTCGTCACAGATGTTATGCTTGAAGGCTGCAAGGGCCTCTGCGTCCGGACATACGACTATTTGATTTTTCTTGGTTAGGAACCGTGTCTGATTGTCCGGCCGATTCCTCCGCTCTTGAATCATGTGGCTTAGGTCATCGGCGTCTGGTGGTCGCACATAGATGCCCCGGAAGTTGTCGAAATGCGGCTTCCGTGTCCTCCCAACAACCAATTGATTCTCAGGCAAGCTGTTAAGCCAATGCCGAGCTGGTCCTTTAAGCTTGAGTGGGAGGTATTTGATGGCGTGTAGATCATCGCCGCGGGCCATGTGGATATGAAGGAGATAATCCTCGATCCATACCGCCAGATCCGTTGTGCCATCGTATGATTCGATGTTTACGGGTTTGAAACCCTCAGGGATTTGATGATCCATTACTTCATCTGTGAAGCATAGTGGGTGTGCGGCGCCTCTGTATTGGGCTATGTCACGATGTAGCTCAAATGAGCTTTGTCTACTGTGTTCGGCCCGGCCGGATTTATCATATCCGGCATGAAGGTTATCGTCACGTGTCGTGGGGCGCCCACGCGATCCATAGATCGATCTTGTTTGCCTTGCCCTGTCCTCCAATATATCTCGCAGTCCGCGCATTTCCCCGTGCCTTAGTATTCTTTGAGCGACGTCGGGGTGCGGCTTGAGTGGAGGGCCGAGAGGCCTCTCTGTCGCAGCCACGAGGTGGCCGGTCGGCCGTATCATGCGCTGGTGATGTAGGTCTAGGTGCTTCCTCCTCTAATCGTGGTAGCAGCCTGCGTTTTGGGTAACTCTTGGAGGGGCGTTCGAGTTCGTACTCTTCGGCCGCAAGGACATCAGTCCATCTGTCAGCTAGCAGATCTTGGTCAGCTCTAAGCTGTTGTTGTTTTTTCTTGAGGCTGCTCGTCGTGGCCATAAGCCTGCGTTTGAAACGCTCTTGTTCGACGGGATCCTCGGGCACGACAAATTCGTCGTCGTCGAGGCTTGCCTCGTCTTCGGAGGGAGGCATGCAATTATCATCCTCTACCTCTCTGTCTGCCTCTTTCTCATGAGGTCTGGCTTCTCCATCCTCCTGCGTTGAATCCTGCTGGAGGGGATTGTCTTCGACACTGTCCGGGGTGTTATTATCTCCCGTGCCGAAATCGCCGTTTTTGCTGTGGCGGGATTTAGAGCGGTGCCGATGACGCCGGCGCTTAGGCTGCTTCTTGGAGGGGTCATCCTCCGTTGTTCCATCGCCATTCCCTTCTTTTGGGATGTCCACCATGTATATGTCGTATGACGAGGTGGCCTTCCAGTGCCCTCAGAGGTGCTGGTTCTTGGTCGTCTCCTGCATCGTCGTCCATACCGTCGATGTCTTCGGAGTCGAAGTCGAGCATGTCGGTTAAATCATCGACAGTGTCTACGAAGTGGGTGGTGGGTGGGCTTTGAATTTCTTCATCGTCCGCATCCCAACCTTGCTGACCATAGTCCGACCAGGGTTCTCCTGATAAGGAGAGAGACTTTAGTGAGTTCAGAATGTCGCTGAAAGGCGAGTCTTGAAAAGATATCTCATGCGGTGAACTCCATGATCGGCGCCCAATCAGATTCGATTGGCAGGGGCGCGGAAGGTTCAGAGTCTGGAGAGGAGTCCGGCACCTTGGAGACATGAGCTTCGCAAAGGACAGGTATGATGTTCGGCTCGATCGCCGTAGAGATTGCAGCCCCTCGAGGCGGTGTCCAGCCACCCGTCCTCGATAGGCGCAGTCGGCTCTGAGCTAAGGGTCGGAGCGGACACTGGTGCGGCCTCCAGGACACTGTCCGATGGCAGAGCTAGATCATGCCCATCGTGACAGCGCGACGCTCTTGGCTGTGGCTCGAACCCGTCGAAGATCAAGTCTCCGCGGAGGCCGTGTAGTTCAAACTTCCAAATCTGACCTGATGGCCAGGGGTGTAGCTTTGGATCTGCTCCAGATGGCCAACCAAATTGGCCCGCAGTGCAAAGCCGCCGAATACGAAGATCTGTCCGGGGAGAAAAGTCTCACCCTGGACCGCATCATTGTTGATGATCGGAGGAGCCGTCGGGCCTAAAGGTGACGACACGTAGGAACTCTCAATGAAAGCACCAATGTCGGTGTCAAAACCGGCGGATCTCGGGTAGGGGGTCCCAGGCTGTGCGTCTAGGCGGATGGTAACAGGAGACAAGGGACACGATGTTTTTACCTGTGTTGGGCCCTCTCGGTGGAGGTAAAACCCTACTCCTGCTTGATTAATATTGATGATATGGGTAGTACAAGAGTAGATCTACCACGAGATCAGAGAGGCTAAACCCTAGAAGCTAGCCTATGGTATGATTGTTGTTCGCCCTACGGACTAAAACCCTCCGGTTTATGTAGACACCGGAGAGGGTTAGGGTTACATAGAGTCGGTTACAATGGGAGGAGATCTACATATCCGTATCGCCAAGCTTGCCTTCCACGCCAAGGAAAGTCCCATCCAGACACGAGACGAAGTCTTCAATCTTGTATCTTCATAGTCCAGGAGTCCGGCCAATGGTCATAGTCCGGCCATCCGGACACCCCCTAATCCAGGACTCCCTCAACTGCCATTGAAGTCAAACTGCTGAGGTTGCAAAAGAATATTGGATCTGATAGAACAGACTTGGATATTCCACACTAACCATTTTTAAGCGGGTCAGCGGGATATGCAGTCCTTGTGGAACAGAGTAATCCTCTGAGGGTATGCCTTTGTGGCTCTATATGTAATTATGGATTTCAACTGACTTGGGTATCCGGACCCTGATGGTCGCGCAAAATTCATCATCATACCTTTGTTGTCGGTCTCTTCCTTTGACAGTCATGATTTTCTTTGTCAGGATATCTTACTAAAATGGGTTGGCCACATATATCCTTGATTCTTCATATGACCATTGATGTGGCTAGTGCAATATTTTTGCCATTATTCCTTGTGCTTGGTTTCTGACCTGGGTCCGCACATATATGGCATATGATCAGGGCTTGTAGCTGTACAGAGCTCATTGTTGAGGCCAACTATACAAGAGGGTGACAAGAGTTCATGAGATCTCCTTGTCGGTGTGGGAATATTGGCTTTGGTAACCACTGTCAAGACTATTGATTTTGTGATGTCTTATCCAGATCTTGTCGATGCTTGTATTACTTAAGATGTGTATCTCTGCTTATCTTCATTTGCATGGCTCATGAGGTTGTTGGATCAGTACCTTTCTTAGGTATATCTGTGTGATCATTGTCGTATCCCGTATGAGTGACTGATATGCCCGGGGATACATGCTCACCACATGTATAAGAATCATATGCAACCGAATACCCAATTCTTGCGGTAGGCATATGTTTTGACTGAATTGTACCTCTGACAAAATTATTGCAAATTTGATCCTTGAACTGCACTATCATATACTCCTACTTACTGTGTCATATCTTGTAGCAATACTGAATAAGACACGTGGTGTCGTACTGAAGAAGGCATGGTGTCATGGGTTGAAAGCTATCCGAGTAACTTGCATGTCCGGGGATGCATTCTCACTGTATAGATGGAAAGATCTGTAGTCGAACACTTGATTTCTAAAGCAGATATATGCCTTGATTGATTTGTACTTCTCACAAAGTTATTGTGAATCTGATTCATGAGATGGACTGCCATATACTGCCAACTCACCACATAATCTCTGAGGACAGTGCACTAGTGTGGCATTGACGCGGACTGAGTGGCTTATGAGAGAAGCCATCCGGGTAGCTTGCTAAGGAAGACTCGTTAGCTTCTACTCGAAGCTTTTGTCTGGGTAGCGTGCAGAAGAAGGCTCGATAGATTACACATGAAGCTTGGCCTGGGTATTGTGCTGGAGAAGCCCGGGTTCTGTACTTGAGATGAAGGAAATATGCCCTAGAGGCAATAATAAAGTTATTATTTATTTCCTCATATCATGATAAATGTTTATTATTCATGCTAGAATTGTATTACCCGGAAACATAATACATGTGTGAATATATAGACAAACATAATGTCACTAGTGTGCCTCTACTTGACTAGCTCATTAATCAAAGATGGTTATGTTTCCTAACCATAGACATGTGTTGTCATGTGATTAACGGGGTCGCATCATTAGGAGAATGATGTGATTGACTTGACCCATTCCGTTAGCCTAGCACTTGATCGTTTAGTATGTTGCTATTGCTTTCTTCATGACTTATACAAAGTTCCTATAACTATGAGATTATGCAACTCCGTTTACGGAGGAACACTTTGTGTGCTACCAACCATCACAACGTGAATCGGGTGATTATAAAGGAGCTCTCTGAGTGTCTCCGGAGGTACATGTTGAGTTGGCGTATTTCGAGATTAGGATTTGTCACTCTGATTGTCGGAGAGGTATCTCTGGGCCCTCTCGGTAATGCAAATCACTATAAGCCTTGCAAGCAATGTAGCTAATGAGTTAGTTACTGAATGATGCATTACGTAACGAGTAAAGAGACTTGCCGGTAACGAGATTGAACTAGGTATTGGATACCGACTATCGAATCTCGTGCAAGTAACATACCGATGACAAAGGGAACAACGTATGTTGTTATGCGGTTTTGACCGATAAAGATCTTCGTAGAATATGTAGGAGCCAATATGAGCATCCAGGTTCCGCTATTGGTTATTGACCGGAAACAGTTCTAGGTCATGTCTACATAATTCTCGAACCCGTAGGTTCCGCACGCTTAACGTTACGATGACAGTTTTATTATGAGTTTAAAAGTTTTGATGTACCGAAGGTTGTTCGGAGTCCCGGATGTGATCACGGACATGACGAGGAATCTCGAAATGGTCGAGACATAAAGATTGATATATTGGACGACTATATTCGGACACCCGAAGTGTTCCAGGTGATTTTGGAGAAAACCGGAGTGCCGGAGGGGTTACCGGAACCCCCGGGGAAGTATTGGGCCTTAGTGGGCCTGAGGGGAGAGAAAGGGCAGCAGCCCAGGAGGTGGCGCGCCCCCTCCCATGGGGAGTCCGACTGGACTAGGGGAGGGGCGCGGCCCCTTCCCTCTCCCTCTCCCTCTCTTTCCTTCCCCTTCCTCCTTCCTAGTTGGACTAGGAAAGGGAGTCCTACTCCCACTAGGAGGAGGACTCCCTCCTTGGCGCGCCCCCTAGGGCCGGGCCGGCCTCCCCTTGCTCCTTTATATACGGAGGCAGGGGGGCACCTCTAGACACACAAGTTGATCTTCGTGATCGCTCCTTAGCCGTATGCGGTGCCCCCCTCCACCATATTCCACCTCGGTCATATCGTTGCGGTGCTTAGGCGAAGCCCTGTGTCGGTTGAACATCATCATCGTCACCACGCTGTCGTGCTGACGGAACTCATCCCCGACACCCTGCTGGATCGGAGTCCGGGGATCGTCATCGAGCTGAACGTGTGCTGAACTCGGAGGTGCCGTACGTTCGGTACTTGGATCGGTCGGATCGTGAAGACATACGACTACATCAACCGCGTTGTCATAACGCTTCCGCTTACGTTCTACGAGGGTACGTGGACAACACTCTCCCCTCTCGTTGCTATACATCACCATGATCTTGCGTGTGCATATGATTTTTTTTTGAAATTACTACGTTCCCCAACAAAGGGCATCCGAGCCTGGTTTTATGCGTAGATGTTATATGCACGAGTAGAACACAAGTGAGTTGTGGGCGATACAAGTCATACCGCTTACCAAAGATGTCATACTTTGGTTCGGGCGGTATTGTTGGATGAAGCGGCCGGACCGACATTACGCGTGACGCTTCTGGCGAGACTGGTTCTACCGACGTGCTTTGCACACGTGTGGCTGCCGGTGTCTGCTTTCTCCAACTTTAGTTGAACCCGGTGTGCTACGCCCGGTCCTTGCGAAGGTTAACACAGCACTAACTTGACGAACTATCATTGTGGTTTTGATGCGTAGGTAAGAACGGTTCTTGCTCAGCCCGTAGCAGCCACGTAAAACTTGCAACAACAAAGTAGAGGACGTCTAACTTGTTTTTGCAGGCATGTTGTGATGTGATATGGTCAAGACGTGATGCTATATTTTATTGTATGAGATGATCATGTTTTGTAACCGAAGTTATCGGCAACTGGCAGGAGCCATATGGTTGTCGCTTTATTGTATGAAATGCAAACGCCCTGTAATGCTTTACTTTATCACTAAATGGTAGCGATAGTCGTAGAAGCATAAGATTGGCGAGACGACAACGATGCTACGATGGAGATCAAGGTGTCGCGCCAGTGATGATGGTGATCAAGACTAAGCTTCGAGATGGAGATCACAAGCACAAGATGATGATGGCCATATCATATCACTTATATTGATTGCATGTGATGTTTATCCTTTATGCATCTTATCTTGCTTTGATTGACGGTAGCATTTTAAGATGATCTCTCACTAATTATCAAGAAGTGTTCTCCCTGAGTATGCACCGTTGCGAAAGTTCTTCATGCTGAGACACCACGTGATGATCGGGTGTGATAGGCTCTACGTTTAAATACAACAGGTGCAAAACAGTTGCACACGCGGAATATTCAGGTTAAATTTGATGAGCCTAGCATATACAGATACGGCCTCGGAACACGGAGACCGAAAGGTCGAGCGTGAATCATATAGTAGATATGATCAACATAGTGATGTTCACCATTGAAACTACTCCATCTCACGTGATGACCGGACATGGTTTAGTTGATTTGGATCACGTGATCACTTAGATGACTAGAGAGATGTCTGTCTAAGTGGGAGTTCTTAAGTAATATGATTAAATTGAACTTAAATTTATCATGAACTTAGTACCGATAGTATTTTGATTGTCTATGTTTGTTGTAGATAGATGGCTCGTCTTTGTTGTTCCATTGAATTTTAATGCGTTCCTTGAGAAAGCTAAGTTGAAAGAAGATGGTAGCAATTACACGGATCGGGTCTGTAACTTCGAGGATTATCCTCATTGCTGCACGTAAGAATTACGCCCCGAAGCACCGCTGGATGCCAGCCCGTCACGCTGATGCAACCGACGATGTTAAGAACGTTCTGGCGAGCAAAAGTCGATGACTACTCGATAGTTCAGTGTGTCATGCTTTACGGTTTGGAACCGGGCCTTCAACGACGTTTTAAACGTCATGGAGCATATGAGATGTTCCAGGAGTTGAAGTTAATATTTCAAGCAAATGCCCGGATTGAGAGATATGAAGTCTCCAATAAGTTCTATAGTCTGTAAGATGGAGGAGAATAGTTCACAAGGAACATATACTCAAAATGTCCGGGTATAATAATCACTTGATTCAACTGGAGTTAATCTTCCTGATGATAGTGTCATTGATAGAATTCTTCAATCACTGCCACCAAGCTACAAGAGCTTCGTGATGAACTATAATATGCAAGGGATGGACAAGACTATTCCCGAGCTCTTCGCAATGCTAAAAGTTGCGGAAGTAGAAATCAAGAAGGAGCATCAAGTGTTGATGGTTAACAAGACCACCAGTTTCAAGAAAAGGGGCAAAAGAAATAAGAAGGGGAACTTCAAAAAGAACAGCAAGCAAGTTGCTGCTCAAGAGAAGAAACCCAAGTCTAGACCTAAGCCTGAGACTGAGTGCTTCTCATGCAAGCATCGACACCGGAAGCGGACCTGCCCCAAGTATTTGGCGGATAAGAAGGATGGCAAAGTGAACAAAGGTATATGTGATATACATGGTATTGATGTGTACCTTACTCATGCTCACAGTAGCACTGGTATTTGATACCGATTCGCTAATATTTGCAACTCAAACAGGACTACGGATTGCTTAAGATTGCCTAAGGACGAGGTGACGATGCGCGTGGGAAATGGTTCCAAAGTCGATGTGATCGCGGTCGGCACGCTACCTCTACATCTACCATCGGGATTAGTTTTAGACCTAAATAATTGTTATTTGGTGCCATCGTTGAGCATGAACATTATATCTGGATCTTGTTTGATGCGAGACGGTTATTCATTTAAATCAGAGAATAATGGTTGTTCTATTTATATGAGTAATATCTTTTATGGTCATGCACCCTTGAAGAGTGGTCTATTTTTATTGAATCTCGATAGTAGTGATACACATATTCATAATGTTGAAGCCAAAAGATGCAGAGTTGATAATGATAGTGCAACTTATTTGTGGCACTGCTGTTTCGGTCATATCGGTATAAAACGCATGAAGAAACTCCATACTGATGGACTTTTGGAATCACTTGATTATGAATCACTTGGTACTTGTGAACCGTGCCTCATGGGTAAGATGGCTAAAACGCCGTCCTCCGGAACTATGGAAAGAGCAACAGATTTGTTGGAAATCATACATACAGATGTATGTGGTCCGATGAATGTTGAGGCTCGTGGCAGATATCATTATTTTCTCACCTTCACTGATGATTTAAGCAGATATGGGTATATCTACTTGATGAAACACAAGTCTAAAACATTTGAAAAGTTCAAAGAATTTCAGAGTGAAGTGGAAAATCATCGTAGCAAGAAAATAAAATTTCTACGATCTGATCGTGGAGGAGAATATTTGAGTTACGAAGTTTGGTTTACATTTGAAACAATGCGGAATAGTTTCGCAACTAACGCCACCCGAACACCACAACGAAATGGTGTGTCCGAACGTCAGAATCGCATTTCTTTACTAGATATGGTGCGATCTATGATGTCTCTTACTGATTTACCGCTATCATTTTGGGGTTATGCTTTAGAGACGGCCGCATTCATGTTAAATAGGGCACCATCAAAATCCGTTGAGACGACGCCTTATGAACTATGGTTTGGCAAGAAACCAAAGTTGTCGTTTCTTAAAGTTTCGGGTCATGCGATGCTTATGTGAAGAAACTTCAACCAGATAAGCTCGAACCCAAATCGGAGAAATGTGTCTTCATAGGATACCCAAAAGAGACTATTGGGTACACCTTCTATCACAGATCCGAGGGCAAGATTTTTGTTGCTAAATTCGGATCCTTTCTAGAGAAGGAGTTTCTCTCGAAAGAAGTGAGTGGGAGGAAAGTAGAACTTGATGAGGTAATCAGACCTGCTCCCTTATTGGAAAGTAGTTCATCACAAGAACCGGTTCCTGTGACAACTACACCAATCAGTGAAGAAGCTAATGATACTGATCATGAAACTTCAGATCAAGTTACTACCGAAATTCGTAGGTCTACCAGAGTAAGATCCACACCAGAGTGGTACGATAATCCTATTCTGGAAGTCATGTTACTTGACCATGGCGAACCCATGAACTATGAGGAAGCGATGAAGAGCCCAGATTCCGCAAAATGGCTTGAGGCCATGAAATCTGAGATGGGATCCATGTATGAAAACAAAGTATGGACTTTGGTTGACTTACCCGATGATCGGCAAGCCATAGAAAATAAATGAATCTACAAGAAGAAGACTGACGCTGATGGTAATGTAACTGTCTACAAAGCTCGACTTGT
Organism: Aegilops bicornis; assembly: GCA_021605145.1. NCBI lineage: Eukaryota > Viridiplantae > Streptophyta > Magnoliopsida > Poales > Poaceae > Aegilops > Aegilops bicornis. Next base: position 337,981,074 of record CM038672.1, on the reverse strand, counting down.
TGCAAAAGGTTTTCGACAAGTTCAAGGGGTTGATTACGATGAGACTTTCTCACCAGTAGCGATGCTTAAGTCTGTCTGAATCATGTTAGCAATTGCCGCATTTTATGATTATGAAATTTGGCAAATGGATGTCAAAACTGCATTCTTGAATGGATTTCTGGAAGAAGAGTTGTATATGATGCAACCAGAAGGTTTTGTCGATCCAAAAGGTGCTAACAAAGTGTGCAAGCTCCAGCGATCCATTTATGGACTGGTGCAAGCCTCTCGGAGTTGGAATAAACGCTTTGATAGTGTGATCAAAGCATATGGTTTTATCATGCACTTTTGGAGAAGCCTGTATTTACAAGAAAGTGAGTGGGAGCTCAGAGCATTTACGATATTATATGTAGATGACATATTGTTGATTGGAAATGATATAGAATTTCTGGATGGCATAAAGGGATATTTGAATAAAAGTTTTTCGATGAAAGACCTCGGTGAAGCTGCTTACATATTGGGCATCAAGATCTATAGAGATAGATCAAGACTCTTAATTGGACTTTCACAAAGCACATACCTTGATAAAGTTTTGAAAAAGTTCAAAATGGATCAGGCAAAGAAAGGGTTCTTGCCTATATTACAAGGTGTGAAATTGAGTCAGATTCAATGCCCGACCACAGCAGAAGATAGAGAGAAAATGAAAGATGTTCCCTATGCTTCAGTCATAGGCTCTATCATGTATGCAATGCTGTGTACCAGACTTGACGTATGCTTAGCAATAAGCTTGGCAGGTAGGTACCAAAGTAATCCAGGAGTGGATCACTGGACAGCGGTCAAGAACATCCTGAAATACCTAAAAAGGACTAAGGATATGTTTCTCGTTTATGGAGGTGACAGAGAGCTAGTCGTAAATGGTTACGTCGATGCAAGCTTTGACACTGATCCGGACGATTCTAAATCGCAAACCGGATACGTGTTTTTATTAAGCAATTGGAGCTGTAAGTTGGTGCAGTTCTAAACAAAGCGTCGTGGCAGGATCTACATGCGAAGCGGAGTACATAGCTGCTTCGGAAGCAGCAAATGAAGGAGTTTGGATGAAGGAGTTCATTTCCGATCTAGGTGTCATACCTAGTGCATCGGGACCAACGAAAATCTTTTGTGACAATACTGGTGCAATTGCCTTGGCAAAGGAATCCAGATTTCACAAGAGGACCAAGCACATCAAGAGACGCTTTAATTCCATCCGGGACCAAGTCCAGGTGGGAGACATAGAGATTTGCAAGATACATACGGATCTGAATGTTGCAGACCCGTTGACTAAGCCTCTTCCACGAGCAAAACATGATCAGCACCAAGACTCCATGGGTGTTAGAATCATTACAGTGTAATCTAGATTATTGACTCTAGTGCAAGTGGGAGATCAAGGAAATATGCCCTAGAGGCAATAATAAAGTTATTATTTATTTCCTCATATCATGATAAATGTTTATTATTCATGCTAGAATTGTATTACCCGGAAACATAATACATGTGTGAATATATAGACAAACATAATGTCACTAGTGTGCCTCTACTTGACTAGCTCATTAATCAAAGATGGTTATGTTTCCTAACCATGGACATGTGTTGTCATTTGATTAATCTAGATCACATCATTAGGAGAATGATGTGATTGACTTGACCCATTCCGTTAGCCTAGCACTTGATCGTTTAGTATGTTGCTATTGCTTTCTTCATGACTTATACAAAGTTCCTATAACTATGAGATTATGCAACTCCCGTTTATCGGAGGAACACTTTGTGTGCTACCAAACGTCACAACGTAACTGGGTGATTATAAAGGAGCTCTACAGGTGTCTCCAAAGGTACATGTTGAGTTGGCGTATTTCGAGATTAGGATTTGTCACTCGATTGTCGGAGAGGTATCTCTGGGCCCTCTCGGTAATGCACATCACTATAAGCCTTGCAAGCAATGTAGCTAATGAGTTAGTTACTGAATGATGCATTACGTAACGAGTAAAGAGACTTGCCGATAACGAGATTGAACTAGGTATTGGATACCAACGATCGAATCTCGGGCAAGTAACATACCGATGACAAAGGGAACAACGTATGTTGTTATGCGGTTTTGACCGATAAAGATCTTCGTAGAATATGTAGGAGCCAATATGAGCATCCAGGTTCTGCTATTGGTTATTGACCGGAAACAGTTCTAGGTCATGTCTATATAGTTCTCGAACCCGTAGGGTCCGCACGCTTAACGTTACGATGATAGTTTTATTATGAGTTTATAAGTTTTGATGTACCGAAGGTTGTTCGGAGTCCCGGATGTGATCACGGACATGACGAGGAGTCTCGAAATGGTCGAGACATAAAGATTGATATATTGGATGACTATATTCGGACACCGGAAGTGTTCCGAGTGATTTCGGAGAAAACCGGAGTGCCGGAGGGGTTACCGGAACCCCCGGGGGAAGTATTGGGCCTTAGTGGGCCCGAGGGGAGAGAGAGGGCAGCAGCCCAGGAGGTGGCGTGCCCCCTCCCATGGGGAGTCCGAATTGGACTAGGGGAGGGGGGCACGCCCCCTCTTCCCCTCTCCCTCTCCATCTCTTTCCTTCCCCCTTCCTCCTTCCTAGTTGGACTAGGAAACGGGAGTCCTACTCCCACTAGGAGGACTCCCCCCTCCTTGGCGCGCCCCCTAGGGCCGGCCGGCCTCCCCCCTTGCTCCTTTATATACGGGGGCAGGGGGCACCTCTAGACACACAAATTGATCTTCGTGATCGTTCCTTAGCCGTGTGTGGTGCCCCCCTCCACCATATTCCACCTCGGTCATATCGTTGCGGTGCTTAGGCGAAGCCCTGCGTCGGTAGAACACCATCATCGTCCTGCCGTCGTCTTGTGGAACTCATCCCGACACCCTCTTTGGATTGGTGTCCGGGATCGTCATCGAGCTGAACGTGTGCTGAACTCGGAGGTGTCGTACGTTCGGTACTTGGATCGGTCGGATCGTGAAGACGTATGACTACATCAACCGCGTTGTCATAACGCTTCCGCTTACGGTCTACGAGGGTACGTGGACAACACTCTCCCCTCTCGTTGCTATACATCACAATGATCTTGCGTGTGCGTAGGAATTTTTTATAAATTACTACGTTCCCCAACATGAGAAGCTTCTCCTCGGGTTGCTTGTTGAGACAGATTCATTTTTCGTCTGTCAGAAGCTTTTACCGAGGTACCTTGCGGAGAAAGGCTGGGTATCTTGGACAGGAAACTTTCCATATATTATGCTAGGAAAATTTTGATGAGCCTTGCATCATACGTTTCTTCCGATAGTGTGTGGAGGAAGACTGAGCTTCTTATATCCAGAACTTCATATTGTGATATGCAGACTGAAAGCCATACTCACACCCATAATATTCTGCGGCTGATTACTTACATGAGAAAATTTGTTTGACTGTCTTCCTTGATCATAGCACATTCTAACTTTTTTTCAGAGTAGAACATATTTCAAGCATCATTCCTTACTGAGCCAAAACTTTGTATCTGATCCATACCTTTGACGGAAAATATACCGTTGATCTTGCAACTGACTTGTCTTTCTGCTGGCTGGATCATACCGATGTGAGGATATTGTACTGATGTAGACTCGATTTACCAGTATTGTTGTGACGAGTGCACACTAATGCAAAATTGATTATCAGCATCAAGATTAGATATTCCTCATTTCACTACAGTCGGCTGAGAATTCCATTATGTTTAGCTGAGTTTCCAAATATTTAAACACCTTGCTGATTCTTCAGGTCCAGTGTCGATTGACGAGAAACTTTAATAAGGGGAAAATATGTAACACTGAGGGCCCAAAAAGCAAGAGACAAAAGAAAATTCAACTAAACAAAATCACACAACAATCAATGCACAAACAAACAATGTCACATATTACTGCTAGTCACACAATATGTATACCTACCTAAGCAAACAAATCTCGCGAGATCTCCGGTTCTACGATCTAGCATGCTGTGACGGTGTGCATGAAGATGGATCAGCGTGTGGAAGAGTTGATGTAAACATCGTTACACCAAGTGTTGGCTTCGCCAGGAAACAACCTTGACTAGCTCGGAGGCGAGGACGTACTTGGAAAACATGTAGCAGGACATGAATATCACGACCACATTTTTATCAAGCGGACGGAAAAAGATCTGTACTCGTCCATGAAATAGGATAGCGAGAAAAACTGATTCGGCTGGCATTTCCCTTTCTTGATGACTAAGATCATTAAGGGTTGCCAACACGACAAGAGAAAAGCACGATTCGGGATAGAAGCATGTCCATCACCGAAACGAAAGGCGGGGCTGAAAGAAGGATATCGATGCGATACCTGAGCACCATTTTTGAAAACAGTGCCGGGATCACTTGGCATCACTCTGCTAGGACATAAATGACGCCAAACACCGAATAACGAGCAAGAAAAGAAACTGGAAGAAATGCAGGGGCTGAGCTGTAGTGGATCCGAACCGATGCCAGCTACAGGAGGACAGAGCTCTTTTAACATGCATTTGTGCTACTACATGTCCAAAAACATGTTACTGCGCCATATAGTAACACGTTTTGAGATTTGTTACGTTAGGTCGCGTTACTAAGATGTATCCATTGTCACACATGATATTTGTTCCAATACATTAAAAATTGTGTTACACTTCTATTATAGTAATATGTATCATCTGTGTTACTAAATGCACCAGTAACACATTTTTATTACTATAGCAACACTAGTAGTAACATATTTTCATGGATATAGTAACAGCAGTAACACGTTTTTCTAACTCCAGTAACATAATTGGTAACGTATTATTTTAGCTCATATTTAGTAACATAATTTCCCATAAAACTGTAACACAATAATTGATGGTGGTCAATCACCCTATTAACACATTTGATAGTACAAAATAGCGGGCATAATGTAATGTAGAGCACATAGCTACCAGTTTGCATTTAGTAAATATAGGTGGCTCATGATTTAAATTTCCCATGTAAGAAAGTGAGGAAGAGACGCATCTCCACTTCATTCAGACAAAGATTAAAGTAGGTTTCACAATTCATAAGGATATTCCAGAGATAAAATCCACATCCACTGACACATTGCACATTATAATAAGATTAGTGTTGAAAGGCAAAACAATACAAGTGCACTATTAACAATAGAATCTGATCTGAATGCAAATTTACATAAACAATTTTTCAAACTTATTAATCAGTATCAAACAGAGTGCTACGGGTACATCATCTTGCATATCAAATCTACTTCATATACATCAGTATCTTCCACAACTTTAAAAGAATATTAGCTTCCTCTGCCACGGAGTTGTCCAGTCCACATATTCCATTTGATTGTTGCTATTATAACCACAACTTCTGCCGCCTCCTGAAAATTCTGGACGGACCAACAATCATTCGCATCATTAATATCCCTGTTAGAGCAACACAAATATACAACTGAAACTTTGAAAACATAATGAAAATCAGAAATATCATAAACTAGAAGGAAGAAACATGCTTTTCTTGGCATACTCACAACAATAACAAGTTCATGTGTACAACGATGAAGAACAATACATACAAAGTTTACTAAAATGTTAAACCTTCAAAATTACTAGTAGAGTGCCCGTGCGTTGCTACGGGCCAACAAAAGAATTTACTTAAAAGGATGCTTATCCCGCAGCGACTGAGCGACTAACATACACGCAACCACATATAACACGTCACCACAATGATGGCTAGGAACAACAACAACCACCAATCGACCACCAAGCACACTGCAGATGGACCAATCGCTTGGACTGCACCAAGACCTCCATCATGAGATAGGAACTGCGAAGAAGTGAAACCGCACACCGACGAAGCATGTACTCCAAACTGGTGTCTAGAAGAACGATATGCCACTGGAGTGTCACCATCGCCTGATCCCGAGGATCCAATTTTCACCCGGAGCAACACGAAGAAGAGGGGAGCGACCACGAAGGAACCTTCAAGGAGGTAACGACACCCGCAAACGCATTGAGTCAGCCTGGCAAAAATCAAGCAACTTATGCACATCTACACTCACACACCTCTGCTAAACCAAGTACCACCAGACGCCAAAGCACCAATAGCACCAAGGCCTTGCTACAACATACATCAACGACCATGCCAGTCGTGTGGCCATGGCAGCCAACCCGCACCCGAGACGCGTGCTCCGCTCATGAACACCGCGTACCTCACCACCAAGGCCGTCACCCTACCTCTAGATAACCCCGATATCATCCAAAGGCCCCGGCTTTCTCTGATCGCCAGCCCCAACTGGCCGAGCCACCAACGAACACACTGCCCCGGACATAGTCACATACGAGCCATGAAGCACTCGACCAACGAAAATGTGAGGAGAACGTACGATCTGCACCCACGATCTTGATTCCCAAAGTTGCGCCACCGGTAGATGCCCCAGGTCATCACCACACCGTCAAAGCAAGCCAACACCGCCAACCGAATGCCCGACCCCATGCGAGCACAACGCTGCCTCTTGCACCAGTCATCCCGCGCTAGCCTTAGAGGAATCGCCATTCGGGCTTTGCCTGCCGATGTTGGCGGGTGGGGGGGGGGGGGTTAAGCGGCTGCTTGGTTTTGCCTTGGTCGCTCGCATGTTGTGCATGCTTCGCTGATAGATTGTGTGTGTGTGTTTTTGTATTTTACATGAACTTTTATTTTCAAACATTTTTTAAAATATTATGAAGGAAAATTAAAATGGATATTGATTCTCGTGGCCTAAGAGGGCGATGCGTGTTCGAGATGACACTGTGAGGTTGGGATAGTTTCGGGAGCCATCACTGCGTAAGGGGGTCGTGAAATAAGGACATACCTTGCCTAGCCCGTCTTCGTTCCTTCTGCATCACATGGTCCCTGCAGCTTGTCTCTCCCCACATTCCTTTCCATCGTCAAGTATTTAAGATATACCCTCCAAGTAGGCTATTTGGTTTCACATAATGCAGAAGAGAAACACAAACGAGTAAAGCTAGCACCATAACAAATCCTACTATAAACTAATAATTGCTAATTGTATTCTTGCAAAAATAATCAAGCTAATAACTTGGAAGTGTCGAACCTTTTAAGTAGTTGAATCTTTTAAGTTTCTTATGATGAATCATCACATGGAAGCACACTGTCAAACCATAACCATCTCATTCGGAAATTCTGATTCTCAATCGAATCGATTCTCGGCAAACAATATGACATGTATGTTTCCATCTTCTCTTGTTTTAACTTCTCGTCACACTTCATGTATGTACTGAATTTTTGTCGCCAACACACGCCTAATAATATTTTGTTCATGGGACAAGAATTAGGAAGAGGTTGCCGAAGCCAACATAATCCTGATAAATAAATTGCTATGGTGTATTATATACATTGAGATGGGGTGACACACATACAAGTATATACCATGTGATGCATGCAAATGATTGAGGCCAAACTGGAATTTTGATTGGAAATTAAGGATATAATGTAAAGCTAGCTTATTTCATTGTGTTATTAACTATAGGTATTGCACAAATAAATGGTGGTAACAAAGTCTTGATCAGAGATGGTGGGGGACCAAAGAATTTCTGCCTCTCAATTATGTGCACTCTGAGGAACCTCCAACAAAGCCTTGATCGTAACCCTTCCGGCCGGGAGGAGCCAGCAAGTATGATAATTCTTCCGGGGTAATATGAACAGGTTAAGTGTTGCTGCTTCTCCTTGAGTGGGATTGCCGGATTATGCCGTAAATGAGTTTTTTCTCAATTGAGAAGAAGTTTTTCTCGCCTCCTCTCGATTCTGCATCTTCATGAACAAACCAAAATCAAGACATCTCCATGTTACTTGAAATAAGCCAAAGAAAGAAACTACAAAAAATATGGAGTCGAGTACAACTGAAATTTTTCGATGTGTAGAATCTAGAAAAATATATGTAGTGCGTAACTGCAGGAATCAGCCAATTTAGATGACCTGTCAAGTTTTGGGGAGACCTCATGGGTGAACCTGGTAAAGGCCTTTGAAGCCACCAACATTTTCTCTTTGGCTTACTTCCTTGCTGCAATTGTCCTAACCAAAGAGATATATAATATAACCACACTCGATGCAGTACAAGAAGAGCTTGAAAATACATAAAACTACATTATATGTAGCAAAGGAAAACCACGTGAAGGCGCAGACATAGACATGTGTGTGCAGGGGTTAACTCGAGTAAAATGGAGGAGGAGACAAGAGAGTATATCACTCATAGTCGTATAGGATACCTCCAAAGCTATGAAATGAACGCGTTGAATCTACATTCTCCAACATATCCTGCTTCGACTAATGAAGTTAATCCGTGAAAAAATAGACAAACTAACAAAAAAACTTGTTTAGATTGATCCACATCACAATAGCAGATGGCAAAGTTGAGGAAGGTGATGTCGTTGAGCCTGTTCTGCTCGGACACTCCTATGGCAGCCTCAGCTCCAGCACCTGCAACCAGCACCTCCCCTTCTCCTCTAGAAATGACCGCTTCTCCATGGTGCACACAGGCGCGCCCCTCTGTCACCGGAGGAGAGCCTCACTGCCGATGTCATCCCTCGAGGACAACCTCGCTCCTCCATGATGGATTTATTGGCCAATGGTCAGCTCTAGTAGATGCTCTATGAGCCTCCTCCATGCAATTCTTTCATAGACTAAGAGCAAACATTTTCATTCAGAGCAAACAAAATGTGAGCAGGGAGTTATATATTAGAGATTAACCATATCAATAGTCAAGTTGTCCCGAATCGGATACCGATTATGTGTAGCTAAACATGGTTAATGGCTTGCGGTGGAGACCTTATCTTCCCTGGTATAAGCAAGTATCAAGGCTTAAAATAAAGAACCGTGGATTACAACGGCTGAAAGTTACCTAAAGAGCATCACTTGCAAATAAATTTCATGGAGAATTGTCAACTCTTAAATACAACAAGCGGGTGAAAAGAAGTTTGAAGTTGTACCATAATTCATCCAGGCAGTTATGTAGGACGCATTATGATGTAATTCTCTCCGAAAGAGGCCCCCTATTCAATCCAAAACCTAAAATAGAAATGACACAATGTTTGACATATCGAAAATTTCTCGACAGAGGACCATCACACTTTGAAGCTTTATGCTACACTTTTCCAAAGACTACGCTTGTATCTGTTGAAAAGCATCAATAAAATAAAGCATGTACCTATACTAATCTTGACCACATCTAGGATCTTGTCAACCGGCAGTGGTTCTAACACCAAGTGCTTATGTTCCATGTGCAGATGCCAAGCTTTCTGTAATTCTATGTGACTACATTGGTCCTCGACTAGATCCGTCATGATATTCAATGATCTCAACCGGAAGGTAGGAAGCTCGATCAGGGCAACCATCGTCGGAACCTGAGAAAGTGTAGAAAGATATGCCCAAGTACAAATCCACAAATAGGAAAAGCAAACTGCTTGCCACACATCCAAATCGACGTTGGTCCTCGCCGCTAGCATCAGACGCAGGATCGCGCCGACGACGGGACGACAAGATAGGGAGGACGGCGATGGGGAACAGAGTTGGAGGTTGAGGGCGGGGAACGACAACGGCGTGCAGTTTTGAGGTCATCTGTGGCGGCGGCAATGTATGGGCGACTAAGGCAGCGCTATGAACCCTAGAGGAGGCACGAACTGACAGAGATGGAGAGACGGAGGACTAAGGCAATGCTTGATTGATTGTGAGTTATGTTTTATAGGCATTTTCGGGTTTGTAGGGTATGTGCCCACGATCCTCGCATGTAGTAGTATTTTTTACGCGTATGATTGATGATAAGAAAGGAAAAATCACATCAATGTAAGGAAATATGCCATCAATGCTTGATTGATTGCGATTTATATGCCATCAATGCTTGATTGATTACGATTTGTTTTTTAAATGGTAACTAATCTGATGTGTTTATGTGGATGGTGAAGTGAAAAGGCAGGTGGGAGTGGAGACGAAAAAAAAACCAACGAAATAAAACGGTTGAAAGTGGTGTGACGAAAATAAACCGTACTATTCAACCAACTCGGACATTAGGAATAGACATTAGGAGTAGAGATGTTATTGGTTAAGATAGTAACACCTCTAATTAAGAGCACATAATTTTCAAAAATAAAATTGCAAAACAGTTCAGTGTACATTAAAGTACCATTCCGCATCGGCAACCATAGCTGCTTCTAAGTGATTCAAAGTCAGTGCATAAGTGGAAGAAGCCTAAGCTCGTGCTTGTTTGAGCGGATTACTAGTACCTCAGAAAATTGATCCCACACCTGTGATCTTTTCTTCATCTGCCTTTTTCTAGGTCGTTCATCCATTTCCTTCTTTTTCTGTTGATGCTCCTCTTTTCTTTCTTCTTCTTCTTAAACTTGAATGTCATCTTCAGTCATTTGAACATCACCAACTCCACCAGGTTCAACCATCTAAAAATCAGTAACAAAATTAGAATTAATGGGATCATTCTTCTATACTAATTCAAGGCAATAAGAATTAACAAGAATTCCAAAATACAAGTAACAATTAACATCAGTAAAATACTAATAACAAATACTTGTAGAACCCTGATTCTGCACTAACATCATACACTAACATCATATGAACATCTACGCAGAATAAGCAAAAATAAAACAAAGAGTCACCAATAATACAGACAGTGCATCCAAGTTACCATGTACATACAGAAAAATGCACAAAGAATGAAAGAAAAAATTCGAGACAACTAATGGAAGAGGGGGGCTTATTACTTGACTGATTGCTCAGTTTCTGCCAAGGAAGGCATGGTGGTGAACTGGAGAAGACACCGCCGAAATGCCGAGGTGGACCGACGGTCGCCCGCTGAGTTGCCGAGGTGGAGAGATGGGATGAAGTCGAAGGCTCGAAGCTCGAATCGAAGGTGGGTGGGCGCTGGGCGGACGGATGGGCGCTGGGCGACGGCGGGTCCATGTCCTCCTCTGGTCCTCTCCTTCCTTGCATGCAGCGAGTCCAGCAACGGCGCGACGGTCGGCGGTCAGTGAGAAGGCGAGGGCGGAGATGCGGGAGATGCCAGCTGCCACGAGAGTCTGCGTCGGGGGTGGCCGGGCGGGGTAGAAGATGCAGTGAGCAGTGGCGTCGGCGATGTCAAAAAAAATGAGACCAACCTAAGGGCTAACCCTCGTTGGCTTTTCTTTATAGGAGAAACTCCGTGAGCACCGCGCGTCCGTGCTGGGACTCGAACTCGGGTGGGCTGGCAGCAACCTCAGCTGCCCAGCCAACGGTTCGACGCCCTGTCCTCCGACGCCGGGTGGCGTCGGCGGTGTCTCAGCCGCTCAGATGAGTAGGGGCGGCGGCGGCAGAGTCGGGGTAGTACCACAGGAGGTTAGGTCTTGTAGTCTTGCATGCGTGCGGTGCGGGTGGGTGGGCTTGTACTGGGCAAGAAGCGTCAAAGAGTTTGGGCTGGGATGATTTTGGCCATTTTGTTTAATAGGGTAAAATACCGGATCGACCACCCCTATTTTTCTGTACAAAAATGGAATCCGGTTTATTCGCCTTCGGTTCATTTTTTGATTAGTCGGTTTTTATACACATCCCTATTCATATATTCTACCAAAAAATTGAAAAATATGGACAATGAACAGAGATAATCATTTAGGACTAGTTGCTTAAGTGCGGACTCATCTTTACATCCATGTCGTGAACGTGGGAACGGAGGCGGATTGCCAACCTACTCCCTATATTCTGGCGTTCTCGCATTGTTGCTCCGAAGAGCGCCGCCATAACAAGGACAAGCCAAAAATCACCAACATAGGAGGGAAACAAAGATCGAAAGCCTGCAACTATGTGAAAATAGGCACGCAACAGTAGATGGGAAAAAAAGATTTTTGACTCACTGTATTCCATTACACATGGAGATATTAACCCCCATGAGTTCTTGGCATCGGTAAAGGCAACTGATGCCGCCTTCCTCACCAAGCCCCGTGTCACTAGTGCGCCATCTATTGAGATCTAGGTCGCGTCTATTGAGAACGAGGAAGAAGATATTGTCGGCGCAACGCTACTTTATCGGTAAAGGCTTGGTAGAAGGCCTCGGGGTCGTAGAATGGCCATCTGAACTAAATGATACTACCTAATTTTGTATTTTAGGGAGGGGGAATAAAATTAAGATTGGCGATGTATGAATTAACGGTCGCACAAAAAAATGATGGGGAAATTCTTTAAATCATGGATATAAAGTTGTGGTGATTCAGAGCATGATTTGGACACTCCACAAATACCCTACACATACGAGCCTCCGACGTGAATGTGTCCCCTGTTAGATTGTTCTATGTTTTGTCAGTTTGTCTTCTTCCGTTTTTTTCTTGTTTTTTATTTTATCTTTCCTGTTTTATCTTCTTATTTTTTCAAATTCAGAAACTTTTAAAAACTAGTATTTTTTTCAAATAATGAACAATTTCCTAATCATGCTGCCTATGTGAAGAAATTCTAAAACTTTGCATAAGCAGCGTAATTAAGTAGAAAAACCTAATCGATAGCCTACTACTTATACTTCTTATTTTCACTAGGTATTGAATCTATATTATTCATATCATACGTGATTAATAACTTGAATATCCACTTATGGAATTGAAAGAAATAAGACAATTAAGGATATACCCGGTGTGAGATATTGCATTATTCAAGGAACCCTAGATGCCGTCGCAGTAAAGAATCAATATTTTTTTGAAAATCACAATTAATTTTTAAATTAATGAACACTTTTCGAACTCCTGAATATGTTTTAAATCCTGAACATTTTTTGAAATTAGTAAATATTTTCTGTACTCATGAATATTTATTGAACTTCATGATTATCTTTTGGATTCATAAACATTTTTTGAAAATCGTAAGATCATTTCAAACTCACAAACATTTTAAAATTTGTAAACATTTTTTTATTTTGTGAAACCTTTTTTAATCCAGAAAATTTTTCTGAATAATATTTTCAAATTCCTGTACATCTCTAAAATCACAAGAATTTTACAAACTCTCAAACACTTTTTTGAAACTATTTAACACTTTTCAAACTCATGAAAATTTATTGAACTTCATGATTATTTTCTGAATTTCGAGAAAAGAAATGAGATCACAAATATTTTTTTAAATTTCTGAACATTATTTGTTTCGTAAAAACTTTTTGAATCCACAAATATTTTTTTCAAGTTTTCGGCAATATTTTCAAACTTGTGAACATTTTTCAAAAATCATAAGGTTTTGAAACTTCCAAACATTTTTAGATATTAGTGAACACTTTGCTAACTCATAAAAAAATTTGAAACTCATGATAATTTTTTGAATTCATGAACATTTTTTGGAAGTAATGAATTTTTTAACTGGCTAACATTTTTAATTCATGAAAAAGTAGATTTCATCAAATCTTTTTAAATCCACAAACATTCTTCTCAAGTTTCAAATAATATTTTGAAATTCGTGAATATTTTTGGAATCTATGAACATTGTTTTGAATTCACAAACGTTTCTAAAATTCACAAACTCCTTTTCATATTAGTGAATATTTTGTGAATTTCCTTCTATTTTTTGAATCCGCGAAGATTTTTCAAAGGTTCCCGAACATATTTTGAACTTCTTCGAAAATGAAAAGGAAAGAAAGGGAAAAAAAAGAAAGTGAAAATGAAAATGAAAAAAATAAAAGAAATAAAGGAATGAAAGAAAAATTGCCGCCCACATTGGCCCAAATCAAGCGACGTTGTTTTTTGCCAGACGAGCCTTGTTTGGTTCCAGGCCCCGCACTTGGTCGGGCCAAACTTCTAGGCCGGACTAGATTTTAGGTCACTGGCCCATTAGTAGATGAAAAATACATAGCACAACTGCCCTACTGAATGGTAAAGAAAGTTGTAACGTGGGAATTCAACAGGAATTGTTACTTTATTTGATGGTTAGCTCGTTAGGTGCTGAACCATTTCTCCCTAGTTCGATTCCTTCGAGTAACACTTTTCTGCCGCTTGAATTTCTTGTCCCGTACGGGTCCTATATATAATTATATGTTTTTCCCTAAATAACTTGTAGCACTACTACCAACATAAAATTATGTGTTACTACAATTAAACTTCATAACACATTTTCTGCAACATAAACCTATATGTTTTTGTTGTAAAAATGTTGTAACACGTTTTCAGATGGGACCGACTATGTGTTACCATCAGTCCTTACAACACAAATAATATGTTACTAAGATTTTATTGTAACACGTTTTGTCATTTCTTACATCATTGTGTTACTTAAAATATGTTTTGTTGTAGTAACACTCAACAGATGAACTGTTAGTAACAAAGAATAAGGCTATATGCATGCCATGCACAACAAATGCAGCAATCAAATGCAACAACCAAGATAGACTCTAAACTACCAATTTCTACTGGTTTCTACCACTCGCGCTGACTAGGGCGTCCTACAGCCAGACCTGCTCTGACACCAAGCGATGTGGCACCCCGGCTCAGAGAAACAGGAACGCCCCGTATTCCAGCCCAGAGACCGAGGAGAAGTCTCTAGAATACGGCACTGCTTGACATAGAACAAATCGGCTCTTTTTACAAAGATAATGATACAAGGGTCTGATGTTACAAAAAAGCACATTAGCACGGCGACACTACACCTGCGATACTACACTTGCTCTATGCTAGCAGCTGAACAACTTGTAGCAGCGGAATACTTCTAGCAGCGGAACAACGACGAAGGTGGTGAACTCCACTCAGCAGGGACTCTGGCTGGGACATGATCTAGCTCGCACGAACAGAGACCTCGACAAGCAATCAATCAAGCATCACCTGCAATCTGGCATGACATGCCAGGTTAGTACATTGAATGTACTTGCTAGCTCATAACAACCAAAGGCATCAAGGCAAGACAAAAACATAGCATTAAACAGGTTAATTAAATTAACAACTATTATGATATGAAAGCAACTACTAAGCATGATATGAAACTACTGCAATACTGATAAACCAACATCTTAATCTCAATGAACCATCTCACGATTGGCTAACCGGCCAAGCAATATACCATCTTGATCATGTCATGATCCATCTGATCACCTCGTGATCAAAATATCCACATGATCACCTTGTGACCACATCACAACTGAATGATCATCCTCAAGATCATCCAACATCATCATCAACATCCTAGCAAACTGTTACTGCTCACAATATCAACATATAAATCACCTATAAGTCATTCTCATGTATTTGTTGATCGAACGGTGTGACCTAGTATGAACTTGTTGAAGGAAATATGCCCTAGAGGCAATAATAAAGTTGTTATTTATATTTCCTTATATCATGATAAATGTTTATTATTCATGCTAGAATTGTGTTAACCAGAAACTTAGTACATGTGTGAATACATAGACAAACAGAGTGTCACTAGTATGCCTCTACTTGACTAGCTCATTAATCAAAGATGGTTAAGTTTCCTAGCCATGGACAAGAGTTGTCATTTGATGAACGGGGTCACATAATTAGAGAATGATGTGATTGACTTGACCCATCCGTTAGCTTAGCACTATGATTGTTTAGTTTATTGCTATTGATTTCTTCATAACTTACACATGTTCCTATGACTATGAGATTATGCAACTCGTGAATACCGGAGGAACACTTAGTGTGCTATCAAACGTCACAACGTAACTGGGTTATTATAAAGATGCTCTAAGGGTGTCTCCGATGGTGTTTGTTGAGTTGGCATAGATCGAGATTAGGATTTGTCACTCCAATTGTCGGAGAGGTATCTCTGGGCCCTCTCAGTAATTTACATCACTATAAGCCTTGCAAGAAATGTGACTAATGAGTTAGTTACGGGATGATGCATTACGGAACGAGTAAAGAGACTTGCCGGTAACGAGATTGAACTAGGTATGATGATACCGACGGTCAAATCTCGGGCAAGTAACATACCGATGACAAAGGGAACAACGTATGTTGTTATGTGGTTTGACCGAGAAAGATCTTTGTAGAATATGTAGGAACCAATATGAGCATCTAGATTCCGCTATTGGTTATTGACCGGAAGTGAGTCTCGGTCATGTCTACTTAGTTCTCGAACCCGTAGGGTCCACACGCTTAATGTTCGATGACGATCGGTATTATGAGTTTATGTGTTTGATGTACCGAAGGTAGTTCAAAGTCCCGGATGTGATCACGGACATGACGAGGAGTCTCGAAATGGTCGAGACATAAAGATTGATATATTGGAAGGCTATGTTTGGACACCGGAATGGTTTCGGATAAGTTCGGGCAATTACCGGTGTACGGTAACCCCCCGGGGAGTCAATGGGCATTAATGGGCCGTGGTGGGAGAGAGGAGGAGGCGGCCAAGTGGACGGCGCGCCCCCCAATCCCAATCCGAATGGGGGGGCTTTCCTTCTTCTCCTACTCCAACTAGGGAAGGGGGGACCTATTCCTACTAGGAGTAGGAATCCCCCTTGGGGCGCGCCATAGAGAGGGCCGACCCTCCCCTCCTCCACTCCTTTATATACGGGGGAGGGGGCACCCCATAGACACACAAGTTGACAGTTGTCTTAGCCGTGTATGGTGCCCCCCTCCACAGATTTCCACCTCGGTCATATCGTTGTAGTGCTTAGGCGAAGCCCTGCGTCGGTAACTTCATCATCACCGTCACCACGCTGTCGTGCTGACGAAACTCTCCCTCAACCTCACCTGGATCAAGAGTACGAGGGACATCACCGAGCTAAACGTGTGCAGATTGCGGAGGTGCCGTGCGTTCGGTACTTGATCGGTTGGTGAAAGTGCTAGTTATCGACTAGAGGGGGGTGAATAGGCGATTTTTATGAAAGTCTTCAAAACACGGGGGCTTTGAAGACAAACAGTAGAAATGAACCTTGATATGCAGCGGAAGGTAGACTACTCTAGACAAGCCATAGTCAAGTAAGCAATGAAGTGAAAGCACGAAGACTATCAGCAGCTAGGTAGTGTGGATCAAGATGGAAGATAGTATGAAGCCAAACAGCAAACAGTCTTTACATAGTGAAGCCAATTAGTTCATGCAAGGTGCAAGACTTCACGAAGACAAATCAGAAGTAAAGAGATAGAACCAGTTGCTTGGAGAGGATATGGATTTGGTAGACTAGTTCCAGTTGTTGTGACAACTGTACGTCTGGTTAGGGAGGCTGAGATTCAACTCGGAAGACCTCGTCTTCACCTTATTCCCCTTGAGCTAAGAACACACATTCCTCGCCCAATCACTCCGGGTAAGTCTTCAAGGTAGACTTCCAAACCTTCACAGACTTGGTCACCGCAATCCACAATGACTCTTGGATGCTCAGAACGCGACGCCTAACCGGCTGGAGAATTCATAGTCCTCAAGTGTAATAAGTCTTCAGATCACGCAGACAGAAAGACATCAGTGATGCCTAATACTGTTTGGCTCTGGGTGTTTTGGGCTTTGTCCTCGCAAGGATCTCTCTCTCAAATTCTTCGGAGGTGGGTTGCTCTCAAACGACAAAAGCCGTGCACTAACTCTGAGCAGCCACCAATTTATGGTGTAGGGGTGGGCTATTTATAGCCAGGAGGCAACCCGACCTGATTTTTCCAAAATGATCCTGGGTCACTAAGGAAATGACACGTGTACAACAGTCAGATTTCAAACACATGTGGTAGCTTGACTTGGGCTACAAGTAAAGCTGACTCATCCTGCTCTGGATAAGATTTGCTCTCATTGTCTTCGCTCGAAGACATAGGATTTGGTTGAACATCACATCAGTCACTCTGACTTTGTTCACTTGGACCCCACTTAACAGTACGGTGGTTCCTATGACTCAACAAAGAAGAAAAGGAAACTATGAAACAACTATGTCTTTGCACTCCATAGTCTTCACGCGATGTCTTCTCCTGTCATAATCTTCAGTCTGATAATCTTCACTGACCACCATTGTCTTCATTGTCTTCACACATATTTAGGGGTCATCTCTGGTAGGTAAACAGAATCAATATGGGACTACGGCATGTGTTATCTGCAATTCTCACAAACACATTAGTCCCTCAACCAAGTTTGTCGTCAATACTCCAAAACCAACTAGGGGTGGCACTAGATTGTGGGGACCCCGACTCATAAGTTGTGGTCACCGAATGCACGTGTACAGTGATCCCAGAGATCAATGCTCACTGAACACACAGAAGCTGAATAACAAGAGTCTTACATCCATACATACCGTCTTACACAAATTATGACCATTATGGTCAAGTCTTACATAGATAAAGCCACAAGGGCTGAGTACCAAATAAACTTAAGCAGCGGAAATCTTCGTCGATAAGTAGAACCATGCCATCTGCCTTAACCCTACAGGCATTTTGACTGGGAAACGTCCTAGTTCGCATGTTCGTCTCCAAAGAACTCTTCTTCAAACCCCTGCTCTTCCATGCCTGGCCAATTAAATAACCAGTGGCAAGCCAATGAGTACTTTGAATGTACTCGCAAGCAACCTGTGTTTTGGCTTAAGATACAACAATGCATGACATAGGTAAATTTTTGCAGAAAGCCAATTTTATTGTGCTATGTCAACAGCTGGTAAAACACGCATCATATGAATTCAAGTAACCATAGGGTCTGGTTACAGGTATCAACATAAATGGAGTGGGCTTCAACCCAACTCAATCATGTCAAGTCCTTTGACTTGACCCAAGAGGTTCTTCCCACTTATCCAAACACACACACACTGGTTCGTAACAAGTGGACGTAGCCCAAGAGCGGTTACCCAATTGTCCTTGACCGTGGACACGACTATTCGAATAGTTTTACACTCTGCAGAGGTTGCACACTTTACCCACAAGATCCGGGGAACTTCCGTGTCATCCACGACCCGCGGTACCTCAAGTACCCGTAAGCACCCGATCACTATCTTTCCCTAGACGACACTAACATAGAGTCCACTCGATTGGTAGCAACCCCCGTGCCCAACATTTCTCATCTTAAGATTTTGGAGCCATGCTCCCATATTCATCACATACCACAAGCACGGGGTACCAACGGTGTGTCCGGTGCCCTGTAAAAACAATCATGGCCACCCTACCTGGAACGACCCCGTCCCGAGAGAGCACAACAACGACTCTCCCGTTACTAGTAATGCGGGCTCAAAGCTAGTATCGGCCTAGGTAATCAATAATGCCATTTCCCATATAAGGGTAGAGTGGTTGCGCATGTAAGGTTGGAATAACGGTCGCAACTTAAACCAATCCATTTTGAAAACAACACACACACTTGCCTCGGTACACCACTTTGTCATCAAGTGGTTACTCAACTCATTATCTCCCTCGGGCATAAGTGGCACCCGATGGGGTTTTCAAAAAGTTTTTGAAAACAATCTTGCTTCCATCACCATGCATATACCCATCCCTTTTTTACGTAGCTCTACTTAGCATCCTAGCTACTCCCACCGCATAACCCTCGTAAGAAGGTAGGGTCATGCACAATGCAAGTATCAACGAGGAAGTAACGGAGGCAAACCATCAAAGTGGTTACCACCTCATCATGATTCTGTTGCAACAACAATATGGTGCTATATGTCATGCATAAAAAGGGTTTCATAGACATGGTCAAAGGGCTGCTTGGCTGGCTCAGCAAAGTCTTCTCGGTCTTCAAAGTCTTCTGGTCCAACTCCTTCGTCAGCAACGCAATCTATCATCGCAAAATAACAACGAGAAAAATAAGGCAATAATAAAACAAAACAAAACCAAAGTGCTCAGAAAAATGTCAACTCATTTTTGTTAAATACTAGGGTTAAAACTAAGAAGGGAAAATTCTTATTCTTGGATTTTGAGCTACAGGGACAGAGCAATGGATTTTCAAACAAGGATTTAATTGCTCAAATTTGAATTTAAATTTGAACAACACATAAAAGTTGGTTGGGCATGTATGAAAGTTACATCATTAAATAGGTGAGATTTTTACAAGAATTTAGGAGCTAGAATTATTGCATTTGGATATTTATTTAATCCTGTGGAATTTTTGCAAGTTTGCACAAAAAAGAAAAAGCAAGAGGGTACTGTGCCACTGGGCCAGAAAGGCCACAGCGCAGCAGGCCCGGAGGGGATCTAGCCCAGGCCGGGCGCCACAAGACACGCCTAAGTTTTCAAACCTGACAAGGGCCCGGCGCCGAGAGAGAGGGGCGAGGGAGAGGTGAGGATGATGAAAGGGGCCCACCTGTCATCTCCAACCTCACGACCAGAGGGGTCTGCGAGCTCACCGGCGATGCTACAGGGCAGGGCAGGTCGAGCGGGTGGCACCGTTGGACTCAGGGGGATGTCGCCATTCGGGTGGTGGTGGAGGTGGTCGCCGGAGCAGCCTGGTTCACCGGTGATGAGGTCACGTGGGGGAGGTGCTTCGGGCGTCGGTGGTTCCGGCCGTTTCCGGCTGCAAAAAGAGTGGGGGAAGAGAGGGGAAGGGTCAGTGATGCCGCGGGGTTCTAGATTGAGAGAGAACGGGGGCGGAGGAGGCCTATACCGCGCGAACGCCGACGAGCCGAGGCGGCGGAGCTCGAGCTTGATCTCGAGCCCGAGCGGCTCTGGAGACAAATGGGTGGTGCGGGAGGTTGACTAGGAGTGTGGGGAGCCGGCAGGAGTGAGAAAGAGGCTGGGTCGCTTATATAGGGTCGCTGGTTAAGGTCCACCGTAGGCGCAGCCTACGGGTGCCCGTGGGATCGGCTCGGGTGGCCGTTAGAGAGGGAATGAAGGGCTCGGGGGTGCTCGTGGGAGTGGTCTAGGGTGCCAGGGAGAGAGAGGAGGAGCGGGACGAGCTGCGGGCGGGCCACAAGGGCGGCGCGAGCATTGGCTGAGTGGGCCGGCACTCTGGCGCGAGCTGCAGGAGAGAGAGGAGGGCGCAGGAGCAAGTGGGCGGCCTGCTGGCATGGAGCGGACGTCGAGGGGCATCGACTGGCGCGCGGGGGAGGCTCGAGGTGGTCGAGGGATGCGGCGTCAACGGTCGGGTGCCCTGCCAGGCGCTCCAGAGCGCGACTTTGGCCGGCATCCGTGGCTTTCCCGCGTCCGCGCGCGTCCACTTGCGTCTGGCAGCTGTAGGGGGCGTGGGCAAAAGCTAGGGAGAGCAAGCTGAGGGGAGAGAAGGAGGCTGAGAGAGAGAGAGAGGAATCCACTGTCCAGAGAAGAAAAATGGGGTCCCCCCCCCTTCATCATTGCTTCCTCGGGCAGAAAAGCACACAGGTGCTAGAGGGGGACTAGGAGGGGTCGTGGTAGAAAGTTGAGCCTACGTAGATTAGTGGAAGAGGCCAAAAATGGAATTTTGGTAAAGTGGCAGAAGGTGTTTGATGCTGGTTTGGGCAAGTATATGATTACCATTTTCCATGAGACTCCACAGGGTGAAATTTCACATATAATTAGGGCCATCCACCAATTTTGAGCTCATTTGGGCAAAGTTGCCAATGCAACTTTTGTAAACCCTAGAAATTAGCAGAAATGAACTTGTGCAGATCTAGTTGATCAAATCACTTCTCCTTGATGCACCACTTAGTGCAGTGGCCTCATTTGGTCATGTGAACATGATCACAAAAGTTGGGGTCAAGGAGATAAAGTTGGTAGTACAAAGTTGTTCAAATTTGATTCAGGTCAGAGAGGGTTTTGGGGCATTTTGGTGAACCAAACTGACTTTAATTGAGATGAGGCTTTGCAACGTGATCACAATATGATTTTGTGACTTGTTGGATTTTCCTTGGATTTTTATGAAAATATTTCCTGTAGAAATATTTCAAATCCTTGAAATGGGTAGAAATGGTTTTGGGAGGTTTTGTCCAATATTTTGAACATGACCATGTGTTTAAACTCTTATATATGGAACATATATGTCCACTGAGTTTCCCTGATTTTCTCAAATATTTTTGAAGCTTTTAAATAATTTTAACCTATTAAAGACCATTTCTGACCTAAAGAAAAAGCCTTTAAATAAAATAGGAAAATTACTTTTAAAATTATATTTTCGTGTTTTATGAGAGTCCTATATCTAATAGGTTTCAAATATACTCTTTGAAATATTTTTCATACCCCAAGTCAAGTACTTGTAGTGCAAACCTCAATTCAGGGTTTTTTGGAAAACTAATTTTTGAAAATACTATTTAGCCAAATTATTTTTGTAAGAAAATACTATATTGCACTATACACATGGCATGATCATTTGGCAGAAGTTTGGGGGCATGGAGATGAAGTATATAAGGTGGAGTAGTTGACTTTAGAGAGCACTTGGAAAACCACACCGAGAAAACCAACTCCAAAATAAAAGCCAAATAATGCAAAAGTTTTTGTTGGTCCTAATTTTCATGCTTTATTAATGCAAATGACATGTTACAAAATGCAGGGTGTGACAGACCTACCCCCTTACAAGAATCTCGTCCCCCAGATTCCTAAACTAGGCTTTGAAAGAGATCGGGAAACTCGGATCTAAGGTAGTCTTCACGTTCCCAGGTTGCTTCTGCTTCAGTGTGGTTGCTCCACTGGACCTTGAAGTACTTGTTGGTGCGGCTTCGAGTGCGTCATTCAGCCTCATCCAAAATGCAGTTGGGCCTCTCACGGTAGGTCAAATTAGGCTGAAGGTCAATGGCTTGGTGATCGACGTCCTTGTAAAGATCAGGCTTGTCTGGAACTTGGAGACACTTCCGGAGTTGTGACACATGGAATACGTTGTGCAGATCGGATAGTTCAGGTGGCAGTTCCAACTGGTAAGCCACTTCTCCTCATCGTTCAGTGATCTTGAAGGGGCCGATGTATCTTGGTGCGAGCTTTCCTTTGACATGGAAGCGCTGGGTTCCCTTGAGAGGCGTGACCCGGAGATAGACATGGTCTCCAACTTGGAAGGTCGTGTTTCGACGACGTGAGTCAGCGTAGCTCTTCTGTCTTGACTTGGCAGTCTTCAAACGCTCTCTGACAAGTTGGACTTGCTCTTCTGCTCCAGGTAGGATATCGGGCCCAAAGACTAGTCCTTCTCCAGTCTCGAACCAATTGAGGGGAGTGCGGCACTTCCGTCCATATAGCACCACAAACGGTGCCATCTGAAGACTGGACTGGTAGCTGTTGTTGTAGGAGAACTCGGCGAAGGGTAGGCAATCTTCCCACTTAGCTCCATATGCTAAGACACAGGCTCGGAGCATGTCTTCGAGTATCTGATTCACTCAAACCCTCTTTTTTTAAGATGGAATCTTCCTCTGGGCTCTCGTATTCGTCCTCTGAATCTTCTTCTGAGTCTTCCTCTAAAGTACCTGTTCCTGTTACGAGACGACCTCGGCTCAAGCTGACCCCACACCGAAAGTCATCAAGCAGTCTTGGGCTCCATCAATCAAAACCGGAACTGCTTGGCGCTGCATATTAGAACTCATTCCGTCTGACCTCCGGTCTGTGGATGGAAAGCAGTGCTGAAGGACAACTTGGTCCCCATGGCCTCTTGGAACTTCTTCCAGAACCTTGAGGTAAATTGGTTTCCTCTATCTGACACAATCTCCTTGGGAACACCATGAAGGCTTACGATTCGGTTGATGTAGAGATCGGCTAACTGGTTCCCCTTGTAGGTCGCCTTGACAGAATGAAGTGGGCCACCTTGGTCAAATGGTCAACAATGACCCATATGGAGTCCTCGTCCCTTGCTTGACTGGGTAATCCAAAGGATGAAGTCCATCCCGACTTTGTCCCTCTTCCATTCAGGCACCTTGAGAGGTTGTAACAATCCAATGGTCGCCGATGTTCAGCTTTGACTCTCCGGCATACGCCACACTTAGCATTTAAAGTAGCTATCTCTCTCTTTGTTCCATGCCACCAGATTCTTTCCTTCAGGTCTTGATACATCTTGGTTCCTCCGGGGTGGATGGAACATGGGGTTTCATGAGCTTCTTGCAAGATCAAATTCTTGAGCTCAACCTTGTTGGGTATGCAAATGCGATTCCCAAACCACACAATTCCTTGCTCATCTTCTGAGAATCCTGGGGCCTTGCCTTGCTTCATCTTCTTCTTGATGCCTTCGATGTTTACGTGTCCTTTCCGTGTTTCCTTAATATCATCTATCAAGGTAGGCCTGACTTCGAGGTTTGCCAAGAATCCTGGTACAACCAGTTCCAACCCGAAGCTTTCAAGTTCTTCATACAAGGTGGGTAGCCTTTCCCAAATCATAGCGTTCAAGGAACAAGCCTTTCTTCTTAAGGCATCTGCTACCACATTAGCCTTCCCAGGGTGGTATTGAACACCGAGGTAATAATCCTTAATCAACTCTAGCCATCTTCTTTGTCTCATGTTCAATTCTTTCTGAGTGAAGATATACTTCAGACTTTTGTGGTCCGTGTATATCTCACACCGCTTCCCTAGGAGGTAATGTCGCCATGTCTTCAGGGCATGAACCACTGCTGCTAACTCAAGATCATGAGTAGCATAGTTCTCTTCATGAGGACGTAGCTGTCTGGATAGATATGCGACGACTCTGCCTTCTTGCATAAGAACACCTCCAAGCCCGGCTCTCGATGCATCACAATATATCACAAATTCCTTGTGTATATCTGGTGTGGCCAAAACTGGGGCAGTGGTCAATCTCTTCTTCAGTTCCTGGAAGCTTTCTTCGCACTTTGGCGTCCATTCAAACTTTTTGTCCTTCTTCAAGAGCTGGGTCATGGGTCGGGCAATGCTTGAGAATCCTTCAACGAACTTGTGGTAATATCCCACGAGTCTGAGGAAGCTTCTGACTTCCTTCACATTGCTCGGGGTTTGCCATTCAGTCATGGCTTGGATCTTGGTGGGATCCACTGACAATCCTTCGGCAGTCAATTTATGACCCAAGAATCCAACCTCATGCAGCCAAAATTCACACTTGCTGAACTTGGCGTACAGTTGGTGCTCTCGAAGCTTGTCTAGGACCATCCTCAAGTGTTGCTCAGGTTTTCTTCCGCTCTTCGAGAAGACAAGAATGTCATCAATGAAGACGACAACAAACCTGTCCAAATATTCCATGAAGACCTTATTCATGAGATACATAAAGTAAGCCGGGGCATTGGTCAATCCAAAGGACATGACCGTGCACTCATACAGGTCGTATCTGGTTACAAATGTCGTCTTCGGAATATCTTGGGGTCTGATTTTCAGCTGGTAGTACCCAGATCTGAGGTCGATCTTGGAGAACACCTTGGCCCCATTGAGTTGATCAAACGGATCTTCAATCTAAGTGGATACTTGTTCTTGATTGTAACTTCATTGAGGGAACGATAGTCAATGCATAAGCAGATAGTACCGTCCTTTTTTGCCACAAACAGAACAGGTGATCCCCAAGGGGAGGCACTAGGGCGGATAAATCCCTTCCTCAACTGCTCTTCTAGTTGCTTCTTCAACTCTGCTAACTCTTCCGATCCCATTCTATAAGGCTTCTTATAGATGGGTCCTGCTCCGGGCATGAGCTCGATGATGAACTCAATGTCTCGGTCAGGAGGCATTCCCTGTAGCTCATCGGGAAAGACATCGGGGTATTCGTGATACTACCGGCACTTGCTCCAACCCAACTTCAGTCAGACAGTTGACTTGGGTGACTTGGGCAGAAGAGGAGTTGGAGGTAAATTTAACCTTGACACCTTGGTCATTGGTCACAGCGACTGTCCGGTTGGCACAATCTAACAAGCCTTGGTGCTTAATGAGCCAATTCATTCATAAGATCACGTCCAAGCCTTGTGATCTTAAGACGATAAGGTTTGCTAGGAAGTCTACCCCGTTAATGATGATTCCGACTCCCTTACAGCCTACCTTGGCTCTCATCTCTGCTCTGGGGGTTTGTACCACCATAGGGTTATTCAGGGGTGTAGGGGTCATGCCACTTTTTAATGCAAACTCTTGGGTGACAAATGAATGCGTGGCTCCAGAATCAAACAAGACGATTCTTGGTCTTTGAGTTAACAAGGAACGCATACTGTGACGGCGCCCGTGTCTTCTGGGCTTCTTCTGAAGTGACATGATTCACCCGACCCTTGCCATTGTTGGGCGGGTTGCAGGTAGCCTGGTTCCTTGGTGGCATTCCGCGGGCTTGTCCTGGGTTCTGCGCATTGGGGCGCGGGGCGTCGGGCTTCTTGTTGGGGCAATACTTGGAGTAGTGTCCTGGCTGACCACATCCAAAACAAGTGACTTGATTGGAGTTGTTGCTCTTGCCGGCATTGTTATTGGGGTTGTTGTAAGCTGGCCTGGGGTTGGCGTACTGCTGAGGCTGATAGTTGATGCGTGGTGCAGGGGCTCTTGGCTGCTGATAGGTTGGCTTGACCGGGGCTGGCTGCCACGGGCGAGGCTTCTGGTTGCTGGAGCTACCCTTGCTGATCATCTTGCGCTTACGGGTATCATCCAAAGCACGTCGCTTGTCCTCAAGCATGAGTGCCTTGTTCACCAGATCAGGAAAGGTTGGGCAGTCACACACAACAAGCGAGTACTCCAGAGTCTGGTTAAGGCCTTCCATGAAGCGCTCTCTTTTGGCAGCATCAGTGCTGACATCTTCAGGAGCATACCTTGACAGAACACTGAACTTCTGCATGTACTCCTTGACAGTGCTACTTCCTTGCTTTAAGGCTCGGAACTCACACTTCTTGATGGCCATAATTCCGGAAGGAATGTGGGCCTTGCGGAATTCTGCCTTGAAGTCATTCCAAGTGATATTTTGCCCAGCATGCATGACCTTGAATCCATCCCACCAAGCTCTGGCAGTTCTCCCGAGACAGTGAGCAGCATAGGCCACCTTCTCACGGTCCTCAGTGCAGCCGACTAGTTCCAATAGATCCTCAATGGTGCGGACCCAGTTGTCTGCATCCAGGGGTTCAGCAGTCTCGATGAAGGTGGGTGGTGCGTGTTTCTTGAACTCTGCCAACGTGGAACATCCATTGCCATTCCCCGCCTGTTGGTGGTTGTTGGTGACAGCTTGAGCAATCATCTGGAGGGTTGCAGTGTTGGCTTGGCGCTCCTCTCGGAAGGCTTGGAGAAGCTGAGCCATGTCCATGTTCGGGAGAGGTGGTGGTGGTGGAGCTTGTCCTTGGGTTTGGTTCTGACTGGCTTCTCCTTGGATGGATCCTCCGGCTTCTTGCTGCTGGGTAGAGGTACTAGTACGGGTTACAACAGGCATCCTGTTGGAGTGGTCAAGATATCATGATTGGGATAAAATGAGGGATACAAGGTAGATGGGTGTCTGGTAAGGGGGTGGGTGTGACACAATTTTAAGTTAAGCAAAGGCCGGAAGGGCCAAACTCATGCATTAAAACCAAATGGGTGATGTAGTCGTTTACAAGTTCCCGAAAGGGAAAGTACAACTTCCACCAAAACAAGTCGAAAGCAAACACAACACAACATGGTTTCATTTGAA
Source organism: Aegilops bicornis (assembly GCA_021605145.1). Taxonomy (NCBI): domain Eukaryota; kingdom Viridiplantae; phylum Streptophyta; class Magnoliopsida; order Poales; family Poaceae; genus Aegilops; species Aegilops bicornis. Next base: position 337,953,693 of record CM038672.1, on the reverse strand, counting down.
CCATTACATGGACTCGACTTCGCATAAGGGGTACACGACCTATCCTACCTTAAGGGTTACGGACTGGCCTATCCTAGTCCTGAACGGTGTCTAAGTGGTGGAATGCTCGGTCGCATATTCCGGCTCCTCTGGGTCTTCCTCCTCATCTTCATCCGTCTCAGTTTCTTCGTCACTTGAGGGAGTAGGGGAGTGGAGGAGCTGAACATGGCGCTGCTTCGCCGGTGGCACCGTGAAGAGGTCACAATAGTCCTTCGCCGTCATATGGCGTGGCTGTGATGATCCCTTGTCATGCGTAACCTGCGGGGGTCGCCCGCCTCGATAGGCGACAACGGGCTGCCCAGGGGGTGCACCATCCATCTTGATCCTGTTCGCCTTTGCTTGAGCTAGGCGGAGCAGTTCCTTGGTCTCATGGAGTTCCCTCCGAAGCTCCATCGACTCCGAGGCCAAGTGTTATGCCAGGCTGTCAGCATACAAGCTGAAGTAGGTCTGGAAACGGAGGGGAAGTCCCTCGTCCATGGGTGGAGCTGGTGAAGTAGGTCTGGAAACGGAGGGGAAGTCCCTCGTCCATGGGTGGAGCTGGTGCGCTGCTCTCGTCATCACCCTCCTTCCGATAAGGCAGGTAATGAGTGGCTGGCTCACTTGCCATCTCTGGCAGAAGATCCCGAAGGCGAGTCAGCGCCTTGAGTGCAGCAGTTTCAACGGCGAGAAGCAGGTTCGCCATCTGGGGTCCTTCACAGAACCAGCTTGTCGGAGAGTCATTCGCCCTCACGACTACCTCCACGTGATACTCCTTCTTGGTGCTGTTGATCTAGTGCTCGTGATAGGAGAAGGTGGGGGCTCGAGTGAACTGGCACTTCTTGAGGCTGTCCTCAAGAAGCACGGGAAATCTAGTGGTCAGGAAGTCCTCGGGTACGACAGCCATCTACAAAAGTGGAATGGGAAGGGTCAATAGAGGAAATATGACCCACGTTTGGGATATTTTTAGAAAACGTAGGTATGTAGGTAATTTTGTAGATAGTCTCACTCTAACTAATGTCCATGCTAACTAAGGCTTCCTACAGTTAGGATGGCTCTGATACCAGCTCTGTGGGGACCCCGACTCATAAGTCGTGATCACCGAATGCACGTGTACAGTGATCCCAGAGATCAATGCTCACTGAACACACAGAAGCTGAATAACAAGAGTCTTACATCCATACATACCGTCTTACACAAATTATGACCATTATGGTCAAGTCTTACATAGATAAAGCCACAAGGGCTGAGTACCAAATAAACTTGAGCAGCGGAAATCTTCGTCGATAAGTAGAACCCATGCCATCTGCCTTAACCCTACAGCATTACATTTGACCGAAGCGTCCTAGTTCGCATGTTCGTCGCCAAAGAACTCTTCTTCGAACTCCTGCTCTTCCATGCTTGGCCAGTTAAATAACCAGTGGCAATCCAATGAGTACTTTGAATGTACTCGCAAGCAACCCATGTTTTGGCTAAAGATACAACAATGCATGAGATAGGTAAATTTTTGCAGAAAGCCAATTTTATTGTGCTATGTCAACAACTGGTAAAACATGCATCATATGAATTCAAGTAACCATAGGGTCTGGTTATAGATATCAACATAAATGGAGTGAGCTTCAACCCAACTCAATCATGTCAAGTCCTTTGACTTGACCCAAGAGGTTCTTCCCACTTATCCAAACACACACACTGGTTCGTAACCAGTGGACGTAGCCCAAGAGCGGTTACCCAACTGTCCTTGATCGTGGACACGGCTATTAGAATAGTTTTACACTCTGCAGAGGTTGCACACTTTACCCACAAGATTCGGGGAACTTCCATGTCATCCACGACCCGCGGTACCTCAAGTACCCGGGGTAAGCACCCGATCACTATCTTTCCCTAGACGACACTAACATAGAGTCCACTCGATTGGTAGCAACCCCCGTGCCCAACATTTCTCATCTTAAGATTTTGGAGCCATGCTCCATATTCATCACATACCACAAGCACGGGGTACCAACGCTGTGTCCGGTGCCCTGTAAAAACAGTCATGGCCGCCCTATCTGTCACGACCCCGTCCCGAGAGAGCGCAACAACGACTCTCCCGTCACTAGTAATGCAGGCTCCAAGCTAGTATCGGCCTAGGTAATCAATTATTCCCTTTCCCATATAAGGGTAGAGTGGTTGCGCATGTAAGGTTGGAATAACGGTCGCAACATAAACCAATCCGTTTTGAAAATAACACACACACACTTGCCTCAGTACACCACTTTGTCATCAAGTGGTTACCCAACTCATTATCTCCCTCGGGCATAAGTGGCACCCGATGGGGTTTTCGAAAGTTTTTGAAAACAATCTTGCTTCCATCACCATGCATATACCCATCCCCTTTTTGCGTAGCTCTACTTAGCATCCTAAGTACTCCCACCGGCATAACCCTCATAAGAAGGTAGGGTCATGCACAATGCAAGTATCAACGAGGAAGTAACGGAGGCAAACCATCAAAGTGGTTACCACCTCATCATGATTCCGTTGCAACAACAATATGGTGCTATATGTCATGCATAAAAAGGGTTTCATAGACATGGTCAAAGGGCTGCTTGCCTGGCTCGGCAAAGTCTTCTGGGTCTTCAAAGTCTTCTGGTCCAACTCCTTCGTCAGCAACGCAATCTATCGTTGTAAAATAACAACGAGAAAAATAAGGCAATAATAAAACAAAAAAACCAAAGTGCTCAGAAAAATGTCAACTCATTTTCGTTAAATACTAGGGTTAAAACTAAGAAGGGAAAAGTTCTTATTTTTGGATTTGGAGCTACAGGGACAGAGCAATGGATTTTCAAACAAGGATTTAATTGCTCAAATTTGAATTTAAATTTGAATAGCACAGAAAAGTTGGTTGGGCAAGTATGAAAGTTACACCATTAAATAGGTGAGATTTTTACAAGAATTTAGGAGCTGGAATTATTGCATTTGGATATTTATTTAATCCTGTGGAATTTTTGCAAGTTTGCACAAAAAAGAAAAAGCAAGAGGGTATCGTACATCGGGCCGAAGGCCACAGCCAGAAAGAGGCCCGGAGGATCTAGCCCGGGCAAGCCCGGTAGCCTCAGGTTTCAAAACTGATGGTGGGGCTCGGGCGTTAGCAAGAGAGAGAGGGGCGAGGGAGAGGTGAGGATGATAGGCGGGGCCCGCCTGTCATCTCCAACCTTGCGACAAGAGGGGTCGGCGAGCTCACCGGTGATGCTACAGGGCACGGCAGGTCGAGCGGGTGGCACCGTTGGACTCAGGGGGATGTCGCCATTCGAGTGGTGGTGGAGGTGGTCGCCGAAGCAGCCTGGTTCGTCGGCGACGAGGTCACGTGGCGTTGGTGCTTCAGGCGTCGGTGGTTCCGGTCGTTTCCGGCTGCAAAAGGAGTGGGGGAAGAGAGGGGAAGGGTCAGTGATGTTGTGCGGTCCTAGACCGAGAGAGAACGGGGCAGAGGAGGCCTGTAAAGCGCGAACACCGACGAGCCGATGCGGCGGAGCTCGAGCTCGATCTCGAGCCCGAGCGGCTCTGGAGACAAATGGGTGGTGCGGGAGGTTGACTAGGAGTGTGGGGGAGCGACAGGGAGTGAGAGAGAGGCTCGGGGTGGCGCTCTGGTGCGAGCTACAGGAGAGAGAGAGGAGGGCGCGGGAGCAAGTGGCCGGCCTGCTGGCATGGATCGGACGTCGAGGGGCATCGACTGGCGCACGGGGGAGGCTCGAGGTGGTCGGGGGACGCGGCGTCAACGGTCGGGTGCCTTGCCAGGCGCTCCAGAGCGCGACTTTGGCCGGCATCCACGGCTTTCCCGCGTCCGCGCGCGTCCACTTGCGTCTGGCAGCTATAGGGGCGTGGGCAAAAGCTGGGGAGAGCCTTGGATGCTCTGGAAAGCTCAGGGGAGAGAAGGAGGCTGAGAGAGAGAGAGAGAGAGAGAGAGAGAGGAATCCACTGTCCAAAGAAGAAAAATGGGGTTCTCCCCCTTCATCATTGCTTCCTCGGGCAGAAAAGCACACAGGTGCTAGAGGGGGACTAGGAGGGGTCGTGGTAGAAAGTTGAACCTACGGAGATTAGTGGAAGAGGCCAAAAATGGGATTTTGGTAAAGTGGCAGAAGGTGTTTGATGCTGGTTTGGGCAAGTAGATGATTTCCATTTGTCATGAGACTTCACAGGGTGAAATGTCACATATAATTAGGGCCTTCCACCAATTTTGAGCTCATTTGAGCAAAGTTGCCAATGCAACTTTTGTAAACCCTAGAAATTAGCAGAAATGAATTTGTGTAGATCTAGTTGAGCAAATCACTTCTCCTTGATGCACCACTTAGTGTAGTTTCCTCATTTGGTCATGTGAACATGATCACGGAAGTTGGGGTCAAGGAGAGAAAGTTGGTAGTACAAAGTTGTTCAAATTTGATTCTGGTCAGAGAGGGTTTTGGGGCATTTTGGTGAACCAAACTGACCTTAATTGAGATGAGGCTTTGCAAGGTGATCACAATATGCATTTGTGACTTGTTGGATTTTCCTTGGATTTTTATGAAAATATTTCCTATAGAAATATTTCAAATCCTTGAAATGGGCAGAAATGGTTCTTGGGAGGTTTTTTCCAATATTTTGAACATGACCATGTGTTGAAACTCTTATATATGGAAAATATATGTCCACTGAGTTTCCCTGATTTTTCCCAAATATTTTTGAAGCTTTTAAATAATTTTAACCTATTAAAGACCATTTCTGCCCTAAAGAAAAAGCCTTTAAATAAAATAGGAAAATTACTTTTAAAATTATATTTTTGTGTTTTATGGGAGTCCTATATCTAATAGGTTTCAAATATACTCTTTGAAATATTTTTCATACCCAAGTCAAGTACTTGTAGTGCAAACCTCAATTCAGGGTTTTTTGGAAAACTAATTTTTGAAAATACTATTTGGCCAAATTATTTTTGTAAGAAAATACTATATTGCACTATACACATGGCATGATCATTGGGCAGAAGTTTGGGGGCAGGGAGATGAAGTATATAAGGTGGAGTAGTTGACTTTAGAGAGCACATGGAAAACCACACCGAGAAAACCAACTCCAAAATAAAAGCCAAATAATACAAAAGTTTTTGTTGGACCAAATTTTCATGCTTTATTAATGCAAATGACATGTTACAAAATGCAGGGTGTGACATAGATGCACTTACAATCTCCCCCTTTTTGGTGATTGATGGCAAACTGGTTGAAGTTTTCAACGGGGATAGAAGTATGTGAAAGTATGAGAATTCAGGCATTGTCTTCATAAGTAGCAAAAGGCTCCCCCTGAAGATGTGCATATAGGTAGTTTGCTTTTGAATTCAAATGCACATGGCAGGTTCTACTTTGTGGAGATCCTCTTCAACTTATGGAGACAATCCATCATGCATATAAAAAGATAACAAAGATAATGACATGCATAATGAAAAATGGACGTCTATGGAATGGCTTCATGCGGGGTTTACCATCGCATCACAAATTGGCAGAAAAAGTAGCAGAGGACCATCGAGTTTAAGTGTTACAACTCAGAGAACCAAATGTTTCAAAAGACGAGAGTTGTAAAAACTTAGCAAAAATAAAGCAACCAGCCATAAGGACCCGTTTGAAGACTATCAACTCATAAGCTTCTCCCCCTTTCGTCAGTAATGACCAAAAAGGTTTGAAGACATAGAGTATCTACTCGTTCCCATCAGGAGTAGATGAAGGAGCAGGGTCGACGCTGGAGTTCGGTGGTGCAGAGGGGCCTGGTGCAGTGTCGAGATGCAATGAAGCCATGGTTGGTGAAGTGGCATCATCTTCTTCGTCGGCGACTCTCGCAACAACAGTTGCAGTTGAAGATGAATACTCAGAATCTTCTATTTAGGGAGTGCGACACCAGCTTGCATTCTGGGGAGGCCTGGAATCAAACATGAAGTCCACAGTTAAGCCATCTTCGTGAAGATCAGCTCCAGGACAGAGCAGTGTGAGACTCTTCTAGGACCGCCGACAGGCTTCATGGGCAACAGATGAGTTCTTGGTGGCTAGGTTCCGAATGCGATTGACATCCACCAAGATACTCTGCATCTGACGCTTGAGCTAGTCATGATGCTTATCATGCTTCTTATGTAAGGCAACAAGAAGCTCTCGGTCATTGAGTACACGAGAACGCTTCCGAGGCCTTTGAGCAATTGTACTGTCAGTGGCTTCGGTGTTTGCACGATGGGGCACACGCATATTGCTAGCCAGAGGATAAGCGGGAGTTGCAGCATTTGGAACAAGAATTCCCTCCATTGGTTGTGTGAAGCTCTGATGATCAGCATTATGAAGACATAGAGGCTTCTTGGCCGGCTCGGGGTAGATGGCTTCAACGGACAGATCAACCTCAGGCAGAAAGACAAGATGGTTGCGCGCTGAGGGCTGATAGTCAACAGAAGAATGGAGCTTGATCAGGCACATCAACCATGGAGCATAGAACTTTAGGCCAAACAGATCAATCCTAGATGCAGCAAGTTGTCTGATGAAGAAATCCTGGGTGTTGAATCTGATTCCATTGACGATATAGAATACCAAAGTCTTCATGGCTCCTTCAAGTTCTTGATTGGCCATAGAGTACGCCTCAGAATATGCTAAACTGCGCGGGGCAAGTACTCGAGGTCTTTGACGAATAACTCTTTGGGGTATTCAACATCTTGGGGCAGTGGCTTCATCATGCTAAGCATCTCGCTCATACTGGGTTCAGGCCTCTGAAAAATACTCCGCAGTTCATTCCTGCGAAGCTGACAACCAGGCTCATACAACTCACCTAGAGTGGGCAGGGAAGTAAGCTCGATGATGTCGTGAGCTTTGGCTTCATGATGCACATCTCGTGTCATCCACTCAAGGATCCATGTCTTCGGATCCCTGTTGTAGCCACGAATGTGAAGGGTGGCATAGAACTGCAGCAGAAGCTTTTCATTCCAGTGCTCTTTGTCAGTAACGAATGGCAGAAGACCAACCTCCCTGAAGCAGTCAAGAGCTTCTTCCAGACAGGGCAGCCCAGCAATAGCTTCACAATCAAGACGCATGTGTGGAAAGATTCGCTCTTGATTGTATAGAATGCAGGAGTAGTAGCTGCGCTGCTGATAGATCCAAAATTGATCAGAAGAGATCTTTGGCTTCGAGTAAGGATTCTTGCCGTTGTCGAAGAAGGTGTTGTGTGCTCTGAAGCTGTTGACGCTAAAAGATCCTGGCGATGTAGCAGCACCTGGAAGCCTTGGCAGCCTTGGCTTCGGCTTCTGAACCTGAGGCCTCTACTCCACATGGTAGTCATACTGTGGTCCGGGAACAGTGAGAGGAACCAAGATTTGCCATTTCACAGTGACCAGTTGTCCATGATCAAAGGCCTGTTCAATGGTGTGAGGCCGAGGAGGTGGAACAGTGGCTTCAACATTTACATTTGCTTCAGGTTGCACATGAGCTTCAGGCACCACATTTGCTTCAGGCTCCACATTGTCTTCAGCCATGACAATGTCATTGGCTTCAGCATCATTGTTTGTGGCAGCCTCAGTGGTTTCAACCTCCATTTGTTCAAGGACAGGAGGGTCGGGCACACTCACATTCTCCTCGATAATGTCTTGATTTGTAGTTGGGGGTGTGGCAACTCTTTCTTCTTCTCTATCTCCTGGATCTTCATCGGCTGATGCAGCCGGAATGTCTTCAACAGCTTTAGCTTCAGACTCAGAGACATTCACAATAGGGGTGGCTTAAGGAAACACTTGACGTTCTACTGAGCTTTGTTGCACTTCCCCTTCTTGAATGCTCGACATGGTGACTTGTGGCCTGGGGCCTTTGCAAAGCCTGCGAATGGGCGACACCTGTGGTGATGGACTGGTCTGTACCATGTAGTTATCGTCATCAAGCACCGGAGTGGTGACTTGAGGTGGTGGAGTTCTGGGTGTCTCATCATGAATGGGGGTGTCTTGTTGGGGGCGATCGGCCCATGAATCATCCTGAGCAATTGGTGTCAAGGGACGACTGTAACATCCCAAAATTCTAAATTTTGGAATGTTATATTAAATAAATTATTATGATTGTTTGTTTGATTGATTGAGTGAAATTGAGTGGAATTTGAAACTTTTTGAAAGTTGAATGAGAGGGAATGAAATGACTTTCCCAAACTTTCCCTTTGCCCTTTTGGATCTCAATGAATTCAATTTCATTCAAACACAAAACCCTAGAGAGAAGATGATATGACTTCTTCCATTTAAATAAATGAAAAGGGTTTTGAAAAGATTTGAATTCCGTTTGGAAATATTTCAAATTCAGAAACTTTATGCAACTCAATGATTTTCATGAGGGAAGATAAAATGACTTCTTCAGATTATATGAAATATGAGTTGGAAGTTAAAAAGAATCAAACTGAAAGTCATTTGGAAGTATTTTAAAATCCCTTTCAATTTGGAATTATTTGGATTTTATTCAAATTATTTTTCTCCTAAAAATAAATAAATGGGAATAAGGGTAAAATGATTCCCTTCAATGGAAAATTAGGAGAAAATAATTTTGAAATCATTTTGGTGTTTTAAAAATGATTTTTGTTGGGTTTTATTGCAACAGCAACACTATTTGAGTTTTGTAAATTTTTGAAGATTTTATTTGAACTTGAAAAAGAGTTCATGTTGTATGAAATCTTTTTCTGAAAATTGTGATATATTATATGCCTATATAATATTATTTATTTATTTATTTGTGTTTGTTTTATTGTCTATGTTTTATAAAAAATGCAAACGCCCGAAGCCCCGGAGGCCCATCTCCCCCTCTCCCTTTCCTCGGCCCACCCTCGCCAGTTGGCCAGTCGCTCGCCCAGCCGCCTTCACGGCTGCCCGCTCCTCCCTCTCTCGCCTCTGTCGGCCAGCAATGAGGCCCTTACCTTCTTCCTCTCCACGCCAGATCGCACCGCCGCCGCCGCCGTATCCCGGAGATCGGGGGATCCTCTCCCCGACTCGCCCCCTCCTCCAAGTCGACCCCGCCTCCTCGACCCGTTCCCCTCCTTTCCCCTCGCCGAACCCCTCTCCGCTCACCGCCATTTCTCGCCGGAGCCAGAGCTCCGCCGCCCGCCATTGCTGCTGCAGCGCTCCACCCCGACCACCTCGTCGTCGTCCGAACCCACCAACGACCCCTCCTCGCTCACCCGCACCACTCCAACCCCTCACCCGAGCCCCAGCACCGCCGGAGCGCCATCGCCGGCAACCACCGAATGTCACCGCCGCCCCGAGCTCGCTGTCGTCCGTCTCCGTCGTCCCCAAGCCCTCTGCCGACCACCACCGTTGGGATCGCCTCGACACCGCTGCGTCGCTGGTGACCTTCCCGACGCCGACGCCCGCCGGAGCCTCGCCACCGTCGACCAGCGAAGCCGGAGCACCTCGCCAGAGTTTGTCGTTGCCGCGGTAAGCCCTCGACCGTCCGATCTCCCTTCGACGGTGTAGATTAGATGTAATGAACGGGTAGTTTTTTTTATTAGATCGGTTTAGTTCCGGTTTTTATACGGTTTATGTCCGGTTTAGTTCCTGGTTTAGTTAGACCGGCCCGATTGGTTTATTTCTGCTGAGCCCGTATAAGTTTCAGTTAAAGATCGCTCGCGCGTTAGATAGTTTTAGAGCGCTCATTGTTCGGCCCGTTAGCGCGTTGGTTTCTTTTTCTTTAGTTTTTTTTCGTTTCTGTTTTAAAAACAGAAAATGTTTCAATTTTAGATTTCTTATAACTTTTATATTTTAGATCCAAATTGAGTGATTCTTTTTGCATTGTGTCAAAAATTTGCTTAAGTTTCTGTTTGTGTACTTAGGTTTCAAATTTGAATAGTTTAGATTTGAATTTGATGAAATTTGTTCAAATCACTAATTTGGTCATATTTTGAGTTTTACAAAGTATTTTTGATTGATTCTTTTTGCTACTGTTTTGTGATTGTTTTGCATATCCAGTAGCATATAGTGGTTTATTTTTAGTTTATTTTAAATTAAGTTCTTAGCAAAACAGTACTGTTTTAGTTATAGTTTTGTTTTAGTCTTTTCTTTATAGTTTTAATTGTTTCTAATTTTTTTTCTTTTTGTCACTCTTGAAAATTTTAGTTTTGTTTCTGTTAGTCAACAAAAGAAAATTTGTTTTTATTTAAAAAAATTATTTTACTTAGTTTTGTATGAAAACTTGTTTAGGTCATAGTTAGTGTTTCATAAAAGCTTTTATTTGTTTCTTTTTGCAAATAAAATTTTATGGAAAAAATAGCTTCTGTTAACTTAGTTGTTTTACTTTGTATTTTCTGTTAGTTTATTAGTTTAGTATTTTCTTGGTTAAGTTTTACTTAGGACAAAACTATTTTGTGTTATGTCTTAGAGTTCTCTTTAGCAGTTTTGTTGTGTAGTTTTCCTTTGTTTTTATTTGGTGTCCCTTGATTTGCATTTTTATTTGTTGGTTTTATTATGAGTGTTAGAATTGTTTGCTAGGATGTTTGCTTATATGAATGCTATGTTTGACTATATAGATTTTCAACGGAGTGACGAATAGTTCTACCAAGTCATTATTCGAGAGTGTTGTTATCTTCATCAACTTACCAGGCAAGTTCACTTTGACCATGTTTTTCATACCTATGTGTTTTATTGCATCTAGTGTCATCTTCGCAACAATCCCTCCAGGAGTGATATTGAATCCTTGTAGTTGAGTAGTATGCATGAGGTAGGAACCCATCACCCTGTTACCAAGCCCGGGACGTTATTTATTTTAATGCTACGCTATAGTAGACGGGGTTGGTATGAGTGCTCAGGAGTGGTGTGAGAATGGAGAATCTACGTCAATGACGATAACTCCATGATGGAATCTGCAAGGATTGCATCTTCAAGGCCTCAAGACTTCAAGACTCGAGACAAGAATTCAATACACACTACTGGGTGAAGGATGGTTGTGGGCACCTGGAGAAACCAAAGGATGGCGGGATGCATGGAGAAGCGCCATGACATCTTGCGGAAAGCTTCACTCGAGACTCAAAGAGACGGAAGAATACTTCATGCCCGGAAGCTTACTGTGCAACCGCAAGTCACTATGGGCTCTGGCTTGGTTGACCTTAGTTGTGACTTTGGTGGGGACGGTGCTAGCGGATGTAGAACTACGGTAGGATTGGATGAGCACCGGACGGTGGTCGAGGAACTCTTCTAAGACCATGTTTCGCCATCTTGTTCTCAAACACCTCAAGTGCGAGAATGTAAAGAGAGGGATCGAATCTTTATGGGTAAAGTGTACAAACCTCTGCAGAGGGTTAAAACCTAATCGATTAGCCGTGTCCCCGCTTACGGACAATTTGAGCATCTGTACTTGGATCTATCTCGGAACTCTCAACACCGGACTGATAACTTAATTGTGGGCAACTTATGATGATTTGGGCTATGAGACATCGGTTGGCGGAACCATGTCATGATAGAAAACTCCATAGTACAGACTCAGTTATTCCTTTGATGTAGGGAAAATAAAACCAGCTTTGATGCAAAACAAAACTTCGAACCACGAGCCACAAAGCCATATTGCATATAGTATAGTTTTATCATCTGCTTTCTCATGTTGTGATCTTGCGGTACATTCAATGTCTTGACCTACACGGCTGCAACGTATCATGTTGCGTATACTTTCTTCCGACGAGTAAGAGTGCAGTGGTTACGGTCTACACTCAACCTACCGATGGCGTTGATGGGACTCCATACCCGACTATTTGTTTCATTTGTGACTTATGAGGTATATATCAGTTTTACGTTATTTATACATGTGATTGCACTTTGATATATACATTGATGTACTGTGTGTGCCAGCATACTAATCCAGGGATGGCACAGAAACACAGAGGCTTGACCTTCTGAGGTCGGGTCGCTACAACGACCAATGCTGATGAGTTCGTTGTTCGTAAGAACAGGCGATGATACCAATTGGTGCTCAAGTTGAGGAAGGACTTCATCATCTTCAACATTGTCATCACGACCAATGTCTTCAGCTGTGATGGGGTCGACAGCTGGAACTTCTTCATCTTCAGGAGCCTCTGTGGAAGCAGGCTCATGGATTACCAGACAACGCCCTTGATTCCGTGAAGCTGGAAGAACAACAGAGATGGGTTCAACATTGAGGGGCTCAGAGGCGGCAACATGCTCTTTCTTTGAAGACTTTGTCTTCAACTTCTTGTTTGACGGGGCCTCATCAGAAGCATTCTTGTGCTTGCGTTTCTTGGCTTCGGCTTCAGCTGCCCTTGTCTTCTTCAGCTCTGAAGCTGCTGAGGTGACCTTAGGCTTCAAGCCAGTCATGCTGGCAGGGAAGATAATGCGAGGTTCTTCCTGCCTTGGTGCTTCAGTTTGGGCCACAACAGACTTCTTTTGCTTGGCAACCATCTTGGGGTCGATGCCAGGACGCCCAAGAGCCTTTCGCTTTTCAGCTTCATTGTGTGCTTGAATACATTTCTGCGCGAAGTACTTCATGCGTTCTCGAGAGCCCTTGGCTTCTTCACGCTTCTTGTGAAACTGTTCCTTGAGGTCATGCAACTTCTTCTTGAAGATCTGAACATCTGCCACGCTGAGCTTGGCCATGTTCTTGTTGAAGTGAGCCTTCTCATAATCAATTTTGTTCTTGATTTCAACAATTTTCTGAGCCAGAGCCACTTTATTGGCAATGGCTCCATGGAAGGTGACGCTGATGTCCACAGGAAGCTAAAGATCATCAATGCTAATGCTCTAGTCGTCGAACCACTCATCAATAATGTTTTTTAGTATATCAACATCAAAGAGAGGCAGATCGTTGAAGATCTCCTCCTCTTGCTTGCTCTTGATCAGCAACTCAAGGGCATCATCACCAAGATCTTCATCGCTGGACAGATCAATGGTTTCATCCTCATTGCGTAGAACGGCAGCAGGAGTCAGTTCATGCCCAGAAATCTTCTTGGGCTTCTTGCTTTCCTTTGTCTTCTCGGTCTTCTTGGAGACACGAGACAAATCTTCAGACTGCACACTGGGTTCAGGAGGTGCAGTGGCCAATGGCTTCACACGCGAAGCTTTTGGTGAGGCAGAGGGCTTCGAAGCCTTGGTCTTCTTCTTCTGCGGCTTTGGTGGAGCTGAGTCAATGTCATCAGCGGATTGATCCACAGTGGCCCGCTGGGCAGCAATGTGGGAGAGGAGCCCATCGAAGTTGTTGAAGGGGCCGATGACATTTGGATTGGCATCGTGTGTGCCATCAGCCCTTGGAGCAGATGGACCAGGGTTGAAGTTGAGGCCAAACTCCTTCTTGTTCTTGACAGCTGACTCCTTGGCAAATTCATAGTTGCGCTTGAATAGATTGTCTTTGCGACACCATAACATAGATGATGGGTCGGCATTCTCTGGCTTCGGTCCTCGGACCATGCATGGGTAGAAGCCTTGAGCAATGGCTTCAGACTTAGACTTGGGCTGAAGATTTCAGTACAGAATATCTCCCCATGGGAGCTTGATAGCATTCTTCTCTGCATATTCGGCAGTCACGAAGTTGTACTTGAACCATTGCTCTGCCCAATATTTTCGAATCCATTGGATTCGGGTCTTGCGCTGGTTGTAGCTTTCCTCAGGATCTGACTTGTACAGTTCAAACAGATCTGGAGGTAAATCCTTAGCAGTATCTCCACGGCGCTGTCTGCCGCCTTTTCTTGCTGATTTCTCAGTTGACATTGTATTCAGACTGAATGGCTCCAGAATGGTGAATGGCTTCCTTCTGCTGGTCAGACAAGAGCTGGCTTCAAGGGAATGTATATGACGCTGTAAGAACTCTGCAAATGAATGCAGACTATGAGAACTAAGGGATTCTCCCACGGACATGTACCTGGGACAACATTAGAGATGCGAGGGAAGGGGAAGAGGCCATATGCATTCTCAGAAGATTTTGAAGAAAAATCAGTTTGAAGACATTGACCTCATAGAGCAAAGACATTCACTTATTTGAAGAGAGTTGGTTCCAGATTTGTACGAATTCATGAATAAGTACACGTGAGGAATCTAACTAGTTATGAAGCATAAGTGAATATTCTTAGCAAGATATGAGATGCAGATAGGGACAGATCCATACTTGGAAGTGTAGAAACCACTTTTGGTTGAAGTGGATTGATTTGACGGATCAAAAAGGCAGTAAAGTGAGATTTAATTACCGCTGAACTGCTAGACGAGGCGGAGTTAGAGGCCGAGCAGTTCAATCTCCCGCGCCCTAACTTGGCGGCGAAAGACACCTACGGCGGCGGCGGAAAGGATGAGGTCCGCGGCCGGCGTGAGGACGGCATCGAAGAAGTCGCGGCAGCTAAGCGCTTCGTCTCCTGCGTCGACGCGAGCTAGCGGAGGCGCTAGGGTTTGTGCGAGGTGGCGAGGTGGAAAAAAAGATTTAACCGCGGTGAGTGTGTATTTATAAGGAAAGGGGGCAGCATAGCGCAATTACGCAGGTGCCCCTGGCGGTTCACATCTGAAGGACATGTGGCCTGCATGCAACTTATTGAAAGTTGTTCCACGTTCCCATGCACGCCTGGATTGTCGGGTGGTCGTTCCGGCTTCTCCGGTATTTAGGCAAAAAGGATATGGAGAAGACAAGGACTCAGAGAAGACAATCGACATGTTTCAATAGAATGCATATGATTTGGATAGAAAGAACTTGAGGAAGAAGCAGAGGAGAGGTTAGGGTCCGATCACATTCACTTAGGTCAAGTAAAATCAAATAAGAAGACATAGCTATAAGTGAATGTTGTAGCTATAAGTGAATGTTGTAGCGCGCGCGCACGCACGCACACGCACGCACACACACACACACACACACACTAGCAAAGATGCCCGTGCGTTGCAACGGGGGACAAAACATGGCGTATATTTAATTAAAGCAAATATGCACTCCACATTCTAATCAATTGCATCATTCAAGCTTTTTCTTATCCATCCTAGCTCTACATGAAATTGTAAAAAGGAAATACAATTGGACCCTTTTTCCATGAGTAGCTGATTGGCGCTGGTAAACTTGATGCATGACTGGTAACTAACAACAATGAAAGCAAATGCTCAAATTACCAATAACATGTCTCTAGTCTCATAATACAATATCTAATTAATCTAACTCCAAAGAGAAGGCATAAATATGTAATTGGACAGGACATGACAGGGCGGGATTGATCCCTACATGGCTACTAATGGAAGTAAGCAAAACTGGCACTGGTGGTGGTGTGAGGTAATGAACACATTGAACTAAAGTGTAAGCAGAAGCTGAATACATTATATATCTTTATGTACCTGAAAGCATCCTCAGAATATTTTCACCTCGTAATAATAAATATAGTTATGTACAGATTAATAACAAAAATGACCAGGAAATTATGTTTTTTAGTACAATGAAAATACGACAATGCTTGTCCCGGGAGGCATCCCTTTATGGTATGCATAGAGAAAATCAATAAGAAATATAGATATATATAGATTACTAACAAAATTGACCAGGAAACTAAGTATTTTCAGTACAATGAAAACATGGCATTGCTTGTCCTCTGAGATGCATCTCTTCATGGTCTGCACAGAGAAAACTGTTTGTAGCTTTTAAAACGCAAAGTAGTATGTAAATGTCAGTAGGAAAACAGAAAAAAAAATATTGACCATTGATATGCAAATATGTAAAAATGGCGTCAAATCTGCATGTACCTCCACCACTATGACAATATAGAGAGAGGAAACATGTCGTTCCAGCCCACTCGTAGCGTACCAATCTAAATATTTCACATCATTTTCTTAACGCATGTCTTGCAAATGATTATAAACATATATCAAGCGCTGCACAAAAGTTGATGCCGGGATTATGTATGCTCCATGATATCTAAAAATATATTTTAAACACTGATAATTGATTCGGAAGTGCTTCTCTGATATATTTTCAGTAACAAAAGCTATGTAAAAGCTAACCTTGATGTATCAAATTTGTGTTGGAGCGTTGGTGCCAAATTCAGGCCTTTATTTCAAATTTGAAAACCAATAGCTTCATCCCTTTGTCACAGAGGAAGAGGTGTGAAAGATAGAGCTGGCCAAATGGTGAAAGTCGAAAGCAACCAACGAAAATTTAACTCCATAGTCCTTGTATAAAATGATGAATTTTCTACCTACCCACAATTGTAACATGCCTTTATATTAGTATATATTCAAGGATGGAACATGCCTTCAGATGCATGCAAGCTTTACGTTGCTGACCTTCAGGTCACAAATGAAAACAAAACGTACTGCTCTTTAACACAAAACATAATTTGCGTACTTAGGAGATGACTACAAATAAAAAAAAATCTAATTAACTGGGAATAGAAGATTCAAGTAAGTAGGAGTAGATACGAATGCCCGTGCGTCAAGACCACATGATGCTCCATCACTTACATACTCTCTATCTCTATCTATCCATCTATCTATCTATCTTTCTTTCTTTCTTTCTTTCTCATTCAGACATTTCGCGAAGCGTCGGGCGTGTTATCGACAATAAAAGAAAATGCATGAATGAAGTGGTACACTCCCGGTCATAAAAATATGGAACTGCTGACTTTGATGCATTGGATTTGTGTTAATTGCAGTCTCTTTTTTTACCAAGGAGACATGTGCATCCCTTCAGACATCACATTTCTTGCTACATGAACTCTGTGCAAAACACAAACAATTCAGAGAGTATTTTTATTGTCATGAAAAAATCCCAGATCATTTTAATTGAGTAACAATATTCATCAGCCAGCTAATCAGACATGCAAAGCCAACGCCGCAAACCGTAGCATTTTATTGCAACTATATAAAAATATAAAACAAATTGCTCCTGAGCTCACAGTTGCATTGGCAGGAATTTTTATGGCACAAGGAATACAAATCATTGGGATTGTATATACTGTAGCACCATGGAAGTAAGCACATTCATCAGTTCAAATCGACACTGGTTGTAATGATTTTATTGATAGTGCATCATTTTCTCAATTCTGAATTCATATTGCGATCGCTGACAATCGTTTCAGACTTCAGACTTGAGTGGCTTCATGTTCAGTGGTGAAACTAAGGAACCTCATAGGCTCAGGTGCAGCTAAAAGGCTGTAAGATTCTGATAAATTACCTTTTGTACAGTTGACAGGGGACCAAGGAGCAAGGATACACAGTTAAGAACAGAGCAGGCAGCTATTAACATAACACAAATAATCGAGAATAATTGAACAATGTCTACTTCTCTATTAATATTGATACCACTCTTCTTGTAGAAAGCATAAAATTTATGTCAAGTTGTCAACATCTACATTCTTACCATTGACAAAAGATGTTTGGGAGTTAGGCACCAAACTTCAGTAAAAAATACGCTAAGTTGCGAATACAATACCTGATTGAGAGCTTGCAGGCTAATAGCTTCGAGAATTCTATCGGATAGGTCTACTAGAACTGGAAGTTGTCTCCTGATGTTCATAGATAGAAAAGGACTTTCAGTAGAAGATCTGAACTTCAAGGTAATTATTTTGATTTGGGGAAATCCTTAAAAGTTATCTAGCGAGCTACTTAATTAAGAGCAAACCCAGTTCTAATTGTATCTGTGGGAGTACTTGCCAATGCATAATCCAAGTAGCTAGCTGTCTTAAAAAAATCTATAGTTACATGTCTTTTCTATGTATACATTGGCAAAAATCAATGCCTTATCAGCTATCGGCGCGAAGTACTATGAACACAAAAACTTTAGTGCACAACAAACAATTAACATTTTCGAATTCATAAGTGCCTAAACGTGCTGACCATGTCTTCAGATACATTTCAATTATAGTTTCCCAACCTTCAGAGGCCACAAGTAGGGAGTTGGCCTGCAGCAAACAGATCATGGCCATCAAATGCAGCACCCAGATCACCTCATATCATCCATCCACCATGGCCACTATTTGCACCATAGCTCTAGGATCAATTAATAAATTAAAGAGGTTAAATGCTTTTTCTACAATGAATACAATCAGCTATTGTAGACCTTCCGCAGGTATTCATTTTTCCAGTTACTACTAATTTATCTTTTTCTAGCCGTTTCTAATAGCATCACTTAAAACAGCATGTCCAAAACTCGGGATTCAGTTCAGCGAAATAAACACCTGGAATTCTTTCAGTCCAAGAATGACCTGGAGTCCATGTTGGAGAGCAGTCCCACCCTGGACGCGTCGGCAATTCTTCTAGATCAGGAGCATGTTGGTGCCGCGGGAGCAAGCCGAGGGGCTCGAGAGCACTGGGTTCATTGGCCATGGCGGACGGTGGTTTTCAGGAACGTGGCGACGCGGCTGCAGGAAGAACTGGTGCGTGCTGCTCTGGCCGCCGCGCCCAGAACAGGAGCAGCTGCTGGCCATGCCCAGGAGCTCGAGCCTCTGCCACTGAAGGCCAGCCGACGGCGGTGGAACAGCAGGAACAGCAGCCGGCATGCCCTCGAGCTCCGTCGCCAGAGCAAGGCCAGCGCCGCCGCCACTGAAGGCCGACCGACGAAGCGAAAAAGCAGGAGCAGCAGCTCCGCCACGTGCAGCAGCCGGCACGCCCTCGAGCTCCGCCGCCAAAGCAAGGCCGACCAACGCGCGCGGGTCCCTTCATCAGCTCCAGCAAGCTCGTCACCGGCGGGGACCTGATTTTTCCCGCAGCACGCTCGCGCACGAGCCCACCCGAAGCTGTCGCTGCCGTCAACGCGCCGCCCCCTCAACTTCTCCTGCTTCGCCGCGCCGCCCATCAACTTCTCCTGCTCCGCCCGCCCCTCAACTTCTCCTGCTCCTCCATGGCTGGAAGGGAAGCACCGGCGTCTGGATAAGATGCAATTGTTTTTCTTTTTTTGTAAAAAACGAACCTTTTTCAGACCTCCACTAAAAGAGGGATTGCGGGTTGAATAATCAAAAACCATGGGGACCTTTTAGCAAAAGCGCGACGATGGTGAGCAGGTGGGCAGAAGCAATAATCGTTTTATTATTATTAGGGAAAGATACATATATATCGGACCAATTCAATAGGAAAAAGTCTATTGTAAACCTTGAACTCGTAGAGGTTCGGCGAATCAAACCCTCAAGTCCAAATCCCGGTCGTTTGCACCCTGAACTGTGCAATCCCGGTCTAAATCAAACCCTGGAGTCGTTTGCCAAACAGGGATTACAAAGGAAGGCCAGGATTGGTGGTGGAACCTATTTGCCGCCCACAGTGGCAACGCCCGCGGGTGGGCCGGCCCATTTCGCGGCAGCGCGCGCTGCCCGTTCACTGCTTTGTTTTTCTGTTCATTTTATTTGTTCACCTTTTGTTTTATTTTATCTTTTACGTTTATTCTTTCTGGTTCTTTCTTTCTTTTTGCCTTTTTCTTTCGGTCTTTCTTTCTTTTGTTTTTCATTTTCCTTTTTCTTCCATTAATACATTATAAGGAAATGCTTCATTGTGTATTTTTTCATTAATAATACTTTAATACGACAAACAATCTGTGTTTCTTCTGTTTATTTTTTCTTTCTTCTTTTTTTTTGTGTATTATACAAGAGTTTATCATGTATTATGAAAATGTTCATCATATATTCAAAACAATGTTTATTATGTACTTAAAAATGTTCAGCATATAGGGAAAAAATGTTCAATATGTACTTTCAAATTGTTCAGCGCACATCACAGTAATGCTCATTGTGTATTTTCAAATTGTTCAGCGTATATCACAGTAATGTTCACTGTGTATTTACAAATTGATTAGCATATATCACACAAATGTTCAATGTGTATTTAAGAAATTGTTCATTGTATATTAAAAAAATGTTCAACGGTCGAAATTATTCATTTTTTTATTAAAACGCAGATGCACACCCTGCTCCCTGCTGGGCCAGCCTGCTTTAGATTTTTCTGTTAAAAAAATAAGCCTTAGGGTAGACGGAAGCTACCACCACATCTTTTGTGTCCACTTGCTTCTTTTTTTTTCTTAAATTCGTGAAGCTGCATATTTGCAACAGATAAGCGCACAAATAAGAACCTCTGAACCAGATTCTGGAAAGAATATAAAGTTGTTCATGAACCAGATTATAAAATTATTTGGGAAATTAAAAACATGTTCCTTATTTTGAAAAATTGTTCAGAATGTTTTTTTATATTTGGACAACATTTTAAAGAAAATTGGTTCCGTTTTAAAAAAATCACAAAATTAAAAAATGTTCGTGTGTTCTAATTTTTTTCTGGAGTTTCAAAAAATATTCCTATATTTCACAAAATTCTAAAGATGTCCGTGTTTTCAATAAAAATCAGGAGTTCTAAAATGTTCCCGTTTTGAAAGTTGTTTGCGAGTTTTAATTTTTTTTCATTTTCCTAATTTTGTTCGGGTGTTTTAAAAAATTTGCATGTTCCAAAAAGTTTGTTTAAATTCTCCAAATTTAGTTTCATAAATTTGTTCACAAATTTGAGAAGTAGTCGCTTTTCATAAACACTCAAAAAGAATCAAATAAAATTTTGCGTTTGAAATTTAAGAAAATATTAGAATCTGGTGTTCATTCATATAGTTTTGTGTTGCTTTCTTTTAGGTGTATATTCTTTTGTGTTGCTATTTGAATAGATTAAGTCGGTAGCTGAAATGGAAGTACCAGCGTATGTTGAGCTGCAGATCCTGTGTTCGATACTTTGCTAGTGCGCAAATTTTTAGCCGACGGTCCCCAGTTTTCATGGGCTGGACCAGTCGGAGTTCGGCCTGTGCGACAGAAGAATAAAATCAACTTTTTTTGAGAAAAAAAAAACAAATGGGCTGGCCCATCAGACAAATCCCGGTTGACTTTTTGCCAGGGTTTGATTTAGACCGGGATTACATACTTCAGGGTGCAAACGACAAGGATTTTAACTTGAGGGTTTGATTCGCCGAACCTCTACAAGTTCAAGGTTTAAAATGGACTTTTTCCAATTCAATATTGCGAAGATAAACCTTGAAGTCAAATCAATATTGAAGACAAACCAAACGCGAAGACTATGCAAATATGACGCCAAAAGAAACACTTCAATAAGAATTTAGTGGTGGCGTTACCCACTGTATAGGAAGTATTAGACCCAGACACGGCGCACAATTATCGTTGCGCTCCGAAGTCAAATTCCATGTTAATGTATTCACACTTAGAGTGTATGTCTTCACTGATTGAAGATATACGTTACTTTGTGTGTTGCACATCTAAGTCATCAACATGCATAAGCGTTAGGATGTGTGTCCAATTACAGGACATTTGAGGATTCTAAAATATTTAGCTCACACCGTAACTTGCAAAACCTTTTCTCACCCAAGGGCTTTGTGAAGATATGTCAATTGCTCTTCAGTGTTGACGTGAATGATATCAATATCTTCCTTCATGACATGATCTCTGAGAAAGTGATGACGGATTTGAATGTGCTGTCTTCAAGTGCTGAACTGGGTTGTTGGCAATCTTGATGGCGCTTTCATTGTCGCAGTAGAGTGGCACATGCTTCAGGTGGATGCCATAGTCCTTGAGAGTTTGCTTCATCCATAGAAGTTGAGCGCAAAGAAGATCCAACAAAGAATGTATTCAGATTCAGCGGTGGAGAGGGATACATAGTTACGCTTATTTGAAGACCAATGCACAAGAGAACGTCCAAGAAAGTGACATGTGCCTGATGTGCACTTGCGATCAACCTTGTTACCAAAGATAATCGACATCTCGAGAATCCAACTAGATCAAACTCTGAGCCCTTTGGATACCATAATCCTAGTGTTGGGGTGTAAGCCAAATATCAAATAATACACTTCACAGCTAAGTGATGCGATTCCTTTGGTGCCGCTTGAAATCGGGCACACATGCAAACCCTAAGCATTATATCTGGCCTAGATGCACAAATAGAGTAAAGAACCAATCATGGAGTGGTATACCTTTTGATCGAACTCTTTACCATTGTCGTTGGGACCTAATTGACCTTTGGTTGGCATTGGCGTCGTGTATCCTTTGCAGTTTTGCATTCAAAACTTCTTCAGGCAATCTTTGAGGTATTTATCTTGTGATATGAAGATGTTGTTGCTTTGATGACGGATTTGAAGACCGAGGAAGAACTTCAGCTCACCCATCATGGACATCTGATATTGTTGTTGCTTTGATGACGGAATTGAAGACCGAGGAAGAACTTCAGCTCACCCATCATGGACATCTGATATTGCTCTTGCATCATATGTCCAAATTCATCACTGTATTTCTTGTTAGTGCAACCAAAGATAATGTCATCCACATAGATTTGGCACACAAACAGTTCTTCATCATATGTCTTCGTGAAGAGTGTGGAATCCAGAGAACCAGGTTTGAAGCCTTTGCTCTTCAGGAAGTCTTTGAGTGTGTCATACCAGGCGCGAGGGGCTTGTTTGAGGCCATACAGTGCCTTGTTGAGCTTGTATACCATATCAGGATGTTTTGGGTCTTCAAAACCAGGTGGCTGTTGTCGGTGTCAAAACCGGCGGATCTCGGGTAGGCGGTCCCGAACTGTGCGTCTGAGGTTGATGGTAACACGATACGGGGGACACAATGTTTACCCAGGTTTGGGCCCTCTCTATGGAGGTAATACCCTACTTCCTGCTTGATTGATCTTGATGAATATGAGTATTACAAGAGTTGATCTACCTCGAGATCATAATGGCTAAAATCCTAAAAGTCTAGCCTGTATGACTATGATTATCATTGCCTCTATGGACTAAGCCCTCCGGTTTATATAGACACCGGAGGCGACTAGGGTTACACAAAGTCGGTTACAGAGAAAGAAATATTCCTATCCGGGTGCCAAGCTTGCCTTCCACGCTAAGGAGAGTCCCATCCGGACACGGGTGAGAGTCTTCGGTCTTGTATCTTCACAGCCCATCAGTCCAGCCCATGTCCAACAGGCCAGACACCCGAGGACCCCTTAATCCAGGACTCCCTCGGTAGCCCCCGAACTAGGCTTTCAACGACGATGTGTCCGGCGCGCAGATTTTCTTCGGCATTGCAAGGCGGGTTCCTCCTCCGATGACTTCAAAGAGCTGTATTTGGCCCTCCATTTAATGCCGTTCCCATCGCTTATGTGTATCCATAGCTTCAGCTTCCACGTGTCGAGTGAATACGAGAGGTCAGGGTATTTTTGCATATAACATCCCGACCATGTAAGAAAAGCATCTATTTAAAGGGATTGGATCTCAAATCCGTTCCACATCACGCGGAAAATCCTCAGAGCTTGCTAGGAGAGACCACTCCAGCATGGCTAGCACTCCCAGTTCTTCCTCCTGTCCCCATGGCCCAGAAAAAGGCGATTGGGAAAGATGTTCCGTATCCCACGGTCAGCTAGTGAAGCTGCAAAAACAGGGATTTCTTCCCCCTGCGGATCTAGTCCCCGTTCGAGCAGGATTGACTTCCTTCAACAGCGGGGCTCAGGCTGAGAATTTCCCCAATCCATCCAGGGGGAACGAGTGTGTTTCGTTCCTTACCTGCTAAGAGGCGTTGGATTTCCAATCCATCCGTTCCTCCAAGGACTTCTGGAGTATTATGGCCTCCAACTTCACAATTTCACTCCCGCCTCCATCTTGCACATCGCGGGTTACATTGCTCTTTGCGAGCTCTTCCTGGGATGCGAGGCCCATTTTTAATTATGGAGGAAACTATTTTGCCTCGTCCCTCGTAACCAAGAGGGATCAATATTTGAAGTGGGCGGAGCCGAGGTATGGCGCATCGCCGGGACCGGATACTGTCCAAGACGCCAAGAAGGCATCCGAAGAGTGGCCTTCCGAATGGTATTATATCAAGGACGCCGCCTTTCTGACCCAAATCGAATGGGTTCGCCGAATTCTCAAGCGCTCCATTGAAGAAACGCCACAGCTGGCGCCCTCGGAGCCTCGAGGAGGAAGACAACGCGGAGGTCCGTCAATTGATGGGCAAGATAAAGATGCTCGCCCAGTCTGGATTATCAATAGTCGAGGTAATGGCGACTTCTATAGCACGGGGGGTTCAGCCACTCCAACACAAAGGGCTTCCCATGTGGCACTATAATGGGGAAGATGACGCCTCCCGCTGCGGTCGGAAGGGTCCGGATACCCCCGCCGCTTTGGCTAAAATATTGACCGAACTATTCAAAAGGGAGAAAGAGGATTTCACTCGTATCAAGGGCCGAGATGGATTTTCCATCTACAATCCTCCTAGCTGGGTGAGTTCCGATCCTACTACCCTACTCAATCTACTCCCTGAGTCAATTTTAATGAACATTAATCCGTCCATTTGTAACAGGGATGGCGAAAGATCACCAAGGGGCTCCACAGCCTAGCCCCACAGCCAGAGGACCACAATCGGGACCTTGACCCCGGATTCGAAGAGGATCTGGACATATTCATGGAGCTCGAGAATGGGGTTTTCTACCAGGCGAGCTATGACGGCACGGAAGTGGCCATCACCGCCGACTATCCCGGTCTTCTCCCTGCCTCACACGTAAGTAATCAGGAGACATTTCCTCCGAAAGAGCTTCCTCATTCGGCCTCACCCACCGCACTGTCTCGTGCTCCAAAGGGGAGGCTTTCGGCGCGCCATGCTATACCAGGGGCAACTCCAAAGAGGGCGGCACCCGCGCCGGGCAAGCCTTCGAAGAGGAAGGCAAACAAAGACACGACCGAGCCATCATCAAAGAGGTACGGCTTTGCAAATATGCTCCTTGGCAATCACATCCAACTGTGATGTTGTCCGCTTGTGCCTTATCAGGAAAAGCATTCGCCGGACTATGTCCGCGGGTCCTGCCGATCACACTCCCAACAGCCAGGTTCCAGACCCTGCCGTAAAGACGGGGGCTGATACGGGAGTGACACCGGATTGTCCTTTGGCAGAGGATTCAGATGATGTATCTGTCACAAACTCGGAAGTGGAGAGCGCCATGAATCATCGGCGCCGGAAGGCCGGTCTACGCGGCCCCGGCTTTACAAAAAGAGGCATTCAATGCCTTCAGCTCGGCCGATGCATACATCCGAGCTGCTCGAGACGGGCTTGCAAGAGCCACAGACCAGTATTTAAAAGATATACGGGTAAGTTTACATTGTCCAAATATGATAATTATATACAAGTAGCCCCCGAGACTTGAAACAGTTGATACAACTGATTTAAGGATCATTGTATAACCAGGTGCTTACGGAGAAGAACAACCTGTTGTCTCAAAAACTGGAAAAGTGTCAAACCGAGCTAAATGCCGCTACCGTTGAACTGGAAAAAATCCAAGAAGGCATCGCCTAGTAATATTCCCTCCATCAAGAAAATATAATTATATACGAGGAATGCTAATATTGTTGCATATCTCATGGCATGAGCATCAGATAAACTGGAGGAGGCACTGGAAGTCGCGCAGGTGGGCGTACAAGAAGCCAAAAGGCAACGGGCCACGGGCGAACGTATGCTAACACGGGTCAGGGAGGAGAAAAACAAACTCCAGGATACCAATACCCAGCTGGGCGAAGAACTGAAAGATGTGCGGGCCCAACTGGCTGACTCTATGAAGGAAAATAAGAGGCTGTGAGGCGGCATATTTTGTATGTGTTCAAAGTTACCTTCGTGTAATTCAGCGAGGAAAGGAACTAACAAAGTTATGTCTGTAGGTATGCTGACTGGCCGTCCCGAGGAGGAGGTGTCCGGATCTTCGGGCGATCTGCTACAAGAGCTGTCACAAATGCACGAGCGAGCTCGGCAGGCGATGCGGAGTGTTGCCTGCTACCTCTTGAGCACTGCGTTGGATTTCCCCGAAGAGGAGAGGATGATGCAGCAAAGTAGCGTAAGTATTTCCCTCAGTTTTTGAGAACCAAGGTATCAATCCAGTAGGAGGCTACGCACAAGTCCCTCGTGCACCTGCACAAAACAATAGCTCCTCGCAACCAACGCAATTAGGGGTTGTCAATCCCTACACGGTCACTTACGAGAGTGAGATCTGATAGAGATGATAAATAATATTTTTGGTATTTTTGGTATAAAGATGCAAAGTGAAAAGTAAAAGGCAAAGTAAAAACAAAGCAAGTATTAAAGTAATGGAGATTGATATGATGAGAATAGACCCAGGGGCCATAGGTTTCACTAGTGGCTTCTCTCAAAAGCATAAGTATTCTACGGTGGGTGAACAAATTACTCTTGAGCAATTGACATAATTGAGCATAGTTATGAGAATATCTAGGTATGATCATGTATGTAGGCATCACGTCCGAGACAAGTAGACCGACTCCTGCCTGCATCTACTACTATTACTCCACTCATCGACCGCTATCCAGCATGCATCTAGAGTATTAAGTTAAAAAAGCAGTAACGCATTAAGCAAGATGACATGATGTAGAGGGATAAATTCATGCAATATGATAAAACCCCATCTTGTTATCCTCGATAGCATCAATACAATAGGTGCCTTGCTGCCCCTTCTGTCACTGGGAAAGGACACCGCAAGATTGAACCCAAAGCTAAACACTTCTCCCATTGCAAGAACTACCAATCTAGTTGGCCAAACCAAACGGATAATTCGAATAGACTTGCAAAGATAACCAATCATACATAAAAGAATTCAGAGAAGATTCAAATATTGTTCATAGATAATCTTGATCATAAACCCACAATTCATTGGTCTCAACAAACACACCGCAAAAAGAAGATTACATCAAATAGATCTCCACGAGAGAGGGGGAGAACATTGTATTGAGATCCAAAAAGAGAGAAGAAGCCATCTAGCTACTAGCTATGGACCCAAGGTCTGAAGTAAACTACTCACACTTCATCGGAGGGGCTATGGTGATGATGTAGAAGCCCTCCATGGTGGATGCCCCTCCGACGGAGCTCCTAATGTGCCCCAAGATGGGATCTCGTGGATCTGAGGAAGTTGCGGCGGTGGAATTAGGTTTTTGGCTCCTGTTACGATCATTTGAAGTGCGTAGGTATATATAGGAGGAAGGAGTACGTCGGTGGAGCAACAGGGGGCCCACGAGGCAGGGGGCGCGCCCCCCACCCTCGTGACCGCCTCTGTCACTTCTTGGAGTAGGGTCCAAGTGTCCTAGATCACGTTCGGTGAGAAAATCACGTTCCCGAAGGTTTCATTCCGTTTGGACTCCGTTTGATATTCCGTTTCTTCGAAACATTGAAATAGGCAAAAAAACAGCAATTCTGGGTTGGGCCTCCGGTTAATAGGTTAGTCCCAAAAATAATATAAAAGTGGAAAATAAAGCCCAATATAGTCCAAAATAGTAGATAAAGTAGCATGGAGCAATCAAAATTATAGATACGTTGGAGACGTATCGGGCATCCCCAAGCTTAATTCCTGCTCGTCCTCGGTAGGTAAATGATAAAAAGAGATTTTTTGATGCGGGTGATACTTTGGCATAATTTCAATGTAAATCTTCTTAATTGTGGTATGAATATTGAGATCCGAAGATTCAAGACAAAAGTTCATATTGACATAAAAATAATAATACTTCAAGCATACTAACTAAGCAATTATGTCTTCTCAAAATAACATGGCCAAAGAAAGTTATCCCTACAAAATCATATAGTCTGGTTATGCTCCATCTTCCCACACAAAATATTTAAATCATGCACAACCCGATGACAAGCCAAGCAATTGTTTCATACTTTAACATTTTCAAAACTTTTTCAATCTTCACGCAATACATGAGCGTGAGCCATGGATATAGCACTATATGTGGAATAGAATGGTGGTTGTGGAGAACACAAAAGGAGAAGATAGTCTCACATCAACTAGGCGTATCAACGGGCTATGGAGATGCCCATCAATAGATATCAATGTGAGTGAGTAGGGATTGCCATGCAACGGATGCACTAGAGCTATAAGTATATGAAAGCTCAACAAAAGAAACTAAGTGGGTGTGCATCCAACTCGCTTGCTCACGAAGACCTAAGGCATTTGAGGAAGCCCATCATTGGAATATACAAGCCAAGTTCTGTAATAAAAAATTCCCACTAGTATATGAAAGTGACAAAATGCGAGACTCTCTATCATGAAGATCTTGGTGCTACTTTGAAGCACAAGTGTGGTAAAAGGATAGTAGCATTGTCCCTTCTCTCTTTTTCTCTCATTTTTTCATTTGGGCCTTTTCTCTTTTTTTTATGGCCTCTTTTTTTAATTTTCCTTTTTTTTATTTTTCTTCCGGAGTCTCATCCCGACTTGTTGGGGAATCATGGTCTCCATCATCCTTTCCTCACTTGGGACAATGCTCTAAAGAATGATGATCATCACACTTTTATTTTTCTTACAACTCAACAATTACAACTCGATTCTTAGAACAAAGTATGACTCTATATGAATGCCTCCGGCGGTGTACCGGGATATGCAATGAAACAAGAGTGACATGTATGAAAGAATTATGAAAGGTGGCTTTGCCACAAATACAATGTCAACTACATGATCATGCTAGCAATATGACAATAATGGAGCGTGTCATAATAAACGGAACGGTGGAAAGTTGCATGGCAATATATCTCGGAATGGCTATGGAAATGCCATGATAGGTAGGTATGGTGGCTGTTTTGAGGAAGATATATGGTGGGTGTATGATACCGGCGAAAAGTGCGCGGTATTAGAGAGGCTAGCAATGGTGGAAAGATGGAAAAAAATGCGTATTCCATGGACTCAACATTAGTCATAAAGAACTCATATACTTATTGCAAAAATCTA
Source organism: Aegilops bicornis (assembly GCA_021605145.1). Lineage (NCBI taxonomy): Eukaryota > Viridiplantae > Streptophyta > Magnoliopsida > Poales > Poaceae > Aegilops > Aegilops bicornis. The sequence goes on along the minus strand of CM038672.1, from coordinate 337,925,033 downwards.
GAAGTTATCAAAGCAAAGTATTACGCGCATGCTCCTAGGGGGATAGATTGGTAGGAAAAGACCATCGCTCGTCCCCGACCACCACTCATAAGGAAGACAATCAATAAATAAATCATGCTCCGAAGTTCATCACATACAGGTTCACCATACGTGCATGCTACGGGAATCACAAACTTCAACACAAGTATTCTTTAAATTCACAACTACTCAACTATCATGACTTTAATATCACCATCTTCATATCTCAAAACAATTATCAAGCATCAAACTTTTCTTAGTATTCAACACACTCAAAAGAAAGTTTCACATATCTTGAATACCAAGTATATTAATATTTAAGCAAATTACCATGCTATTAACGACTCTCAAAATAATCTAAGTGAAGCATGAGAGATCAATAGTTTCTTTAAAACAAATCCACCACTGTGCTCTAAAAGATCTAAGTGAAGCACTAGATCAAAAATTATCATGCTCAAAAGATATAAGTGAAGCACTATGAGCAAAACTATAAAGCTCAAAAGATATAAGTGAAGCACATAGAGTATTCTATCAAATTCCAATTCATGTATGGCTCTCTAAAAAGGTGTGTACAGCAAGGATGATTGTGGTAAACTAACAAGCAAAGACGCAAATAATACAAGACGCTCCAAGCAAAACACATATCGTGTGGTGAATAAAAATATAGCTCCAAGTAAATTACCGATGGAAGTAGACGAAAGAGGGGATGCCTTCCGGGGCATCCCCAAGCTTTGACCTTTTGGTGTCCTTGGTTTATCTTGGGGGTGCCATGGGCATACCCAAGCTTAGGATCTTGCCACTCCTTGTTCCATAAATCAAAAGAATTTACCCAAAACTTGAAAACTTCACAACACAAAACTCAATAGAAATCTCGTGAGCTCCGTTAGAGAAAGAAAACAAAAGACTACTTTAAGGTACTGCAATGAACTCATTATTTATTTATATTGGTGTAAAACCTACTGTATTCCAACTTCTCTATGGATTATAAACTATTTTACTAGCCATAGATTCATCAAAATAAGCAAACAACACACGAAAAACAGAATCTGTCAAAAACAGAACAGTCTGTAGTAATCTATACCTAACGCAAACTTATGGAACTCAGAAAACTCTACAAAAATAGGACGACCTAGATAATTTGTTTATTGATCTACTGCAATTTGAATCCGTATTTTATCATGTTCTGGTGATTTTAAACAATTGTTTTCGTTAACAGAAAGTTTCTGGAATTTTCAGCGAGATCAAATAACTATCATCCAAGAAGATCCTATAGGTTTCACTTGACACAAACACTAATTAAAACATAAAACCACATCTAAACAGAGGCTAGATGGATTATTTATTCCTAAACAGAAGCAAAAACAAAAAAATAAAAATAAAATTGGGTTGCCTTCCAACAAGCGCTATCCTTTAACGCCCCTAGCTAGGCATAAAAGCAAGGATAGATTTAAGTATTGCCGTCTTTAGTAGGCAATCCATAGGTGGCTCTCATGATAGATTCATATGGTAATTTTATTTTATTTCTAGGAAAGTGTTCCATGCCCTTCTTTAAGGGAAATTGGAATCTAATATTCTCTTCCTTCATATCAATAATTGCATCAATCGTTCTAAGGAAAGGTCTACCAAGAATAATAGGGCAAGAAGGATTGCAATCTATATCAAGAACGATAAAATCTACGGGCACATAATTCCTATTTGCAACAATAAGAACATCATTAATTCTTCCCATAGGCTTTTTAATAGTGGAATCCACAAGATGCATGTTTAGAGAGCAATCGTCAAAGTCACGGAAATCTAGCAAATCACACAAAGTTTTGGGAATAGTGGAAACACTAGCACCCAAATCACACAAGGCATGAAACTAATAATTTTTAATTTTAATTTTAATAGTAGGTTCCCACTCATCATAGAGCTTTCTAGGGATAGAGACCTTCAACTCAAGTTTTTCTTCATAAGATTGCATCAAGGGATCAACAATGTGTTCGGTGAAGGCCTTATTTTGACTATAAGCATGAGGAGAATTTAGCACGGATTGCAACAAGGAAATACAATAAATTAAAGAGAAATTTTCATAATTAAAATCCTTGAGATCCAATATAGTGGGTTTAGCAACATCTAGGTTTTTATTTCTTTCAATCCCACATTTATCAATTTCATCATCAAGATCTAAAAACTCTGAATTCTTAGAACGCCTTCTAGGTAAAGGAAGATCATATTCAGTTTCATAAAGATTCATATTGCAAAACAAAGATTTAATGCGGGACACATCAATAACTTTTAGATATTCATCTTGATTTTCATAGGAATTGGAAGAACACGCTTTAATAAAGGCATCTTTGGAAGCACGCATCCTAGCGGTTCTTTCTTTGCACTCATCAATGGAAATTCTCATAGCTTTGAGAGACTCATTGATATCATGCTTAGGAGGAATAGATCTAAGCTTTAAAGAATCAATTTCAAGAGAAATTCTATCAACGTTCCTAGCCAAATCATCAACTTTAAGCAATTTCTCCTCAAGCAAAGCATTAAAATTCTTTTGCTTGAACTCATAAATTCTTTAACACTAGTCTCAAATTCAGAGGGCATCTTATTAAAATTTCCATAAGAATTGTTGTAGGAATTTCCATAATTATTAGAGGAATTACTAGGATAAGGCCTAGGATTAAAATTCCCTCTATACGCGTTGTTACCGAAATTATTCCTACCAACAAAATTCACATCCATAGATTCATTATTGTTCTCAATCAAAGTAGATAAAGGCATATCATTAGGATTAGAAGAAACACCCTTAGTAGCAAATAATTTCATAAGTTCATCCATCTTTCCACTCAAAACATTAATTTCTTCTATCACATGCACTTTTTTATTAGAAGATCTTTCAGTATGCCATTGAGAATAATTAACCCTAATGTTATCTAGGAGTTTAGTAGCATCTCCTAAAGTGATTTCCATAAAAGTGCCTCCCGCGGCCGAATCTAAAAGATTTCTAGAAGCAAAATTCAATCCGGCATAAAAGTTTTGTATAATCATCCACAAGTTCAAACCATGAGTAGGACAATTACGTATCATTAATTTCATTCTCTCCCAAGCTTGTGCAACATGTTCATGATCAAGTTGCTTAAAATTCATAATATCGTTCCTAAGAGAGATAATCTTAGCGGGAGGAAAATACTTAGAGATAAAAGCATCTTTGCACTTGTTCCAAGAATCAATACTATTTTTAGGCAGAGATGAAAACCACACTTTAGCACGACCTCTAAACGAAAAAGAAAATAGCTTCAATTTAACGACATCATTATCGACATCTTTTTTCTTTTGCATATCACATAAAACAACGAAGCTATTCAGATGAGTAGCGGCATCTTCACTAGGAAGGCCGGCGAATTGATCTTTCATAACAAGATTCAAAAAAGCGTGATTGATTTCACAAGATTCAGTATTGGCAAGAGGAGCAATCGGAGTGCTAAGGAAATCATTATTAATGGTATTGGTGAAGTCACACAATTTGGTAGTATCTTGAGCCATCACGACAAACAAGCAATCCAACACACGAGCAAACAAAAGGCAAGCGAGAAAAAGGCAAACGGAAAAAGAGAAGGAGATTGGGAAAGAGAGGGTGAATAAAGCGGCAAGGGTGAAGTGGGGAGAGGAAAAGCGAGGCAAATGGCAAATAATGTAATGCGGGAGATAGGGATTGTGATGGGTAGTTGGTATGTAGACTTTAACGGTGCCAGAAGTGGCTTGTTGTTAGGAGTCCAAGTCTTGACTTGCTCTTGCGTAAGCCTCCCCAACAACGGCGCCAGAAATCCTTCTTGCTACCTCTTGAGCACTGCATTGGATTTCCCCGAAGAGGAGAGGATGATGTAGCAAAGTAGCGTAAGTATTTCCCTCAGTTTTTGAGAACCAAGGTATCAATCCAGTAGGAGGCTACGCACAAGTCCCTCGTACCTGCACAAAACAATAGCTCCTCGCAACCAACGCGATTAGGGGTTGTCAATTCCTTCACGGTCACTTATGAGAGTGAGATCTGATAGAGATGATAAATAATATTTTTGGTATTTTTGGTATTTTTGGTATAGATATGCAAAGTGAAAAGTAAAAGGCAAAGTAAAAACAAAGCAAGTATTAAAGTAATGGAGATTGATATGATGAGAATAGACCCGGGGGCCATCGGTTTCACTAGTGGCTTCTCTCAAAAGCATAAGTATTCTACGGTGGGTGAACAAATTACTGTTGAGCAATTGATGTAATTGAGCATAGTTATGAGAATATCTAGGTATGATCATGTATATAGGCATCACGTCCGAGACAAGTAGACCGACTCCTGCCTGCATCTACTACTATTACCCCACTCATCGACCGCTATCCAGCATGCATCTAGAGTATTAAGTTAAAAACAGAGTAACGCTAAGCAATATGACATGATGTAGAGGGATAAATTCATGCAATATGATAAAAACCCCACCTTGTTATCCTCGATGGCAACAATACAATACATGCCTTGCTGCCCCTTCTGTCACTAGGAAAGGACACCACAAGATTGAACCCAGAGCTAAGCACTTCTCCCATTGCAAGAACTACCAATCTAGTTGGCCAAACCAAACGGATAATTTGAAGAGACTTGCAAAGATAACCAATCATACATAAAATAATTCAGAGAAGATTCAAATATTGTTCATAGATAATCTTGATCATAAACCCACAATTCATCGGTCTCAGCAAACACACCGCAAAAAGAAGATTACATCAAATAGATCTCCACGAGAGAGGGGGAGACATTGTATTGAGATCCAAAAAGAGAGAAGAAGCCATCTAGCTACTAGCTATGGACCCGAAGGTCTGATGTAAACTACTCACACTTCATTGGAGGGGCTATGGTGATGATGTAGAAGCCCTCCATGGTGGATGCCCTCCCATGAGCTCAAACAGCCCCAAGATGGGATCTCGTGGATACAGGGAAGTTGCGGCGGTGGAATTAGGTTTTGGCTCTGTTGTGATCGTTTGGGGCGTGAGGTATATATAGGAGGAAGGAGTACGCCGCTGGAGCAACAGGGGGCCCACGAGGCAGGGGCGCGCCCTAGGGGGGGCGCCCCCCACCCTCGTGACCGCCTCTGTTACTTCTTGGAGTAGGGTCCAAGTCTCCTGGATCACGTTCGGTGAGAAAATCACGTTCCTGAAGGTTTCATTCCGTTTGGACTCTGTTTAATATTCTGCTTTCTTGAAACACCCAAATAGGCAAAAAAAACAATTCAGGCTGGGCCTCCGGTTAATAGGTTAGTCCCAAAAATAATATAAAAGTGGAAAATAAAGCCCAATATAGTCCAAAATAGTAGATAAAGTAGCATGGAGCAATAAAAAATTATAGATACGTTGGAGACGTATCATTGCCAAGGCCTTATGGCCATCCGCTTCCCCTCCAGGAAGTATGGAGGAGCTTGTACAACTTTTCAAGGGAGCGCGGTGGCGTTTCCGATTATGGAAGATATTGGCCTGCCGGGAAGGTGCGCAAGAGGCCTGGGCCATGGTAAAAACACGGTATACCAAGCTTGATCCAAATCATATGACCCGGGTCGGACCTCTAGGGTCAGACGGGAAAGAAATTCCCGTTAATTTGGTATATGACCAAGTAGAAGTAGCCGCCAAATATTCCCAACAGGATTGTAAGTTAGACAACCTGTTAGACGGTATAGAGGAGGAAATTTTTTGAGTCCAAGTGACTATGTACTTCCCTTGACATATTTGTCCCTAGCTGGATTGTAAAACGATTGTCATGGCAGACCTTTTCCCTTCGACCTCTGGACCCAAAGGTGTGGAGTGTTTCTGAATACCTGAACGGCAAAATAGACCGGGGTATGCGTGGAAACTAGGCGTAGTGGTCATAGTTGCTTGAACAGACAAGTTGTATCTGACTAGCTATGTTATATTACATTGTGATTGTAAGAAACATCTTCCATAGAGAATAGTCCTGTTAAGGGTTCCTTTCCCTGGGTGTACATGCGTTAACGTGCATGTCCGAACTGTGATTGAAAAGATCACAGTATATGTAACATCTGGGGGTTCATAGTGGAATGAATGTGAAAACACCTTTAGTCCGCTGACCGAATATTCCCTTAAGAACGCTAGCTTTCGGCTTCACCCAGTCTGATGTACACATCCGGATGACCCGGCAGTAACAATCGCAGAGGTGCTCCCTTTATGCCCTAGCCGAACTAACGGGAACGCGGGGCATAAGCACAGGAGCCAAGCAACCCAGCATGGCCAAAACTTAAGTCATATCGATGCATATAATGGCGAAGAAAAGGTACATATGAGGGAAAAATGCATATGTGATGAGCTTGATGCTCAGAAAATAACAATAATAAGCTTCTGTGCCAGAAGCCCCCAGGTATAATGGACGTACATATTTGAGGATGTGTACGTCATAGGTGCGCGGTTTTAGCCGCACGAAAGCTTTTAATGCTAAAAAACGAAAAGGCGAAAAGAGAGGAAAAATAATGAAACAATAGGGAGAAGGAGACGAACGAAGAGTTCGGCGCTAGGCATAGAACCTTCAGAGTCTGGCCGCGTTCCAGGGATTCGGCTCTAGGCGATTGTCTGATGCGTCATGAAGGCAGTACGCTCCTCCAGTGAGAACTTCATCAATGATGAAGGGACCCTCCCACTTGGGCTTGAGTTTGTCCTTTTTCTTCTTCGGCAAGCGTAGAACGAGTTCGCCAATATTATAAGTCTTGCCCCACACTTCTCTGCTTTGGTATCTGCGGGCCCGCTATTGATAAAATGCGGAACGGGCTTTTGCAACATCGCGCTCCTCCTCCAGGGCATCTAAGCTGTCCTGCCGATCGAGCTCGGCCTCTCTCTCTTCGTACATGCGCACTCGAGGCCAGTCATGAATAATGTCGCAGGGTAACACAGCCTCTACGCCGTACACCATGAAGAAAGGTGTATATCCGATAGTGTGATTGGGCGTGGTCCGCAGCCCCCAGAGTACGGAGTCGAGCTCCTCCACCTAGTGCTTGTCTGATTCCTTCAAATACCGCACTAGTCTGGGCTTAATGCCGCTCATAATAAGACCATTGGCTCGTTCGACTTGACCGTTTGTTTGCGGGTGATAGACAGAGGCATAATCGAGCTTGATGCCCAGATTAGCACACCAGGTTTTCACCTCATCGGCTGTGAAATTGGAGCTGTTATCGGTGATAATGCTGTGTGGAACACCATAACGGTGCACAACACCGGATATGAAGTCTATCATTGGTCCAGCTTCGGCCATTTTAGCTGGCTTGGCCTTTATCCACTTAGTGAATTTATCCACCATGACCAGCAGATATTTTTTCTTATGGCTTGCTCCTTTAAGGGGTCCGACCATATCAAGCCCCCAGACCGCGAAAGGCCAAGTGATGGGAATTTTTTGTAGAGTGGTGGGTGGCATATGGCTTTGGTTGGCGAAAAGCTGGCATCCGACACAGTGTTGGACAAGGTCCTGTTCATCTGCTCGGGCCGTCGGCCAATAGAAACCTGCGGAAGGCCTTGCTTACAAGGGCCCGAGCCGCGGCGTGGTGACCACCGAGACCGGCATGAATTTCAGCCAATAGCTGCCACCCCTCTTCCTCGGAGATACATCTTTGGAGTACTCCGGTAGCGCTTTTCTTGTAGAGTTCTCCGTCATGAACCATGTAGGCTTTCGAGCGCCGGACAATGCGGCGAGCCTCATTCTGATCCTTGGGGAGTGCTCGCCTATCAAGGTAGGCCAAGAAGGGTCCAGTCCATGGGGAAATGACTGCCATGATAAGATGGGCCGACGGTGTTATTTCGGTGGCTGAGCCCCCGATGATATCGACGTGTTCGGAATCTGGGGTTATAGCCGGATCCGGACTGGTGTTGCTGCTTTCCCCTTGCGACACCACGGATGGCTTGAAGAGTCTTTCCAAAAAGATGTTGGGTGGGACGGGATCGCGCTTAGCACCGATGCAAGCAAGGACATCCGCCGCTTGATTACTTTCTTGAGGCACATGATGAAACTCGAGCCCCTCAAATCAAGCCGACATTTTGAGAGCGGCGTTATGGTAAGCCGCCATCTTCAGATCTTTGGCATCGAAATCTCCATTTATTTGAGATATTGTGAGGTTTGAATCCCCGCGCTCTTCCAGGCATTGTATGCCCATGGAGACAGCCATCCAAAGACCATGCAACAAGGCCTCGTATTCGGCTGCATTGTTGGAGTTTGTGTATAATATTTGGAGTACGTATTGAACTGTATCTCCAGTGGGGGACGTTAGGACAACGCCTGATCCTAAGCCCGCCAGCATTTTGGAGCCGTCGAAGTGCATGACCCAGTTGGAATATGTGTCGTACTCTTTAGGGAGTTCGGCCTCTGTCCATTCGGCGGCGAAGTCGACAAGCACTTGGGATTTAATGGACCGGCGCGGTTTGTATGTTATGTCGAATGGGAGGAGCTCGATGGCCCACTTGGCAATCCGGCCCGTGGCATCGCGGTTGTTTATTATGTCATTAAGTGGTACTTCGGAGGCCACCATGATTGAGCACTCTTGAAAGTAGTGTCGTAGCTTCCGGGATGCCATGAAGACCGTGTATGCTATTTTTTGGTAATGAGGGTACCGAGATTTGCATGGTGTGAGGATAGTGGATACGTAATATACCGGCTTCTGAAGCGGGAATTTGTGTCCGTCCTCCTCTCGTTCAACGACGAGCACCGCACTCACGACCTGGTGTGTTGCTGATATGCATAATAACATGGGTTCACCGGCGTTCGGTGCGGCCAGGATTGGGTTGCTTGCTAGAAGAGCCTTTATTTCTTCCAGTCCGGCTGTTGCCGCATCCGTCCATTCGAAGTGGTCAGTGCGTCGGAGAAGCCGATACAGTGGCAATGTTTTTCTCCTAATCTGGAGATAAAGCGGCTTAAAGCTGCCATGCATCCGGCTAGTTTTTGGACCTGTTTAAGGTTAGTTGGTATAGCCAATTGTGACAGAGCCCGGATTTTGGCTGGATTGGCCTCAGTTCCTCTATTGGAAATGACAAAGCCCAGCAGTTTTCCAGCGGGAACGCTGAAAACACACTTTTCCGGATTGAGCTTGATGTCATATGTACGGAGGTTGTCGAATGTGAGACGTAAGTCGTCTATTAGTGACTCGAGGTGCCTGCTCTTGATGACTATGTGATCCACATATGCTTCAACTGTCTTGCCGATTTGTTTCTCCAAACATGTTTGAATCATGCGTTGGTAGGTGGCGCCAGCGTTTTTGAGCCCGAAAGGCATAGTGTTGAAGCAGAAAGGCCCGTACGGGGTAATGAATGTCGTTGCGGCTTGATCAGACCCCTTCATCTTGATTTGATGGTATCCGGAGTATGCGTCGAGGAAACACAGTGAGTCGTGTCCTGCGATTGCATCAATAATCTGATCAATGCGAGAGAGGGGGAAGGGATCCTTAGGGCAGGCCTTGTTGAGGTCTTTGAAATCGACGCATAGGCGCCAGGATTTATCCTTCTTTGGTACCATCACCAGGTTTGCTAGCCAGTCCGGGTGTTTTACTTCTCTGACAAATCCGGCCTCGAGTAACTTGGCTAGCTCCTCTCCCATAGCTTGTCATTTGGGTTCGGAGAAACGCCGCAGTGTTTGCTTGACCGGTTATATCCCTTCAATATATTGAGGCTGTGTTCGGCCAGCCTGCGTGGGATTCTGGCATATCAGAAGGGTGCCAGGCGAATATGTATCAGTTCTCGTGCAGGAACTCTCGTAGCGCGGCGTCGGCCGTTGGGTCGAGTTGTGCCCCGATGGATGCTGTCTTCTTGGGGTCCGTCGGGTGGACTTGAAATTTGACTATTTCATCTGCTGGTTTAAGGAGGTGGATTTGGGTCGCTTGTCCAGGATTACGTCATCCCTATCCACGGTGGAGCGCAACGTGGTTAGCTCTTCGGCCGCGAGGGCTTCAGACAATGCCTCGAGGGCCAGGGATGCGGTTTTATTTTCGGCACAGAGTGCTATGTCCAGATCACTAGCAAGAGTGATGATACCATTGGGCCCAGGCATCTTGAGCTTCATGTACCCATAATGAGGTATAGACTGGAAGCGTGTAAATGCATCTCGCCCCAATAGGGCGTGATATCCGTTGTTGAAAGGGTCCACTTGGAAGGTTTTCTCTTTGGAACGATAATTCTCCGGCGTGCCGAATACTACGTTGAGCGTGATTTTTCCCGCGCATCGTGCCTCTCAACTGGGAATGATTCCCCGAAAGGTCGTGCTACTTTGCTCGATGCGGCTCCTGTCTATTTCCATTTTATTGAGTGTATCCTCATAGATGAGGTTTATTCCGCTGCCGCCGTCCATGAGCACTTTGGTGAGCCGAAAGCCGTCCACAATTGGATTGAGGACCAAGGCGGCTGGTGCCCGGACTGTCCAGAATTTTGGTTCGTCACTAGCATTGAAAGGTATGGCCGTGTCGTTCCAGGGGTTTATTGTTGCGACTTGACAGACTTCGACGAGGTTGCGGAAAGACCTTTTACGCCGATTGTTTGAAGCGAAAGTCTCGAAGACTGTCAATACGTCGGGGTCGTCATCCTCTGGGGGGTGTTGCTCTGGGGTGTTTTTGGTGAGGATATCCTCGCCGCTCTTGGTCACCTGCCGGAGTATCCAACATGCTCTAAGGCTGTGGATTGGTATGGTATCCGGTGTTGTGTGTATTTTGCATGGCTTATCGAGCCATCACTCCAGAATGGTTCCGCACCCCGTAGTGGGCTTAGATTTCTTTACTGTTGGGTCGGGCGCCCCGCGAGGGTGCATCCTTTTTGTCCGGACGGGGGTTTGAGTGGAAACCGGTGGTCCCCAGCGGGTTGCCTGGATTTTCCAGGCGCTTTCCATTGCGCAGTACTTCTGTACCATGGCTGCCAAGTCAGCAAAGTGTGATATGCGATGATGGCTAATGGCGTTAAGGATTCGTTCGTCCATGCAATTGTTGCTGAATACTGAGATCGCGTCTTCGTCACGGCAATCTTTAATCTTGTTTTTGACAAGGAGGGATCTGGCCCAAAAGTGGTGGACTGTTTCCTGAGATTGCTGTCGTATGTGCATGAGATCGTTTATATCTGGGCGGGTGGGTGGTTTTAAATCTGAACCCTGACCCACTTTGGGATCCGGAGTTTGAAAAACTTCCGAGCTTAATAGCTCGGGCTCTGGTATATCAACTGATTTTTAGGACTGTCGTCCGATTCTAGGTTCGGAGGGCAGGGTGTGTCTTTCCGAAGGCAGGTATCCGGCTCTTCGAGCTCGGAGATCTGAACATAGCTCGTCCTCAGCATAGAGGAAGAGTTGTCGTCTTGCTCCTCTACTGCCGCTATCTGGTGGGTGATCGGTGGAGATTTAATTTCTCTCTGGTCGGGTTTAAGCCCAATCCGATCGTAGTCTGAAGCGACCCCAAGGCGGCGATGCAATCTAGGAGCTCGTTCAAAGATGACAACTCCGCCGGATCCATCTTCGTGGAGTATTCGGAGTCAACACGGAGGGGATTTTCGATGACTCCAGAAGTCATCGTCGGCTTAATGCCCGAACGGGCGGTCATGGTAAAACCGCCTAGCCGGAGGGTTTGGCCTGGGGCCAGTGCTCCTCCGGAGGTGACACTGTCCTTGACAACAAGGCGAGCCATCAATCCTGTCTTTGACGTCACAGCGGAACTCTCAATGAAAGCACCAATGTCGGTATCAAAACCGGCAGATCTCAAGTAGGGGGTCCCGAACTGTGCATCTAAGGTTGATGGTAACAGGAGACGGGGGACACAATGTTTACCCAGGTCCGGGCCCTCTCTATGGAGGTAATACCCTACTTCCTTCTTGATTGATCTTGATGAATATGAGTATTACAAGAGTTGATCTACCTCGAGATCGTAATGGATAAAACCCTAAAAGTCTAGCCTGTATGACTATGATTATCCTTGCCTCTATGGACTAAGCCCTCCGGTTTATATAGACACCAGAGGGGACTAGGGTTATACAAAGTTGGTTATAGAGAAAGGAATCTTCATATCCGGGCGCCAAGCTTGCCTTCCACGCCAAGGAGAGTCCCATCCAGACACGGGTGAGAGTCTTCGGTCTTGTATCTTCACAGCCCATTAGTTCAGCCCATGTCCAACAGGCCGGACGCCCGAGGACCCCTTAATCCAGGACTCCCTCAGCTGTGCAACATACACTTCTTCTTCAAGCTTGCCATTGAGGAAGGCACTCTTCACATCCATTTGATACAGAAGGATGTTGTGATGGTTAGAATAGGCTAGCAGTATACAAATGGCTTCAAGCCTAGCCACAAGAGAAAATGCTTCATCGAAGTCAATCCCTTCTACGCGAGTGTAACCATGAGCAACGAGACGAGCCTTGTTTCTGACAACTTTGATCGTGCTCATCTTGTTTGTTGCGATAGATCCACTTTGTGCCAATGATGTTATGCTTGCGAGGGTCAGGACACTTAACCAATTCCCACACATTGTTCAGCTCGAACTGTTGAAGCTCTTCTTGCATCGCTTGAATCCATTCCGGTTCCATGAAGGCTTCAGCAACTTTCGTTCAGATATAGAGACAAATGCAAAGTGCCCACAGAAATTTGCAAGCTGTGTTGCTCTTGAACGAGTGAGCAGACCAGGTGCATTGATGCTATCGATTATCTTCTCCATATGTACTTCATTTGCAACACAAGGATGAACTGGACGAAGATTTTTCCCTTGCAGATCATTGTCTTCAGCTTCAGCATTGACTTCAGGCTGAGCATTGTCTTCGGGTTGACTAGGTGCAGAAATGATGATTTCTTCTTCAACCTGAGCCTATGAAGGTATGATTTCTCTAGTGCCCATAAGCTTGATAGATTCACTTGGTGAGGCTTCATCTAGCACACTAGGCAGATGCTCTCTCTGCGAGCCGTTAGTCTCATTGAACCGCACATCCACAGTTTCAACCACTTTATAGTGAAAGAGGTTGAAGACTCTATAGGAGTGTGAATCCTTTTCGTAACCAAGCATAAAATCTTCATGTGCTTTCGGTGAAAATTTTGAAGTGTGATGTGGATCCTTGATCCAGCACCTAGCACCAAATACTCTAAAGTAACTAACGTTTGGCTTCTTACCAGTTAGTAGCTCATACGATGTCTTCTTTAAAAGCTTGTGAAGATAAACACGGTTGATGACGTGACATGCAGTGTGCTACCTCTTGAGCACTGCGTTGGTTTTCCCTTGAAGAGGAAAGGGTGATGCAGTAAAGTTGCGTAAGTATTTCCCTCAGTTTTTGAGAACCAAGGTATCAATCCAGTAGGAGACCACGCTCAAGTCCCACGCACCTACACAAACAAATAATAACCTTGCAACCAACGCGATGAAGGGGTTGTCAATCCCTTCACGGCCACTTGCAAAAGTGAGATCTGATAGAGATGATAAGATAATATTTTTGGTATTTTTATGATAAAGATTGAAAGTAAAGATTGCAAAAAAAATGGTAATAGAAATAACTTGTTGACGGGAGATTAATATGATGGAAAATAGACCCGAGGGCCATAGGTTTCACTAGTGGCTTCTCTCAAGATAGCATAAGTATTACGATGGGTAAACAAATTACTGTCGAGCAATTGATAGAATTGAGCATAGTTATGAGAATATCTAGGTATGATCATGTATATAGGCATCACGTCCGTGACAAGTAGACCGACTCTGCCTCGCATCTACTACTATTACTCCACACATCGACCGCTATCCAAAGATGCATCTAGAGTATTAAGTTCATAAGAACGGAGTAACGCTTTAAGCAAGATGACATGATGTAGAGGGATAAACTCATGCAATATGATATAAACCCCATCTTTTGATCCCCGATGGCAACAATACAATACGTGTCATTTCCCCTTCCGTCACTTGGATCGAGCACCGCAAGATTGAACCCAAAGCTAAGCACTTCTCCCATTGCAAGAAAGATCAATCTAGTAGGCCAAACCAAATTGATATTTCGAAGAGACTTGCAAAGATAACCAATCATACATAAAAGAATTCAGAGGAGATTCAAATATTGTTCATAGGTAATCTTGATCATAAACCCACAATTCATCGGATCTCGACAAACACACAACAAAACAAGATTACATCGAATAGATGTCCAAGAGAATCGAGGAGAACTTTGTATTGAGATCCAAAGAGCGAGAAGAAGCCATCTAGCTAATAACTATGGACCCGAAGGTCTGAGGTAAACTACGCACACATCATCGGAGAGGCTATGGTGTTGATGTAGAAGCCCTCCGTGATCGATGCCCCCTCCGGCGGAGCATCGGAAAAGGCCCCAAGATGGGATCTCATGCGTACAGAAGGTTGCGGTGGTGTAAATAGGGTTTTTGCTCCGTATATGATGTTTTCGGGGTACGTAGGTATATATAGGAGGAAGAAGTAGGTCGGTGGAGCTACGAGGGGCCCACGAGGGTGGAGGGCGCGTTGTAACATCCCAAAATTCTAAATTTTGGAATGTTATAAACAAATAGATAGTTTTGATTGATTGTTTGATTGACTGACTGAAAGTGAGTGAATTTGAAATTTTTTGGAAGTTAAATGAGAGGGAATAAAAGGACTTTCCCAAACTTTCATTTTGCTTTTATGATCTTAGGGAATTCAAATACTCTTCATCACAAAACCACGGAGAGAAGATGACATGACTTCTTCCATTTATTTAAATGACAAGGGTGTTGAAAATATTTGAATTTCATTTGAGAATAGTTCCAATTCTGAAACTTTATGCAACTCAATGATTTTCACGAGCGAAGATAAAATGACTTCTTCAAAACATATGAAATATGAGTTGGGAGTTTCAAAGAATTAAGTTCAAAGTTCTTTTGAATTTATTTTTCAATTTGGAGTTATTGGAGTTTTATTCAAATTATTTTTCTCCAAAAATAAAATATATGGAAAATAGGGTAACATGATTCCCTACATCAGAAAATTGGAGAGAAATTAATTTGAAATCATTTTGGTATTTTTAAAATGATTTTCAGTGGATTTTATTAGGGCAGTAGCACTGTTTGTTTTATTTGAATTTTTGTGTATTTTATTTCACATTAGAATAATGTTCATCTTGTAGGCAATATTTTTCTGCAAATTTTGATATATTATATGCCTATATAAAAGTTTTAATTATTTTGTTTTTATTTTAGTTCTGTGAAATTTTGTTTAAAAAAAAGGAGGCCTTGGCCTTTGGGCCAAAGGCTCAAGCCGCCATTAAAGCCACCGGGTCGGCCAAGGCCAAGGCCAACGACGCATCAAGACGCACCTAGGGGAGCCAGGGAGCCCCAAGTTTCCTATTCTTTTACAAATCGTTATTCCGTTTTTTATTCCTAGGATTCCTAATCCTAATCTATTTCTTGCCCCCTATCCCAAGCAAAACCCTCCCCTCCCCAATATAAATACCCAAGCACCCCCTCCAACACATCAAATCAACTCTCCTCTCCTCTCCTCCTCCTCCTTGTGCCACACCACACCAGCCGCCCG
This sequence comes from Aegilops bicornis, assembly GCA_021605145.1. Taxonomy (NCBI): domain Eukaryota; kingdom Viridiplantae; phylum Streptophyta; class Magnoliopsida; order Poales; family Poaceae; genus Aegilops; species Aegilops bicornis. The sequence goes on along the minus strand of CM038672.1, from coordinate 337,909,506 downwards.
CCCCACACAGCGCCCTTGTACACCGCCGCCGCCAAGTGCCGCCGCCGCCGCCGCCGGAGCCCCTCGCCTCTTCGAGGTACTAGTTTCCCAGGCGTCACCTTTTCTTTTCCTCGGTTCGATTTTTCAGAATCGTTCGGTTTCCGTTCAGTTTTCTAGATCGATTTTTCGTTTGGTTTTCTTTCCAAACCCTAGATCGGTTTTCTCACGGTTTTTCTTCCGGTTTTGTTTAGCGAGCGTTCGCTCGATAGATTTTTCTTTTTATTTTTAATTTCCGTCAGGGACCTATCCGTAGTCCCTAATCTTCAAACGCTCATAACTTTTTACTCGTAAGTCGGAATCCAACGAAACCAACCCCCACTTCTTCGTTACGATCCCCTCTATCCAGTAACACAACTCAAACATGTTTTTGAAAGTTTAAATTTTGAATTAGATCAGATTTGAATTCAAACTTCGTTTGAGCATAACTTGAGTTTTATAACTCCGATTTAGTTGATTCTTTTTGTAAATCGAAGCTCTTGACCTAAACTTTCTGATAAGGCCAAACTCACATAATTTTGGTACTGTTAGAAATTGTTTTATGTTGCAAGAGTTATTTGCTTGGTTTTGATGTTTTCCGAATCGTTTTCTTCGATCTTTCCGATCTTTTGAGTGATTGCTTATGTGTGGTTACTATTGATTGCTTACAATAGATTGACCGGAGTGTGACGAGTAGATCTATCAAGAGTTTTGAGTGCGTATCATCTTCATCAACTTTGCAGGCAAGTAACACTTTGATCATATCTTTTCTCATACCTAGTTTTATGCATTAGATCTATTCCTCGAACACTTGCATGATTAGGATCTAATTAAATTGTGGGATGGGAAGTAGATTGAGGTAGTACCTATTACCTGTTTTACTTATGAAACCTTGGGAGTTACTTCTACGTTTGCTTATTATGCCATGCTATGCTAGTAGACGTGGATTGGGTGAGTGATATCCATGACAGATGTGAGATTGTTAATTTAATGGTTTATCTAAGGTGGCAACTTAAACACACATCTGGGTGGATTGAGGCACCTGTTTCCATCGAGGACTTACTGTTTTCTTCGGACCGCCACCCGTGCTCAAAGGGATCATAAGATTATTCATACTAGTAACTTACGTGTGCAGCCACAAGCCATTATGGGCTCTGGCATAGTTGACTAAGTCGTGCGAACTCTTATAGTGGTGGACTAGCGGATGTAGGGGATGTAGGTGTACCGTCCACCCATCGTAAGGTGCTAGCGCTTACGAAGACTATGTCTCGGTCATCCGTCTCTCAAACACCATGTAGTGCGAGAAACCAAACGGAGGCGATCGAGTCTTGTGGGGAAAAGTGCGCAAACCTCTGCAGAGTGTGTAAACTAATCATGATTAGCCGTATCCCCGGTTATGGACAATTTTGAGTATCTAGTACCTGGATATCCTGTTGATCTCATCACGTTACTTAATATAATTTGTTTGGGTTTAATGAGTACTTTTAATTGGGATTGAGAATGTTGTCAACCATTCTCAATGTTCAACAACCACCATGATAGTTAAACAAATTTATTCCTTTGCAGTAGGGAAAAATTGGCTTTTCGCAAAAACTGTAACCATAGAGCTTTCCACCAGCCATATATGCATGTAGTATAGCCTATTCTTTCATTACTCTCTATGTGTTACATTGCCGGCATATTCCATGTGCTGACCCGTTTTGGCTGCAACTTTTCATGTTGCGAGACTTTTCGAACGACAGTAAGTGATACGTTAGGGTTACGATTTCCTATACTCAACTTTGCCGTTGGTGTTGATGGGAATCCACAACCTTGTTGCTTCCGCTATATATTGGATTGAGGTAATAGTATTTACGTTACTTTATACATGTGATTTACCTCTGTTATAAATCCTTCGAGTGGTGTGTGTCGACATACCGATCCGTGGATGACACTTAAGCACAAAGACTTGACCCATTCGGGTCGGGTCGCTACAAGATGGTATCAGAGCACATGTTGACTGTAGGACGTGACCCTAGAAACTGGCAAGCCCATAGGAAAGATTTTTCTCTACAACTTCATTTTCAAAAAGATCTTTTACCTCTCTTCTCTTTTGAGCTTATTCAAATATTCATTTTTAGTGAGACCATACCCTTTTTTCCCTTTTGACCACTTGAAGATTCGACTGATGAGACCACTCCAAGGAGACAAGATATCGGAGAACTAAGACCATTTGGAATGAAGAGGATTTTACCGTGTAAATGGAAAGTACAACGGTGAAGACTCCGAAGACTAGGAGAATTTGAAGGCTTGAAGAATTTCCGGATTTGTATGACCTAGGAAGGTTACGCTTATGGAACTTGGCAGACTATGGAAGTTATCAATACCTGAGATCAAGGTGTATCGGAGAAAGACCGGAACATGGAGCATCAGAACTCAAAGTTCTGTCAAGGAAAACCCTAAGGCAGGAGAATATCAACTATGGTGAGATAGCTCATGGAAATGACAAGAGCAAAAACACGGCTATCCATGAGGTTATCACCCGTTTATGCTATTGCCACCATGCTGAGTTAAGCATGCATATGCATGGAAGGATTGGATGGTAGAAGGTTGATGGAGCACCTATCAGCAAAATGAAGATTTAACCTTAGCCGGTGTATCACCAGGATCTGGAGTATTACATGAAGAAGTTTAAGGTGGATCTGCAGGAAGCTATATTTGACAAGGAGGTAAATTCGTGAAGCACTCGGAACCAGAAGTTGAAAGTAACCAAGCTGGAGGAGCAAAACCTCGAGATACCGTAGATTCGTCAGGAACTGAAGGATAGTAGGACCATGGTTCATGCCAAGGATGATGAAATACAAAAGTTTGGAATGCAACTCCAGGACTGTTAAAGGACGTCCCAAGAGACTTCGTGTCAACAGATATGATCTGGCAAAAGGAACAAGCATGATCAGAAGCAGCCATCAGAGACATGATCAAGACTGGAAGAGTTTGACGACCTTGAAGATCATTGACCTTTAGAAGACCAAACCCTTGTTATACCCTTACGTTAGACGCGACGATTGTGAGCTGTCATTTTGTTTGATATTTTTTTCTGACAGTCACAATAAAATCTGTCTTTTCAAAACCATTGTTTGTATTGTGTGCATCCCTCTCGATCCCTCTTATCTCACCCCAAAACCCATGGACCCAATAGATGATGAATGGAGATGAGCTCGTATTTTCGGGACCGATGAGTCAATTAAAGATGCACCGATGGATTCGTAACATGGAGGATCACATGGAGAATAACCCTATAGCCGAAAGAATATGGCCCAAAGATGCTCTTCAATGCTTTGAAAGAGGTGCTGCTACTTGGTGGAGGATGTACCAAACCATCAATGGATGGCAAGGAGTAACCACTTGGAAAGAAATTAAGTTGACTTTGTCAAAGTCTAGGTTTGTGTCCCACAAGTTGAAGCCTTGTGGAAATAATGTGAAGAAACCTTGTGCGTACAAGCTCTGTGGAGAAATAGGACACACCCATAAGGAACACAAGGATGAATGCCCTAATTGTGAAGGAAGTCACCCAGCTGAAGAATGCCCAACTAGGCAGATCACTTGTTTCTTGTGTGAAGGGACTACCCACTACTCTGCTCAGTGTCACATTTACCCCATGGTACAAAGAACCATCCAGCAGAAGAAAGAAGAAATGAAAGGAGCCCTCATGGAGATGTTAGAAGAACCTGTGACGAAGGAAGATGTTGAGGACACACACAAAGGAAACAAAATTAAAGCCCGCACCAAGTCATGCTATTCATGTGGAGAAGAGGGACACATCTCCCAAGATTGTCCTGAATGGAGATCTAGTAGAATTCCGACAGAGGAAGTAGAGTATGACCCACGAAATAGAAGCCTGATTGGAGCAGAAAGGTCCCTAAGAGGAATAGATTGGATTCCAGGAAGGATCTGAGTCATGTCACCTGTTACAAATGCAAGGAGTCAGGGCACTACATCAACACTTGCCCAAAATGGAAGCCGAGGACCCAAAGAGGCTATGTGATCATGAGGAAACTTTGAAACCCGTCAGAAGTAATATGTTTCCGTTGTAATATAGCAGGGCACTTTGCCAGAGATTGTCCGAAGGAGAAGGAGACTGATGATATACAGTTGAAGTTGTAACAAAATAAATGGAGTAGTAGAAGTGAGAGCTTTTTCTTTTATATTGAGGTGTTAAGTTGAGACATGTAATGGAAAAGCGAGAGATTGTAATAATTTAAGAAATCAATAAAGTTAGCAGTGTTGGTACTGCTTTGGATTTTATGAGTTACCCTATGAGGAAATATGTTGACCAATTTCGAGGATATGAGAAATATGGTCTATGGAATATTGGAACATTTTAAGGGTGGTAGTACCCTGTAAGAACCATTGACCCCTGGAAAGGATAAGGATACCCACTGAATGGATTTCAGACAAAATGAATATGAGTTTTGTCTCGATATGTTTGATACCCCAAGAGAGTATGGGATGACGTTGGAGACCGTCAGTTGTTTGGACCAAATGTGATCAAGGAGTCAAAAGAGAATGTTAAGTTGTTTCGAGATAAACTGAAGGTAGCTCAGTCCAGGCAGAAGAGTTATGCAGACTCAAAAATGCAAGGAGGTAGTCTATGAAATTGGAGACAGAGCATATCTTTGTGTGCCACCTCTACGAGGAGTTAAACGATTTGGAGTTAAGGGAAAGTTAGCCCCGAGATTTGTAGGACCATACCGAAGTTTTGAGCGTATGGGAGAATTGGCTAACAAGTTGGAGTCACCGAAGGACTGCTGGAGTTCATGACTTGTTTCACATTTCCCAGTTGAAGAAGTGCCATGCAGAGATGGCCAATATTCCCCCTGTAAGGACGCTTGACCCTGGAAAGGATAATGATGTTCCACGAAGTGGAGTATGGATTTCATAAGTATAAGTTTTATCATGGTATGTGGGACATCCCACGAGGATGAAGAGATGAATTACTATTGGATATAAAGGAGGTATGATGTTGGAAATATGGATCAATGGAAATTCCATGATGAGTCTGAGTAATCATGTCCTAGTTTGGTGCCAATAGAAGGAAGAAGGACAGTACAATTGGATGGAATTAAGTATGCTATGAAGTTGGATGTTGGATTAAGGATCAGTTGCCCCGATGATGAATTCAAGGTTTGCAAGTGATGAGATGGGCCATAACCCACAGGCCCCAGGACCTACCAAGAAGCAAGCACACTCTTGCTGAAGGAAAAACCCTGGAAGAAGTTATGATTTTATCGATAGACGATTCTATAGGAGTTTACGCATAAAACCCGAGAGTTGTTAAGGAACGATAGATGTTTGTTTGGCTTGCGAATCAATGGATTTATCCGAACTTGGTTCGTCGACAAGAGAAATTCTGCAATGCTTGCGAGGATGACCGAGTGTTAGAATGCGAGATTCGCTAAACCATGTACAAGGTAATGATTTGGAGTGCGGGATGGATTGATCACCATACCGACTTACTCTTATTATTTGCTTTGCTATATGGGATGGTAAAATCTGAGTGACTTACCTATAGTAGAGAGACGATCAAAACCTTGTTTAAACCTTATAAAGGTATAGGTATTTTTTCCCTTGTACACGGCAGTTGTTGCCAACCGTAGGTTATGCGGTGAGGTTCAACCCAGACCCGTTTCTGCAGGAGAAACCATAAATCGTTGACCACCATGAGATACCGATATTTGTTTAGAATTGGCACCAGACCCGTCAGCTATGAAGACCCAGTTTCGGGATAACCTTATCAAGAGGAAAGGACAAAGGAATTGAGGAAAAGGTTATGCCACTACCAGAAGAGCCCAGAGAAGGAATTATCCTTACGATCTTAGAAGACCGACAATCGCCAAGAATAAGGATGGAGTATATGAGTTTTGATGGAACCGTAACCATGCTTTTAAGGGTGGTAGCACCCTAGACCCCCTGTGATGATCGATGGATTTTGAGAAGACCCCCAAACCCTAACCTATTTCTTGCTAGCCTCTCCGAATCTCGAGGACGAGATTCATTTTAAGGGTGGTAGGTTTGTAACATCCCAAAATTCTAAATTTTGGAATGTTATAAACAAATAGATAGTTTTGATTGATTGTTTGATTGACTGACTGAAAGTGAGTGAATTTGAAATTTTTTGGAAGTTAAATGAGAGGGAATAAAAGGACTTTCCCAAACTTTCATTTTTGCTTTTATGATCTTAGGGAATTCAAATACTCTTCATCACAAAACCCTGGAGAGAAGATGACATGACTTCTTCCATTTATTTAAATGACAAGGGGTGTTGAAAATATTTGAATTTCATTTGAGAATAGTTCCAATTCTGAAACTTTATGCAACTCAATGATTTTCACGGCGAAGATAAAATGACTTCTTCAAAACATATGAAATATGAGTTGGGAGTTTCAAAGAATTAAGTTCAAAGTTCTTTTGAATTTATTTTTCAATTTGGAGTTATTGAGTTTTATTCAAATTATTTTTCTCCAAAATAAAATATATGGAAAATAGGGTAACATAATTCCCTACATCAGAAAATTGGAGAGAAATTAATTTGAAATCATTTTGGTATTTTTAAAATGATTTTCAGTGGATTTTATTAGGGCAGTAGCACTGTTTGTTTTATTTGAATTTTTGGGTATTTTATTTGACATTAGAATAATGTTCATCTTGTAGGCAATATTTTTCTGCAAATTTTGATATATTATATGCCTATATAAGAGTTTTAATTATTTTGTTTTTATTTTAGTTCTGTAAAATTTTGTTTTAAAAAAAAAGGAGCGCAGCGCCTTGGGCCAAAGGCCCAAGCCGCCAAAGCCACCGGCCGGCCGAAGGCCAAGGCCAACGCACGCACGCACGCACCTAGGGGAGCCAGGGAGCCCCAAGTTTCCTATTCTTTTACAAATCCTAGTAGGATTTGATCTCGTTTGTTATTCCGTTTTTTATTCCTAGGATTCCTAATCCTAATCTATTTCTTGCCCCCTACCCCAAGCAAAACCCTCCCTTCCCCAATATAAATACCCAAGCAACCCCCCACCAACACATCAAAACAACTCTACTCTCCTCACCTCCTCCGCAGTTAGCAAGAGCCCCACACCAGCGCCGCCGCCCCACACCGCGCCATGTAGCCCACACCGCCGCCAAGTGCCGCCGCCGCTTAACGCCGCCAGCCGAGCCCTCGCCTCTTGAGGTACTAGCCTCAAGGCGTCACCTTTTCTTTTCCTCGGTTCGATTTTTCAGAATCATTCCGGTTTCCGTTCCGGTTTTCTAGATCGGTTTTTCGTTTGGTTTTCTTTCCGAAACCCTAGATCGGTTTTTCTCGCCGGTTTTTCTTTCCGGTTTTGTTTAGCGGCGTTAAGCTCGATAGATTTTTCTTTTATTTTTAATTTCCGTCGGGGACCTATCCGTAGTCCCTAATCTTCAAACACTCATAACTTTTTACTCGTAAGTCGGAATCCAACGAAACCAACGCCCACTTCTTCGCTATTTATCCCTCTATCCAAAGAATACAACTCAAACATGTTTTGAAAGTTTAAAATTTGAATTAGATCAGATTTGAATTCAAACTTCGTTTGAGCATAACTTGAGTTTTATAACTCTGATTTAGTTGATTCTTTTGTAAATCAAGCTCTTGACCTAAACTTTCTGATAAGGCCAAATTCACATAATTTTGGTACTGTTAGAAATTGTTTTATGTTGCAAGAGTTATTTGCTTGGTTTTGATGTTTTCCGAATCGTTTTCTTCCATCTTTCCGATCTTTTGAGTGATTGCTTATGTGTGGTTACTATTGATTGCTTACGATAGATTGACCGGAGTGTGACGAGTAGATCTATCAAGAGTTTTGAGTGCATATCATCTTCATCAACTTTGCAGGCAAGTAACACTTTGATCATATCTTTTCTCATACCTAGTTTTATGCATTAGATCTATTCCTCGAACACTTGCATGATTAGGATCTAATTAAATTGTGGGATGGGAAGTAGATTGAGGTAGTACCTATTACCTGTTTTACTTATGAAACCTTGGGAGTTACTTCTACGTTTGATTATTATGCCATGCTATGCTAGTAGACGTGGATTGGGTGAGTGATATCCATGACAGATGTGAGATTAATTTAATGGTTTATCTAAGGTGGCAACTTAAACACACATCTGGGTGGATTGAGGCACCTGGTTTCCATCAGGACTTGCCTGTTTTTCTTCGGACCGCCACCGTGCTCAAAGGGATCATAAGATTATTCATACTAGTAACTTACGTGTGCAGCCACAAGCCATTATGGGCTCGCATAGTTGACTAAGTCGTGCGAACTCTTATAGTGGTGGACTAGCAGATGTAGGGGATGTAGGTGTACCGGTCCACCCATCGTAAGGTGCTAAGCGCTCGAAATACTATGTCTCGGTCATCCGTCTCTCAAACACCATGTAGTGCGAGAAACCAAACGGAGGCGATCGAGTCTTGTGGGGAAAAGTGCGCAAACCTCTGCAGAGTGTATAAACTAATCATGATTAGACGTGTCCCCGGTTATGGACAATTTTGAGTATCTAGTACCTGGATATCCTGTTGATCTCATCACGTTACTTAATATAATTTGTTTGGGTTTAATGAGTACTTTTAATTGGGATTGAGAATGCTGTCAACCATTCTCAATGTTCAACAACCACCATGATAGTTAAACAAATTTATTCCTTTGCGATAAGGGAAAAATTGGCTTTTCGCAAAAAGCGTAACCATAGAGCTTTCCACCAGCCATATATGCATGTAGTATAGCCTATTCTTTCATTACTCTCTATGTGTTACATTGCCAACATATTCCATGTGCTGACCCGTTTTCGGGCTGCAACTTTTCATGTTGCAGACTTTTCAGACGACGAGTAAGTGATACGTTAGGGTTACAATTTCCTATACTCAACTTTGCCGTTGGTGTTGATGGGAATCCACAACCTTGTTGCTTCCGCTATATATTGGATTGAGGTAATAGTATTTACGTTACTTTATACATGTGATTTACCTCTGTTATAAATCCTTCGAGTACTGTGTGTGTCAGCATACCGATCCAGGATGACACGAAAGCACAGAGACTTGACCCATTCGGGTCGGGTCGCTACACGCGCCCAGGGGTAGGCACGCCCCCTGCCTCGTGGATTCCTTGTTGATTGCTTGACGTCCACTCCAAGTCCTCTAGATCACGTTTGTTCCGAAAATCACGTTCCCGAAGGTTTCATTCTGTGTGGACTCCGTTTGGTATTCCTTTCCTTCGAAACACTGAAATAGGCAAAAAAACAATAATCTGGGATGGGCCTCTGATTAATAGGTTAGTCCCAAAAATAATATAAAAGTGTATAATAAAGCCCATTAAACGTCCAAAACAGAATATATAATAGCATGGAACAATAAAAAATTATAGATACGTTGGAGACGTATCAAGCATCCCCCAGCTTAATTCCTGCTTGTCCTTGAGTAGGAAAATGATAAAAACAAATTTTTTATGTGGAATGGTACTTAGCATAACTTTCAATGTAATTCTATTAATTGTGGCATGAATATTCAGATCCGAAAGATTCAAGATAAAAGTTTAATATTGACATAAAAAATAATAATACTTCAAGCATACTAACAAAGCAATCATGTCTTCTCAAAATAACATGGCCAAAGAAAGTTATCCCTACAAAATCATATAGTCTGCCTATGCTCTATCTTCATCACACAAAGTATTTAATCATGCACAACCCCGATGACAAGCCAAGCAATTGTTTCATACTTTTGATGTTCTCAAACTTTTTCAATCTTCACGCAATACATGAGCGTGAGCCATGGACATAGCACTATATGTGGAATAGAATGGTGGTTGTGGAGAAGACAAAAAAAGAAGATAGTCTCACATCAACTAGGCATATCAATGGGCTATGGAGATGCCCATCAATTGATATCAATGTGAGTGAGTAGGGATTGCCATGCAACGGATGCACTAGAGCTATAAGTGTATGAAAGCTCAAAAAAGAAACTAAGTGGGTGTGCATCCAACTCGCTTGCTCACGAAGACCTAGGGCATTTTGAGGAAGCCCATCATTGGAATATACAAGCCAAGTTCTATAATGTAAAATTCCCACTAGTTTATGAAAGTGACAACATAGGAGACTCTCTATCATGAAGATCATGGTGCTACTTTGAAGCACAAGTGTGGTAAAGGATAGTAACATTGTCCCTTCTCTCTTTTCTCTCATTTTTTCTTTTTTTATTTGGGCCTTTTCTCTTTTTTTATGGCCTCTTTTTATTCGACCGAGTCTCATCCCGACTTGTGGGGAATCATAGTCTCCATCATCCTTTCCTCACTGGGACAATGCTCTAATAATGATGATCATCACACTTTTATTTTCTTACAACTCAAGAATTACAACTCAATACTTAGAACAAAAATATGTCTCTATGTGAATGCCTCCGGCGGAGTACCGGGATATGCAATGAATCAAAAGTGACATGTATGAAAATTATGAACGGTGACTTTGCCACAAATACGATGTCAACTACATGATCATGCAAAGCAATATGACAAGTATGGAACGTGTCATAGTAAACGGAATGGTGGTAAGTTGCATGGCAATATATCTCGGAATGGCTACGGAAATGCCATAATAGGTAGGTATGGTGGCTGTTTTGAGGAAGGTAATGGTGGGTGTATGGTACCGGCAAAAGTTGCGCGATGCTAGAGGGGCTAGCGATGGTGGAAGGGATAGAGTGCGTATAATCCATGGACTCAACGTTAGTCATAAAGAACTCACATACTTATTGCAAAAATCTATTAGTTATCAAAACAAAGTACTACACGCATGCTCCTAGGGGGATAGATTGGTAGGAAAAGACCATCGCTCGTCCCCGACCGCCACTCATAAGGAAGACAATCAATAAATAAATCATGCTCCGACTTCATCACATAATGGTTCACCATACGTGCATGCTACGGGAATCACAAACTTTAACACAAGTATTTCTCAAATTCACAACTACCCAATTATCATGACTCTAATATCACCGTCTTCATATCTCAAAACAATTATGAAGTATCAAACTTCTCCTAGTATTCAACGCACTTATAAGAAAGTTTTTACTAATCTTGGATGCCTATCATATTAGGACTAATTTCACATTTGAGGCAAATTACCATGCTGTTTTGTAGGACTCTCAAAATAATATAAGTGAAGTATGAGAGAACAATAATTTCTATAAAATAAAGCCACCACCGTGCTCTAAATGATATAAGTGAAGCACTAGAGCAAAAACTATATAGCTCAAAAGATATAAGTGAAGCACATAGAGTATTCTAACAAATTCCGAATCATGTGTGTCTCTCTCAAAAGGTGTGTAAAGAAAGGATGATTGTGGTAAACTAAAAATCAAAGACCCAAATCATACAATACGCTCCAAGCAAAACACATATCATGTGGTGAATTAAAATATAGCTCCAAGTAAAGTTACCGATGGACGAAGACGAAAGAGGGGATGCCTTCCGGGACATCCCCAAGCTTAGGCTTTTGGTTGTCCTTGAATTTTACCTTGGGGTGCCTTGGGCATCCCTAAGCTTAGGCTCTTGCCAATCCTTGTTCCATAATCTATCAAATCTTTACCTAAAACTTGAAAACTTCACAACACAAAACTTAACAGAAAATCTCGTGAGCTCCGTTAGCGAAAGAAAAGAAAACACCACTTCAAGGTACTGTAATGAACTCATTATTTATTTATATCGGTGTTAAACCTACTGTATTCCAACTTCTCTATGGTTTATAAACTCTTTTACTAGCCATAGATTCATCAAAATAAGCAAACAACACACGAAAAACAGAATATGTCAAAAACAGAACAGTCTGTAGTAATCTATATCTAACGCAAACTTATGGAACTCAGAAAACTCTACCAAAATAGGACGACCTAGATAATTTGTTTATTGATCTACTGCAATTGGAATTAGTATTTTATCATGTTCTGGTGATTTTAAACAATTGTTTTCGTTAACAGAAAGTTTCTGGAATTTTCAGCAAGATCAAATAACTATCATCCAAGAAGATCCTATAGGTTTCACTTGACACAAACACTAATTAAAACATAAAAACACATCTAACCAGAGACTAGATCAAAGATTTATTACTAAACAGGAGCAAAAAGCAAAAACTAAAATAAAATTGGGTTGCCTGTCAACAAGCGCTATCGTTTAACGCCCCTAGCTAGGCATAAAAGCAAGGATAGATCTAAGTATTGCCATCTTTGGTAGGCAATCCATAAGTGGCTCTCATAATAGATTCATAAGGTAATTTAATCTTATTTCTAGGGAAGTGTTCCATGCCTTTCCTTAACGGAAATTGGAATCTAATTTTCCCTTCCTTCATATCAATAATTGCACCAATCATTCTAAGGAAATGTCTACCAAGAATAATAGGACATGAAGGATTGCAATCTATATCAAGAACAATAAAATCTACGGGCACATAATTCCTATTTGCAATAATAAGAACATCATTAATTCTTCCCATAGGTTTCTTGATAGTGGAATCCACAATGTGCAAGTTTAAAGAGCAATTTTCAATTTCACGGAAACCTAGCAAATTACACAAAGTTTTTGGAATCGTGGAAACACTAGCACCCAAATCACACAAAGCATAGCATTCATGATATTTAATTATAATTTTAATTGTAGGTTCCCACTCATCATAAAGTTTTCTAGGGATAGAAACTTCCAACTCAAGTTTTTCTTCATAAGATTGCATCAAAGCATCAACGATATGTTTAGTAAAGGCTTTATTTTGTCTATAAGCATGAAGAAAATTTAGCACGGATAGCAACAAGGAAATACAATCTATCAAAGAGCAATTATCATAATTAAATTCCTTGAAATCCAAAATAGTGGGTTCATTGCCGTCTAAAGTTTTAACCTCTTCAATCCCACTTTTACCAATTTTTGCATCAAGATCTGAAAACTCCGAATTTTTGGGACGCCTTTAAACTAAAGTTGACTCATCTCCAGTCCCATCATTATCAAGATTCATATTGCAAAACAAAGAGTTAATAGGAGACACATCAATATCTTTTAGATCTTCATCTTTATTCACATAAAAACTCTCCGGTTTAGCGGCCATCTTATTAACTAAGGTGGCTTGCTTATCCGAAATTTCAGCTATTAATTTTTCAAGATGAGCAATCTGAGATTTCAAACCATAAAATTCCTTAGACATGTCATCAAGCTCTTTATTCATGTACTCCATAAAGCCTTTTTGTTCCTTAAGCTCGTTTCTAAAGAAATTATTATGCTCAAATTGTAAAGTCATAAAGCTTCTGACGTTGCTTTCAATCTCTTCCAACCTTTTATGGTGAAGATCACCAAATCTAGGCAGGGCCATAAGGGCAACAAGCAACAGGAGGCGAACAGAAAAAGGGCGAATAAAATGGCAAGGGTGAAGTGGGGGAGAGGAAAACGAGAGGCAAATGGCAAATAATGTAATGCAAGGGATAAAAGTTTGTGATGGGTACTTGGTGTGTCTTGACTTGTGCGTAGAGTCCCCGGCAACGGCGGTAGAAATCCTTCTTGCTACCTCTTGAGCACTACGTTCGTTTTCCCTTGAAGAGAAAAGGGTGATGCAGTAAAGTAGCGTAAGTATTTCCCTCAGTTTTTGTGAACCAGGGTATCAATCTAGTAGGAGACCACGCTCAAGTCCCATGCACCTACACAAAAAAATAAGAACCATGCAACAAACGCGATGAAGGGGTTGTCAATCCCTTCACGGCCACTTGCAAAAGTGAGATCTGATAGAGATGATAAGGTAATAATTTTGGTATTTTTATGATAAAGGTTGAAGTAAAGATTGCAAAATAAACGGTAATATAAATAACTTGTTGACGGGAGATTAATATGATGGAAAATAGATCCGGGGGCCATAGGTTTCACTAGTGGCTTCTCTCAAGATAGCATAAGTATTACGGTGGGTAAACAAATTACTATCAAGCAATTGATAGAATTGACAATAGTTATGAGAATATCTAGGTATGATCATGTATATAGGCATCACATCCGTGACAAGTAGACCGACTCCTGCCTGCATCTACTACTATTACTCCACACATCGACCGCTATCCAAAGATGCATCTAGAGTATTAAGTTCATAAGAACGGAGTAACGCTTTAAGCAAGATGACATGATGTAGAGGGATAAACTCATGCAATATGATATAAACCCCATCTTTTTATCCTAGATGGCAACAATACAATACGTGTCGTTTCCCCTACTGTCACTGGGATCGAGCACCGCAAGATTGAACCCAAAGCTAAGCACTTCTCCCATTGCAAGAAAGATCAATATAGTAGGCCAAACCAAACTGATAATTCGAAGAGACTTGCAAAGATAACGAATCATACATAAAAGAATTCAGAGGAGATTCAAATATTGTTCATAGATAATCTTGATCATAAACCCACTGTCACACCTTGATTTTCATGCCACTGCAGTTAAGCTAACAATCATGATAAAATGTGGTTTGACAAAAACTTTTGAGTGTTTTGGACTTTGCTTGATTTGATTTTTGTCTGCTGTTTGCAAGTGCTCTAAAAATCAAATAAATCCTCCAACTCCTATACTTCATCTCCTTGCTCCAAACTCTTGAACCAATGATCATGCCATGTGTATAGGACATAAAAATAATTTCTTACAAAAACAATTTGGCCAAATAGTATTTTCAAAAATTAGTTTTCCAAACCCCCCTGAATTGAGGTTTGCACTGCAAGTACTTAATTAAGGTCAGTAAAAATCTTTCTAAAAATATTTTTGACTCCTATTAGATATAGGATACCCGTAAACCACAAAATATAATTTTAAAAATTATTCTTCTATTTTATTTAAAGGCTTTTTCTTAAGGCCAGAAATGGTCTTTAACAGGTTAAAATTATTTTAAAAGCTTTAAAAATATTTGAGAAAAATTAGGAGACTCAATGGACATATATTTTCCATATATATGAGTTTCAACACATGGTCATGATCAAAATATTGGACAAAACCTCCCAAAACCATTTCCGCTCATTTCAAGGATTTGAAATATTTCTACAGGAAATATTTTCATAAAAATCCAATAAAATTCTAACAAGTCACATATGACATGATTGATGATCTTGCCAAGTACCATGTCATGGAGAATAGTATAACCCCATGAAACACTCTCAAAACCACTTCATCCTTTTCTAGTTTGAACATTTTGCCTTTGTCAAACATGTCCAAATGTTCTCAAACCTTGTGAACATGCTCAAATGGTCTAATCATTCATCTATAACAAATGGCACAAGTTGGAGAAAATGTTATATTGATCAAAGTGCCCCAAAACCCTCTCTGACCAAAATCAAATTTGAACAATTTTGTACTACCAACTTTATCTCCTTCACCCCAGCTTTTGTGAGCAAGTTCACATGGACAAATGAGGCTACTACACAAAGTGGTGCATCAAGGAGAAGTGATTTGCTCAACTAGATCTACACAAGTTCATTTCTACTAATTTCTAGGGTTTACAAAAGTTGCATTGGCAACTTTGCCCAAATGAGCTCAAACTTGGTGGAACACCCTACTTCTATGTGCCATTCCATCCTGTTAATTTTCATGGCAAGTGGAATTAATTTTCTTGCCCAAACCAACAACAAACACCTTCTGCCATTTTTCCAAAATCATCATTTTGACCACTACCACTCTTCTCCATGGCCTCAACTTTTTACCACAGCACCTCCTAGTCCCCTTGCACCTCCAGTAGCAATGGAAAATCCATAGCTCAATTATTGGAGGGGTAAAACCCCACTTTCTCTCTCTGGACAGCCCATTTCCCTCTCTCCCTCAACCTCTCTCCTCTCCTACTGGCTCTCTAGGGCATCCAATGCCACTCCTACATTGTTTACTCACCCCCAAAACCCCCAGACACAAAAGGACATGCTCATGGCGCATAAACAATGCCAGTGCCTGCAGAGCTCAGCTCAGAACACGCTTCTGATGCTCTCTCACTGCTGTAGCTCACCCATCTCAAGGGCATCTGACAGCCTTGGGCGTCGGGGTGATGTCTCCCGAGGTGGCCTCGGCGTCCAGGACACGGGCAGCTGCCGGCCCCTCCGTAACCTCTCTCCTCTCCCTCCACGACCTTACCCGAAGGCGTCTGCGGATGCTGCCCACGGTGCTCATGGCCACGCCCATTTAGGCCACCCGACTCTTTCTCTCGCCTCGGTTCGAACCTCCTCTCTCCCGTACACCTCTCAGACACCCCCTCACTCCCCCTCGTGCCCTCCTGCCCTCTCCATGGCCACCATGTTCGCCGTCGGCCTCCACTTTGCTCTGGCGAACCAAAGCCCCTCCCCCTCGCCTTCGACTTCCAGGAGAGCCTCCGCTAGGCTACGGAGCTTCCCCGCTCCTCTCCGCCTTGTCCCGTGCCTCGTTGTGCCGGTGCCGCCAATGCCTGATGGGGCCGTCCGCCACGACCGTCGCCAGATGCGCTCCGGCCAGCCACTGTCGTCTCCGAGGGCTTCCCCTGACGCGACTCTCCCCGGCGACCCCGCCGGTGGCTGCGGCTTGGCTAGAGGTAGCCTGTGTCGCCGGGGGAAGGCGCCCGGCAGCCTTGAGCAGGGCTCGATCCCCTCTGTCATGGCCTTGAGGAGGAAGAAGACCTGGCTGGGCCCCTTGGTCGGTGACCCGCCGGCCACGTCATTTAAGTGGAGACGGGCCAGCCGTTTTTTCCCTTGGCCAGCGTCACCTGAATACGCCTTGGCGTGGCCTCCCATCGGTGTCCATGAGGAGCTGGGCCAGGCCAGTCTGCTGCCCGGCTAAATTACGCCAAGCGTGAGATTAGGTATAAAACCCTTTTTCTCATTTTCTTTATCCAGTGAACTTCATAAATCTCTAAACAACTCAAATAGTGTCCAAATTTGATGATTCAAATTTCTTATGACTCCATAAATCATGATCTTTCACATGGTGCTATTTGCACGTTTTTCCGGAAGCATTTCCTTCACAAATATTTATCAAATCCTATTCTTCCTATTTCTGTGATGAACTTTAGAAAATCACAGAGAGCTCAAATTCGATCCAAATGCCATGATTCAAGTTTGTAGATACATCTAATTTCATAACTTAGGTTATGAACATTTTTTCTTAATACTTTATGTACTCCACAAAATAATGAGCCATTTCTTCATATTTGTCAACTTTGCAAATTCATAGGAAATTCATTTGAACTCCAAATCCAGTGAAACCAACTCCTAGATGCTTCTAAAATCATGGTTTGCTAAATGGGTGCCTCTGCTCATTTTTCAAAAATATATTTCTGTACACTTCTTGCAAATCCACAAATCCCTTGATTCCATTATATTGAAATATTCAGAGATATCCATTGATCAAATCCCATTGAAACCACTTTGTTCATACCTCATATGACCAAAGGTATCCTAGAAAAGTCCAACTTGCAATTTTAGAGCACTTTTATTTTTGCCTTGTTATGTTGCTTATTATGTTTGTTTCCGACGTTAGTTGACGAAGTAGACGGAGTACTTGGAGAAGGACCCGAAGACTTGAAGACTCTGATGAACCAGGCAAGCAGCCCTTTGACCATGATACCCCTCTTGTTCATCGGTACCCTTTTTTCCGATTGCATGATGATGAAGGATGACGGTGGTAAACTTGCTGTGAACCACCACATGATGCATACCCCTACTCATGACCTTACCTTGTTCATGATTGCATTTTCAAGAGACTATTTGATGCATGTGTACCATGAACTCTTCATGGTTACAATCTTTCGAAAACCCCATCGGGTGCCCCTAATGCCCTTGGGAGATGTTGATCTAAGGTCACCACTTGAGGAAGAAGTGGTGTCTGGGAGAGATTTTTTGTGTGTGTGTGTGTGTAAAATGATGGATTAGATTTATGTGTGATTATCGTCCCAACCAAACATGTGCAACCACTCTACCCCTTTATGGGATGGGGCATTATTAATTACCTAGGCCGATACTAGCTTGGAGCCCGCATTACTAGTGACGGGGGAGAGTTGGTGCTCTCTCTCGGGACGGGGTCGTGCCAGGTAGGGCGGCCATGACTGTTTTCACAGGGCACCGGACACACCGTTGGTCCCTTCGTGTATGCGTAATAATGTGGGAAGGGCAGAATCCCACGATCTTTTGCTTATACACGAGGGCCGTGTATCAACGAGTGGACTCCTTGTTAGTGTCGTCTAGGGAAAGATAGTGATCGGGTGCTTCCCCCGAGTACTTGAGGTATCATGATCATGGATGACACGAAGCTTCCGGATCTTGTGGGTAAAGTCGCAACCTCTGCAGAGTGTCAAACTATTCGAATAGCGAATCCACGGTCATGGACAGTTGGGAGGTGCTACTTAAACTATGTCCGAAATTTTACAAATCACGATGCATGTGTGTGTGGAAAGGAAGTATTTGTGTCAAGGTGGAGACTTGACATGTTGAATGACATGACATTGATTCAACTCTATTTATGTTGATATCTCATAACTGTTCTCGAGGTTACCCATGTTTTATTGATGCATATCTCACAAGTTGATAGGACATCTTAACTAGCTTGAAGCTAGGTTGCTTACTCGTTGTACAATTGCATTGTTACTTTGAACCAAATCATGGGTTGCTTGTGAGTACATTCAAAGTACTCATTGGCTTGCCACCGTTATTTTATTGGCCGAGCATGAAAGAACAAGATATATTGAAGAGTTCCTTGGTGATGATCGTATGCGAGCTAGGACGCTTTCCCGGTCGAGAATGCCCTGTAGGGTTAAGGCAGATGGCATGGGTCCAAGTTATCGACGAAGATTTCCGCTGCGATGATATACTCAAGACTTGACCATAATGGTCCTACTTGTGTAAAACGGTATGTATGGATGTAAGACTCTTGTTATTCAGCTTCTGTATGTTCAGTGAGCATTGATCTCTGGGATCACTGTACACGTGCATTAGGTGATCACGACTTATGAGTCGGGGTCCCCACACCCACAATTCATCGGATCTCGGCAAACACACCGCAAAAGAAGATTACATCGAATAGATCTCCAAGAGAATCGAGGAGAACTTTGTATTGACATCCAAAGAGAGAGAAGAAGCCATCTAGCTAATAACTATGGACCCGAAGGTCTGAGGTAAACTACTCACACATCATCGGAGAGGCTATTGTGTTGTTGTAGAAGCCCTTCGTGATCGATGCCCCCTCCGGCGGAGCGCTAGAAAAGGCCCCAAGATGGGATCTCACGAGTACAAAAGGTTGTGGCGGTGGAAATAGGGTTTTTGCTCCGTATCTGATGTTTTCGGGGTACGTATGTATATATAGGAGGAAGAAGTAGGTCGGTGGAGCTACGAAGGGCCCACGAGGGTGGAGGGCGCGCCTAGGGGGTAGGCGTGCCCCCTGCCTCGTGGCTTCCTCGTTGATTGCTTGATGTCCACTCCAAGTCCTCTGGATCATGTTTGTTCCGAAAATCACGTTCCCGAAGGTTTCATTCCGTTTGGACTCCGTTTGGTATTCCTTTCCTTCGAAACACTGAAATAGGCAAAAAAAAACAACAATCTGGGCTGGGCCTCCGGTTAATAGGTTAGTCCCAAAAATAATATAAAAGTGTATAATAAAGCCCATTAAACATCCAAAACAGAATATATAATAGCATGGAACAATAAAAAATTATAGATACGTTGGAGACGTATCAGAGTGTCAATAGCTTCAGGCCAGAATTTCCTTAGAGTCTTGTACTCATCGAGCATCGTCCGTGCCATCTCAATGAGGGTTCTGTTCTTGTGCTCCACGATGCCATTCTGTTGAGGTGTGTAAGGAGCTGAGAACTCATGAGTGATGCCCAATGTATCAAGATAAGTGTCGAGGCCGGTGTTCTTAAATTATGTGTCGTTGTCACTCTGATGTGCTTGATCTTGATGCCATAGTTTGTCATGGCACGATTGGTGAATCTTCTGAAGACATCCTGCAGTTCATTCTTGTAGAGGATTATGTGCACCCATGTATATCTAGAGTAATCATGAACAATGACGAAGCCATAGAGGCAAGCAGTGGTAGTAAGTGTAGAGTAGTGAGTAGGGCCGAATAAGGCCATGTGAAGCAGCTCGAAGGGACATGATGTTGTCATGATTGTCTTTGAGGGATGCTTGGCCCTTGTCATCTTTCCAGCTTCGCAGGCACCACACAGATGATCCTTCTTGAACTTGACGTCGTCGATGCCTACGACATGCTTCTTCTTCGTGAGAGTGTACAAGTTCCTCATGCCAGCATGCCTTAGCCTCCGATGCCAGAGCCAGCACTCTGAAGCTTTTGCTAGAAGACATACTGCCAACTGTGGTCCTGCTGAGAAATCTACCATGTACAAATCGTCTTCTCGATATCCTTCAAAGACTAGAGATTTGTCAGATTCCATAAGCACAAGGCAACGATATTTTCCAAATATCACAATCATGTTCAGATCACAAAGCATTGAGACAGACATTAAGTTGAAACCAAGGGTTTCAACAAGCATCACTTTATCCATGTGCTGATCCTTTGAGATTGCAACTCTACCTAGACCCAATACCTTGATTTTACTAGTGTCAGCAAATGTGATGTGACTCTTGTCAGATGGACATAAAGTTGAGTCCATGAGAAGACTTCAATCACCAGTCATGTGGTTAGTGCATCCACTATCCATAATCCACTCAGAAGCCTTTGGTTTCGTACCCTAAAGTGCAGTTAGGGGGATAGGCTTCACCAAGGGAAATGTGAAGCATAAACATTTGACGAACAAGCATATTATCAAAGTTCAGATCCTGGTTAGGGTAGATAGGATGTTTGTCAAGAAATCCTGGGACGAAATACATAGTAAGACCATTTGGACATTTTATCTTGCATCCCACAAGATGTTTTAGGTCCCTAGCATAAGCATCAGATGCCTTTGATTTCTGGCTGGAGACCTTTCCCTGCAAAAGAGAGTTAATTTTTCTTAACAACCCACATTTTCAGGGGTGGCTTCGAAGCAATGAGTCTAAGTGCAGCATCACGAGAACTTGACTTTGGAGCCCTAGCAAATAGCCTTGCAGGAAGTGAATAATACTCATAAGAATAAGCAGAAAAGTTCTTGGTTTTATGAACATAGCGGTTTGATGAAACACGCTCATATTCATAAGTCTGAGTATGGTTTCCCTGCAAAACATTGGCGTTAGGGTGACTCTGGTGAGTCCTCTGTCTGTATGAAGCCTTTGGACCATATGAAGCCTTTGGTCTGGGGTTTGTCTTCTTCCCAGGTGGTGTCATGATGACATTCACCTGAAGATTCTCAAGACAACTTTTGGGCACCCAGATCTTCTTCAAAGGAGGTCCATTCTTGCAGTTAGTACCAATATACCTGGCAAACACTTCACCATTCTGATTCTTAAACAGTTTATAATTTGCATCAAAGGATTCATCCATGATAATCGGGTTAGCACAGGTGAAGCCAAATAAGGTGGATGGATCCACTGAAGGTCCCTTTGCAGCAACCCATGTGGTTTTGGGGTACCGCTTTCGGGCTTCCGAGAAGAACCATCAACATTGATTTTCCTCTCAAACCCAACACCCTCTTTCCTAGGGTTTCGGTTCATAATCTATTTCTTGAGGACATCACATAGTGTTTGATGCCCTTTGAGACTTTTGTACATTCCTGTCTCAAGCAATGTCTTCAACCTAGCAATCTCATCATCAATAGTAGTGGTATCCTCAACAGAGGGGTTAGTTACCACATCAGCAGTTGAAGATATTGCAATAGTAGCAGCAGTAGAACATTCAGCAACAAAGATAACATTATCACGCTCAAGAAATTTTAGGATGGTGGTTCAAATCCTTCGTGAGCGAAACTGATCTATTGAGCGCGGAGTGACTCGTTCTTTCGAAGATCTTCATGAGCCGATCTCAAGATCTTGCTTCCTTTGAAGATAATCATAGGAGAGCTTTTCATGAGTAGTTGAGAGCGTTTCATTACGACTTTCAAGTTCCTCGTACTTAACATGAAGATTTTTAATGTCTTCAATTAAGGACTGAGTTCGGGTCATTTCCGCGTCCAACAGGTCATCGCTTTTGTCTAGCAACATCTGAATATGTTCCATAGCATTTTGCTGTTCAGTTGGAATTTTAGCAAGTGTTTTGTAGCTAGGTTTAGATTCACATTCAGAGTCATCTTCACTTGATGTTTGAAAGTAAGCATCACGTGAGTTTACCTTGGCACCACGTGCCATGAAGCAGTAGGAGGGAGCAGAGTCATCATCATCATTAGCATCAGCGTTGGTGACAGGGCCATTGTCTTCAGTGTTGAAGATGGACTTGGCGACATACGCTGAAGCTAGAGCCAGGCTTGCTACGCCTGAATCAGATTTCTCTTCAGACTCCACCTCAGCCTCCTCAGAAGCAGACTCCTCCTCTGAATCCATCTCCTTGCCAACAGATGCACGAGCCTTGCTAGATGAGCTCTTCTGGTGTGATGAAGACTTCGACGAAGACTTGGAAGAAGACTTTGAGTATTTCTTCTTCTTCTTGTCATCAGAATCATATTCCTTGCTTTTCTTCTTCTTCTTCTTCTTCTTGGTCTCATTGTCCCACTATGGACACTTGGAGATGTAATGACCGGGTTTCTTGCACTTGTGGCATGTTCTCTTCTTGTGATCACGAGTGGAAGCTTCATCGTTTCTAGAGCTGGATCTTGAAGACTTTCTGAAGTCTTTCTTCTTGGTGAACTTCTGGAACTTCTTCACAAGCATAGCAAGCTCCTTTCCAATATCTTCAGGATCCTCAGAACTGCAGTCAGATTCTTCTTCAGATGAGTAAACAACCTTCCTTCAAAGCGCGAGTTCGGCCATAGTTGGGACCATAGATATCACTTTTTTCAGATAGCTGGAACTCATGTGTGTTGAGCCTCTCAAGTATGTCAGACGGATCGAGAGTCTTGAAGTCAGGGCGTTCTTGAATCATCAGGGCCAGGGTGTCAAATGAGCTGTGAAGCGATCTCATAAGCGTCTTGATGATTTCGTGCTTGGTGATCTCAGTGGCGCCGAGTGCATGAAGCTCATTTGTGATATTAGTGAGGCGATCAAATGTGAGCTGGACATTCTCATTGTCATTTCTCTTGGAGCGGTTGAAGAGGTTGCGAAGAACACTAATCCTTGAGTCTCTCTGGGTTGATACGCCTTAGTTGACCTTGGAGAGCCAGTCCCAGACTAGCTTCGCAGTTTCCAGAGCACTCACACGACCATACTGTCCTTTGGTCAGATGACCACAGATGATGTTCTTGGCAGTCGAGTCCAGTTGAATGAACCTCTTGACATCAGCAGCAGTGACACCTTCATCGACCTTAGGAACACTGTTCTTGACGACATGCCAGAGGTCGACGTCAATGGCTTCAAGATGCATACGCATCTTATTCTTCCAGTAGGGGTAATTAGTGCCATCGAAGACAGGGCATGCAGCGGAGACTTTGATTATCCCTACAGTCGACATAGGTAAAACTCCAGGTGGTTAAACTGAATCACACAGAACAAGGTAGCACCTTTCTTTGATACCAATTGAAAGTGCTAGTTATCGAATAGAGGGGGGTGAATAGGCGATTTTTATGGAAGTCTTCAAAACACGGGGGCTTTGAAGACAAACAGCAGAAATGAACCTATTGATATGCAGCGGAAGGTAGACTACACTAGACAAGCCATAGTCAAGTAAGCAATGAAGTGAAAGCATGAAGACTATCAGCAGCTAGGTAGTGTGGATCGGGATGGAAGATAGTATGAAGCCAAACAGCAAATGGTCTTTACACAGTGAAGCCAATCGGTTCATGCAAGCAGGCAAGACTTCACGGAGACAAACTATAAAGTAAAGAGATGGGAAGGATAGAACCAGTTGCTTGGAGAGGATACGGATTTGGTAGTCCAGTTCCAGTTGCTATGACAACTATACGTCTGGTTAGGGAGGCTGAGATTCAACTCAGAAGACCTCATCTTCACCTTATTCCCCTTGAGCTAAGAACACACAGTCCTAGCCCAATCACTCTGGTAAGTCTTCAAGGTAGACTTCCAAACCTTCATAGACTTCGTTCACCGGCAATCCACAATGGCACTTGGATGCTCAGAACGCGACGCCTAACCGGCTGGAGGATTCACAGTCCTCAAGTGTAACAAGTCTTCAGATCACGCATACAGAAAGACTTCAGTGATGCCTAACACTCTTTGGCTTTGGGTTTTTTGGGCTTTGTCCTCTCAAGAATCTCTCTCTCTCAAATGCTTCGGAGGTGGGTTGCTCTCAAACGACAAAAGTCGTGTACTAACTCTGAGCAGCCACCAATTTATGGTGTAGGGGGTGGGCTATTTATAGCCAGGAGGCAACCCGACCTGATTTGTCCAAAATGACCCTGGGTCACTAAGGAACTGACACATGTCCAACAGTCGGATTTCAAACACACGCGGCAGCTTTACTTGGGCTACAAGTAAAGCTGACTCATCTAGCTCTGAATAAGATTTGCTCTCATTGTCTTCGCTCGAAGACATAGGATTTGGTTGAGCATCTATCGGTGTACAAAAGTAGGGGCTCTGCTTTTGACCCCTTTACTTGTGCACGGGCAGTCAGAGCCTCCCGCCACGACCACGCACAGACACGGCAGGAAGGGGGAGCCGGAGAGAAGCCGAGGCCACAAGGCAAATGAAGCAACGACGAGGAACAAGACCACAAGGATCAGATGGGCGAAGCAGGTTCTCCCGGCAAGAACCCTTGCTAGAGCAGCCTCAGCCGCCCCGGCAAGACCGTTGCCGGGGCGGCCCGCCCGCGCCAGCCGAGCGAGCCACCCTTGAGCTCACGAATGCTCACGCAAATGCATTGGGACAGGGCTCGGGAGGCACCTCCGTGGTGGCATGCAGATCTTTGTGAAGACATAGAATGCTCAAGATCAAATGAAGATAAGAAGGCAACCATCCGCACCGAAGAAACCCACAAGACCCCCAGCAAGACCCTTGCCGGGGAGGCCAGTGCGCCACGGCAAGACCCTTGCCGGGGTAGGCCAGCGGGCCACCGCAAGACCCTTGCCGGGCCACCCGACAAGGCTCTCGCCAAAGCGCACCAGCTGGACCACTGCCAGGCCCGCACCAGATGAGTCTTCGCCGCCGTCCGCATGCAGCTGCCGACCCAACCAGTTGGGCAGGCACCTGCGTGGCGGCATGCAATCCTTCGTGGAGGCTCCACCATCGCGCCACCTCAGCTGCCTGCCTGCCTACATGGCACCGCATGCATCGCTGGCCAGGGTGCGTGTCGAGGCAAAGAGAGCGGCGACGGATGGGACGGGCCTCGCCCCCGTCCCCAATAAAGCGAAGGGACACCTAAGCCTCGCATTAAATGCGTCTTGTCCTGTAATACTAGCGATAGACTCGCAACACTGTAGCACTTTCCACCTCTTGTGTGCCACTGTCGTAGCCCCTTTCACCTATAAAAGGAGGCCCATGGCACACAGAGAAAGGATTCGGCTCTTTGGAACCTCGCAACACCTAGAGCTAGTTCGAGAGCTCAAGAACACTAAATACATCCACCAAAGCAGGACTAGGGTTTTACACATCCTCGCGGCCCGAACCTGGGTAAAATCCCTTTGTGTTGCTTGCTGGTCCCGCTCTCCTCATGATCCCCGCACCCCGCAACCATAGAAGGGATTCCAGTGATCCCATAGGTGTCGTTTCCCACCGACATCTTTGGAGCGCCAGGTAGGGGGCACGGAATTGTGAGAATCTGGCCCAGCAGTCGACTTAGCTGTTCTTCATCGCCCCGGCCCCTGCGGAGAAGGCGACCAAGGAGGCGGCGCTGCCCGTGGTGCGGAAGACACCGAGGCGACGACGAGAGAGCTAAGTCATGCTGAACTTTAAGTTCTTTTCTTTAAACATAAGGTTATTATCCTCGACGGTTCGGCCTATGTATGGAAAGCCTATACGTAGAGGGGCCCTCCTGCGATCGGCAACGCCTTTGTTCTGTTTCGAGTCTGCTCAACAGTTCAAGCGGCCGCTGGAGAGTGGTAGGGTAGCCTTTCGCCATCAGCAACGCTCTCAGTTCTGACTCGAGTCAAGCTCGACAGATCGAGCGGCCGCGCCAGGGGCGGTAAGGTGCTTTGCCCGGCAACAAGCACGCCAGGCAGGCTAATGAGGATCCGTCCTCAAAATGCCGCCCTGGGTTTACGTGCCGGCAAGCTTACCCAGTTGGCATGGGGTGGACATACAAAGGAAAATCGGACAGGGAAATAACATGCATAAGTTTCAGGGGCATTATAGAGTTATATTACACAAATTGCCGCCGCGGTTCTAACTGAAGATAGCTTTGTCTTGGTCATGAACCCGCAGCGGCGACAGAGAACGGGATTCCTAGTCCCGGCGCTGGCCCTCAACCCTCTTGGTTTGTCGATGCGGCTGAGGATAGGCTAGATACGCTCGTTGAGCGCCGCGATGTCGGCATCCTCCGGCAAGCTCTTCAGCACCGCTCTGAAGTCGAGGTCTGGGTGCCAGTGTGGAATCTTGTTGAGCACCCTGGTCATGGTCCCCCGGCAGAGTATCCGGGATTCCTCGGCCAGGGAGGCCGCCCGGTTGGAGTGAAGCCGCTTCAGGGCGTCCACAACCCTCTCAAAGTATGCGGTCAGGTTGGCGTTGGGGCTCAGGCTCGCCTCTGGGGCGTACCCCATCTCCGGCATCCCCATGATGCCCAGTTGGTCGGCGGCCGAGTTTGCAACAACGGCAAGGCGCCCGAGCCAGCGTTTCTCGCCCGCCTTGTAGTCATTAAGGTTGGCGGTCTCGTTCTTCAGCAGCTGCTTCTCTGTCTCCAGCTCCTTGGCCAGGATCCCCTCCCGGGTCATGGCCCCCGACAGCGTCTCCTCGAGCTCTCGGTGCTTCAGCTTGAGATCTGTGATGGAGGTGTTGGCCTCGGAGAGCTCTCCGGACCTGCTGATGATCTCGCCCTGCGCCACCGTCAGAGCACCATTGAGCGTGTGCTTCTCACAGGCCAGCTTGAGCGTGCTCCTCCAGCTCCTTCACCTTGCCGGCATGGGCACAGCTGTAGGCGTCGAGTGCCTCCTGATGCCTCCGCTCCAGCTCTTGGGTCCGCTGCAGGACAAGCTTGTCCACTTCTTCGTCCTTGCCGCGGAGCGTGGCGGCAAGTTTCTCCTCGCGCTCGGCAAGGTCCTCCTCCTGGGTCTTCAAGGCGGCCTCATGCTGGGACCGGACGGCTTCGGCTTCATCGGCCAGCCTCTTCGCCGTCTCCTCACCCTTCTCGGTCTGGGGGCTCGACATACTGGGCCCTTTCCCCCATGCCGTCGGGGGCTTTGAGTACTTGTACGTCGCAATCGACAAGTTCACAAAGTGGCCAGAAGTGGAAGCAGTAAGGAAGGTGACAGCGCAGTCAGCCATCAAGTTCTTCAAGGGACTAGTGTGCCGTTTTGGGGTGCCCAACAGAATCATCATCGACGACGGCACACAGTTCACAAGCCACGCCTTCATGCAGTAAATTGAGGATCTCGATAGCAGGGTTTGTTTTGCTTCCGTGGCACATCCACGGAACAACCGCCAAGCGGAAAGAGCAAATGCTGAGGTCCTGCGAGGCTTGAGGACAAGGACTTTTGACAGGCTGCGCAAAAGCGGGAGGCGCTGGATTGATGAGTTGCCGGCGGTTATTTGGTCGATCAGAACGACGCCAAATCGAGCCACCGGCCAGACACCCTTTTCCCTGGTTTACGGGGCAGAAGCAGTTCTCCCCATAGAACTCATATACGGGTCACCACGAGTGCACGCTTATGATGAGCTTGAGCAAGAGCGATTGCGGCAAGATGACGCGACGCTCCTTGAGGAAGGTCGTCTCCGGGCGGCTGTGAGAGCAGCACGCTACCGCAAGCCTTGTGCCGCTACCATAGCTGCAAGATTCATGCCCGGAGCTTTGAGGAAGGCGACCTTGTTCTTCGGCACGTTCAGTCGGCCAAGAATTCCAACAAGTTGACGCCAAAGTGGGAAGGCCCTTATCGGGTAACACCAGTCACCAGGCCTGGCGCAGTCCGCCTAGAGACCGAAGATGTTGTCCCAGTGAGTAACTCCTGGAACATCGAGCATCTTCGCAAATTTTACCCATAAAGCGCTGCTGCCGGCCTCCGGCGAGCCACCCTTTTTGTACAAGCCTTGCCGGCAAGGCATGTAACCCTTTGTACAAAGCCAGCGCAGACCACGAGCATAAATAAAGCGGTTGGCGCCTAAGTTATTGCATGCATGCTAGGCTGAGTCTCTTCCTTGGTTAGGGTTGATAGTGCTTAGCGGCGGATAACCCCTAGCTTAGAGGTCGAGTCCGCGTCTCTCTGTTCTTCTCTGTCTCCTTTGGTTCGCAGGGCACGTAAGTATTCTTGCCGAGCTGTTTTGGAAGGAAGGGAACAGATCGGCGCCCGGGCCCCGGCAAGCCAGAGTTTTCGGGGGCTGCACGAACAAGGGTCCCTCCACGGCAAGCCAAGATCGCCGGGGGCTGCCGATCTAGATAAGTCCTTTATCCTCTATCATGCATTTCATTATGGACTGGGATACATGAAACCCCGTTCCATCTCTGAGCTACCGTGCTCCCCCTTCTCGGCACCCGAGGATTATCCCCTCGGTCTGGATTTGGTTGTAGCCGCGGCAGAAAAGTAGAGGAACGGTGGGCCTAAGCCCACCTCATCCCTGCCTCCGCCAAGAGCGTGAGAAAGGTCGAGCGAAGTGGAGAAACGGCAAGGCCTGTTGTCGGGCGAGAAAACGTTTGTATTAAAGATAACAAGGATTCACTCCTCATCGTGGGTTCCTCTCGTGAATGAAAATCCCGGCAAACATCCCTTTTTCATAAAAAAACATCCCGTACAGGTACAGTTCATACGAAATGAAAAACATGAGCAATAGGATTACAAGCTTTAAATTCTACTAAGGCCTGAAGGCTTACAAACTAAAAAGAGATAAGGTGCCCGTAATCCCTTTCTTGTCCCTCTCCTCAGGAAATGGAACAAGAAAAGCAGAAGGGCAAAAGGGGCGCCTAGCCAAGCTACGGGTGGCAGAAGACACCAAGAGAACATCTTGGTGGCCATCCAAGGGCTGGATGGTGATGGCGGTGCTGGAGGCAGAGCTCGAAGACGAGGCGGCATGACGTCAGTACGCGACGAAGGCGTCGATGCCCGCGTACTCCGACTTGACGGCCTTGCCGCCCGCCCTCTTCCTCTTCCGCAGCATCCCAACGCCAGCCGCCCAAGGAGATGACCCCGAGAAGTTCAAGGAGCCGGCGACACGGATGATGGGTTCACCGGTGCCGCCCGGAGCGGCGCCCGACGCCTAGTCGGACCCGTCATCCTGCCGCCCGCTGGCCTCGCCGTCGCTGCTGTTGTCCTCCTCATCACTCTCGCTCGAGGAGGAATCTTCATCATCAGAAGAGCTCTCCACGCAGCACCTCACGCGGGTCCCAAGTGCCCAAAGATCTTGACGGAGAGGAGGCCACCCTCCATTAGTTTGAAATGGAGAGCGAGCCCATCCGTCAAGCTGTGGAGGTGAGCGAAGGTCTTCCACCCTCGATGAAGGTACATGACGTGAGGGGCAGGGAACTCGACGTCGACCCACGTGCCACTGTTCCCACAACCCCTCATGTGCAGCCGCAACGCCTGCGAAGGATCCAGCTCCATCTCCCGCGCAAACGGGGTCGGAAGGCGAAGGCGACGGCGCGGCGGATGGCGCAACCTGACGAAGAATTCGCAGGGGTTGTCCCCAGCGTGGCCCTCCATCAGAGGAAGGACTGCTGGAGGGGGCGAGGCAAATATGCCGCCCCGTCCTCCTCTCCCTCGGGCACCACGGCGGCCTTGACCTCGTCCCCTCCCCCTTCCTCTAACGGCTGGCTCCTCCGCTACGAGTTCTTGGGGAGGAGCAACGCGCTGTCTGGCCGAAACTCTCGCCGCCACCGATGAAGTGTTGCCAAGCCCCCTCGCCATGGCAGGAGAAGAAAGGAAGCAGGGATGGAGAGAGCCGGGTGGCGAAAGATTGAGGGGCACCGCTCCTCCCGCACCCCTCTTTATAAAGGAACGGGGGTAGGGCTCGGCCGCCCCCTCTCGGCCAATCCGGCCTCTTGAAGTGACAATGGCCGGGGCCGTCGACCGCCTCCCGCTCCATTGAAGGCGCGTGGGAATCGACCACGCTGCGCATTACCACGACCCTGCGCCTGTCATTCGCTCTGCATGCAGCGAACGTGGCGCAAGGGGCAGGCGCAATAGGACGCATGGAACGACGGTTCCCGAGCAAGGGCAGTAAATGGAAGGCGGCCCGGCGGCCCCGCGGTCTCAAAGAGACGCGCAAGCCGCCTCTTTACTACCCACCACGAGGTGACGCCAGCATGCCCACGTCATGCGCGCGCACGATCCCCACATCGCGCGTTCAACGCGGGTCGTGGGAAGCGCAGCGTACGGAACAGTGGCCGCGGTAAAAATCCGCCCCAACTGCCCACGCACCTTTCTGTGCCTGGCCCAACAACGCGCTGCGCTTATGTGTGGCCCAGGCCCGGGGGCTCCTGTCGGTGTACAAAAGTAGGGGCTCTGCTTTTGACCCCTTTACTTGTGCACGGGCAGTCAGAGCCTCCCGCCACGACTACGCACAGACACGGCAGGAAGGGGGAGCCAGAGAGAAGCCGAGGCCACAAGGAAAATGAAGCAACAACGAGGACCAAGACCACAAGGATTGGATGGGCGAAGCAGGTTCTCCCGGCAAGGACCCTTGCTAGAGTAGCCTCAGCCGCCCCGGCAAGACCCTTGCCGGGGCGGCCCGCCCGCACCAGCCGAGCGAGCCACCCTTGAGCTCACGAATGCTCACGCAAATGCATTGGGACATGGCTCGGGAGGCACCTCCGTGGTGGCATGCAGATCTTTGTGAAGACATAGAATGCTCAAGATCAAATGAAGATAAGAAGGCAACCATCCGCAACGAAGAAACCCACAAGACCCCCGGCAAGACCCTTGCCGGGGTAGGCCAGCGTGCCACCACAAGACCCTTGCCGGGCCACCCGGCAAGACCCTTGCCGGGCCACCCGACAAGGCTCTCACCAAAGCGCACCAGCTGGAACACTGCCAGGCCTGCACCAGATGAGTCTTCGCCGCCGTCCGCATGCAGCTGCCGACACAACCAGTCGGGTAGGCACCTGCGTGGCGGCATGCAATCCTTCGTGGAGGCTCCACCACCGCGCCACCTCAGCTGCCTGCCAGCCAACATGGCACCTCATGCATCGCTGGCCAGGGCGCGTGTCAAGGCAAAGAGGAGCGGCGACGGATGGGACGGGCCTCGCCCCTGCTACGTCTTGAGCTTGCGTTGGTTTTCCTCGAAGAGGAGAGGGTGATGTAGCAAAGTGTAGCGTAAGTATTTCCCTCAGTTTTGAAAACCAAGGTATCAATTCAGTAGGAGGCTCCTCAAAAGTCCCACGCACCTACACAAACAAGCGAGAACTACAACCAACGCAATAAAGGGGTTGTCAATCCCTTCACGGCCACTTCATGAAAGTGAGATCTAATAAAGATAGTAAATAATATTTTTGGTATTTTTGGTATAGATGCAAGAAGTAAAGATGCAAATAAAAGTAGATTGAAAGCAAATAGGATAATGAGATAGACCGGGGACATAGGTTTCACTAGAGGCTTCTCTCGAGATAGCATAAGTATTACGGTGGGTGAACAAATTACTGTCGAGCAATTGATAGAAAAGCGCATAGTTATGAGATTATCTAGGCATGATCATGTATATAGGCATCACATCCATAACAAGTAGACCGACTCCTTCCTGCATCGACTACTATTACTCCACACATCGACCGCTATCCAACATGCATCTAGAGTATTAGGTTCATAAGAACAGAGTAATGCATTAAGCAAGATGACATGATGTAGAGGGATAAACTCATGCAATATGATATAAACCCCATCTTGTTATCCTCGATGGAAACAATACAATACATGCCTTGCAACCCTTTACATCCTTTGGGTATGGACACATAAGATTGAAGCCAAAGCTAAGCACTTCTCCCATGGCAAGAAAGATCAATCTAGTAGGCCAAACTAAACCGATAATTCGAAGAGACTTACAAAGATAACTTAATCATACATAAAATAATTCAGAGAGGATTCAAATATTGTTCATAGATAAACTTAATCATAAACCCACAATTCATCGGATCTCGACAAACACACTGCAAAAATAGATTACATCGAATAGATCTCCACAAGAGAGGGGGAGAACATTGTATTGAGATCCAAAAAGAGAGAAGAAGCCATCTAGCTAATAACTATGGACTCGTAGGTCTGTGGTAAACTGCTCACAACTCATCGGAGGGGCAAGGATGTTGATGTAGAGCCCCCCAGGTGCTTGATTCCCCCTCCGTGAGTCTTGTGAAGGCTCCAAGATGGGATCTCGCGGATCTGAAGGATTCTTGTCGGTGTCAAAACCGGCGGATCTTGGGTAGGGGGTCCCAAACTGTGCGTCTAGGCGGATGGTAACAGGAGACAAGGGACACGATGTTTTACCCAGGTTCGGGCCCTCTTGATGGAGGTAAAACCCTACGTCCTGCTAGATTAATATTGATGATGTGTGTTACAAGAGTGGATTTACCACGAGATCAAAGAGGCTAAACCCTAGAAGCTAGCCTATGGTTTATATAGACACCGGATAGGGTTAGGGTTACACAGAGTCGGTTACAATGGTAAGAGATCTACATATCCGTATCGCCAAGCTTGCCTTCCACGCCAAGGAAAGTCCCATCCGGACACGGGACGAAGTCTTCAATCTTGTATCTTCATAGTCTTGGAGTCCAGCCGATGATGATAGTTCGGCTATCCGGACACCCCTAGTCCGGAACTCCCTCGGTAGCCCACGAACCAGGCTTCAATGATGATGAGTCCGTAGCGTTGATCGTCTTTCGACATTGCGAGGCGGGTTCCTCCTCCGAATAATTTATAGAAGATTGTGAACACCAGGATAGTGTCCGGCCCTGCAAAAATAAATTCCACATACCACCGTAGAGAGAATAATATTACACAGGATCAATCTGCTGACGTATTCTGCGGCGTGACGTCGCACCACTACCAAGCCTTTATTCAAATTGTTTTTATTGTTCCACCTCGGTAGCGTTTAGCGAAGCGGTTTCCTTGGCACGTCTTGTCGAGGCAGAGATCATGTTCCCCTTATTCCGGGATTCTCATCAATACGGACGTGGGTAACCCAACCGTGCCCGTTGGCCTGCCTTCTCTATCAAAGGCGAGTCCTAGTCAACCACGGGGTGGGCTCTTGGTATTCAACCTCTTTATAACGAGACCAAGGCCCTCTCCTTTTACACCCTCTATCGAGTTAGCCTCGCGCCGAGTTCCAACACCCAAAGCTTCAGATTCAGCGCTCGGACTTTCGATGATGTCCGGCTCGACCAAGATGGCCGATGGATGTCTTCCTCCGTCCACGTAAGAAGGCGTGCTAAAGCTGCGAGCCGCCCAGTATCTAACCGACGAGATCTCGCATAGGCTGCTGCTCGGGGCAGGTCATTCCCACTCCTGAGCCCGGTGAGAACGTGGTGTTCGTGTCCCACTTCCTTCGGGGTTTAGGCTTCCCGACGGATCCCTTTGTGCGGGGCTCATGTTTTATTACGGGCTTGATTTCCATGACTTGAATCAAGTCCATCCTCCATATCTAGTCATTCGTTGTCGTATGTGAGGCCTTCCTCCATATTACCCCCACTTTGGATTGTGGCTCAAGACCTTCAAGGTGGAGCCAAAGATGTTCAAGGGCAGCAAGCGGAGTGCGGAGGGGCGGTCATAAGCAAATGTGCTGATGCTCCGTGGCACGAGGGCTCTTTTCAAGAGGAGCTTGGTTTGTGTAGCAGGAGTGGTTTTATATCACCGCTCCCAGGGGCACCAAATGGCGGGCTCCACTTACCTTTCGGAGTCCGCCATAGCGGCTGGCATCATGGGTCAACAAGGGGCTCGGGGGGCCATCCAAGGGCGTTCCCTGCTGCGGCGCATTCGAGATCTCCAGGAAAGAGGGATCAATCTGGTTGCAGTGGCGTAGGTTATGGTGATCCGGCGCCTCCAGCCCTGCAAACGTCGCCCCCTCCGCCTGTGGGAATTCAATCCGGAGGGACCACGAACTCTCCAAAATTTTATGGGCACGACGCCCGTGGAGATGTATAAGCTATTCTTCGGATCACAAGAGAAGTGTCCGGACTTGACCGAGGACGCAGGACTAAGCTGCAATCGCCCAGATACTCAAGTAAGTAGTCACAGAACGGACAAGCTGTTCATTCATTCATTTCATATATATATGCCCTTTAAAGGAGCCGTTTTCTTGAACAGGAGTGGATAGCCAAGGCAAAATTAATAAGGTGTCCGGCTCCCCTCCCAGAGACCACGCCGGATCCCATGTTGGCCAAGATGTTGAAGGTCACACCTTTTGAAGAAGGCGAAGGGGGGAGCGGGGAAGCAACCGCCTCCGCGAAGGAGGATATCAAGGAAGGAGGGGTTAAGAGTCCCACCTTCCGAGGAGAGAAGAGGACCGCTTCAGAAGATCTGGAGGTCAAGGCCCCAAAGAAGGGAAGGGAATCTTCGGCAGAGAGTCCGGCGCTGGGAAGTAACCCAGCCGCATTATTTCCCCAAGGGGATCAGCCCTCCAGCGAGCCGTAAGTAAAAAAGAAGGGGTCTTGTAAATGAGGAACATCCCTGTATTTATTTATAAAGATAACCGAAATTGTACCTTGTAGTTCGGACCTCGGTCCTTCTCAGCAGAGCTCATCTTCGGGGGATCTTCTTCCGGAGATGATGGAGAGCGAAATGCCTCCACCTGTCGCACCCTCATGTGAAGCAAAGCGACCCGGAGGTGTAAATCACGGAGGGTTCCCCAAGTCCAGTGGGCGGAAGGTCCGCACCAAGTGGTGTCTTGATCGGAGGAGCTGAAGGATCTGCTTTCGAACAAGCGGCTATCTCGAGAAGATCACCGTGCTCGATGGAGTACGGTGATTGAAAGAATTGCATCCACAGAGAGCGGATTGCATGAAGCTGTCGAAGCTTCTTGGCGGGGTTTGAGTGCATAAAAATTATGTACCTTCGGCGATTATGCATATAAAATGCGCCATGTATAGATAGTAGCCCCTGAGACTCGGTATGTTGTCAAAATTGACAACGTGCCGAGGATCAAATTCTCAGTTTTAAAGTATCGCCGCTCCTAAACAGGTGGCGGGGCGTCCGGAGGCCAGCCGGACTGATGAATATGCTGAACTAAAGCGGCAGCTTGATGAGGCGGATGCGGACATCGCGCTGGTCAACAAACGGTTTGACGAGTCACAAGGTATGCGACTTCTATGCGGACACCTGGTAAGGGAGCTTGACGCCCATGTCTTATTAATCGTATGCTTAATGCAGATGGTGCCGCTGCCGTGGAAGAGCTGCGGGCAGAACTCGCCCGAGCGAAAGAGCAAGCCAGAATTAGTAATGCGGCCGCTGTAAAGGCGGTCGAAGAGCTAGAAGCTGAACGGGCTGCTCACTGCCGAAGCAAAGAAGAGATGGCCGATATTGCCAAAAAGTTGAGGAATACTACCGATCGCTGCGAGGTTCTTGAGAAAGAACGTCAAGTGGAACAAGAGGGCCTAAAAAAGGTCGCCGCCGAATCCAAGAATGCCCAGTCGGCTTTGAGAGCTGTCAAGGAGGAGCTGAGTCAGGCTGGGGCAATTGCGGCTGGAAAACCGTTTCTGCTGCGGAGGAAATATACGGATCCAAAGTATGCTCAGTTAGATAAGTTGTGGAGTTCAGAGGATGCTTATCTGGACTTGGCGGCGAGCGCTGTGGGCAGCGGTTGAGCACTTCCGGGGCGGAAGGGGCCTGAAGGAGGAGCTATATTGGTCACAATTCCATAGTCCGAGCATCCTCGCCACGACCCGATCGGTTGGCGAATGGGCCGAGCTGAATCAATTGTCCGGATTTGCCATGAAGCATGTCTTGACTCACTTGTGGCAGACGGACCCTAGCGAAGAGCTATTTTGGTTTAGTGCAGCAGTTTCTTGGAAGCGGTGCAGCGTGTCGACGCGATGAAGCGATCGGCATGTATTGAGGGGAGCGGATGGCTCTTGCCCGTGTCAAGACATACTGGGCAGAGATGAAGGCCACTGACATTGCATCCCAGGATTCGGACAGAGGCCGAGTACCTGCCGAGCACTACTTTGAAGGAGTCCTGTCGGGCGCTTGTGTAATAGAGACGCAGTGCTCGAAGGATATTATGTTTAAATGACATGTATGATTTGTGAAAACAATGTTTCAATGTAATATAAGTGCTTTTTATACTTGTGCGTTCAAGTATTAAACTACTCCCTATGCGGCCGTTTATTTATATGTGTATATAACTTTGAAAGATGGCAGTCCTTGGCTTCATTTACGCACATAGTGCGGGGGTGTTTGCAAAAAGGCGCTTTTTCACACTTAATCCAACGTCTTGGTCCTGTTAAGGAGGTGATAGCGTAGCAAACCAGGCAACCGGACTATAATGCTTTATCACTTTCACTTAGCCATAGGAGTTCGAGGGTGGGGCTACTATATAGCCCCTGGGCGCCCGCACTCTCCCGAATTCGGGTGCGTATGTGCACGACCGAAAACCGGTCCTTCGTTAATGCGGAGGAATTCTAAACATTCCTGTGAGTCATCGAGTGGTTGACCAGTCTCTCGCTATATCATGACAGTCGGTTTTAGGCTTTCTCTAATGAGGTGCTCGCACGGCCGAACCGGGGCACAATCGCAGTAGTTCTCCTGGTGCCGCGTTAGCCGTGAAAGCAGGAACGTAAGGCAGCAAAACACGAGCCGGGCAACCCAACATTTGACCAAAGACATGATTCGGAGCTGATGCATATAAGGCCTAACTTCGAGACGCCGAATACTCCCTAAGGTATTCGGTCTTTATGAAAATGGGCAAAATAATGCCCGGAGCCCCTTGTGTCCAGGTACGCGCAAAAATTCTGGTGCGGCCAATGCCAAAGCACCAGCCTCCTCCTCAGTTATATTAAGGAACTGGGGGAATGTATATCAACAAGAGACAGTGAAAAAAGGTTTACGCAGGGTCTTAATCTGAAAAGAATCCTTGCAACGGGTCCCTGCTGCACGTCTGCGCCTGTGTCTCCGTTGTGCCGTATCCTGGACGGGTGTAGCACGTTGTTCATCTGTAAAGAGAGGAACTTAGTTTGAAAGAAAAGGATCGTCTGAAAGATGTACTTAATATTAAATGAACAGAGTATGGTTCAAAAATTGAGCTCTATTGTCTCTTGTTGCACATGCATGTAGCCCCTCGTATGGGGGTGTGCCGCTAGTAGGCGCCGGACTCGTCTAGGCGTGTCCGGGGTTTGAATGACCAATTACAGGTTCTTTGCCTAGTGGAGCCGGATAGCGGTGGAGCTGTCGATGCCGTCTCCCCTTCTTCCGTGCTCGAGTAACACTTAATACTTCCTTTTAACGAGATGATGCCGCGTGGACCGGGCATTTTAAGTGTTAGAGATGCATAATGCGGTATTGCGTTAAAGCGGGCAAAAGCTTCGCGTCCCAATAGTGCTTGATGGCTACTTTTAAAAGGGGCGACATGGAAGAGTAGCCTTTCGCGATGGAAGTTGTCGGATGAACCAAACACAACTTCTAGCGAGATGGAGCCCGTCTTGAGGCGTATGGGCGAGCAAGACTCCTTTAAAGGAGGTGTTGCTACGGCGAATTTTGGTTGGGTTTATCCGCATCCTGCGGATTGTGTCCTGATATATCAGGTTTATGTCGCTGCCGCCATCCATGAGGACATGTGTAAATTGGAATCCGTCGATTATAGGATCCAATATCAAGGTAGTCCATCCTGCGTTCCGGATATTTTCGGAATAGTCCTGATGGTCGAAGGTGATTGGTTTTGACAACCAATGTGCGGCGCGCCTTTTAGTGGGTGCCGCTCTGTTTTTCCCTTTGATCACGTGAAGTGAGTTTACTGTTTTAACCTTTTGTGGGAAATTCTTTTGTTTTCCGGGGCTCTGCTTGTGGTGCTCGTCATCATTTTCCCTTGGTGTGTCGAGCCCCTTGTGTTCGGGCGTTAAGTCGGCGGACTGCTTGAAGACCCAACAATCTCTGTGGGTATGGTTTGCGTGCTTCCGGAGGTACCATGTATTTGCCACAGTCTGTCCGAGAATCTTGTTTAGGTTGGATAGCTCGTCACCAAGTTATCCTTTAGGGGCAGTGTTTTGTTGTTCGGCCGAGAGCTTTTGAATCCGGCGTTGACCGCCGTACTATTTGGGC
Organism: Aegilops bicornis; assembly: GCA_021605145.1. Classification (NCBI taxonomy): domain Eukaryota; kingdom Viridiplantae; phylum Streptophyta; class Magnoliopsida; order Poales; family Poaceae; genus Aegilops; species Aegilops bicornis. The sequence goes on along the minus strand of CM038672.1, from coordinate 337,871,154 downwards.
CATTTTCTTTATTCCGGCGCTGATCTTTTCTGTATCGTGATTTCCCATTTCCATCCCTGGTTTCGGATGTACTCGGGTCGCTGGTATTGCATCTAGCCAGCCAGCTGTCCTCTCCCGCGCAAAAGCGGGTCATGAGGCTTGTTCGGCCATTGTTCTTGGCTTTTCTTGGCCGAGGTGTCTGGCGAGCCATTCGTCTCGGACGTTGTGTTTGAAAGCTGCTAAGGCTTCGGCGTCCGAACAGTCGACTATTTGGTTCTTTTTAGTAAGGAACCTGTTCCAGAATTTCCGGGCTGACTCTCCGGGCTGTTGAGTTATGTGACTTAGATCGTCTGCATCCGGAGGGCGGACAAAAGTCCCCAGAAAATTTGCCCGAATGCGTCCTCGAGCTCTCCCGACTTCCAATGGTATTTTCGGGAGGCTTTTTAAGCCAATGCCGAGCTGGCCCTTTGAGTTTAAGGGGTAAGTATTTTATGGCGTGGAGATCGTCTCCTCTAGCCATGTGTATGTGGAGGATGTAATCCTCGATCCGCACTCAGTGGTCTGTTGTTCCGTCGTATGCCTCTATGTTTACGTGTTTGAATCCATGGAAATTCATGATCCAGCACCTCATCGGTGAAACATAGGGGTGTGCAGCACCCTATATTTGGGTGTGCCGTGATCTTGAATTTTGGCGTATTGCATTGCTTTGTGAGCCTGCTTTCTTGGCCCATAGATGGACCTAATCGGGCCATCCTCTTGATGTGAATCCTTATGCGGATCGCATATTGGTTTGTGTGCGGCACCATTCACCGCTCTCTTTTTAGCGTGGGGTCGCCCATCCGACCGGTGGCCTTCTTAATTTTTAATTGTGGGGGCTCTAAGGCCTCCTCGTCAATTCAGGCAGTAGCTTTCTTTTCGGTAGCTCTTTGTTCGGTGATCGTCGCCGCATTTCTGTTCTGTGATGCTGAATATTTTGCTCCATCTGATCCTGAGTGCATCTTCCGCTGTTTTGAGCTTCCGCTTCTGCTTTTTCAGGCTACGCGCAATGGCGACGAGCCTTTTCTGGAGGTTATTTTGCTCCAATGGTTTGTCCGGCGTGAGGTCGTCTGGGCTGTTGTCTTCGCCGGGGACAGATTGTTTATCCAAGTTGTCTTGTTCGGACGATTGCTCGATAGCTTGTTCGTTGTCCACCGGTTCGCCCTGCTCTATGGCTGGGTCTTTGTTGAGGCGGGACTTTGTTCGGCGTTTACGTTGCCGTTTGACTGCTTTTAGGGATTTATCCTTCGTGGCGTCCGTTGTTCATCGTCTTCATTTCCTTTAGGTGTATCCAACATGTATACATCATTGGATGATGTTGTCCTGCGTCGTATAGGTCTTGGTTCATTTTTGTCTCCAACATCGTCGTCCATAACGTCGATGTCTTGAATCGAAATCGAGCACGTCGTGTAAACTTTCGGCGATGGCTATGAAGTGGGTGGTGGGTGGGCTTTGAATTTCTTCGTCGTCCGCATCCCAACCGTCTGACCTTGATCCGGCCAGGCTCTCCGGATAAAGAGAGAGACTTTAGTGAATTCAGGATGTCGCCAAAGGGCGAGTGCTGAAAGATGTCCGCAGCCGTGAACTCCATAACGGGCGCCCAATCGAATTCGATTGGCAAGGGCGCAGAGGGTTCGTAGTCCGGAGAGGAGTCCGGCACCCTGGAGTCGAGGTCTTCGCAAAGGACAGGGATGGAGTCCGGCTCGATCGCCGTAGAGATTAAAGCCCCCGAGGCGGTGTCCAACCACTCGTCCTCGATCAGGGAATCCGGCTCCGGATTAAGGGTCGGAGCGGATTCTGGTGCAGCCTCCGTGGCCTTTGTTGCTGCAGAGCTAGATCATGCCCATCGAGACAGCGGCGCGCTTGGCTGCGGCTTCGAATCCGTCGAAGATCAAGTCTCCGCGGATATCGGCCGTATAGTTTAAACTTCAAATCTGACCCTAACGCCAAGGGCGTAGCTTTCGATCTGCTCCAGATGGCCAAGCGAATTGGCCCACAGTGCAAAGCCGCCGAATATGAAGATCTGTCCGGGGAGAAAAGTCTCACCCTGGACCGCATCGTTGTTGATGATCGAAGGCGCCATCGAGCCTATCGGTGACGACACAGAGGAACTCTCAATGAAAGCACCAATGTTGGTGTCAAAACCGGCGGATCTCGGGTAGGGGGTCCCGAACTGTGCGTCTAGGCGGATGGTAACAGGAGACAAGGGACACGATGTTTTACCCAGGTTCGGGCCCTCTTGATGGAGGTAAAACCCTACGTCCTGCTAGATCAATATTGATGATGTGTGTTAGAAGAGTGGATCTACCACGAGATCAAAGAGGCTAAACCCTAGAAGCTAGCCTATGGTATGATTGTTGTTCGGCCTATGGACTAAAACCCTCCGGTTTATATAGACACCAGATAGGGTTAGGGTTACACAGTCGGTTACAATGGTAGGAGATCTACATACCCGTGTCGCCAAGCTTGCCTTCCACGCCAAGGAAAGTCCCATCCGGACACGGGACGAAGTCTTCAATCTTGTATCTTCATAGTCTTGGAGTCCGGCCGATGATGATAGTTCGGCTATCCGGACACCCCCTAGTCCGGAACTCCCTCAGTTACAGTGGTGGAAATTGTGTTTCGTGGTGCCCCCGGATGTTTTCGGGGTACATAGGTATATATAGGAGGAAGAAGTACGTCGGTGGCCGCCCGAAGGGCCTACGAGACAGGGAGGCGCGCCCTATAGGGGGGGGGGGGCTCCTATCTCGTGGAGGCTCCGGTTGCTTCTTGACTTGCACTCCAAGTTCTCTGGATCACGTTCGGCGAGAAAATCACGTTCCCGAAGGTTTCATTCCGTTTGGACTCCGTTTGATATTCCTTTTCTTCGAAATACTAAAATAGGCAAAAAACAACAATTCTGGGCTGGGCCTCCGGTTAATAGGTTAGTCCCAAAAGTAATATAAAAGTGGAAAATAAAGCCCAATAAAGCCTAAAACAGTAGATAAAGTAGCATGGAGCAATCAAAAATTATAGATACGTTGGAGACGAATCAGGCATCCCCAAGCTTAATTCCTGCTCGTCCTCGAGTAGGTAAATGATAAAAATAGAATTTTTGATGCGGAGTGATACTTTGGCATAATTTCAATGTAAATCCTCTTAATTGTGGTACGAATATTCAGATCCGAAAGATTCAAGACAAAAGTTCATATTGACATAAAAATAGTAATACTTCAAGCATACTAACTAAGCAATCATGTCTTCTCAAAATAACATGGCCAAAGAAAGTTATCCTAAAAAATCATATAGTCTGGCTATGCTCCATCTTCCCCACACAAAATATTTAAATCATGCACAACCCCGATGACAAGCCAAGCAATTGTTTCATACTTTAACATTTTCAAAACTTTTTCAATCTTCACGTAATACATGAGCGTGAGCCATGGATATAGCACTATATGTGGAATAGAATGGTGGTTGTGGAGAAGACAAAAGGAGAAGATAGTCTCACATCAACTAGGCGATCAACGGGCTATGGAGATGCCCATCAATAGATATCAATGTGAGTGAGTAGGGATTGCCATGCAACGGATGCACTAGAGCTATAAGTATATGAAAGCTCAACGAAAGAAACTAAGTGGGTGTGCATCCAACTCGCTTGCTCACGAAGACCTAGGGCATTTGAGGAAGCCCATCATTGGAATATACAAGACAAGTTCTATAATGAAAAATTCCCACTAGTATATGAAACTAACAAAATGAGAGACTCTCTATCATGAAGATCTTGGTGCTACTTTGAAGCACAAGAGTGGTAAAAGGATAGTAGCATTGTCCCTTCTCTCTTTTATCTCATTTTTTTCTTTTTTTTCTTTGGGCCTTTTCTATTTTTTTATGGCCTCTTTTTTTTCTCTTTTTTTTATTTTTTTCCCGGAGTCTCACCCCGACTTGTGGGGGAATCATAGTCTCCACCATCCTTTCCTCACTGGTACAATGCTCTAATATTGATGATCATCATACTTCCATTTTCTTACAACTCAAGAATTATAACTCAATACTTAGAACAAAATATGACTCTATATGAATGCCTCCGGTGGTGTACCGGGATATGCAATGAAACATGAGTGACATGTATGAAAGAATTATGAACGGTGGCTTTGCCACAAATACGATGTCAACTACATGATTATGCTAGCAATATGACAATGATGGAGCATGTCATAATAAACGGAACGGTGGAAAGTTGCATGGCAATATATCTCGGAATGTCTATGGAAATGCCATAATAGGTAGGCATGGTGGCTGTTTTGAGGAAGATATATGGTGGGTGTATGGTACCGGCGAAAAGTACGCGGTATTAGAGAGGCTAGCAATGGTGGAAGGATGGGAAAAAGTGTGTATAATCCATGGACTCAACATTAGTCATAAAGAACTCATATACTTATTGCAAAAATCTAGAAGGTATCAAAGCAAAGTATTACGCGCATGCTCCTAGGGGATCGATTGGTAGGAAAAGACCCTCGCGCGTCTCCCCGACCGCCACTCATAAGGAAGACAATCAATAAATAAATCATGCTCGAGTTCATCACATAACGGTTCACCATACGTGCATGCTACGGAATCACAAACTTCAACACAAGTATTCTTTAAATTCACAACTACTCAACTAGCATGACTCTAATATCACCATCTTCATATCTCAAAACAATTATCAAGCATCAAACTTTTCTTAGTATTCAATGCACTCAAAAGAAAGTTTCACATATCTTGAATACCAAGTATATTAACATTTAAGCAAATTACCATGCTACTAACGACTCTGAAAATAATCTAAGTGAAGCATGAGAGATCAATAGTTTCTTTAAAACAAATATACCACCGTACTCTAAAAGATCTAAGTGAAGCACTAGAGCAAAAATTATCACGCTCAAAAGATATAAGTGAAGCACTATGAGCAAAATTATCAAGCTTAAAAGATATAAGTGAAGCACATAGAGTATTCTATCAAATTCCAATTCATGTATGGCTTTCTCAAAAGGTGTGTACAGCAAGGATGATTGTGGTAAACTAAGAAGCAATGACGCAAATAATACAAGACACTCCAAGCAAAACACTTATCATGTGGTGAATAAAAATATAGCCCCAAGTAAAGTTACCAATGAACAAAGACGAAAGAGGGGATGCCTTCCCGGGGCATCCCCAAGCTTAGGCTTTTGGCTATTCTTGAATATATTGGGGTGCCATGGGCATCCCCAAGCTTAGGCCCTCCCTGGCGGCGACGGGGGAACCCATATCCCCGCGCCTTACACCCTTCCCATCTCCCTCCCCACCTCGCCGCCACCTGAGGAACGGCCGGCGAAGCCGGCGCCGGCTCCCGGGATGGTGGCGGCGGGGCGACTTGGCTGGATCCAGCGGTCCCCCCAATCTGATCGCTCCCTTTCGGTGGTGAGGGTTCGGATCTGAGGTGGCGGCCTCGCTGGTGCGGACGGCGCTCCTCCGGCGGCGGGGAGTGCTCGTCGGTGAGGTAGGCTGGTTCCCCTCGGCTGCGCGGACAGCAAGGTCCCGGTGGGTGCACGTCATGGTGCGGGGAGGCCCCGGGATCCCCTCGTCAGATCGGAGGCGATCTTGGTCCGCTCGTGATGCATGACCTCTAGCCGGCCTGGATCTCCGGCGTACACGCGCCTGCTGATGTTGTGGCTGGTTTGGAGGTGGCGGCAGGGTGCTTGGCCAAGGGAAACCCTTGGCCACCGGCAGCGGTCACGGCGTCGATGGCGTCTCGGACGCCATTCCCTCCTTGGTGGCGGCGCCGAGGCTAAACCTCCCCTGCCTCCCCCCTTCCCCCGCGCCCGGGTGAAAACCCTAGCCCCGGTGTCTAAGCGGCGGCGGCGCCACAGTGTCGTCACCTTCTTGAAGGCGCCGACTTGGGCATGGGGATGCTGGGTGTGCATGGCGAGCTTGTCTGGTTCCTGGTGGCGGCCCGCCTGATCTACTGCGTCGCAGCTCCGGGCAGTGTCTCGGGGCTGCGGTGCTTCTCTTCCGGCCGTGTCTCCGATGGGGACCTCGCCCTTCCTCACCTTGTACATGCCGTGGTGGAGCGGTACTTCATCTCACTCATTGATGGCGGCGAAGATCGGCGGCATGGCGCTGTGGAGGCTCGCCGCCCGATGCGCGGAGATGGACTCACGCAGGAGGAGGTTGCTGTCTGCATCATGGTGACGTCGATGGCAGAGTGGCCAGACAAGGTAGAAGCCTCAATATTATCTGAAGACGGACCTGTGGAAGATGGCGGCGACGACACACGAGTGCTCGACGGATTGTGCCCAGCACCGGTATGTGGCTCATTTGGGGCTTCCGAATATGTTTCGGTTTCCGGCTTTTTGATGTTAGGCTTAGGTGAGTGGTTTGGGTAGTGGCCCAGCTAGCACCCCTTCATCATTTTGGATAGGAGTAGCGGCATGTGTTGCCAAGATGGTGGATTCAGGCTCATTGTTGTAATACTTTGTAAGGTCCTCGAGAATAATCAATAAAGTGGCTGTATGCATCTTCCAGATGTAGAGGCCGGGGGGCATCCTACTTTTCTAAAAATCCCCAAGCTTAGGCTCTTGCCACCCTTTATTCCATAGTCCATAAAAGCTTTACCCAAAACTTGAAAACTTCACAAAACAAAACTCAATAGAAATCTCGTGAGCTGCGTTAGAGAAAGAAAACAAAAGACTACTTTAAGGTACTGTAATGAACTCATTCTTTATTTATATTGGTGTTAAACCTACTGTATTCCAATTTCTCTATGGATTATAAACTAATTTATTGGCCATAGATTCATCAAAATAAGCAAACAACACACGAAAAACAGAATCTGTCAAAAACAAAACAGTCTGTAGTAATCTGTAACTAACGCAAACTTCTGGAACTCAAACAAATCTACCAAAATTATACCTCCTAGACAATTTTTTTATTGATCAGAATCAATTGGAATCACTATTTTATCACGTTCTGGTGATTTTTAACAATTCGGGCACTGAGCGCAAAGTTTCTCGAAATTACAGCAAGATCAAATAACTATCATCCAAGAAGATCCAATAGGTTTAACTTGGCACAAACACTAATTAAAAGATAAAACCACATCTAAACAGAGGCTAGATGGATTATTTATTCCTAAACAGAAACAAAAACAAAAAAACATAAAATAAATTGGGTTGCCTCCCAACTAGCGCTATCTTTTAATGCCCCTAGCTAGGCATAAAAGCGAGGATAGATCTAACGAGTGCCATCTTTGGCACTAAACTCATAAGTAGCACGCATGATAGATTCATAAGGTAATTTAACTTTGTTTCTTGGAAAGTGCTCCATGCCTTTCTTTAAGGGAAATTTGAATCTAATATTCCCTTCCTTCATATCAATAATCGCACCAATCGTTCTAAGGAAAGGTCTACCAAGAATAATAGGACACGAAAGATTGCAATCTATATCAAGAACGATAAAATCTACGGGCACCAAATTTATATTTGCAACGATAAGAACATCATTGATCCTTCCCATAGGCTTTTTAATGGTGGAATCCGCAAGGTGCAAATTTAACGAACAATCATCAAGATCATGGAAACCTAGAATATCACATAAAGTTTTCGGAATCGTGGAAACACTAGCACCCAAATCACCCAAAGCAAAACACTCATAATCTTTAATTCTAATCTTTATAGTAGGTTCTCACTCATCATTAAGCTTTCTAGGTATAGAAATTTCCAAAATAAGTTTCTCATCATATGATTGCATCAATGCATCAACAATATGCTTAGTAAATGCTTTATTTTGACTATAAGCATGAGGAGAATTAACAACGGCTTGCAACAAGGAAATACAACCTTTTAAAGAGCAATTATCATAATTAAATTCCTTGAAGTCCGAGATAGTGGGTTCAACATTATTAGAAGTTGAGGATTCTCCAATCTCACTTTTACCAAATTTATCATTAAGATTTAAAGATTCCGAATTCTTGGGACGCCTTCTAGGCAAAGTTGATTCATCATCAGTCCCATAATCATCAAAGTTCATATTGAAAAACATAGATCTAATCGGAGATGCATCAATAACTTTAAGATCCTCATCATTATTTTCATGGAAACTAGAGGAACACGCTTTTATAAAGCTTTCTTTCTTAGCACGCAATCTAGCGGTTCTTTCCTTGCACTCGTCAATGGAAATTCTCAATACTTTGAGAGACTCATTGATATCATGCTTAGGAGAAGAAGATCCAGGTTTAAGAGAATTAACATCAAGCGAAAGTCTATCAACGTTCCTAGCTAAATCATCAACTTTGAGCAATTTTTCTTCAAGCATAGCATTAAAATTCTTTTGAGAGATCATAAATTCTTTCACACTATTCTCAAAATCAGAGGGAATCTTATTAAAATTACCATAAGAATTATTGTAGGAATTTCCATAATTTTTAGAGGAATTACTAGGGAACGGTCTAGCATTAAAATTTCCTCTATAAGCATTGTTTCCAAAACTATTCCTACCAACAAAATTCACATCCATAGATTCATTACTATTCTCAATCAAGGAAGACAAGGGCATGTCATTGGGATCAAGGGGAGTATTTTTAGTAGCAAGCATCTTCATAAGTTCATCCATCTTTCCACTCAAAACATTGATTTCTTCTATAGCATGCACTTTTTTACTAGAAGATCTCTCTGTGTGCCATTGAGAATAATTAGCCATAATATTATCAATAAGTTTTGTAGCATCTCCTAACGTGATTTCCATAAAGCGTGCCTCCATGGCCGAATCTAAGAGATTTCAAGAAGCAAAATTCAAACCGGCATAAATTTTTTGTATGATCATCCATAAATTCAAACCATGAGTAGGGCAATTACGAAGCATCAATTTCATTCTTTCCCAAGATTGAGCAACATGCTCATGATCAAGTTGTTTAAAATTCATAATATCATTCCTAAGAGTGATGGTCTTAGCGGAAGGAAAATACTTAGAGATAAAAGCATCTTTGCACTTGTTCCAAGAATCAATACTATTTTTAGGCAAAGACGAGAACCAAACTTTAGCACGATCTCTAAGTGAAAACGGAAATAACTTCAATTTGACAACATTGTTATCTGTATCTTTCTTCCTTTGCATATCACACAAATCAACAAAGTTGTTTAGATGAGTAGCGGCATCTTCGCTAGGAAGGCCAGCGAATTGATCTTTCATAACAAGATTCAGCAAAGCGGTATTGATTTCACAAGACTCATCATTATTAAGAGGAGCAATCGGAGTACTAAGGAAATCATTGTTATTCGTATTCGAGAAGTCACACAATTTGGTATTATCTTGCGCCATGGCAACAAGTAATCCAACACACAAGCAAACAAATGGACGAGGAAAAGGCAACGGGAAAAAGAGGAGGGTATTGGGAAAGAGAGGGCGAATAAAACGGCAAGGGTGAAGTGGGGGAGAGGAAAACGAGAGGCAAATGGCAAATAATTTAAATGCGAGGGAGATAGGTTTGTGATGGGTACTTTGTATGTCTTGACTTGAGCGAAGACCTCCCGACAGCGGCGCCGGAAATCCTTCTTGCTACGTCTTGAGTTTATGCGTTGGTTTTCCTCGAAGAGGAGAGGGTGATGCAACAAAGTGTAGCGTAAGTATTTCCCTCAGTTTTGAGAACCAAGGTATCAATCCAAGAGGAGGCTCCTCAAAATTCCCACGCACCTACACAAACAAGCGAGAACTCGCAACCAACACAATAAAGGGGTTGTCAATCCCTTCACGGCCACTTGCGAAAGTGAGATCTGATAAAGATAGTAAATAATATTTTTGGTATTTTTGGTATAGATGCAAAAAGTAAAGATGCAAATAAAAGTAGATTGAAAGCAAATAGGATAAGAGATAGACCCGGGGGCCATAGGTTTCACTAGAGGCTTCTCTCAAGATAGCATAAGTATTACGGTGGGTGAACAAATTCTTGTCGAGCAATTGATAGAAAAGCGCATAGTTATGAGATTATCTAGGCATGATCAAGTATATAGGCATCACGTCCATAACAAGTAGACTGACTCCTGCCTGCATCTACTACTATTACTCCACACATCGACCGCTATCCAGCATGCATCTAGAGTATTAAGTTCATAAGAACAGAGTAACGCATTAAGCAAGATGACATGATGTAGAGGGATAAACTCATGCAATATGATATAAACCCCATCTTGTTATCCTCGATGGCAACAATACAATATATGCCTTGCAACCCTTTCTGTCACTGGGTAAGGACACCGCAAGATTGAACCCAAAGCTAAGCACTTCTCCCATGGCAAGAAAGACCAATCTAGTAATTCGAAGAGACTTACAAAGATAACTTAATCATACATAAAAGAATTCAGAGAGGATTCAAATATTATTCATAGATAAACTTAATCATAAACCCACAATTCATTGGATCTCGACAAACACACCACAAAAAGAGATTACATCGAATAGATCTCCACAAGAGAGGGGGAGAACATTGTATTGAGATCCAAAAAGAGAGAAGAAGCCATCTAGATAATAACTATGGACCCAGAGGGTCTGTGGGTAAACTACTCACAACTCATCGGAGGGGCAAGGATGTTGATGTAGAGGCCCCCGTGCTTGATTCCCCTCTGGCAGAGTGCGTGAAGGCTCCAAGATGGGATCTCGCGGATACAGAAGGTTACGGTGGTGGAAATTGTGTTTCGTGGTTTCGGGGTACGTAGGTATATATAGGAAGAAGAAGTACGTCGGTGGCCGCCCGAGGGGCCCACGAGACAGGGGGAGCGCCCTATAGGGGGGCGGGGCGCCCTCCTCTCGTGGAGGCTCCGGTTGCTTCTTGACTTGCACTCCAAGTTCTCTGGATCACGTTCGGCGAGAAAATCACTTTCCCGAAGGTTTCATTCCGTTTGGACTCCGTTTGATATTCCTTTTCGTCGAAATACTGAAATAGGCAAAAAACAACAATTCTGGGCTGGGCCTCCGGTTGATAGGTTAGTCCCAAAAGTAATATAAAAGTGGAAAATAAAGCCCAATAAAGCCTAAAACAATAGATAAAGTACCATGGAGCAATAAAAAATTATAGATACGTTGGAGACGTATCAGCCCCCGTCCCCAATAAAGCGAAGGGACACCTAAGCCTCGCATTAAATGCGTCTTGTCCTGTAATACTAGCGATAGACTCGCAACACTGTAGCACTTTCCACCTCCTGTGTGCCACTGTGGCAGCCCCTTTCACCTATAAAAGGAGGCCCATGGCACACAGAGAAAGGATTCGGCTCTTTGGAACCTCGCAACACCTAGAGCTAGTTCTAGAGCTCAAGAACACTAAATACATCCACCAAAGCAGGACTAGGGTTTTACACATCCTCGCAGCCCGAACCTGGGTAAAATCCCTTTGTGTTGCCTGCTGGTCCCGCTCTCCTCACAATCCCCGCGCCCCGCAACCGTAGAAGGGATTCCGGTGATCCCATAGGTGTCGTTTCCCACCGACAGCATCACATCAGTCACTCTGACTTTGTTCACTTGCACCCCACTTAATAGTACGGTGGTTCCTATGACTCAACAAAGAAGAAAAGGAAACTACAAAACAACTATGTCTTCGCACTCCATAGTCTTCACGCGATGTCTTCTCCTGTCATAATCTTCAGTGTGAATATCTTCACCGACCACCATTGTCTTTAATGTCTACACCCATTTTAGGGGTCATCTCTGGTAGGTAAACCGAATCAATATGGGACTACGACCTGTGTTATCCTGCAATTCTCACAAACACATTAGTCCCTCAACCAAGTTTGTCGTCGATACTCCAAAACCAACTAGTGGTGGCACTAGATGCACTTACAGTTGGATCGTGAAGACGTTTGACTACATCAACCGCGTTGCTTAACGCGTCCGCTTTCGGTCTACGAGGGTACGTGGACACACTCTCCCCGCTCGTTGCTATGCATCACCTAGATGGATCTTGCGTGTGCGTATGAAAATATTTGAAATTACTGCGTTCCACAACAGTGGCATCCGAGCCAGGTCTATGCGTAGATGTTATATGTACGAGTAGAACACAAAGAGTTGTGGGCGATAATAGTCATGTTGCTTACCAGCATGTCATACTTTGATTCGGCGGTATTGTTGGATGAAGCGGCTCAGATCGACATTACGCGTACGCGTATGCGAGACTGGTTCCATCGACGTGCTTCGCACACAGGTGGCTAGTGAGTGTCTGTTTCTCCAAATTTAGTTGAATCGAGTGTGACTACGCCCGGTCCTTGTTGAAGGTTAAAACAGCAAACTTGACGAAAAATCGTTGTGGTTTTGATGCGTAGGTAAGAACGGTTCTTGCTAAGCCTGTAGCAGCCACGTAAAACATGCAACAACAAAGTAGAGGACGTCTAACTTGTTTTTGCAGGGCATGTTGTGATGTGATATGGTCAAGACGTGATTATATAAAATGTTGTATGAGATGATCATGTTTTGTAACACAATTATCGGCAACTGGCAGGAGCCATATGGTTGTCGCTTTATTGTATGAGATGCAATCGACATGTAATTGCTTTACTTTATCACTAAGCGGTAGCGATAGTCATGGAGGAAATAGTTGGCGAGACGACAACGATGCTTTGATGGAGATCAAGGTGTCAAGCCGGTGACGATGGTGATCATGACAGTGCTTTGGAGATCGAGATCAAAGGCGCAAGATGATGATGGCCATATCCTATCACTTATATTGATTGCATGTGATGTTTATCCTTTATGCATCTTATTTTGCTTAGTACGATGGTAGCATTATAAGATGATCTCTCACTAAATTTCAAGGTATAAGTGTTCTCCCTGAGTATGCACCGTTGCTACAGTTCGTCGTGCCGAGACACCACGTGATGATCGGGTGTGATAAGCTCTACGTTCACATACAACGGGTGAAAGCCAGTTTTGCACACGCAGAATACTCGGGTTAAACTTGATGAGCCTAGCATATGCAGATATGGCCTCGGAATACTGAGACCAAAAGGTCGAGCGTGAATCATATAGTAGATATGATCAACATAGTGATGTTCACCATTGAAAACTACTCCATCTGACGTGATGATCGGACATGGTTTAGTTGATTTGGATTACGTGACCACTTAGATGATTAGAGGGATGTCTATCTAAGTGCGAGTTCTTAAGTAATATGATTAAATTGAACTTTAATTTATCATGAACTTACTACCTGATAGTATTTTGCATGTCTATGTTGTTGTAGATAAATGGCCCGTGCTGTTGTTCCATTGAATTTTAATGCGTTCCTAGAGAAAGCTAAGTTGAAACATGATGGCAGCAATTACACGGACTGGGTCCGTAACTTGAGGATTATCCTCATTGTTGCACAGAGGAATTACGTCCTGGAAGCACCGCTAGGTGCCAAACCCGCTGCAGGAGCAACACCAGATGTTATGAACATTTGGCAGAGCAAAGCTGATGACTACTCGATAGTTTAGTGTGCCATGCTTTACGGCTTAGAACCAGGACTTCAACTACGTTTTGAACGTCATGGAGCATATGACATGTTTAAAACGGCGTTTCCGTGACACGGCGCTAGATCAAAATCACCTACTCCAATCTGTAAAACCTGTTTATTCAACACTTAGCAGATTTCACTCTTGATAGATACCAATCTGGTCATGGCGGCTTACATCTCCGGTTATTACTAGCCATATGTCATTAGGCCCCATTTAAGCCGCCACTCCAAATATGTACTGTTGCATTTTGCTTACGGCTTACTGAATCGACTTAAACCGGCAATTTTTTTTATTTCCTTTAGGCTTCTTTCTTCACAATGCCGCCGAAGAAAACCACCTCATGCAATTGGGTTCCTTCCATTGTCACTGAGAACACACTCAAGGACTTTGTCAAAATCGGCTTTTTACCAGCAAAAGATATCCTGCATTGGCGTGCCCCCAAACCAAGTGAAGAAAGACCTCACCCAAAGGATGGTGAAGTCATCGTTTTTACTGATCACATGAGCCGGGGCTTCTCACCGCCCGGCTCCAAAATTTTCTGAGACATTCTGCACTTCTTTCAACTCCATCCTCAAGACATCGGACCCAATTCCGTGTGAAATATTTGCAACTTCCAAGTTTTCTGCAAAGTATACCTTCAAGAAGAACCCAATGTCGACCTCTTTAGGGAATATTTTTATTTGAACCGCCAAAACGAGTTTACGAATGGACCCAGCCTGGAACTAGGCGGAATCTCAATTCAACGGAGAAGAGATGCTATCTTCCCCTATGCCCGCTTGCCGAGTCACCCCAAAGATTGGAATCAGACGTGGTTTTACTGCAAAGATACTTCTTTGGCTGACGAGAATGCACTGCCGGGTTATCGTGTCCAGCGTCTTGACTCCAAGCATCGTCTTCTTGAAAAGCGTACCACTGCCGAATGTGCAAAGGTCAAGGCTCTGCTGGGAAATGGGTTAACTGGCATTGACTTGGTTCGGTGTTGGGTTTCTTGGCGAATCATACCCTTGAGCCACCGACCTGGCTTAATGTGTACTTACACAGGTGGTATAAAGGATCCACTATGCCACAGCTCCGCGCGTTTAATTGACGAGGCAATCAATGAAATGACAAAGACTCTTCTGAATGAAGACGCAGAAGACTACAACAAAGTGGGTCTGAACCCTTTCTGCAAGCTTAACCCGCCACTGGTTGTGAGTCCCTGAATCCCTTACCTTTACCTCATCATTTAAATGCTCTATTAACTCAACTTTGATGACTTTCACAGGTTGAGTCGGATTTTTGGAAAAGTACATATGGTCATGAAGCCGCCAAAAAGGCTAGGGCTGCCAAGAAAGCCACCAAGAAAACTAAGAAGAAATCAAGTACTTCTGAGTTGTTTGAACTGAATGATAGCTCTGAGTCGGAGGTATCCCTTAACTCCCTTGGCTCCTTTTTCAATTACCTTATTGACACTGATTATCATCAGGATGACACGGGGGCCAGCCAAGCAGTTGAAGAAGAGGTAACTATTATTTCCTCCGGCTCAACACCTTTGCCAAGGCAAAAAATTCGACGAGTAACCCGGAAAGTAAGGTTTTCACACCCCTTAACTTATCCTCACTTTCTTTTGAAGCAACAGCAGCACGAGAAACGGCGACAAACTTGGACCAGCGGAGGTGAAGAATTATCCTCCGCCATCAACACTCAATCCACGAAACGCCGAAACGAGGTCCTTCCGAACTTAAACTCTTTTTACCCACTGGCGGGTCTCATTCGCCAGCCACTTAATTCTTCTGATTCAAACTTGTTTTACCATTGTCGAAATGTCTTGTGAACCAGGATTCCGAGCTTGATTGGGTTGTTCTGGGAGGAGGATTTTCCTCCCTTGATCATGAGAGTTTGTGATGGACTAAGTTGGGACACCCCTGCAGGGTTTGATATTTTGAAAGCTGTGCCCGTGGTTATGTGGCAGATGGGAATTTTTAATATCCGGTTGTAGATGTTGGCGTTCTGGGAACGGGGGTCCCCAGACTTGCCTGCCTGCGGCCTGCGCGTGGCTCGAAGGAGGCCCAGCATGGCTCGACTTCATCAACGCAAGCTCAAGACCCTCGCGAGGGGCCAAGCCTCGCGGGGCGGATGGCAAGGAGCTTCCTCAGGCACGGCCTCGTCAGGCTGGCTCATGAGGAGGCGGAGAGTTCAAGGCAGGGTACCTCGCGAGGTGCCCATTACGCAAGCCATGATGACCAAAGGGCGCCCGATCGAGCGCCAGCCCATGTGATGTCCTCCTTTCCTCTTTGGTGCAAAGGAGCAAGCGCAGCGAGAGCATCAAGCAAAGGCATCCGTTTCGGTGCAACAAGACCAAGACCAGCCCAACGGCTGGAAGGGAGTCATCATGGAGCCCAAGCAGGCGTCATCACCATAGCCTTTGGCAGGCGAGGACCAACTTTAGTCAGGATAAGTGTACCCGTTGTCCCCCTTCAAAATGGCCAATTGTTGGCGCCCTTCCCGCTCAATATTTGGGAAGAGGCCCAGGGCCTTCGCCTATAAATAGGAGTAGCCACCCCCAGGGCAGGGAGAGATCCGGAATCCTCATAAAGAAACCAGTAGCAAGAGCGACTGAGCACCACCCAGTGTTCGAACCTCAAGGGTCTGCTGAAACCCGAAATCCGACATTTGGCGCGCCAGGTAGGGGTGCGCCGGAATCTGCCTTCCGTCGCCTCGTTCTTCCCCGACCACATAACCATATGTTCGATACTCGTCGGGCTCGCGCCGAGCGCCGAGCCACCCTCGCCCCCCATGTCGCCCGGACGGCTTCCGGCAGTGGGCGCCCTTGTCGTTCCTCACCGCCCGCAGTCAACGCCGCCACCGGCCCGGCGGGGAACGAGCAGCAAGCATCGCCCCTGCACTCCTCGGCGACCCCAGGGGAGGAGCTGCACAGCTTCCTCGTCACCCGTCCCGTCGCGCCGGTTCCTCCGGTCGTCGCGGACCTCCTGGGCGGCTCGCAGGCGCCGCCTTCCAGCCGCCATGTCAAGGCATTCGTCCACCGGGTCGGCGCCGCCTCCACGCAGCAGGGGGCTCCCTCAGGCCGGACGGAGCCGCCGGCCGGGCTGACCTTCGACTCTCGGGACCACCCCACCAACTCGGCCGGCTCGGGTTCGCTCCTCATGCTCTGCACACCCACCATATGCCAGGTTGCCGTCACCAGGACCCTCATCGACGACGGCGCCGGCCTCAACGTACTCTCAGTCGAGGCCTTCAACCTCCTCTACATACCCAGGGAGCGGCTGCAGCCCAGCCGGCCTTTTTCGGGCGTAGGAGGAGAGTCATCCAGCTCCTTGGGGCAAATCCGGCTTCCAGTGACCTTCGCACCTCGACAACTTCTGCAGGAACTGGTCGACTTCGACATCGCCCCCATCGGCCTCCCCTACAATGCCATCCTTGGCTATCCAGCATTGGCCAAATTCATGGCCGCAACCCACCCGGGTACAACCTCATGAAAGATGCCCGGGAGCAGCGTGGCGTCCTCACCGTGCCGGGGATACCGAAGTGCGGCTGCGAGCTTCGGGCTCGCCCTCAAGACGGCGGCATGGCGCAGCCCGCCGATGCGGAAGCCTTCAAGCCCAAGGGGCTGCGCCGACCAAGAAGAAGCGGTTGTTCACTCAAGACAAAGGCGGAGACCAAGCGGATACTGCCGGCGAGGACGGGTCCACTAACGCCACCTTCACCATAGGCGCCAACCTCGAGCCCGAACAGGAGGAAGCCCTGGTCAAGTTCCTGCGTGCGAACAAGAAGGTGTTCGCTGGGAGCCCGATCGGTGGCGGGAATCCCACGGGCGTGTCGAGCACCACCTCAACGTGTGCCCCAACGTGCGTCCTGTGAAGCAGAAGGCGAGAAGGCAGTCCACTGAAAAGCAGGCCTTCATCGTCCAAGAGACCCGCAAGCTAGAAGCCGCGGGGGTTATTCGCGAGGTCCGATACCCAGATTGGCTGGCCAACCCCGTGGTGGTGCCAAAGAAGGGAGGAAAGGAGCGCATGTGTGTCGACTTCACCAACCTCAACAAAGCATGCCCGCAGGATCCGTTCCCGCTCCCTCACATCGACCAGATCGTCGATTCCACCGCCGAGTGTGACCTGTTATGCTTCTTGGACGCCTTTTCCGGGTATCACCAGATCAAGATGGCGGTGGAAGACGTGGAAAAGACGGCCTTCTTAACCCTGTGTGGAGTGTACTACTATACATGCATGCCATCTAAGACTCACATAATGCGGGGCAACCTTCCAGCGGCTCATGCACATCACCTTGGGCCCACAGCTCGGGAAGAATGTGGAGGCTTACGTCGACGATATCGTGGTGAAGTCTCGCGAGGCCAAGACCTTGATACAAGACCTGGAAGAAACCTTCGCGAGCCTCAATGCAGTGAGCCTGCGGCTCAACCCGGAGAAGTGTGTGTTTGGAGTTCCCTCGGCAAGCTCCTGGGTTTCCTCGTGTCCCACCGAGGCATCGAGGCCAACCAGAAAAGGTCAAGGCAGTCGAGGACATGAGCCCACCAAAGACCCTCAGGGAAATGCAGAAGCTCATGGGGCGCGTAATAGAACGGCTGGGCGTTTCATCTCCCGATTGGGGGAGCGGGCGCTGCCTTTCTTCCGGTGATGAAGAAAAGGGCCCTTGAATGGACCGAAGAGGCCGACAAAGCGTTCAAGACCTCAAGAGGTACCTGACCAGCCCTCCAGTGATGGTGGCCCTGCGCCCTCAGGAGCCCTTGGTACTCTACCTCGCCGCCACTCCCTACTCCGCTAGCGCAGCCCTGGTGGTAGTTAGGGAGGAGCGTCAGGCCAAGACCACAACGGCCACCCGAGCTAAGGCAAGGCCGAATCAGAAGGAACTCGCAGAAGCCAGCTCCGCAACGGAAGAAGATCAGCCATCGCAGCAGAGCACACCAAGGGCGGGAGAGGCCCTCCATCCAAGCACCCAGCCTCTGGACGCGCCGTTACCTCGGGAGGCACCACAGCTTCCGGAAGACGCCACCAGCACCGACGCCCCTAGCCTCGTCGAGCACCCGGTGTACTTCGTCAGCACAGTGTTACGGGATGCGAGGGCGCGGTACCACATGCCGCAGAAGCTCCTCCTCGCGCTGTTGGTGGCTTCGTGCAAGCTGCGGCACTACTTCCAGGGTCATCCAATCAAGGTTGTCTCGGCATACCCCCTGGAGAGGGTGCTTAGGAGCCCCAACTCGGCCGGAAGGGTCGCCGAGTGGAACATTGAGCTGCAAGCATTCCAGCTCGAGTTCAGCACAACCAGAGTCATCAAGGGGGCCGCGCTGGCAGATTTCGTGGCCGAATGGACAGAAGCACCGGGCCTCAGGGCCGGCGAGGATCGATCCCTCTCCCGAGGCGAAGCGCCCGAAAGGTTGGGTCATGTACTTGACGGGCGTTCTCGAGACATGGCGCTGAGGCTGAGGCAGTGCTCATATCTCTCGCTTCGAGACAAGCTCTACTATGTCGTGTTGCTCTGTTTCAGCCAGGCGAGAAGGTCTCCAACAATATAGCAGAATCTGAGGGGCGATGGCGGAGTGCAGAAGGCTGCCGCTGCCCTGGGGGTGAAGCGCCTTACCATCAAGGGCGATTCACAGCTCCTCGTCAATTTCTCCAACAAGGTGTATGAGCCAAGAGATGAACACATGGAGGCCTACCTTGCGGAGGTCCGCAGGGTGGAGAAACAGTTCTGGGGGTTGGAGCTGCAGCACGTGCCCCGCGGCACCAATCAAGAGGCCACGACATCGCCAAACGAGCCTCCAGGAGGTTACCCCAGGAGCCGGGCGTCTTTGAGGAACGACTCTTCAAGCCCTCAGCCCTGCCGCCGTTATCAAGCACAGCGCAGCCTCGGGTGGAGCTCCCTCAGCCACCTGCCTCGGGAGCCCCAGCCTGTGGCCCGGCCTCAGGAGCATGCCTGCTCCTGACGATGGAACCTCAAGAGGGGTGCTGGATCACGGAGCTCAAGAGTTACTTAACGCATGGAACTTTTTCGGAGAAGGAGGAGGAGGCAGAGCGTGTGGCGCGGCAAGCCACGACATACAGCATCATGGATGGAGAGCTCTACCGGAAACGACCGAACGACGTATCCTCGCTACCGCATCACCAGGGAACAGGGGAAGGAACTGCTGGCAGATATACATGGTGGGGATTGTGGGCACCATTCGTCGTCACGGGCCCTCATCAGCAAGGCGTTCCGCAG
The DNA here is from genome assembly GCA_021605145.1 of Aegilops bicornis. NCBI lineage: Eukaryota > Viridiplantae > Streptophyta > Magnoliopsida > Poales > Poaceae > Aegilops > Aegilops bicornis. Next base: position 337,851,454 of record CM038672.1, on the reverse strand, counting down.
TGGTTTCTATTGGCCCACGACGCTCAATGACGCTGTTGAACTCATGAAGGCTTGCGAGGCTTGCCAATTCCATGCCAAGCAGATCCACCAGCCAGCAGGAGGTCTGCAAACCATTCCCCTCACTTGGACATTCGCGGTCTGGGGGCTGGACATCCCGGCCCTTTTTCCTCGGGCGCCAGGGGGCTATCGCTACCTCTACGTCGCCGTGGACAAATTCACCAAGTGGGCCGAAGTCGAGGCCGTCCGCACCATCCCCGCTGGTTCTGCGGTCAAGTTCATCAAGGGCATCATGAGCCGGTTCGGAGTGCCGAACCGCATCATCACCGAAAACGGTTCGCAGTTCACCAGTAACATTTTTAAAATGTACTGCGCTAACCTTGGGACGCAGATATGCTACGCTTCGGTGGCGCACCCCCGCAGCAATGGACATGCCGAGCGGGCCAACGCAGAGGTCCTGAGAGGCCTCAAGACCGGGGCGTTCAAGAAGAAACCGGAGGCTGCGGCAGGCTGGTACGACGAGCTTCCGTCCGTGTTATGGTCCATCCGCACAACCGCAACCAAGCCAACCGAGAGACCCCTTCTTCTGGTCTCGGAGCTGAAGCGGTCCTCCCTCACGAGGTCAAGCGTCGATCCGCAGGTCTGGCGTTCGATGAAACGCTGTAGGGCGCCATGCGGGGACGGCCTCGTCTTTGGGGAGGAGCGCCGTCGAGAAGCTTGCGGCGGCAAGGTACCAGCGAGCACTCGGTGATACCACCGCCGCAACATCCGCCCTGTAACTCTCGAGGTAGGGGACCTCGTGCTCGACGGGTCCTCTCCAGGAGGGACTGCATAAGCTCTCTCCCATGTGGGAGGGCCCGTTCAAGGTTGTTCATGTTTCGTGCCCGGCTCCGTGCGCTTGGAGACTCAAGAGGAGTACCTATACGTAACACGTGGAACATCCGACCTCTGGAGGTTTTACCCTAAAAAGGCCCAAAGGTGTGAAGAAGGCGAATGCCTGTGAAGCTCATTCTCTTTGGAAAAGGCCCAGTGCCTGTGAAGAAGGCGAATGCCTGTGAAGCTCATTCTCTTTGGAAAAGACCCAGTGCCTGTGAAGAAGGCGAATGCCTGTGAAGCTCATTCTCTTTGGAAAAGGCCGGTGCCTGTGAAGAAGGTGAATGCCTGTGAAGCTCATTCTCTTTGGAAAAGGCCCAGTGCCTGTGAAGAAGGAGAATGCCTATGAAGCTCATTCTTTTTGGAAAAGGCCCAGTGCCTGTGAAGAAGGCGAATGCCTGTGAAGCTCATGTTTTTCGAGAAAGGCCCAGAGCCTGTGAAGAAGGCGAACGCCTGTGAAGCTGTCGCGCTCTGGAAAGGGCCCGAAGCCCATGAAGAGGGCCAACGCCCGTGAAGCTTGCTTCCCAGAAGAAAGGCCCGGAGTCTGTGAAGAAGGCCAACGCCTGTGAAGCTCGCCGCCCGTGACACTCTCACGTAATAATGAGTTGGGGCTGTACACGCCCGGAGTCTCAGAGTGCCGGCCTCAGCCCTGGGCTCCCTCCCACGCCATGGCATCACTTAGCTCCTCGATTGTGAGAAGACGTCGAAGACTAGACTAGGTGCCGGACGCGGCTTTTTCATTTGCTTTCTGCAGTTGACTAGTTATTCCCATTTGGAGTTTTTATCGAAACTATCGCCCTTTTTTGGTCCGTGGTTCTTCGATCTTTTTCGCTCTCCTGCCTCGATTTCTCTTGCGTGGGGACTCGTGAGGTAGAAGCCTCGGGAGCCCCCGCGATCATTCCTACCCCTATCGCTCAAGATTTCACGGCCCTGGTCCACAGCTGGAGCACCCCTCCCGACCATGCCTCACGGGCAGCACAACGCGAACACGGGGCCTGGATCGGTCGCCCCCGCGGCCACGGCTGGAGTTCACTTGCGAATGGGCGTACGGCAGAAGGGAACAGTATCAGGATAACAAAAGTAGTACAATAATTAACGGCGTTAACCTAAACGCGCCCCCACGGGGCCACATATTGTTGCCTTTTTGCGCAGGAGAAAAGAAAGGAAAAGGACAAAAGCAGGTGAAGCACGCCCCATGCCGGCTCTCTTGGAAGGCTCGAGCCGCCTCCGGAGCTCAGGCGGACTCCCTCTCGCGCTTCACCTGCTGGCGGCAAGCGACCTGCTGCCCCCCCCAAGCAGGTCTTGGCGTGGGGGCTGGCATGACAGCTCTTTGGAAGAATCACCACCAAGAAGAGCCGGTGAGCGTGAGGAGTCACGGCAACGCGCCCGCCGCCCAGCTGCCCTCTCCATCCACGCCGGGCTGAGTCCTTGGCCATGATGCGTCGTCTTCGTGGCAGCACCCCATGCGCGACCGTCTTCCCGAACACCCTCACGTAGAGGGTGGCGTCGCCGTCGTGCTTGAAGTGCAGGGAGCACCGGCAGCAAAGACCACGCCATGAGCGAACGCCCGCCATGCTGGTCAGAACAGGTTCCTCAGAGAGACCTCCAGAGAAGCCCATGAAGCCCGGCTGCAGCAGCCATCAGCCTGGAGCCAGAGGCCACCCAGGGCGCCATCTGAGAGCTCACCCAGGAGGAAGCGCGGGAGCTGAAGCCGGACGCCGGACGGCTCCTCCGCCCTCACCATGAACTCCGGAAGCGCTTTAGCAGCATGGAGGCACGGCCTCGGGGGACGCGCGGCTGGGGCACGCCCTCCGACCATGGCCAGCCGCTCGTCGCCATGCTGAGAGCCTCCCCACGATCATGAGGACCGCCGTGGAGGCCACGGGATGCTTGCGAGGCGACCTCGACCACGCTTAGGCGGAGGAGAGGAAGACTCGACTGACGGCCCTTCCCTTCTCAAGGCCGAGAACTTCCTTGGTGGAGCCATGGAGAAGAAGGAGAGACAAGAAAGGATAGACTGGAAGGGCGCGCGCCGTTCCGTACTTATAGCCGGCGAAGGCCAACCGTCGGCCTCCACGATCACCGGTAATCATGACCAACTCTGCATGCAGGGACTTTCCGGGTGGTTGCCAAGGCATCGTGGGGAAGCAGTGCGCACGCGTTCAATCAACCGCCACGCGTCGCCCAAGGCCGCAGGCTGTTAGGGCCCGCGACGCTTCGCACTTGCCCTTTCGCCTCTCTGCTCGGCCAAGTTCGGGCGCGCCATGGGCCCGGGGGCTGCTGTCGGCGTTCTGGGAACGGGGTCCCCAGATTTGCACTGCGGCTGCGGCGTGGCTCAAGCACGCCCGGCATGGCTCTGACTTCATCAACGCAAGCTCAAGACCCTCGCGAGGCCAAGCCTCACGGGCGGACGACAAGGAGCTTCCTCGAGCACGGCCTCGTCGGGCTGGCTCATGAGGAGGCGAGAGAGTTCAAGGCGGTACCTCGCGAGGTGCCCATGACGCAAGCCATGACGAGCAAGGGCGCCCGATCAGGCGCCAGCCCAGATGTCCTCCTTTCCTCTTTGGTGCAAAGGGAGCAAGCGCAGCGAGCATCAAGCAAAGGCATCCGTTCCGTGCAACAAGACCAAGACCAGCCCAACGGCCGGAAGGAGTCATCGTGGAGCCCAAGCAGGCGTCATCACCAGAGCCTTTGGCAGGCGAGGACCAACTTTAGTCAGGATAAGTGTACCCACTGTCCCCCTTCAAAATGGCCAATTGTTGGCGCCCTTCCCGCTCAATATTTGGGAAGAGGCCCAGGGCGTTCGCCTATAAATAGGAGTAGCCACCCCCAGGGCAGGGAGAGATCCGGAATCCTCATAAAGAAACCAGTAGCTAGAGCGACTGAGCACCACCCAGCAGCTCATCGCACCCGCCAAGAACAGACCCTCACGAGGCTGTTCTTCCTTGTATTGTTCCTCATCAGCCCAAGAGGCAATCCACCACACCACACACTGGAGTAGGGTATTACACCACAATGGTGGCCTGAACCAAGATAAATCTCGTGTCTCTTGTGCCGTTACATTCGATGGTTTAGGTCCCAGCGATTCGGCGAGGTGCGAGACGGTGGAGGGTTGGATCTCCGCGCGCACCCCAGTGTTCGAACCTCAAGGGTCTGCCGAAACCCGAAATCCGACAGTAGAGAACTTGACACCATATCCGAATTAAAATACACCAACCGCGTGTGTAACCATGACTGTCTCTTTTCGAGTGAGTCGAGAAGATAACACGGTGGGGTTATGTTTGAATGTAAGTAGTCCTGGATCACTTCTTTATCATTACTAGTTTGCGACCGTTTGCGTAGTTTCTCATCCTACTCTTGTACTCGTAAGTTAGCCACCATACAATGCTTAGTCGCTTGCTGCAACCTCACCACTTATCCATTCCGTGCCCATTAAACTTTGCTAGTCTTGATACCCATGGTAATGGGATTGCTGAGTCCTCGTGGCTCAAAGATTACTACAACAACAGTTGCAGGTACAGGTAATGCGATGATCATGACGTGAGAGCGATGTTTGCTTGTTTTGGAGTTCTTCCTGTGCTTCTTCTTCGATCAGGGGATAGGTTCTGGGTTGGCAGCCTGGGCTAGCGGGGTGGATGTCATTTGTCTTTTCTTTTGATTTTATCCGTAGTCGGATGCCGCTCTTCTGTATGATGCATGATGTATTCTTGTGGCAATTGTATGCCTTGTATGTATCCCCAACTATTATGTAATGGTACGATGTAATGATATCCACCTTGCAAAGTGTCTTCAATATGCGGCTCTATCCTTGGTGGCATCTTCGCGTTCCTGTTGGATAGGATCGCATATTGGGCGTGACACCTACTCCTGCTTTGTGTTGGATTGCCTCGCGAGGAGGATGAGTATGAACTAGTACAAGTGTGAGCTGCCTCGGGAGAGCTCAATGGCTAGAGGGCTGGATGAAAACCAAATCCCTCTCTACTGTGGAGTCTAACCTATGTTTATAGTGGCCTTGGTCCTCTTCCCTCATACAACACAAAAAAATACACTTTCGTGATGATACGTGTTTGTCACAGTAGGTCACGTTTTTTGTCATGCATGTAAATCCATGACGATTTTATGACAGAATCAAGATATTCATACATGTGCTGTCGTACAAGTGTTCCATGACATTACCAAACTTATCATCACGTAAGTGTCCACTTCCATGACGAGAAATGGCACGTCATGGAAGTGCTTTCTTCAAGGGTAACCGACACATGGCATCCACCATAACGGGTCGCCGTTAAGCTATCGGGTTCTAGTTTGGAACCGATAACCCATTAACAGCCTGGACCAATGGGGATTTTCCACATGTAAAATCATCATTGGCTGGAGGAAACACGTGTCTACTCCTCGGTGGGCCAGATGTCGTCTGTCCAATGGAGGAGACATGCCTATGATACGTTGATGACGCGTGTGGCCCAACAGAGGCCCATATAGGTTAAAAAGGCTGGACTGTTCAAAGGCCCGTGGTATTTACTCAGGTATTAGTGTGCCAGCCCAATAACGGCCTGTTTAAACATGTCCCATTTCCAACCCGGAGCCAGATCTGGCCCGTTAATGGTTCGCCGAATATTTGGGCCCAGTTACGGCCCAGTGACATTTCGGCTTGTTAGAGGCCTGATGTAGACATGGGCCCATTTCAGCCCGGTGTGTCTTTCAGCCTGGGAATGGCCCGTGCTTCCCATGGGCCATATATGGTCCGACGCGACATCTGGCCCTCTAACGGCCCGTGATAAAGGTGGCAACAGTTCAACCCAATGTGACTTTGGGCCTGTTAAAGGCATGTCGTATAATTCGGCCCGTTGATGCTTGTACTAAGCTTTCGGCCTCTTAAAGGCCCATGATACCAGTGGGCCAACTAAGGCCTGAGATATGTTTCGGCCTGGTAATGGCCCGTCATATAACTAGGCCAAAAAAGGCCCGGTCTACATTTCAGCCTGTTGAAGGCCCGTTGACGACTAGTGAAAATTGAGGCCCAACATGCATTTCGTCCTGCTAAAGGCCCATGGTTTCTTTTGGGACATAACAGGCCAGTAGAATATTCAGCCTGTTAAGGCCTTGTACAATGCAAGGTGCTTAGGACAGGTGCTTAGAGAAATAAACTAGGCTTTCCTTAAGCACCGGTGCTTATTTGTACAGGGTAGACGCTTAGTTAAGCGTCTCTCCTCTAGAAATAGGCACCAGTGCTTCACAAAAACCGGTTTATTTTTGTAAGCACCTAGCATTGTAAAAGGTCTAATGGCCCAAAGCTACATGGGCCCAACTAACCGCTAGGTCCACTAAAGGCCCAACTAAACTTTGGGCCGAATATAGGCACGTGTAAGTTGTGGGCATGGCGCAAAGTGTGAAGGCCTCAATGGCCTTTCAGGCCCAAGAAATTTGCAGGCCGGCCCAATTGTGGCCCGCTAAAAAGCAGGCCCGTTAGAGGCGAATGTTTTGGCCCGGTCGACTACATCAGAGTTTCTCCATTTTTTCCAGACAGCGAATGAGGGCAGTAACTAGTAGGAATTAAGAACAAACCTACTCTATACAATAAAGAAATTATGGCATAGTAACTTAGAATAAACCTACACTATACAATAAAGGATTTATGGTATATTACATCCACTAGGCATCGAAGTTCGCCACCAGTGATCATAAAGCGCAAGGAAGAAGCAGATTACAAAAACTGGGCACCATTGCAGCGTAACAAAATAATAATGAACCAAGACCACTTCCAAGACAATTCAAGAAAGGTTAGCCTTGCGTGGGAACTGATGCGCAAGCTGCTAAGCAAGGCTGTGAGACCGGCCTAGCATGTTGGTCATAGCTTCCATGTGTAGCTATTTAGCAATGAAGTTCTCATTGGTGTTCTCCGCAATCTTTCTTAGAGATAGGACTTCAAGTCGAAGTTGAGTTGCAGAATGCCTTTTCGCTAGAACTTTGGAATGAAGAAGTCGAACTGATTTAGACAGTGAATTCTGTGAGCTTGTCTGACAGCTAGTCTCAAGTAACTTGAACACTTCATCAAGACAAGACTTTGGGGTTGTCTCGCTATCTTGAAGATGTTTTGCCTTCTCTGCTGCAATATATGTTGGGTTTGTCTCACGACCTTGACAGACTTGTGCATGCCATCAGGCATATCACCCTGAAACAAGCAGAGAGATGACAGGTTTTGCACGTGTATAAACAAAAATGATAATTGTGCTGTCAATTCCATCCAATTTCAAGTTAGAAAATAAAGAGTAAGTTCAAACTATCAATAGCATAATTTGGCACTGTTCATAATGCAGGGAGATTCACCACACTACTGGATTAGCATGTCAACATAACAAGCATAGATGATGTCGGATTCAGGGTTCCACAGACCCTTGAGAGGTTCGAACTCTGGGGTGTGTGCAAAGAACTCGTCCTCCCCAGTCCGCCGGCTCACCAGTCCCACGGTCTAGCTCAATGAATCTAATGGAAAAGAGGCACAACAGTTTATCCTGGTTCGAGCCACCTTGCGGTGTAATACCCTACTCCATCTTTGTGGTGGGTTGCCTCGAGGGGCTGAGGATGAACTAGTACAGTGGTCGAACAACCTCAGGAGGCGAGGTGTTCTTGTGCTCGATGGGCTGGTGGGTGTGAGGTTGGTCCGAATGATCCCCTGTCTATGGTGGTGGCTAAGTCCTATTTATAGTGGCCTTGGTCCTCTTCCCAAATGTAGGCAGGAAGGGATCCCACAATGGCCAAATTCAAAGGGACACAACTAGTACAAGTTATCCTAACAAAAGTAGTCTTCGCTTGCAAAAGCATCTGGTGGTGACGCTGCGGTGGGCTCCGCGATGACCTCCGTCCTGCCATCCTGGCGACCTTGGTCTTGTTGCACCGGAATGGAAACCTTTGCTTGATTCATCGGGACCTCGCGCTTGCGCTCGCCTCCTTAGCACCAAAGAGGAAACTGGCACACTGTGCCCACTGGCGCCTTCCTGGCCTTGGTCGTCATGGCTTACGTCATGTGAACCTCACGAGGTGCAGCTCACGTTGACATCCCCGCTCCTTGGGAGCTAGCCTGGGGAGGCCGCCCCTCGTGGAGGTCTTGGTGTCGTCCACCTCGCGATGCTTGGCCCCTCGCGAGGGTCTTGGGTTGTTGTTGTCGTAACTGGGCCGTACCGGTCCGTCGATGGAGCCACGCCGTGGGCCGCAGGTAGGCAAATCTGGGTACCCCCGTTTGCCAAGCATGTGATAGCCCCGTGCCCAAAGCGCACTTTTCGGACTTGGCTTCGAGGTGAAGCCAAAGGGAAAGTGCGGAGCGCCGTGGGCCCCAACCGCCTGTGGCCTAGGTTGACGCGTGGCGATTGATGGCACGTGGGCGTCCCCACTTCCCCACACAGCCTTGATATTCGCTGGGCTCGGCGGCCATCGACGCCAACACAGCTCCGCCTTCATTGCTTGCCGCGCGCTCCCTCAGCTCCTTCACCTTCCTAAGAAACAGCGACTCTCTTCCCGGATTAGACGCCGGCACTCGTCCTCCCATATCGCCATGGCGCCGCGGTTATTGAAGAAGGGGAAAACCTGTGCTTCGGTCGAACCTCCGCCGGCCTTTGAGCCGGCCCTCGAGCGGTCCACAGTGGTCAATCAAGAAGGGTTGGACAAGATCCGTCCATCGCTTGTAGCTAATTCCAACGAGTGGAAGGCGACGGTGGTTTGGCCTGCTTCTCGGGCCATGGTCGACATGGCAACCATTGATATCCCCATCCATCTTCACGCTCTATTGGCTGGCCTGATCCCCCCTTCCTCTGATTTCTTCAACGCCATACTATCCCATTACCAAGTCCACGCGCTGTACCTGGATCCTCAATCCATCATTATCCTTGCCGTCTTCGCCTTCGTCTGCGAGGCCATGGTGGGCGTTGCCTCTTTCGTGGCCTTGTTTCATCATTTCTTCTCGCTTCACCTGGTCGATGCCCGCCACTGCATGGGGTGTGTGGCCTTTTAGGCCGTAGCAGCAACGGGCGGCTAGGGTATCGACTTTGATCTCTCGCCAGGTGTAAGTGGATTCCGGAAGCGGTGGGTGTTCATGAATGTCGGCATGCTCAACTCTCTGCTCTTGCTTTCACGGGAGCCGGCCTTACCCAGCTCTGGCTGGGGGCACGCGGAGCTCGTCGACCTTTGGCTTGCCCACGTCTGGCACCGGCTAGCTGTTGGGGAACGTAGTAATTTCAAAAAAATTCCTACGCACACGTAAGATCATGGTGATGCATAGCAATGAGAGGGGAGAGTGTTGTCCACGTACCCTCGTAGACCGAAAGCGGAAGCGTTAGCACAACGCGGTTGATGTAGTCATACGTCTTCACGATCCGACCGATCAAGTACCGAACGCACGGCACCTCCGAGTTCAGCACACGTTCAGCCCGATGACGTCCCTTGAACTCCTATCCAGCCGAGTGTTGAGGGAGAGTTTCGTCAGCACGGCGGCATGGTGACGATGATGATGTTCTACCGACGCAGGGCTTCGCCTAAGCACCGCTACAGTATTATCGAGGTGGATTATGGTGGAGGGGGGCACCGCACACGGCTAAAAGATCAAACAATCAATTGTTGTGTCTATGGGGTGCCCCCCTGCCCCCGTATATAAAGGAGCAAGGGGGGGTGTGGCTGGCCAGGAGAGAGGGCGCGCCAGGAGGAGTCCTACTCCCACCGGGAGTAGGACTCCTCCCCTTTCCTAGTTGGATTAGGACTTGGGAGGGGGAAAGAGGTGGAGGAGAAGAAGGAAGGGGGGGGGGGCGCTGCCCCCCTCTCCTTGTCCTATTCGGACTAGGGGGGAGGGGCGCGCGGCCCTTGCCCTGGCCGCCTCTCCTCTCTTCCACCAAGGCCTACTAAGGCCCATTAAGTCCCCGGGGGGTTCCGGTAACCTCCCGGTACTCCGGTAAAATCCAGATTTCACCCGGTATACTTCCGATATCCAAACATAGGCTTCCAATATATCAACCTTCATGTCTCGACCATTTCGAGACTCCTCGTCATGTCAGTGATCACATCCGGGACTCCGAACAACCTTCGGTACATCAAAACATATAAACTCATAATATAACTGTCATCGAAATGTTAAGCGTGCGGACCCTACGGGTTCGAGAAATATGTAGACATGACCGAGACACGTCTCCGTTCAATAACCAATAGCGGAACCTGCTCATATTGGCTCCTACATATTCTACGAAGATCTTTATCGGTCAGACCGCATAACAACATACGTTGTTCCCTTTGTCATCGGTATGTTACTTGCCCGAGATTCGATCGTCGGTATCTCAATACCTAGTTCAATCTTGTTATCGACAAGTCTCTTTACTCGTTCCGTAATACATCATCCCGCAACTAACTCATTAGTTGCAATGCTTGCAAGGCTTATAGTGATGTGCATTCTTGAGTGGGCCCAGAGATACCTCTCCGACAATCGGAGTGACAAATCCTAATCTCGAAATACGCCAACCCAACAAGTACCTTCGGAGACACCAGAGAGCACCTTTATAATCACCCGATTCGTTGTGACGTTTGGTAGCACACAAAGTGTTCCTCCGGTAAATGGGAGTTGCATAATCTCATAGTCATAGGAACATGTATAAGTCATGAAGAAAGCAATAGCAGAATACTCAACGATCGTGTGCTAAGCTAACGGAATGGGTCAAGTCAATCACATCATTATCCTAATGATGTGATCATGTTAATCAAATGACATCTCATGTCTATGGCTAGGAAATATAACCATCTTTGATCAACGAGCTAGTCAAGTAGAGGCATACTAGTGACACTATGTTTGTCTATGTATTCACACAAGTATTATGTTTCCGGTTAATACAATTATAGCATGAATAATAAACATTTATCATGAAATAAGGAAATAAATAATAACTTTATTATTGCCTCTAGGGCATATTTCCTTCAGTCTCCCACTTGCACTAGAGTCAATAATCTAGTTCACATCGCCATGTGATTTAGCACCAATAGTTCACATCACCATGTGATTAACACCCATAGTTCACATCGTCATGTGACCAACACCCAAAGGGTTTACTAGAGTCAATAATATAGTTCACATTGCTATGTGATTAACACCCAAAGAGTACTAAGGTGTGATCATGTTTTGCTTGTGAGAGAAGTATAGTCAACGGGTTTGCCACATTCAGATCCGTATGTATTTTGCAAATTTCTATGTCAACAATGCTCTTCACGGAGCTACTCTAGCTAATTGCTCCCACTTTCAATATGTATCCAGATTGAGACTTAGAGTCATATGGATCAGTGTCGAAAACTTGCATCGACGTAACCCTTTACGACGAACCTTTTGTTACCTCCATAATCGAGAAACATATTCTTATTCCACTAAGGATAATTTTGACCGCTGTCCAGTGATCTACTCCTAGATTACTATTGTACTCCATTGAAAAACTCAGTGTAGGGTATACAATAGATCTGGTACACAACATGGCATACTTTATAGAACATATGGCTGAGGCATAGGGAATGACTTTCATTCTCTTTCTATCTTCTGCCGTGGTCGGGATTTGAGTCTTACTCAATTTCACACCTTGTAACACAGGCAAGAACTCTTTCTTTGACTGTTCCATTTTGAACTACTTCAAAATCTTGTCAAGGTATGTACTCATTGAAAAACTTATCAAGCGTCTTGATCTATCTCTATAGATCTTGATGCTCAATATGTAAGCAGCTTCACCAAGGTCTTTCTTTGAAAAACTCCTTTCAAACACTCCTTTATGCTTTGCAGAATAATTCTACATTATTTCCGATCAAAAATATGTCATTCACATATACTTATCAGAAATGCTGTAGTGCTCCCACTCACTTTCTTGTAAATACAGGCTTCACCGCAAGTCTGTATAAAACTATATGCTTTGATCAACTTATCAAAGCGTATATTCCAACTCCGAGATGCTTGTACCAGTCTATAGATGGATCGCTGGAGCTTGCATATTTTGTTAACACCTTTAGGATCGACAAAAACTTTCTGGTTGCATCATATACAACTCTTCTTTAATAAATCCATCAAGGAATGCAGTTTTGTTTATCCATTTGCCAGATTTCATAAAATGTGGCAATTGTAAACATGATTCGGATAGACTTAAGCATAGGTACGAGTGAGAAACTCTCATCGTAGTCAACACCTTGAACTTGTCGAAAATCTTTTGCGACAATTCTAGCTTTGTAGATAGTAACACTACTATCAGCGTCTGTCTTCCTCTTGAAAATCCATTTATTTTCTATGGCTTGCCGATCATCGGGCAAGTCAACCAAAGTCCACACATTGTTCTCATACATGGATCCTATCTCAGATTTCATGGCCTCAAACCATTTCGCGGAATCTGGGCTCATCATCGCTTCCTCATAGTTCGTAGGTTCGTCATGGTCAAGTAACATGACCTCCAGAACAGGACTACCGTACCACTCAGTGCGGATCCCACTCTGGTTTACCTACGAGGTTCGGTAGTAACTTGATATGAAGTTACATGATCATCATCATTAGCTTCCTCACTAATTGGTGTATGAGTCACAGGAACAGATTTCTGTGATGAACTACTTTCCAATAAGGGAGCAGGTACAATTACCTCATCAAGTTCTACTTTCCTCCCACTCACTTCTTTCAAGAGAAACTCCTTCTCTAGAAAGGATCCATTCTTAGCAACAAATGTCTTGCCTTCGGATCTGTGATAGAAGGTGTACCCAACGGTCTCCTTTGGGTATCCTATGAAGACACATTTCTGATTTGGGTTCGAGTTTATCAGGTTCAAGCTTTTTCACATAAGCATCGCAGCCCCAAACTTTAATAAACGACAACTTTGGTTTCTTGCCAAACCACAGTTCATAAGGCGTCGTCTCAACGGATTTTGATGGTGCCCTATTTAACGTGAACGCGGCCGTCTCTAAAGCATAACCCCAAAACGATAGCGGTAAATCAGTAAGAGTCATCATAGATCGCACCATATTTAGTAAAGTACGATGAAGACGTTCGGACACACCATTACATTGTGGTGTTCCGGGTGGCATGAGTTGCGAAACTATTCCGCATTGTTTGAAATGTAGACCAAACTCATAACTCAAATATTCTCCTCCATGATCAGATCGTAGAAACTTTATTTTCTTGTTATGATGATTTTCAACTTCACTCTGAAATTCTTTGAACTTTTCAAATGTTTCAGACTTATGTTTCATTAAGTAGATATACCCATATCTGCTTAAATCATCTGTGAAGGTGAGAAAATAATGATATCCTCCATGAGCCTCAACATTCATCGAACCACATACATCTGTATGTATGATTTCCAACAAATCTGTTGCTCTCTTCATAGTACCGGAGAACGGCGTTTTAGTCATCTTGCCCATAAGGCATGGTTCACAAGTACTAAGTGATTCATAATCAAGTGGTTCCAAAAGTCCATCAATATGGAGTTTCTTCATGTGCTTTACACCGATATGACCTAAACGGCAGTGCCACAAATAAGTTGCACTATCATTATCAACCATGCATCTTTTGGATTCAACATTATGAATATGTGTATCACTACTATCGAGATCCATCAAAAATAGACCACTCTTCAAGGGTGCATGACCATAAAAGATATTACTCATATAAATAGAACAACCATTATTCTCTGATTTAAATGAATAACTGTCTCGCATCAAACAAGATCCAGATATAATGTTCATGCTCAACGCTGGCACCAAATAACTATTATTTAGGTCTAAAACTAATCCCGAAGGTAGATGTAGATGTAGCGTGCCGACCGCGATCACATCGAATTTGGAACCATTTCCCACGCGCATCGTCACCTCGTCCTCGGCCAGTGTTCGCAATCCGTAGTCCCCTGCTTCGAAGTTGCAAATATTAGCAATGTAACCTATATCAAATACCCAGGTGCTACTGCGAGCTCTAGTAAGGTACACATCAATAACATGCATATCACATATACCTTTGTTCACCTTGCCATCCTTCTTATCCGCCAAATACTTGGGGAAGTTCCGCTTCCAGTGACCAGTCTGCTTGCAGTAGAAGCACTCAGTTTGTGCTTAGGTCCGCACTGGTTTCTTCTCCTGAGCAGCAACTTGCTTGCTGTTCTTCTTGAAGTTCCCCTTCTTCTTCCCTTTGCCCTTTTTCTTGAAACTAGTGGTCTTATTGACCATCAACACTTGATGCTCCTTCTTGATTTCTACCTCCGCAGCCTTTAGCATCGCGAAGAGCTCGGGAATTGTCTTATCCATCCCTTGCATATTATAGTTCATCACGAAGCTCTTGTAGCTTGGTGGCGATGATTGGAGAATTACATCAATGACGCTATCATCCGGAAGATTAACTCCAGTTGAATCAAGTGATTGCAGTACCAGACATCTTGAGTATATGCTCACCGACGTAACTATTCTCCTCCATCTTGCAGCTATAGAACTTATTGGAGACTTCATATCTCTCAATCCGCATTTGCTTGAAATATTAACTTCAACTCTTGGAACATCTCATATGCTCCATGACGTTCAAAACGTCGTTGAAGTCCCGGTTCTAAGCCATAAAGCATGGCACATTGAACTATCGAGTAGTCATCAGCTTTACTCTGCCAAACGTTCTTAACGTCGTCAGTTGCATCAGCAGCATGCCTGGCACCCAGCGGTGCTTCCAGGATGTATTTCTTCTGTGCAGCAATGAGGATAATCCTCAAGTTACGGACCCAGTCCGTGTAATTGCTACCATCATCTTTCAACTTTGCTTTCTCAAGGAACGCATTAAAATTCAACAGAACAACAACACCGGCCATCTATCTACAATCAACATAGACAAGCAAGATACTATTAGGTACTAAGTTCATGATAAATTTAAGTTCAATTAATCATATTACTTAAGAACTCCCACTTAAAAAGACATCCCTCTAATCTTCTAAGTGATCACAAGATCCAAATCAACTAAACCATAACCGATCATCACGTGAAGTGGAGTAGTTTTCAATGGTGAACATCACTATGTTGATCATATCTACTATAGGATTCACGCTCGACCTTTCGGTCTCAGTGTTCCGAGGCCATATCTGCATATGCTAGGCTCGTCAAGTTTAACCTGAGTATTCTGCGTGTGCAAAACTGGCTTGCACCCGTTGTAGATGGATGTAGAGCTTATCACACCCAATCATCACGTGGTGTCTGGGCACGATTTAACTTTGGCAACGGTGCATACTCGGGGAGAACACTTTTATCTTGAAATTTAGTGAGAGATCATCTTATAATGCTACCGTCAATCAAAGCAAGATAAGATGCATAAAAGATAAACATCACATGCAATCAATATAAGTGATATGATATGGCCATCATCATCTTGTGCTTTTGATCTCCATCTCTGAAGCACCTCCATGATCACCATCATCACCGGTGCGACACCTTGATCTCCATCGTAGCATCGTTGTCGTCTCACCAATCTTATGCTTCTACGACTATCGCTACCGCTTAGTGATAAAGTAAAGCATTACAGGGCGATTGCATTGCATACAATAAAGCGACAACCATATGGCTCCTGCCAGTTGCCGATAACTCGGTTATGAAACATGATCATCTCATACAATAAAATTTAGCATCATGTCTTGACCATATCACATCACAACATGCCCTGCAAAAACAAGTTAGACATCCTCTACTTTGTTGTTGCAAGTTTTACGTGGCTGCTACTGGGCTTAGCAAGAACCGTTCTTACCTACACATCAAAACCACAACGATAGTTTGTCAAGTTGGTGCTGTTTTAACCTTCGCAAGGACCGGGAGTAGCCACACTCGGTTCAACTAAAGTTGGAGAAACTGTCACCCGCCAGCCACCTATGTGCAAAGCACGTCGGTAGAACCAGTCTCGCGTAAGCGTACGCGTAATGTCGGTCCAGGCCGCTTTATCCAACAATACCACCGAACCAAAGTATGACATGCTGGTAAGCAGTATGACTTATATCGCCTACAACTCACTTGTGTTCTACTCGTGCATATGACATCTACGCATAAAACCAGGCTCGGATGCTACTGTTGGGGAACGTAGTAATTTCAAACAAATTCCTACGCACACGTAAGATCATGGTGATGCATAGCAACAAGAGGGAAGAGTGTTGTCCACGTACCCTCGTAGACCGAAAGCGGATGCGTTAGCACAACGCGGTTGATGTAGTCGTACATCTTCACGATCCGACCGATCAAGTACCGAACGCACGGCACCTCTGAGTTCAGCACACGTTCAGCCCGATGACGTCCCTCGAACTCCGATCCAGCCAAGTGTTGAGGGAGAGTTTCGTCAGCACAACAGCGTGGTGACGATGATGATGTTCTACCGATGCAGGGCTTCGCCTAAGCACCGCTACAGTATTATCGAGGTGGATTATGGTGGAGGGGGGCACCGCACACGGCTAAAAGATCAAACGATCAATTGTTGTGTCTATGGGGTGCCCCCCTGCCCCCGTATATAAAGGAGCAAGGGGGGGGGGGTGTGGCCGGCCAGGAGAGAGGGTGCGCCAGGAGGAGGCCTACTCCCATCGGGAGTAGGACTCCCCCCCTTTCCTAGTTGGATTAGGACTTGGGAGGGGGAAAGAGGTGGAGGAGAAGAAGGAAGGGGGCGCTGCCCCCTCTCCTTGTCCTATTCGGACTAGGGGGAGGGGCACACGGCCCTTGCCCTGGCCACCTCTCCTCTCTTCCACCAAGGCCCACTAAGGCCCATTAAGTCCCCGGGGTTCGGTAACCTCCTGCACTCCCAAATCCGATTTCACCCGAACACTTCTGATATCCAAACATAGGCTTCCAATATATAAATCTTCATATCTCGACCATTTCGAGACTCCTCGTCATGCCCGTGATCACATCCGGGACTCCGAACAAGCTTCGGTACATCAAAACATATAAACTCATAATATAACTGTCATCAAAACGTTAAGCGTGCGGACCCTACGTGTTCGAGAACTATGTAGACATGATCGAGATGCTAATATTGGCTCCTACATATTCTACGAAGATCTTTATCGGTCAGACCGCATAACAACGTATGTTGTTCCCTTTGTCATCGGTATGTTACTTGCCCGAGATTCGATCGTCGGCATCTCAATACCTAGTTCAATCTCATTACTGACAAGTCTCTTTACTCGTTCCGTAATACATCATCCCGCAACTAACTCATTAGTTGCAATGCTTGCAAGGCTTATAGTGATGTGCATTACTGAGTGGGCCCAGAGATACCTCTCCAACAATCAAAGTGACAAATCCTAATCTCGAAATACGCCAACCCAACAAGTACCTTCGGAGACACCTGTAGAGCACCTTTATAATCACCCGATTCGTTGTGACGTTTGGTAGCACACAAAGTGTTCCTTCGGTAAACGGAGTTGCATAATCTCATAGTCATAGGAACATGTATAAGTCATGAAGAAAGCAATAGCAGAATACTCAACGATCGTGTGCTAAGCTAACAGAATGGGTCAAGTTAATCACATCATTCTCCTATGATGTGATCCCGTTAATCAAATGACAACTCATGTCTATGGCTAGGAAACATAACCATCTTTGATCAACGAGCTAGTCAAGTAGAGGCATACTAGTGACACTCTGTTTGTCTATGTATTCACACAAGTATTATGTTTCCGGTTAATACAATTCTAGCATGAATAATAAACATTTATCATGAAATAAGGAAATAAATAATAACTTTATTATTGCCTCTAGGGCATATTTCCTTCACTAGCCAGGTTTAAGAAGCTCGGAGTGATGGCGCCCATGGTGGTGAAGGAGTTCATCCAGTGCCGCATTGCTCTGTTTCAGCGCCATTCTCGATCTATGTGGGCCTTCACTGGTAGCAGGGACCTCATGAGGCTCCATGTGCCTGCGCTTCCTCTTCAGACGCTGCACACGGTGCTCGAGCTCTTGACGGGCGACCCAGCGCCAGCCACGCTTCCGGAGGAGGGCTGCCTTCTGTACTGTTGCTCGAACAAGGAGGAGTTCATGAGGCAGGTGCCCCTTTTTGATGAGAGGGGGATGCGCCCAGCCAGCCTTGAAGGGCCCCGCGAGAACCCCATTATCATGGCTCCTTTGCCCGCCGTCCCCGCGGAGCGCGCCCCAGAGGTGGATGTAGGGGGGCAAGCGCCGCTGAGTGCCGCCGGGCGGCTGCTGAAGAGACGACGCAGCCCGGCGCTCCTGAGATGGCAGCCCCTGGGGCTCGGGTGAGCTGTCCTGAGGGGGCGGCCAAAGAGCTGGCACGGTCCGAGGCTCCCAAGGTCGCCGCCCCTGAATCTCGGGTGAGCTGTCCTGAGGTGGAGGCTTGGGAGCTGGCGCAGTCCGACGCTCCCGAGGTTGCCACCCCAGGGGCCCCGCCGAATGCCCCAGACGCTGACGATCGTGCCCCGGGCTTCGGCCAGCTTCGTCTGAACCTCGAGGCACTCCGCAAGAGGAAAGGGCCTCCAAGATGCAAGGGCAGACGCCACCGTCAACAAGCAGAGGGAAGTACATAGCCATAGACCAAGAAGTACCTTATCTTCACGATTTCCTGCGTGTTGCGTCCTTTCTTGACAATGGCTCTTCAGGATCCCTTCGGCTGCAGCGACGAGATCTCCTGAGGAGCGACATCCACCAGTCCTTGACTCACCCCTGGTCTTGAGCTCCCCACGCTGGACCACTGCACGAGGCACCAGACCTGTCTAGGACGCGGACGCGCCGATGGGGGGTCTTGATCATGCATTCCTGTCGTCCCTCCTTCACGGTCCGGCCTGGGGTGCAGAAGGCGTGCTGAGGGCTCCTCCATTGGTCATCACTGGCGGCTGGGTAATCCCAGCCCTGCTTCGTCCTCGAGTAGTGAGGCCACGCCACCCAGCACCTCCGTCGAGGCCCGAAGGGTGGCCGGGAAAGCACCGGCCTCCAGCCCCCTGCCAGGGGCAGGCGGGCCACCTCAAGCTTCCCCAACAACTTCCGACACGAAGGATGGGCTTGGCCATGCGCTGGAGCTCGCGTGCAGGCACGGTGCTGTACGCCACGAGCTTTTCCGGGAGGTGATGGGTGTGCTGAGCCGGCTCGGAGAAGAGCTTGCCGACGTCGACGCCCACCTTGAGACGGAGGATCTTTGGCTGGCGCACGAGTGGCACCAGCTGAAGGTGGCCATCAACCTCGGACATCTTCAGCATGAGCGCCGCCATACAAGGCAGCGGTTTCCCTTGCAACCTCACGCGAGGCTTGTGCCCGGGCCTTGGAGGAGGCCAGGGTGGCCAACCATCGCCGTGAGGCTGCTGAGCAGCGTGAGCGGGATCTCCAGGCCTCGAACGCTGCCCTTGAGCAGCAGATTGAAGCGCGCAGGGCCGTCTTGGCCGCGTCACTAAGGGGATCGCCTTACGAAGAGAAGGAGATCCAGAAACGTGAGGAGGCACTAGTGCTGGAGGCCTTGGAGCGCAGCTTGGAGCTTGAGCGGCTGGAGGCGAGGGAGCGCCAGGTAGCCATGGCTGAGGACGCCGTCATCACGCGAGAAGCCAAGATCCAGGAGGAGGTCGATCGGAGGGTGGCGAAGGCTCGCGCGGACCTTGCCGACGAGCACCGCCTGAAGCTATAGCTCCTGGAAGCCGAGGTTGAGGGCAGGACTGCCGCCCTTAGGACAAAGCTAAACGAGGCGGAGCAGCTCGAGAGGGACACCAAGGCAGCTCAGGCCTCCTCCCATGCTGACTTGGCCTCCGCACACGCCGACCTGCTCTCACTCCAGCAACAGATCGATGGTGCTGCATCCCTCGTGAAGAAGAATGTGGATGAGGCATTTTGTCGGCGGACGCTGCAGTGCGAGCACACCTCTATGCTCCAGGCCCTCAGGGTGAGAGCCAACCGAGCCTTGAGCACCATCTGTGAGGAGAGCACCCCTCACCCGCGCGAGGAAGATTACGCTGGCCACCTCCGCTTCTTCACCGAGCTCGTGACGCGCCTGGAGGACCTGGCCGTGAGGGCTCGCGAGCTTGTTGAGGAGAGGAGCCGGGGCCTCCTTGGGCACGCATTCTCATGCGTCTTTAGCCACCTTAAGAGCCTCGACCCCCACTTTGACTTCGACGCCGCCATAGCCCCCGTGCCCGGGGCTATCCAAGAAAACCTGTCGAACTGGGTGGACGACCATGTGGACGCCCCGGTCGCGGAGTTCGCCCCTGAGGAAGACACGACCATGGTGGTGGTCGGAGAAGGTGGCGCGGGCGACAATGATGAAGATGACGCTAGTAACAGCTCGGGTGGCGAAGATGAATATAGCGGGGACAACATGGAAGGCAACACCTCCAGCTAATCCTGCATTTCTTTTTGCCTTAACCCGTGTGAAAGAGAAAACCTCCAGGCGTGGCCCTGCGGAGTGTGAAAGCATTTTGAAAGGGGGCCCCCTTATAATGTATGAAACAGAATGTATGAAATGATGATGTGCCATTTAAGGACAGGGCTTGAGATGCGGCATTACGGGCCCGCGGGGCTCCCGAGTGGGGTAGCTGTTACGTCTTACCTTGGTTCCGCAAGTCTTGGGCGAGCCCCGACATCCTGGTCGTACCTTCCTCCCGAGGTGGGCCCTTCGGGGCTCATGAGGTTCTAAGTCCCCCAAGAAGCCTGCTGGTCCGTTCAAGAGGGCCTTGTGAGGAGCAAACTCTGGATTACGGCAGGACGTGCACGCGGTGATCCTGCAGCGACTGCACCTTTGACCCTAAGGGGGTCCTGCCCGGGACGTCCGAACACGACAGGCGCCGCGTGCCGACCAGCCCCCGCTCGTGAGGCGCTCGCAATGGGGGTAGCAGGTGTGAGCCTCAAGGTAAAACACGCAACTAGAATGCAAGAAAAAGATACGAACAAGGGAAGACTCCCCCGGTTTTTGATAACACAAAAGAACTTCAAATCTCAATCCAAAAGGCGGTGAATCGAGTTACCGAAAAGGGAACGAAAGCAAACAGCCGCGTCCGGCACCTAGCTAGTCTTCTTGTCTGCCCACCAGCGCGGAGCTAAGTGCTTTCACTGGATGTGAGCATAGTCATTGGGGGACAGTGTCGATGGCCAGCACGGAGCATGGTGCTTCCACTTGGCCGTGGGCGAGAGCCCCCGAGGCCCAAGGGTGGCACTCCGGGGACTCCGGGGCGTGTACAGCCCCACTCATTTTTACGTGAGAGTGTCACAAGCAGAGACCTTCACAGGCGTGAGCCTTGCTTCATATCGCCTGACGAGGGCCCTGCCCTACGCCTCCCCCGACCATTGTTGGGGCGTCTGGAAACCAGGACGGGACTAAGGGGCAAGGGGGACACTAGCGGCACCCTCGGCGACCACGGGCCCTCTGCCAGGGGGAAGGGTCACCAGCGCTTCCCCTGGTAGAGGACCTACCTCCGTGCGACGCCTTGCTCCATGCGGCGCGGGGGAGGCCCATGCTCCGGGCCCCTCCCGCGCAGCCCCCAGTGCGCCCCTCCCGCCGGGAGCGGAGCCACCGTCCTGGGGTCTCCGGCAGCTACTATGGCCTGGTTCACCTTCAGTCCATGGTTAGCGTAAGCATGCCCCTGAGATATCGGCTGTACCCTGCGGTTATTGCCGTCGAAGGGGTCGGCAACGCTTCCGGGTGGCTCGTGGAAAGCCTCAGCCTCTAGCGTCCCTACTGCCGAGCCTAGCTCGGGGAAGGAGCTGGGGCCTTCCTCCGGCGTGTACTCCAGGTCCATCATGTGGGGCACGTAGGCGTCTGAAGCTGCCCTGTCGGAGTCTTCACTTGGGTGCCCCACGCCTTGGGCTACCAGGCCCTGCGCCTGGCCCTGATGGCCATGGGGTGACATTCCAGCGCGGCCCCACAGGGGACTGCCAGAGCTCACCCCGCCTGGAGGAGGCGCAGTCGTGGTAGGATGAGCAGCGCCGCGAGTCGTGTTGATGCTGCCGAATCTCCCAGGCGCTCTGGGAGGCGCGCGGGCACGCCGCGGCCCGAAGCGCGCCCCGGCCACAACCTGAGGCGTGGGCAGGGAGCAGAAGGGCACCGCACCTCTGCAAACAGCGTCAAGCAGCTCGGCAACCTGCTCCAGCAGGTCGTCGCGGCCACCCTCCGCCAACCTGCAACGCAGCAGCTCTCGCGCTACGATGAGCGCGTCTCGCATGTTTGCCTGCTCCCGGCGAGTGTGTGGTGCTGTCACCATGGCGTAGCCCGAAGCGTGTGGTGGCGCACGTACATCATGGTGCGAGGGTGGATTGCGCCGACCCGCGTCCGATGGTGTTGGGCGGTGTGTGGGTCGCCTGGAGCGTGGAGTGGAGGTCTTCTTGGGTGGACGACACTGCCCGGGCGAGCCAAGCAGCCCACTGCTCGGTATGATCCCTCGGATCATCAGCCATTGGAACTGCAGGGTGAGGATGGGCCGAATGGAAGAAGAGAGGCTCCTACGCACCCCAACCTGGCGTGCCAAATGTCAGATTCAGGGTTCCGCAGAGGCTTGAGAGGTTCGAACTCTGGGGTACGTGTGAAGAACTCATCCTCCCCAGTCTGCTGGCTCACTAATCCCATGGCCTAGCTCGATGAATCTAATGGAAAAGAGACACAGCGGTTTATCCTGGTTCGGGCCACCTTGCGGTGTAATACCCTACTCCAGCTTTGTGGTGGATTGCCTCGAGGGGCTGAGGATGAACTAGTACAGTGGTCGAACAGCCTCAGGAGGCGAGGTGTTCTTGGGCTCGATGGGCTCCTAAGGGTCCGCCCCTGTAGTTGTGCCATTTCGTTCATGTACCTTGAACTAGTTATGCTTTCATGAGTTACTATGGTTGTTAACCCTGCACTTGATGTCATATCACTTCTGGAGTCACACCCGCGGGCCTCGCGTGTTGCCTCCTCTCCCCTTGAATGTCCCATGAGAGGGGGCTACCGGCATGGCGCCTGTGCTTGGGTCCCTCCTTTAAGTGCTGGTAAATCTAAGAGACTGAGCTCTGGCTCGCGGTCCTGCCCCGTGCATGTCACCTCACCAGGTGCTTAGTGCCTTCGTCTTCTCATGAACGATCATAGCAGATCAGCCAGCGTGCAATGCCCCTGTATCTTGTAATTGGCTAATACGTAGGAACCTCAGGAGACAGGCACTCGAGCAGCCTTGACGACACCTTGCCGCCTTTGGAAGGCCCGCCTCGTTCATGCAGCGGTTTGGTCCACAAAAGGCTAAGTAAAATTGCTTCCTATGCCTGTGTCACTGGTCAAAGTCCTTTTCCTGGACGCCCCCGCGAGGTGAACCGCTCCTTTCTGCGTGAACTGCTTGCACATCAAAGGGGGGCTCTTGTGCATCGCGCCTCAGGAGCCCCTACTGGCTCTCGGGCCCTCACACCGTGGCCTTGTCCCAGACATCATGACCTCACATACCAGTAGCGGCTGAGCTCACTTGAGGGCTGGGTCCCGAGGATGTAGAGCATTTTTGTGAGCAAGGAGATGAGAGGTGGGCCTTGCAAGGAAGCATGGGAAGTGGGGTGCAGCCTGGCCGCACAGGCACTGCTCAAAATGCTAAAGTACGCCAGTCTTTTCACGCACCCCTAGCGGGACTTGCCTTGATTCGTTTCAGAGCAGAAGCGGAGGACCAGGCTCCAGGAAAGCCCTCCTTCATGACACGAAAACCCCTCACGAATCGCGAGAACCCAGAGCTAAGTAACCTTTTTCGCTCTGAGAGCGAGCTTTACCATTGACACTGCTCCTTCGATTTTCGCAATCTTGTTTCGGTGGAAAATCCAATTTTGTCGAGAGAGAGCCACTTGCGCGTCAAGGGGAACCTCTTGAGCATCATGCCTCAGGAGCTCCTACCGGACCTCGGGTTGCTCACCTCCAGGCATACCAGCGACGGCACAAGCCTACCTGGGGACTGGGTCCTGGCGATGCAGAGCACCAAGCTAATGTGATGGAAAAAGGGGGCTCGAGCCCAAACAAGAAATGCTGACGTAACTTAAAAGCGCGGATAAAATATTAAGATAAAGAGCGCAAGCGCCATAGTTCCTTACATGCCCCTGCGGGGCCCTTCATGGTTTTTGATGCAGGAAATAAAAATGAAACAAAAGAAAAAGCCTCCGGAAGGCCGCCAGCTCCTAAGGCGCCGACTCCGACAACGTCGGCACTCAGTCGGAGTCCTCCTCCTTCACCTTGACACCGCGGCGCAGCGACATTGTAGTCGTTGTCGCTCGAGCTCCCTCCGAAGGAAGCATCACGTCCGTCGCCAAGGGCAAGTTCGCCGCTGAGGACGTCGCTAACACCATCATCGTCGGAGAAGTGGTCGCCGCCGCTATTTTTGCTCTCCGGGCAGCACCCTAGGCATCCGCTATCCTCCCCGAAGATCTTGACGAAGAGCGTCATTGCCCCGTCGTACTTGAAGTGGAGGGTTTGCCTCCCCTTCAGGCCACGGGCGCGGGTGAACGAATGTCACCCCCCGGTCCGGTAGACGTAGCCTGAGGGGGTGACCTCGACTTCCGCCACGAAGACCTGTTGCAACAGCCGTCAGGCTGCAGCCACAGCCCGACGGGTCCTCCTGCCGACAGCTCATCCGTGAAGGAGTGAGGGAGCTGGATCCAGGTGCGGGGTGGACTCTCCATCCACACCACAAACTCGCGGGCCATGTCATTCGAGTGGGCCCATGGGCGAGGTGGTCGGGTGGCCACTGAATGCCTTCCCCCTGGGCCTCGGCCGCCACGGCTTCCATGGGAGGGAGTCTTCCCACGATTCTTTGGAGCTGATCACGGACCTCAGCAGGCACGCCCAGCGCCCTGGGAGCGCCCGCAGGCGTCGCGGTGGACTTGTGAGGGCGGCCGCACCCCCTCTTGGACAGTGGCAGCTCTGGCTCTTCTTGCGGCGCCTTGCCCTTCTCAGTAGCGGAGAACCTCCTCACTAGCGCCATGGCTCCTGCGGCAGAAGTTTCGGAGCAGAGAAGCAAGAAGAAGATTGGTTGGGAGCTTCGTTCCCTTCGCCCTCTTATATACAATCGGAGAAGTCCAACTAGCGTCCCTTCGCATTCAAAGCAATGATGTCCTCGCAACACGTGCGCCAGGCTTTTGTCAGCTCTAGCAGTTGTTGAGGCGACGTGGGGAAGTGGGGGCGTCCTCATCCCATCATGCGCCACGCGTCAAGCCTGGCCTGCAAGCGATTGGGGACCGCGTCACTTCGCCCTCCCTTCACTGCCTTCACCTTGTATCTAGGTCTTCAGGGTCGGGGGTATCCAGGCCCGCCTGCCTGGGGCCCAGCACGTGGCTCCATTGACAGCCCGGCGTGGCCCAGCTCCAAGGACTCGCATGCATTACCCTCGCGAGGCCCCCCGCCTCGCGATGCGAATGACACGAAGGCCTCCCAGGAGCGGCTTCCCGAGGTTGTCTCCCAAGGAGCGGACATTTTTATGCAAGCACCTCGCCTCATGAGGCGCGCGATGACATGAACCATGATGACCAAGGCCAGGTGGGCGCCAGCGGGCGCAAGAGAGGACAGTTTCCTCTTTGGTTCTAAGGAGAAAAGGACGTACTCGGGTTCCCAAGAAATCCCCCTAAGGTTTCCATTCTTGTGCAACAAGACCAAGACCACGAGCTCGACAGGAAGGGTGTCATCATTGTGCCCACCACTGCGTCACGACCAGAAGCTTTGCAGGCGAAGACCACCTTTCGTCAGGATAAGATGTACTCTTCTCCCCTTTCAAATTGGCCGTTGTGGAATCCCTTCCCGCCTAAGCTATGAGGGAAGAGGACCAAGGCCACTATAAATATAGGTTAGACTCCATCATAGAGAGGGATCCGGTTTTCATCCAGCCCTCTAGCCATTGAGCTCTCCTAAGGCAGCTCAAACTTGTACTAGTTCATACTCATCCTCCTCGCGAGGCAATCCACCACAAAGTAGGAGTAGGGTTTTACATTGCAAGGTGGCCCGAACCAGGGTAAACTGATGTGTCCACTTCTTCTCGCTCGCTCGAACCCAACGAGGCCAGGCCATGAGGCAGTGAACTTGGGGCTGCAGCTAGGGTGGACCCTTGGTACACGCCCCAGAGTTCGAACCTTGTTTGGGTCCGCGGAGCCCTGATTCTGAAAGTATTCTTTAGTCAAATCGTGATCTCTTCATTCTCTCATATCTAATTTCTCTCAAGCATCTACGTTTCTCCTCTAATTCTTCCCAGTGATTCGTTCTCTTTTCTTCATTCATTTCAAATTCTTATGGTGGTTCGTTCAAGACTCCTTTTCCTTTGTTATCATATCAATTCATTCGTTCTTCCCAAAATCCTACCCGTGGTTCATTGAAGACCATCCCAAGTTTGCACCAAATCAATCCTTTTTCAAACAGAATAAGGAGTATGCCAAATCCGTTGCTTGTCATCAATTTAAATTGGTGGAGGATACACATAACATAATTCTTATTCTTGTTTCATCCAACTGATTAATTCCTTTCTTCTGGAGATTGTTCATGATGAGTTGATTCTCGATTCCAAGTGATTCATATTTCTTTCCAGAGTTCCAAGCTCTCTCAGTTATCTCGTCATGAATCTCCATCTAAATCAATGCAAGTCTTCAACTCTTGTTCTTTTAAACCATCAATTCGTTTATATAATCCTTTTACCACCGGAGTTTTTCGGGAGTTCTTCATGCTAGTTCATTAAGGATTTAATTCATTCTTGAAGTGTTCATCAAGATTCTTGTTGGAGGAGCTCAAGTATTTTTTGTTTTGCATTTCGAAGTGCAATCCTTTCTCCCTTATCTTTTGTGGTGGTAGTATAGAATTCTTGATTAACAAGGAGTCGCGAAGTGAAGTTGTCAAGAATGAGATATTTTAAATCCATCATTTTATCTTCGTTCAAGAGATCGTTTCAACCTATAAATCTCTTCCTTGGAGTTATCTTGGTAAAGATTTCACCTAAAGCCTTCCCTAAGGAATGTTGCTAATTATGGTGCCTATTAGTAAAACAAGTTTTCTCCTGTTCTCTTGGTGGAAGAAGCTTCTCATCTCTTGTTGCTCCCAGTCAAATCATTTGTTTTCATTAGTGGCAAGCTTTAACCTCATAATTTTGGGACGTTTGCCATAAGACCATTAGAAACCATATCTTTGCTGGATTGATTCATTAAACAACTCTGTTCAAGCCTTCTTCATAAGGATGCTTTCAAACTCATCACCTGTGGTAGAAGATGTTGGTTCTTCTCCGTTCATCCATTCTAGAGTCGTGTTGTTACTCTCTTCTCCATGTTCTTTCCATCTCATCAAGTTTTGCTTCTCTTTTCAACCGGAGTGTTGTTCGAATTTGTTCTTTCTTGTTCATTGTTTATCTTGTTTCAATCGAAATGATTGCATGTCCTTTCTTGTCCATTTGTAACCCCTTTCATATACCTTTGCAACCGCCAAGGTTCTCATGGTGTTCCTTGTTCTTCTTTTCTACCGGAGTGCCCTCAACTTCGTTCATCTCCATTTTATTCTTTCTTTCAAGTTTCTCAACCTCTCAAAGTTCGTGGTTTCACTTGTTTGTCCAAGAAGCAACTTATTTTACCTTTTCGTCATCCTCTTTCTCTTTTGTTTCGATTCTAAGATCTCGGGACGAGATCTTATGTTAGTGGGGGAGTGTTGTGACGCTCCGAGACCGATGCTACAGATGCCTTTCATTTATTTTTGTTGATGTGGCGTGTTTCAGTTGTTTGTTGCCATGATCATGATGAGTGCCATTGTCATATTTTTCTTCTTGCTTCATGTTCATCATTCGTGATATTGCATTGTTCCATCCCTGTTGTTGCCATGGTCTTCTCACTTTGTTATGCTATATGATATGATATGCCTCATTGTCATTTTATTGCATTTTATCATGATCATCATGTGGGTTGCATTCTTCATGTTGATGTATTGTTGATGTGCTATCCATCTTCATCTTTTCTATCAACATTTTCCCCCAAGTGCACAAACTATCCACTTCTTACACTATGCCTTATACCTCAATTAATGTTCATTTATTTCCTGATAATCTTACACTATGCCTTATACCTCTCTGTCAAATTTCATACTTTTTGGAAATGTTCTGGACAGATTCAAAAATGGCTCAGGTTTGAGTTAAATTCAAACTTGAATTAATTTTTATGTCTTTAAATAATGCCAGGATATTTTATTCAAATTATTCATATGTCGAGGAGCCCAGGAATATTTTTTTATTCCTTCTTGTTCTTCCAAAGACTCCCTGGCCTTTTCCTTTCCCTTCAGTTATGAATTTGGATTTGCAAAAATCAAAGGAGAAGGGGAAGGCCTCAATTCCCAGCAGGAGACTTCGTGGGCCTCCTCCTCCAGCCCACTAGCACTACGCCCCGTAGCCTCCCTCCCTCTCTCCCTCGCCAGTAATTATTATGTGGATCACCATGGAGACCCCACCTGTCGGTCTCTCTCTCTTCCCTACCTTTCTCCTTCCCCTCGTTCTTCCTCTCCTCATAGTAAAAAGGGCCAGGACACACATGGCAGTCCTAGTGGCCGCTCCTCCCTGTGCACCCCCTCTATAAAGCCCCTCCAACGACTCCTAGGTTTCCTCTTCCTCCTCCTTACCCTTCTCCGCACCGCCTCCTCTCCGGGTAAGGGTAGCCCATGGCATAGCCGACGCCATGGCCAAGCAGAGTTCGAGCTCATGCTCGACTTGATTCTTCCAGCGGCCATCCTCTTCTTCCCCGGGAGCATCAAGATCGTCGTCGTCATCTTCCTCACCCCTGCATCTGACCACATGACCCCCCCCGGCTTCTTCCTCGTCCTCTTCCTCCCCTGCTTCCTCTGCTTCGCGGACCCGAGGACGCCGCCCCGATCAGCGCGCCCCCGTGCCGTATCCTCTGCTTCCCCAACAAGCATGTCTTCATCAGTAGACCCATGGTGACGCTCTGCTCCTCCTTATGCCCTTGTCCTTGTCGTATGCTTCCACCAGGTGCCGATCTCCGCGAGCACAGCTCCAGCCACCATGGCTACACACATGAGCGCATGGACGTTGCACTTGTGTAGCTCCTTGTCTTGCACGCACCGCATCGCGCGCAACACCCACAACCTATCGCCCCTAGCCTCGTCAGAGCCCCCCTTGTGCCACAAACATGCATCCATTGCATTGGTCAGAGCATCTCCAATAGTAGCTGTAAAAAATGTGTGCGTGCGGTAAACGTGGATTTTAGCGCACGCGGAGCGGTTTCGCGCGCTCCAGCAGGTGCAGGATATTTAGGAGCATAGGAAAAGATTACGCGCGCGTGAAAATGCAGCCGGGTGCGTGCTAGTTTTGGCGTGCGGCGTTCGGCGTGCTTTATAAATCCAGTGCCAGCCACCCGCCCTCCCACCGCTGTCCGCCTCTCCACGCGCCCTCTGCCACTCTCTCCGCGCTCTTTCTTGCCTTGCCACCACCACGCCACCATGCCGTCGTGCCGCCAGGGAACTTTGGGCTACTGTTGCGTTCGTGCGCACCCCTCCGGCACCTTATCTATTGAGATTCGGTCCGGCGAGATGCGCTTCGGCCTCGGCACTTTCGACACCGCCCACAAAGCCGCCCGCGTGTACGACGCAGCGGGGTGGCGCCTCTGGCAGCCTCGTTGGGAGATGAATTTCCCCGAGGTGGCAACGCGGGAGCAGGCGTAGGAACTCGCGCCTCCCCCGCGGCTTGTCACCTACGAGGACCGTCGTGACAACCAGATGCTATCTATGTTGAACTATCTATGTATATTTTTATCTACCTATGTTATGAACTATCTATGTTGGAACTATCTTGTTTTGCGTACGTATGTGTATCGCGCGCTGTATTTTTAGCGCTTCTGCAGGAGTGGCGCGCGCGCAATTTTGCAGTGGCCGCTGGAACCAGCGCTCTGCGGCACGCGAAAAGTTGCTATTTTCGGCGTTGTAAACTTATTTAGCGCGCCGCGCTGTTGCGCGCCTGTTGGAGATGCTCTCAGCGCATTGGGTTGCATGTAGGAGGTCGTGGGTTCGAATCCTGGGAGCCCTTGAATTTTGCCCTATTTTTCTTTTCTCTGTGCACACTGTCACTCGGGCCAAATCCTCTTGGGCCGCAACAATTTGGCCCGTGTTTTTTTTCCAGTTTCGCATTTTGCTAATTGTCCATGGCATTAGATACTTAAATAATTGCCATTGTTTTAAATTGTTTATAGATAAATATCCATGCATCCAAATAGATCATGTTATGTATGAAACTTCTATAGGATTTCATGTAGTTTCATAATTTGTAACTTTCATCCATGTAAAAGTGTTTAAACTAGCTATTTGCATAATTTGCATAAATGACTTGTTAAAATGGTTTATTTCACATCTTCATAACCATAGCTCCGAATTAAATAAACTTTATATGTAAGTGGTCTAGGAAAATGCATAGATTAACATGGTTCACTTATTTTGCAAGTTTTAAAACTCTAAAATATGGTTTTAGGCAGAACAGTACCAAATTCAAAATTTGCATATGAGGAGTTTCCAGAATTGTTTTGTGTTGTTTTCGGCCTTATTTAAACTTGCTTTGATGTGGGGTTCTTTTATGCATCATCTATTGCCATGAGTAGAAACACTTGGTCTTGTCATGCATCATACTTGGTTATGCATCACATCATGTTTATGATTATGTGTTTACCGTGTTGCTTGCTTCTTTTCGGTTGTGCTTCTTCTCGGTAGTCCCAGTTTCATTGCGATTTTGAGGATTCATACGACTATGTTAGTTACTCTACTTCATGGACATGATCTTCTTCCGAGCGGGATCTCAGGAAAGATGACCATTACCTTGGATATCACTACTATCTTTGCTTTTGCTAGCTGTCTCGATGCTATCGCTATGTTGCGCTACCTACCACTTGTTTGTCAAGCCTCCCAAATTGCCCTGATAAGCCTCTAACCTTTTCCACCATCCTAGCAAACCGTTGCTTGGCTATGTTACCACTTTGCTCAGTCCCTCTTATAGTGTTGCTAGTTGCAGGTGCAGTGCAGGTTGTTGGGACATGGATATCTTGGGATATCACAATATCTCTTATTTAATTAATGCATCTATATACTTGGTGAAGGGTGCAAGGCTCGACCTTTTTCCTGGTGTTTTGTTCCACTCTTGCCGCCCTAGTTTCCATCATACAGGTGTTATGTTCCTTTATTTGCGTTCCTAACATGGTCGGGGTTTATGGGCCCCCCTTGACAGTTTGCTTTGAATCAAAATCTTTCGGCAAGGCCCAACATTGGTTTTACCATTTGCTCGATAACAACTAAAACTTGCATAAGGACTTTCTGCACTTCGAGGATAATTAATCAACTACCCGGGCCAGTGCTCCTCGTGAGTGTTGGTCCAAAACAGAGCACCTTGCGGCGCCCCCTGATGACCCAAAAGTATAGGGGATCAATCATAGTCCTTTCAATAAGTAAGAGTGTCGAACCCAACGAGGAGCAGAAGGAAATGACAAGTGGTTTTCAGCAAGGTATTGTCTGCAAGCACTGAAATTATAAGTAACGAGTAGTTTGATAGCAAGATAATTGGTAACGAGCAAGTAACAATAATAGTAACAAAAGTTCAACAAGGTAGCCCAATCCTTTTGAGGCGAAGGACAAGCCAAAACGGTCTCTTATAATAAGACAAGTGTTCTTGAGGGTACACGGGAATTTAATCTAGTCACTTTCATCATGTTGGTTTGATTTGTGTTCGCTACTTTGATAATTTGATATGTGGGTGGACCGGTGCTTAGGTGTTGTTCTTACTTGAACAAACCTCCTACTTATGATTAACCCCCTCGTGAGCATCCTCAACTATGAGAAAAGTACTAAGAATAAATTCTAACCATAGCATTAAACTTTTGGATCCAAATCAGTCCCTTACGGAATAGCGCATAAACTAGGGTTTAAGCTTCTGTCATTCTCACAACCCATCATCTAATAACTACTCCACAATGCATTCCCTTAGGCCCAAATATGGTGAAGTGTCATGTAGTCAACGTTCACATGACACCGCTAAGGGAATCACAACATACATACCATCAAAATATCGAACACATATAAAATTCACATGATTACTTGCAACAAGATTTCTCCCGTGACCTCAAGAATAGAAGTAACTACTCACAAATGATAATCATGCTCAAGATCAGAGGGGTATTAAATAGCATAATGGATCTAAACATATAATCTTCCACCAAATAAACCATATAGTAATCAACTACAAGATGTAATCAACACTACTAGTCACCCATAAGTACCAATCTATAGTTCTGGTACAAAGAGTGAACACAAGAGATGAACTAAGGTTTGAGAGGAGATGGTGTTGTTGAAGATGTTGATGGATATTGCCCTCCCCAAGATGGGAGAGTTTTTGGTGATGATGATGACGATGATTTCCCCTCCGAGAGGGAAGTTCCCCTGGCAGAATCGCTCCGTCGGAGGGCAAAATTGCTCCTACCCAAGTTCCGCCTCGAGACGGTGGCGCTCCTCCTGAAAGTCCTCTCCTTATTTTTTATAGGTCAAAATGACTTACATACGAGAAGAGGGGCACCAGAGGTGGGCCGAGGCACCAGGGCACGCTTGGGCTCCCTGGCACGCCGAGGCGTGTTGTGCCCACCTAGTGGGCCCCCTCTGGTACTTATTGGCTCCAATAATACCTGTATATTCCATAAAAAATCCCCATAAAGTGTCGGATTTCGGGTTCCGGCAGACCCTTGAGGTTCGAACACTGGGGTGCGTGTGGAGATCTCGCCCTCTACCTACCTGCACCCCGCCGCCTCGCTTGGATCTAAACTACACAAAGAACAACCTAAGAGACGCAAGGTTTATACTAGTTCAGGCCACCATTGTGGTGTAATACCCTACTCTAGTTTGTGGTGTGGTGGATTGCCTCTTGGGCTGATGGTGATGAACAATACAAGGAAGAACAGCCTCGCGAGGGTCTCTGTTTTTGGTGCGATGAACCGCTAGGGGAGTTCAGTCGCTCTCTCTCTGCTTATTCCAGATGCCTCTGGCTACCGATTCGATTGCCCTACTATGGTGGCTATCTCTACTTATATAGGCAGAGGCCCTGGGCCTCTTCCCAAATATTGAGCGGGAAGGGCGCCAACAATTGGCCATTTTGAAGGGGAACATCTGGTACACTTATCCTGACTAAAGTTGGTCCTCGCCTGTCAAAGGCTCGTGGTGACGCCTTGCTTGGGCTCCACAATGACTTCCTTCCTGCCGTTGGACTGGTCTTGGTCTTGTTGCACCAAAATGGACGCCTTTGCTTGATGCTCTCGCCTGCGCTTGCTCCCTTTGCACCAAAGAGGAAAGGAGGACACTGCGCGGGCTGGTGCCCGCCTGGCGCCTTTGGTCGTCATGGCTTGCGTCATGGGCACCTTGTGAGGTACCTCGCCTTGATCTCTCCGCCTCCTCACAAGCCAGCCTGATGAGGCCGTGGCTGAGGAAGCTCCCTGTCGTCCGCCCCCGCGAGGGTCTTGAGCTTGTGTTGGTGAAGATGGGCCGTGATGGGCCCCCTTCGGAGCCACGCCGCAGGCCGCAGGCAGGCAAGTCTGGGGACCCCCGTTCCCAGAACGCCGACAGTAGCCCCCGGGCCCAAGGCGCGCCCGGGCTTGGCCGAGCAGAGAGGCGAAGGGGCAAGTGCAAAGCGCCACGGGCCCTAACAGCCTACGGCCTTGGGCGCGCGTGGCGGTTGATTGGACGTGGGCGGCACTGTTCCCCCACGCCTCCTTATTTTGTGCCATGCTAGGCGGACTTGTAGCCGCACACAGCCGCTCCCCTTTTCGCTGCTCGACCGTCCCCCACTTTTCCTCCTCTCGAACTCCAGCTTCTGCTCCCAATCCAATCTCAAACCTCCCCCCCCCCTTACGTTGCCATGGCTCCGACGAAGAAGGGAAGAGGGAAGAAGCTCGTGCCTCCGCCTCGCGCACCGTCGTCGGCGGCCCCCGCCGTCGATCGGCCGATCATACTCAATCGAGAGGGCCTGGGCAAGGTCAGCTTGGCTTTGGCCACCATCTTCAACGAATGCGGGCGGACGACGGCCTGGCCCACGTCCCACTTTTCCATCGACAGGATAATCACTGAGGTCCGGTATTTTGCCGACGCCCTGTGGGCGGGGCTGGTTCCCCCCTTCTCCGATTTCTTCAATGCTGTGCTCTCCCACTATCAGATCCATATGATGCACTTGGGTCCGGAATCCATCGCTCTTCTTGCGGTCTTTGCCTTTGTTTGCGGCGATGATGGGCATCCTTCCTCGCTTGCCTTGCTGCGCCACTTCTTCTCTCTGCGCTTTGTTGACCCCACCCAATGTTTGGGGTGTGTGAGCTTCATTGCTGCATCTGAAACAGCGGCTTGTGGATTGACTTCAGCCTTCCTCCGCCCGCGCCTGGGTTCCGCGAGCGGTGGCTGTACGTGGACGTGGGGGTGCCCAGCCCCCTGCTATCGGAGCCGTCCTCGCCCGCTGTCCCTAATTCAGGCTGGGGCCAGGAGACACTCACGAGTTCCCGGCTTGTCTTCATCTGGCGCCGCTTTGCGTTCTTGAGGGAGATCGGCGTGACGGTGCCCAAGGTGGTGAAGGAGTTCCTGCTATGCCGTGTCGCCCCTCTCCAACATCACTCTCGCCGGATGTGGGCCTTCAGTGGGCGTGAAGACCGTATGAGGCTCCAGGAAGAGGACTGGCGCTGAAGTCTTGAGGAAGGTGCTCTTGGTCTTGACTGGGGACCCCACCTCGGCAAAGATCCCGCACGGGGGGTCTTGCTGCACTGCGTGCCCGGCAGGATGACTTTGTAAATCAGATGCCCGTCTTCGACGAATGGGGGTTGCGCCCCGCTGGCCTCCGGGGGCCTCGCGAGAACCCAGTGGTGGTGGCCGCCCTTTTAGTCGGCCACGGCGGCTCTTCCTCGAGTGGCGGAGCAGGTAGGCACGGGCAGCCGGAGACCGAGGGGGCTTCCGCCGGGGTGACGGCGCCAGGCAGCGCTCTTGAGGGAGCAGCTCCTGAGCCCCAAGCTGTCGCGGCTGGGGGTGGCGAGCAGCTGCCCGCAGCCTCGCGGCCGAGGCCCCTGGGCCCTGCCATTACTCTTCTCGGCGAGGTGACCGCGGCGTGCATCATCGTAGACGCCCGATCGGGTCGCCTTTGACGCCTTCCTCGTCGCAGTCGACCCCTGCGCTCAACTCTTGGGTCGCTTCACGTGGACTTTGAGGCTCTCCGGAAGAG
Source organism: Aegilops bicornis (assembly GCA_021605145.1). NCBI lineage: Eukaryota > Viridiplantae > Streptophyta > Magnoliopsida > Poales > Poaceae > Aegilops > Aegilops bicornis. Next base: position 337,816,448 of record CM038672.1, on the reverse strand, counting down.
AAGGGAGGCCTTGGCGGCGATTACCCTTGTCGTCTGCTGAAGCATAGGAAGTACTTCGCCACCGGCGAGTAAGCCTTCCCTTTCTAGCTCCCCGATCCTTCCGTTGCTTTTTATCGATCCTTGCTCCGCAGGTCCCTTCCCGCCGAGCTCACGGAGATGGCTGAGCAGCCATCTCCCTTGACTCCGCCCTCTCCACCGTCTTCGAGCACTCCGAGCTGCAGTGCCCTCGTGGTGAGGCCGGTTGGAGAGACGAACCATCCTGAGGCGCGCCAGCTCCAGCGCGCCTCGCGACCCTCCTTCGCGAGCCTTCTCGTGGCATAGCCAGCTGCCGTGGGCTTCTCGTCGCTCACGACCGTGATTGGCTGAGGCATTCCCTGTGCTCTTCTTTAGGGGATGGGCTGGCTCTTGGCCGGGCTTCTGGCGAGGCGTGCCCGGCCGTGGCGAGGGCGCCAGCCCCCAGCGCCCTGCCCGGAGGGGGACTGCTGATTCGTGGCCCCCGGCGCTCGCTTGGGGCAGATGATGGCGTGGAAGACGTACTGAAGACGTACTTGAGCACGCCCGGGAGCGTCGCGCTCTTCGCCAAGGGTTTCTTCGGAGGGCGGCTGATGCGGTGAGCCTGCTTGGTGAAGAGCTCGCTGATGAAGACGCGCGCCTCGACGCCTGGCCGCAGAGAGGCGCGAGCTGAAGGCGTCTGTCCCCCTTGCGCGCCATCAGCGTGATCTTGACGATGGGGAGGCCAAGGCGTCGCTGGCGGCCTCTCGGGAGGTCTGTTCTCGGGCCGTTGAGGAGGCTCGGGAAGCTGACCGGCGGCGAGAGGCGGCGGAGGAGCGGGCGTGGGAACTCCTGGCCCGATGCCGCTCACTGGAGGAGCAGGTGGAGCTGCGCGAGACGGCCCTTGCGTCGATGAAGGTGGCCTGAGGCGACCCAGCAGAGCTCCTGAAGCGTGAGGAGGCGCTGATGCTGGAAGCTGCCGAACGCGCACGCGAGTATGAACGCCTGGAAACAAGGGAGCGCTTAGTGACGAGGGCGGAGGATGATGTCGCTGCGCGGGAAGCCCGTGCCCTGGAGGAGGTCGGGCGTCGGGTGGCGATGGCGCGCTTGAACCTTGAGCGCGAGTTCGAGGAGAGGCTGGGTTGATCGGGGCGAGGCTGAAGGTAGGACCGCTGCCTTGAAGGCCAAGCTGGAGGAAGTGACGCGGCGGGCCGATGCTTCTCGGGCTGCCCTTGAGGTGGCGGCGAGGAGTTAACTACCTCCGTGCCGAGGTGCTTCTTCTTCGCCAACGGGTGGACGAGGCCGAGGCCGTCAGCGTGATCGAATGCGGATGAGATACGCCAGCCGCGGATCTCGGAGCATGAGCATGACCCCATGCTCACCACGCCCGGAGAGAGCCAAGACAGCCTTTTGGGTAACATCTGCGAGGCGGCTGTTGGCGAGCCGCACGCAGTTAACTACGCCGACAACCTTCAGTTCTTCACCGACATGGTGACTCGGTTGGAGGCGCGGTCGGTCAGAGCCAATAGGTTGGTGGAGGAGAGGAGTCGCGCCCTGCTTGAGCGCGCCTTTTCTCGCGTCTTCAGCCACCTCCGGAATATGGACCCCCACTTCGACTTCGTTGCCGCTTATCGCCTTTAGTACCCTGTGCCGTCCGGGCGACACAGGCGACCGGTGGAGGACAATGTGGACGCCCTCGTCAGGGCCTTCGCTTCAGATAACGATGGTGTGATCGTGGCTGTTGATGAAGGCGGCGTGGTGAACGGCCCTGACGCCGCCGGTGACAACACAGAGAGCGATGGCGAGGCCAGCGACGCCAGCAACGGTTCAGGAGGTGCCCCTGAGGATGCATTGGGGGATTTATCTGACTGACTGCGCATCGTTCTCGCTTTCCTTACCCTGCATTTAATAGAGCTCAGGTTTTGCCCTGACGGTTGTGAGAGCATTTTGGGAGGGGGAGCCCCTCATGTAAAACTTGTGTTTTGTGTATTAGTTGATGCTATATCACTCATACGCCTGCGCCAAGTGGCTGGCTAGTTTACCTTTGTCCCGTGCGGGCCTTGAGATAGCCTGTAGAGGGCTGTGGCATCTCAAGTGTCTCCTGATCGAACCCGTAGGATCTGCAGTAAAAACCTCCTGAGAGGATGCGGCGGCGGCAGTCTGGGCTGCACGCAAGCTAGGGCTAACCCGGCTCGTGAGGGGCTCACGAGGGGAGGCAGCTGAGGCAAAACGGCAACCGGAACGCGAGAGATTTGCTCGAACGAGACTAAGCACCCCCTTCCCCGAACACACGCAAATCTCAAATTCGAATCCAACTTAAATCCAGCGGGGGAAAGTGACAACCAAAGGGAAAAGCAATGGAAGCAGAAAAGGCCGCGTCCGCACCTAGTCTAGTCTTGGACGCCTTCTCACCGGGCGCTGAGCTAAGTGCTGCCACTGGTGTGGGAGGGAGCCCTGTACCGAGGCCGGCACCTCGAGACTCCGGGCGTGTACAGCCCCACTCATTATTACGTGAGAGTGTCACGGGGCGGCGAGCTTCACAGGAACTGGGCCTTCTTCACACGTACCGGCCTTGCTTCATATCGCCAGACGAGGGCCCCGCCTTGCGCCGCACTCTAGTGCCATCAATGACGACCGGAAACCAGGACGCCGCCGATGGGGTAGAGCGGTCGCTAGCGGTTCCCCTGACGACCACGGGTCCTTCGCCAGGGGCAGGCCCTGAGGCACCTCCCCAGCAGAGGGCCTACCTTCTGAGAACGCCTTGCTCCGAACACCGCGGTGGTGATGCCGGATCTCGGCCCCTCTCCTGCAGCCCACGACGCCCTCCTCCTGAGGGGTAGGAGACTGCAGGAGCGGGGCAGCCGCTCGCTGTGGCGACCTGCACCTCCTGTGATTCATGATTAGCGTACGCCTGCTCCTTAGGAATTAGCGGTACCCGATAATCGTCGCTTCCAGCGTGGCCGGTGGGGCCTTCACGGGGCTCCTTGAAGAGCTCAGCTTCAGTCGCCTCGTCCCCCCAGCTTGGGCTGAGGAGCGAGCCTTGTTCGCCCTCATGCTGGTGCCCTTGGTCCATCATGTGGGGCACGTATTCTTCTGGGGCCGTCATCCCGAAGGCCGCACCATAGTGCTCCGCGTGCCATGCAGCTCTGCCTGAGGCGCCCACCTGGGGGTGGTAGCGCAGCTGCCCACTTGGGCCATGGGTCGCGGCGAGTCCTTCTTCACTGGCCGGGAGCGAAGGCAGCGCTGCCGCTGGCCCAGTGCTGATAGCTTCGCTGGTGTTGGAGTAGCCTTGGAGCCCGCGGCCGCGTGTGGAGCCCCCGCGTGGGCCGCCTTGGACCTGAGGTGGGAGCTGGGTGCAGAAGGGGTGAGCCCGAGGCGGCAAAGCCTGTGAGCTCGCCACCCGCTCTAGCAAAGACATCACGACCGCCTTCCAAAGAGCTCGCACTGCAAGAGCTCTCGGGCCACCGTGAGCGCGCCTCGAGTTCGCCTTTGCTCGGCGGGTGTACGGCGTCGCTGCAGCGTGGTTTGAGGCCCTCGCTGCCAACCGTGCTCGCCAGCGGCGTGAGAGTTGTCGGCTGTCGCGCCGCCCGCGGCCCGCAGCGCCCTGCGGACCGCGAGCTGCCTGGGGCATGGGGTCGCCCGAGGCGAGCGGCTCTGCGTGGGCGGGCCAAGCCGCCCAGGGACCGGGGTTGCCCGCCTGGTCGCCGGACATGATGATGATGATGCGACGGGACACGAAGTGGCAGAAGGTGGATCGGCGCACCTACCGGGCGCGCCAAATGTCGATTTCGGGTTCCGCAGACCCTTGAGGTTCGAACACCTGGGTGCGCACGGAGATCTCGCCCTCTACCTACTCGCACCCCGCCTCGCTTGGATCTAAACTACACAAAGAACAACACAAGAGACGCAAGGTTTATACTAGTTTGGGCCACCATTGTGGTGTAATACCCTACTCTAGTTTGTGGTGTGGTGGATTGCCTCTTGGGCTGATGGTGATGAACAATACAAGGAAGAACAGCCTCATGAGGGTCTGTTTCTTGGCTGGTGCGATGAACCGCGAGGGAGTTCACCGCCTCTCTCTGCTGATTCCAGATGCCTCGGCTACCGATTCGATTGCCCTACTATGGTGGCTAGCTCTACTTATATAGGCAGAGGCCCCGGCCTCTTCCCAAATATTGAGCGGGAAGGGCGCCAACAATTGGCCATTTTGAAGGGGAACATCTGGTACACTTATCCTGACTAAAGTTGGTCCTCGCCTGTCAAAGGCTCTGGTGGTGACGCCGGCTTGGGCTCCAAAATGACCTCCTTCCTGCCGTTGGACTGGTCTTGGTCTTGTTGCACCGAAATGGACGCCTTTGCTTGATGCTCTCGCCTGCGCTTGCTCCCTTTGCACCAAAGAGGAAAGGAGGACACTGCGCGGGCTGGTGCCCGCCTAGTGCCTTTGGTCGTCATGGCTTGCGTCATGGGCACCTCGAGAGGTACCCCGCCTTGATCTCTCCGCCTCCTCACGAGCCAGCCTGATGAGGCCGTGCCTGAGGAAGCTCCCTGTCGTTCGCCCCGCGAGGCTTGGCCCCTCGCGAGGGTCTTGAGCTTGTGTTGGTGAAGATGGGCCGTGATGGGCCCCCTTCGGAGCCACGCCGCAGGCCGCAGGCAGGCAAGTCTGGGGACCCCCATTCCCAGAACGCCGACATAAAGTTTCAGCTCATTTGGAGTTGTGCAGAATAGGTAGCCTGACATAGCTTTTTCAGGTCCATATTTCTAGCCACTGTTGAGGAAATCGTTAACTGGTAGCTGCTCGGTTGGCTGGCGAGTAGGGGATTAATAGGCTAATCGGCAAGTTAATCAGCCATTTAATCAATTAATCGAACGATTTATCGGTTTGTCGGCTACTCGGTGACCCTATGAGTAGGGATTAATCGACAAGTTAACTGGTTAATCGGATGAATTCTTGAACAGGGTTTCTAGCTGATGGAATTCTCCTCCTTTGTGTGTACCTTGCATATTATGAGAAAAAAGGCATTACAAATACTCCAAAAAGCATTATTATACATGAAAACAATCTAAATAATAGTAGGTAAACATGATGCAAAATGGACGTATCAACTCCCCCAAGCTTAGACCTCGCTTGTCCTCAAGCAAAAACCAAAATTGAAAAACATGTCCACATGCTGAGAGAGAAAGGTGTCGAGTCGATAAAAACAAAATACGGACATAGAAGCATCATGTATATTATTATAACAGCCACAAACTTTAACATAAAACTTTATTATAGAACTTCTATCATAGACTTCTCATGAATAAGTAACAATTCATCACAACATCAAAGTATAAAGCTTAAACTCTATTGAAAACCAACAAACTATGTTCTCGGTCAACTTTGAAACTACAATTCAACATATTTTCAGGAAGTTTCACATATCAGAGCCTTTAGGCAAGTCCAGATACTCAACCATCATATAGTCTTCTATGATTGCTAACACTCACCGCATACACATGGGCAAAACGTCTCAATCGGGCACATAGAAAGATAGGGGCTTATAGTTTCTGCCACCCAACATACTCACCTCAAGGGTGATGTCAACAATAATAACTCATGCTACACACATCCCACTGGATATATGTGCCTAGATCTTTCCTCACCAAATGATGCTTGCCAAAAGAGAAAATAAAAATGAATCGAGAGAAATACCTTGACTCTTGCATAAAAGTAAATACATGAAAGTAAAAGATAGACCCTTCGCAGAGGGAAGCAGAGATTGGCATGCGCTTATTTTTTTGTATGCTCAATCTCTTGGTGCAAAAGAACGTCACGTTGTATTGCCCCTTATGATAGCAACCTTTATTATGCAGTCTGTCGCTTTTATTCTTTGCCATCACAAGTTCGTACAATGCTCAGTTTTCTCTTACACTAAATGATCCAACACTTTTAGAAGCAATTTTTATTGCCTTATTGCATCGATGACAACTTACTTGAAGGATCTTGCTCAATCCATGGGTAGGTATGGTGGACTCTCAAAACAAGATTTGGGTTTAATGGTTTTTGGATGCACAAGTAGTATCTCTACTTAGTGCGGATTTTCTGGCTAGCAAAGCTAGGGGTAAGCACCACATTTTAAAGGATCTATGGCAATATAACTTCTATGTGAATATGAACAAACATAAATCATTACGTTGTCTTCCTTGTCCAACGTCAATAATTTTGGCATATAATAATTTGATGGGGGCTCACAATCACAAAAGATGTCCAAGATAGTGTATTTGCATGTGAATCTTCTCTTCCCTTATTAATTCTTTCATGAATTGCATCATTGACCAATGCTATGTTTGTAAATCTCCAATAAAATTTTCTACTTATACTATTCCTTATGTGATGTCATTACTTACCATAAGATTAGCATATGATCTTTTTCATTTATTTCCTTTCTTTTTATTGAAACATGAAAGTAAAGAATGCAAAACTCAAACTAAACTTTATCATATATCTCGCACACGATTACAAGGATAGATCACTAGGCAAACTCTTGAACTGAAAGGATCGAACTAAAATTTTATTCATTTAAAGCAAAAGATAACTATGGATCGAACTAAGATAAGTAAAGGCAAAATATAGTGGGGGTGATACGATACCGAGGCACCTCCCCCAATCCTGGCACAAGCCAAGGGGAGTGCCCATACCCGATACTCAATTTTCTTTTGGTGATGAAGAAGAAGGAGGTGGTGATGAAGTAGTGATCTTATCCTTGAGTTCCATGGCAGAGGCTCACCATTATAAGAGGAAGAGTGAGTCTCACGGGTCCTGCAGCTGGCAGCCAAACTCATACCTTTAAACCTCACCTCATATTCAAAGACTTGGTTTTGGAGATCATAGATTTGGCTTTGGAGGAAGTTGATTTGCTCGTTGAAGGTGAAAACGATGCCCTTCATGGACTTGCCATCCACCTTGAGATCACGGGTGTAATCTGTGATCATGAGGTGATTGGCATTGAGTCCACATTCCACCATCGCCTTGCACCGGAAGACCTCCTGCTCCATAGCTTCAAGCCTGGCCTCCATGGTTCCCGTCCCTTTGGGACCTTGCACATCGCGGATTTGAAGCACCCCCTCATGCATCTGGATAGCCTGAGGGTGCTGCATCACCTCCCGCAAATATGGGTTGATGACGTTCTCGAAGAACTTGTCCTTGAAGGAGCGAGAAGCAGCCATGGTAGATGGGATCTGTCAGAAAACAACAAGGAAAAGAAAACAGGAGATTTCTCTGCAATACGGTGGTCAATAGGTTCGGGGGGTATATAAAGATTTTTTTATCTTGGGAAATAAGCAAACGGAAGAAAAAAGGAGCCCGGAAGGTACCCGAGGTGGGCACAACCTACCTGGGCGCGCCTGGCACCAGGGTCACCTTCTTGGTAGTTTCTTATTTTCCTAAATTTCTAAATATTCCAAAACAGACAAAAAAATATTTTTTTGGATTTTTGGAGTCCGTTTACTTATCGTATCACGTACCTCCTCTTTTTAACGATTCTGGAGTGTTCCGGAAGGTTTCCTTTATGTGTTCTTCCGGTGTCATAGTTTGGATAATATTTCTTTCAACATTAATGGGTGTACCCGAGATATAATGTTTAATTCTTTGCCCATTGACGACCTTTGGGTTAGTACCTTTGGCATTATTTATTTTGATGGCTCCCGATCGATAAACATCCTCAATAACATAGGGTCCTTCCCATTTGGAGAGGATTTTTCCTGCAAAGAATCTGAAACGAGAGTTGTACAAAAGAACATATTATCCAACTTTGAACTCACGCTTTTGGATTCTTTTATCATGCCACCTTTTAACCTTTTCTTTAAATAACTTGGCATTTTCATGGGTTCTCCATTCATCTAGTGAGCTAATATCAAATAACCTCTTTTTACCGGCAAGTTTGAAATCATAGTTGAGTTCTTTAATTTCCCAATATGCTTTATGTTCTAACTTAAGAGGCAAATGACAAGCTTTTCCATAAACCATTTTATATGGAGACATACCCATAGGATTCTTATATGCTGTTCTATAAGCCCAAAGTGCATCATCTAATTTCTTAGACCAGTTCTTCCGGGACCTATTGATAGTCTTTTGTAAAACTAATTTTATTTCTCTATTGCTAAGTTCAACTTGACCACTAGACTGAGGATGATAAGGTGATGCAATTCTATGGTTAACATCATACTTAGCAAGCATTTTACGGAAAGCACCATGAATAAAGTGTGAACCGCCATCAGTCGTTAAATATCTAGGGACTCCAAACCTTGGGAAAATAACTTCCTTAAACATTTTAATAGAGGTGTTGTGATCAACACTACTAGTTGGAATAGCTTCTACCCACTTAGTAACATAATCAACAACAACCAAAATATGTGTATACCCATTAGAGGAAGGAAAAGGTCCCATATAATCAAGACCCCAAACATCAAATGGTTCAACAGCAAGTGAATAATTCATAGGCATTTCTTGACGCTTACCAATATTACCAATTCTTTGACATTCATCACAAGATAAAACAAACTTATGGGCATCCTTGAAGAGAGTAGGCCAATAAAATCCAGATTGCGATACCTTGTGAGCAGTTCTATCTCCTGCATGATGCCCTCCATAAGCTTCAGAGTGACATTTCCGTCGGATTTGTCCCTGTTCATGCCTGTACACAACGCCTAATAATACCATCTACTCCTTCTTTATAAAGATGTGGGTCATCCCAAAAGTAATGTCTTAAATCATAGAAGAATTTTTTCTTGTGTTGGTATGTGAAACTAGGTGGTATGTATTTAGCAACAATGTAATTAGCATAGTCAGCATACCAAGGAGTGTTATGAGAAACATTTATTGCAGCTAATTGTTCATCAGGAAAACTATCATTAATAGGTTGTGGGTCATCAAGTATATTTTCTAGCCTAGAAAAGTTATCAACCATGGGATTCTCAGCTCCCTTTCTATCAATGATATGTAAGTCAAATTCTTGCAGCAAGAGAACCCACCTAATAAGTCTAGGTTTAGCATCTTCCTTTTCCATAAGATATTTTATAGCAGCATGATCGGTGTGAACAATAACTTTAGAATCAACAATATAAGATCTGAATTTATCACAAGCAAACACCACTGCTAAGAATTCTTTTTCAGTAGTAGCATAATTTCGTTGAGCACTGTCTAGAGTTTTACTAGCATAATGAATAACATTTAATTTCTTATCAACTCTTTGTCCTAGAACAGCACCAACAACATAATCACTAGCATCACACATAATTTCAAAAGGTAAGTTCCAATCAGATGGTTGAACAATAGGTGCAGAAATCAAGGCTTTCTTGAGTGTTTCAAAGGCTTATACACAATCGTCATCAAAGAAAATGGAACATCCTTTTGTAAAAGATTAGTAAGAGGCCTAGAAATTTTAGAGAAGTGGCAACATCATGGAACTGGAGGTCTTGAGATGGCTCCCTCCACCTCCCCTCTCCCCCTCCCCTATCCACCTGCTCCACAGCCTACCATGGTGATCTTAAACCTTGATCAAGATGGAGAGTCTTCTGCATTGGGATTTTGCCCCTGGCCTAGCCCTTGCAGATCAGGTGAGGAGACGGTTCAGATCTACAGTGCACTTTTCCCCCTCTCAGGACCGCAAGGAATTCTTTCTTGTGGCCGCATTTTCTTCTGCCTCCTTCCCTCTTACGGTGGATTCAGTTGGAATTGCTTTGCAATGTTGTTTGGGTGGAATTAGCTCTGGTTTCAAGGTTGTTCAAATTAATCCTCGAGCTTTCCGCTTCTCAGTTGCCAACAACAAGGTGGGGCATTTCATATATGGTCTCAAAGATCGAGTTTGGCCAGATTTTGTATGCCATTTTCATCTTTTCAAGGGCCGTTTCACTCATGCTCCTATTCTGGATCATTGTTGGCACGCTGATGAAGAATTGGTTGATTTGTCATCACGACGACCGATGGCTATTAAACCACGTTTGGATTTTCTCAAACAACATTCACAACACAGTGATTCTTCCAAAGGTGAACTTAGCAAATTCAACATTGTGCCTCTAGATCATATGAGCTTTTCAAATAAAAATTCAGCTGAGGCCTCATCTTCTCTGTTGTTGCATCAAGCTAGTCCTATTGGTCCCATGGAAGCACAATTCAAAATTGGGCCAGTTATGGTAACTGCCAACGAAGGATTGACAATGGTGCCAATCAGTCCGTGTCTTGTCTTAATGGAGCATTATCTCAAACAGCCGAAATTTGAGGAAGCAAATAAACCATTATTCCGTGCCTTGGGAGCATTTAAATGCCCACTTAATGTGCCTTATCCATCTCCCCCTCAATGTTTTCTTTCCTCGGCTCTCAAATATGCACCAGCCCATACTAGTTGGCCTCCAACTCTCTCGGCCCAACATAAAGCGGAACTAGCCCAGGCCTCCTATTCAGAGGAGGAAATATCACCTCTGGATCGTTTTTGGGCATCTCTTTGCGCCCACTGCCTGCAATGGGGGCATAAAAAGATTAATTGCCAAGCCAGGATTATTGCATTCATCGCTCAAGACTTGATCACAAGGTCATTAATTGCCCTTCTTTGAATAACCCTAAGTTTTATGGTTCAAATCTACCTGCCCATGGGAAAGATATCACCCATCCCGGATCTTCTGCGCGGTTTCCCCCGAATGTGTGCGCTCCGCCTCCCAAAATTGCAACAATTAGATGTGATTTCTGTGGCAACTATGGACACGTGGCGCGATCTTGCCATTCCAAAAAATGGAAAGAGTGCTGGAAATGGGTCCCCAAGCAATCCCCTGTACTACTCTTTCTTCCCCTCACGGTCTAGCTTCCACCTTGATTCCTCAAGCATCACCGCCCTGCCCTGCCCACTCACCACACCTGCCACCCTCACTCCCTCTCGCAACAATGGCGAACTACCCTCTAAACCCCGTGTCGTTCTTGCCGCCGGGTTTTGCCGTGGAGCCAGGGCCGGTGGACCACGTCTTCCGCAGTGGAACGGTGGTCGGGCCTATCCCGCCTATGAACCACGACTATCTGGCGATTGCTGAATCCAGTCAGTACGTACCTCTGCATCGCCGTGCTGCCATTCGTCACCAAATCCAAGGTTTTCTCCATGAAGCTAATTTGTTCACCACTGAGGCTAGTGATCACCCGTTCGGTATTGGCATATTTGGATTTGTGGACTCCTTCATGCGTGATACAGCTGTAGTGACTCCTATTGAGCTAGAACGGGAAGATTTGCTTATCTCTTTTGTTCCTCGTCATGAAGCTCTTAATCGCCGCACCACCACCTTTGGGCCTGAAATCTGGATGATGTATTTTGGCTTTCCGTATGACTACCAGACAGATTACTATATTAACAAATATCTTGGCGGGTTCGGTTCTTTGGTCTCATGGTACAATCCTAGGCAAGACCGACGTTTTATGTTGATCAAGGCTCGAATACTCATTCTGCGCCTGGTTCCTAAAAGCTTTGTACTTTGGCAATTGGGTGGTGCATGCGATTGTTGGACTGTGCAGATTACTATTCTCCGGAGCAATGACTGGAACGCTCTGCTTCCAGAGGTGCCCCCTACTGGTGAAGAAGCACCCCCACCTGACGGTAATCCTCACCCCGCTTTGGCCCCTCGATTCTTCAGCAGTAACAGCTATATCGTAGGTTCATCGCTGGTTGGTCCGTAATGCTGCTCCCAACAATGATGTCCCCCATGGACATGATGCTGCTCCAGGTCAAGGCAATCAGGGTTGGGGCGCCTGGCCTGCACCACCAGCGCCTCCTCTGCCTCCCCTGCCTCCGTTTCTGATGAACTATCAGGCTTGGCTCACGAGCAATGTTTGCAGTGCAGGATGGCTTGGTCCCTGAAGATAACTTAGTTGACAATGATGCTCAGGCCTGGAATGATTCTATCACTCAGTCAGACGATTCTAGCTCAGACCACTCTGCTTTGGCCATAGTTTTTGCTCCAGTTGCTGAGAATACTACAACAGTGTTAACTGAAGATCACCTCACTGTGTCAGTTGCACTACATAACCAAGGGATCAGATTTGGACTCTGAGCCCATGGAGATCATTTCATGAACTTACTGTTATCTGATCCACTACCCCGTCAAATGATGAATCAAGCCATCTTCTCGGGTCTGCGTCCAATGCTGGCTACTATGGGGCCGTGGATCCATGGGTATGGTCTAAGACAAGAACACATTCAGGTGGAGATACAATTTACTTTTGATGCTGCAGGAATATAGGTCATATAGCTTGGTGCTCAGCACGCCCAACTGACAGGAAATGCACTTCAGATTTCTGAGGTTTTGGAACCTGTATCCCCTATATGCTGGAGTATCCTGATCCTGTCGAACCCCTGGAAGAAGCAACTGGCTATGAGATTACTGATGCACCTCCAGAAGACACTCAGATCCTTGTGGTCACTTCTGATCTACCTATGTCCCAGGCCATTACTTGATGTATCTTTCGACAAAGAACATCCCGACCGCAATCAAGTCACCGCATCACCGACGGAATCGCTCTAGTATCTTCGAATCTGGTTCTTCCACTCAGTCTGTGCTGTCTAACAGTAGCAATTCTTATGAAGCTGATCTGGACACACATTCCGAGGGACAATCTGGATCATCAAGCATGGCACCCAAGTTGAGGAATGGCAAGAAGCAAGCCCCTGTGGACACTTCTTCACTTAGACGCAACAACAGATCCACCAAATATGATGGTTTCAGAGTTATGCAGCCCACTGATTCTCGTGTGTCCAAGTCCAAGGTTAAGCCTCGCTCTATGCCATCTGTGCAACCCACTGTTGAACAGGATCGCTCAAGCTTTGTGACATGGAAATCCCACAACCAACGTCTATCTCCTCCATGCAAGCCATTGGCGCCCAGCTGTGCGCCATCCCTGAAGAAGAGCTATATGTGGAAGCATTCACCAAGACTCAGGAAGGCTCATCCTCCTCCAACTAGTTATCTGCTCGCTTTATTTCCTTCATGGTTCTTTTGCATAATTGGAACATACTTTGTTGGAATATTCGTGCCCTTAATTCTCTGGACAAGCATTTAGCGCTCTCTAATGCGATAAACTCTAGCAGTTGTGTGGTTATCTGTCTACAAGAATCTAAAATGCAGACATTTGATGTTTCCTCTCTTAAAGCGATTTGCCCACGTCGTTTTGATCAATTTCCGATGTGGGGCGTCGGGTGGCATCATTACTGTTTGGAATGGCAGTTTGTTTTCTGGACGTGTCTTCTTATCTGAATCTTTTGCGTTGGGCATTGAATTTACGTCCACATAGTCAAATCATACGTGGAAACTTGTTAATATATACGGGCCTTGCCAGGGTGAACATCGGGTTACTTTCACACAATGGCTTTTTGATCTTAATATCATGTCTTCTGAAGATTGGCTACTCCTTGGGGACTTTAATTACTATCGTTCTCCTAAAAACCGCAATAAACCTAGTGGCGATGTGTCTGACATGCTCACGTTTAACGATTTCATTCGAGAATAGAACCTCACTGAGCTTTCAATTAAAGGCAGATCGTTCACTTGGTCTAACATGCAACAAAACCCACTCCTCAAACAACTTGACTGGTTTTTCACGACGACAAACTGGACTGCCTCCTTCCCTAATACCCTGGTGACTCCGTTGGGTAAGCCCGTATCTGATCACATTCCTTGCTCCGTAGTTATTCAAACCACAATACCAAAAAGCACACTTTTCCATTTTGAAACTTACTGGATAGCTCATCCTGGTTTCATGGAAGTGGTGGAACAAGCTTGGCACAAACCCATTCGATTTGGCAAAACCTCCAACGCAGCTTCTAGAATGGGCCAAAAACTTAAAGCAGTTCGGCATGCCTTGAAGAAGTGGAGCAAGCATATCTCATGTCTGAAGGTTGCTATCGAGAACACAAACAAAGCCTTATCAGAACTTGATAACATTGAAGATCGTCGTGTTCTCATAGTCCCGTAGCAATTTCAGAGGCATTCTAAAATGACACCTCCTCCGACTGCTGCGCTATCAAAAAGAACATTGGAAAAAGCGTTGCACGATTCGTTGGATCCAGTTCGGTGATGAAAACTCAAAGTTCTTTCGGGCCATTGCCACAGAAAGATACAGGAGAAACTGCATCAAAACCTTAAAGACTGATGATGGAATAATTGTGGATGATCATGTTGGGAAGGAATCAGTACTCTTTGCTGCCTTCAAAGCACGGATGGGTAAAAATAACCCCCTGGACATGAAATTTAATCTCTCACGTCTGTTGAGAGAGGAGGTAAACTTTGCGAGCTTGACCATGCCCTTTACCCGGGAAGAAATTGACACGGTTGTTAAAGAAATGCCTCCTGATAGAGCACCACGGCCGGATGGTTTCAACGGTGCTTTCCTCAAAGCTTGTTGGCCTATCATAAAACAGGATTTCTAACTTCTATGCGAGGAATTCCATCATGGAGGCTTCAACTTAGAAAGCTTGAACACTGGTTACATTACCCTCATACCAAAGACCAATGCGCCTGAGACAGTCAATGACTATCAGCCCATTACTCTCCTGAACTGCTGTCTCAAAGTGATCACAAAGATCTTAGCTAATCTTCTCCAAAAAATTATTTTACACATCGTGCATCGTAACCAATATGGTTTTCTCAGAGGAAGATCGATCCATGACTGCCTTGCATGGGCCTTTGAGTATATTCACCAATGCCAAACCTCAAAAAAAGAAATTGTCTTGCTTAAACTGGACTTTGCCAAAGCCTTCGACACTATAGAGCACTCAGCCATGCTTTTGATCATGAAGAAAATGGGCTTCCCCGCTAAATGGGTCGATTGGATGCATACCATCTTCTCCTCGGGCATATCCTCGGTTCTACTCAACGGTGTACCGGGCAGACAGTTTCGTTGCAAATGTGCAGTGAGACAAGGTGACCCGCTATCACCTCTTCTCTTTGTTCTTGCAGCCGATCTCTTGTAATCTACTATTAGTGAGGCACTTGATCTTGGCCTTATCAAAACCCCCAACCCCCCAAAGGTGATACAAAATACCCGGTCATATAATACACAGATGACACGATCATTGTGCTCCCAGTCTGCCTTGTTCAAGCTGCCAAGATCAAGCAAATCCTAGAAGATTATGCCACCTCATACCCTCGTACCCATCAACACTCAACCGGATACTTGTGACGCCATGGCCACTCTCTTTGGTTGCAAACAAGCTAGCATTCCGTTTACATACCTAGGGCTTCCTGTTGGCACCACTAAACCATCTGTTCTTAACATGATGCCTATGGTATGCAAGGTAGAAAGAAAAATTACGGCAGCCATGTCCCTAATGTCGCATGCAGGAAGGCTTGTGCTGCTAAACTCTATCATCATGTCTTTGGTGATTTGCCCCATGGGCACCATCAGAATTCCCCCAAAAAATTTGGCGCAGTTGGATAAGATAAGGCGACACTCTCTATGGAACAAAAAATGGAGAATGGGGAAAGATGTAATTCATTAGCAGCTTGGGACTTGGTGTGTCGCCCGAAAAAGAGTGGTGGGCTTGGAGTCCTCAATCTGCAAGTCCAAAGTGATGCGTTGCTAATCAAGTTTCTTCACAAGTTTTATAATCGGTACGATATACCGTGGGTGAATCTTATTTGGGATACGTACTACGTGAATGCGGTGCCACATGCGGCCAACACCTGCGGCTCCTTCTGGTGGAGAGACCTAATACACTGAATGCCCACTTATCGAGGCATTACCAATGTGCACGTCGGTTCGGGCAATTCCACCCTCTTTTGGAAATATGATTGGCACCAGGCCACTTGCAGAAACGTTTCCGAGGGCCTACTCATACTCCAAGCATGAAGATGTCTCTGTGCATGACTTCCTTGCTGCTGATGATCTGTCAACGACCTTCCACCTACCACTCTCGATGCAAGCCCATGCAGAACTGAGACAACTGCAGTCTGAAGTGATTGATCTGGACATATCGGGGGCGAAGGACACCTGGCGATGCACCTGGAATACTCACGTCTTTAAGACCAAGGCGTACTACGACTTTTACTTCAGAGAAGTCAATGCGCACGCGGCGTTTGGTTGGTTGTGGAAATCAAAATGCACCCCAAAGATCAAAGTGTTCGGCTGGTTGCTCCTGTCTGACCGCCTAAATACCAGAAACATGTTGAAAAGAAGACACTATAACATTGGAGACAACCTTGAATGCCTTTTGTGTGAAGAGCATTTCGTGGAGATGGTAGAACACTTGTTTTTTCTTTGCCATTTCAGTCAACGATGCTGGCGGGTTCTGAACATTGCATGGAGCAACCACCTAAATAGACTGCAGCTCGTGGAGTACATGAATGAAAGCCATCAACGCAAAATGATCATGGAAATTTTCCTAGTGGCAGCGTGGAACCTATGGAAAGAACGTAACAACAACTACTTCAGAAAAGTGACTCCTTCAATGAACTCTTGGAAACACAGATTCAAAGAGGACTTTGGCCACGTGGCTTATAGGTTGCCCTCCCAAAAAAGGCACCTCATTCTTGATATTCTGGCTACAGTACCCTGATTGTCTTGTGTGTGTATTGTAAATCCTGCTTACCCCCCTAGACTACTTAGAAGTCTGACCCTACTAGATTAACTTACATTACTCCACTTGTAAGATACATGTAACACCACAGTGACTTTGTCTTCAATATATATGCAGTAGGAGCCTTTCCTACCGTTTCAACCTTCAATTTTTTTTAGAGAAGTCTTTAATAAACCTCCTATAGAAACCAGCATGACCGAGGAAACTACGAATACCTTTGATATCTTTAGGGCATAGCATTTTCTCAATTACATCAACTTTAGCTTTATCCACCTCAATACCACGTTTAGAAATTTTATGTCCCAAGACAATACCTTCATTAACCATAAAGTAGCACTTCCCCCAATTAAATACAAGATTGGTCTGCTCGCATCTCTGCAAAACTCGATCAAGGTTGCTTAAGAAATCATCAAAAGAAGTTCCGTAAACGTAAAAATCATCCATGAAAACCTCAACAATCTTTTCACAAAAATCAAAGAATATAGCAGTCATACATCTTTGAAAGGTAGCAGGTGCATTCCATAAAACAAAAGGCATACGTCTATAAGCATAAGTTCCAAAAGGACAAGTAAAGGTGGTTTCTCTTGATCAAAGTTGTGAGACAGTATTTGTGGAAAACCAGAATATCCATCAAGGAAACAAAAATGTGTGTGCTTAGATAGTCTTTCTAGAATTTGATCAATAAAAGGCAGAGGGTAATGATCTTTCCTAGTTGCTTTATTGAATTTTCTAAAATCAATTACCATTCTATAGCCAGTGACAATTCTTTGTGGAATAAGTTCATTCTTGTCATTAGGAACAACAGTAATACCTCCCTTCTTAGGGACACAATGAACTGGACTTACCCATCTACTATCAACTATAGGATAGATTATACCTGCATCCAGAAGCTTTAGTATTCCAGTTCTTACCACTTCTTTCATCTTGGGATTCAAACATCGTTGGTGATCAACAACGGGTTTAGCATCAGGTTCCATCTTAATTTTGTGCTGACAGAGAGTGGGACTAATGCCCTTTAAATCATCAAGAGTGTACCCAATAGCAGATCGGTTCTTCTTCAGAACCTTTAATAATCTTTCTTCTTCATGTTCTAAAAGGTTAGCACTTATAATAACAGGATATAACCTTTTCTCATCGAGATAATCATATTTCAAAGTGCCTGGCAATTGTTTTAATTCAAACACATGATCACCTTTAGTTGAGGAGGACCTCCCAGAGTTTCAATAGGCAAATTGTGTTTAAAAAGAGGACGTTGCTCAAAGAAAATCTTATCTATTTCATTTCTTTCTTGCATATGCATATCATTCTCATGGTCTAGCAAATATTGTTCTAGTGGATCAGTAGGAGGCACAGTAATAGAAGGAAGACCAATTATTTCATCCTTACTAGGCAATTCCTTCTTATGATGTTTTCTACTAAACTTAGAAAAAATAAACTCATGAGACTCATCACAGAAAACAGATATGTTTTTGTGTATTGCGCATCTCTCATGGGGTGGCTTCATATCACATATAAGGATCATATGTCTTGACCATCAAGCAAGATCAAGTGAATCCCAAACCGAATCAATACATATCGGCAGGTGATAGTATGCCTATACAAGGTAATCTATACAAAAGGAATACTTTAACATCCCCCCTCAGTTTGTGCGTTGTATGGCAAGAGACACAAACTGGACCGGAACTCGGAGAAGAGCTGCGACGGGAGTCCTTTTGTCATTATGTCTGCATACTGATGAGAAGATGGCACATGAAGAACCAGCACCTCACCAAGTGACACCTTCTCACGAACAAAGTGAATGTCAATCTCGATGTGTTTGGTATGGCAATGTTGAATCGGGTTGGAAGCCATGTAGACAGTGCTGACATTATCATAGAAGACAACTGTGGTAGTCGCGAGAGGATGATGAAGCTCGCCGAGAAGCTGCTGGATCTAACAACATGAGCAACGACACGATACTCTGCCTCGGCACTAGAGCGGGATACCATGGTCTGGTGTTTGGACGACAAAGAGACCAAGTTATCACCGAGATAAACGCAGAACCCAGAAGTCAAGCGTCTGGTGTCAGGGAAGCCGGCCCAATCAGCATCAGAGTAAGCTGTGAGAGATGTCAAGATGAGCGGGTGATGTGCATGCTGAGGTCAAGAGTGCCCTTGACATACCGGAGAATACGCTTGACCAGGTGCAGATGTGGCTCGCGAGGTGCATGCATATAGAGACAAGCTCTTTGAACAGCGTCGCGCAATGTCGTATGCGTGTGAGGGTCGAGCATCGCAGAGCTCGGCATAGTTGTGGTACTCGGTAGAATCAGCAAGGAGGGAACCATCTTGCGTCGAAAGCTTGCACTTGACGTCGATAGGGGTAGTTGAGGGATTACAATCCACCATGCCGGCACGTTGGAGAAGATCCAACGCATACTGTCGCTGTGAAAGCACCATACCGCATTTACGTCCGAGTGATGTAAATGCCGAGAAAGAATGATAGGGCACCAAGGTCCGTCATAGCAAACTCGGAATGAAGTTGCTGAGTGAGACGGTGAAGTAGCTGATCCGTGGAGGCGGTGATGATGATGCCGTCCACATATAGAAGATGTATGTGAGGTCATGGCCACACTTGTAGATGAATAGGGAGACATCCGACTTGGAGGCGACGAATCCCATCCGATGTGCAAAGAGGGCAAACCGCTTGTACCAAGCACGCGGAGCTTGCTTGAGACCGTAGAGCGATTTGTGAAGACGACACACATAGTCGAGGAAGCGAGCATCGACGAAACCGGGAGGTTGCTGATAGTAGACCTCCTCGTCAAGATTGCCATGAAGAAAGGTGTTCTTGATGTCGAGCTGGTGAATTGGCCTTGCCCGGGATACAGCGAGGCTGAGGACGATACGGATCGTGGCCGGCTTGACAACCGGGCTGAAAGTCTCATCGTAGTTGATGCCCGGTTGCTAAGAGTACCCACGGACAACCCATCGAGCTTTGTAGTGAGCAAGGCTATCGTCAGAGTAAAACTTGTGCTTGAAGATCCATTTCCCTGAAACAACATGAGCACGAGGAGGGCGTGGAACAAGTGACCACGTCCGGTTAGCGACAAGAGCATCAAATTCCTCGAGCATAGCACGACGCCAGTGGGGATCATGAAGAGCACCCCGGTATGTTTTGGGAATGGGAGAGGGAGTGGAGTGGGACGCTGTGAGATTGAGACGATCAATGGGTTGGAAGAGCCCACGTTTAGCACGCGTGAGCATAGTGTGTGTGTTAGACAGCGACGGTGGTCAGTGAACGATGACGGGCGGCGACATGTCAATAGACGCTGAGGAAGGAGGGGAGGCGTGGTCAACCGAGGGAGGAGGAGAGGCCGATGGTCTTGGTTGAAAAGGAGGCGAGTTGGTAGGTGTAGCCGACGCAGGGGGAGACAAAGAGCCACTATGCATGCTGGGTGATGGGGTTGCATGCAGACTTGGTGGAGGACCACTAGACGAGGCATGTGATGGGTATGCATGCAGGATGGACGGGAGAGCGGGTGCATGTTGGGTGGCTGCTAGCTGTAATAAGAAATCGAAGTCGGCTAAGGTATTTTTGGGTTGATCGAACAAGTGTGAGAAAGGGAAGACATGTTCGTCAAAAATGACGTGGTATGAGATAATGACTCGGCGAGTGGTGAGATTGAGACAACGACACCCTTTGTGTTGACTAGGATAACCGAGAAACACACATGCGACCGATCTGGGAGAGAGTTTGTTTTTGGCAGTGGCGGATTTGTTGGGATAGCATAGACAACCGAAGACACGGAGAGTGGCGTAGACTGGCGGGGTGTCGTATAGGCAAATGTAGGGTATATCAAAGTCTATGGCTTGGGAAGGGCAGATGTTGATGAGGTGGGTAGCTGTGGCGAGGGCTTCTGCCCAAAAGGAGGGCGGCGTGGATGACTGAAATAAAAGAGTTCGGACGACATCGTTGATCGTGCGGATAGCTCGTTCAGCTTTGCCATTTTGAGCAAAAGTGTAGGGGCATGAGAGACGAAGGTGAATTCCATGAGAAGTGAAGAAGGTGGTGACAGTGGAGTTAAGAAACTCGGTGCCATTGTCGGCTTGCATAGCGACTAGAGGACAAGAGAATTGTGTTCGAATATATGCGACAAAATTGATAAGTATGGCAGCGGTGTCTGATTTTTGTCGGAGGGGAAAAGTCCACATAAAATGTGAAAAATCATCAACAATAATAAGATAGTATTTGAAACCCGAATTACTCAAAATTGGAGAAGTCCAAAGATCACAATGAATTAACTGGAAGGGTTCGACGCTTGTTGATGATGACCTAGAAAAGGGCAAATGCATGTGCTTGCCAAGTTGACAAGCATGACAAACACATGAGACTACTTTATTACAAGAAACAAAAGACTGCTTATGAAGTTGGGACATGGCGTCACGTCCGGGATGTCCTAAGCGGCGATGCCAAAGCTCGGTGGAGGTGGTGGCAAGGAGTCCATGGGCATGATGATTGACGATGGATGACGGAAAGATGTAGAGATCTCCTTGGCTATTGCATCGAAGAATCACGGCCCTGGTGCAAAGGTCCTTCACTGAAAAGCTGAATGGGTCAAATTCTATAGAACAAAGATTATCAATAGTGAAATGACGAATAGAGAGTAAATTTTTGACAATGTGAAGGACAAGTAGAACATTTTTAAGCAAGAGTGTGCGAGCGGAAGTGGGTATAGATGCGTGTCCGATGTGAGATATGGGCAAGGTGGAACCATTGCCCAAGGTGAAAATGGAAGAAGAAGTAGACGGGGTGAGGTGGTGAAGCATACCAGGGTCCGAGGCCATATGAGCAGTGGCTCCGGAATCCATGACGCACTCACCGACGGTCGACGGAGTGGTGGCGTTGTTGAGGGCGGCCATCAGTGCGGTGCAGTCCCACGACGAGGCGCCGTTGTAGCCAGGAGTTGGAGGTGGGTTGGTGCCTAATGCTTGTCCATGAAGAGGAGCCAGAGATGTGAATGCTTGAGCCGGTGGTACCACCGGCGGCCGCGGGCCAAGAAGACCAGCCCTAGTGTTCTGCCTTGCCGTGGGTGATGCCTGAAGCTGTTTACCTGTATATGGGTTAAACCACACCCACAGGCCAATAGATGGTGCAGCGTTGTCTGGGCATTGGCTGCTGGAGTTCCCACTAGTGTTGCTGCCACTGTTGTTTTTCTTCTTGCGCCAGTTGTTGCCGCCATTGCGGTGGCTGCCGAAGTTGCCACTGTTGCGGCTGCCATCACCACAGTTCGAGCCGCGGTTCTGGCCGGGCATTTTTGATCCACCAGCACCATGAGGACCTCCAGCGCCATGGGATGGGCCACCGTCGTTGTAGAGCGCTGTCTGGTGCCCTACAGCCGAGGAGTTCGCGAGCTGGGTCTCACGCAGGAGAGAGCGCGTCTGGGTGAAGGATGGCAGGGGGCTCTGCATGGTGACTATGGTGGTGATGTCGGAGAAGCGCGGGTTGAGTCCACGGAGGCAGTTGAGAACAAGTGTCTGGTCAGAGACGGGGGTGCCGACGTCGCTGAGAGCATCCGAGAGAGCCTTGAGGCGATGATAGTAGGCGGTGACGGAGAGGTCCCCTTGGACAAGGCCACGGAACTCCGCCTCAAGGTAGACGGCGCGGGTCATCTGATTGTCCAAGAAGAGGTTGGTGATGAGTGTCCATGCCTCCTGAGCCGTCTGGTCCTCTGCCATGATGATGTAGAGGATCTCATCGGAGATGGACCTGTAGATCCACAAACGGACGACGTAGTCGTCGCGAGTCCAGTCGGCCGTGCGGTCCGCGGCGGTGACGGTGTTGACGTGAGGGAGCAAGTCGTACTTGCCGTGAAGAACACGGACGAGCATCCGCCACTTGGTGAAGTTGGAGGTCTGAAGATCGAGTACGACGGGTACGTGGGTGCGCATGCTGGCGACTTGCACTGCCGAGGAGGTGGCCGGCATAGCAGCGGTGACGAGGGCACTGGAGGTGGAGTTCAGGGAGGCGGGCAGGGAAGGCAAGGTGAGGGAGGAGTTGGTGCCTGCCATGGTGCAATACGGCGGCGAGATAGCGTCAGGGGCTAGAGAAGGCTGGATCGGGAATTGCTAGCTGATACCAAGAAAACAGATATGTTTATGTGTATTGCGCACCTCTCATGGGGTGGCTTCATATCACATATATAGATTACATGTCTTGACCAACAAGGAAGATCAAGTGAATCCCAAACTGAACCAATACATATCGGCAGGTGATAGTATGCCTATACAAGGTAATCTATACAAAAGGAATACTTTAACAATCACCAAAACTAACACCGGCAGTTTGTTTCTCACAATCTATTTTAGCATTAACGGTGTTCAAGAAAGGTCTACCAAAGATAATGGGACAAAAGTCATCTTGTGGGGAACCAAGAACAAGAAAATCAGTAGGATAATTAATTTTCCCACATAGGACTTCAACATCTCTTACAATCACAAGTGGTGTGATGGTGTCTCTATTAGCAAGTTTAATAGTGACATCTATGTCTTCGATCTCAGCGGGTGTTATGTCATCCATAATTTCTTGATATAAGGTAAAAGGAATAGCACTCACGCTAGTACCTATGTCACATAAACCATGATAATAGTGATCTCCTATCTTAACTGACACAACAGGCATGCAAACAACGGGTCTATGTTTATCTTTTTCATCGGTTTGGGCAATTCTAGCACCTTCATCACAGAAGTAAATAACATGCCCATCTAAATTTTCAACTAGGAGATCTTTAACCATAGCAACACTAGGTTCTACCTTGATTTGTTCAGCTGGTTTAGGTGCTCTAATATTACTTTTATTGACCATGGTTGGAACCTTAGCATGTTCCTTTATCCTGACAGGGAAAGGTGGTTTTTCAAGATAAGCGAGGAACAACCGGATCAACATTATAAATAATAGTTTCATATTTAGCTATTACCGGTTCTTTAATTTCTTCTTTAATAGGTGGGTGTTATTTAAACCACTTCTCCTTAGGGAGAACAACATGACTAGCAAAAGATTCACAAAAGGAGGCTACTATCTCAGAGTCAAGTCCATATTTAGTGCTAAACTTTTGAAAAGCATCGCTATTCATAAAAGATTTAACACAATCATACTTAAGCTTAATACCTGACTCTTTACCTTCATCGAGTTCCCAATCTTCAAAGTTGTGTTTAATTCTTTCTAAAAGATCCCATCTGAAATCAATAGTCTTCTTCATAAAGGAACCAGTATGAGAAGTATCAAGCATGGATCGATCATCGTGAGAAAGCCGAGCATAAAAATTCTGAATAATAATTTCTCTTGAGATCTCATGATTGGGGCATGAATATAACATTGACTTAAGCCTCCCCCAAGCTAGAGCGATACTTTCTCCTTCACAAGGCCAAAAATTATATATGTAATTCCGATCACAATGAACTAGATGCATAGGATAATTTTTTTGGTGGAACTCCAATTTCATTCGATTCCAATTCCAAGATCCAATATCATCACATAGCCTATACCATGCCAATGCTTTTGTCACACCCCTAGACAGTTGCTTGTAAATAGTTGCATCTGAGAGCATCATGCATCATGTTTAAATTAAAGAAACTTGAATTGAGGAAATTTGAGAGCCTTAAAATTTTAATTTAGAGAAGGGCAAAGAACCCTGGAAAATTGCATTCAATGTTTTCCAAAATGTTCTTATTAATTGTTTATATTTTTGGCAAGGTTCTTGCACCAAACCAAAAACAATGAACTTTTTTGAGCAATATTTTGGGAATTGGATTTAATTCATTATTGTATTTGAATTTGGAATTATATCCATATTATAGAATATATTTTCAAATAACTTTGAAATGTTTTATGTGCTATTGGAAAAGTCCATCCAGCAACACAAAAATATTCAAAGGGTTTTTGTCACTGTTTTGAAATTGCTTTGAATTTTAAACAGTGGAAAAATATTAAACAAAAGATAACAAAACAGAAGGTAAACAAAGCAGAAACTCACCTGTGCTTACCTGGCGGCCCAGCTCGCTGGCCAACCCACCTCCACCTTGCCAGTCACCCTCAACCTCCTGCCAGGAGGATGAGAGGCGCGTGGCCACCGCACGCAAGCACGCACCCCAGCCACCTCCTGCTTGCCGCCTCCCTCTGGACCTCCCGGAAGACGCCACGCACGCCCCGTGCACAACTCTCTCACTCTCACCCGCTTTTCCCTCTCTCCCGCAAGAACACGAGCTTGACCGAGCAAGCTCGTCGACGCCGATCGCCGTACCCGTGGCCACCGGCCACCCCTCGCCCTGCCGCTGAATCCAGAAGCTCACCCACGTATTCCTAGCCTCTCCACCGAGCTATGCGGTGCCCGGAGGCCCTGCTTCATCACCACCATCATCGTCGTCGCCCTCGGCCACCGTGGATCGCTGTCGTCGATTCGTGACCACCAACGCTTCCCCGACCCTGCTATCTGCACCATCCACCTCCTCATGAGCCCCGCTCTTTCTTCCCCCTGTCCCCTGCTCAAACTCATGTCGTAGCCGCCGTCCAACCGCAACCGAAGCTCGTTGCCGCCGGCCATGTCACCGTTGCGGCCATGTCTTGATTCGGTCGCGTCCGAGCACACCACCGCACTCAACGCGTCTCTAGGAGCCCGTAGCCAGCACCGGCTTCTCCCCACATGCCCCTTAGCTCCGACCTGAGCACGCCCGTAGCTCTGGCCGCCGCTCAGCTCGTCGCTGGCGTCGAATACAATGACCCCGTGACCTGCTGCTACCTCCGCTAGATGTGCGGGAGCAAGGGCTATCGCCTGGTGCCCTCGGCATGTCCAACCGATGCCCACAGCGCGATTCCGGCGAGCCGCCGCCGCACTGTGAGGTCGCCGGAGTCCAACTCCCGTGGCTGGTGACGTGGCACGTCACTAGCCACTGATGACCCTGCTAATTAGCCCCTCTCTCACTGGCATATGGGCCCCATGCCCTAATTAACCCTGGGATTTATTCCCTGTTTAGTTTAGATTAAACCAACCGGCCCCACCTGTCAGTTGACCCTGCCACGTCAACGTTGACCTGGACCCACAAGTCAGCCTCTGCCTCACCTGTTACATCGACGCGGGTTCTACATGTCGAGGTTTGACACAGGCCACCTCGTTGACTTGATGACATCACACCGACGTCATGCTGACGCAGTTAACCATTTTTTGGGTTAAAAATAATCCAGGAAATTCCAGGAAATGTTTAAAACTTCTAAAATTCATAGAAATTCAACCGTAGCTCAGAATGAAATAATTTATATATGAAAAATGATAAAAAAACAATATTTCCATTTCTACCATTTTCATGCATGTTAGAACAACTTATAGCTGCTGTTTAGGAGCAATCATATAAATGGCATTTGAATATCCACATATGGAGCTTGAATTTGAATCTTGGATTCAAACCAACTCCATCTAACCTGTTGCTAGTTGCATTAGCTCAAATCACAACATATTGACATGTCATGATCATGCATCATATTGTGCATTGCATTGATTGTGTTCCTTCTCTGTTGCCAGTGGTTGTTCCCTCTCGATAGACGTGTTCCGACGATGAGTTCGATGACACCAATGAAAAGCTATACTATCTTCAGAAGTGCCAGGCAAGCAAAACCCCCTTGTTCATTGTGATACAATCCCACTCTCTCGCTCCTGCTCTCTTTTACTGCATTAGGACAACAATGATTCATATGTTACATGCTGCGGTAGTTGAACCCCTTTCCTCTGCATGACCTGTCATTGCCACAAGAATAGATGAAACCCACTAGCATGAGTAGGAGTTGTTTGAGCCCTAATGTTCCTACTCATTCATGCTTGTTTGTCATGCCTGCCATCGCTTAGAGTTGAGTCAGGTCTAATTCATCGGGAATGAATTGGAATGGTGATGAACATGTCCTACTGTATGTGAGCAAAGTGTGTGAACACGATTTGGTAAAGGTAGCGGTGAGAGGCCATGTAGGAGTACATGGTGGGTTGTCTCACTGAAACCGTCCTCAGGAACTGAGTTTTGTGTTTGTGATCCATGAACAGCTACTACCACGCGTTGGGGCCGAAACCAATGGACCCTCTCGACTTATTAATCGCCCCTGTCCTCTGTCCGGGAGTTGCAAGTAGTTTCTGGTGTTTGTAGTATGCTGGAGGCCATGCATAGCGCTGACCCGAGGGGTGGGCTTTGATGCGGTAGGCACGTGGCACGGTGTACCAGGACGCCCGTTTGGTGTCTCGGGAACCCTGCACACATCGTTCGGGGCCGTATGTCGAAACCTCGGCCGGAATCCCTGCGGATGGAACCTGAATAGGTGATAAACCTGGACCAGGGACTTGTGTGGTTAGTCAGGTCATGGCCGACACCCTCGTTGGGCTTTCGCTTGAAGGTTGCCGAGTACATGTCGTGTAAACGGCGATAAGTGGTGAGAGCATGTGTGAAGAAGTACACCCCTGCAGGGTTAACATCATCTATTCGAATAGCCGCGTCCGCGGTAAAGGACTGTTGGGTTGCCTATATAGTTCATAGATAAGTGAAAGTGGATACTCTAAAATGCGCAAGATAAGCGTGAGTGCTATGGATGGCGTTCTCGTAGGGAGACGGGAGCAGATCCATAGTGGTGTATTGATATGGTGAATATGTGGACTCGTGTGCGCCACCTCAAAACAGTTACTTGCAGTCGTAGTTTAGGATAGCCACCGAGTAAAAGCTGGCTTGCTGCAGTTAAACTCCACCACCCCCTTTGTTGATACCGATGCATTTGTAGTTAGTTCCGATGTAAGTCTTGCTGGGTACATTTGTACTCACGTTTTCTTAATTTATGTTTTTGCAGAGAGACTTCAGTCTCACTAGTAGTTCCGCGTGGACTTCGACGTTTAGCTTATTACCTCAGCTACGATCTTGTGCCCTCAGCAGGGTCTTGTAGATAGTCAGGCTTCTTAGCCTTTTCATTTGTAGTTGTCTGTACTCAAACAAGTTAAGCTTCCGCTTGTGCTTGTTGCTTGTATGACTTGAATGCTGGGCCATCAGACCCATGTTTGTAATATCTGGCTCTTCGGAGCCTAATGAATAAATACTTTGAGTTGTAGAGTTTTGTTGTGATGCCATGTTGTATTTGCACATATCGAGCATATTGTGTGTATGATTTGAAATGCTTGGTATGTGTGGGATCCGACAACCTAGGTGTTTATCCTTGGTAGCCTCTCTTACTGGGAAATGTCTCCTAGTGCTTCCACTGAGCCATGGTAGCTTGCTACTGCTCCTAACACTTAGGCTGGCCGGCATGTGTCCTTCTTTGTTCCTGTGTCTGTCCCTTCGGGGAAATGTCACGCGGTGTCTACCGGAGTCCTGTTAGCCTGCTACAGCCCGAATTCTCTAGAGTCCTGTTAGCCTAGCTGCTACAGCCCGGATTCACTCGCTGATGACCGACACGTTCGTTGCTCGGTCATGTATGCATGTCCTTGTAAGTTAGTGCCACTTTGGGTTTACGACTAGTCATGTCGGCCCAGTTTCTTTGTCATATGGATGCTAGAGACACTGTCATATACGTGAGCCAAAAGGCGCAAACGGTCCCGAGCCAGGTAAGGTGGCACCTATGGGAATACCGTGCGTGAGGCCGCAAAGTGATATGATGTGTTACATGCTAGATCGGTGTGACTTAGGGTCGGGGTCCTGACAGCTTTTCCCTTCAAAGATAAATGGAAACCTTCTTCTTAGCTTCATATTCGGGTAAACCTGCAAGCTTAAGAAATCCACAAATTTCTTCACATATATCAAGTGCATATCAGGATGTTCGGTTCCATCTCCAGCATAAGGATTAGCTAGCAGTTGTTCTATCATACCCGAAGGAATTTCATAACCAATATTTTCAGTAGGTGCAGTAGGTTGAGGGGTGGCAAATTGTGGTTCTAGTCGAGGTGAAGCTACCCCGAACAAACCCCGCCCCCCAAAGGATTGTTTTCCATAGTAACAAGTAACCGTAAATTTCAGCACGTAATAATAATTTTTCCTTACCAATTTCCACTTACCAAGAGCACTTCACTCCTCGACAACGGTGCTAGAAAAGAGCCTTGAAGACCTACAAGTATAGGGGATCAATCATAGTCCTTTCGATAAGTGAGAGTGTCTAACCCAACGAGGAGTAGAAGGAAATGACAAGTGGTTTTCAGCAAGGCATTGTCTGCAAGCACTGAAATTATAAGTAACGAGTAGTTTGATAGCAAGGTAATTGGTAACGAGCAAGTAACAATAATAGTAAAAAAAGTGAAGCAAGGTAGCCCAATCCTTTTGAGGCAAAGGATAGGCCAAAACGGTCTCTTATAATAAGCAAAGTGTTCTTGAGGATACATGGGAATTTCATCTAGTCACTTTCATCATGTTGGTTTGATTTGTGTTCGCGACTTTGATAATTTGATATGTGGGTGGACCGGTGCTTAGGTGTTGTTCTTACTTGAACAAACCTCCAACTTATGATTAACCCCCTCGCAAGCATCCGCAACTATGAGAAAAGTATTAAGAATGAATTATAACCATAGCATAAGATTGTGGATCCAAATCAGTCCCTTACGGAATAGCGCATAAACTAGGGTTTAAGATTTTGTCACTCTCGCAACCCATCATCTAATAACTACTCCACAATGCATTCTCTTAGGCCCAAATATGGTGAAGTGTCATGTAGTCGACGTTCACATGACACCGCTAAGGGAATCACAACATACATACCATCAGAATATCGAACACATGTAAAATTCACATGATTACTTGCACCAAGATTTCACCCGTGACCTCAAGAACAGAATTAACTACTCACAAATGATAATCATGCTCAAGATCAGAGGGGTATTAAATAGCATAATGGATCTGAACATATAATCTTCCGCCAAATAAACCATATAGTAATCAACTACAAGATGTAATCAACACTACTAGTCACCCAAAATGACTTATATACCAGAAGAGGGGCACCGGATGTAGGCCGATTCTACCATAGAAGCCGAATACTTTGCGGCTTGTGAAGCTGCAAAGGAAGGTGTTTGGATCCGGCATTTTCTGGAGGATCTTGGTATTTTCCCAGCCTCGGTGAAACCGTTGGACCTTTATTGTGATAATTCTGGTGCCATCAAACAAGCCAAGGAGCCGAGGAATCACCACAAGGTCAGACACATAGACCGAAAATATCACCTGATATGAAAGATCGTAAAGAATGGTGATGTAGAGTTATGCAAGATTCACACGGATGCAGATGTTGCAGATCCGTTGACTAAGCCGCTTCCACAACCCAGGCATGAGGGGCACGTTAGAGCTATGGGCATTTGATGTCTATTTGATTGACTCTAGTGCAAGTGGGAGATCATGGAGATATGCCCTAGAGGCAATCATGTATGATGATATTTCCTATGTGTTTATGAATAAAGATAGTACTTGGACATTATCAATGATGTGTATCAGCAAGTATGTGACTTGTTTGTGGGACTATCCATTGTATGATGACTGTCCTAAAAGGTCCCTAGTCGAAAGGGTTGTGTGGACGCCTTACCGACTAGGATCGGCATATGACACGGTCAATGGCTTGGTCTCACTAGCCATGGAGCATTGGATGCTAACCAGATAATATGGACTTGGAAAGGTCTGGTCGGATTCGGCGTAGTCGGATCCGAGTCGAGATAAGGTCCGAGTCGGACAGACCCAACTATGAGACGCAGCGATATGTCATCTGTGAGTCTCTAGTACAACATACGTTCTATGTCCTAAGACCTGAGCTGACGCATGTACTTGGGATGGTGACATATTTGCTTTGGGCCGACCAAACGCTACTCCGTGACTGGGTAGTTACAAAGGTAGGTTTCGGGTTTGTCCAGTCCCATGCTGCGAAACATACGTTCACATGCTAAGGGAAGGAACCTACGAGGTCGGTTCATAGGACACTGGTAGGATGTGATCCGAACTGGACTAGGAACGTGACCGAGTAGACTTTGGGCTTTAGGGTCCATGCGTGGCCCAAGTGTTGAGCCCGCGACGAACGCCTATATAAAGTGGAGGTGCGGCACACTCATGCTGTTGATCGCTTCGACTACGACTAGGGTTTGCATGTGTTGGGAATAGCCACCTCCACTCGCCGCCGACTGTGTGATCGGACCTAGCAGTCCGCCGCACGGTGTTCCTCCTGCACGCGCGGATACCGTTAGAGGCGGTGCACTTGCGCCGCTCCGGCGAACTCATATGTGGGATCGGAAGACCGGCTGTTCGAGGGAGATCGACGAGGAGGAGACGATCCACGCGGACGCGCTGCCCCAACTCTTCTTTCGCTGCACGGCACTGCGCGTCCAGTGGTAACGAACTGTACTAGAGCACTAGAGCTATAAGTGTATGAAAGCTCAACAAAAGAAACTAAGTGGGTGTGCATCCAACTCGCTTGCTCACGGAGTCCTAGGTCATTTTGAGGAAGCCCATCATTGGAATATACAAGCCAAGTTCTAGAATGTAAAGTTCCCACTAGTATATGAAAATGACAACATAGGAGACTCTCTATCATGAAGATCATGGTGCTACTTTTAAAGCACAAGTGTGGTAAAAGGATAGTAACATTGTCCCTTCTCTCTTTCTATATTTTTTTTAATTTGGGGCTTTTCCCTTTTTTTAATTTTTTTCGTCCGGAGTCTCATCCCGACTTATGGGCGAATCATAGTCTCCATCATCCTTTCCTCACTTGGGACAATGCTCTAATAATGATAATCATCACACTTTTATTCACTTACAACTCAAGAATTACAACTCAATACTTAGAACAAAAATACGACTCTATTTGAATGCCTCCGGCGGAGTACCGGGATATGCAATGAATCAAGAGTGACATGTATAAAAAATTATGAACGGTGGCTTAGCCAAAAATACGATGTCAACTACATGATCATGCAAAGCAATATGACAATGATGAAGCGTGTCATAGCAAACGGAACGGTGGAAAGTTGCATGGCAATATATCTCGGAATGGCTATGGAAATGCCATAATAGGTAGGTATGGTGGCTGTTTTGAGGAAGGTATATGGTGGGTGTATGATACCGGCGAAAAGTGCGCGGTATTAGAGAGGCTAGAAATGGTGGAAGGGTGAGAGTGCGTATAATCCATGGACTCAACATTAGTCATAAAGAACTCATATACTTGTTGCAAAACTCTATTAGTTATCGAAACAAAGTTTTACGCGCATGCTCCTAGGGGGATAGATTGGTGGGAAAAGACCATCGCTCGTCCCTGACCGCCACTCATAAGGAAGACAATCAATAAATAAATCATGCTCCGACTTCATCACATAACGGTTCACCATACGTGCATGCTACGGCAATCACAAACTTTAACACAAGTATTTCTCAAATTCACAACTAATCAACTAGCATGACTCTAATATCACCGTCTTCATATCTCAAAACAATTATCAAGCATCAAACTTCTCTTAATATTCAACGCACTTATAAGAAAGTTTTTACTAATCTTGGATTCCTATCATATTAGGACTACCTTCTCAATTTAAGCAAATTACCATGCTGTTTTGTAGGACTCTCAAAATAATATAAGTGAAGCATGAGAGAACAATAGTTTCTATAAAACAAGCCACCACAGTGCTCTAAAAGATATAAGTGAAGTACTAGAGCAAAAACTATATAGCTCAAAAGATAAAAGTGAAGCACATAGAGTATTCTAATAAATTCCGAATCATGTGTGTCTCTCTCAAAAGGGTGTGTACAGAAAGGATGATTGTGATAAAATAAAAATAAAGACTCAAATCATACAAGACGCTCCAAGCAAAACACTTATCATGTGGTGAATAAAAATATAGCTCCAAGTAAAGTTACCGATGGACGAGGACAAAAGAGGGGATGCCTTCCGGGGAATCCCCAAGCTTTGGCTTTTTGGTATCCTTGTATTTACCTTGGGGTGCCTTGGGCATCCCCAAGCTTAGGCTCTTGCCACTCCTTGTTCCATAATCCATCAAATCCTTACCCAAAACTTGAAAACTTCACAACACAAAACTTAACAGAAAATCTCTTGAGCTCCGTTAGCGAAAGAAAACAAAACACCACTTCAAGGTACTGTAATGAAATCATTCTTTATTTATATTGGTGTTAAACCTACTGTATTCCAACTTTTCTATGGTTTATAAACTATTTTACTAGCCATAGATTCATCAAAATAAGCAAACAACACACGAAAAACAGAATCTGTCAAAAACAGAACAGTCTGTAGTAATCTGTAACTATCACAAAGTTCTGGAACTCAGAAAAATATACCAAAGTAGGAAGAAGTATATAATTTGTTTATTGATCTTCTGCAATTGGAATCAGAATTTTATCACATTCTGGTGATTTTAAACAATTGTTTTCGTGAACATAAAGTTTCTGGAATTTTCAGCAAGATCAAATAACTATCATCCAAGAAGATCCTATAGGTTTCACTTGGCACAAACACTAATTAAAACATAGAAACACATATAACAAGAGGCTAGATCAAATATTTATTGAATAACAGCAAGGAAAAATATTGGGTTGTCTCCCAACAAGCGCTTTTCTTTAAAGCCTTTTAGCTAGGCATTGATTTTTCGATGATGCTCACATGAAAGACAAGAATTGAAGCGCAAAGAGAGCATCATGTAACACGTGACAACCACATCTAAGTCTAACATACTTACTATGCATAGGCATCTTATAGGCAAACAAGTTATCATAGCAAGCAAAAACTAGCATATGCAAGGAAGTGGAAAGAAACAATAGCAATCTCAACATAATGAGAGGTAATTTTGTAACATGAAAATTTCTACCACCACATTTTCCTCTCTCATAATAATTACATGTAGGATCAAAAGCAAATTCAACAATATAGCTGTCACATAACATATTCTCTTCGTGATCCACATGCATGCAAAGTTGACACTCTTCCGAAATAGTGGGATTAACATTAACTAAAGTCATGACCTCTCCAAACCCACTTTTATCAAAAATTTCATAAGATTGAATATTCTCCAAATATGTGGGATCTAAAGTTGACACTATTCCAAACCCACTTTCAATATTATTGCAAACACTACTATCAATCTCATATTCATCATGGGGCTTAAATAAATTTTCAAGATCATAAGAAGAATCACCCCAATCATGATCATTGAAACTAGTAGTAGACATAGCAAACTTAGCATCCCCAAGCTTTGGGTTTTGCATATCATTAACACAATTGCTATTAACAGAATTTATAATAACATCATTGCAATCATGCTTTTTATTCAAATATCTATTGTGAATCACTTCATAAAGCACTTGATCACAATTTTCAGATTCACGGATTTCAAGCAAAACCTTATAAAGATAATCTAGTGCACCCAAATCACTAGTAATTGGTTCATCATAGTTGGATCTCTGAAAAAGATTGGCAACCGGATGAGGATCCATAGATCTTAGGCTCTCTTTTTAGCAATAAATACACAACTATTCCAACCAAATGAGCAAACGAGCCAAGTAAGACATCAAAGTAAACAAAAAAGATGAACAAAAGAAGGGCGAATAAAACGGCAAGGGTGAAGTGGGGGAGAGGAAAACGAGAGGCAAATGGAAAATAATGTAATGCGGGGGATAAGAGGTTGTGATGGGTACTTGGTATGTCTTGACTTGTGCGTAGACTCCCCGGCAACGGCACCAGAAATCCTTCTTGCTACCTCTTGAGCACCGCGTTGGTTTTCCCTTCAAGAGGAAAGGGTGATGCAGTAAACTAGCATAAGTATTTCCCTCAGTTTTTGAGAACCAAGGTATCAATCCAGTAGGAGACTACGCTCGAGTCCCACGCACCTACACAAACAAATAAGAACCTCGCAACCAACACGGTAAAGGGGTTGTCAATCCCTTCACGGTCACTTACGAGAGTGAGATCTGATAGATATGATAAGATAATATTTTTGGTATTTTTATGATAAAGAGTAAATAAAGATGCAACTAGTCACCAAGATGGGATCTCACAGGTACAGAAGGTTGCGGCGGTGGAATTAGGTTTTCATGGGCGCTTCTGATGGTTTGGGGGTACGTAGGTATATATAGGAGGAAGAAGTAGGTCGGTGGAGCCACGAGGGGCCCACGAGGGTGGAGGGCGCGCCCTGGGGGGTAGGCGCGCCCCCTACCTCGTGGCTTCCTCGTCTGTTGCTTGACGTCCACTCCAAGTCCTCTGAATCACGTTTGTTCCAAAAGTCACGTTCCCGAAGGTTTCATTCTGTTTGGACTCCGTTTGATATTCCAATCGTGGCCTCAGACGAGAGGTCTTGCTGGTTTTGTTTTACCATTGTCGAAATTTCTTGTGCACCGGGATTCTGAACCTGGTCGGGTTGTCTTGAGATGGAGGTATTTCCTCCGTGGATCGTGAGAGTTTATGATGGACTAAATTGGGACACCCCTGCAGGGTTAAATCTTTTCGGAAGTCGTGCCCGCGGTTATGGGTGACTTGGAAATTTATAATATCCAGTTGTAGAGAACTTGACACTAGATTCGAATTAAAATATACCAACTGCGTGCGTAACCATGATCGTCTCTTTTCGAGGGAGTCCAGGAAGAGAACACGGCGGGGTTATGTTCGACTCGTAAGTACTTTAGGATCACTTATTGATCATTGCTGGTTTGCGACCGTTATGCATAGTTTACTCTTCTTACTCTTGTACTCGTAAGTTAGCCACCATACAATGCTTAGTGCTGCTGCAACCTCATCACTTATCCATTGCATACCCATTAAGCTTTGCTAGTCTTGATACCCATGGTAATGGGATTGCTGAGTCCTTGTGGCTCACGTATTACTACAACAACAGATGCAGGTATTGTAATGCAATGATCTGATGTGAGAGTGATGCTTGCTTGATTTGGAGTTCTTCTTCTACTTCTTCTTCGTCAAAATTGGGATAGGTTTCTGGTCGGCGGCCTAGGCTAGCAGGGTGGATGTCGGTTGTGTTTTTCCTTTGATTTCATTTGTAGTCGGATGCTGCTCTTCAGTATGATGTTTGATGTATTCATGTGGCGATTGTACGCCTTTGTATGTATCCCCATTTGTGTTTTACATGGTACGATGTAATGATATCCACCTTGCAAAAGTGTCTTCAATATGCGCTTATATCCTTGGTTGGACCTTTGAGTTCATATCGGATAGGATCGCATATTGGGCGTGATAGCGCCGGGCTGTGGCCCGACCTCAGGAGTCCGCCTGCAGCTGGCGCTGGAGCCTCAGGCGGATAGTCGGGTTGCGGAGTTCAAGGCTTACCTGCTCCACGACACCCTTCTAGAAGAGGATTCGGAAGCAGAGCACGTGGCCCGGCAGGCCACAGCTTACTACTTACAAGAGGGTAAGTTGTACCGCAAGCGCCCCAATGGCGTCTCGCTATGGTGCATTTCAGAAGAGCAAGGGCGCAAATTACTAGCTAACATCCACGGGGGAGACTATGGGCACCACTCCTCGTCGCACACCCTCGCGGGTAAGGTGTTCCGCAGCGGTTCTATTGGCCCACGTGCTCCGTCACTCCGCCGAGCTGGTCCATTCCTGCGAAGCCTGCCAATTCCACGCCAAGCAAATCCACCAGCCCGCGCAGGGGCTTTAGACAAGCCCACTCTCATGGACTTTTGCAGTATGGGGGCTGGAC
Organism: Aegilops bicornis; assembly: GCA_021605145.1. Taxonomy (NCBI): domain Eukaryota; kingdom Viridiplantae; phylum Streptophyta; class Magnoliopsida; order Poales; family Poaceae; genus Aegilops; species Aegilops bicornis. The sequence goes on along the minus strand of CM038672.1, from coordinate 337,780,211 downwards.
ATACTGGGCCCTTTCCCCCGCGCGGTTGGTGGCTACCACTACCTCTACATCGCCATCGACAAATTCACTAAGTGGGCGGAGGTCGAGCCCATGCGCACCATTCCGGCGGGCTCGGCCGTCAAGTTCATCAAGGGCCTCGTGAGTCGATTCGGCATCCCCAACCGTATCATCACCAACAACGACTCCCAATTTATGAGCAGCCTCTTCAGGTCATACTGTGCTAACCTTGGTATGCAGATATGCTACGCCTTTGTGGCACACCCACGGAGTAACGGCCAGGTCGAGCATGCCAACACTGAGATCCTCAAGGGCCTCAAGACTAAGAGTATCAAGAAGAAGCTTGAGGCCTGCGGCAAGGGCTGGCTAGATGAGCTACAATACATGTTGTGGTCCATCCGCACCATCGCGATTAAGCCCACTGGCGAAACCCCCTTCTTCCTCGTCTACGGGGCTGAGGCGGTCCTCCCCTTGGAGCTTAATCATGGTTCCCGGCGAGTCCTGGCATTTGACGAGGCGCATCTGGACGATTCACGGGAGGCCGATCTTTTGCTCCTCGAGGAGGCCCGCCGCCAGGCCGCCCTTCGCATCACGAGATACCAGCAGGCCTTGCGGCGCTACCATAGTCGCAACATCCGCCCTCGCACCCTCGAGGTCGAAGATCTCGTCCTATGTTGGATACTCTCGAGGGAGGACCTCCACAAGCTCTCGCCCATGTGGGAAGGCCCTTTCAGGGTCGCCCATGTCTCCAGGCCAGGCGCTGCCCGCCTGGAGACGGAGGATGAAGTTCCTGTGCAGAATGCATGGAACATCCAGCACCTCCGCAAGTTCTACCCGTGAACCTCTCACGTAAGAATGAGGTGGGCCTATACACGCCCCGAAGCCTCTCGGCGCGCCGCCCCACAGCCTTGTGAGAGCTCCCACCCACGCCCAAGTGGAAGCCCCATGCTCCGTGTTGGTCGTATGGTTGAATCGCGACCATGCCCATGCCCAAGTGGAAGCTGCATGCTCCGTGCTGGCGGAACGATTGATCTATGATCATGCCCACGCCCAAGTGGAAGACCCATGCTCCATGTTAGTAGAACAATCGAGGAGGGCGCCCCAGTGGCTGCACCAACCTCTGGCTGACCCGCACCGGATGCGGCAGCCGCATCTCTTTTTGCTTGTAACGAATTTTTCATCTTCTTTAGCAAAATTCATGGCGGCATCCCACTATGTCTACAACACCTTGAAGATGCCAGGGCCGGTAGGAGTCATTTCCATCCCATCAGAAGAGAAGGACGCAGCCATTTGCGTGGATACGATGTACCGAGACGCAGTTGTGACAGAGGCCAAGGCAGCAGTAGTTCCCGCCAAGGAAAGCAAAGGAAAGAAGAAGGATAGCAGGGACACCAGCAAGGAATCTGGGAAGCGTACCTCTTCGGAGTGCGCTACGCCTGTCGATGACTTGCCGGAGAGTTCCAACAGCAAGAGATCCAAGGTTGTTGCACCACATGTGAAGAAGGTCCCGGCAGGGCTGGCTGACGTTGATGGTACCTTCACCATCAGTGCCACCCTCGATGACAAATAGGAAAGCGCGCTCGTTGCCTTCCTGCGGGTGAATATCGATGTGTTTGCTGGCAACCATCTGATATCCCCGGTGTTCTCAGGGAGCTAATTGAGAACCACCTTGCTGTCTGTCCACATGCCCGACCCGTCAAGCAGAAGGTTTGAAAGCAGGCCTTGGAGAGGCAGCAGTTCATTGCCGAAGAGATCAAGAAGCTTGAGGCAGCTATCCTGGTCAGAGGAGTACTGCATCCGACCTGGTTAGCAAAACCCAGTGGTAGTACGCAAGGCTAATGGGAAATTGAGGCTTTGCATAGATTTCACAGATCTCAACAAGGCTTGCCCGAAGGACATATTTCCCTTGCCGCACATCGACCATATTGTGGACTCCACTTCAGGTTGTGATTTGCTCTCCTTTTTGGATGCATACTCTGGGTATCATTAGATCTTCATGTCCAAGGAAGACGAAGAGAAGACCTCGTTCATCACCCCATGTGGTACGTACTGCTTTGTGCACATGCCTTTCGGGTTAAAGAGTGCCGGATCCACTTTTGCAAGAGCAGTCCAGATTGGTTTTGAACCACAGTTGCGCAGAAATATTGAGGCTTATATGGATGACATCGTGGTCAAAACCAAGGACAGATCAACCCTCATCCAGGATTTAGAGGAGACATTTGCCAATCTGCATACGATCAACTTGAAGTTAAACCCGGAGAAGTGCGTATTTGGCGTTCCCTCCGGCAAGCCACTTGGGTTCTTCATATCCCATAGAGGGATCGAATCCAACCCCAACAAGATCAAGGATATCGAGTAGATAAAGGAACCCAGGACAGTTAAGGATGTGAGGCGTCTGATAGGGTGCGTTGCCGTGCTTAGCAGATTCATCTCCAAGTCTGCCGAGCGTGCCCTGTCGTTCTTCAAAATTTTGAAGAAGGTAGGGCCCATGAAGTGGACCGCGGAAGCAGATGCAGCTTTGCAAGATTTGAAGGTCTACTTGTCCTCTGTGCCCACTTTGGTTTCCCCTAAACCCCAAGAGTCGTTGCTGCTGTACTTGGCGGCAACTAATCAGGTGGTTAGTGCAGCCCTAGTGGCACGACAGGAAGTAGAGGAAGCAGAGAGTGAACAAGGACCGGCAAGACCAGATGAGGATCAGGACAGAGAAGAGGACGATAGCAAGGGCAACCCCAAGGGCGCGGAAAGGAAGAAAGTGGTGCAGTTCCCAGTGTACTTCATCAATTCCCTGCTACAGGGGGCTAGATCGAGGTACTCTGGTGTGCAAAAATTGATTTTTTGCCTCGTCATGGCCTCCAGAAAACTGCGCCACTACTTCCAAGCCCATTAGATCACGATTGTCACTCGCTTCCCGTTGGAAAAGATACTCTGAAACCCTGAGGCTACCGGCAGAATAGTGGAGTGGGCTTTGGAGTTATCCAGCTTTGGCCTAAAGTTTGAGAGCACATCAACAATTCAGAGCAGGGCGTTGGCAGAGTTTATTGCAGAATGGATGCCAACCCCTGATGAGGAAGTTTCGGAAACATTTATTCCTGGCAAGGAAGCACCCCAAGAATGGATCATGTATTTTGATGGTGCCTTCACCCTACAAGGTGCGGGGGCTGGCGTGCTTCTCGTCGCCGCTACAGGGGAGCACTTGAAGTACGTCGTCCAGATGCACTTTCCTCGGGAGGAGGCAACTAACAATACAACAAAAATGAAGGGCTCCTTGTCGGGATCAGGATTGTGACGAAATTGGGAATCAAGAAGCTGATCATTTGAGGAGATTCACAGCTTGTGGTGAGACAAGTCAACAAGGATTACCAAAGTCCATTGATGGAGGCATACGTTGAGGAAGTGGGAAGATTGGAGGAACACTTTGACGGATTGCAAATAGAGCACGTACCCCGTGCGGAAAATATCATAGATGATCATGTGTCAAAGTGTGCTGCGCAAAAGCTTCGTGTGGAACCAGGAACTTTTGTTCTCCATCTTACTCAGCCCTCCGTATCCCCAGCAACAATGGCCTGGAAAATGAGGAAGATGGACTCCGGTAAGCCTCTCCCGGTAGGGCCTCCTGGGGCTCTTGGGAGGGACTGAGGGAGTCCTGGATTAGGGGGTCTTCGGATGGACGGGCTATGTGACATGGGCCGACCTGATGGGCCGTGAAGACACAAGATAGAAGGCTCTCCCTCGTGTCCATATGGGACTCTCCGTTTGCGTGGATGGCAAGCTTGGCGGTTAGACGTGTAATCTCCTTTCTCTGTAAACCGACTCTGTACAAACCTAGCCCCCTCCGGTGTCTACATAAACCGGAGGGTGTAGTCCATAGGGGCAATCACAAATCATACAGGTTGGACATTTAGGGTTTAGCCATTATGATCTCGAGGTAGATCAACTCTTATAACCCAAATACTCATCAAAGTCAATCAAGCAGGAAGTAGGGTATTACCTCCATTAAGAGGGCCCGAACCTGGGTAAACATCGTGTCCCCCGCCTCCTATTACCTTCGATCTTCAGATGCATAGTTCGGGACCCCCTACCCGAGACCTGCCGATTTTGACACCAACATTGGTGCTTTCATTGAGAGTTCCTCTGTGTCGTCGATAGAAGGATCGATGGCTCACCTTGTTGTCAACGACAAAATCACCTCTGGAAGGGCCCTAGCTCCTGGGTAGATCCTCTAGCTTGGCAATTTTACTATGGGCACCCGCTCGGCCATTAAGCCAAAGCCGGTCCCCCAAACTACCGAAAATCATCTCTGCATTGGCCTTGAACACTCCAACGGGATGGATCTGACAGATATCTCGTCTTTGAATGAACTGCTAGATCGCATCGCCGCCCTAGGGGTCGCAACAGACTATGATCGGATCGGGCTTAAACCCAACCAGAGGGAAATCAAGTCCCCACTCATCACCCATCTGGTAGCGGTTGTGGAAGAACAAGCCAAAGATACTTCTCCCCCTATGCTAAGAACAAGCTATGTTCGGATCGCCGAGCCCTGCGAGCCGGATACCCATCTTTGGGACGAGACCCTCTATCCTCCGAACATAGAATCGGGCGCTGAGCCTAAAAACACCCAGGACACTCCACATCCTGGGCCAGTGACCTCGGAAATTCTTCAAATTCTGGATTCCACGGTGGGTCAGGGTTCAGATTTAAGCCCACCCACCCACCACAAGCAATACTCTCCAAGCAATCCCGGTCCCCCCGACATATGCGACTTAATGTATGTGCGGCAGCAACCTCAGGAAACAGTTGATACGTCTCCAACGTATCTATAATTTTTTATTGTTCCATGCTATTATATATTCTATTTTGGATGTTTAATGGGCTTTATTATACACTTTTATATTATTTTTGGGACTAACCTATTAACCGGAGGCCCAGCCCAAATTGCTATTTTTTTGCCTATTTTAGTGTTTCGAAGGAAAGGAATATCAAACGGAGTCCAAACGGAATGAAACCTTCGGGACCGTGACTTTTGGAACAAACTTGATTCAGAGGACTTGGAGTGGACGCTACAAGCAGGCGAGGAAGCCGCGAGGTAGGGGGCGCCCTACCCCCAGGCGCCCTCCACCCTCGTGGGCCCCTCGTGGCTCCACCGACCTACTTCTTCCTCCTATATATACCTACGTACCCCCAAATCATCAGAAGCGCCCATGAAAACCTAATTCCACCGCCGCAACCTTCTGTACCTATGAGATCCCATCTTGGTGACTAATTGCATCTTTATTTACTCTTTATCATAAAAATACCAAAATATTATCTTATCATATCTATCAGATCTCACTCTCTTAAGTGACCGTGAAGGGATTGACAACCCCTTTATCGTGTTGGTTGCGAGGTTCTTATTTGTTTGTGTAGGTGCGTGGGACTCGAGCGTAGTCTCCTACTGGATTGATACCTTGGTTCTCAAAAACTGAGGGAAATACTTACGCTAGTTTACTGCATCACCCTTTCCTCTTCAAGGGAAAACCAACGCAGTGCTCAAGAGGTAGCAAGAAGGATTTCTGGCGCCGTTGCCGGGGAGTCTACGCACAAGTCAAGACATACCAAGTACCCATCACAACCTCTTATCCCCCGCATTACATTAGTTGCCATTTGCCTCTCGTTTTCCTCTCCCCCACTTCACCCTTGCCATTTTATTCGCCCTTCTTTTGTTCATCTTTTTCGTTTACTTTGATGTCTTACTTGGCTCGTTTGCTCATTTGGTTGGAATAGTTGTGTATTTATTGCTAAACAGAGAGCCTAAGATCTATGGATCCTCATCCGGTTGCCAATATTTTTAAGAGATCCAATTATGATGAACCAATTCCTAGTGATTTGGGTGCACTATATTATCTTTATAAGGTTTTGCTTGAAATCCGTGAATCTGAAAATTGTGATCAAGTGCTTTATGAAGTGATTTACAATACATATTTGAATAAAAAGCATGATTGCAATGATGTTATTATAAATTCTATTAATAGCAATTATGTTAATGATATGCAAAACCCTAAGCTTGGGGATGCTAAGTTTGCTATGTCTACTACTAGTTTCAATGATCATGATTGGGGTGATTCTTCTTATGATCTTGAAAATTTATTTAAGCCCCATGATGAATATGAGATTGATAGTAGTGTTTGCAATAATATTGAAAGTGGGTTTGGAATAGTGTCAACTTTAGATCCCACATATTTGGAGAATATTCAATCTTATGAAATTTTTGATAAAAGTGGGTTTGGAGAGGTCATGACTTTAGTTAATGTTAATCCCACTATTTCGGAAGAGTGTTAACTTTGCATGCATGTGGATCACGAAGAGAATATGTTATGTGATAGCTATATTGTTGAATTTGCTTTTGATCCTACATGTAATTATTATGAGAGAGGAAAATGTGGTGGTAGAAATTTTCATGTTACAAAATTACCTCTCATTATGTTGAGATAGCTATTGTTTCTCTCCACTTCCTTGCATATGCTAGTTTTTGCTTGCTATGATAACTTGTTTGCCTATAAGATGCATATGCATAGGAAGTATGTTAGACTTAGATGTGTTTGTCACGTGTTACATGATGCTCTCTTTGCGCTTCAATTCTTGTCTTTCATGTGAGCATCATCGAAAAATCAATGTCTAGCTAAAAGGCTTTAAAGAAAAGCGCTTGTTGGGAGACAACCCAATATTTTTCCTTGCTTTTATTCAATAAATATTTGATCTAGCCTCTGGTTATATGTTTTTTTTATGTTTTAATTAGTGTTTGTGCCAAGTGAAACCTATAGGATCTTCTTGGATGATAGTTATTTGATCTTGCTGAAAATTCCAGAAACTTTCTGTTCACGAAAACAATTGTTTAAAATCACCAGAATGTGATAAAATGCTGATTCCAATTGCAGCAGATCAATAAACAAATTATCTAGGTCTTCCTACTTTGGTATATTTTTCTGAGTTCCAGAACTTTGTGATAGTTACAGATTACTACAGACTGTTCTGTTTTTTTACAGATTCTGTTTTTCGTGTGTTGTTTGCTTATTTTGATGAATCTATGGCTAGTAAAATAGTTTATAAACCATAGAAAAGTTGTAATACAGTAGGTTTAACTCCAATATAAATAAATAATGATTTCATTACAGTACCTTGAAGTGGTGTTTTGTTTTCTTTCGCTAACGGAGCTCACGAGATTTTCTGTTAAGTTTTGTGTTGTGAAGTTTTCAAGTTTTGGGTAAGGATTTGATGGATTATGGAACAAGGAGTGGCAAGAGCCTAAGCTTGGGTATGCCCAAGGCACCCCAAGGTAAATCCAAGGATACCAAAAATCCAAAGCTTGGGGATTCCCCGGAAGGCATCCCCTCTTTTGTCCTCGTCCATCGGTAACTTTACTTGGAGCTATATTTTTATTCACCACATGATAAGTGTTTTGCTTGGAGCGTCTTGTATGATTTGAGTCTTTATTTTTAGTTTATCACAATCATCCTTTCTGTACACACCCTTTTGAGAGACACACACATGATTCGGAATTTATTAGAATACTCTATGTGCTTCACTTATATCTTTTGAGCTATATAGTTTTTGCTCTAGTACTTCACTTATATCTTTTAGAGCACGGTGGTGGCTTGTTTTATAGAAACTATTGTTCTCTCATGCTTCACTTATATTATTTTGAGAGTCCTACAAAACAGCATGGTAATTTTCTTAAATTGAGAAGGTAGTCCTAATATGATAGGCATCCAAGATTAGTAAAAACTTTCTTATAAGTGCGTTGAATATTAAGAGAAGTTTGATGCTTGATAATTCTTTTGAGATATGAAGACGGTGATATTAGAGCCATGCTAGTTGAGTAGTTGTGAATTTGAGAAATACTTGTGCTAAAGTTTGAGATTCCCGTAGCATGCACGTATGGTGAACCGTTATGTGATGAAGTCGGAGCATGATTTATTTATTGATTGTCTTCCTTATGAGTGGCGGTCGGGGACGAGCGATGGTCTTTTCCTACCAATCTATCCCCCTAGGAGCATGCGCGTAAAACTTTGTTTCGATAACTAATAGAGTTTTGTAACAAGTATATGATTTCTTTATGACTAATGTTGAGTCCATGGATTATACGCACTCTCACCCTTCCACCATTTCTAGCCTCTCTAATACAGCACTTTTCGCCGGTATCATACACCCACCATATACCTTCCTCAAAACAGCCACCATACCTACCTATTATGGCATTTCCATAGCCATTCCGAGATATATTGCCATGCAACTTTCCGCTGTTCCGTTTGCTATGACACGCTTCATCATTGTCATATTGCTTTGCATGATCATGTAGTTGACATCGTATTTGTGGCTAAGCCACCGTTCATAATTTTTTATACATGTCACTCTTGATTCATTGCATATCCCGGTACTCCGCCGGAGGCATTCACATAGATTCGTATTTTTGTTCTAAGTATTGAGTTGTAATTCTTGAGTTGTAAGTGAATAAAAGTGTGATGATTATCATTATTAGAGCATTGTCCCAAGTGAGGAAAGGATGATGGAGACTATGATTCGCCCATAAGTCGGGATGAGACTCCGGACGAAAAAAAATTAAAAAAAGGGAAAAGGCCCAAATTAAAAAAAATAGAGAAGGAGAGAAGGGACAATGTTACTATCCTTTTACCACACTTGTGCTTTAAAAGTAGCACCATGATCTTCATGATAGAGAGTCTCCTATGTTGTCATTTTCATATACTAGTGGGAACTTTACATTCTAGAACTTGGCTTGTATATTCCAATGATGGGCTTTCTCAAAATGACCTAGGACTCCGTGAGCAAGCGAGTTGGATGCACACCCACTTAGTTTCTTTTGTTGAGCTTTCATACACTTATAGCTCTAGTGCATCTGTTGCATGGCAATCCCTACTCACTCACAATGATATCTATTGATGGGCATCTCCATAGCCCGTTGATACTGTTGTGTTCTACGGTAGGGTGCGTCGACTGCAAATTAAAATTTTCCTACGCGGAGAACATCCAGGAACATGCTACGGGAGATGGATCACAGTTCGTTACCACTAGACGCCAGCAGCGTCGTGCAATGAAGAAGAGTTGGGGCAGCGCGTCCGCGTGGATCGTCTCCTCCTCGTCGATCTCCCTCGAACAGCCGGTCGTCCGATCCCATGTATGAGTTCGCGGGAGCGGCGCAAGTGCACCGCCTCTAACGGTATCCGCGCGTGCAGGAAGAACACCGTGCGGCGGACTGCTAGGTCCGATCACACAGTCGGCGGCGAGTGGAGGTGGCTATTCGCAACACATGCAAACCCTAGTCGCAGCCGAAGCGATCAACAACATGAGTGTGCCGCACCTCCACTTTATATAGGCGTCCGTCGCGGGCTCAACACTTGCGCCTCGCATGGACCCTAAAGCCCAAAGTCTACTCGGTCACGTTCCTAGTCCAATTCGGATCACATCCGACCAGTGTCCTATGAACCGACCTAGTAGGTTCCTTCCCTTAAGCGCGCGACGCCTTAGGTTCAAGTCGGCTTGGTCACAGTTCGGATCACCTCCGACCTACACGGTTGGTAGCGACCTCTAGCAAGGCGTGCCGACCACCAAGAAGACTATGAAGCTGGTTAGGCGAACCTGTAGAACATGTCACACTTCTGTTCCCTTTGCCACACGATATATGTTGTCGGGCTCAAGGCGAGACTGTCATCCTTGTGCTAGCCCGACCTCTTTCTCGTTCCAGTGATACCGACCACAATCCGGATTATCTCATAATCCTTGTCGCATGGCCATGCTGTTCTGGTCGGATCACACGAGGGGCCCAGAGTATATCTCTCCTGATCGGAGGGGCAAATCCCGTCTTGCTCGACCATGTCTCGCAAAGCATGGGACCGACAAACCGAAACCTACCTTTGTAACTACCCGATCACGGAGTAGCGTTTGGTCGGCCCAAAGCAAGTCTGTCACCATCCCGAGTACATGCGTCACTCGTGTCTTAGGACATAGAACGTATGTTGTACTAGAGACTCATAGATGACATATCGCTGCGTCTCATAGTTGGGTCTGTCCGACTCGGACCTTATCTCGACTTCGGATCCAACCACGCCGAATCCGACCAGACCTTTCCAAGTCCATATTATCCGGTTAGCATCCAATGCTCCATGGCTAGTGAGACCAAGCCATCGACCGTGTCATATGCCGCCTAGTCGGCCACGCGTCCACACAGCCCGTTCGACTAGGGACCTTTTAGGACAGTCATCATACAATGCATAGTCCCACAAACAAGTCACATACTTGCCGATACACATCATTGATAATGTCCAAGGACTATCTTTATTCATAAACACATAGGAAATATCATCATACATGATTGCCTCTAGGGCATATCTCCAACAGTCTCCCACTTGCACTAGAGTCAATCAAATAGACATCGAATGCCCATAGCTCTAACGTGCCCCTCATGCCTGGGTTGTGGAAGCGGCTTAGTCAACGGATCTGCAACATCTGCATCCGTGTGAATCTTGCGTATCTCTACATCACCATTCTTTACGATCTTTCATATCAGGTGATATTTCCGGTCTATGTGTCTGACCTTGTGGTGATTCCTCGGCTCCTTGGCTTGTGCGATGGCACCCGAATTATCACAATAAAGGTCCAACGGTTTCACCAAGGCTGGGAAAATACCAAGATCATCCGTAAAATGCCGGATCCAAACACCTTCCTTTGCGGCTTCACAAGCCGCAAAGTATTAAACTTCGTGGTAGAATCGCCACCGTATCCTCCTTGGAACTCATCCGATTAATCGCTCCTCCATTCAGGGCGCATACGAATCCGGACTGTGATCGACAATCATCTCTTCGGTTTGGAAACTAGCATTGGCGTAACCCCTTACGACGAGCTCTTCCTCACCTCCATAAACTAGGAACATCTCTTTAGTCCTTTTCGTGTACTTCAAAATAGTCTTTACCGCTGCCCAAAGTGACTCTCACCGGGTTGGCATGGTATCTACTTGTTAGGCTTATTGCAAAAGCAACATCAGGCCTTGTACATATCATGGCATACATGATGGATCCGATTGCCGAGGCATACGTAATCCTACTCATCCTGCTTCGCTCATCAGATATCGAAGGACTCTGAGTCTCGCTTAGCCTTATACCATGTGAGAGTGGCAAGAACCCTTTCTTTGCCTCACTCATGTTGAACCGCTTCAACACTTTATCTATGTACGTGCTCTGGCTTAGGCCGAGCAGCCTCCTCGATCTATCTCTATAGATCTTAATGCCTAAAATATATACTGCCTCACCAAGGTCTTTCATCGAAAACTTGCCATTCAATGACTCCTTGACCGAGTTTAGCATCGAAACATCATTTCCGATCAGTAGTATGTCGTCCACATACAATATTAAAAACACTATCGAGCTCTCACTTAACTTCGTGTATAAACAAGAGTCCTCTTCGCTTTTGATGAAACCGAGACCAGTGACGACCTCATCAAAACGAATGTTCCAACTCCGAGATGCTTGCCTCAACCCATAAATGGATCTCTTGAGCTTGCATATCTTACTAGTGCTAGTCGGATCGACAAAACCCTCGGGCTGTATCATATACACGTCCTTGGTTAAATTTCTGTGAAGGAAAGCCGTTTTGACATCCATCTGCCATATCTCGTAATCGAAATATGCAGCTATAGCTAGTATGATCCTCACCGACTTTAGCATCGCTACCGGCGAGTAAGTCTCGTCATAGTCAATTCCTTGAACTTGTCCATAACCTTTAGCGACAAGCCGAGCTTTGTGGATCTGAACATTTCCATCCACATCGGTTTTCTTCTTAAAGACCCATTCGCAACCAATGGCGATTCGCCGGTGGCGGATCAACCAAGTCCCAGACTTGATTCTCATCCATGGACTTTAACTCGGATCTCATGGCCTCTAGCCATGCCTCGGAATCTGGGCTCACCATCGCTTCCGCATACGTGGCCGGCTCGTCGCTTTCTAGAAACAATACATCACACACTCTACGCAATCTTTCCGACCTCCGTGGTTCTGGTGCCGCTTCCACTACAGGTTCCCTGACTGACTCCGGTATGATCTCATCACCAGCCGAGCCGTCCCCGAGTGGTCCTCAAATTTCTTTGAGTCGAACCGTCCTCCCACTGGCCTCCCGACTGAGAAACTCTTTCTCAAGGAAAACCCCGTTCCGAGCAACAAACACTTTGTTCTCTTCCCGGTTGTAGCAGCTATATCCCAAGGTTTCCCTCGGATATCCCACGAATATGCATTTATCCGACTTAGGTGTAAGCTTGTCTGACATAAGTCGCTTGACAAATGCTTCACAACCCCAAATCTTTAGAAAAGACAAACTGGGACTCTTCCCGGTCCACATCTCATGTGGTGTCTTGTCTATTTAATTTTGATGGTACCCTATTAAGTGTGAAAGCTGCAGTTTCTAGAGCGTATCCCCAAAATGACAAGGGTGAATACGATTTGCTCATCATAGACCGGACCATGTCCAACAAGGTCCTATTTCTCCGTTCCGACACGTCGTTTCTCTGTGGCGTACCCGGAGGTGTGAGCTGAGGTACTATACCTCGACTTTTCAGATGATCATCAAACTCCTGGCTCATGTACTCACCTCCACGATCAGATCGCAGAAGCTTTATAGTCTTGCCGAGCTGATTCTCAACCTCGCTCAAACTCTTTGAACTTTTCAAAAGTCTCCGACTTGTGCCTCATCAAATAGATATATCCATATCTACTCAAGTCGTCGGTAAAAGTCACGAAGTACTGATAGCCACCTCTGGCAGTTGTACTCATTGGACCACACACATCACTGTGTATAAGCTCCAAAAGCTCGGACACCCTCTCGGAACTCTTTGTGAAAGGAGACTTAGTCATCTTGCCGAGCAAGCATGATTCACATGTCTCGAACGACCCTAAGTCGGACGGGTTAGAGCCCATCATCATGGAGCTTCTTCATGCATTTCAGACTAATGTGTCCAAGCCGGCAATGCCAAAAGTATGTCGGATTTATCTCATTAGGCTTATGCCTCTTGAAATTCACGTTATAGACCGGTTCCTGTTCTAGATTCAATATAAATAGCCCATCAACAATGGGTGCATAGCCGTGGAACATACCATTCAAAAATATCGAACAACCATTGTCCTTTAAATTGAATTCATAACCTTGACTCATCAAACATGAGGCAGAAATAATGTTCCGACTAAGTGCAAGAATGTAATAACAATTATTCAATTCCATTATGAATCCGGAAGGAAGCTAGAGCTGCATCATGCCGACCTCCAACGCAGCAACTCTTGCTTTGTTGCCGACCCTAATGTCAATCTCCCCTTGTGCCACACGCCTAGTTCTTACCAGCCCCTGCATTGAGTTGCAAATATGAACAACTGATCCGGTATCAAATACCCAAGAGCTATTAGGTATGTCAGCAAGGTAAATGTCTATAACATATGCAACAAGTGTACCTTTGCTCAAGCAGCATTCCGGCCTTCTTGCCATGCTCGCAAAGCCACTTGCTACAGTTCCTCTTCCAAAGGACCGGTCTCCTTGCAAGGATAGCAAACGGTCTTCGAGTCTGGTCCAGACTTTGGCGCAACGGCGGAGGTTACCGTCTCCGTGCCCTTTGCCTTAGCCTTTTTCTTGGACCAACTCTTCTTGAACTTAGCCGATTTCTGCACCATCAACAATTGATGTGTGCCTTTTCTTAATATCCTGCTCTGCCACCTTGAGCATCCCATGCAATTCAGTGAGCTTCTTATCCATGCCATGCATATGATAGTTCGAGATGAACGTCCCATAGCTGGGCGGAAGAGAACCCGTAATCGCATCTCGTAGCCAGCTCATCCAAGAGCGGGAAGCCCAAACGATCCAAAGCTTGCACATATCCAATCATTTTGATCACATGTGGGCTCAGTGGATCACCTTCCTTCAGCTTGCAATCCATCAAGGATCGCCAGACGTTGAACCTTTCGGTCCTAGCCTGTGTCTGAAACATGCTCTTTAGACTCTCGATCATATCGTAAGCCTCAACATTTTCAAAATGTTGTTGCAAATCGGGCTCCATGCAAGCCAAAGATCAGACAATTGATCTTCGTTGATTCATCAACGAGTTTCGTAGGCATTCTTAGCTGTGGCATTAGCATTATCGGCAGGTTCCTCTTGAAGTGGATCCTCTAGAACATGTTCCTTTTTATCGTGCTTGAGAACAATTCTCAGATTTCTATACCACGTGGTAAAGTTTGTTCCATTCAGTTTATCCTTTTCCAGAATTGATTTCAATGCAAAGTTGGGTTGAGCAGGTGGTGCCATTGATCTACAACAGAAAATATGTAGTCACTAAGAAATGTGTTTATGTAGAGTAATTCTAGCCTAAACAGAAATACTCCCACTGAAGTCAGTATCCCTCCGCAAACTCTCAGTGATTCAGGATCCGACTAGCACATGCGACTAGTGAGCTTTAGCATCACTGCTAGCCAATATACCTATCTGGTAAGCAACTCCTTGCTAATCGTATCTCTATACGACTCCTGTCAGTCGGGAAGGTATCTCATACCCCGGCTCCCAACCTTCTTTGCCACAAGGCCCAAAACCATTTTGATAGCCTTGTCAAGTTAACCTGATGCAGTGCATGTCCGTGTCCGACACGAACCCTTCAGTTCAAGGACACCCAGCAGCACCCCAATTTTATGAGCCCACTACTAGACGTACTTGACGTGCGAAGGTGCAACATCGGGGATAGCAATTCACTTGATATTCATGAGGGATCATTCTATCATTCTAACAAGCATAGAAACAAAGAAGCATAACAATCACAAATATAACACATATTATGAAATAGTATGACTCCTTCATGGACGTTCTTCCAGGTCGGCTCCGACTCCGATGACCATCTACGAACTCCATCTTGTTTGTCACGTCGGGACGCCAAGCCGCCAACCTGATCTCTATTATCCAACTACTACAACTAGTAATTAATTTACATATAGTCACAAGTCGACACGCAGGTCGTTATACAATATAATGACAGCACGTTGGCTCATGCCGGCTGACAAACATGACACGTAGGCCACGTATAAATTACACACATGCATCACATACACATGAGCCATACTATTCACATCAAACCTGCAAAATGAAGTTATGCATAGAATCACATTCTACCGGTTTGTGTGTCGGGTACGAAATACATGGCGCTACGCACACGGCAGTGCCCGACGTTTTTGGAAATCATAGATCACATCTGGACTCCGATCACGCTGGATTCTCTGATCTGACTGATCTTATCGATCATCGCGAATCCGATTCGGATTTACGTTTCACTATTAACCCCGATGGCGGATAACCGACCGGTAGGGGTAGATCGTGTCACGACCTCATCGATCCCGATTTATAGAAAACATAGCCTCAAAGATCCCCATGTGCAGTTGATCACATCAACCGTGCACATAGCCGATCTTATCAACGACAACAGATCTCAGCTGCCGCCTCCGCATATCTAATATGCATACGATCTGAATCCAAATCCTATAGCAGAGGCTCTGATACCACTGTTGTGTTCTACGGTAAGGTGCGTCGACTGCAAATTAAAATTTTCCTACGCGGAGAACATCCAGGAACATGCTAGGGGAGATGGATCACAGTTCGTTACCACTAGACGCCAGCGTGCCGCAGCGAAGAAGAGTTGGGGCAGCGCGTCCGCGTCGATCGTCTCCTCCTCGTCCGATCTCCCTCGAACAGCCGGTCGTCTGATCCCACGTACGAGTTCGCCGGAGCGGCGCAAGTGCACCGCCTCTAATGGTATCCGCGCATGCAGGAGGAACACCGTGCAGCGGACTGCTAGGTCCGATCACACAGTCGGCGGCGAGTGGAGGTGGCTATTCGCAACACATGCAAACCCTAGTCGCAGCCGAAGCGATCAACAGCATGAGTGTGCTGCACCTCCACTTTATATAGGCGTCCTTCGCGGGCTCAACACTTGGGCCTCGCACGGACCCTAAAGCCCAAAGTCTACTCGGTCACGTTCCTAGTCTAGTTCGGATCACATCCGACCAGTGTCCTATGAACCGACCTCGTAGGTTCCTTCCTTTAAGCGCGTGACCCCTTAGGTTCAAGTCGGCTTGGTCACAGTTCAGATCACCTCCGACCTGCACGGTTGGTAGCGGCCTCTAGCAAGGCGTGGCGTCCTCCTAGCAGACTATGAAGCTGGTTATGCGAACACTGCATAACGTGTCACACTTCTGTTCCCTTTGCCACACGATATATGTTGTCGGGCTCAAGGCGAGACTATCATCCTTGTGCTAGCCCGACCTCTTTCTCATTCCAGTGATACAGACCACAATCCGGATTATCTCATAATCCTTGTCGCATGGCCATGTTGTTCCTGGTCGGATCACACGAGGGGCCTAGAGTATATCTCTCCTGATCGGAGGGGCAAATCCCATCTTGCTCGACCATGTCTCGCAAAGATGGGACCGGACAAACCCGAAACCTACCTTTGTAACTACCCGATCCGGAGTAGCGTTTGGTCGGCCCAAAGCAAGTATGTCACCATCCCGAGTACATGCGTCAGCTCAGGTCCTAGGACATAGAACGTATGTTGTACTAGAGACTCACAGATGACATATCACCACGTCTCATAGTTGGGTCTGTCCGACTCGGACCTTATCTCGACTCGGATCCGACTACGTCGAATCCGACCAGACCTTTCCAAGTCCATATTATCCGGTTAGCATCCAATGCTCCATGGCTAGTGAGACCAAGCCATCGACCGTGTCATATGCCGATCTAGTCACCGCTTGGCGTCCACACAGCCCCTTTCGACTAGGGACCTTTTAGGACAGTCATCATACAATGCATAGTCCCACAAACAAGTCACATACTTGCTGATACACATCATTGATAATGTCCAAGGACTACCTTTATTCATAAACACATAGGAAATATCATCATACATGATTGCCTCTAGGGCATATCTCCAACAGATACGCCTAGTTGATGCGAGACTATCTTCTCTTTTTTGTCTTCTCCACAACCACCATTCTATTCCACATATAGTGCTATGTCCATGGCTCACGCTCATGTATTGCGTGAAGATTGAAAAAGTTTGAGAACATCAAAAGTATGAAACAATTGCTTGGCTTGTCATAGGGGTTGTGCAAGATTAAATACTTTGTGTGATGAAGATAGAGCATAGCCAGACTATATGATTTTGTAGGGATAACTTACTTTGGCCATGTTATTTTGAGAAGACATGATTGCTTAGTTAGTATGGTTAAAGTATTATTATTTTTATGTCAATATTAAACTTTTATCTTGAATCTTTTTTGATCTGAATATTCATACCACAAATAAGAGAATTACATTAAGGAATATGCTAGGTAGCATTCCACATCAAAAATTCTGTTTTTATCATTTACCTACTCTAGGACGAGCAGGAACTAAGCTTGGGGATGCTTGATACGTCTCCAACGTATCTATAATTTTTGTTTGTTCCATGCTATTATATATTCTGTTTTTTATATTTAATGGGCTTTATTATACACTTTTATATTATTTTTGGGACTAACCTATTAACTGGAGGCCCAGCCCAAATTGCTGTTTTTTTGCCTATTCAGTGTTTCGAAGGAAAGAAATATCAAACGGAGTCCAAACGGAATGAAACCTTCGGGGGCGTGATTTTTGGAACAAACGTGATCCAGTGGACTTGGAGTGGACGTCAAGCAACAGACGTGGAAGCCACGAGGTAGGGGCGCACGTACCCCCCTGGGCGCGCCCTCCACCCTCGTGGGCCCCTTGTGGCTCCACCGACCTACTTCTTCCTCCTATATATACCTACGTACCCCCAAACCATCAGAAGCGCCCACAAAAACCTAATTCCACCGCCGCAACCTTCTGTACCTGTGAGATCCCATCTTGGGGCCTTTTTTGGTGTCCTGTCGGAGGGGGCATTAATCACGGAGGGCTTCTACATCAACACCATAGCCTCTCCGATGATGTGTGAGTAGTTTACCTCAGACCTTCGGGTCCATAGTTATTAGCTAGATGGCTTCTTCTCTCTCTTTGGATCTCAATCCAAAGTTCTCCTCGATTCTCGTGGAGATCTATTTGATGTAACTCTTCTTTTGCGGTGTGTTTGTCGAAATCCGATGAATTGTGGGTTTATGATCAAGATTATCTATGAACAATATTTGAATCTTCTCTAAATTCTTTTATGTATGATTGGTTATCTTTGCAAGTCTCTTTGAATTATCGGTTTGGTTTGGCCTACTAGATTGATCTTTCTTGCAATGGGAGAACTGCTTAGCTTTGGGTTCAATCTTGCGGTGTCCTTTCCCAAAGGATGTAGGGCAGCAAGGCACGTATTGTATTGGTGCCATCAAGGATAAAAAGTTGGGGTTTATATCATATTGCATGAGTTTATCCCTCTACATCATGTCATCATGCTTAAAGCGTTACTCTGTTCTTATGAACTTAATACTCTAGATGCATGCTGGATAGCGGTCGATGTGTGGAGTAATAGTAGTAGATGCATAATCGTTTCGGTCTACTTGCCACGGACGTGATGCCTATATACATGATCATACCAAGATATTCTCATAACTATGCTCAATTCTATCAATTGCTCGACAGTAATTCATTTACCCACCGTAATATTTATGCTATCTTGAGAGAAGCCACTAGTGAAACCTATGGCCCCCAGGTCTAATTTTCTATTATATTAATCTCCTGTAAACTAGCTATTTCTGGCGCCGTTTATTTTACTTTGCATCTTTATCTACTCTTTATCATAAAAATACCAAAAATATTATCTTATCATATCTATCAGATCTCACTCTCGTAAGTGACCGTTAAGGGATTGACAACCCCTTTATCGCGTTGGTTGCGAGGTTCTTATTTGTTTGTGTAGGTGTGTGGGACTCGAGCGTAGTCTCCTACTAGATTGATACCTTGTTTCTCAAAAACTGAGGGAAATACTTACGCTACTTTACTGCATCACCCTTTCCTCTTCAAGGGAAAACCAACGTAGTGCTCAAGAGGTAGCAACAGTCCATCACTTTTGGGCTAGATTCCTAACATGATCAAAGATTGCTGCGACGATGGTGCGATCTCAGTCTTTTGCCGCAACTTTACAGATGAGGGGATCCTCAACACCCTCAACCGATGCCGCATACTGTACTTTGCAGATTTGACACACACAGTATAGAAGTACTGCACAATGGAAAGCGCCTGGAAAGCCCAGACAACTCGGTGGGAACCTGTGGCGACCGGTTCTCCGGGTACAAATTCCCAGAAAACTGGCCGTTGTGCTCATCAGCCCCAGGATATAGCTGATGAGGCACCAACTTGATACAGAAATTCCAAGCAAATACAAAATATGTAGTACAAGACCATTTTGGTCTGTGAGTACAACAATGATTTCTAGTGGTTGATGGCGGAAGCGGGTTGAAAATCATCAGTGTCTATGGGACTCCATTTCCCACGAGGAACAAATTGACCAGATAACTCCTATCTTCGCGAGGCTGCTATCACCGCTGCTTAGGTTCCGGCTATCATCACGGTCGCTCCTCTCCGTGCAAGAAATCTGGCCAAGACAATAGCCAGGACAAGCGGTGAGTACTTTGAATGTACTCGCAAACATTAAGAACACAGGATAATATGGTAATGATGTGCTAAAAATATTTTATACTCATGACGTCGGTCACAACAATATAAATATAACTCGATGCGTGTAAGCATGTTATATATGAATATGCAATATCAAGGAAGTATAAAAAGGTATCATGAAATAAATAACAAGCATGCCACAGTCGGGCGTCTGAGCGACACCACATAAAGGGCTTTAAAAGAAATGCCACAGTCGGGCGTCTGAGAGACACCGCATAAAGGGCTTTAAAAGAAATGCCACGGTCGAGCGTCTGAGCGACACCACATAAAGGGCTTTAAAAGAAATGCCACAATCGGGCGTCTGAGCGACACCACATAAAGGGCTTTAAAAGAAATGCCACGTCTGAGCGACACCACATAAAGGGCTTTAAAAGAAATGCCACAGTCGGGCGTCTGAGCGACACCACATAAAGGGCTTTTAAATAAATGCCACAGTCGGGCGTCTGAGCGACACCACATAAGGGCTTTTAAAGAAATGCCACAGTTGGGCTTCTGAGCGACACCACATAAAGGGCTTTAAAAGAAATGCCACAGTCGGGCGTCTGAGCGACACCACATAAAGGGCTTTAAAAGAAACAATCACGGTGAATATCCCGGAGGTAGAACCATCCCAGAGATACTCGATGATAACAATAATATTCATGGGTTAGTCAACAACAATAATAATCATAATTATCACAAGTCACAAGTAATAATTCCAATTCTGGTTTAACAGTTTCACCTCCGAAGACCGACACTAAGACCAACACTTGACCCATCCCAGACTGTAATCCTTAACCATGGACACGGCTATTCGAATAGGTTTAATCTCTGCAGAGGGTGTACTCTTTACCTAGGAGTAACGGATTTCATTAGTCCATCGACTAATTCCGTCTCTGGTCTTTTGTTGAAAACACACCTAACTTGCACACACCAGCTTATCTCACACGTGTCTGGAATCACCCACGACACCTGTCAAGCAAACTCTAAGTGGGGAGGCTACAACCTCGCGTAGCATGGGATCAAATTTATATCGCGCGCTCTAAGGGTTGGACTCCCCTCTCGGTCTCAACCGGAAACACCCATGCCCCCGGACCAGGTGGCCTGCCTACCAGCTACAACCAGTATCTTCCACCCTGTCCTCTCTGTATGGTGTGTGCTAGAAAGAGGTTGACAACTTACTAAACCGTACTCTACTTGTTGTAGAGACGAGTGGTAGTACGAAACAAGTATGGGGGTTACTGGAACAAGACTCGATCTACGGTCGACTCAGGAGGTTTAAGTATTCCCTGCATGATTAACATAACGAATATATTTCAACCAACAGAGTCACCGCTCATATTACCTTACCATGCCATACCAGACATAACCGTCCCGACGGAGACCGGCGTCAAACTCAGGCCTACCCAAGGCAGAGGTTTTCCCGGGTTCCTTGTCGGTATGCATGCAAGGCACATGAGGATGATTATCATCACAAGTGTGTTCATTTCCAACAGCATGGAAAATCACAAATATGCATCCATGCACATGATCATCTCACATGAAATAACAAGTTTCTCCAAAGTGAGGTGATGTTATAAACGTGTCATCAAACACACAAAAATATTTATGCCGGGTTCAGAATGCTTGCCTTCGTGTCATGGGAAGGCAGGGTGCATTTCAAACTCTTGAAATACTTCTCCTCTCTTCAAAAATCCTATTTTGGAAATATAAATGAATTAACACAAAAATAAAAACAGCACAAAAAGTTGTTCTGAATTTTTTTCAAATAAATCTTAAAATAAACTAGACAATATTTGAGATAGGCAGGAAAAAGAATCAATTTAATTGGTGTTGTATTTTAAAAGATACAAAGGTCAAAGTTTGGTCAAAATCTGTTTTTGAAATAAAAGCAGAAAGAAAAGCGTTCAAATAAAAACGTACATGTCGAAAGCGTATTTGGAAAAGGCGCTTCCACTTACTCCTGCGTGGACAGGCGCTGGGTCGCTGACGGTGGGCCCGCCTGGCCCACTGGTCAGGTTTGACAAGCCACGCGCGCGCCGTCTCCCCTCTGACCGAACGGAGGCGGAGCTCCGACAAGGTTTTGCCGCGTGACAGGCGTCTCTTGGTGATCTGAGGGTATGGGTGTACTCGGGGGTCGAGACAAGTCTGTGGGTACCCGCCATGGTCGTCGGCGTGGGACGGAGTTGCCGGCGACGAAGCCAAGGGCGGAGCCGGGCGTTCGGGTGGATAGTGAGTTTGGGGCTGCGGAGGTCTCCGACCAAAATTGATCGAGGGGTTGCACTCGTGAGAGGGAGGGGAGTTCTTGGTGGAGAGAATGGAGAGGAGGCACTGGTGGCGACGGAATCGGCCGGAGCGAGGCGGCGATCGAACTGGCCGGACTCGGGAAGAAGGCCTTCCCTCCTCGAATGTTGGCGTGGTAGCTCTAGTAGGATCGAAGAGGTTGCACGAGAACACGATTGGTCTCCGGGGCCCTTATATACGCGATGGAGGTCGGTTCCGTCTGGCGGCGATAAGGATGGCGGCGAACCGTCATTCTGTAGCAATGGCGACGTGGCGGCGACGCGCGCTAGAGGACGAAGCTGCGGCTGAGCTGGAGATGCTTAAGGGGGCAGCTGGCGAGCGGAGGAGGTTTGGGCGGCGCCGTCCATGGATGCGGCCGCAAGCGTGCCGCCAAGGAGCTTCTTCTTGGCGCCATCAGAAGCGAGCGGCGGTCGGGGCTCTTGGCACGACGCGGCGAGGGGAATGGATCGAGGTGAGCTCGGGAGGTTTATCCAGGGCGCTTGCTCGGGTGCGAACGGCACGTGCAAAACGCGATGCTCGATCGCGCTCCGGCGCGCATGGCGCCCGACGATTTAAATGCCGGGATGGCCAAAAGCGGCTAGAGATCAAATGCAAATCCATAGGTCTGGGTTAGAGACCATTAGCGAGCTACTAGACAACTTGGTTTGGACAGATGGGAAAGTTCACAACACAAACTTACAATCATGCCAAAACTGTCCATGCCCACGGTGTTCAAAAATGCCGATGCACTTAGGCATTTCTTGGAGTGACCAAAACTTCCAGAGTGGGGTCTCTGTGGGTGCACAAGAGGGTGGTGAGGTTAGTTGGTGAAAAGCACAAACTTGCTAGTGCAAGTTTTGCGAGAACTTCAATTCTGGACAGGATGTGAGTGGCATTATTTCATGAACCAAAAATATGCCAATGGTTGCATGCTCCTGGACTTAGGGGTTTAGTATGGAGGACTACAAGTAGGAGAAGGAATCAAGGGCCAAAGAGCAAGCAATAATATGGTTATTGTACAAACCATCATGATGGACCGTAATGAAGATTAGGTTGATTCACTCAAAATTTTCAAAGAACATCCTTGGATTATTGCATATAATGGAATCATATGCTGCTACCGACATCCCATAATTTTGGTGGAAGCTAGAAACAAATATTTAAAAGGGTTGCAGTGAAAAATTGCCTAATTGGACGAGAGAAGAAAAACATGTGTAGCTCTCAAAATATGCAATGAATGAAATATATTATTGCAAAAGTGATTTAGAGACATCACATGACATCTCCAAATTTTGGTTGGATTTTTAGTTAAATTTATCAAATGGTTGTAGTACAAAAGAGCTCCAAAACTAAAAACAAGTCATTTTAATGAATATAGCTCGAGGTGGAATAATTTAATAAATAAATCTACTGATTAGGAAATTTGTTTTAATGAGAGGGCATAGAAGTCCAATATATTTTGGAGGGATCCACTAGGGATAAATTCCTTAATATTAAAGGAAAAGTTTTGAAATCAACAGAGATATTCTTGCAGGCAAAAATTTTAAACTCTTGGAAAAATTTCAATAACTAAAACCTGGTTAAATTTTTGGGGTGTTACAGTTACTACCCCCCTTAAGAAAAATCTCGTCCTCGAGATTTGCTAATAGCCGATTGGGAAAAACCAATACTCCATATGCGTCCGAGCGGTTGTGAGTCTGCTGTGGTGGTCTTTGGCGAATGAAAATAAACTACGTAGTGAGGGGATAAACGATGCAAAGCAACCCGGGAGAAGAATTCTCATTCTAGGATTTCTCCGCGGTTACACATGTTTCTCACGAAGAAAACCATTCACAAATGTAAGAACTAAATACTCGACTCGTCGCACAAATTCGAGGTACCACGCAGAAATTACCACATAAAAGTAAATGCTGAAATAACAAATACAGCAGTGACGTCTAAAGTGAGAATGGTAACTGGTCAGGGTCTCGAGGAAAAGTCTCTGGTAGTGGAATACACTCCTCTTCTATCGGAGGAAGTGGATTGATCAGTCGATGTATGAGTCTCTCCGGAACGGGCCTCAGTGGTCTGCCGATGGCAATCTGAGGATTCAGATCAGTGAGATTCTGGAGATAATCCATCACTCGCTGGTTCGGATGCTCTTGAGCGATGATGTCTTGGATGAGGTTGGCTAGCACCGGTCTCTCTCAATCCGCCCACCGGGAAAGATGTTACTCCTCCGGCGCGTTGCGGCTCGAAAGTAATAATATCCACGTTAGCGGGCATAGGGTATCATGGATCGAAGACGGCGATCGCTTCTTCAGCAGCTTCTATGGTCAAGCGTGGGGTTGGCATAGATCTCCCCACGAAGGAAACTTCCGTTGGATCTTGGTTGGGGTCTCTGGGAGGGATGTGTCTTGCTGCCCAATATTCCGAAGTGGAAAAAGTGATTCTCGATTTGAACAGCTCGTCTTTGGGGTGGCTGGGTAGAACCCATGGTACTGCAGTGAAGTCCCTAATACTTTGACAAAGCT
Organism: Aegilops bicornis; assembly: GCA_021605145.1. Taxonomy (NCBI): domain Eukaryota; kingdom Viridiplantae; phylum Streptophyta; class Magnoliopsida; order Poales; family Poaceae; genus Aegilops; species Aegilops bicornis. Next base: position 337,755,765 of record CM038672.1, on the reverse strand, counting down.
ACAGGGGTTGCATCTGGAGTTCTCGAGATGAATACCGGGCTTGGCATGACAGGAAAAGGTTGTGAGGGTAGTGCACAAGGTGTGGGGTGCTTGGTAAGATCACAAGGTGGCCTTTATATAGCAAAGGAGCTGGGTCATTTTACCATAGTGAAAATTTACCCGCTTAGCTCCAAAGGTCGGGTCAGTGTCAGAGATACACATATCTCGTAAAGAGACGTGTTACTGTGGGTGTCGTCGGGGTTGGTCTTGGTAGTTGTGCCTGGAAAATGTGCAACTATGTGCTGACAAACCACGCTAAGCTACTATTAAAACAGAGGCACCACGACAGGCGGCGCTTACTCACAAGGTTACATGATTACAAAGCGAGAATACACCTAGATTCGGCACTACTCGGGTGACTTAGTCTACCTCGTTTACATCTAAATGGGCGTGTCTGGTGGATGTCGAGGCTTCTCCATGGGTCTCACTGCCGGGATTAGTTGGAGATGGTGGAGGAACTGCAGGGTCGGGGTAGCTATGCTGACCATTGCGGGGATTGTTGGCCACAATCCCATTGGAGTGTGTTACCAAAAGGCGACGAAGCACTTCTGGGGTCATCACAGTATCTTGGATGATGGCTGGGGCTGACCTCAGGATATCAATCGGGTGTCCGAACATCACGACTGGGTTGTCGGTGTCGGCCTCGGTTTCTCTGCTTACCGGGGCTCGGCGAGCCAGCTCTCCTCGAGCTGTGATCAGATCAATATTGATTTGATCGAACAAGGCCTCTAGTGCACTTACATAGCGCACTAGGTGCAACAATGCGGGATCCGTCTCATGATTTCCGTTGGCAACTTGGGGTGGTCTACCATACCCTTCATGCACAGGGTAGTAGTAGAATGAGCGACAGTTAACTCTGGCGACAGTGCACGAGATGAATTATAGCTTCTCGAGCAGCTAATTTGGATGGCTTGTGGCTCAAAGGAAGTTGTTCTTCCGTGAACACAAGGGACGTTTCCGCGACAGACCCCTACCGTAGATGTGCACAAGGGCCCAAAACTGACGGCTTTCACCGCCCATGGGTCCTTGGTACACAACATATTCTGGGGGTTCTTCTAACGCGTAGGCACGACGGGTGAGGTTTGCGATTATGGTCACGAAACCTCCAAGATTGGTTGCTGTGGTCTCATTGTGCACTATGGGACCAGGCATTGTGGCTATGTTGGGGAAGATGTTGTGCTGGGTTGAGGCTAGCGTGCCCTTTTTATAGAAAAAGGGAACAGAGTCTTCCTTCGCATGCTTGCGAATGAGACATTTTTGCCATCAGTCATTGGCGTGTGATCGACAGGCTAGACTGATAGGTTGGGCACTGACTGTCAAAAGTGTCGGGGTCACTGTGTGGCTATCTTGTACGGGAAGCTTGGCTGGGGTTTGGTTAAGGTCCGTAGGTTGGTTTGCCTAAGTTTTCAGACCTTGCTAAGATAGGATTAGCCAATGGTCAGCCTGGCTCTGATACCAAGTCTGTGGTGACCGGTTCTCCGGGTACAAATTCCCAGAAAACTGGCCGTTGTGCTCATCAGCCCCAGGATAACTGTTAGCTGATGAGGCACCAACCTGATATAGAAATTCCAAGCAAATACAAAATATGTAGAGTACAAGATCATTTTGGTCTGTGAGTACAACAATGATTTCTAGTGGTTGATGGCGGAAGCGGGTTGAAAATCATCAGTGTCTATGGGACTCCATTTCCCACGGGAACAGCTGACCAGGATAACTCCTATCTTCGTGAGGCTGCTATCACCGTTGCTTAGGTTCCGGCTATCATCACGGTCGCTCCTCTCCGCCAAGAAGAAATCTGGCCAAGACAATAGCCGAGGACAAGCCAGTGACTACTTTGAATGAACTCGCACCCATTAACAACACCGGGATACTATGGCAATGATGTGCTAAAAATATTTTATACTCATGACGTCAGTCACAACAATATAAATATAACTCTGATGCGTGTAAGCATGTTATATATGAATATGCAATATCAAGGAAGTATAAAAAGGTATAATGAAATAACAAGCATGCCACAGTCGGGCGTCTGAGCGACACCACATAAAGGGCTTTAAAAGAAATGCCACAGTCGGGCGTCTGAGCGACACCACATAAAGGGCTTTAAAAGAAATGCCACCATCAGGCGTCTGAGCGACACCACATAAAGGGCTTTAAAAGAAATGCCACGGTCGAGGCGTCTGGCGACACCACATAAAGGGCTTTAAAAGAAATGCCACGATCGGGCGTCTGGCGACACCACATAAAGGGCTTTAAAAGAAATGCCACAATCGAGGCGTCGAGCGACACCACATAAAGGGCTTTAAAAGAAATGTCACGGTCGGGCGTCTGAGCGACACCACATAAAGGGCTTTAAAAGAAATGCCACGATCGAGGCGTCGAGCGACACCACATAAAGGGCTTTAAAAGTAACAATCATAGTGAATATCCCGGAGGTAGAACCATCCCAGAGATACTCGATGATAACAATAATATTCATGGGTTAGTCAAAAACAATAATAATCATAATTATCACAAGTCACAAGTAATAATTCCAATTCTGGTTTAACAGTTTCACCTCAAGACCGACACTAAGACCAACACTTGACCCATCCTGCATCAGTAATCCTTAACCATGGACACGGCTATTCGAATAGGTTTAATCTCTGCAGAGGGTGTACTCTTTACCCACGAGTAACGGGTTTCTTTAGTCCATCGGGACTAATTCCATCTACGGTCTTTTTGTTGAAAACACGCCTAACTTGCACACACCAGCTTATCTCACACGTGTCTGGAATCACCCACGACACCTGTCAAGCAAACTCTAAGTGGGGAGGCTACAACCTCGCGTAGCATGGGATCAAATTTATATCGCGCGCTCTAAGGGGTGGCCTCCCTTCTCGGTCTCAACCGAAACACCCATGCCCCGGACCAGGTGGCACGCCTACCAGCTACAACCGGTATCTTCCACCTGGCCTCTACATGCGGTGTGTGCTAGAAAGAGGTTGACAACTTCTTGAACCGTACTCTACTTGTTGTAGAGATGAGTGGTAGTCTGAAACAAGTATGGGGGTTCTTTGGAACAAGACTCGATCTACGGTCGACTCAGAGGTTTAAGTATTCCCTGCATGATTAGCATAACGAATATATTTCAACCAACAGAGTCACCGCTCATATTACCTTACCATGCCATACCAGACATAACCGTCCTGACGGAGACCGGCGTCAAACTCATGCCTACCCAAGGCAGAGGTTTTCCCGGGTTCCTTGTCGGTATGCATGCAAGGCACATGAGGATGATTATCATCACAAGTGTGTTCATTTCCAACAGCATGGAAAATCACAAATATGCATCCATGCACATGATCATCTCCCATGAAATAACAAGTTTCTCCAAAGTGAGGTGATGTTATAAACGTGTCATCAAACACACACAAATATTTATGCCGGGGTTCATAATGCTTGCCTTCAGGTCATGGGAAGGCAGGGTGCATTTCAAACTCTTGAAATACTTCTCCTCTCTTCAAAAATCCTATTTTGGAAATATAAATGAATTAACACAAAAATAAAAACAGCACAAAAAGTTGTTCTGAATTTTTTCAAATAAATCTTAAAATAAACTAGACAATATTTGAGATAGGTAGGAAAAAGAATCAATTTAATTCGAGTTGTATTTTAAAAGATACAGCAGGTCAAAGTTTGGTCAAAATCTGTTTTTGAAATAAAATAGAAAAGAAAACGTTTCAAATAAAAACGTACACGTCGAAAGCGTATTCGAAAAGGCGCTTCCACTTACTCCTCGCGGAGACAAAGGGCTGGAGTCGGCCGACGGTGGGCCGCTGGCCCATCGGGTCAGGTTTGACAAGCCACGCTGTGCCTCCTCCCCTCGACCCGAACGGAGGCGGAGCTCCGACAAGGTTTTGCCGGCGAACGGGGGCGTCTCTTGGTGATCTGAGGGTATGGGTGTACTCAGGGGGGTCGAGACAAGTCTGTGGGTACCCGCCATGGTCGTCGGCGTGGGACGGAGTTGCCGGGCGACGAGCCAGGCGGAGCCGGCGTTCGGGTGGATAGTGAGTTTGGGGCTGCGGAGGTCTCCGACCAAAATTGATCGAGGGGTTGCACTCGTGAGAGGGAGGGGGAGTTCTTGGTGGAGAGAATGGAGAGGGAGGGGCACTGGTGGCGACGGAATCGGCCGGAGCGAGGCGGCGACCGAACTGGCCGGACTCGGGGAAGAAGGCCTTCCCCTCCTCGAATGTTGGCCAGGGTAGCTCTAGTAGGATCAGAAGAGGTTGCCTGAGAACACGATTGGTCTCCGGGGCCCTTATATACGCAGTGGAGGTCGGTTCCGATGCGGCCGACGATAAGGATGGCGGCGAACCGTCATTCTGTAGCAATGGCGACGTGGCGGCGATGGCGCGCTAGAGGACGAAGCTGCGGCTGAGTTGGAGATGCTTAAGGTGGCAGCTGGCGAGCGGAGGAGGTTTGGGCGGCGCCGTCCATGGATGCGGCCGCAAGCGTGCCACCAAGGAGCTTGCTGCGGCGCCACTGTAGCGAGCCAGGGGCGGTCGGGGCTCTTGGCACGACGCGGCGAGGGGGAATGGATCAGGGTGAGCTCGGGGAGGTTTATCCAGGGGCGCGCTTGCTCGGGTGCGGGCACGTGCAAAACGCGTGCTCTGATCGCGCTCCGGGCGCGCATGGCGTCTGCTCGACGAAATGCCAGGATGGCCAAAACGGCTAGAGATCAAATGCAAATCCACAGGTCTGGGTTAGAGACCATTAGCAGGCTACTAGACAACTTGGTTTGGACAGATGGGAAAGTTCACAACACAAACTTACAATCATGCCAAAACTGTCCATGCCCACGAGGTGTTGAAAAATGCCGGATGCACTTAGGCATTTCTTGGAGTGACCAAAACTTCCAGAGTGGGGTCTCTGTGGGTGCACAAGAGGGTGGTGAGGTTAGTTGGTGAAAAGCACAAACTTGCTAGTGCAAGTTTTGCGAGAACTTCAATTCTGGACAGGATGTGAGTGGCATTATTTCATGAACCAAAAATATGCCAATGGTTGCATGCTCCTGGACTTAGGGGTTTAGTATGGAGGACTACAAGTAGGAGAAGGAATCAAGGGCCAAAGAGCAAGCAATAATATGGTTATTGTACAAACCATCATGATGGACCAGAATGAAGATTAGGTTGATTCACTCAAAATTTTCAAAGAACATCCTTGGATTATTGCATATAATGGAATCATATGCTGCTCTTGACATCCCATAATTTTGGTGGAAGCTAGAAACAAATATTTAAAAGGGTTGCGTTGAAAAATTGCCTTTGGACCGGAGAAGAAAAACATGTGTAGCTCTCAAAATATGCAATGAATGAAATATATTATTGCACAAAAGTGATTTAGAGACATCACATGACATCTCCAAATTTTGGTTGGATTTTTAGTTAAATTTATCAAATGGTTGTAGTACAAAAGAGCTCCAAAACTAAAAACAAGTCATTTTAATGAATATAGATCGTGGTGGAATAATTTAATAAATAAATCTACTGATTAGGAAATTTGTTTTAGTGAGAGGGCATAGAAGTCCAATATATTTTGGAGGGATCCACTAGGGATAAATTCCTTAATATTAAAGGAAAAGTTTTGAAATCAACAGAGATATTCTTGCAGGCAAAAATTTTAAACTCTTGGAAAAAATTTAATAACTAAAACATGGTTAAATTTTTGGGGTGTTACAGAACCCCCGGCCTTTAAGCCACCCACCGGACGGGCAGAAAGGATGCACCCTTACGGGGCACCTGATCATCACTCCACGGACAAGAAAATTAAGCCCTTAACAGGACACAGAACTATCCTTAATGAATGGCTCGACAAGCCTTGTCAGATTCACACGATGCCGAATCTCGAACCAACACATAGCCTTCGGGCATGTTGGATACTCCAGTGGGTGGCTAAGAGCGGTGAACTTTCTTCAAATAATCGGTGCAAAAGGGCGCTCCGCGACCTCGCCGAAGTCAACCAAGTAGACTCAATAAATCCTTGGAACGACATGGTGAAAACCTTCAACGCTACTGATGAACCACGCGTCTGATCAGTCCGAGCACCAGCCGCTTTAGTTCTAAACCCAATTGTGGATGGATTTCAGCTCACTATAGTGCTCATGGATGGTGGCAGCGGATTGAACCTCATCTATGAGGACACGCTCGACAAAATGCAAATGTACAAGAGCTGCATCAAGCAGAGCAATACAACCTTTCGAGGCATATCCCCAGTCGAGAAGCGCGATGTTCGGGAAAAAATAAACATGATGTGGTATTCGGCACATCTGAGAACTACGGGTCCGAAGAGTTAATCTTTCAGGTGGCACCTTTCAACAGCAGATATTACACCCTGTTTGGGCGAGATGCATTCACACGCTTTCAGGTCATACCTCATTACGGGTACATGAAGCTGAATATGCCCAGGCCCAATGGAGTTATCACTATCACCAGTGATCCGGACATAGCACTCCGCGCCAAAAACAAAACCGCATCCCTGGCCCTCGAGGCACTATCCGAGGCCCTTGCGGCTGAGGAGCTCACCGCTCTGCATTCCGCTTCTTTCAAGCCAGCTGACAAAATCGTCAAATTCCAAGTCCGCCCGACGGATCCTAATAAAACAGCAGCCATTGGAGCACAGCTGGATCTGACGGTCGACGCCGCTCTAAGAGCATTCCTGCGCGAGAGTTGGGACATCTTTGCCTGGCACCCTTCGGATATGCCAGGAATCCCACATAGGCTGGTCGAACACAACCTCAACATACTAAAGGGGTTCAAGCCAGTTAAGCAAACGTTGCGGCGATTTTTTGAACCCACGCGACAAGCTATGGGGGAGGAGCTAACCAAACTACTTGAAGGTGGGTTTATTCGAGAGATAAAACACCCGGATTGGCTAGCAAACCTGTTCATGGTGCCAAAGAAGGACAAATCCTGGCGCCTTTGTGTCGATTTCAAAGACCTTAACAAAGCTTTCCCTAAGGACCCCTGCCCACTACCCCGCATTGACCAAATCATAGATGCAACTGCAGGACACGATTCACTGTGTTTCCTCGACGCATACTCTGCATACCATCAGATTAAGATGAAGGAATCCGATCAGGCCGCAATGGCATTCATTACTCCATATGGGCCTTTCTGCTTCAACACTATGCCTTTCAGACTAAAAAACACCGACACTACTTATCAACGCATGATTCAAACATGCCAGGAAAAACAAATTGGCAAGACGGTGGAGGCCTATGTGGATGATGTGGTCATCAAAACTAAACATGATGAATCATTGATAGATGACTTATGCCTTACATTCGACAACCTTCGAACATATGACATACGGCTCAATCCGGAAAAATGCGTTTTTGGCATTTCGGCCGGAAAGCTTCTCGGGTTCATTGTTTCCAATAGAGGAATCGAAGCAAATCCGGCCAAAATCCAGGCCCTGTCACAATTGGCAACACCAACAGACCTAAAGCAGGTCCAAAAACTAGCTGGTTGTGTGGCAGCCTTGAGTCGCTTTATCTCCAGATAGGGAGAGAAGGTGCAGCCGCTATATTGCCTACTCCGATGCACTGGCCACTTTGAGTGGACGGATGCAGCAACAGCCGGGTTGGAGGAAATCAAATATTTGTTGGCAAACAACCCAATCCTTACCGCACCTTACGTCTCTGAACCTATGTTGTTGTATATATCTGTAACTCACCAGGTGGTGAGCGTTGTGCTCGTCGTTGAACGAGAGGAAGAGGGACATAAATTCCCACTCCCAAAACTAGTATACTATGTATCGGCGGTTCTCACACCGTGCAAATCCCGATACCCGCACTACCAAAAGATAGTATATGCGGTTTTCATGGCATCTCGGAAGTTGCGGCACTACTTTCGAGAGTGCTCGATCACGGTGGCCTCCGAGGTACCCCTCAATGACATCATAAACAATCGAGACGCCACCGGCCGCATTGCAAAATGGCCTATCAAGCTCTTGCCATTTGAAATAACATATAAGCCATGCCGAGTTATCAAATCCCAGGTATTAGCCGACTTTGTCACCGAGTGGACAGAAGCCGAACTCCCTAAAGAGTACGGCACATACTCCATCTGGGTGATGTATTTCGACGGCTCTAAAATGTTGGCTGGACTGGGGGCTGGTGTCATCCTAACATCCCCCACAGGGGACACAATCTGTTACGTATTGCAAATCATGTATACAGACTCCAATAATGCAGCCGAATATGAGGCACTACTGCATGGTCTCCGGATAGCTGTTTCTATGGGCATACAACGCCTTGAGGTGCAGGGGACTCAAACCTTGCAATATCCCAAATAAACAGAGAATTTGATGCAAAAGATCCAAATATGGAGGCCTACCGCAACGCCGTACTCAAAATATCAGCTCGGTTTGAGGGGCTCGAGTTTCATCATGTGGCCCGAGACAGTAATCAAGCAGCGGACATCCTTTCTCGAATGGGCGCTAAACGCGACCCTGTCCCACCTAATACCTTCGTGGAAAGGCTTTTGAAGACATCCGTGGTATGGCAGGACGAGAGCGGACATACTAGTCTGGCGCCGACCACACACTCAGATGCCGAACATGATTCGGATATCATCGGGGGCTCGGGAACCGAACCAACGCCTTCCGCCCACGTAATCATGGCGGTGATCGCCCCATGGACCGAACCCTTCTTAGCCTACCTCAATAGGCAGGAGCTCCCTGACAACCAGAACGAGGCCCGTCGCATAGTTCGACGCTCAAAATACTACAAAGTCCATGAAGGAGAGCTCTACAAGAAAAATACTACCGGAGTCCTTCAAAGATGCATCTCCAAGGAGGAGGGACGACAGCTCTTGGCCGAAATACATGCTGGTCTTGGCGGCCATCACGCCGCAGCCCGGGCCCTTGTAAGTAGGGCCTTCCGTACATGTTTCTTTTGGCCCACGACCCAAGTAGATGCACAGGACCTCGTACAACACTGTGTCGGATGCTAGCTTTTTGCCAATCAAAGCCATATGCCGCCCACTGCCCTACGAACAATCCCCATTACCGGGACTTTCGCGGTCTAGGGGCTGGACATGGTCGGACCCCTTAAAGGGGGAAGCCATAAGAAAAAATACTTACTGGTTATGGTAGATAAATTCACTAAATGGATAGAGGCCAAACCAGTTAAAAGGGCTGAAGCCGGACCGGTGATAGACTTTATATCCGGCGTCATACACCGTATTGTGTCCCACACAGCATTATTACTAACAACGGCTCTAACTTCACAACCGACGAGGTGAAAACTTGGTGTGTTAACCTGGGCATTAAGCTCGATTACGCCTTCGTATATCACCCCCAAACAAACGGTCAAGTGGAATGGGCCAATGGCCTGATAATGAGTGGCATCAAACCCAGACTGGTGCGATCCCTAAAGGAGTCAGACAAACACTGGGTCAAGGAGCTTGACTCTGTACTCTGGGGGCTGCAGACCACGCCCAATCGCACAACCCGATACACACCATTCTTCATGGTGTACGGCGCAGAGGCTGTCTTGCCCTGCGATATTATTCATGACTCACCTTGAGTGCGCATGTATGAGGAGAGAGAGGCCGAGCTCGATCGACAGGACGACTTAGATGGCCTGGAGGAGGAGCGCCACGTCGCAAAAGCCCGTTCCACATTTTACCAACAACAAGCTCGAAGATACCAAAGCAGAGAAGTGCGGGCAAAGACTTATAATGCCGGTGAACTCATTCTGCGCCTACTAGAGAAGAAAAAGGACAAGCTCAAGCCCAAACGGGAGGGTCCCTTCATTATAGATGAAGTTCTCACTGGAGGAGCGTATCGCCTTCGCAATGCATCGGATAATCTCTTAGAGCCGAACCCATGGAGCGCTGCTTGACTTCGAAGATTCTACGCCTGAGTCCGGATGCATACCTTTGTTCGTCCCCTTTTTCTCCTTTTTTACTTTTCCTCTTTTTTCATTTTTTCTTTATGATTTCTAGCATGTGTTCGGGTCAGCCGCACACTTGATGGGTATGCATCCTTAAATGTACACACCCCATCATAACTGGGGGCTTCTCTCAATAGAAGCTTATTGTTCTGAGCATAAAGCTCACTATATATATATATATATATATATATATGTTGTTTTCTCACATACGTCATGTCTTCGGCATTATATGCACCTCTATGACTTAAGTTTTTGCCAAGCTGGGTTGCCCGGCTCCTGTGCTTATGCCCTACGTTCCCACTTGTTCAGCTAGGGCATAAAGGGAGCACCTCTGCGATTGTTACAACCGGGTCATCCGGACATGTACCTCAGACGGGTGAAGCCGAAAGCCAGCGTTCTTGACGGAATAATTGGTCGGCGGGCAAACGACGAACTGCCTTCGTGGCAATATAAACTACCAAAATACAAAGACTCCGGCAGTTCTTTCGCACCATGGCTTAGGCATGTATACATAAGGCATGCTAACCCAGGGAGAGGAACCCTTAACGGAACTATTCTCTCTGGAAGATGTTTACGTTAAAAAGTAATATAACATAGCTCCCCGAATACAGTTTGTCTGTTCATGCACTATGGCCGGATTGCCTGGTTTCCGAACATACTTGGTGTTTCCCACGGGTATAGTATTCAGAAACACTCCAACCCTTGGGTTCCGGAGGTCGAAGCGGAAGGTCTGCCATGACAATCTTTTACAATTCGGCCGCAGATAATTTTAATGATAAAGTGCATTGATACATGAAATCACACGCCTACTCCTTACCTATGTCATCTATCAGGTTGTCTAGTTTACAGTCCTGCTGTGAGAATTTGGTGGCTATCCTTACTTGATCGTACACTAAGCTCACCAGAATTTCTTGTCCGTCTGGTCCCCGAGGTCCGACCCAGGCCATATGATTCGGATCAAGTCCAGTAGACCGCATTTTCATCATGGCCCAGGCCTCTCGTGCACCTTCTCGACATGTTGATGCCTTCCACAGCTCAAAACGAAGACGAGCTCAATTGAATAACTCCGCGAGCTCCCCCATCATTCCTGGAGGAGAATCGGATGGCCATAAAGCCTTAGCCATGTTCCTCATTGCTTTCCGAGCTCGCTCGTGCACTTCGGATAGCTCTTGCAGCAAGTCGCCTTGAAATCCGGACACTTCTCCTTTGGGCCGCCCAGTTAACAAACCTACAGGAAGAAATCTCGTAAATTTTTTCCATCAGAGGATCTGATGAAAAAGTTGGGTTTAGGGACATACTAAATATGCCGCCTTTCAGCTTTCTGTTCTCCTTCAAGGCATCCGACAGTTGGGCTCTTATGTCCTTTAGCTCTTCGGCTTGCTTGATGTTGGCATCCTGTAGTTTGTTCTTATCATTAATGGTTTGTGTTAATACATGTTGACCAGCGGCTTCTTGCCCTTAGGCATGTTGTTTGTCCACTTGAGGAGCCTTCAGCCTCTCCTCCAACTGATTTGCCGATCCTACTGATGTACACAATACAATGAATAATCAAACATCATTGTTAGCATAGAATCGTATTTTCCAGACACTGTTGTGCTTACCACCCGGAGCCTTCTTGGATTTCTTCGAATTTTCCAGTTCGGTGGTGGCAACAGTTAGCTAGGTCCGACATTCTTCAAGCTCCTTGGACAGCGTGTTATTTTTCGCCACAAGTACCTGATAATATCAAACGACCCTTAAATCAGTTGGGCCAACTGCTTCAAGTCTCGGGGGCTACTGGCATAGGATTATTGAATCTCCACAAAAGTTCTTACCCCCATATCCTTTGAAAGCTGGTAAGTGGCTCCAGCAAGTCTGCATCTGCGGAGCTGAGGGCATTGAATGCCTCTTCAGTAAAACTTGGGTCGCGCATGGACTCTTTCCGCCACCGATGATTCATCGCGCTCTCCACATCAGAATTGATGACGGACACATTATCTGAATCCTCTTGGAGATTACAATCCGGCATTTTACCCGTATGAACCCTAGTCCCTATGGCAGGGTCCGGGGCCGGATTGGTCCATGCATGGCCAGCGAGGTCCCCGGATATAGTCCGGCACATGCTCTTCCTAGAAAATGGCCCAGCAGAAGATGTCACAATTCGGTCTGTCCACCGAGTGCGCGTTAAAAACTATACCTCTTTGATGAAGGCGGGGGCTTGTTAGTATCACCGTTCGCCCTTCTTTTCAAAGACTCGCCCGGTGCGGGTGTCGCCTTCTTAGCAGACACCTTCGGAGCATGACATAGTGTGGTGGGTAAGGCGCAATGGGAAAACTCTTCTGGAGGAGACGTCTCCTGGGTACTTACATGGGAGGAGGGGAGAAGGCCGGGGTAATTGTCTATATGTCCGGATCTTCTTCATATCCGGGATCCAGGTCATGAATATGGTCCTCTGGCTGCAGAGCGGGGCTGTAGATCCCCTTGACGACCTTTCTCAACTCCTATTAAAAGCAGCTGGATTAAATTCGACAAGCATAACTCTGGAAAAAGGTTGAGTAAGACCAATCATCAAAAACTTACCCAATCGATGGGGTTATACATGGAAAAACCTTCCCGACACTTCGAGCGAGTGAAGTCTTCCTTCTCCCATTTGAAAGGGTCAGCTAAGATGGTGGCCAGGGCGGCAAAATTGTCTGGACCCTTGCGTAGACAACGGGATGCGTTGTCCTCCCCATTATAATTCCACATAGGAAAACCCCTAGATTGGAGCGGCTGAACGCATCGCATTATTGAAATTTCCATCACCTCGATTATGGACAGCCCGGAGTTGGCAAGTACTCTGATCTTGCTCGCTAGCCTTGCGACCTCCACACTGTCTTCTTCCTCTAGGCTTTGGGGACGCCAGCTGGCGTGCTTCTTTAAAGGGGTGCTGGAGAATTCGGGGAGACCGCGCCTGATTGGGTCCGGCAGAATGACGTCTTCGATATAAAACCATTCTGAGGGCCACTCTTCGAATGCCTTCTTCAGAGTACCGGACGGGTATCCTGTCTCGGTATGTGCCATACTTTGGCGCCGCCCACCTTGAATATAGATCCCTTTTGGGAGCAGGGGACAAGGCATAATTTTTTTCGACATACCTCGAAATGAGCCTCACAGCCTAGGAACAGCTCGCAAAGAGCAACAAAGCCTGTGATGTGCAGGATGGAGCATGGCGTCAGATTGTGCAATTAGAGGATGTAATACTCCAGAAGACCTCTAAGGAAGGGGTGGATAGGAAATCCCACGCCCTTCAAAAGGAAGGAAACGAAGCACACCCGCTCCTCTTTAGAAGGATTGGGGAAATTCTCCGCCAGGGCTTAGCCATTGTAGGAAGTTAATGCAACACGAACAGATACTAGATCCACGGGAGGAAGATATCCATGCGTCTGAAGCTTACTCAGATGGGTGCGGGATACTGAGCAGCTTTCCCAGTCGCCTTTTTGAAGGTCGTGGGGCGTGAAGAAGAGCCAGGAGCGCCGGCCATGTTTGGGCAAGTTTCCTATGGCAGGTTCTAAGGATTTTCGTGTGGTGTGGAATGGTATCTGAGATCCAATCTCTTTAAATAGACGCCTTCCCTGTGCGGTCAAGGGGTTATTTGTAAAAAAACACCTAGGCCGGTCGCCTTCATCTGACATGCGGAAGCCAAGGCGACGATAGCAAAGAATCAATAGAATGTGATATTTAATGTGGAGCCGAATTATTGTCAAACCGAGGACTTAAGCCGGATACTACATCGTCATTGAAGGCAAGTTCAGGGGCTACTAAGGGAGTCCTAGATTAGGGGGTCTTCAGATGGACGGGCTATGTGACATGGGCCGAACTGATGGGCCATGAAGATACAAGATAGAAGGCTCTCCCCCGTGTCCAGATGGGACTCTTCTTTGCATGGATGGCAAGCTTGGCGGCCAGACGTGTAATCTCCTTTCTCTATAAACCGACTATGTACAAACCAAGCCCACATCAGTGTCTATATAAACCGGAGGGTTTAGTCCGTAGGGGCAATCACAAATCCTACAGGCTAGACATGTAGGGTTTAGCCATTACGATCTCGAGGTAGATCAGCTCTTGTAACCCCAATACTCATCAAAATCAATCAAGCAGGAAGTAGGGTATTACCTCCATTAAGAGGGCCCGAACCTGGGTAAACATCGTGTCCCCCGCCTCCTGTTACCTTCGATCTTCAGACGCATATTTCGGGATCCCCTACCCGAGATCTGCCGGTTTTGACACCGACAGGAACCCTGTCGGAAACAACTCCTCATCACTTGCCGAACCGCACCCTCCAGCCTGGCCAATGGTCCCCGTGAATGAGGAACATGCCCCCGCAGATGCGGAGGTGCCACTAGTCCTTGTTGCCGAGCCTCCGGTTCCAACTTGTGCAAGGCACATAGTCCATTTCATCCAAACTGGAGAACTTCCCGATGAGAAAGAGGAAGCTGAAAGAGTAGTCCAGAGAGCCAGTATGTATCAGTTTTGTCGATGACACTCTATACAGAAGGAGGCCCAACGGTGTGAAATTGAAGGGCATCTGTCGGGAAGAAGGAAAGGGACTGCTGGGTGAAATACACAAAGGCATGTGTGGCTCCCACATTGGATCAAGGGAATTAGTTGGGAAAGCATTCCGGCAAGGATTCTATTGGCCCACAGCCCTCCAAGATGCAGTTGAGCTAGTCACCAAGTATGAAGCCTGCCAGTTCCATTCCAAGAACATCCACCTGCCTGCACAAGCTCTTCAGACAATCCCTTTGTCATGGCCGTTTTAGGTCTGGGGGCTCGATATCCTCGGCCCTTTCCCCCGAGCTGCCGGGGGCTTTGAATTCTTGTTAGTTGCTATCGACAAGTTTACAAAGTGGCCATAAGTAGCTGCCGTGAGAAAGGTGACTGCTCAGTCAGCTATCAAGTTCTTGAAAGAATTGGTGTGCCGTTTTGGAGTCCCGACAAGGATCATTACCGACAATGGCACCCAATTCACGAGGCGCGCCTTCATGCAATATGTTCGTGCCCTCGGAAGCAAGATCTCATTCGCCTCTGTTGCACGTCCCAGAAGCAATGGACAAGCTGAGAGGAAGAATGCTGAAGTGCTATGAGGACTCAAGACAAGAACCTTTGATACGCTGCATAAGCACGACAGGTGGTGGATCGATGAGCTGCCGGTAGTTCTCTGGTCCTTCGGAACGACACCAAATCGAGCTACCGGGCGGACTCCCTTCTCCCTTGTTTACGGGGCGAAAGCAGTTATCCCCACGAAACACATTTACGGGTCCCCTCCAGTTCTTGCCTACGATGAAGTAGTGCAGGATCAGCACCAGCGTGACGACGTTGTGCTTATCAAGGAGAACCGTCTCCAAGCTGCTACGCGTGTTGCATGCTATCAGCAAGCCCTCTGTCGCTATCACAGCCGTAGGTTTCATGCCCGGTGTTTTGAGGAAGGTGACCTTGTCCTTAGGCGTGTTCAGTCCGCCAAGGGTACAAACAAGTCGACGCCAAAGTAGGAAGTGTTGGGGAACATAGTAATTTCAAAAAAATTCCTACGCACATGCAAGATCATGGTGATGCATAGCAACGAGAGGGGAGAGTATCGTCCATGTACCCTCGTAGACCGTAAGCGGAAGCGTTATGAGAAAGCGGTTGATGTAGTTGTACGTCTTCACGATCTGACTGATCCAAGTACCGAACACATGGCACCTCCGAGTTCAACACACGTTCAGCTCGATGACGTCCCACGAACTCTGAACCAGCAGAGCTTCGCGGGAGAGTTCTGTCAGCACGACGGCATGATGACGGTGATGATATTACTACCAACGCAGGGCTTCACCTAAGCATAGCTACGATATGATCGAGGTGGATTATGGTGGAGGGGGCCACCGCACACAGCTTGGAACAATCAACTTGTGTGTCTTTGGGTGCCCCCCCCCCCGCCCCCATATATAAAGGAGCAAGGGGGAGGCCGGCCGGCCTTGGTGCGCCCCAAGGAGAGGAGGAATCCTCCTCCTAGTCGGAGTAGGATTCATCCTTTCCTAGTCCTACTAGGAAGGGGAAAGGGGGAAGGAAAGAGAGGGAGGGGAGAGGGAAAGAGGGGCCGCGTCCCCCTCCCCTAGTCCAATTCGGACTCCTTATGGGAGGGGGTGCGCCACCTCCTGGGCTGCTTCCCTCTCTCTCCCCTCAGGCCCACTAATGCCCAATACTTCCCCGGGGGGTTCTGGTAACCCCACCGGCACTCCGGTTTTCTCCGAAACCATCCGGAACACTTCCGGTGTCCGAATATAGCCATCCAATATATCAATCTTTACATCTCAACCATTTAGAGACTCCTCGTCATATCCGTGATCATATCCGGGACTCCGAACTACCATCGGTACATCAAAACACAAAAACTCATATTACCGATCGTCACCGAACTTTAAGCGTGCGGACCCTACGGGTTCGAGAACTATGTAGACATGACCGAGAGACGTTTTCGGTCAATAACCAATAGCGAAACCTAGATGCTCATATTGGCTCCTACATATTCTACGAAGATCTTTATTGGTTAAACCGCATAACAACATACGTTGTTCCCTTTGTCATCGGTATGTTACTTGCCCGAGATTCAATCGTCGATATCTCAATACCTAGTTCAATCTCGTTCTGCAGCAAGTCTCTTTACTTGTTCCGTAATGTATCATCCCGCAACTAACTCATTAGTTGCATTGCTTGCAAGGCTTATAGTGATGTGCATTACCGAGAGGGCCCAGAGATACCTCTCCAACAATCGGAGTGACAAATCCTAATCTCGATCTATGCCAACCCAACAAGTACCTTCGGAGACACCTATAGAGCACCTTTATAATCACCCAGTTACGTTGTGACGTTTGGTAGCACACAAAGTGTTCCTCTGTATTCGGGAGTTGCATAATCTCATTGTCATAGGAACATGTATAAGTCATGAAGAAAGCAATAGCAATATACTAAACGATCAAATGCTAAGCTAACAGAACGGGTCAAGTCAATCACATCATTCTCTAATGATGTGATCCCGTTAATCAAATTACAACTCAAGTCTATGGCTAGGGAACTTAACCATCTTTGATTCAACGAGTTAGTCAAGTAGAGGCATACTAGTGACAATTAGTTTGTCTATATATTCACACATGTACTAAGTTTCCGGTTAATACAATTCTAGCATGAATAATAAACATTTATCATGATAAAAGGAAATATAAATAACAACTTTATTATTTCCTCTAGGGCATATTTCCTTCAGTCTCCCACTTGTACTAGAGTCAATAATCTAGATTACACAATAATGATTCTAACACCCATGGTGTCTTGGTGCTGGCCATGTTTTGCTCGTGAGAGAGGCTTAGTCAATGGGTCTGCAACATTCAGATCCGTATGTATCTTGCAAATCTCTATGTCTCCCTCCTTGACTTGGTCGCGGATGGAATTGAAGCATCTCTTGATGTGCTTGGTTCTCTTGTGAAATCTGGATTCCTTTGCCAAGGCAATTGCACCAGTATTGTCCCAAAAGATTTTCATTGGACCCGGTGCACTAGGTATGACACCTAGATCGGATATGAACTCCTTCATCCAGACTCCTTCATTTGCTGCTTCTGAAGCAGCTATGCACTCCGCTTCACACATAGATCCCGCCATGATGCTTTGCTTAGCACTGCACCAACTGACAGCTCCACCGTTCAATATAAATACGTATCCGGTTTGTGACTTAGAGTCATCCGAATCTGTGTCAAAGCTTGCATCGACGTACCCATTTACGAAGAGCTCTTTCTCCATAAATGAGAAACATATCCTTAGTCCTTTTCAGGTATTTCATGATGTTCTTGACCGTTGTCCAGTGATCCACTCCTGGATTACTTTAGTACCTCCTTGCTAAGCTAATAGCAAGGTACACATCAGGTCTGGTACACAGCATTGCATACATGATAGAGCCTATGACTGAAGCATAGGGAACATCTTTCATTTTCTCTCTATCTTCTGTAGTGGTCGGGCATTGAGTCTGACTCAACTTCACACCTTGTAACACAGGCAAGAACCCTTTCTTTGCTTGATCCATTTTGGACTTCTTCAAAACATTATCAAGGTATGTGCTTTGTGAAAGTCCAATTAAGCGTCTTGATCTATCTCTGTAGATCTTGATGCCTAATATATAAGCAGCTTCACCGAGGTATTTTATTCAAAAACTCTTATTCAAGTATCCTTTTATGCTATCCAGAAATTCTATATCATTTCCAATCAACAATATGTCATCCACATATAAGATTAGAAATGCTGTAGAGCTCCCACTCACTTTCTTGTAAATACAGGCTTCTCCAAAAGTCTGTATAAAACCATATGCTTTGATCACACTATCAAAGCGTTTATTCCAACTCCGAGATGCTTGCACCAGTCCATAGATGGATCATTTGGAGCTTGCACACTTTGTTAGAATCCTTTGGATCGATAAAACTTCAGGTTGCATCATATACAACTCTTCTTCCAGAAATCCATTCAGGAACGCAGTCTTTACATCCATTTGCCAAATTTCATAATCATAAAATGCGGCAATTTCTAACATGATTCGGACGGACTTAAGCATCGCTACGGGTGAGAAAGCCTCATCGTAGTCAACTCCTTGAACTTGTCGAAAACCTTTCGCAACAAGTCGAGCTTTGTAGGCAGTAACATGACCTCCAGAACAGGATTACCGTACCACTCTGGTGCGGATCTTACTCTGGTTGACCTACGAGGTTCAGTAGTAACTTGATCTGAAGTTACATGATCATCATCATTAGCTTCCTCGCTAATTGGTGTAGTAGTCACAGGAACATATTTACGTGATGAACTACTTTCCAATAAGGGAGCAGTACGATTACCTCATCAAGTTCTACTTTCCTCCCACTCACTTCTTTTAGAGAAACTCCTTCCCTAGAAAGGATCCATTCTTAGCAATGAATGTCTTGCCTTCGGATCTGTGATAGAAGGTGTACCCAACAGTCTCCTTTGGGTATCCTATGAAGACACATTTCTCCGATTTGGGTTCGAGCTTATCAGGTTGAAGCTTTTTCACATAAGCATTGCAGCCCCAAACTTTAAGAAAGCGACAACTTTAGTTTCTTGCCAAACCACAGTTCATAAGGCGTCGTCTCAGCAGATTTAGATGGTGCCCTATTTAACGTGAATGCAGCTGTATCTAAAGCATAACCCCAAAACGATAGCGGTAAATCAGTAAGAGACATCATAGATCGCACCATATCTAGTTAATTACGATTTCGAAATTCGGACACACCATTACGTTGTGGTGTTCGGGTGGTCTGATTCTTGGAAACTGTTCGCATTGTTTCAAATGAAGACCAAACTCGTAACTCAATTATTGTCCTCCACGATCAGATCGTAGAAACTTTATTTTCTTGTTATGATGATTTTCCACTTCACTCTGAAATTCTTTGAACTTTTCAAATGTTTCAGACTTATGTTTCATCAAGTAGATATACCCATATCTGCTCAAATCATCTGTGAAGGTGAGAAAATAACGATACCCGCCGCGATCCTCAACATTCACCGGACCACATACATCGGTATGTATGATTTCCAACAAATCTGTTGCTCGCTCCATAGTTCCGGAGAACGGCGTTTTAGTCATCTTGCCCATAAGGCATGGTTCGCAAGTACCAAGTGATTCATAATCAAGTGATTCCAAAAGTCCATCAGAACGGAGTTTCTTCATGCGCTTTACACCAATATGACCTAAACGGCAGTGCCACAAGTAAGTTGCACTATCATTATCAACTCTGCATCTTTTAGCTTCAATATTATGAATATGTGTATCACTACTATCAAGATTCATCAAAAATAGACCACTCTTCGAGGGTGCATGACCATAAAAGATATTACTCATATAAATAGAACAACCATTATTCTCAGATTTAAATGAATAACCGTCTCGCATCAAACAAGATCCAGATTTAATGTTCATGCTCAACGCTGGCACCAAATAACAATTATTCAGGCCTAAAACTAATCCCGAAGGTAGATGTAGAGGTAGCGTGCCGATTGCGATCACATCGACTTTGGAACCATTTCCCATGCGCATCGTCACCTCGTCCTTAGCCAATCTTCGCTTAATCCGTAGTCCCTGTTTCGAGTTGCAAATATTAGCAACCGAACCAGTATCAAATACCGAGCACTCTGCGAGCATTAGTAAGGTACACATCAATAACATGTATATCACATATACCTTTGTTCACCTTGCCATCCTTCTTATCCGCCAAATACTTGGGGCAGTTCCGCTTCGATGACCAGTCCCTTTGCGGTACAAGCACTCGATCTCGGGCTTAGGTCCAGACTTGGGCTTCTTCACTTGAGAAACAACTTGCTTGCCGTTCTTCTTGAAGTTCCCCTTCTTCCCTTTACCCTTTTTCTTGGCCCGGTGGTCGTGTTGACCATCAACACTTGATGCTCCTTCTTGATTTCTACCTCCATGACCTTTAGCATCGCGAAAGAGCTCGGGAATTGTCTTATCCATCCCTTGCATATTATAGTTCATCATGAAGCTCTTGTAGCTTGGTGGCGATGATTGAAGAATTACATCAATGACACTATCATCCGGAAGATTAACTCCCAGTTGAATCAAGTGATTGTTATACCCAGACATTTTGAGTATATGCTCACTAACAGAACTATTCTCCTCCATCTCGCAGCTGTAGAACTTATTGGAGACTTTACATCTCTCAATCCAGGCATTTGCTTGAAATATTAACTTCAACTCCTGGAACATCTCATATGCTCCATGACGTTCAAAACACCGTTGAAGTCCCAGTTCTAAGCCGTAAAGCATGGCACACCGAACTATCGAGTAGTCATCAGCTTTGCTCTGCCAGACGTTCATAACATCTGGCGTTGCTCCTGCAGCGGGTTTGGCACCTAGCGGTGCTTCCAGGACGTAATTCTTCTGTGCAGCAATGAGGATAATCCTCAAATTCTGAGACCCGATCCGTGTAATTGCTCCCATCATCTTTCAACTTTGCTTTCTCAAGGAACGCATTGAAATTTAACGGAACAACAGCACGGGCCATCTATCTACAACAACATAGACATGCAAAATAATATCAGGTACTAAGTTCATGATAAATTAAAGTTCAATTAATCATATTACTTAAGAACTCCCACTTAGACAGACATCCCTCTAATCATCTAAGTGATCACGTGATCCATACCAACTAAACCATGTCCGATCATCACGTGAGATGGAGTAGTTTTCAATGGTGAACATCACTATGTTGATCATATCTACTATATGATTCATGCTCGACCTTTCGGTCTCAGTGTTCCGAGGCCGTATCTGCATATGCTAGGCTCGTCAAGTTTAACCCGAGTATTCTGCGTGTGCAAAACTGGCTTGCACCCGTTGTATGTGAACGTAGAGTTTATCACACCCGATCATCACGTGGTGTCTCGGCACGACAAATTTTCGCAACGTTGCATACTCAGGGAGAACACTTATACCTTGAAATTTAGTGAGAGATCATCTTATAATGCTACCGTCGATCTAAGCAAAATAAGATGCATAAAAGATAAACATCACATGCAATCAATATAAGTGATATGATATGGCCATCATCATCTTGTGCCTTTGATCTCCATCTCCAAAGCACCGTCATGGTCACCATCTTCACCGGCGTGACAACTTGATCTCCATCGTAGCATGGTTGTCGTCTCGCCAACTATTGCTTCTACGACTATCGCTACCGCTTAGTGATAAAGTAAAGCAATTACATGGCGATTGCATTTCATAAAATAAAGCGACAACCATATGGCTCCTGCCAGTTGCCGATAACTCGGTTACAAAACATGATCATCTCATACAATAAAATTTAGCATCATGTCTTGACCATATCACATCACAACATGCCCTGCAAAAACAAGTTAGATGTCCTCTACTTTGTTGTTGCAAGTGTTACGTGGCTGCTACGGCTGAGCAAGAACTGTTCTTACCTACGCATCAAAACTACAACGATATTTCGTCAAGTATGTGTTGTTTTAACCTTCACAAGGACCGGGCGTATGCACTCGATTCAACTAAAGTTGGAGAAACCGACACCCGCCAGCCACTGTGTGCAAAGCACGTCGGTAGAACCAGTCTCGGCGTAAGCGTCTGGCGTAATGTTGGTGCAGGCGCTTCATCCAACAATACCGCCGAATCAAAGTATGACATGCTAGTAAGCAGTATGACTTGTATTGCCCACAACTCACCTGTGTTCTACTCATGCATATAACATCTACGCATAAACCTGGCTCGGATGCCACTGTTGGTGAACGTAGTAATTTCAAAAAAAATTCCTACGCACACGCAAGATCATGGTGATGCATAGCAACGAGAGGGGAGAGTGTCATCCACGTACCCTCGTAGACCGTAAGCGGAAGCGTTATGAGAACGCGGTTGATGTAGTCGTACGTCTTCACGATCCAATAGATCCAAGTACTGAACGCACGGCACCTCCGTGTTCAACACACGTTCAGCTCGATGACGTCCCACAAACTCTGATCTAGCAGAGCTTCACAGGAGAGTTCCGTCAGCACGACGGCGTGATGACGGTGATGATGTTACTACCAACGCAGGGCTTTGCCTAAGCACCGCTACGATATGATCGAGGTGGATTATGGTGGAGGGGGGCACCGCACACGGCTTGGAACAATAAACTTGTGTGTCTTTGGGTCCCCCCCCCCCCCCCCGCCCCCGTATATAAAGGAGCAACGGGGGAGGCCGGCCGGCCTTGGTGCACCCCAAGGAGAGGAGGAATCCTCCTCCTAGTAGGAGTAGGATTCATCCTTTCCTAGTCCTACTAGGAAGGGGAAAGGGGGAGGAAAGAGAGGCACAGGGAGATGGAAAGAAGGGCCGCGCCCCCCTCCCATAGTCCAATTCGGAATCCTCATGGGAGGGTGTAACATCCCAAATTTTCAATTTGGAATGTTATACGTTAAATCATCATGCATATCATATTTTCTTGCATTTTGCCGATCCTAGAAATTTCACGCAACTCAAGGACCCTCAGAGAGAGTTGGAGATTTCATTATTTCATATTTGAGTTTTCTCAAATTTTGAAAATAGGATCATTTGATTTTATTTATTTATCTTCAATTATTTCTACTATCAAAATATGAGAGAGGGAATAAAATGACTTTCCCAAAATAAAGAAATAATGAAGATTTATAATAATATCAAATAAGATTTTTATTTCGAGTTTTTCACTTTTATTTGCCTTAGGGAAAAATCGTGTTTTCAAAAATTGCATTTTGGCCCGTGTTAAAGTTCATTTTGTTCGACTCATTTTTAGGAGTCGGGAAAGTTTACTTTATTAATTTTGGAGTTCGTTTAGATTTTTTTATTTATTTTTCTTGGCATAAAACCGTTAAAAAAAAAAAAAGGGCCTTGGCGCCTTGGGCCAAAGGCCCAAGCCGCCAACCAGCCGGGCCGCCAGAGGCCAAGGCCAACGCACAAGACGCACCTAGGGAGCCGAGAGCCAAGGTTTCCTATTCTTTTACAAATCCTAGTAGGATTTGATCCCGTTTCGTTATTCCGTTTTTTATTCCTAGGATTCCTAACCCTACTCTATTTCTTGTCCCCTACCCCAAGCAAAACCCCTCCCCTCCCCAATATAAATACCCAAGCACCACCCCCCCCCCCTCTAACACATCAAACCAACATCTCTCCTCTCCTCTCCTCACCTTGCCGCCCCTCACAGTGCCGCCCTTGACCGCCCGCCTTGCCCTTCTACCGCCGCCACCGGAGCCCCTCGCTTCTTGAGGTACTAGCCCCAGCGCGTCACCTTTCTTTTCCTCGGTTCGGTTTTTTAAATGCGTCGTTTGGTTTTCCGTTCCGGTTTTCTAGATCGGTTTTTTCGTTTCGGTTTTCTTTCCGAAACCCTAGATCGGTTTTTCTTGCCGGTTTTTTCTTTCCGGTTTTGTTTACCAATCGTTCGCCAGACCGTTCGTCCTAACGAACGTGATCACCGATTTGCTTCGGTTAATGAACGTCCCGATCGTTCAACTGTTCGTCGTTTTCTTTCTCATCGGATTTATTCCGCTATTTTTCTGATAGCGATTTCAGATCCGATTTTCTTTCTAGTCTATTTTCTCGCTCGTTTATCGGAATCAGGTGATTCAAACGCCTGGAGTTTCTTCGTGAAACCGCCGTTCCGATTAATCAACTTAAACAAAGTTTTGCTACTGTAAAATTTGACTTAGTTTCAACTTGCTAGAACCGAGTTGTTTTCTTTCGTCGTTTGACTTTCGTTGCTTTATTTGATTCGATTCTTTTTGCAACCAGGGTTCTTAAGTTGAACTTTCTGGTTAGATCTTTTATTTGAGATTTACCCGTGAATTAGATGAGTACTTATTGTATGCTTGTTGTTTGTCTGCGATAGATCACCCGGAGTGCGCCGCTTGTTACTTCGAGTCTCTAGGTTTCGCGGATCGTCAGCAAGGCAAGTAACACTTGATCATATCTTTTCCTACTACCCAGTTTTTATGCATTAGATCTATTCCTCAAACACTTGCATGATTAGGATCTAATTAAATTGTGGGATGGGAAGTAGATGAGGTAGTACCTATTACCTGTTTTATTTCCAAACCTTTGGGGAGTTACTTCTACGTTTGCTTATTTGCCATGCTATGCTAGTAGACGTGGATTGGGTGAGTGATATCCATGACAGATGTGAGATTGTTAATTAATGGTTTATTTAAGGTGGCAACTTAAATAGATTGAGGCACCTGGGGTTTCCAGTGATTGCCTGTTTTTTTTGGGACCGCCATCCAGGCTCAAAGGGATCATAAGATAATTCATACTAGTAACTTACGTGTGCAGCCACAAGCCATTATGGGCTCTGGCATAGTTGACTAAGTCGTGCGAACTCTTATAGTGGTGGACTAGCGGATGTAGGGGATGTAGGTGTACCGGTCCACCCATCGTAAGGTGCTAAGCGCTTACGAAAGACTATGTCTCGGTCATCCGTTTCTCAAACACCATGTAGTGCGAGAAACCAAGCGGAAGCGATCGAGTCTTGTGGGGAAAAGTCATAAACCTCTGCAGAGTGTATAAACTAATCATGATTAGCCGTGTCCCCGGTTATGGACATCTTGAGTATCTAGTACTTGAATATCATGTGAATCTCAACATGTTACTCTAATTAATATTGTTGGGTTTTTGATGAGTACTTTTAATTGGGATTGAGATGCTGTCAACCATTCTCAATGTTCAACAACCACCATGATAGTTAATTAAATTTATTCCTTTGCAGTAGGGGAAAATTGGCTTTATGCAAAATTGTAACCGTAGAGCTTTTCCACCAGCCATATATGCATGTAGTATAGGCTTATTCCTTCATTACTCTCTATGTGTTACATTGCCAAAGATATTCCATGTCTTGACCCGTTTCGAACTACAACTTTCATGTTGCAGACTTTTAGAACTGACGATTAAGGTGCTTTAGGTCGTGGTTCTATACTCGATGATGCATTTGGAGTTGATGGACTCACTTATCTTCCAAGTCTTCCGCTGTTATCGTTATTAGATGGCCTTAAGCCATATTTATTGTAATAAGTCCTCTTTTGGGCAATGATGTAATAAGTGTGTGATTGCTACTCTGTTATAAATCCTTCGAAGTACTGTGTGGTGTCAGCATTCTTGATCCGAGGATGGCCTTTGAGCACGAGACTTGATCCATTCGGGTCGGGTCGCTCTGAGAGATGGTATCGAGCACCTGTTGTTGTAGGACACGACCACTAAGTTAAAGCCATAGATCACTACTCTCTTCACATTTTCTAACTCCTCATCTTTTCTACTCTTTAGGATGAAGGGCCTTGAAGATCAAATCGCCCAACCGGATGAAGGCACACCTTTAGGATTTCACTTAAAGGAAGTCACCAAGTACTGAACATTGGACTACCAAGTTTCACCGGACTTTCAACGCCACTCTGCTGAAGAGGAGCTGGAAGATTCAAGCTCACGTTCGGGAAGGACATTCGCCCCAATCACCAAGCCTATAGATAGTGTTTTCGATTGCACCAACCTGGAGTCAGGAAAGAGCATGGCAGCTCATATCACCATGGGACGCATTGGAGAAGTTTACCAAAAGACCTCAAGGACACCATCTATCGATTTGCGGACGCCTTGAGATGAACAATGGGAGATAGTCGGCACCAAGAAGGATAGATCCATTGCAGCTTTCATCCAGAGTTAAACCAGCACATTCGGCGCCAGAGAACCGGATGTGCAATGATATGATCGAATTGAAGGATGCGAAGGGAAGGATCATCGAACTTGAAGAAGAACTAAAGTCCACACGTAAGGACTACATGGACGAGATCGTAGCTTTAGCAAGACACAATGACGATCTTAAGTATGAGATTGAAGAACTCAAGAAGGAATTGGCGCTCAAGAATGAAGACAAGTATGTCGACTGTCCGAGCAACTACATCATCATCGACGACACCGATTCAGATCCAAGTGAACCCGACTTTGAAGATGAAGCTGGAGCAGACATCATGGAGTCTTCCACCGGTTCAAATTAGTAGATGACCCCCACATATTAGTAGTATTCCTCCATGTAACATTTTTGTTCACGCACTTTTGCGATAGTTAGACCGTTGTAAGCCCTTTGTTTGAATTGAATGAAGTGATTTTGTGTGCATTTGCTCATATACATTTGGGTAGTGTTTCTCCTTAGACCCCACTCTATTCTTAATTTCTCGTCTTTTCTAAACCCATCATATGCCTCCGAGACGCGACCCCGGGTTTGTTTTTCCGCCGGAGATCACCCAGTTGATTCAGCAGCAGAACACTTTGATCCAAACACTGGTACAAAATCAAGGCAACAACAACAACAACCCACCGCCACCACCACGATTGACCATCGGCTCGTTTCTTAAGGCTGAACCCGCCAGTGTTTTCCAGTAGCACCGAGCCGATAGTAGCAGATGATTGGCTCCGTAATATAGGGAGGGAGTTGACCACTGCAGGATGTACAGATGGAGAGAAGGTGAAGTTTGCTGCACACCAACTTGAAGGACCCGCAGGAGCATGGTGGGAGAATTTTACAGCCACTTACCCTGTAGACA
This sequence comes from Aegilops bicornis, assembly GCA_021605145.1. Lineage (NCBI taxonomy): Eukaryota > Viridiplantae > Streptophyta > Magnoliopsida > Poales > Poaceae > Aegilops > Aegilops bicornis. The sequence continues at coordinate 337,728,677 of CM038672.1, read as the reverse complement.
CTGTCACATGGGATCAGTTTCAGCAAGCTTTCCGCACCGCCCATGTCTCAGCAGGAGCTATGGATATGAAGAAGCGTGAGTTTAGCAACTTCGCCAAGGAGGAAGGACTGTTGGCGATGTGGATGATTTTAGTAAGTTAGCACGTTATGCCCCGGATAGCGTTGCTACAGATGCAGCTAAGCGGAGAAGTTTCTAGAAGGACTGAATGATGAGTTAAGCATGCAGTTGATGGTAGCAAGTTTCAATAACTACCAGGAGTTGGTAGATCGTGCCCTCATGATTGAAGGAAAGCAACGACAAATTGAGAATCGCAAGAGGAAGTATGGATAGGGGAAGTATAACTCTGGAGCCCAATGAAGCCCGTTATACCCCTAAGCAGGGAGTTCAGTTTGACATACCCATGGAGGAGGTAATTCGCACAACCATAATGGCCACAAAAATGGGAATGGGAATGGAGGAAGCAACGGCCAGAACCGGACCACACCATCAATCCCAACCAAGAAAGACTTGAGTCATGTCACCTGTTACAAGTGTTCCAAGAACGGACATTATGCAAATGAATGTCCCGAAGGCCAAGGTGGAAATGGAAGTTCTGGAAAGAAGCCAAACCCTTTCAACAAGGGATAGATGAACCACATTGATGTGGAGGAGGTTGAAGATCAGCCCGATGCAGTAATCGGTAAGTTTTTGGTTAAGTCATTTACTGCACTAGTTCTTTTCGATACCGGTGCATCGCATTCATACATATCAAGGGGATTTGTAGAGAAGTATAGTCTACCTACTCGGGTTCTTAAAACCCCTATGCTAGTAAGCTCACCAGGAGCGGAGTATATGGCCAGACAAGGATGTCTTCAAGTGCCATTAAGTATAGGAAGGCATGTGTTCCCGACGGATTTGAACATTTTGGAATCCCAAGGATTGGAGGTGATTCTCGGTATGGATTGGCTGTCGATGTATGGAGGAAACATCGATTGCGCAAGTAAGACAATTTTGCTCACAACACCAGAAGGAAGAAGGATTAAGTATGTATCATGGCATGAGCCGAGGAGAGCTCATGTAAATTGCTTATCAGGAGTGGTGCAGGAAGAGGTGCCAATAGTGAAGGATTTCCCTGATGTATATCCTGAGGAATTGCCAGGAATGCCACCGGATAGAGACATTGAGTTTTTGATTGAACTTTTGCCAGGAACAGGCCCAATATCGAAGCGACCATACAGGATGCACCTTGCAGATTTGGCGGAAATCAAGGCCTTGATTAAGGAGCTATTGGATAAAGGTTATATCGCCCAAGTTCTTCGCCTTGGGGATCACCCGTACTTTTAGTAGAGAAGAAGGACGGATCGTTAAGGATGGTTGTAGACTATCGTGGTTTAAATGAAGTAACAATCAAGAACAAGTGCCCACTACCAATGATAAATGATCTGTTTGATCGTTTGCAAGGAGCTAAAGTGTTTTCCAAGATCGATTTGCGGTCAGGGTACCATCAGTTGAAGATTCGAGAACAGGACGTACCTAAGACAGCATTTACCACGAGATATGGACTGTATGAATATACCGTTATGTCATTTGGACCACTAACGCTACCGCCTATTTCATGAACCTGATGAACAAAGTGTTTATGGAGTTTTTGGATAAGTTAAATGCGTGGTGTTCATTGATGATATTTTGGTTTTCTCGAAGAATGAAGAGGAACATAAGGAACATTTACGATTGGTTTTGGAGAAACTAAGGAACATCGATTATATGCCAAGTTCAACAAATGTGAGTTTTGGCTAAAGGAAGTTGGATTTCTTGGACATGTTATATCCGGAGAGGGGATAGCAGTTGACCCCACAAAGGTTGAGACCGTAACCAAATGGGAAGCACCAACGACAGTTGGAGAGATCCGGAGTTTCCTTGGACTCGCAGGATACTACCGAAGATTCATTGAGAATTTCTCAAGGATTGCAAAGCCTATGACGGAGTTGCTGAAAAAGGATACCAAGTTCATATGGACTGAGGATTGTGAGGCAAGTTTTCAGGAGTTGAAGAAAAGATTGGTTACCTCACCAGTGTTAATTTTGCGGATCGGACCAAGGATTATGAGGTGTATTACGGCGCTTCACGCGTCGAGGACTTGGAGCAGTGCTTATGCAGGAAGGAAGAGTTGTTTCGTATGCTTCCACGACAGCTTAAGCCTCATGAGTTGAATTATGCCACACATGACTTGGAGTTAGCAGCCGTTGTGCATGCATTAAAGACATGGAGACATTTTCTCATTGGAAATCATTGTGAGGTGTACACGGATCACAAGCGTTTGAAGTACATCTTCACGCAGAAGGAATTAAATCTCAGACAGAGGAGATGGTTGGAGCTTATTAAGGATTACGATGAGATTGCATTATCACCCCGGGAAGGCTAACGTTGTAGCAGACGCATTGAGCCGTAAGAGCCACGTCAATACACTAATGGTGGGAGGAATACCCAAGGAGTTAGCCGAGGACCTTCGAGAGCTATGTTTGGAAATAGTTACGAGAGGCTATGTAGCAGCATTGGAGATTCAGTCTCGTTGATGGACAAAATCGGAGAAGCTCAAAAGGCGGATAAGGAAGTTGCCTCTATAAAGGAGAAAATGAGCGAAGGAAAAGCTAAGGGATTTCGTGAGGATGAGCACGATACCCTATGGTTTGAGGACCGTGTGTATGTGCCAAGTGACCCGGAGATCAGGAAGTTGATTTTGCAAGAGGCACATGATTCACCCTATTCGATTCACCCTGGAAATACCAAGATGTATTTGGATTTGAAGAATACTTTCTAGTGGACCGGAATGAATAAGGATATTGCAGAGTATGTAGCAGTTTGTGATGTATGTCAAAGGGTGAAGGCAGAACATCAGAAGCCAGCAGGATTGTTGCAACCATTGCCGATACCCGAATGGAAGTGGGATAAACTAGGCATGGATTTCATCACAGGATTGCCAAAGACTCGTTCAGGCTATGATTCGATTTGGGTTATAGTCGACCGGCAACGAAGGTAGCTCATTTCATTCGATCAAGACTACCTATAGCAGTGCTAAGTTGGCAAAGATATATATGACCAGAATTGTGTGTTTACACGGAGTTCGAGGAGTATCGTGTCGGATAGAGGAACCCAATTTACCTCAAAGTTTTGGAATCGGTTACACGAAACATTGGGAACCAGGCTGGAATTGATGCAGCTTTTCACCCACGAGCAGATGGACAGTGAGAGAGTCAATCAGATTTTGGAAGATATCTTTGAGAGCTTGTGCACTAGATTATGGATCTAGTTGGGATCATAACTTGCCGTATGCAGAGTTTTCTTATAACAACAGTTACCAAACCAGCTTGAAGATGGCACCTTTCGAGGCTTTATGCGGAAGGAGGTGCAGGACACCGTTATCATGGGGACGAAGCTGGAGACCGTCGATTGTTTGGACCAGATTTGATTAAGGAGTGCGAGCAGAAGGTTAAGTTGATTTGCGATAGGCTCAAGATAGCCCAGTCCAGACGGAAAAGCTATGCGGATTCAAAAGCATAAGCGATAGAATATGAAGTTGGAGCAGTATATCTTAGAGTATCCCCACTTGAGGAGTTAAGTGTTTTGGAGTTAAAGGAAAATTAGCACCACGTTTACGTTGGACCGTATAGGATTTTGCAACGCATGGGAGAAATTGCTTATAAGCTGGAATTGCGGAGGGACTGTCAGGAGTTCATGATGTATTCCATGTTTCTCAGCTGAAGAAATGTCACGCCGAGATGGCGGAAGTACCGCTAAAGGATACAGTACCACTTGAAGCAATTCAGTTGAAGGATGATTTGACATATGAGGAGAGACCAGTCAAGATTCTCGATTATGCCAGCAGAGTTACTCATGACAAGGTTATCAAGTTTTGCAAAGTTCGATTGGAGCCACCACCTTTGAGGGCGAAGCCACACAGGAAGAGAAGAAGATTTGCTCAAGGACCACCCTCACCTATTTTCTAGCCAACCCGAATCTCGAGGGCGAGATTCATCTTAAGGGGGGTAGGTTTGTAACATCCCAAATTTTCAATTTGGAATGTTATACGTTAAATCATCATGCATATCATATTTTCTTGCATTTTGCCGATCCTAGAAATTTCACACAACTCAAGGACCCTCGGAGAGAGTTGGAGATTTCATTATTTCATATTTGAGTTTTCTCAAATTTTGAAAATAGGATCATTTGATTTTATTTATTTATCTTCAATTATTTCTACTATCAAAATATGAGAGAGGGAATAAAATGACTTTCCCAAAATAAAGAAATAATGAAGATTTATAATAATATCAAACAAGATTTTTATTTCGGAGTTTTTCACTTTTATTTGCCTTAGGGAAAAATGCGTGTTTCCAAAAATTGCATTTTGGCCCTGTGTTAAAGTTCATTTTGTTCGACTCATTTTTAGGAGTCGGGGAAAGTTTACTTTATTAATTTTGGAGTTCGTTTAGATTTATTTTTATTTATTTTTCTGCGTGCGAAACCGTTTAAAAAAAGGCTTGAGCGCCTTGGGCCAAAGGCCCAAGCCGTAACCAACCGGCGGCCAGAGGCCAAGGCCAATCTTGGCGCACGCACCTAGGGAGCCGAGGAGCCAAGGTTTCCTATTCTTTTACAAATCCTAGTAGGTTTTGATCCCGTTTCGTTATTCCGTTTTTTATTCCTAGGATTCCTAATCCTACTCTATTTCTTGTCCCCTACCCCAAGCAAAACCCCTCCCCTCCCCAATATAAATACCCAAGCACCCCCCCCCCTCTAACACATCAAACCAACATCTCTCCTCTCCTCTCCCCCACTTGCCGCCCCTCACCAGCCCGCCGCCACCGCCCGCCTTGCCGCCCTCGCCCGCCGCCGCCGCCCGCCGCCGCCCTACACCGCCACCACCGGGCCCCTCGCTTCTTGAGGTACTAGCCCAGCGCGTCACCTTTCTTTTCCTCGGTTCGGTTTTTAAATAAATCGTTCCGGTTTTCCGTTCAGTTTTCTAGATCGGTTTTTCGTTTGGTTTTCTTTCCGAAACCCTAGATCGATTTTCTTGCGGTTTTTCTTTCCGGTTTTGTTTAGCAATTGTTCGCCGGACCGTTCGTCCTAACGAGCGTGATCACCGGTTTGCCGGTTAATGAACGTCCGTTCGTTCAACCGTTAAATCGTTTTCTTTCTCATCGGATTTATTCCGCTATTTTTACGATAGCGATTTGAGATCCGATTTTCTTTCTAGTCTATTTTCTCGCTCGTTTATCGGAATCAGGTGATTCAAAGCGCTGGAGTTTCATCGCGAAACCGCCGTTCCGATTAATCAACTTAAACAAAGTTTTTCTACTGTAAAATTTGACTTAGTTTCAACTTGCTAGAACCGAGTTGTTTTCTTTAAATCGTTTGACTTTCGTTGCTTTATTTGATTCGATTCTTTTTTGCAACCAGGGTTCTTAAGTTGAACTTTCTGGTTAGATCTTTTATTTGAGATTTACCCGTGCATTAGATGAGTACTTATTGTATGCTTGTTGTTTGTCTGCGATAGATCACCGGTCTTGCTGCTTGTTACTTCGAGTCTCTAGGTTTCGCGGATCGTCAGCAAGGCAAGTAACACTTGATCATATCTTTTCCTACTACCCAGTTTTTATGCATTAGATCTATTCCTCAAACACTTGCATGATTAGGATCTAATTAAATTGTGGGATGGGAAGTAGATGAGGTAGTACCTATTACTGTTTATTACCAAACCTTTGGGAGTTACTTCTACGTTTGCTTATTTGCCATGCTATGCTAGTAGACGTGGATTGGGTGAGTGATATCCATGACAGATGTGAGATTGTTAATTAATGGTTTATTTAAGGTGGCAACTTAAACACACATCTGGGTGGACTGAGGCACCTGGGGTTTCTAGTGATTGCCTGTTTTTTTTGGGACCGCCACCCAGGCTCAAAGGGATCATAAGATAATTCATACTAGTAACTTACGTGTGCAGCCACAAGCCATTATGGGCTCTGGCATAGTTGACTAAGTCGTGCGAACTCTTATAGTGGTGGACTAGCAGATGTAGGGGATGTAGGTGTACCGGTCCACCCATCGTAAGGTGCTAAGCGCTTACGAAAGACTATGTCTCGGTCATCCATTTCTCAAACACCATGTAGTCACGAGAAACCAAGCGGAGGCGATCGAGTCTTGTGGGGAAAAGTCATGAAACCTCTGCGAGTGTATAAACTAATCATGATTAGCCGTGTCCCCGGTTATGGACATCTTGAGTATCTAGTACTTGAATATCATGTGAATCTCAACATGTTACTCTAATTAATATTGTTGGGTTTTTAATGAGTACTTTTAATTGGGATTGAGGATGCTGTCAACCATTCTCAATGTTCAACAACCACCATGATAGTTAATTAAATTTATTCCTTTGCAGTAGGGAAAAATTGGCTTTATGCAAAATTGTAACCGTAGAGCTTTTCCACCAGCCATATATGCATGTAGTATAGGCTTATTCCTTCATTACTCTCTATGTGTTACATTGCCAGCATATTCCATGTGCTGGCCCGTTTTCGGGCTGCAACTTTCATGTTGCAGACTTTTGAATAATGATTAAGGTGCTTTAGGTCGTGGTTCTATACTCAATGATGCCGCTGGAGTTGATGGACTCACTTATCTTCCAAGTCTTCCGCTGTTATCGTTATTACATGGCCTTAAGCCATATTTATTGTAATAAGTCCTCTTTTGGGCAACAATGTAATAAGTGTGGGATTGCTACTCTGTTATAAATCCTTCAAAGTACTGTGTGGTGTCGGCATTCTTGATCCGGGGATGACGCCTTTGAGCACGAGAGACTTGATCCATTCGGGTTGGAGTCGCTACTGGAGGCGCGCCACCTCTTGAGCTCTTGCCCAATTGAGTCCTCATGGGAGGCGCGCCACCTCCTGGGCTGCTGCCCTCTCTCTCCCCTCAGGCCCACTAAGGCCCAATACTTCCCCGGGGGGTTCCGGTAACCCCTCCGGCACTCCGGTTTTCTCCGAAACCATCAGGAACACTTCCAGTGTCCGAATATAGTCGTCCAATATATTAATCTTTACGTCTCAACCATTTCGAGACTCCTCTTCATGTCCGTGATCATATCCGGGACTCTGAGCTACCTTCGGTACATCAAAACACAAAAAACTCATATTACCGATCGTCACCGAACATTAAGCGTGCGGACCCTACGAGTTCAAGAACTATGTAGACATGACCGAGACTCATTTCCGGTCAATAACCAATAGCGGAACCTGGATGCTCATATTGGCTCCTACATATTCTACGAAGATCTTTATCGGTCAAACTGCATAACAATATACGTTGTTGCCTTTGTCATCGGTATGTTACTTGCCCGAGATCCGATCGTCGCTATCTCAATACCTAGTTCAATCTTGTTACCGGCAAGTCTATTTACTCGTTCCGTAGTACATCATCCCGCAACTAACTCATTAGTTGCATTGCTTGCAAGGCTTATAGTGATGTGCATTACCGAGAGGGCCCAGATGTACCTCTCCGACAATCGGAGTGACAAATCCTAATCTTGATCTATGCCAACCCAACAAGTACCTTCGGAGACACCTGTAGAGCACCTTTATAATCACTCAGTTACATTGTGACATTTGGTAGCACACAAAGTGTTCCTCCGTTATTCGGGAGTTGCATAATCTCATAGTCATAGGAACATGTATAAGTCATGAAGAAAGCAATAGCAATATACTAAACGATCAAATGCTAAGCTAACAGAATGGGTCAAATCAATCACATCATTCTCTAATGATGTGATCCCGTTAATCAAATGACAACTCATGTCTATGGCTAGGAAACTTAACAATCTTTGATTCAACGAGCTAGTCAAGTAGAGGCATACTAGTGACACTTAGTTTGTCTATATATTCACACATGTACTAAGTTTCCGGTTAATACAATTCTAGCATGAATAATAAACATTTATCATGATATAACGAAATATAAATAACAACTTTATTATTGCCTCTAGGGCATATTTCCTTCAGGAAGGCCCTTTCCAGGTAGTTCGAGTCACCAGACCTGGTGCAGTCCGTCTAGAGACCAGAGATGGCATTCAATTGCAAAACTCATGGAATATTGAGCATCTCCACAAGTTCTACCCGTAAGGCGAGGCTGTCGGGCCCTACCCGGTAGCCACCCTTTTGTACAGGACATGCCTCAGTTGCATGTAACCCCTTGTAGCCAGGCTCAGACCCTGAGCAATAGAGAAATGAATGAAGCATTGGAAGGCCCGACAAGTTGTGTGCATGCATAATCATACCATATGCATTGCATAAGCATTTCATGAGCATTGCATATGCATATAGATAAGATCGCATCTTGCATCATTTCCATCTTCATAAAACTGCAGGTTCCTGCCATGAGCTTGGCCTCTACAGGAAGCTGGAAAGATGAACTAACACTGCGGTCTCCGACAAGCCAAACAAATAAGTTCTATCTCTTGTCCATACATGTTCTGTAAGCAAGTGCTTGTGCATAAGAAAGCCTAGCCACTTTTTCGTAACTTAGGTGTTCCCATCCCACAGCAGAATGTTGCTTGATCGGGATGGTCATGATGGCCTTTGGTAGAAAAAGATTGGTGGGGGCTGGTTCCTCATCACAATTTTCGCCCGATGAAGCTTAGTCCACAGCAGCAAAATAGAGTCTTGGCAAGATAGCCTACCGGGGGAAACTCGTTTATTTAAAAACATTCCACCTCTGCATGGACATATAATTGCACGAGTCCCCGGCAAGGTTCATCTTTTTCATTAATATGCTGATCAAACATGTACAAACCTTACATGACACAAACATGGACTCCAGAGATTACGTTATTTGAACTAAAGTTTGGCAAGTGCCTACGAATTTAAGGTTGATAAAAGATAAGTGCCCCGTAATGCCCTTTCTTGTCCCTCTCCTCGTAGGCATGGCGGTAGAAGGCGAAGGGGCAAAAGGAGCACCTGGGCAGAAGCCCAGCCTGACCCCGTCGGGCTCTAGGAGAGGTAGCCTAGCGTGGACGGGAGGACACCGGTGAACGCGTCGATGGAGAGCATGACGGAGGTGACCCGTCAACTGCCACCACCAGGGCTAGCAGGACGCGGCAGGGCTAACGGAGATGCCACCCGTGAGGAAGCCTGTCAGGGTCCAGCTGGAAGGCTGCTGGAGGAAGCCGGGAAGCACCATCCCCACCTCTGCATCCAACTCCCCGGCAAATCACCTTGCTGGGAAGGAGATGCAGGTGCAGATGATGGTGTTGCCGCCTGATGAAGATGGTGTGGGCGACGCTCAGCCGGAGTAAGAGTCGTCACCCTCCCGGTCGCTGCTTTCGTCATCGTCGTCACTGTCCTCCTCGTTGCTTTCGCTCGAGGAGGAGCTTTCGTCGTCGGTCAAGCTCTCCGCGTAGCACCCTAAGCAAGCTCCTGAGAGCCCAAAAATCTTGATGGAGAGCAGGCCACTCTCCATTAATTTAAACAGGAGAACGTGCCCCTCTGACAAGCTATGGGCACGAGCAAAGGTCTTCCAGCCACGGCGGAAGTACATCACATGAGGAGCGGGGAAGTCAACATCCACCCACGTGCCACCATTCCCACATCCCCTCATGTGCAACCTTAGTGCGCTCAGTTGTTCGAACTCCACTATTCATGCAAATGGAGTGGGGAGGTGGAGATGGCTGCACGGAGGCTTGTCTGAGGCCGATGGCGAACTCACAGGGCTGATCTCCGACGTGGCCTTCCATCGGGGAGGAGCCTCCGGTGGGGGCGCGGCCAGAGCATCGCCCCATCCTCCTCTTCCCCGAGAGCCACGGCGACCACGGCCTCGCCCCCTCCGTCCTCCTCTCACGGCGGGCTCCACCATCGCGTGGTCCAGAGGAGGAGGGATGCACTGTCGAGCAGAAGCCCTCGTCGCTGCCGCTGGGGGCCACCACGCCCTCATCCCCTCACCATGGCAAGTGAAGTAAGATTGAGGAGGGGGAGGGAGAAGTGTGTGTATGTAAATGCACCACTCCTACCCCCTTTTTATAGAAGGATGTGGCAGGGGCTGGCCTCTCGCTCAGAGAGCGGCCACCCCGCTCCTCCAATATGGCCTCCGTGCTCCTTCAGAGGCCCAGGGAATCAGGGCTGACCCTCTTCTCCAACCGATGACGCCTGATTTTCTGCCATGGCACTCGCCCCCGCGCTCTCCGCATCCACCACCTACCCTACCCAGTGCATGGAGTACACGTGGCGGGTGCGCATGAAGCAGGGAGCAAGTGGGATGGTGGTTTCCGCCCCGTGATCATGGGGCATGGGCAATCGACGGGCCATGTTCTGAGTTTCCCCGTAACGTCGCACACGACACGCGGGAAAACGGGAAACTGGCCCGGGCTCAAGATTAATGAAGAAGCAAAGAAGATCTCAAGGGGGCAGCCACTTCCACGGCCCTGCCTATGCACTTACTAGGGCCTATCCCGACGACGCTCGGTGGCGCGTTCGGGACAGGCCCGGTGGATTCTGTCGGTGAAACAAACCCTGGGTCCGTTGCCCAGACTGTGCACAGGCACAGGAACAAGATTACAGCACCAAGGTCATAATGGAGCACAAGGAATCAGCTCCTCGAAGGACCAACATGCAGCACAAGAAGGCCAAGATAAGCCAAAGGAGCAACATACCGCCAAGGAATAAACCTCCCTTGCCTGGCAGGCGAGTCTGGCAAGGACGGGGTCACCCCCGGAAGCGAGCCTCCAGGTCGTCCTGGCAGGCCTACCGGGATTCGCGAGGGCAGAACCACCTCACCACCACGCACGTCATCGATCGGTGCGGTGTCAAGCTCCAAAGTGACTAAGTAGCTGTGATGTCTACTACACAACCTTCTTCTTGTAGACGTTGTTGGGCCTCCAAGTGCAGAGGTTTGTAGGACAGTAGCAAATTTCCCTCAAGTGGATGACCTAAGGTTTATCAATCCGTGGGAGGCGTGGGATGAAGATGGTCTCTCTCAAGCAACCACCTGCAACCAAATAACCAAGAGTCTCTTGTGTCCCCAACACACCCAATACAATGGTAAATTGCATAGGTGCACTAGTTCGTGAAGAGATGGTGATACAAGTGCAATATGGATGGTAGATATAGGTATTTGTAATCTGAAAATATAAAAACAGCAAGGTAACTAATGATAAAAGTGAACGTAAACGGTATTGCAATGATAAGAAACAAGGCCTAGGGTTCATACTTTCACTAGTGCAAGTTCTCTCAACAATAATAACATAATTGGATCACATAACTATCCCTCAACATGCAACAAAGAGTCACTCCAAAGTCACTATAGCGGAGAACAAGCGAAGAGATTATGGTAGAGTCGAAACCACCTCAAAGTTATTATTTCCAATCAATCCGTTGGGCTATTCCTATAAGTGTCACAAACAGCCCTAGAGTTCGTACTAGAATAACACCTTAAGACACAAATCAACCAAAACCCTAATGTCACCTAGATACTCCAATGTCACCTCAAGTATCCGTGGGCGTGATTATACGATATGCATCACACAATCTCAATTCATCTATTCAACCAACACATAGAACCTCAAAGAGTGCCCCAAAGTTTCTACCGGAGAATCACGAAAAAAACGTGTGCCAACCCCTATGCATAGGTTCATGGGCAGAACCCGCAAGTTGATGACCAAAACATACATCAAGTGAATCACGTGATATCCCATTGTCACCACAGATACGCACGGCAAGACATACATCAAGTGTTCTCAAATCTTTTTGACTCAATCCGATAAGATAACTTCAAGGAGAAAACTCAATCCATTACAAGAGAGTAGAGGGGGAGAAGAAACATAAGATCCAACTATAATAGCAAAGCTCGCGATACATCAAGATCGTGCCAAATCAAGAACGCGAGAGAGAGAGAGAGAGAGATCAAACACATAGCTCTTGGTACATACCCTCAGCCCGAGGGTGAACTACTCCCTCCTCGTCATGGAGAGCGGCGGGATGATGAAGATGTCCACGGTGAGGTTCCCCCTCGTGAGTGCGGAACAGGGTCCCGATTGGTTTTTGGTGGCTCTGGAGGTTTGCGGCGGAGGAACGCCCGATCTATCTTCTGTTCTGGAAGTTTAACGATACGTAGGTATATATGGGTGTAGGGGGTACGTTGGTGGACCGAAGGGGGGGCACGAGGCAGGGGGGTGCGCCCCAGGGGGTGGGCGAGCCCCCACCCTCGTGGGCACCTCCCTTCTTCCCTGACGTGCACTCCAAGCCCATCCGGTAGGTTTCCTTCCAAAAATAACTTCTCCAGTTGGTTCCGTTCTGTTTTGACTTCGTTTGATATTCCTTTTCTTCGAAACACTGAAATAGGCATAAAATAGCAAATCTGGGCTGGGCCTCCGGTTAATAGGTTAGTCCCAAAAATAATATAAAAGTGGATAATAAAGCCCAATATTACCCAAAATAGTAGATAATATAGCTTTGAGCAATCAAAAATTATAGATACGTTGGAGACGTATCAAGCATCCCAAGCTTAATTCATGCTCGTCCTCGAGTAGGTAAATGATAAAAAAGATAATTTTTGATGTGGAATGCTACTTGGCATAATTTCAATGTAATTCTTCTTAACTGTGGTATGAATATTCAGATCCGAAAGATTCAAGACAAAAGTTCATATTGATAAAAGAAATAGTAATACTTCAAGCATACTGAGGGAGTCTTGGATTAGGGGGTGTCCGGATAGCCGAACTATCACCGTTGGCCGGACTCCTGGACTATGAAGATACAAGATTGAAGACTTCGTCCAGTGTCCGGATGGGACTTTCCTTGGCGTGGAAGGCAAGCTTGGCGTCTGGATATGTAGATCTCCTACCATTGTAACCGACTACTGTGTAACCCTAACCCTATCCGGTGTCTATATAACCGGAGGGTTTTAGTCTGTAGGACAAACAACAATCATACCATAGGCTAGCTTCTAGGGTTTAGCCTCTATGATCTCGTGGTAGATCTACTCTTGTACTACCCATATCATCAATATTAATCAAGCAGGAGTAGGGTTTTACCTCCATCGAGAGGGTCCGAACACAGGTAAAAACATCGTGTCCCTTGTCTCCTGTTACCGTCCGCCTAGGCGCACAGATTCGGGACCCCCTACCCGAGATCCGCCGGTTTGACACCAACATTGGTTCTTTCATTGAGAGTTCCTCCGTGCGTCGGCTGTCGGGAAGGATGCCTCATCCGTCTTTAAAAACGGCACCGTTGCTAAAGGAGCTTTGGCCACCGGCCAAACTCTCCGGCTAAGCGGTTTTCTTATGACCGCTGTTGACGTCGCCGGCGATGACTTCTCGGGTCATCGAAAGCAATCTCCACGTTAACTTCCGGAACCCGCCCGGCGGTTAGATCCGATGGAGCTCACTTCCTTAAACGAGCTCTTGGATCGCGCCATACCACAGGAGTCTCTGAGACTACGATCAGATTGGGCCTAAAACCGATGTGAGAGAGATCAACTCTCCCCAGGCTACCCACCACGTTGCTGTGGTAGAGGAACAATATGGCGACTCTTCTCCTACCTTAAGGACTAGCTATGTCCGGATTCCTGACCCCTCCATGCCGGATTCAGCGGAGGAGGACACCACTCAAGCCACGAACTTAAAGTCAAGCAGCGGGCTAGATTCATAGGACAACCTCCAAGAACCCAAGCTTCCAAGTTCGGAAACTTCTTGGCCCTGAATCTTAGATCGGACGGGGTTGAATTTAATTCCACCGCCCACCCAAACATAAGCGATCTATCCCAAACCCGGCAAGAGCCGGTGAAAGCGATACATCATTACCGGGCGTAATCCTCCTGGTTATGGACATGATAAAGGATTGCCGCGAGGAGGCGCAATCTCATTCTTACGCAATAATTGCACGAACAAGGGAATCCTAAGCGCCATAAGTCATCATTGAAATTACACGCTTCAGCGACTTGGCGTCCATAATCTGAAAATCTTCTTGCGATGGAGAGCGCTGGAAAACTGAAATCAAATTTTGGGATAATCCATTTGAATCGACCCTAGTCCGAAATAAAAGGGTGCATAATCACCGAGCACACAGGTTACATACCAAAAAGCAAAAACCCCCAAAGGGCATGGAACCGTCTTTGGAGGGATGGCTCAATGGACCTGCAAAATTCATAGCACAGGGCGCCACTCCAACTAATAGCCTTAGAGCATGTTGGATACTACGGCAGAGTGGCCAAAAGTGGCGAAGAGCTTTTAGCTCTAGAGCACCAGCCCAACAATACCGATGCAGTATTAACAGTCTTGAGACTTTCGCATCAAATAATATGCGAAACAAACACTCCATGACCTTGCGAAGTCTACCGAGATAGCAACAATAAATCCATGGGTGACACGGCTATTACCTTTAACGCCCGGATGAACCTAAAATCCGAACAGCCCGAGCACCGGCCGCATTGGTCCTCGGTCCAATAGTGGGCGGCTTTCACCTTACCAAGGTACTCATGGACGGCGGCAATGATTAAACCTCATCTACGAGGAAACCCTTTGAAAAATGGAAATAGGCTGGAGCCGCATTGAGCAAAGCAGCACAACCTTTAGAGGAATAATCCCCGGTCGGGAAGCATCTTTGTCTGAGGAAAGATCACACTTTGGATGTGGTGTTACACGCCGGACAATTATAGGTCCGAGGAGGTCACATTCCAAGTGGCCCGTTCGATGGCGGATACCACGCTCTATTAGGGCGAAGGCATTCACAATTTTTCAAGCTATACCCCATTACGGGTATATGAAGTTCAAAATGCCGGACCCAACGGAATTATCACTCTCGCTAGTGACCCGGACATAGCGCGCCGAAAATAAAACAGCCGCACTTGCCCTTGAGGCACTATCCGAAGCCCTAGCGGCAGAGGAACTCACTGCGCTGCGCTCCACGGTGAATAGGGACGATGTGATACTCGATAAGAGATCCAAGTCCACCTCTTTTAAACCGGCAGACGAAATAGTCAAATTCCAAGTCCATCCAACGGACCCTACAAAAACGGCCTCCATCGGGGCACAATTAAATCCTGATGTGGGCCAGCATTACGAGAATTCCTACGAAAATTGGGACATTTTTGGTGGCACCCTTCGGACATGCAGGAATCCCACGCCGGCTGGCGAGCACAGCCTAAATATCCTAAAAGGATTCAAGCCGATCAAACAAGCTCTTGGCGTTTCTCCGAACCCAAGAGATAGGCCATGGGAGAGGAGCTAGCCAAACTATTGGAGGCCGGATTCATCAGAGACATTAAACATCCTGACTGGCTAGCAAACCAGGTAATGGTACCAAAGAAGGACAAATCCTGGCGCCTATGTGTCGATTTTAAGGACCTTAACAAGGCTTGCCCAAAGGATCCCTTCCCCCGCGCATCGATCAAATTATCGGCGCTACCGCGGTTTACAATTCATTGTGTTTCCTCGACGCATACTCCGGCTAACACCAAATTAAGATGGCAGAGCCAGACCAAGCCATAACGGCATTCGTCCTCCATACGGCCCATTCTACTTCAACACAATGCCCTTCGGGCTCAAAAAGCGCCAGTATGCAACATATCGGCGCATGATTCAAACATGTCCGGCAAACCGGATCGGCAAAACAGTGGAGGCATACGTGAAGCGATGTGGTCGTCAAATCCAAGCATGTCGAAACCCTAGTCGGCGACTTGAGGCTCACATTCGATAATCTCCGAACATATGACATCAAGCTCAACCCGAAAAAATGCGTTTCGGCGTACCGGGAAAGCTCTTGGGCTTCATTGTATCCGGTAGAGGAATTGAAGCAAACCCAGCCAAGATCCGAGCTCTGTCACAATTGGATATCCCCAAAGACCTCAAACAAATACAAAAATTGATCGATGCGTGGCGGCTCTAAGCCGCTTTATCTCCGCTTAGGAGAAAAGGCATTACCCTTTATCGCCTCCTCGGTGCACCGAACACTTCGAGTGGGACGAATGCCGCCACGGCGGACTCGAAGAAATCAAAGCCATATTGGCAACAAATCCGGTCTGGCGCCCAACATGGGCGAACCAATGCTATTATACATCGCAGCAACCCATCAAGTTGTAAGCGCGGTGCTCGTTGTCGAGCGAGAAGCGGACGGACACGAGTTCCCTCTCCAAAAACCAGTTTACTACGTGTCCACTGTCCTAACTCCATGCAAGTCACGGTACGCGGTGTTCATGGCATCCCGGAAGCTGCGACACTACTTTCAAGAGTGTTCGATAACAGTAGCCTCCGAAGTACCTCTTAATGACATTATAAGCAACCGCGACGTAACGGGTCGGATCGCTAAATGGTACATTGAGCTCCTCCCGTTCAACATAACCTACAAGCCATGACGAGCTATTAAGTCGCAAGTTTTGGCCGACTTCGTCGCCGAATGGACTGAAGCCGAACTCCCTAAAGAGTATGGCGCATATTCCAACTGGATCATGCACTTCGACGGCTCCAAAATGTTGGCGGCACAGGGGCTGGCGTCGTTACAGCGTCCCCAACCGGAGATACAGTCCAATCGTACTTCAAATAATGTATACGGACTCCAACAACGCAGCCGAATACGAGGCCCTTCTACATGGTCTCCGGATGGCAGTCTCCATGGGCATTCAACGCCTAGAGGCGCACGGGGATTCGAACCTCGTGATATCCCAAATAAATGGGGACTTTGATGCCAAGGATCCAAAAATGGCAGCTTATCGCAATGTCGTCCTAAAAATGTCAGCTCGGTTTGAGGGGCTCGAATTTCAGCATATAGCCCGGGATAACAACCAGGCAGCGGACGTGTTGGCACGCATTGGTGCAAAGCGCGTTGCCGTCCCCCCCCCCCAACATCTTCCTAGAGAGGCTTTTCAAGCCATCCGTATTATGGGAGGGAGAGTCCGGAAATAACAACCCGGACCCAACCACACTGCCCCAAACCGAACACTCCGACATAGTTGGTGGTTACGCCATGTGAAATAACACCGTCATCCCACGCAATAATGGCAGTCATTGCCCCGTGGACAGAACCATTCCTAGCCTACCTAACTAGGCAGGAGCTTCCCGAAGACCAAAATGAGGCCTGCTGCATAGTGCGGCGGTCTAAAGCCTATAAGGTCCATGAGGGAGAGCTTTATAAGAAAAGCACAACCGGAGTCCTTCAAAGGTGTATCTCCGAAGAGGAAGGCGGAATCTCCTGGCTGAAATTCATGCCGGACTCGGTGGGCACCATGCCGCAGCCTGGGCCCTTGTAGGCAAGGCCTTCCGTCTGAGGATTTTATTGGCCGACGGCCCGAGCGGATGCTCGGGACTTAGTCCAACAATGCGTCGGCTGCCGGCTCTTTGCTAATCAAAGCCACATGCCACCCACCGCCCTCAAAACTATACCCATCACCGCCCTTGGCAGTGCAGGGCTTGACATGGTTGGACCCCTTAAAGGAGGAACCCACAAGCAAAAATACCTATTGGTCATGGTGGATAAATTCACCAAATGTATAGAGGCCAAGCCTGTAAAGACGGCCGAATCCGGACCAGTGATAGACTTTATATCAGGGGTAGTACACCATTACGGCGTCCCCCATAGCATCATCACTGATAATGGCACGAACTTCACAAGGTCAAACTCTGGTGCAAAAACATGGGCATCAAGCTCGACTACGCTTCAGTCTATCACCCCCAAACTAACGGTCAAGTCGAGCGAGCAAACGGTCTAATCATGAGCGGCATTAAACCCAGACTAGTGCGGTCCCTCAAGGAATCTAACACGCCTTTGGGTTGAGGAGCTTCGACTCCGTACTCTGGGGCTGCTGACCACGCCCGAATCGCACTACGGATTCACACCATTTTTATGGTATACAGGTGAGGCAGTTTTGCCTGCGACATAATTCATGACTCACCTCGCGTGCACATGTACGAAGAAAGAGAAGCTGAGCTCGATCGGCGGAGACAGTTTGGGCGCCTTGGAGGAGGAGCGGCGTGGCAAAAGCTCGTTCCTCATTCTATCAACAGCAGGCTCGAAGATATCAAAGCAGGGAAGTACGGGCCAAAGCTTACAACGTTGGCGAACTAGTTCTACGCCTGCCGGACAAGAAAAAGCACAAACTCAAGCCCAAATGGGAGGGCCCCTTCATCATCGACCAAGTCCTGACCGGCGGAGCGTATCGTTTGCGAAACACATCGGATAACCGACTCAAGCCGAACCCATGGAACGTAGCCCGTCTCCGAAGATTCTACGCCTAGCGCCAGATTCTGAGTTCATCTCCTTCCTCCGTTATATTCTATACTTTAAGCTGTCTTTTATTTCTCTCCTTCTTCCTCCTTTTTTCCTAAGCCGTTAAAGGCTCGTTCGCGCATTGTTCGCACACACTTGACGCGCTATCCGCGCTCATTATACAGGGGCTTCTCTAACGAAGCTTATTTATCTGAGCTTTATGCCCAACACATGTGTCACACTTGCGCATGTACCTTTTATTCACCATTATATGCATCGATATGACTTAAGTTTTGGCCAAGCTGGGTTGCACGGCTCTGTGCTTACCCCTCGTTCCCGATTGTTCGGCTAGGTGGTAAAGGAGCACCTCTGCGATTATTACCGCCGGGTCAGCCGGACGTGTACCTCGATCGGGTGAAGCCGAAAGCTAAGCGTTCTTAAGGGAATATTCGGTCGGTGAACTAAAAGACGATTTTTTATTTTTTCATTTATCTGCCCCCAGATGCTTTTCTGCTTTTTTCGCAGTCCGGACATGCACTTTAGGGCATGCCTCCCAGGGAAAGGAACCCCACGGAACTATTCTTCCTGGAGGATGTTTCTTGCTAACCATGTAATATAACATAACTAGTTGGGCACTTGTCTGATAAAGCACTCATGACCCCTACGCCTGGTCTCCACGCATGCCCCGGTTTTTACATAACCGTGAGGGTATTCGGACACACTCCGGACGATTGGGTCCCGAGGTTGAAGCGAAAAGGTCTGCCTTTCGACAAGCGATCTACAATCCGGCTAGAAGGCATTTTACATGTCATTTTAAATTACATAGTCAAATTGGTGATTGTATTCCTCTTCAATGCCATCTAATAGGCTGTCTAGTTTACATCCTGCTGGGAATACTTTTATGCCAACTCTACTTGGCCGTACACTAAGCTCACAGGATCTCCTTGCCGTCGGGCCCTCTGAGTCCGACCTCGCCATGTGGTTTGGGTCCGCCTTCGTGTTGCAGCGTCTTCACCATGGCCCGAGCCTCCCGGCGCCTTGACGACAGGCCGATATCTTCCATAGTCGGAAGCGCCTTGTGCTCCCCTGAAGCTTCTCTGCAAGCTCTCCAAGGCCTTGAGGCAGGGATATAGATGGCCACAAGGCACTGTGCGATGCCTTTCATCACCTGCCGAACTTCGTTAAATGCGGTTGCAATAGCTCGGGAAGAAGGTCACCCGTAGAATCGGGAATTTCCTCTGCAGGACGACCCATGAGCATACCTACAGACATAACTCTGTTAGTTGACTTCCTCGCCGAACTCTTTTTCAAAGATCGCTCAAGCACTTACTATAAATGCTACGACGAAGTCGCCGATTCTCCTTCATGGAGTCGAGGCAATTTGAGCACGAACATCCTTTAGTTCCTCACCCAGCTGGGTGTTGGCATCCTGGAGATTATTTTCCTCTTGCCTCACCCTTGTAAGCACATTATCGCCGGCCTTCAACCGGTGCAAGAGCTGTTGCTTGTCCGGATCTAGTCCGGCGCCATCTGCAATATTATTGTCAGATTTACACACACGCCGCACTTCACAAACTACTTATCTTTTGAAGCATATATTACGGAGGGGTCTCTATGGCTCCCCACATGAGTGGCTAGTCTTGACCTCAAGTTGGGCCTTGCATTCTTCAAGCTCACAGGACAATCGGGTATTCTTTTTTGTAAGATCCTGCATAACAAATGATCCTTAAATCAGTTATTCTAACTACTTTAAGTCTCGGGGCTACTGCATATATAATCGTCAAATTTCCTCACCCGTATGTCCTTTAAATACTGCTCTGTGTCTCTGGCTAGACCATCTTGGCGGCACGGAGGTGCGTCTCCCAATTGAAGGCATTCAATGCCTCTTGGGAGAAACATGTCGTCACGAAGAACTGTCGTGGCGCTTTGTGATTCATGGCACTCTCCACCTCGGAGTTGGTGGCGGACAATCTGTCGGCATCCTCTATCGGAGGAGCATCCGACGCACGCCTCGTGCTCGCCTCCGCTTCTGGACCCGGCTTTGGAGCCTGGCTGGCGGAGGCTCGATTGGCAACCTCTCCGGACACAGTCCGGCGAGCGCTCTTTTCTGAAAAGAGCACCAGCATTAATCGCCTTCCAGAATCAATCACAGGAATATGGTGACGCGCCATACCGTTCGCGGCGTTTGATCCGGACCGCACTTCTTTTTAGCCTGCGGGCCATCACGCCTTGTTGTCTAGCCGCGAACTCGGCCTCCTGCCTCGAAGGCAGCCTCTGCGAAACACCATTGGTATACGGTGATAAAAAATAAGCACGGATGGGTCATTATCAGAGTATTGGGACCTCGGTCTCAGTTACCTGTGAGGCTAGAAGTATTCCGGGGTAATCGGCCGTAATGGCAACCAAGGCATTATCGATGCTCGATTGGTGAAATACCCCATCAATCAGCTCCACCAATATGTCCGGATCCTCTTGGGAGGCCGGATCGAGGAGCCGTTCTGGATCCTCGGGTTGTGGAGGCGGGCTGTTTATGTCTTTTACGGCCTAGCGCAGTTCCTGTGTCAAAATCACAAAATGAGATACCTAACCATGGGAATACGGATCGGATGTGCAAAAAAAGAAATGCCCGCTTACCCAGCTTCGAGGATTGTTCATAGAAAATCCGTTCAATGGACTGACACGGAGAAAATCTTCCTCTTCTCCCTTGTACAGCGCGGACAAGGTCTTCACCAGATCGGTGACCAATCCTGGCCCCTTACAGCCATGACGGGTGGCATCGTCCTCCCCGTTGAAATCCCACATGGGGTGGCCCCTATCTTTGGGCGGTGCAACCCCGCATTATACATGTGGCTATGACACCGATCATGATCAGTCCGGAATGAGCTAACAATCTTATTCGGCTCATCAGGTAAAGGATGTCCCTGTCGTCTTCCCTCTGGGAGCTCCGCGGGCGCCAACTCAGGCGTTTCTTCAAAGGAGCATTGCTGAACTCCGGGAGACCGATCCGAACAGGGTCCGGCAGCGGGACGTCTTCTATATAAAACCATTCCGAAGGCCAGTCTTCGGACGCCTTCTTCGGGGTTCCGGATAGATATCCGGTCCCGGCGATGCGCCATAGCTCGGCTCCGCCCACTTGATATATTGACCCCTCATGAGAATGGGGTACGAGGCAGAATAATCTCTTCCCGGTATAAAATGAGCCTCGACGCCCAAGAACAGTTCGCAAAGGGCCACGAAGCCCTTGAGGTGCAAAATGGAGGCAGGCGTAAGGTGGTGTAACTGGAGGCCTTAGAACTCCAATAGCCCCCGGAGAAACGGATGAATTGGAAATCCGAGTCCTCTTACTAGATAAGAGATAAAGCATACCCGCTCTCCTTTGGAGGGATCGGGGACACTCTCCGCTTGCTTTCCGCCCTTATAGGTGGCGAGTCCGGCTCGAACCGGAACCATGAAGGCCGGGGAAGAAATCCCTTGGTTTGGAGTGTCACTAGCTCGCTATGCGGGACTGAGCATCTCTCCCAATTTCCAGGCTGAGGGCTGGGAGCGCGAGAGGAGGAGTCGCGTCGACTGTCCATGATGGAATGGATTTTTGTCAGAGGCGCTCCGATGAAAGCTCGCGGAGGGGGGATGGTGTGACTCAGATCTAGATCCTCGTCCCATTTATAGGCGGCTCATTTGCACAGCTAGGGGGATAAGTGTAAAAATACCCTGGCTTTTCGCATTCATTCAAACACGTGGAAGATGGCCATTATTGGGCGTGGAAGCCAAGGAGCGCAGCATTTATCAGAAGCCGGACACTATTCGACAAGTATATGGAATTTGGAGAAGAACCCGCCTCGCAATGCCGAAGACAATCTACACGCCGGACTAAATGCCATTGAAGCCTGGTTCAGGGGCTCTTGAGGAGTCCTGGATTAGGGGTGTCACGATAGCCGAACTATCACCGTTGGCGGACTCTGGACTATGAAGATACAAGATTGAAGACTCCGTCCGTGTCCGGATGGGACTTTCCTTGGCGTGGAAGGCAAGCTTGGCAATACGGATATGTAGATCTCCTACCGGTGTAACCGACTGTGTAACCCTAACCCTATCCGGTGTCTATATAAACCGGAGGGTTTTAGTCCGTAGGACAAACAACAATCATACCATAGGCTAGCTTCTAGGGTTTAGCCTCTCGATCTCGTGGTAGATCCACTCTTGTACTACCCATATCATCAATATTAATCAAGCAGGAGTAGGGTTTTACCTCCATCGAGAGGGCCCGAACCTGGGTAAAAACATCGTGTCCCTTGTCTCATGTTACCATCCGCCTAGACGCACAGTTCGGGACCCCCTACCCGAGATCCGCCGGTTTTGACACCGACACATACTAATCAAAGTAATCATGTCTTTTCAAAATAGCATGGCAAAAGAAAGTTCATCCCTACATAATCATATAGTTAGGCTATGCTTCATTTTCGTCACACAAAGATGTTCCCAACTTCTGTACCCCCGATGACAAGCCAAGCAATTGTTTCATACTTAAATAATCTCAAACTTTTTCAACCTTCACGCAATACATGAGCGTGAGCCATGGATATAGCACTATGGGTGGAATAGAATATGATGATCGGGATTGTGTGGAGAAGACAAAAAAGGAGAAAGTCTCACATTGACGAGGATAATTAACGGGCTATGGAGATGCCCATAAATTGATGTCAACATGAGGAGTAGGGATTTCCATGCAACGGATGCACTAGAGCTATAAATGAGTGCTCAACAAAAGAAAACTAGTGGGTGTGCATCCAACTTACTTGCTCACGAAGACCTAGGGCATTTGAGGAAGCCCATCGTAGGAATATACAAGCCAATTTCTATAATGAAAAATTCCCACTAGTATGAAAAGGACAACTTATGAGACTCACTATATGAAAAACATGGTGCTACTTTGAAGCACAATATATGAGACTCTCTGCATGAAGAACAAGGTGCTACTTTGAAGCACAAGTGTGGAAAAAGAGATAGTAACATTGCCCTTTTTATATATTTTCTTTTTTGGGCCTTTATTTTTTTTCTTTTTGGCCTTTTTTTTATTGGGCAATGCTCTAATAATGATGATCATCACACTTCTATTGATTACAACATAAGGATTACAACTCGAAACTAGAACAAGATATGACTCTATATGAATGCCTCTGGCGGTGTACCGGGATGGTGCAATGAATCAAGAGTGACATGTATGCAAAATAATGCATGGTGGCTTTGCCACAAATACGATGATCATGCAATGGCAATATGACAAAAGTAAAGTATGTCATGATGATGATGAACGGAACGGTGGAAAGTTGCATGGCAATATATCTCGGAATGGCTATGGAAATGCCATAATAGGTAGGTATGGTGGCTGTTTTGAGGAAGATATAAGGAGGTTTATGTGCGATAGAGCGTATCATATCACGGGGTTTGGATGCACCGACGAAGTTTAAACCAACTCTCAAGGTGAGAAAGGGCAATGCACGGCACCGAAGAGGCTAGCAATGGTGGAAAGGTAAAAGTGCGTATAATCCATGGACTCAACATTAGTCAAAAGAAATCATATAATTATTGCAAAAATTTAGAAGTCATCAAAAATTAAGTCCTACGAGCATGCTCCTAGGGGGGTAGATTGGTAGGAAAATACCATCGCTCATCCCCGACCGCCACTCATAAGGATGCACAAGCCAGGTACACTTCATGTTTCAAATTTGTTACACAACTTTAACCATACGTGCACGGTACGAGACTTGCTAACTTCAAAACAAGCATTCTTTAAATTCACAACTACTCAACTATCATGACTCTAATATCACCATCTTCATATCTCAAAACAATTATCAAGCACCAAAATTTTCTTAGTATTCAACGCACTCAAAAGAAAGTTTCACATATCTTGAATACCAAGTATATTAATATTAAGCAAATTACCATGCTATTAATGACTCTCAAAATAATATAAGTGAAGCATGAGAGTTCATTAATTTCTTCAAAATAAAACTACCACCATTGTGCTCTAAAAGATATAAGTGAAGCACTAGAGCAATAACAAACTACTCCGAAAGATATAAGTGAAGATCAATGAGTAGTCAAATAATTATGCAACTATGTGAAGACTCTCCCATTTAAGGATTTCAGATCTTGGTATTTTATTCAAACAGCAAGCAAAACAAAATAAAATAAAATGATGCTCCAAGCAAAACACATATCATGTGGTGAATAAAAATATAGCTCCAAGTAAAGTTATCGATGAACGAAGACGAAAGAGGGGATGCCTTCCAGGGCATCCCCAAGCTTAGACGCTTGGTTATCCTTGAATATTACCTTGGGGTGCCTTGGGCATCCCCAATATTAAGCTCTTGCCACTACTTATTCCATAGTCCATCGAAGCTTTACCCAAAACTTGAAAACTTCACAACACGAAACTTAACAGAAAACTCGTGAGCTCCGTTAGCGAAAGAAAACAAAACACCACTTCAAGATACTATAAAGAAATCATTATTTATTTATATTGGTGTTAGACCTACTGAATTACAACTTCTCTATGGTTTATAAACTATTTTACTAGCCATAGATTCATCAAAATAAGCAAACAACACAATGAAAACAGAATCTGTCAAAAACAGAACAGTTTGTAGTAATCTGCAACTAACGCAAACTTATGGAACTCCAAAAATTCTAAAATAAATTGGTGGACCTTATAAATTTGTCTAGTAATCATAGGCAAAAATAATAAACTAAATAGCACTCTCCAGTAAAAATTTCTAGCTAATCTCGTGAGCGCTAAAGTTTCTGTTTTTTACAGCATGATCATAAAGACTTCACCCAAGTCTTCCCAAAGGTTCTACTTGGAACAAACACTAATTAAAACATAAAACCACATCTAAACAGAAGCTAGATGGATTATTTATTCCTAAACAGAACCAAAAAACAAGAAACTAAAATAAAATTGGGTTGCCTCCCAACAAGCGCTATCATTTAACGCCCCTAGCTAGGCATGATGATTTCAATGATGCTCACATTAAACATAAAAAGAGCATCATGAAGAATATGACTAGCACATTTAAGTCTAACCCACTTCCTATGCATAGGGATTTTGTGAGCAAACAACTTATGGGAACAATAATTAACAAGCATAGGAAGACAAAACAAGCATAACTTCAAAAAATTAAGCACATAGAGAGGAAAGTTGATATTATTGCAATTCCTACAAGCATATGTTCGTCCCTCATAATAATATTCAGTAGCATCATGAATGAATTCAACAATATAACCAGCACCTAAAGCATTCTTTTCATGATCTACAAGCATATAAAATTTACTACTCTCCACATAAGCAAATTTTTCTTCTCATGAATAGTAGTGGGAGCAAATTCAACAAAATATCTATCATATGATTGAGAATTAAGATCAAGATGACAATTTTCATGGTTATCATTATTCTTTAAAGCATACGTGTCATCGCAATAATCATCATAGATAGGAGGCATGCTTTCATCATAGTAAATTTGCTCATCAAAGCTTGGGGTACAAAAAATATCATCTTCATCAAAGCTTGGCCTATCCCGACGACGCTCGGTGGCGCGTTCGGGACAGGCCCGGTGGATTCTGTCGGTGCAACAAACCCTGGGTCCGTTGCCCAGACTGTGCACAGGCACAGGAACAAGATTACAGCACCAAGGTCATAATGGAGCACAAGGAATCAGCTCCTCGAAGGACCAACATGCAGCACAAGAAGGCCAAGATAAGCCAAAGGAGCAACATACCGCCAAGGAATAAACCTCCCTTGCCTGGCAGGCGAGCCTGGCAAGGACGGGGTCACCCTCGGAAGCGAGCCTCCAGGTCGTCCTGGCATGCCTGCCGGGATTCGCGAGGGCAGAACCACCTCACCACCACGCACGTCATCGATCGGTGCGGTGTCAAGCTCCAAAGTGACTAAGTAGCTGTGATGTCTACTACACAACCTTCTTCTTGTAGACGTTGTTGGGCCTCCAAGTGCAGAGGTTTGTAGGACAGTAGCAAATTTCCCTCAAGTGGATGACCTAAGGTTTATCAATCCGTGGGAGGCGTAGGATGAAGATGGTCTCTCTCAAGCAACCCTGCAACCAAATAACCAAGAGTCTCTTGTGTCCCCAACACACCCAATACAATGGTAAATTGCATAGGTGCACTAGTTCGGCGAAGAGATGGTGATACAAGTGCAATATGGATGGTAGATATAGGTATTTGTAATCTGAAAATATAAAAATAGCAATGTAACTAATGATAAAAGTGAGCGTAAACGGTATTGCAATGATAAGAAACAAAGCCTAGGGTTCATACTTTCACTAGTGCAAGTTCTCTCAACAATAATAACATAATTGGATCACATAGCTATCCCTCAACATGCAACAAAGAGTCACTCCAAAGTCACTAATAGCGGAGAACAAACGAAGAGATTATGGTAGGGTCTGAAACCACCTCAAAGTTATTATTTCCAATCAATCCGTTGGGCTATTCCTATAAGTGTCACAAACAGCCCTAGAGTTCGTACTAGAATAACGCCTTAAGACACAAATCAACCAAAACCCTAATGTCACCTAGATACTCCAATGTCACCTCAAGTATCCGTGGGCATGATTATACGATATGCATCACACAATCTCAATTCATCTATTTAACCAACACATAGAAACTCAAAGAGTGCCCCAAAGTTTCTACCGGAGAATCACGACGAAAACGTGTGCCAACCCCTATGCATAGGTTCATGGGCGAACCCGCAAGTTGATCACCAAAACATACATCAAGTGAATCACGTCATATCCCATTGTCACCACAGATATGCACGGCAAGACATACATCAAGTGTTCTCAAATCTTTAAAGACTCGATCCTATAAGATAACTTCAAGGGCAAAACTCAATCCATTACAAGAGAGTAGAGGGAGAGAAGAAACATAAGATCCAACTATAATAGCAAAGCTCGCGATACATCAAGATCGTGCCAAATCAAGAACACGAGAGAGAGAGAGAGAGAGATCAAACATAGCTACTGGTACATACCCTCAGCCCCGAGGGTGAACTACTCCCTCCTCGTCATGGAGAGCGCCGAGATGATGAAGATGGCCACAGGTGAGGGTTCCCCCCTCCGGCAGGGTGCCGGAACAGGGTCCCGATTGGTTTTTGGTGGCTCTGGAGGTTTGCGGCGGCGGAACTCCCGATCTATCTTCTGTTCTGGAAGTTTTGCGATACGTAGGTATCTATGGGTGCAGGGGGTACGTCGGTGGACTGAAGGGGGGGCCACGAGGCGGGGCGCCCGGGGGTGGGCGCCCCGGCCCTCGTGGGCACCTCCCTTCTTCCCTGACTTGCACTCCAAGCCCATCCGGTAGGTTTCCTTCCAAAAATAACTTCTCCAATTGATTTCGTTCCGTTTCGACTTCGTTTGATATTCCTTTTCTTCGAAACACTGAAATAGGCATAAAACAACAAATCTGGGCTGGGCCTCCTGTTAATAGGTTAGTCCCAAAAATAATATAAAAGTGGATAATAAAGCCCAACATTACCCAAAACAGTAGGTAAGATAGCATGGAGCAATCAAAAATTATAGATACGTTGGAGACGTATCAAGTTGCTATTTGCCACATGGCAGCCACTTCCTACAGAAAATGGCTCCAACTGACATGTCGAGCGAGCAGGTGCAAAGCTGGCTAAACAGCCCGGCAAGGCTTGCCGGGCAAGCTATGATGTGACGTTGAGTGGCTCATTTAATGCGATGTCAGCCTACAGAGTTAGGTATGATAACATTGTTTGCTATCTAATCAGTGCAGAATGACTGATTTGCCACTGTGGTGACCCCTTTGTCTATAAAAGGAGGCCCAAGGCAACCGTAGAATGGGTTAGCGAATCCACCCCCTCACATATTCATACGCGTGTAGCCATTCTGCACCGAGGCGACCCTGTCGGACAAGCGTGTTACGCTCATCGCCATTTTTCCACCATCAATCCACCAAAGCAGGAGTAGGGTTTTACGCCTCATGGCGGCCCGAACTTGGGTAAAAATTGTGTGTGTGATCTCTATCATGTTGTCCCACGCTCCTCTACTCTTAGTCCAACAGCCATCCCCCGCCGAACCAGCAAGGGACTCTTGGTCCCATAGGTGGCCGTGGTTTCCCGCAACAGTGACACACCCAACATGGATTTACTGGGGAGCAAGGAGCTACAACGGTGGTGGATAAGGTATCTAACTCGCTGGGAATTGTTGCCGTTGTTAACTGCCTCGATCAGTTGCATTACCGTCCGATATCGTCGACCAATCAACACCCTCACGACTCCACTATATAGCACAAATGTTCCCGGTGTCAGGTACTGTGCAAGCGCCAGTGTAGAACTACAGATCAACAGTTTCCCTCTACTGGCACAACCGTAGCATGTATTGTACACTGTCTTGGCCTCGGGTAGCATGCGAGCGCTGCTGTAGATGAATAGTTACAGCGGTGGTAAAGGCAATGAGAAGGTACTCCATTTTTACTCTTGTATATCCTCTTCTTCGGTTATTTGTTGCGCCTTCTATCCCCTACTTAGAAAAAAATTCTGAATTAATTTCAATTCTTGGAACCTTTTATTCCATAGTTGTTATGTAAATTTTGGGGAGGAGAATCAACTACCGTTCCTGATGATGCCGAGTAACATTAGTGACAAATAAATGTTTTGTCCTCGAAGATTTGTGTTGGTGTCTTTTTGGATCAAGCTCTGCTCATCGATACATATACAACGTATATATAATTTTTGATTGTTTCATGCTATTATATTATCAATCTTAGATACTTTATATGCAATTTTACATCATTTTTTGGAACTAACCTATTAACCTAGTGCCCAGTGCCAGTTCCTGTTTTTTCCTATTATTTTGTTTGCAGAAATTCAACACCAAACAAAGTCCAAACGCGATGAAATTTTATGGTGATTTTTTTATGGACCAGAAGAGACCCTAGAAGCTTTAGGTGGTGGCCAGAAGAGGTACGAGAGGGCCACAAGCTCACATGGCGCACCCCTGGGAGCGCCACCTGAGCTTATGGGCCCCACGTAAGTCCTTTTGACCTAATTCCACATCTATAAATTCACATGAATCCCAAAAACACCAAGGGAGACCCGAAACAATTATTCCGTCGCTGCAAGCATCTATTCTTCTGCTGCCCATCTAGAGGCCTTTTCTGGTACTCTTTCGGAGGGGGAATCGATCATGAAGGGCTTCTACATCAACCTTGTTGCACCTCTGATGATGTGTGAGTAGTTTACCATAGACCTACGGGTCTATAGTGATTGGCTAGATCGCTTATTCTCTTTCTTTGATCTTCAATACAATAGAGATCTATTCGATGTAATCTTCTTTTGCGGTGTTTTGTTGGGATATGATGAATTGTGGGTTTATGATCAGATCATTCATTGAAAGTAGTTGAGTATTTTCTGAACTTTATTATGCATGATTATTATAGCTTTGTATTTCTATCTGATCTATTTGTTTGGTTTGGCCAACTAGATTGATTTATCTTCAGTGGGAGAGGTGCTTTGTAGTGGGTTCAATCTTGTGATGTCCTCACCTCGTGACAGAAGGGGTAGAGAGGCATGTATTGTATTGTTGCCACTAAGGGTAAAATGGCAGGGTTTAATCATATTGCTTGGTCTTATTCTATCTACATTATGTCATCTTTCTTAAAGTGTTGCTCTGTTTGTCATGAACTTAATACACTAGATGCAAGCAGGAGTCGGTTGATGGGTGGAGTAATAGTAGTAGATGCTAGGAGGAGTCGTTCTACTTGTCACGGAAATAATGCCTTTATACATGATCGTTGCCATGAGTAAGGTCATAACTATGTGCTTTCCTATCAATTACCAAACAGTAACTTGTCTACCCACAGTATGCTATCTTTATGAGAGAGAAGCCTCTAGTGAAAACTAAGGCCCCCGGGTATACTTTAATCATATTACAAAAACTAAAAATACCATGCTGAAATTTTACTTCTTTTATTTTAGTTTGCAATTTATCTACCAACTATACTATCAGATTTAATCATTGCAATTAACAAGTACAAGGGGATTGACAACCCTCTTGCCCATGTTGGGTGCAAGTATTTGCTCTTGTACGTGCAGGTATTGTTCACTAGGTGTTTGTGTGGTTCTCCTATTGGTTTGATGACCTTTGTTCTCGCTAAGGGAAACACTATCCGCTACTATATTGCTTCACCCTTCATCTTCAGGGGAAATCCCAACACAACTCACAAGTAGCAGAAAGATTTTCTGGTGCCGTTGCAGGGGAGACATCATCAAATACATATAGGTTCCAACATTTACATTATTGTTTACATGCTCTATTTTTATTTTATTTTATTTTCTTTCTCTTTTTCATCTCCCTCCACTTCTCTAAAAAAACTAAAAACACACAAAAAAATTATCTTGCTTGTTTTTCCACTATGGCTAGTTTTTCACTTGTAACTTGTACCCCTGAAATTGAAGTGCTTAATTTCAAACAAAGGGGAGGAGAGAGTTACAGTATGCATGGTATAGGATTTGTGATGCTCAAAATACATCAACTCGTAAGCAATCCACTACCATTCTTCTTCGCAATTTTTATGTGGGTGTTACTACTTGGTATAGATTTGTGTTTGTTACTATTACTAGAGGGAATTTTCTGATTAGTCACCCTATGGATGCTTTTCGATTGCCATGGGAAATTTAGTGGGATCACCACCTATTACTATAAATTAAATGGCATTGACTTTAGAACATGTTATGAGAAGGTTAGAAGTTATTGAAAATAAAATGTCCATTGTTGAACATATTGAAAATCTAGACAAGAAGGTTCATAATCAAGTTACTAAATTCGGCTCAACCATCGGAGCCACATTAAAGATGTTGAAGGGAAAGGAGCCAATAATCACTGAGAGAGTAGAATAAAGTTCCACTAGAATCGATAAGTTGGAAGAAATCATTAATAATGTGGGTTCAACTTTTTCCTCCATTAAAACTTTTGAAAGGACTCCTACAAATAAAAAAAATTCTAAGCCTGTGTATGTTCCTAAAAATAAGGGTGCCTCGTCTAGCAAAGAGAAAGAGGATCTTAAAATGATTAGTATGCACCCCAACTTCATTGATATGATAAAGGAACCTATTAATGAAAATAAATTCCTCGGTTTTGTTCCTAGTAAGCAGTGAGAAAATTCAATGAAGACTCTGCTGCCCTCCGCCGCTGAGGCCTCTGCTAGCAAGCCCAAGAAGGTTATGCCCAAGAAGCCTGCTCAAAAGCCTAGTTCCTCAACAATGCCCTCATGGCCAAGCTCTTCAAAGCCCTCACGGCATATTCCTCAAGTAGCTCCAGTTCCCACTGTTACAAAACCTTCAGCTGCTGCTGCAAAGTTCTCGGCACCTGCGCATTCTCCTCTTGCCAAAAGGACCACTGGTATCTCTATTGCTTGAGCAGCATCTGCAAGTTCTTCAGCTCCTCCTCAATCCTCAACGGGCCTGACTTTGCTGAAGACAAAGGCCACTGCTGGACGAGGCACAAGGCCAAGTCCTCACAAGAAGCAGGTTGCCTTCCATGTGCCGTCTAGTGAAGACGAAGTTGATGATGAAGAATTAGGAGAAATCATCAGAGACAGACATCAAAGGGCCGCTAGAGCCAAAGGCAGTAATGTGCCTCTTCTGATGGATCCCAAGTTGATCCTCAACTTCATTGGTCTCTGGCACAAGGACCCCAACACTCCTATGCCTGATTTCAATCCCACACCTGGCCAAAGTCACATGTTGACAGCCTTCATAGGCGAAGAAAAATGGAAGTTTGAAAAGTCCAGGCAACTAAAGAAAGCTCAGTACAAGAAGGAGTGTTTTCTGAAGAAGCATGTTGTCAAAATGACAACTGATGAACTTGTGGCCATGCAAGCTGAGATCAAAGCACGCAGTGATGAATTTGATGCATACCGTGCAGATTGGCTGGGAGCCAAGGTCAGATTTGTCAGAATGGTGAAGGGATTCACCTCAAATGTTGTAGCCTCAATGCAACATTAAATTCCTCAGACTGAAGCATCTGCACAGCCAAGTGAAGAACATGCAAGAACATCTGATGAAAATCGGGTTGTTGATGATTCGGAAAGCACCAGGGCTGATGAAGGAATTCCAGCCGCTGAAGAAACTACCAGGGCAACCTTTAGTGTTGCGCCTGAAGATCAAGCCAGACCAGTTGAAGCACTTGCTACTGCGCCTGAAGAAACTGAACAAGCCAGGGCAATTGCATTAGTTGCGCCTGAAGAAACTGCACCAATTTCCACTGCTCCTCCTGCACAAACGACAAGTCCTACACTTCCTTCTGCATCAGAAGCGAAGAAAACCAAAGCCGCCGAGCGAGCAGAGTCTTTAGTTCCAAAGAAAGTGAAGACTTTGAAAAGCTCCTATGCAAATCCCATAGATGGTGTTTGTCGGGGAGGCTGATCGTACCCACGGACACCTATGGGGCCCGGCGGAGCAGGTCCCTTTGTGGTTCGGAGGGGGGCGGAGGTCGCATGAAGAGCGGATCGAGGCGATGCACACGAGCGGTTTACCCAGCCGAGCTCTCCGAGAGATAAAACTCCTCTGCTGCTGTTTGATCTATTGTGTTCTTGCTAGGGAGCAATGCCCGCTACAAAACCTAGCGTGAGTGTATCTAGTCTATGGCGGTCGAATGAACTGAACCTTGCGAAAAGACGTGAACCGAACCTCGCCAACCCCTTCTACGTTGCACTCAGGCCTCCTTTTATATGCTCAAGGGTCTCCGGCGGTGGCAACATAGACGAGGGTACAAATGTAAAACAGGAGTTGGTACACCTACTTGAACAAAGGTAAAGTGCAAAAATACCTAACTCGGCGGTAAGGGACAAAAGCAATAAATGCCTGCCGTTGTCGCCAAGCGATTATAACAGAGACCGTCAGTGCGCCTCCGCCGCCACGATGGCGAAGCCTGTCAGCCGCCATTATCGCTGTTCCGCTGGCTGCACAGCTGCTCGACACGCGCCCATGGAACGGTCCCATGGCGACACGTCGCTGGGTGAGCTGGAGCGGAGACGGAGAGGAGCTGCATGCCGCGGCAAGCGCCTTGCCGCGGCCGAATCCTTGTCGCGCTCGGAGACTTGTCGCGCTCCGAGCCTTCCCGGCAAGCTCCTCTTGCCGGGGCCTAGCCTTCTGTGTGCCTGGAGTGGCTTTCCCGACAAGCTCCTCTTGTCGGGGCCTTGTCTGCCTAGAGAGGCCTTCCCGACAAGCTCCTCTTGTCGGGGTCTCGCCTTCAAAATGGCTGCGGAGGGTCTTGGCGGACGCCCGGCGAGGCTTGCCGCGGGGACGCTGCGACTGCCCGTGCACAAGTTCGGGTACTAAGGTACCCTACTTTAGTACACCGACAGAGCCCCCGGTCTGGGCCATACACGGTGCCGAAAGGCTGTTGGGCCAGGCCCAAAACAGGCACGGGCACGCGCGGCCTGGGTCCAAACCAAACCCACTCCGTATCCGCCGCGTCCCCCCGTAACGGCACGCGTCGATTGTGGCGTCGTGGGGGAAGTGGGCGGCACGCGGGGTCGCTCCACCCGTCGCCTCCGCTCTGCATTCCCGCCACGTGGTTCCCATGCTCTTGGGGTCACGGACGGTGGAAGTGGGAAAGCCCAGGCGTCATGAGCAGAGGCAGGTCGGCCCCGATTCCCTGCTCTTCCTATGCCCTGATTTGTCGGAAGGGCGGTTGAGCCCCACCTTGCTTCCTTAAAAAGGCGGAAGGGAGCGCGAAGGCGCACTCTCCCATCTCCTCCTTTCTTGATTTTTGCTCCCCTTTCTCTCATTCGCCATGGAGAAAAGAGCCTTGGTTCTTCATCGGTGGCGGCGAGGGTCGCCGCTAGACAGCGCTCCCTCTCAACCTCGCCCGGGCGTGAGCCAGCCCCAAGAGGAAGAGGGAGGGGCGAGGTCGAGGACGAGGTCGAGGAAGAGGCGGACGGGCGGCTCGCCGTCTCCGCCTCCGCCCGGCGGTTCCCCTCCTGCGGCGGTCCATACCGGGGCGACCCTTGCGAGTTCTTCGTCGAGCTGCGCCGGGCGCCTCGTCGTCGCCTCCGGCTTCCAGCTCCGTTTGCGAGCGTGATGGAGTCGGATCCGCCCGAGACACTGAGATTGCACATGAGGGGTTGTGGGATCAGCGGCATGCGAGTCCGAGTTGTATTCCCAGCCCCTAATGTGATGTATCTCGATCGTGGGTGGAAGACGCGTTCACCCGCATCCACAGCCTGAGGCGGGGTTTACCCTCCATTTTAAGTTAATGGAGGGTGATCTCCTCTCCGTCAAGGTCTTGAGGATCTTGGCACTTTCGGGCGAAGTGCTGCGTGGACAGCTCCTCCGACAGCGAAGATTCCCCCTCGAGCGAGAGTGACGAGGAGGGGAGCGACAGCGACGACGAGGTTGGCGGGCCCGATTAGTTGTCGGGCGCCGCTTCGTATGTCACCGGTGACCCCATCATCCGTGTCGCCGGCTCCCTGAACTCCCCGGGGTCGTCTCCTTGGGCGACTGGCGTAGGGAGGCTGCGGAAGGGAAGAGGATGGCGACAAGGCCGTCAGAGTCGAGTCTGGCGTAGTGCCCTCGACAGCGTCTTGACGCCTGCCGCCCGTCTTGAACCCGCTTCGGCGCCGCCATCTCCGTCAAGCCCTCGGGAGCTCCGGGATGTTCTCTTGGTGTCTTCGGCACCCGTAGCTCGTCTAGGCGTTTCTTTTGCCCTTCCGCCTCCTTGACCTACCTCACGGAAGGAAGGGGACAGGAAAAGGATTACGGGCATCTTATCTTTTTAATTTGTAAGCCTTTGGGCCTTATCCGCATTTAAAGCTTGTAATCCTCTCTTTCATGTTTTTAATGAAAAAGGGATGTTTGAAAAAGGACGAAAGGCTTATCTGATATCTCAGCCCCCGGCAACTCTGGCTTGCCGCGGCCCCCGGCAACCCTGGCTTGCCGCAGCTCCCGGCAACTCTGGCTTGCCGCAGCCCCCGGCAACTCTGGCTTGCCGGGGCTTGGGTGCCGGCACGCCCTTCTTCTCCTCTTCGCTGTTATTTCAGTTCTGAGGACGATTTAGCTTGATGCCGCAATAAGTCATCTTTGTAACATAACTTTATTCTGGGCAACATCTGCTACGTTACTTCCTTTACTCGACCCTTGGTTTTGTATGTTATTACCCTACGCTTTTCAGGGAAACTTGCCGGTGCAGGCACCCTTGCCGCGAGCGCCGAGTGCGGGACTTCAGCCTTCTTTGGCGGGGTCGCTACCGACAAGCAACCTTGTCGCGGACTAGTCGCAGCTCACTTAAGTTGTTGAGCGGACTCGAAACAAAGTAAGGGCGCGACCAGTCACGATTTGGTTCCTCCGCGAACGGGTGTCTCATGCAAAGCGCGGTCGTTCAAGGAAGATAACTTTACAAATTTATTGCTGGTCTGAATCGATCGATGCAACGTTATTTCCTCTACTTGATTTCTTCCTTTATACGTTTCTGCCCTGCGCATTTAGGGAAACTTGCCGGTGCAGGCACCCTTTCCGCGAGCGCCGAGTGCGGAACTTCAAAGCTTCTTTGGCGGGGTCGCTACCGACAAGCAACCTTGTCAGCGGACTAGCCGCAGCTCACTTAAGTTGTTGAGCGGACTCGAAACAAAGTAAAGCGCGACCGATCCACAGTTTGGTTCCTCTACGCAGGTTTTCCATACAAAGTACTATCGTTCGAGGAAGATAACGAAAATTTAAAATTGATTGCTCAAACTTTGGCAACTTAGATTTTCTGTTTCTTGCTTCCGATGAGCGAAACTTCCTCGGCGGTGCACGGTCCATAGTATTATCTCCTCCTCCCCCTGGTTAACTTGTGCGCGAGAGCCTCCCTTTCTTTGTGACAAGAGAAAGAAGAGGAAATAACGTTATAGAGCCCAGTGGCTCGATTACGCTTACGGGTGTGGTTGCTGCACAAAGTGTTAGCCAAAACATGCAATAACTTGATGAAAGCATGAACTTGACGGGTTGTGCGCAACACATGGGCTTTCTTGATGCAGAGGTCTGCGCCCGGCTTTGTCTGAAGGATTACATGCAACAGCGGCAAGACTTGTACAAAAGGTGGTTGCGAACGGGTTCCGACAACCGCGCCCTATGGGTAAAACTTACGAAAATGCTCAATGTTCCAGGAGTTGCTCACCGGAATGCCATCTTCGGTCTCAAGGCGGACGGCGCCAGGCCTAGTGACTCATTTCACCCGATAAGGGCCTTCCCACTTCGGCGTCAACTTGTTTGAATTCTTGGCGGACTGAACGCTACCGAAGAACAAGGTCGCCTTCCTAGAGACTTCGGCATTAACCCTGCGGCCATGGTAGCGGCCTTGAGCTTCTTTGTAGCGAGCGGCTCGCCTGACAACCTGAAGACGATCCTCCTCAAGGAGCAGTGCGTCATCTTGTCACAGCTGCTCTTGCTCAAACTCATCATAAGCGAGCACTCGAGGTGACCCGTATACGAGTTCCGTGGGGAGAACTGCCTCTGCTCCATAGACTAGAGCAAAGGGTGCACGGCGGTGGCTCGATTTGGTGTCGTTACGATCGACCAAAGAACCACCGGCAGCTCCTCGATCCGGTTTCTTCCGCACTTGTGCAGCACAGCCGAAAGTTCTGGTCTTGAGTCCGCGCAGCACTTCAGCGTTTGCCCTCTCTGCTTGACCGTTGCTTCTCGGGTGAGCAACGGAAGCGAAGCAGACCTTGGCGCCAAGGTCTTGGACGTACTGCATGAAGGTGCGACTCGTGAATTGTGTGCCGTTGTCGGTGATGATCCTGTTAGGGATTCCGAAACGGCAAACAATCGACCTGAAGAACTTGATCGCCATCGTGTTGTCACCTTCCTCATCGCTTCCACTTCCGGCCACTTTGTGAACTTGTCAATGGCGACGTACAAGTACTCAAAGCCCCGACAGCTTCGGGGAAGGGGCCGAGGATGTCGAGCCCCGGACCGAAAATGGCCGGGATAAAGGGATCGTCTGGAGAGCTTGAGTGGCAGTGTATCTGTTTGGAATGGAACTGCACGCTTCACACTTGGTTACTTGTGCGGTTGTATCCTGGAGGGCTGTCGGCGTAAGAAACCTTGCGGAAGGCTTTGCCGGCAAGTGCTCTTGCGCCAATGTGGTGACCACATATGCCTCCATGTATCTCTGCCAACAGCTTACATCCATCTTCCACAGGAATACACTTCAATTTCACACCGTTGAGTCTTCTTACATGCAGTATGCCGTCGACAAACTGGTACATACTTGACTGCCGGGCTACTCTTTCCGCTTCTTCCTGCTCTTGGGAAGTTCTCACATCTGGAGGAAATGGACAATCTATGCGCCCATCTTTGGAGCTTGCGGCTCGACAACAAGGACTAAAGGCATATCTGCTGCCGCGGGAACATCAGCTTCTACGGCAAGAACCTGCGTCTCTGCCGGAGCTTGATGCTCCCCGACAAGCTTGCCGGAGCAAGACTTGTCGGGAGCGTTTGCTTCGACGAAACAAACCCTGAGGTCTGTCGGAGCAGACTGCTCCTCAACACTGTTGGTGTTGATCTTGGGGACCTTTGCAACGACGGCCGGGAAGCTCTCCGGAAAGTAGTCACCAGAGGCCAACTTCCTCTTCTTGCTCTGTCCGGTCGATGGTGTTACGGTTGGCTGAGTCAGCTTGAGCACGAAAATCCCTGGTTCCACGGGTAACTTAAGTGCAAGACTTTGACAGTCGACAATATCATTCGAGCTCTTGGAACATGTTCCATTTGCGGGCCGTCAAAGTGCTCT
This sequence comes from Aegilops bicornis, assembly GCA_021605145.1. Lineage (NCBI taxonomy): Eukaryota > Viridiplantae > Streptophyta > Magnoliopsida > Poales > Poaceae > Aegilops > Aegilops bicornis. Next base: position 337,690,651 of record CM038672.1, on the reverse strand, counting down.
TCTAGCTTCCTCACTTCATCAACGTGAGGCTTCCATCAACGGACTCGTAATCTTTTGTTCACTTGTCGGACGACGAGTTGCGAGTCACCCGTGACAATAAGCTTCTTGATCCCAAGGTCCACGGCGATCCACGAGGCGGCAAGCAAACCTTCATACTCTGCGGTATTGTTTGTCGCTTGCTCCTTGGGAAAGTGCATCCGGGCGACGTACTTGAGGTGCTCTCCGGTGGGTGCGATAAGCAGCACGCCGGCACCGGCGCCTTGCAGCGAGAAGGCACCATCAAAGTACATCAGCCACTCTTTGCTTGATTCTTTGACGGGGATGCTCGTCTCCGGAATCTCTTCATCTAGCGTTGGCGTCCATTCTGCTATGAACTCTGCCAAGGCTCTGCTTTGGATAGTTGATGTGCTTTCAAACTTAAGACCAAAGCTTGACAGCTCTAGTGCCCACTCGACAATCCTGCCTGTCGCTTCTGGATACTGCAGTATCCTCTTGACCTAGCCCCCTGCAGAAGGGAACTGACAAAGTAGACTGGGCGCTGCACCATCCTTTTCTGCATCTGCTCATGCGTCTTCGCGGACTCGTCCTTGTCGGGGCCAGAGCTTGTCGGCGAAGCCCCCTGCTTGTCGCCGGATGTGTTTGCCGTGGTTCTTTGGCTCGTCATCTGCCTCCCTCTCCGCCACTAACGCAGCACTAACCACTTGATTGGTCGCCGCTATATACAGCAAGAACTTCTCTTGTGGCTTAAGCGCGACAAGTGTTGGAGTGGAGGACAGTATCTCTTTAAGTCCTGCAGCGCAGCCTCCGCTTCGAGTCCATTTTATCGACCTGCCTTTTCAAAATCTTGAAAAATGGTAGGCGCGCTCAGCAGACCTAGAAATAAACCTCTTGAGAGCAGCCACGCAACCGCAAGTCTTCGTACATCCTTGGCGCTTTGGTGCTTCAATCTGCTCAATGGCCTTGATCTTGTCGGGATTTGCTTCAATCCCTCATTTGAGACACGAAGAACCCGAGAAGCTTGCCGGAAGGGACTCCAAACACGCACTTCTCGGGGTTGAGCTTGAGGTTTATCTTGCGCATATTTGCAAAGGTCTCGTCCAGATCTTGAACCAGAGTTGCTTTGTCCCTGCTCTTGACCACTATGTCATCCATGTAGGCTTCTACATTTCTATGCATTTGCGGCTCAAAAGCGTCATGGACTACCCTTGCAAATGTTGAACCAGCATTCTTCAAACCGAAAGGCATCCGTATGAAAGCAAGATGTGCCACATGGTGTGATGAATGCGGTCTTCTCTTCATCTTCTCCAGCCATGAAGATCTGATGGTATCCTGGTAGGCATCAAGAAACGAAAGCAAATCACATCCGGCCGTGGAGTCAACAATCTGGTCAATGCGCGGCAAGGGAAATGGATCTTTGGGACAAGCTTTATTAACATCGGTGAAGTCAATACAAAGCCTCCATTTCCCATTTGCTTCTTGCGCGACTACAGGATTGGCCAACCACGTGGGATGGAGTACTCCTCGACAAGGCCTGCTGCTTCCGGTTTCTTGATCTCTTGACTATGAATTCTTGGCGCTCCTTTGCTTGTTTCTGACTTTTTGCTTGGCAGGGCGCTGCGTGAGGACAAAGCGGCCAGCGGTGCTCAATCACTTTCACAGGAACACGGGGATATCAGACGGTCGCCATGCAAACACGCCGACATTCGCCCGCAGGAAAGCAACGAAGCCGCCTTCCTATTTGGGGCCGAGAGAGGCACTGATGGTGAAGGTACCACCAGCGCCGTCCTCCTCGGCGGGCACCTTCTTGGTCTTCGGCGGAGCCACCATCTTCTTGCACTTGCCGGTGGAGCTCGATGGTGCGTCCTCGACGGTAGCGCAGCACTCCGAAGAGGTGTGCTTGCCGGAGTGAGCATCAGAGCCCTTGCCGGACTTGGACTTGGTCTTCTTCCCCCCGGGAGCTTCAGCGGCAAGTGTCTGGCAATCTGTCACGGCTGTTGCATCCCGGAAGATCTTGTCGGCACAGATAAGGGCATCCTTCTTGTCGCCATGGACAGAGATGACGCTTATCGGGTCTGGCATCTTGAGAAGGTTGTAGGCGTAGTGAGAGGCTGCCATGAACTTGGCGAGTGCTGGACAGCCAAGTATCCCATTGTAAGGCAATGGGAAATCGGCAACGTCAAATGTAACCCTCTCAGTCGTGAAGTTCAGCTCGCTGCCAAATGTGACCGGCAACACCATCTTCCCCTTCAGCTTGCTCCTTCCCGGATTGATTCCTTGGAAGGTTCCGGTCTCTTCGAGCTTCATTGTCGAGGATTTGAAGCTTCGAGCACCGCGGAGGAGATCAGATTCAAGACGGCCCGCCGTCAACTAACATTTTTGTGACCTTGAGGTTGCGGATGGTTGGAGAGACCAACATCGGCAAGCACCCGACCGGGATTATGCGATCAGGGTGGTCCTCAATATCAAAAATGATAGGCGTGCTGGACCACTTCGAGGCTTGCGTGACTCTATGGATGGTTCCACTGCATTGACCTCCCGCATCCATTGCTTGAGTTGGCGGTGGGAGGTATGCAGGGAAGCACCTCCGTCAACGCAGAGAACCTCTGTGGCTTTCTGAAACTCCTGCTCGTCGGCGTCGTCCTCCATATCTTTGTCGTCATCATCATCTTCGTCCTTGTCGCGGCCGCGGGGAGGTCTATCTCCTTGCCGCTGCTTGACCTTGCCGCAGCGTCCTCCCCGGCCGGGACGTTTCTTGCTTGCTCCCCTAGCACCTTCCTGGGCCTTCTCCTTGTCGTATCGCTCGTACTCAGCTCTCTGCTGCTCGACAAGCTGCTCGACTTTCTTGCAGCTCTGGAGGTCGTGGCCCTTGGTGCGGTGGATCTTGCAAGATCTTGCTTGCCGAGCTGTCACGCTTGTCGGGCGGCCGCCACCGGCAGTGGTTGGCATCGTGAAACCTCCTTGCCGGAGCCAACAGCCTTGGCGTTCTTGTCGCCGCCTCCGTTGCCGGACTGCTCGACCGCTAGCACTTCTCTGCTTTTCTTCTTCCTGTTGCCTCGCCGCCGGCTCTTCTTTGCCAAGGCGGTGTCATCACTGTCAGATCCTGTTTCTGCATTCTCTCCTAGGAGTCTCCTCCCTTCCTCAGCGCGTGCACACTTGTCGGCCAAGGCGTACAGCTCACTGACGTCCTTGACTTTGCTCGTTGCCATCTCCTCCCTCATCCTGCGGTTCCGCACATTCTGATGAAATGCGCTGATCACCGCGCGGGGTGGACGTCTGGGATGTTGTAGTGCACGCGGCTGAATCTCTGGATGAACTTGCGCAGGGACTCTCCTTCCTTCTGGGCGAGCAAGTGAAGGTCGCTCTCTTGGCCATGAGATTTGTGGCCACCTGTGAAGGCGCCAACAAACTGATGGCACAGATCTGCCCCAGAGGATATGGAGTTGTCCGGCAAGTGCATGAGCCAAGATCTGACGTTGGGTTTGAGCACGAGCGGGAAGTAGTTGGCGAGGATTTTGTCGTCCCGTCCCCCCGCAGCCTGCACCGCGATGGTGTAGATGCTAAGGAACTCCGACGGATGCGTCCTGCCGTCATACTTCTCCGGCACGTCTGGTTTGAAGTTTTTCTGGCTGGGCCCTTTGGACTTGCCGCAGCTCACGAGTGAACGCAGGGCAACCTACAGCGTCTGGCAGGTCGCCTGGCCCCTCCGGCGCGTGCATGTCAGCAGGAGGCCCAGCGGCGCTTGTCGGACTGACGTCAGCGCTTCTCTTGGCGCTCGATCACGAGTTCGAGCGTCCTCTTGTTGTCGCTCATGAAGAACTTGGCGCTGATCGCGGCGAGTCGCGCGGATCCGGCGATGCGGTGGTCGGCCGAGATGGATCCGTTGGCTCGGCGATCTTGTCCTTCTTGGCGGAGAGTGCACGGTGGTTGCACCTCCGACAGTCTCGTCGCCACCGGCTTGTGCCTTGTCGTCTCGCCGCGGTAACGATGGCGTTGGTTGCCGCGGAGCGTCGCCGTTGGCAAAGCCGATGAGGCTCTGGATAGTGGCCCTCCACTCGTCGACCTTGTCGGCCGTTGGAGGGTAGTCGAGGAGCAGTTGAGCTCTCGCCAGAGCTTCTGCTGGAGTAGTAGGTGGCATGGAGAACGGTGCGAGGAGCGGGACGCGCTCGGACTTCTAACCTCGTTAGAAGGAAGCGGCGCCCGTCCGGCGGCCGTATCTCACTCGTGCCGGCATGTTGGCGCCGTATGCTGGTCTTCGTGGTCTCGATCCAGCGAGCGTATGGCGTTGTGAACGCCATGGCGTTGTTGGTCCCGCGTCTCTGAGATGGGCGCGGGGATGCGCGGACGCCGAGGTTTGCGGTGCCTTGTCCTTGGACATGGCAACGCCGCCAGCACCTTCGCCGGCGCCCGTTCTTCCGCCCGGCGTCTGCCTCACCACCCGTTTGCTGCGGTGAGGGTGGAGCACGGCAGCGACGGGCTGCTGCCGCGAAGCCTTCTTCTTCGGTGGCATGTTGAGGAAGATGTTGATGACGCTACTCGTGTGAACGCCGGATCAGATTCACACGGCCTCGGCGCCCCCTACCTGGCGCGCCAGAGATGTCGGGGAGGCTGATCGTACCCACGGACACCTATGGGGCCCGGCGGAGTGGGTCCCTTTGTGGTTCGGAGGGCGGAGGTCGCCTGAAGAGCGGATCGGCGATGCACACGGCGGTTTACCCAGCTTCGAGCTCTCCGGAGAGATAAAACTCCTCTTGTTGCTGTTTGATCTATTGTGTTCTTGCTAGGGAGCAATGCCCGCTACAAAACCTAAGCGTGAGTGTATCTAGTCTATGGCGGTCGAATGAACTGAACCTTGCGAAGACGCGAATCGAACCTGGCCAACCCCTTCTACGTTGCACTCGGGCCTCCTTTTATATGCTCAAGGGTCTCCGGCGGTGGCAACATAGACGAGGGTACAAATGTAAAAACAGGAGTTGGTACACCTACTTGAACAAAGGTGTATGCAGTGCAAAAATACCTAACTCGACGGTAAGGGACAAAAGCAATAAATGCCTGTCGTTGTCGCCCAAAGCGAGTGTAACAGAGACCGTCAGTGCGCCTCCGCCGCCACGATGGCGAGCTTTGTCAGCCGCTCATCGCTGTTCTCCGCTGGCTGCACAAATTGCTCGACACGCCGCCCATGGAGCGGTCCCATGGCGACACGTCATTGGGTGAGCTGGAGCGGAGGCGGAGAGGAGCTGCATGCCGCGAAAGCGCCTTGCAGCGGCGAATCCTTGTCGGCGCTCGGAGACTTGTCGCGCTCGAGCCTTCCCGGCAAGCTCCTCTTGCCGGGCCTAGCCTTCGTGTGCACAGGTGGCCTTCCCGACAAGCTCCTCTTGTCGGGGCCTTATCTTCCTAAAGAGGCCTTCCCGACAAGCTTCTCTTGTCGGGGTCTTGCCTTCAGAATGGCTGCGGAGGGTCTTGGCGGACGCCCGGCAAGGCTTGTCGCGGGGACGCTGCGACTGCCCGTGCACAAGTTCGGGGTACTAAGGTACCCCTACTTTAGTACACCGACAGTGTTCCTCTATCAAGCATGCCATCAAAGGAAATTGTTCCCTTTTGTGAGGATTATGTGATTCCAAGTGAATCTGATGAAGAAGATCCTTCTGCTGCTACGTCAGAGCAGATTGATGAAGAAATTGAAGTCGACAATGTCACTTCAACTCCACTGGTATCATCGCCCATGCCTCAGTTCACATCTGAAGAGGCAGGCGTTGAAGAAATTGCCGAAGAAGATGAAGATGTGGATATTGGGTGTTCAACGCCAATTCTGAATGATGACTACTGGGAAAGTCATCACCCCAATTCACAACTTTATACCCCTCTGCAACAAATTCCTCAGTCCCCTGTCCAAACTGAAGAAATTCACACGGGATCTGAAGAACATCAAGCTTCTCTTCTCACTGTTCCTAAAGAAGTTCCAGCCACTAGTGATGATGAAAATGTTGCTGAAGAAATAGAGGCCAAGGCTGCTGACGAAAATACCACTGAAATTCCTCAGCATGTGGCTCCTGTGGCTATACCTCAAGAGGTTGTGAAGACATCAACTGCAAATCTTTAGCCAAGCAATAGAATCCTCACTCCAAGAAGCAGAAGTTCAAGGCTGAAGACTTTTTCAATGAGCACATTTTCTTCACTGACTACAATCCTTATGACTCTGCTCGTCTTCGCCGCAAGCGTTTTTGGACTGCTAGCCAGATGAACTTCTATTCCTCGCAGTTGTTCGATAAGGACAAGATCTTTAACCATGAGCAAATTCCTCATGTGGACATGGAGTCTCTACCTTGCTTCACCCCAGTCCTCAGTGTTATTCATGACGCTGGGCTTCTCAATTTCTGCACTGACATCTACGACTGGAATGAAGAACTCATTCTTCAATTCTATGCCATGCTGCACATCAGTGGCAATGTTGAAGATGTGAATTCATGGGTATTGGACTGGATGACAGAAAATACTCACTACAAAGCACCGGCCTCTGAATTGCTTCATGCCGTCCCAGTCAGTCCTCCTGTTGAAGGTGCAAGGCTCATTTATGTTGACCCTGAACTCCCAGACCATCTGATGCAAGTGCTGATGAAGCATGGCCAAGCTCCAAGGACCAAATTCCTTGTCAAGGAATTGCTCTATGTGCCAAGGACTGTGTACAGGATATTGACCAAAACCCTCAGTCCTATCAAGAGCCGCAACTTTGATGAAGAAGAGATTGTTGGCATCATGAAGAATCTGCTTTTCAACATCATACATGGTATTCCTATCAACTACCACGATTTCTTCGTGAGGACTTTGGCCAATGTAGCTCTGTCACCATTTGAATTGAAGCCCTACGCTCCATGGATCATGAGATTCATCAGATCAAGGTCTTCAATCAACTACAAGGCTGGCGTTCTCAATCATCACAGCTACTTGCCCCCAATCGAGGTCCTAAAATGTCCTATTTCCTCAGCTGATGAGAAGGGCAAGGCTGCTGTTATTGATGAAGGCACTCGTCCATTGGATGGACAGTTTTGCAAAGCTGCATCCTACTCCACCAATGATGACTCTGCCACACATGACACTGCCGCAAATGCTTCAAAGCAATTTCCTCAAGCCAAAGCTCCCCGTGTGATGACTGATTGTGAGCTTCTCCTTAGTCTTCATCAGAAGGTCAATCGCAACCACAAATGTGTCAAGCGACAGTTTGGTTCAATTCTTCGGAATATGACAATCACACAAAACACTGTGAAGAAGAACCATTACTATATGCATGAAGTGTTTGATCGCACTTGCGCTGTATTGTCTCACCTCTACGGTGATGAAGATCTCAAGCAAATGGGCTTCAAGCAGGACTTTGACTGGTCTCAGCCACCTTCGAAGAAATTCAAGAAGGTCAAAGTTCCTCACTTGGTGGCCAGCTCATACTCTTCATCGCGCGAGACTGGGGGAGAAATTTGAGTTAGTCTTCAAGCGGGTCTATATATATGGGTGTTTTTTTGCTAAGTTACAACTCTCGTTCTTCTGAAGAATTTTGTTGGATCGAGTTGTAAACTTAAGTTCGATGGTGGTCTGATACTTTTGCTTCGTTTTTCTGTATGCTATTTCCTCTTATATGTTAATGCATGCATGTTCAATTACATCAGTCACCATATTTCATCATGCATTTCAAATTCTTCATATCATTAAATGCATGTATGAATTACAAGATATAGGAGGAGATCTCCATGATTCTACTCTACAATGTGCATTTGCTATCAAAGCAAATTCCTCACATATGCACATCTTCAAGGGAGGTTCCTCTATATCTTGTAATCAAATTCCTCAATATCAGTATTTGCACTTCATATGTTTATCCCCGTTGAAAACTTAACCTATATTGTCATCAATCACCAAAAAGGGGGAGATTGTACGTGCATCTAGTGCCCCTTAGTGATTTTGGTGTATTGAAGACTTATATGATAAGGGACTAATGTGTTTGTGAGTGTACATAGGTCTATAAGTCTATGAGGAGTCTGATATTTACATAGAAAGTTGACCCCTAAAAATGAATGTCTTCAACTAAAGACTTTGGCTTCCTGAAGACTTTGAAAGTGAAGAATTTTGTGTGATCCTGAAGACTTGATATTCATGCGAGGAATATGAAGCGTGAAGACTTTTCTTTTCGTAGTTTCGATTTCTCTTTCTTGAGTCATAGGAAACACCATACTATTAAAGGGCGTCGAGGTAAAACTAAGGAAAAGTTTCCAAGTGATGCTCATCTCAAAATCCTACACCTACCAATCCTTTCGAATGAAGCCATTGGAAATCTCATACAGTTCAGTCAATTTCTTCAATGACAGAGACGAAGTTCTTACATTCTCTCGAGGAATTTGTTACGACTAAGGAGTTAGGAATTGGCCGGGTGGATTGCCTACAAGTGAGGAACTTGATAGCCCCGAGGAATTTGATAGATCAAATATCCATTTGTTGTTGTGCTACGCGCCAGCTGTCCCAAAATATCTACCCACCTAACGGTCATATCATTGAAGGGCATTTATGTCTTACCATGTCGGGCTGCTCCCTAGGCTATAAATAGCCGCCCCCTACAACCACTAGCTGGTTGGCTACTCCGAGAGAATCTAACACTTGTCATTTAGAGCATCCCATCCTCCGAGGACTTTGAGCAAAAATTATCAAGTGAGGAAAACCCAAACCCAAACACCTACAAGCCCAAAGTGATTGAGCATCACTGAAGAGATTGTTCCTGTGTGGAACCGACGCTTGTTACATTTGAGGACTGTTCATCCTTCCGCATTTGTTAGGTGTCATGGTCTAGAGCATCCAAAAGGAAATTGTGGATCGCCGAGTGACCGAGTCTGTGAAGGTTTGGAAGTCACCTAAAGACTTACCACGAGTGATTGGGCGAGGTTTGTGTGACCTTAGCTCAAGGAGAACACGGTGAGGACTGTGTGTCCTCGGGTTTAAATACCTAGCCGCTCCAACCAGACGTACGACTGTCACGGCAGTTTAAACTGGTCTACCAAATTACTGTCCTCACCGAGCTATTGTTTCTATTTCTTCAACCCTTCTATTTCCTCACTCATATACTGTTTTACTTGATCATTACTGTTGGAAGACTTTGACTGAAGACTTTCTCAATTTCCTCAGCTCAAATTCTTCAGTCACTTTGTCTTCAGCCTGCTTATCATGTGTTTACGCTACTTGTACTATGTGCTTGTTTTCATTTCATCATGATGACTGTGCTTCTGCTCTGTTATACTTGCATCTGAGTACTTATTCCGTAGCTAAGTAGTTCATTGCTTAGGAATTTCCTCACCCTGAAACTCCTCAGTGACGAATTTGAAAAAATCACCTATTCACCACCCCCCCTCTAGTCGATATAACACACTTTCAGTTTCTATGTCAGAAGGCAAAAGAGGTTTGGGAGAAACTGGGATTGCATGAGGCCGTTAGTAAAGCTTGTGCTATCGATCGTGAGGGAGAGGTTGTTCTTGAGTTCTTACTTCCTATGCGAGAGCATAGATATATAGAATGGGCACCCAGAATATGTGCGAATTGATCACTATAATAGCTTGGTATTTATGGTGGGACAGACGTACCCTAGCTCACCAGGGAAAGTCCCAAGATGCATACCAGACTTCGATGGGAGACCGTGCTATAACGGCAAACTATGTTAATGCTCACTCCTTAAGGGCAACAAATAGAATAGAGGGATGGAGAGGACCTCCTATGGGTTTTGTGAAATTAAATGTCGATGCTTCTTTTGATCAGGACATGCTTAGAGGAACATTTGGGGTTGTACTTACAGATGACAAAGGAAGATTCATTGTTGGCAGGGAATTGGAGAATGGATTGGTGTGTGGATGTCTTAACAGCAGAAGTGTTGGATCTAAGATTGGCTTATTACTTGAACAAAAGGTGGGATGCAATCATATTGTTGTTAACTCCGACAATATGGAATTAATTGACACAATGAAGAATGGGGGACATTCAGCGGGAGCAGCGGCAGCAGTGTTCGACGATTACTATTTTATGGCGTGCGATTTTCCGCTTATTAGTTTTGAACATTTTAATAGGAAAGCAAATAAAGTTGCTCATGAACTTGCTAGGTTAACTAAATTTTCTGTGACAAGGGATTGGTTTGAGGAACCTACGAATGATATTGTAACTTTTATTATTGATGATGTAACTGTTATTTTCAATGAATAAAGGGGATGTTTTCCTTCAAAAAATTCATCAGGTACAATCGAAACCAGGTAATCAAGAAAGAATCATTCATAAAGGGTCAAGTAACAATGGTTGCTCATTTGTTGGTTTGTTCACATTACTAGTATCAAAAAAACTGTATAGGATCACAAAGGGTTTGTGAATTTATTTTAATGTTTGGATAGAAGTCTTCGTCTTTATGATGTATTTGTTCTTTCCTTTTGTCTTGACATATGTTTATTAATTAAGAGGAATGACAAGAATAATGTTCCTTCCAGATTTTAGTGTGGGTGCTTTTGACTAAACTCACAACTACTAAACTTTGCCCATACATGTTCCCTATTGTATTCCTCTAATATTTGAAACCTTTTTTTACTAGGGAGGTGTGAAATCAAACAAAGTGACACCACAATGTTTTCCGGTAAATGATTGTTTTATTTAGTAAGTGCAAGGCATTTTAATATCTATGGTAGCTTCCTTTTTGTATTGACACATGATGCCAGTGTTCTACGAACCATGATTTAAGGCATGTCAATATTTTTACTTAACGTTTCATGTTTTCCCTGCACATAGTGTTTTATTTTCTCTTTATTTTATCATATATTCCCTCCGCCACATGGGGGGTATCATCTAGTTATTTTTATTTCATAGTTGTAAGTCCATAAAAGTGTGATGTCTATTAGAGTGTGCCTCTACCTGTGCAATACTAAAAGAGAGGCCAAAGCACCCAAACATAAGAGGCCAAAAAGAGCCCGGCCAAAAAAATACATAAAATGTTAAGAAGGGGCACACTACTATCCTTTATACACACTTGTTCTTCAAAGTAGCACCATGTACTTCCTGTAGAGAGTTTTCATATTCTTTATTTATTTTATGTAGTGGTTTTTTTACATTATAGAACTTGGCTTGTATATTTCGATGACAAGCTTCCTCAAATGCTTGGGGTCTTCCTAAGCAAGAAAGTTGGATGCACACCCACTTAGTTTCATTAGGAGAGCTTTCATACACTTATAGCTCTATTGCATCGTTGCATGGAAATCCCTACTCCTCACATCAATATCGATTGTAAGGCCTCTCCATTGCCTAACGATCAGCCGCATTGATGTGAGACTTTCTCACTTTTTGTCTTCTTATAAAACTCCCACCATCATTCTATTTACCATCCAAAGTGCTAAGACCAAGGCTAGTAAATTGAGCATTAAATGAAATGCTAAGTAGTTGAAATGGGTTCGTCATAGATTTGATTGCTTGAATGAAGCTCTAGGCTGTGTTACAATAAGATGTTTGAACGTGATAAAGCCTTGAGTTATTGGGGACATGAATATGACACAAGAGTATTGATTGGTATTGTAAGAGGAATAGAGAGGGATTACTATATTGAATGATTTATTACTTGAGCCGCGTGGGCATATATATAGGAGTACATGATCTACTGGGAGTACAAGACAAGGTAGAAATAAATCCTAGTCTATCCTATAATTCCTAATAATGAGGAGACTCAACATCCCCCTGCAGTCACAATGGTAGGGACGTAGACGGTGAGACTGGAGAAGAATCCAGAGGTAAGCCAACGGACATCTCCCTCCCCCCTCCCCCCAGTCGTAACGGTCGATGCATCGCGGAAGACGTGGCTAGAATGGAAACCGACGAGGTTGCTCAAGCAAGGTGGTAGCCCTTTGGGTCGATGTTGATGTAGCCGAGAGCGTAGGGTGGTGTAGCCATGGTCGAGGTAGTCGTGCGAGGGACGTCATGGTCCATGTCGAGTTGGGGTTGCTGGTGTCGTGGTAGTCGTCGCGGAGTCGCTTGCGCAAGGAGACGCCCGTGTTAGTGATGGGTGCAGTGGTGTTGGGGAAGAGGAGCGGCAGCCTGAGGAGGCAGCGGCTAGGTTAGGAGCATGGCGGCGGTGCTCGAAGTAGGGGAGGAAGAACCCAACAGTGTGACAAAGATCGGCGCGAACGTTGGTGTTCCCGCGCCTAGGAAGGCGGCGTGACACATACCACACAAAAGTCGACGCACGTGGACGGCGAAGTGGACTGCGTGCCATGGCGCTATGGCCCAAAGGGGCGCCGCAGCAGCAGCGCGCGTGTTGAGGCGACGGCGGGGAAGACCTCGGGACATGGCAGGGATCGTGTGCCACGCTCGCTACGGCCCGAAGGGGTGACGCGGCGTCAACGCGAGGGTCGGTGCACCCGCTGGGGATGGCCTGGAACGACAGCATGGACCGCGTGTCGCGACACTACGACACGAAGGGGCGATGCAGCGATAGCATGCGGGTCGGTGCAACCACGGTGATGGCCTCAGGGTGGCGGTGGACCACGGGCCGCGACACTACGGCCCGAAGGGCGACGCAGGAGCAGGGCGTGGGTCGGTGCAACTATTAATATATTTCAGTGTATCTCATGAATCATATGGACAACTAGTAATGAAAAATTCCTTGATAAGTGTGAAGAATTATTTGTAGGGGTATTCATGCGGCAAGGAACTGCAAGATAGTGGCACAAAGTATCCCTATAAGTCGAGAGTAATTCGATGTATGTTGTAATAACAAGAGCAACTGGGAATGATGGTACGAACGACAAGTGTATGTCGTTATCCATATGGATGTATCGGTATTAGGGAATTGCAAAGGCGGTGGGCACCAGGGTCTCGGGAAAACATCAAAGAGTATCTTCATAATCTTTTGGTGAAGCAAGCGACCATCTGGAATGAACGGCTCTCCGGGAGGAAGTAGTTACGAGAACCTAGATTTAGAGTCAGTAAAATCTTTAACCCGAATAGAAGAGAGTCATAGTCCCAGATTATAGATGAGGAATAAAAGATCCTAATACCACCCATTTGTGATGTGGACTCGTAAGCCACACAACCATGTTAGTAAAAGTTTTCCAAAGACTAGATTCAACTTTGGCCAAGGAGTTGGAAGGGGGGTTTCCTACAGGCAGTCGGCTCTGATACCAACTTGTGACACCCCTGATTCAACCATACACTAATCATACACGCAAATGTGTACGATCAAAATCAGGGACTCATGGGAAGATATCACAACACAACTCTAGACAAAAATTTAAGTCATACAAGCTTTATATTACAAGCTAGTGGCCTCGAGGGCTCGAATACATAAGCTCGATACAAACGAGTTAGCGGAAGCAACAATATTTGGGTACAGACATAAGTTAAACAAGTTTGCCTTAAGAAGGCTAGCAAAAACATCTACGATGATCGAAAAGGCAAGGCCTCCTGCCTGGGAGCCTCCTAACTACTCATGGTCATCGTCGGTCTCCACGTAGTAGTAGGCGCCCTAGTAGTAGTCGTCGGTGGTGGCATCTGGCTCCTGGGATTCATCATTTGATCACAGCATTCGGGTATAGGGGAAAAGGGGGAAGCAAAGCAACCGTGAGTACTCATCCAAAGTACTCGCAAGAGTTACATTAGAACTACGCTAAGTATGCATCGGTATCAAAGGAATGGGGTTATATCTTTGGACTGAACTGCAGAAATGCCAGAATAGAGGGAAGGCCTAGCCTATCGAAGACTAGCATCTTCAAGCATCTTACAGCATTTAGAAGAGTAAAGAATAACATATTACAATTAACAAGTATGTTGTAACATTAGCACCCAGATATCCTTTCTCGACTCCCTAGGAGAAAGCAATCCCGGAGCCATCATATCCATTTCTCATGCCTCAACATCCAGTTCTAGTTGTTTCGATCGGGATACAACTCTAAGCGTCCATTACCGTGGACACGGCTATTCGAATAGATTAACTTCCCTGTAGGGGTGCACAAACTTACCCAAATACGCTCGATTAACTCTGACCAGGCACACCAACAGATCATACCCGACCTCGGCTGATCGATACACCTCAGTCCTACCTAGGCTCAACAGAGAGGCCAGCACGCCGGTCTACATCCTAAGCGCTCTGGGGTCTTGGGCCCATCGCCCTTCGCAGTCCTGCATGTTGCGTGGATGGCCAGGATCAGTCCTGGCTACCTCCTTGTACAAGGCAGGTGCTTACGCGGGCCACCCAGGCGTGTGCCGCTCCATTGCTGACATCCAAGAGCTTTCGGTTGATACAAATGACGCAGAGTGCCCATACTTATTTTCGCATGGTGGTTAGTGCAAAAAGGCCAGAGGCCTACTCGGATCACATATCCAAACCGTTAGTGTCTTGGGAGCGCGCGGTAACAAGCATAGACTCACAATCATGTGACCCCATCGCCCCATCTCGTGGACCTACGGCAAGGGCCCGGAATGCCCAGTCGTGCCACGTAGAAATCTCGCGGCTACCTTCCAGGTCAACCCGACTACACATCAATTCGTGGGTACCCTCATAGTATAACCCGACTCGCAGGAGACTGTCGGGAACTCAGGGTCCACCTCTACCAGGGTGGTATCACCTGTCCCTCCAGTCATGTAGTAACAATGACTCCTGCGGGTACCCCTCGGGGTCGACCCGTCTTTAACTTGGTTCTGGGAGTAAAGTCAAAGTAACTGTGTGTCCAAAACACAAAGGGGGATCTGAGGAATCACCCTCGATGGATTTCAGTTGATGTAAACGTCAAGGTGAACTTAGAGGTGTCGGCGTTCTGGGAACGGGGGTACCCAGACTTGCCTGCCTGCGGCGTGGCTCAAGGGGTGGCCCAGTACGGCCCATCTTCATCAGCACAAGCTCAAGACCCTCGCGAGGGGCCAAGCCTCGCGGGGCGGACGACAGGAAGCTTCCTCAGGCACGGCCTCGTCAGGCTGGCTCGCGAGGAGGCGGAGAGATCAAGGCGGGGTACCTCACGAGGTGCCCATGATGCAAGCCATGACCAAGGGCGCCAAAGGGCGCCAGCCCACGCAGTTGTCCTCATTTCCTCTTTGGTGCAAAGGAGGCAAGCGCAGCGAGAGTATCAAGCAAAGGCATCCGTTTGATTGCAACAAGACCAAGACCGTCATAGCGGCGGGGAAGGAAGTCGTCGTGGAGCCCAAGTCGGTGTCACCACCAGAGCCTTTGACAGGCGAGGACCAACTTTAGTCAGGATAAGTGTACTAGATGTTCCTCTTCAAAATGGCCAATTGTTGGCGCCCTTCCCGCTCAATATTTGGGAAGAGGCCCAGGGCCTTCGCCTATAAATAGGACTAGCCACACACAGAGCTGAAGGCATCTTGAATCTAGAGAGAGAGAGGGAGCGACTGAACTCCCCCTAGCAGTTCATCACACCGGCCAAGAACAGACCCTCGTGAGGCTGTTCTTCCTTGTATTGTTCTTCATCAGCCCCTAAGGCAATCCACCACACCACACACTGGAGTAGGGTGTTTCACCACAATGGTGGCCCAAACCAGTATAAACCTTGTGTCTCTTATGTTGTCCCTTTGGTAGTTTAGATCCTAGCGAGGCGACGAGGTGCAGGTAGGTAGGGGCGAGATCTCCGTGCGCACCCCAGAGTTCGAACCTAGAGGGTCTGCCGGAACCCGAATCCGACATTTGGCGCCCGGTAAGGTGCGCCGAATCCGCCACGCCACTTCGCGTCCCGTCGCATTGTCATCGTCATGTCCGGCGACCAGGCGGGCAACCCTGTTCCCTGGGCGGCCTGGCCCGCCCATGCAGAACTCCTCGCCCCGGGTGACCCCATGCCCCAGGCAGCTCGTGGTCCGCAGGGCGCCATGGCCAGCAACGCGTCGTGCAACGACAGCTCTCACGCCCATGGCAAGCGCGGTCGGCGTAGGGCCTCCAACCATGCCACAGCCATGATGCCGTACACCCGGACGGAGTAAGCGAACCCAAGGGCCGCTCACGGTGGCAGAGCTACCGCAATGCGAGCTCTTTGGAGGGCGGTCACGGCATGCTGCTGGAACGGGTGGCAGAGCTCCTGGGCTTCGCCGCATCGGGGGCTCACCCCTTCTGCACCCAACTCCTACCTCAGGTCCAGGGTGGCCCACGCGGAGGCTCCATGCACGCCTGCGCAACTCCAAGCGGACTCCAAGGCCACCCCAACGCCAGCCAGGCCGTCAGCATAGGGCCAGCAGCAGCGCTGCCTCCGCCCCCGGCCAGCGAAGAAGGACTCGCCACGACCCACGGCCCCAGTGGGCCACCGCGCTACCACCCCCAGGTGGGCGTCTCAAGCAGAACTGTGTGGCACACGGGGCTCTACGGTGCAATGTTTGGGATGGCGGCCCCGCAAGAGTACGTGCCCCGCATGATGGATCAAGGGCACGCGCAGGAGGACGAACACAGCTCGCTCCTCGGCCCAAGCTGGGGGGACGAGGCACCAGAAGCTGAGCTCTTCCAGGAGCCCCGGGAAAGCCCTATCGGCCACGCTGGAAGCAACGATTATCGGGTACCTCTAATTCCTCAGGAGCAGGCATACGCTTACCATGGATCGCAGGAGGTACAAGTCGCCGCGGCGGACGGCTGCCCCACTCCCACAGTTTCCTACCCCTCAGGAGGAGGGCGCCGGGGGCTGCCGGAGAGGGGCCGAGATCTGGCATCACCACCGCGGCGTTCGGAGCAAGCGTCCTCAGGAGGTAGGCCCTCTGCCGGGGAGGTGCCTCATGGCCTACCCCTGGCAGAGGACCCGTGGTCGTCGGGGGAACCGCTGGCGACCGCTCTACCCCATAGGCGGCGTCCTTGGTTTCCGGTCGTCGTCGGTGGCACTAGAGTGTGGTGCAAGGCTGGGCCTCTAAATGCAGCGATATGAAGCAAGGCCGGTACTGTGAAGAAGGCCCAAAGGCTCGTGAAGCTCGCCGCACCGTGACACTCTCACGTAATAATGAGTGGGGTTGTACATGCCCCGGAGTCTCAGGGGTGCGGGCCTCAGGCCCTGGGGCTCCCTCCCACGCCCAGTGGCAGCACTTAGCTCCGCGCTGGTGAGAAGACGTCCAAGACTAGACTAGGTGCCGGCCGCGGCATTTTTCTGCTTTCCTTGCTTTTCCCCTTGGATGTCGTTTTCCCCCGTTGGATTTAAGTTGGATTTGAGCTTGAGATTTGCGTGTGTTCGGGGAAGGGGTGTTTAGTCTCATTCGAGCAATCTCTCGCGTTCTGGTTACCACTTTGCCTCAGCTGCCTCCCCTCGTGAGCCCCTCGCGAGCCGGGCCAAGCCTAGCTTGCGTGCAGCCCGACTATCGCCGCCGCCTCTCGTGGAGGTCTTCATTACAGGTTCAATGGGCCTGCTCAGGAGACCCTGGGGACTCCACAGCCCTCCGCAGTCTATCTCGGGGCCCACGCGGGTCGAAGGTAAACAAACCAGGCAGCTCGTCACAAAGCCAGCCACTTGGCGCAAGCGTATGGGTGATATCGCATCTACTAATACTCCGAATGCAAGTTTTCACATGAGGGGCTCCCCCTCCCAAAATGCTCTTACAACCTTCAGGGCAAAGCCCGAACTCTATCTGCGCAGGGTAAGAAAGCAGGAACAACACGCGATCAGTCGGCTAAATCCCCCAATGCATCCTCAAGGGCACCTCCTGAATCGTCGCTGGCGTCGCTGGCCTCGCCATCGCTCTCCGCGTTGCCGTCAGCGGCGTCAGGGCCGTTCACCACGCCGCCTTCATCAGCAGCCACGACCACGCCGTCGTTGTCAGTAGCGAAGGCCCTGACGAGGGCATCCACGTTGTCTTCCACCCAATGCGCCAAGTCGTCCCGGATGGCCTGGGGTACCGGGGCGATGGCGGCATCAAAGTCGAAGTTGGGATCCATGTTCCGAAGATGGCTGAAGACGCGAGAAAAGGCGCGCCCGAGCAGGGCGCGGCTCCTCTCCTCCACCAACCTGTTGGCTCTGCCGGACCGTGCCTCCAGCTGCGTCACCACATTAGTGAAGAACTGGAGGTTACCAGCATAGTTAACCGCATGAGGCTCCCCAACGGCTACCTCACAGATGTTGCCCAAGGCCGTGTTAGCTCTCTCCTGGAGTGTGGAGAGCATGGGGCCATGCTCGTGCTCTAGGATCCGCCGCTGGCGTATCTCGCCCTCGTTCTGTCGCGCAACGGCCTCAGCCTCGTCCACCCGTTGACAGAGAAGAAGCGCCTCGGCGCGGGAGGTAGTCAGCTCCTCCTGAGCCGTGCCAAGGGCAGCCCGGGAAGCATCAGCCCGCCGTGTCGCTTCATCCAGCTTGGCTCTCAGGGCGGCGGTCCGGCCTTCCGCTTCGGCCCTGGTCAACCCCAGCCTCTCCTCGAACTCGCGCTCGAGGTTCAGGCGGGCCGCCGCCACCCGGCGATCAGCCTCTTCCAGGACTCGGACCTCTCGCGCAGCGACATCGTCCTCCGACTGCGCCACCAAGCGCTCCCTTGTCTCCAGCTGCTCGAGGTCACGGGCGCGTTCGGCAGCTTCCAGCGTCAGTACCTCCTCACGCCTCTGGAGCTCCGCCTGGTCGACCGAAGCCCCCTTCATCGATGCAAGGGCCATATCACACAGCTCCACCTGCTGCTCCAGGGAATGGCACCAGGCCTGGAGTTCCCGCGCCCGCTCCTCCGCCGCCTCACGCCGCCGGTCAGCCTCTCGGGCCTCCTCGACGACCCGGGAACGGGCCTCCCGAGAGGCCGCCAGCGACGCCTCGGCTTTCTCATTGTCGAGGTCACGCTGGTGGCGCGCAAGGGCAACAGCCACCTTCAGCTTGCGCCTCTCTTCAGCCAGGCGCAGGCCCTCAGCCTCAAGGCGCGCGTCTTCGTCAGCGAGCTCTTCACCAAGCTGGCTCACCGTGTCAGCCGCCCTTAGGAGAAACCCTTGGCGAAGGACGCGGCGCTCCCGGGCACGCTCGAGCACATCTTCCGCGTCGTCCTCCGCCCCAGGTGTGCGCGGGGGGCCGCGAATCAGCACTCCCCCTCTAGGCAGGGGGCTGGGGGCTGGCGCCCTCGCGATGGCCGGGCACGCCTCGCCAGAAGCCCGGCCTGGAGCCAGCCCATCCCCAAATGAAGAGCGCAGGGCTGACCTCAGCCAATCGTCGTCCACGACCAATCGAAAAGCCCAAGGCAGGCTGGCTATACCCCGGAAAGGCTCGCGAAGGAGGGTCGTGAGGTGCGCAGAGCCATGGTGCACCACAGGATGGCTCACCTCTCCAACCGGCCTCACCACAAGGGCTCTGCTTGAGCTCGGAGCGCTCGAAGATGGTGGAGAGGGCGAAGCCTGGGGGGATGGCTCCTCAGCCATCTCCGTGAGCTCGGCAGGAAGGGCCCTGCAGAGCAAGGATCAGCCAAAGCAATGGGAAGATAAGGAACTAGGAAAGGGGAAGGCTTACTCATCAATGGCGAAATACTTCATACGCTTCAGCAGGCGGCAAGGGTAATCGTCACCCAAGGCCTCCCTTCTCTTCCAGAGAGCCTGGAAGTCCACGCGGAAGCGGCCCAGGAGTTCAGCGCAGGGGTCAACCTGCGACGAGGAAGAAGCATCAAGGCGACCAACGTCAGGGGCGTCGTCCTGACGCACGCCGCCGGTCGCCTCACCAAGAAGGGTAGCTGAGGCTCTAGGGGCATCGGCCATGGGAGCCGCGGGCCGCGGCTCAAGGCCTTCAGCCGCAGCAATGCGGGCCTCAGGAGCTGCCACCTCAGGAGTGCCGCCTGGCATCGTCATCCCGGCGGAGGCCCCCTCAGCCTCCGGTGGCCCATGCCTCCCTGCTCCGCCACTCGAGAAAGGACCGCCGTGGGCGGCCGAAGGGCGATCACCACCACCGGTTCTCCACGAGGCCCCATGAGGCCTGCGGGGCGCAGCCCCCATTCGTCGAAGCTGGGCATCTGCTTCACAAAGTCACCCTTGCTCGAGAAAAAGTACAGCAAAGCACCCCCTTGCCGGATGCTGTCGGGGGAAGGGTCCCCAGTCAGGACCATGAGCACCTTCCTCGGTGCTTCAGGCGTCAGGTCCTCCTCCTGGAGCCTCATGCGATTCTCACGCCCGCCGAAGGCCCACATCCGGCGGGAGTGATGCTAGAGACGGGCAATGCGGCATAGGAGGAACTCATTCACCACCTTGGGCGCCGTCACGCCGAGCGCCCTCAAGTACACGAAGCGACGCCAGACGAAGACGAGCCGAAGGCTCGTGAGCGTCTCCTGGCCCCAGCCTGAATTGGGGGCAGCGGGCGATGTTGGCTCCGAAAGCAGGGGGCTGGTCACCCCGACATCCACGTACAGCCACCGCTCGCGGAACCCAGACGCGGGTGGAGGAAGGCTGAAATCAATCCCTGAAGCCGCCGTTTCTGGTGTGGCAATGAAGCTCACGCACCCCGAGCATTGGGTGGGGTCAACGAGGCGCAAAGAGAAGAAGTGACGCAGCAAGGCAACTGAAGGAGGGATGCCCATCATTGCCTCACAAACAAAGGCGAAAACGGCGAGAAGAGTAATGGATTCGGGACCCAAATGCATCATATGGATCTGGTAATGGGAAAGCAAGGCGTTGTAGAAATTGGAAAAGGGGGGAACCAGTCCCGCCCACAGGGCGTCGGCGAAGTACCGGACCTCGGTGACTATTCTGTCAATGGAGAAGCGAGACGCAGGCCAGGCCGTCATCCTCCCGCACTCGTTGAAGATAGTGGCAAGAGCAGAGCTGACCTTGTCCAAGCCTTCTCGGTTGCGTATGATCGACCGATTGACAGCAGTAGCCGTCAGCGACGGTGAGCGAGGCGGAGGCACGGGTTTCTTCCCTTTCCCCTTCTTCATCGGAGCCATGGCAACAGAAAGGGGGAGGATTCAAGATTGGATTGGAAGCGGAGACTGGCGCTCGAGAGGAGGAAGAGCAGGAGACGGTCGAGCAGCGAAAGGAGGGACGACAGTGTGCAACCAAGGGTCCGCCTAGCTGGGCGCAAAATAAGGAGGCGTGGGGGAACAGGGACGCCCACATTCAATAAACCGCCACGCGACGCCCAAGGCCGCAGGCTGTTAGGGCCCGCGGCGCTTCGCACTTGCCCCTTCGCTTCTCTGCTAAGCCAAGTCCAGGCGCGCCTTGGGCACAGGGGCTACTATTGGCGTTCTGGGAATGGGGGTACCCAGACTTGCCTGCCTGCGGCGTGGCTCAAGGGGTGGCCCAGTACGGCCCATCTTCATCAACACAAGCTCAAGACCCTCGCGAGGGGCCAAGCCTCATGAGGCGAGCGGCGAGGAAGCTTCCTCGAGCACGGCCTCGTCAGCCGGGCTCACGAGGAGGCGGAGAGATCAAGGCGGGTACCTCACGAGGTGCCCATGGCGCAAGCCATGGCGACCAAGGGCGCCAGTTGGCGCCAGCCAGCCAAGATGTCCTCATTTCCTCTTTGGTGCAAAGGAGGCAAGCGCAGCGAGAGTATCAAGCAAAGGCATCCGCTTCGGTCCAACAAGACCAAGACCGTGAACGGCAGGAAGGAAGTCATCGTGGAGCCCAAGCCGGCGTCACCACCAGAGCCTTTGACAGGCGAGGACCAACTTTAGTCAGGATAAGTGTACTAGATGTTCCCCTTCAAAATGGCCAATTGTTGGCGCCCTTCCCGCTCAATATTTGGGAAGAGGCCCAGGGCCTTCGCCTATAAATAGGACTAGCCACACACAGAGTTGAAGGCATCTTGAATCTAGAGAGAGAGAGAGAGGGAGCGACTGAACTCCCCCTAGCAGTTCATCGCACCGGCCAAGAACAGACCCTCGCGAGGCTGTTCTTCCTTGTATTGTTCTTCATCAGCCTCTGAGGCAATCCACCACACCACACACTGGAGTAGGGTGTTACACCACAATGGTGGCCCAAACCAGTACAAACCTTGTGTCTCTTGTGTTGTCCGTTTGGTAGTTTAGATCCTAGCGAGGCGACGAGGTGCAGGTAGGTAGGGGCGAGATCTCCGTGCGCACCCCAGAGTTCGAACCTAGAGGGTCTGCCGGAACCCAAATCCGAGAAGAGGAATCACCCTCGAGGGCTCACTCTTGATGTGTTACATGAAAGAGTCGTTATTGGGAGAGGTGAAGGAGGAATCACCCTCCATAGACCACGACCGATTAACTACACTACAGAGTTCTCATCAGAAGTAAGATATGAGGTATCACCCTTGGCACTCGATAGCAACCCTGAAGTGTCGCACAACTAAGGGGGTGTGATGTGATGTGTCGGCTCTAGACGTCGATCACATTAATCGAGTCATCGGTCATCAAGCGGGGGCAAGTGGGACAAGGTGAGGGGTCACTAATGGATCACTAATCAACCTATACTAAGCATATAGGATAAGCAGGTAAGGTACAAAAGCAGGTTACGAAAGTAGGCTATGCATCAGAATTGGAGCAAGCAAATACAATAGCAAAATCTAATGCAAGCATGAGAGAGAATGGAATGGGCGATATAGGAATGATCAAGGGGGTTTTTCTTTCCTGGAAGCTCTGCTGAAAAGGACTGGTCGTTAGGACTGTAGCCGATCTCGGGAGAAGCGTTGGTCTCGGTGTCTACCAGAGAGAAGAGGGGGAAGAAACAATAAATATAATGCAAATAGATGCATCACTATGCATGACATGACAATATGCAGTGCTAGGGGTGATCTAACGCAGTACTACATGTCCATATTTGCAGTGTTAGAGGCATGTGACAGCTACATGGAGGGCACCAACAGATTCGTCTCGTTTTTTGAACGTTTTTCATATATAAAACATTTTCATCAGAGTTACGATTTAATTTCTATGAATCTTCAAAGTTTAAAAAATATTCTGAAATTATTGGAATTGTCTTAAATTCGAAAATAAATAGCTAAAAGCTATGTGTACACACTGTGAGCTAGCCACAGTGGCTTACAAGTGGGGTTAGTGGGCCCCTTGACCGCCCAATCAGCAGTCAACTGGTGAATAGTGTATGGTGGGGGCCAGCTGTTATTGACTCGGGCTTTAATAGTTTATTTATTTTGTTTAACTAACAGTGGGGGCCCTTCTCTAACATTAGGTTAACTAGGCCCTAATTAACAAGGGGGGCTAGGGGTCAGTGAGGGGGTTAGTACTAAAAGGGGATTAGCCCCCCTAATTAAGCTGGCTGGCACGCACTTGCAGCGTCTGCACACGCTACGGGCCATAAGCCTGCGGGTCGCGGCGAGGAGCAGCCAGTTGGCGGCGAGAGCCCGGGCAACCGTGAGCGAAGGAAGCAGCGGTGGCCAGGCTGGCGGCAACAGCAGCGGCAACAGCAATGACGACAGCGCAACCAACGGACGAGCGGCAGCGGCTTCTGAGCAGCGAGAGGGGAAGCACGGCGACGAGCATGAAGCCACCTGGCGCTGAGCAGCGTCGGCGTCTTGTGACCGACCGGGCGAACTAGCGATCTGTAGCGCCAGGGGTGAGCAGTGGGTGCGGCGGCAAGCAGCAATGAGCAGCAACAGCCAGTGGGCGACAGTATGGCGACAGGGGTTGGGCATAGCGCGGGTGTGGGAGAGCGGCAACGGGTGGATGGGCATGCGGGCAAGGTGGGGCGCGGGAGAGGCAAGGCAGGGCGCGGTGGCTGCGAGGAGCACGAGCTCGGGCGGCAACGGGGTGTGCACGGACGGCGTCCAACGGCGCAAAGAAACTGAAGGGAGGGAGGGAATCGGTGAGGGAGCTCACGTCGGAGCTTGTGGCGATCTTGGAGAAGCCGGGAGGGGCCGGGGTCGAGCGAATCAACGGCGTGATGTGGTGGCCGCCGTTGGGGAAGAAGCAGCGGGCGTCGCTAATCCTGCTCCCCGGCTCCGTTGTGGCGTGAAGCAAATGGCGGCCGTGGCTGCTGTTCATCCACACGAGGATCGGGGACGGCGGTGACCGCGAGAAAGGCGGTCGCCATGGCCGAGGCGGGTCAGGTGGGCGCTACGGGGGGGAGAGGGACGCGAGGGGAAGGGGATCTGGCCATCTGGGGGTGTTGGGTTTCGGGAGAGGGTGGTAGAAGAGTGATGGTGGGCTGGGCCTGCACTGTGGACTAAGGCCCGGTCTACCAGTGCTTCTTTTCCTTTTTTTCTCTTTTTTGAATATTTTTCCATTTTGCCTCAAATTTGAAATAGCAAATGACTTTTATTAAATATGGAACTTGGTCCATAAACCACATTGCAATTTTTAGGCTCTGCCACAAAAAGTTTGGGGGTTTAAATAGAATAGTTTTGAATTTCTGTAATTTTGAAAATTCATTTTAATGGAAATTTGGCTACTTAAATACTATATAAAAAGTTGATTTCAGCTTTACAATTACTCATTCATTATTTTTAATACAATGAACTTTTTTGTTTTACTTTTTGAAGAAAAATATTACTTGACTATATTTTGAATTTGAAAATGGCTTTGATTTTTAACAAGTGGCAATTTGGCTTAGTTAAACTTGATGACATGGCACCATTAGTGTGAGGTTACTGTAGCATGCCACTTGGGTGTTACAACAACCCTCTTGAAGTGTTGATGACATGGCACCATTAGTGTGAGGTTACTGTAGCATGCCACTGGGGTGTTACAACAACCCTCTTGAAGTGTTGGGTGCAAGTTTGTATTTGTTTGTGTGCAGGTGCTGCTACATTGCTAACTTGGGAGACTCCTATTGGATTGATAACCTTGGTTCTTAACTGAGGAAAATGTTTTGCTGTTGTTCTGCTTCACTATTCCTCTTTGGGAATCCCAACAACTCCTACGGGAGTAAGCAATACCACTATTGGAGAATGTAGTACAAAATAAAATAAAAATCTATGTACACACGTACAAGCCCAGGATCACTATGAAGATGCAATAAGTAGATCAATGTCGCCAATGACTGTAGCAGAGAAAAAAGAGGTTGGTGATCCAGTGAAGATTCGAGCGGCTAGGTTAAACCTCCTAGCCGTGAGAATTTCCCCTCAAAGTGGTTCACGGTGAAGCACCGAAAGCACAATGCCTCTATGTTGTGCACACACACCTGGGTAGTGGTTCAACAGAACATCATCCTCCAGGAAAAGAATTGCTGAGAGAACTAAGGGGGGAAGTAGCTTAACAGTGTTCTGATCTAGAATTGTTCTAGACCAAAGGAGAAATGGGGCTCGGGGCACAGAGGGAGTGCAGGTGTGGGCTATTTTGTGTGCCTTGGTGCGCCCCTCCTTCACACCTATTTATAGGTGGAGGGCCTAGGGGGTTGGCCGACCTTGGGGGAAGAATCATCCTTGGGTCGACAACCCTCGTAGTCCTCCCAGGAGGAATCCTCCCTAGTGGTGACTTTCCACAATTGGATTCTATGTCCAGCTAACCTAGGACCTTGGTGGTACCCCCACCCCCCCCCCCCCCAAGTCAACAGCGCCTTGAACCATCGGGAAACTTGTAGATCCTTTTGAAAGGTTTTGAAACCTTCCAAACCTTTTCAAAATATTCCACGACCTTCTAGGACATTTTCAGGACCTCTTGAAACTCTCGGAACACTTCGAGAGTCATCTGGAACACTTCCGTAACCCAATCTATTATTCTCCTTTGTCTCCTAGTTCTCTATCACCACAAATCGTTAGTTGTGTGATCCTGCGGGTTTGATAACACGCAGACATGACCCGGAACACCTTCCGATCAATAATCAATAGCGGGATATGGACACCCATATTTATTCTGACATTCACATGGATATATTTATCGATCAAACCTTTTGATTACGTACACAATTCCATTCTCTTCGTGATACTTAACAAAATCCTAGGCGGGACTTTTGTCGGTATCCTTGTGAAGCAACAACTTGATCACAGACCAAGTTATCCTCGTTACCGATTTTGTTTTGTTTCTCATTCATGTATTCACGTACCCCATGATCGTTTATCATTTTTTTCTGGTCAGACGATGATGGATACTGTAATACCCAGAGGCCCCGCAGAGTATTGCTCAGTTTTTGGAAGAGCAAATCCCAGTCTTGAACTATCGAGTCTCTAGACGTACTTTTCTGATGTACCTTAAAGTTACCATTATAATCACCCTGTTCTGGATAATGTTTGACAACTGCTACCTCTTGAGCACTACGTTGGTTTTCCCTTGAAGAGGAAATGATGATGCAGTAAAGTAGCGTAAGTATTTCCCTCAGTTTTTGAGAACCAAGGTATCAACCCAGTAGGAGGTCGCGCACGAGTCCCTCGCACCTACACAAACAAATAAATCCTCGCAACCAACGCGATAAGGGGTTGTCAATCCCTACACGGTCACTTACGAGAGTGAGATCTGATAGATATGATAGGATAATATTTTTGGTATTTTTATGATAAAGATGCAAAGTAAAGTAAACAAAATAAAAACGGCGCCAGAAATAGCTTGTTGTTGGGAGATTAATAATAGACCCTGGGGCCATAGGTTTCACTAGTGGCTTCTCTCAAGAGCATAAGTATTTACTGTGGGTGAACAAATTACTGTTGAGCAATTAACAGAATTGAGAATAGTTATGAGAATATCTAGGTATGATCATGTATATAGGCATCACGTCGAGACAAGTAGACCGACTCCTGCCTGCATCTACTAATATTACTCCACACATCGACCGCTATCCGGCATGCATCTAGAGTATTAAGTTCATAAGAACAGAGTAACGCTTTAAGCAAGATGACATGATGTAGAGGGATAAATTCATGCAATATGATATAAACCCCATCTTGTTATCCTCGATGGCAACAATACAATACGTGCCTTGCTGCCCCTACTATCCTTTGGGAAAGGACACCATAAGATTGAACCCTAAGCTAAGCACTTCTCCCATTGCAAGAAAGATCAATCTAGTAGGCCAAACCAAAGCTGATAATTCAAGAGACTTGCAAATATAACCAATCATACATAAAAAGAATTCGGAAGATTCAAATATAGTTCATAGATAAACTTGATCATAAACCCACAATTCATCGGTCTCAACAAACACACCGCATAAAGAAGATTACATCGAATAGATCTCCACAAGAGAGGGGGAGAACATTGTATTGAGATCCAAAAAGAGAGAAGAAGCCATCTAGCTAATAACTATGGACCTGAAGGTCTGAGGTAAACTACCCACACTTCATCGGAGAGGCTATGGTGTTGATGTAGAAGCCCTCCGTGATCGATGCCCCTTCCGTCGAAGTTCCGAAACAGGCCCCAAGATGGGATCTCACGGGTACAAAAGGTTGCGGCGGTGGAATTAGGTTTTTGGCTCCGTATCTGGTAGCTTGGGGGTACGTAGGTATATATAGGAGGAAGAAGTACGTCGGTGGAGCAAGTGGGGCCCATGAGGGTGGAGGGCGCGCCTGGGGGGGTAGGCGCGCCCCCCTACCTCGTGGCATCCTGGTTGAAGTCTTGACGTAGGGTCCAAGTCCTCTGGATCACATTCGTTCCGAAAATCACGTTCCCGAAGGTTTCATTCCGTTTGGACTCCGTTTGATATTCTTTTTCTGTGAAACTCTGAAATAGGCAAAAAACAGCAATTCTGGGTTGGGCCTCCGGTTAATAGGTTAGTCCCAAAAATAATATAAAAGTGTGTAATAAAGCCCAATAATGTCCAAAACAGAATATAATATAGCACGGAGCAATCAAAAATTATAGATACGTTGGAGACGTATCAAGCATCCCCAAGCTTAATTCCTGCTTGTCCTCGAGTAGGTAAATGATAAAAACAGATTTTTTGATGTGGAATGCTACTAGGCATAATTTCAATGTAATTCTTCTTAATTGTGGTATGAATATTCAGATCCGAAAGATTCAAGATAAAAGTTCGATATTGACATAAAAATAATAATACTTCAAGCATACTAACTAAGCAATTATGTCCTCTCAAAATCACATGGCCAAAGAAAGTTCATCCCTACAAAATCATATAGTTTAGTCATGCTCCATTTTCGTCACACAAGAATGCTCTCATCATGCACAACTCCGATGACAAGCCAAGCAATTGTTTCATACTTTTGTAATCTCAAACTTTTTCAACCTTCACGCAATACATGAGCGTGAGCCATGGATATAGCACTATGGGTGGAATAGAATATAATGATGGGAGTTATGTGGAGAAGACAAAAAAGGAGAAAGTCTCACATCAACGAGGCTATTCAATGAGCTATGGAGATGCCCATCGATTGATGTTAATGCAAGGAGTAGGGATTCCCATGCAACGGATGCACTAGAGCTATAAATATATGAAAGCTCAACAAAAGAAACTAAGTGGGTGTGCATCCAACTTGCTTGCTCACCTAGACCTAGGGCACTTGAGGAGGCCCATTGTTGGAATATACAAGCCAAGTTATATAATGAAAAATTCCCACTAGTATATGAAAGTGACAAAACAAGAGACTCTCTATCATGAAGATCATGGTGCTACTTTGAAGCACAAGTGTGGAAAAGGATAGTAACATTGTCCCTTCTCTCTTTTTCTCTCATTTTTTGGGCCTTCTTCTTTTTTTATGGCCTTTCTCTTTTTTTTATTCCTCACTTGGGACAATGCTCTAGAAAATGATGATCATCACACTTCTATTTATTTACAACTCAATGATTACAACTCGATACTAGAACAAAGTATGACTCTATATGAATTCCTCCGGTGGTGTACTGGGATATGCAATGAACCAAGAGTGACATGTATGAAAGAATTATGAATTGTGGTGTTGCCACAAATACTATGTCAACTACATGATCATGCAAAGCAATATGACAATGATGAATGTGTCATGATAAACGAAACAGTGGAAAGTTGCATGGCAATATATCTCGGAATGGCTACGAAAATGCCATAATAGGTAGGTATGGTGGCTGTTTTGAGGAAGATATAAGGAGGTTTATGTGTGAAAGAGCGTATCATATCACGGGGTTTGGATGCACCGGCGAATTTTGCACCAACTCTCAATGTGAGAAAGGGCAATGCACGGTACCGAAGAGGCTAGCAATGATGGAAAGGTGAGAGTGCGTATAATACATGGACTCAACATTAGTCATAAAGAACTCACATACTTATTGGAAAAATCTAGATGTCATCAAAAACCAAGCACTACGCGCAAGCTCCTAGGGGGATAGATTGGTAGGAAAATACCATCGCTCGTCCCCGACCGCCACTCATAAGGAGGACACTCAAAGAACACCTCATGTTTCAAATTTGTTACATAATGTTTACCATATGTGCATGCTACGGGACTTGCAAACTTCAACACAAGTATTTCTCAAATTCACAACTACTCAACTAGCACAACTTTGATATCACTACCTCCATGTCTCAAAACAATCATCAAGCATCAAACTTCTCTTAGTATTCAACACACTCATAAGGAAGTTTTTACTAATCTTGAATACCTAGCATATTAGGATTATTTAAGAAAATTACCATCTATTTAAGACTCTCAAAATAATCTAAGTGAAGCATGATAGATCAATAGTTTCTATAAAATAAATCCACCACTGTGCTCTAAAAAGATATAAGTGAAGTACTAGAGCAAAACTATATAGCTCAAAAGATATAAGTGAAGCACATAGAGTATTCTAATAATTTCCGAATCATGTGTGACTCTCTCAAAAGGTGTGTACAGAAAGGATGATTGTGGTAAACTAAAAAAATAAAGACTCAAATCATACAAGACTCCAAGCAAAACAC
Source organism: Aegilops bicornis (assembly GCA_021605145.1). Lineage (NCBI taxonomy): Eukaryota > Viridiplantae > Streptophyta > Magnoliopsida > Poales > Poaceae > Aegilops > Aegilops bicornis. The sequence goes on along the minus strand of CM038672.1, from coordinate 337,661,010 downwards.
ATATCATGTGGTGAATAAAAATATAGCTCCAAGTAAAGTTACCGATGGAAGTAGACGAAAGAGGGGATGCCTTCCGGGGCATCCCCAAGCTTTGGCTTTTAGGTGTCCTTAGATTATCTTGGGGGTGCCATGGGCATCCCCAAGCTTAGTCTCTTGCCACTCCTTGTTCCATAATCCATCAAATCTTTTACCCAAAACTTGAAAACTTCACAACACAAAACTAAACAGAAAATCTCGTGAGCTCCGTTAGCGAAAGAAAACAAAAGACCACTTCAAGGTACTGTAATGAACTCATTATTTATTTATATTGGTGTTAAACCTACTGTATTCCAACTTCTCTATGGTTTATAAACTCTTTTACTAGCCATAGATTCATCAAAATAAGCAAACAACACACGAAAAACAGAATCTGTCAAAAACAGAACAGTCTGTAGTAATCTGTAACTAACGCAAACTTATGGAACTGCAAAACTTCAGCCAAAATAGGAAGACCTATAAAATTTGTTTATTGATCAGCAGCAATTGGAATCAATATTTTATCACGTTATGGTGATTTTTAACAATTATTTTCATGAACAGAAAGTTTCTGGAATTTTCTGCAAGATCAAATAACTATCATCCAAGAAGATCCTATAGGTTAAACTTGGAACAAACACTAATTAAAACATAAAAACACATCTAACCAGAGGCTAGATCAAAGATTTATTCCTAAACAGAAGCAAAAAGCAAAAAACTAAATAAAACAAAATTGGGTTGCCTCCCAACAAGCGCTATCGTTTAACGCCCCTAGCTAGGCATAAAAGCAAGGATAGATCTAGGTATTGCCATCTTTGGCTTTCAATTTTTTAGCGGAATCAATCTCGAATATGGGAGGTTCTTTATGTTTCCCTTCATATTCGGAAATTTTTAGATCTAAAGAATCCAACCGCTTATTGCAAAGAGTAATCAACATATTCATGTGGTGAATATTTCCGCTAACGTTCTTAAGAGGTTCAAGAGACTTTTGTAAAATCTTAGTTACTTCACAATTTTTTTTGAAAACTTGTGTATGTTGTGGCCCCTTTTGTTGAGGTAGTGTTCCCACTATACCTTCTATAACTTCATGTGCAATATGGGGATCAATTTCAATAAAATTGCCTTTGGCAACGCAATCCAAGAGTTGTCTATGAGACATATTCAATCTAACATAAAAATTGCGAAGCAAAATTCTAAGGTTCACTTCAAAGGTACAATTTCGGTAAGACTACATCATTCTAAACCAGGCATCTTTTAAGTTTCCTCCTTGTCTTTGCTTGAAGTGAAAGACTTCAAACTCGGGGGACAACGGAGTAGATAGAGGACTAGCCATAACGACAAGCAAACGGAAAAGAGGCAAACGGAAAAGAGAGGGTGAACAAAACGGCAAGGGTGAAGTGGGGGAGACGAAAACGAGAGGCAAATGGCAAATAATGTAATGCGGGAGATAAGGGTTTGTGATGGGTACTTGGTATGTTGAATTTTGCGCAGACTACCGACAACAGCGCCGTAAATCCTTCTTGCTACCTCTTGAGCATCGCGTTGGTTTTCCCTTGAAGAGGAAAGGGTGATGTAGTAAAGTAGCGTAAATATTTCCCTCAGTTTTTGAGAACCAAGGTATCAATCCGGTAGGAGGCCATGCACGAGTCCCTCGCACCTACACAAACAAATAAATCCTCGCAACCAACGCGTAAGGGGTTGTCAATCCCTACGGTCACTTACGAGAGTGAGATCGATAGATATGATAGGATAATATTTTTGGTATTTTTATGATAAAGATGCAAAGTAAAGTAAACAAAATAAAAACGGCGCCAGAAATAGCTTGTTGTTGGGAGGTTAATATGATGGAAAATAGACCCGGGGGGCATAGGTTTCACTAGTGGCTTCTCTCAGGAGCATAAGTATTTACGGTGGGTGAACAAATTACTGTTGAGCAATTGACAGAATTGAGCATAGTTATGAGAATATCTAGGTATGATCATGTATATAGGCATCATGTCCGAGACAAGTAGACCGACTCTGCTCGCATCTACTAATATTAATCCACACATCGACCGCTATCCAGCATGCATCTAGAGTATTAAGTTCATAAGAGCAGAGTAACGCTTTAAGCAAGATGACATGATGTAGAGGGATAAATTCATGCAATATGATATAAACCCCATCTTGTTATCCTCGATGGCAACAATACAATCCGTGCCTTGCTGCCCCTACTATCACTTTGGGAAAGGACACGCAAGATTGAACACAAAGCTAAGCACTTCTCCCATTGCAAGAAAGATCAATCTAGTAGGCCAAACCAAACTCATAATTCGAAGAGACTTGCAAAGATAACCAATCATACATAAAAGAATTCGGAAGATTCAAATATTGTTCATAGATAAACTTGATCATAAACCCACAATTCATCGGTCTCAACAAACACACCGCATAAAGAAGATTACATCGAATAGATCTCCACAAGAGGGGAGAACATTGTATTGAGATCCAAAAAGAGAAGAAGCCATCTAGCTAATAACTATGGACCCGAAGGTCTGAGGTAAACTACTCACACTTCATCGGAGAGGCTATGGTGTTGATGTAGAAGCCCTCCATGATCGATGCCCCTTCCGGCGAAGCTCCGGAACAGGCCCCAAGATGGGATCTCACGGGTACAAAAGGTTGCGGCGGTCGAATTAGGTTTTTGGCTCCGTATCTGGTAGTTTGGGGGTACGTAGGTATATATAGGAGGAAGAAGTACGTCGGTGGAACAACGTGGGGCCCACAAGGGTGGAGGGCGCGCCTGGGGGTAGGCGCGCCCCCCTACCTCGTGGCTTCCTGGTTGAAGTCTTGACTTAGGGTCCAAGTCCTCTGGATCACGTTCGTTCCGAAAATCATGTTCCCGAAGGTTTCATTCCGTTTGGACTCCGTTTGATATTCTTTTTCTGCTAAAACTCTGAAATAGGCAAAAAACAGCAATTCTGGGTTGGGCCTCCGGTTAATAGGTTAGTCCCAAAAATAATATAAAAGTTTATAATAAAGTCCAATAATGTCCAAAACAGAATATAATATAGCATGGAGCAATCAAAAATTATAGATACGTTGGAGACGTATCAACAACCCCAAATTAAACGGTCGACATGATGGTATTCGACATTCTCATGGTCTAAGGATGTGAGTATATGTTAACACTTTCATGATTATACTTATAACATTGTGACGATGTGATCTCGTAGTATATCATTCACTTGGGTCTGTCCAACATCATTGCTCTGTTAACAATGTGCCCCGATTGTTGTCATCATCCTTTTTACTTCAACAAGGCCCTATGATTTGGAAACATGATCATCATGCAACACATAAGCTAGTCTTAGGGACGAGAGTACGGATGAACTTGGTGCTTATATCTCCACACATGCAAGTATGTCTCTGGAAGCAGCGATATGGCTCATACTACTATATGATCATATTATCTACACCACACATCAACCTTGTCTGGCAGCCTGCCAGCGCATTTAATGTTTTATATGTGAGCTTTCGAAAGTGCAGTATTTTGGCTGGGGCGTATGAATACCCGGTATACACGGCTGGACTACATGGCCTACAAACGCCAGATGATGGTGGGCCCATGCAGAGTGGGCTGCACTTACGACATGGACATTGATGCAGTAACGCATTGCAGATGGACCATGGTCCAGATTTTCTTTTCCTAATGATCCACGCAGCTGCATTTGGCCACATCCTTCCACTACAAAAAAAGACACATCCGTGACATTTTGGGCCGAACGAAAAAAATTATGTCATACATATGACACTTCTATGACGATAATTGTGACAAAACCCGGTATCATCATAGATGTGGTGGGCTCCTACTTCTATGACAAAAAATCATGACAGAAAATGGGCTTTTCGTCACAGGCGGGCTGGAGACGCAGCTGCATGACATTCTTTGGGCCGTCCGTGGCCGGAAAAAAACCGTGGTAGAAGCGAGGGAAGGAAAATTTCGGGAGTTCGATTCACGGTGGGAGGTCGGGGCGAAGCGATGCTGCGTTCTCGTACGTGCGTCTGGCGTGTGTGTGGCGTTGGCTCTAACTAAACCCGGCGAGGCGTTGGGCTCTAATCGAACCCGGCGATTACCTGCGAACTACAGCGTTCTTGAACCCGGCGATCAATCGATGGTCGTTAATCGAACCCGATCGGCGATTCGCCGCTCTGCTGCTAATCAAGCCGATCGATGCTACCTCTGGGATGAGCAGGTGGCGTTGCGGGGGTTTGGATGAATGATGGCGGTGGCTTTTTCCTCTGGATGAACAAGACCCGTGGTGTGGAGGCTGGATGAGCAGTTGATGGTGGAGGGTGCCCGTGGAGGGTGGTTGAACAGGACCCGTGGTGTGGAGGCTGGATGAACAGTGAGCGGTGGAGGGTGGTTGAACAATAGCCGGTGGAATAGCGCGCGGTGGAGGCTGGATGAACAGGAGCCCGTGGAGGCTGGAGGAGGTCGACGATAGCCCGTGGAGGCTGGAGGAGGTCGACGGTGGAGATGAATAGTATCCCGTGGAGTCCCGTTTTGCGGTACGCCACACCCTCCCATGAACAGGACCCCGTTTGACCGTAGTGCTCCAACACAAGTCCATTTAGATTCGTTTTGCGATCGCCACACCTCCCGATCAACGGGACCCCGTTTGACCGTAGGAGGTCCGTTTAAATGCATTTCGTGATGCGCCACCCCCGATCAACAGGACCCCGTTTGACCGTAGGAGGTCCGTTTAAATCCGTTTTGCGGTATGCCACACCTCCGATCAACAGGACCCCGTTTGACCGTGGGAGGTCCGTTTAAATCCGTTCTTGATGCGCCACACCCTCCCGATCAACAGGACCCCGTTTATTTGTAGGAGGTGCATTTAAATCCGTTTTGCGGTACACCACACCCCTCTCGATCAACAGGACCCTATTCCAAACGTGGCCGGTCGAACATAAGGCCGTTTCCTCCGTTCTGCGGTACGCCAGGCCTCGTTTCCATCGCCTGTTCCGTCCAAGCCGGTTGGCTCCCACGCGTTCCGTTGCCTCCCGATGAACACGACACATTCCGTTGCCTCCCCATGAACACGATGCATTTTGTTGCCTCCCCATGAACACGACGACGACGCTGTTTCTCCGTTCCGACCCAGCCATGTACACGAGCCCTTGCCGTATGTATGCGCGAGTAGGTGTTCGAACCCTGCCCGTATGTACGTACGTGGCCGTATTTTCTTTCTTGCACCGTGGCCGCTGTACGTGTACATGCTACGTGCGCGCCTCTACTACGACACATGCACGCCTCTACAATGACCAGTATGTACGTACATGTTCGCGACCAGAATGACAACGCTACGTACGCTTCGACCAGGTGGGTCCCGGTATCGTGCACTTCCTTGCGTCGCGAAGATGTAGCTGGTGGGTCCCGGCGGTCGAGGCGAATCGTTTTTTGCGGGCCGGACGCACTTCCTTGCGTCGAAGGTAGCTGGTGGGTCCCAGCGGTCGAGAAACATTTTTTCATGAAATACGGTGGCCCGTCCGGTGGGTCCCATTGTCGGTGGAGGAATAATTATTTTACGTGTAATAAGGAGGCACTTCCTTGCTGCGGCCGTGGACCCGGTATCGACCTCTCCACGTAGAGTCCACGTCCGATGGAAGTCGTTCCTTGACCATGGTTACCACGCCGCGCCGAGAGCACCAGGGCGGTGGACGACGGCGAGGCCTAGGAAGGGGACGACGGGGAGCCGGGGAAGACGCGGCAGTGGAAGCCCGCGCGGAGAGAATACTGAGGTTCAACCGTTCGTGCAGTGTGAGGCAGCCGTCGCCGCAGGGCCTGGACAGCGGTGGGAATAGTAGGGGGCGGTGAGGCCTCCGCGGCAGCACATCCGGCCACGGGAGGCAGGAGCATGCGGCACGACCGGCGCTGCTTTGGACGGCTAGAGCAAGAAGACCAGAGGTTGATGAAGCACTACGGCCGTTGAATGGACATCGTCTGATCCTTTGGAGCTAGAATCGTTCATATTGACTAAGTTGACAAAGCCCTCCGCCACCGTCAACTTAGTAGGCCCACAAGTCAGCCTCCCACCAAGGTGGGTCCCAGCTAGCAGGGGGTATTCATTTTTTTGTGCGTAATAAGGAGGCACTTCCGGTGGGTCGGTGACAACCGAGGAGCGTTTTTCGCGAAATCTGGTGGCCCGTCGGGTGGGTCCAATCAATCGAGACAAGCGTTTTTTCGCGAAATCTTGGTGGCCCGTCCGGTGGGTCCCTATTTGTCGGTGGAGGAATAATTATTTTCCGCGTAATAAGGAGGCACTTCCTTGCGGCTGCCGTGGACCCAACTATCAGCCTCTCCACGTACAGTATTCTTCCGATGGAATTCGGTTGTTAACCACATTGACCACGCCACGCCGAGAGCACCACGGCGGTGGACGACGGCGAGGCCTAGGAAGGGACAACGCGAGCCGGGAAGACGCGCCGATGGATGCCCACGCCGGAGGAGAATCTGAGGGCTCACCGGTTCGGCTGCCACGCCGCCATGAGAATAATAGGGGTGTGGGTGAGTGGAGTGGGGGATGGCCTGGCCGGTGGGGAGTAGAATGGGGCGGTGAGGCCTCTGCGGCAGCACAACCCGCACGGGAGGCGAGGAGCGCGGCACGACCGGCGCTGCTTTGGGCGGCTGGAGCAAGAAGACCAGAGGTTGAAGAAGCACTACGGCCGTTGGATGGACATCGTACGGTCAGTCGAGCTAGAATCATGCATATTGACTAAGTTCACAAAGCCCTTCGTCCCCATCAACTTAGTAGGCCCACTATACTGGGTCCCAGCTAGCAGGGGGAGTATTCTTTTTTTGGGCGTAATAAGGAGGCACTTCCTTGCGTGCGAAGATATAGCGGGTGGGTCCGAGCTGTCAGTGGCGATAACATTTTTTCGCGAAATCTGAAGGCCCTTTCGATGGGTCCCTGATGTCAGCTGGAGGAATCATTATTTTGCGCGTAACAAGGAGGCATTTCCTTGCATACGGCTGTGGACCCAGCTGTCGGCCTCACCACGTACAGTCCACTTCAGATGCATGTCGGTCGTTGACCACGTTGACCACGCCGCGCCGAGAGCACCAGGGCGGTGGACGACGGCGAGGCCTAGGAAGGGAACGACACGGAGGCAGGGAAGACTCGGCAGTTGTTTCCCACGCGGAGGGGAGTCTGAATGTACGAGGGTTTATCGTTCGTCTGCCCGTCATGCCGGAGAATAACAGCAGTGTGGGACTGTGGGTGAGTAGAGGGATGGCTAGGCCAGCGATGGGAATGCGGTGGGGTGGTGAGGCTGCTTGGCGGCAAGACAGCCGACCACGGGAGGAGGGAGCAGGCAGTCCGTCGGGCGCTTGTTTGAGCGGCCGAGCAGGAAGAGCAGAGATTGAAGAAGCGGGGCGGCCGTTGGATGGACATCCAACAAGATCTGAACCATCTGTGGAAAGCCTCAAATCTATGGAAAACAAGATACTGATCCATCTGCCATTATTTCAAATAGTTTACAGCCCATTTGCTAATTCTTACGGGTTCTTTTCGAGCCCATATTCTTTTTGTTAGCATTACAGCCCATATTGTGGCCACGGTTAAAAAATTATACGAAATTTTGCATATGTCGGTGCGGTCTGAACTGTTTTTAATCCCGAAATTTCAAGTCACATTCAGACTGATTTTAAAAATAAATGTATATACATATAAAATCAAATAAATTGTCCACGCATAAAAATCAATGCAATTTAAAATCTCGAAATGAAAAAAAGATATTTGAAACTAATTGCCGGTTTGATGTGTTTTAAAAATGTACATCCCATTTCTCATTACTGATAGGCCATTTTCTCGGCCAGCCGAATGAAGCTCTCCTCATCTTGAAAGATTTGCAGCCCAATAGGCCTGATAAAGCGACTTACTTGAACAATCACAAAAAAACTGGGCTAGCCATTTTCAGAAAGAAAAAAAAACTACTGGGCTGGTCTGTGGTAAACATAAAAGAAAAGGTTGTCTAGACAGGCCAGAGTGTCCCCACAGCCCAGTTGACACCCTGCGTCTCAAAAAAATTAGATAAATGCCACTTCAATTATGGCAATTCATAAAAATGCCACTGCCATTTCCAAACTTTGAAAAATGCCACTGCAATTTTTGCAAACTTTGAAAAACGCCACTGCAGTTTGCAAACTTTGAAAAACGCCACTCCAGACTTCGAAAAATGCCACTAGAAATGGCATGAAATGGCATTTTTCAAAGTATGGAAATTGAAGTGGCATTTCTCGGAGGCATTTATCAAATTACCCAAAACAAAAATAACTGGGTGAGCTGCTGGGTCCCTGGTGTCAGCCGCTCGTTGTGCAATTCTCTCGTTTATTGACTACGTTGACAATGGCATGGGACCCAGATGTCAGAAATCCACTAGGAGGAGCCATTTTTTATTGGCTTGAAATAAGGAGGCACTTGCTTGCATACTGCCATGACCTTAGCGGGTCCCTGCTGTCATCCTCTCCACGTACAATCATCTCCTGATTGTGTACGCGTCAACTTGCTAGGCCCACAAGTCAGCCTCTAAACCCGTGGAGGACAAATACAACCCATTAAAAAAAACAGCCCATTCCATACGTTCAAACGGAAAGTTCAACATTCAGAGCAAAGTAATGTGTCTGATCCACATATAGAGTAATCTTGAACTTCCACGTTGACAACCATCATAGCCAAGTTAACTATCTACTCCCACTAATACTCTAGTAGCGTACAAGTACTAACTTACTCTTAGCTAACTAGACGATGTTGTCCGCCATCTGTGGTACACGCTAAACGCCGGCACCGGCGTCCTGCGCCTCGCCTCGGACTTGCCAGAGGTGCGATAGGGCGCGTTGCTCGCGCGCGTTGGCCCTTTCCATGCCGACGTGGTCCACCGAAGCTTCGGCTTCCAAGCGGCAAACCCACTTGACGAGCTGGTAGTAAAAATCAGCATCGCGAAAGCGTGCATGCCCGACAGCCTCCAGGGCTATTTGCCGGGCGCCAGCCTCCACGTAGTCGGCCCTGTTGCGGGCGCTCTGCTCGCGACTCATAGCGTCGGTGCGCTGCTACTCCATGTCCCGCTGGCGGCGCAAATCGGCGATACGCTGCTCCTCCGCCAGGCGGTCGCGCTCCAACAACTCCTGCTCCTCCGCCATGCGGTCGCGCTCCAACAACTCCTCGATCTGCGCATTGCCATCTAAAGACAGATAGAATGCCTCCTCCCTTCGTCTGCCTTCCAGTGAAAAACCGAACACTAGTTCCGGCGGTGACCGCCTCCGGCGTCGCCTACCGCGGACGGGCGGGGGCATGGTGGACGTGGCGAGCGACGTCGGGCCGGTGGGGGCTTATGAGGATATGGCGAGTTCAGTCACGGTGGCACCGGAGAAGGCCGGGAAACAGTACTTATAGGGGGAAGGTAGCGCGACGGTCATCGGAATTCAATGCATAATGGCTTAGCACGCCAGCTTGCCGTGGAAAACTAGGGAAACTGAAATTATGATTGTACCGTCCCGTCCTGTCTAGGTCGCACGCCGGCATGGCGGTCAAACGAGTGCACTCGAATCATCTCCCTCCTTGTCAATAATGATTCCACGGATTTAAAAAGCCCGCAACAAATAAAGCGTATCTTTTTCGCATCGATTAGCTGCCTTAATTACGGCCGGCTGCATGCGAGCACTCGTAATCGCCGCAGCAAGACGCTGGCAAAGATGCAACGAGTCGCAATCGAGAACGCATGCAGCCACTTAAATTGCTGGAATTAATTAGGCTTAAACTTCTGCATGCCGTTAATTATTGCCATGCCTTGGTCTTGCTGCTTTTCTCACGGGACTAATAAACCCGGACGGAGGGAGTACCTTGGTTGGTAAGAGGTTTGAATTAAGCCCTGCAAACCGAAAAGGAGGTACTAGTACGTGTGTGATCCGCTATTTATTCGTGTAGGATCGAGTAGGTCGTTTCTTGAATTGAGCCTCGCAAACCGGAAAGGAGGTAGTACGTGCGTGATCCGCTATTTATCCGTGTAGGATCGATAGTGTAGCTTGTCGGCTTTCTTCAGAGGTAGGCATTTTTATCCATGTAGGATCGATAGTGTAGCTTGTCGGTTTCTTCAGAGGTAGGCATTTTATTCAAAAACTGCCACTTTGCATCTTGCCTCGCAAATAAAACTGCCAGAGCGCATTTGTAGGCTAGCTAGTGATCGATCAAGAACTTGTAAACACCGAGCGAACAGAAATAAGTAATCATTAATGCATCTCAATGATTCACAGATCATATACAAATATGTAGCTCCAAAAGCAAAGGTCAGCCACTTCGGATCTTGCGTCACAACTAAAACTAACTAGTACGATTCCCATACATAAGATCAACATGTTAATGCATCTCAATGATTCACAGATCATATACAAATATGTAGCTCCAAAGCAAAGATCTAGAAAAACAAATGTTCTTCCTACTAACATGGATGCTTCTCTTGGCCAACATTCAGTACAGACTGAAAGACAAGTTTGTTTGTGAAGTCTACAATTCCTCTTGCAAATTTAAGTGGTTTCACCAACAGCTGGAACCATGAGAATGAACCACACATGATGGAGGAACATCCACTGTAATATGATTTGGTCTTCTCTCGATCACACCGCGAGACTATTTTCGGAATACAAACTTTAACTTAGGCAAAATGATGCCCATTGTATAATCGCACCAAAGCAATGAAGCACCTAGTGTTGGCGATAAATAGTACAAGATTACTTTTCTGCAGTCCATGTAGTGACTATCCAATCTTTGTGTCTATTTTCAAATGGCACTGCATGTAGTGACTATACTATTCTCTTGTGCAGTTCAACCAAAATAGCAACGGGCAGACATCTCTGACTGCACAAATATCAAGCAGCTAGTAAACATATACCACACCATGTTCCCAGTGATGGAAGAGGTGAAATTGATACAATCGAAATTGAGCATCCAATCATTGAATCCTGTCCTGCACCTCCAATGTAGGTCCACCCTGCCAATAAATTCACATGCAAACCACTAGTTTTACTATCTAATGACAAGTACAAAAGAGTAGCAAGATAGTAGCAAACCATGTACCTTCGTAATGAACAGCTCATAGTGCCACCAATTGGATATAAAGGTTTGGAAAAACCATGCTCCTAATGTTGAACCAGTTGGACTTTTTGTGCAGTTCCACTAAAATCGAGCATCCCTATTTGCATAGATATTGAAAGTGTGATTACTATAAAAGTGGCACTAGTTGAAGCATAGACTCACATATATAAGCATTCCAATTTATTAATGGGAAAAGGTAGCAAGACTGTTTCTAACCACCTGTTTGAAGGAATAAATAAAACAATGGTGATGTCGGGAAGGCATACATAGTTTTTCCGGAAAACTGAGCCATTCTGACCTTTCCTCTTCTTTTAAGCAAATTTTGTGCAGTTCTACTAAAATAAAATGCCATCACCGCCATGACAATTCAAAGTGACACTGCATTTAAAGGAAATGACTTAACATTACATCATGATGTCGTGTATGTAGTCGATGTGCATTAGATACAAACATCTGAGACCTCCTCCGATAACATAATGAACACTAATTTTAACAAAGGTGTGACTAGCTTTACCGGGATAATTTGAGTGAACTCTACACCCTCTGTTCCTTAATATAAGACGTTTTTCGCGGTTCAGTTTAAAGTGCCCAAACGTCTAGTATTGGTAGTAGTTTTCTTGAGCACATATCCGGAAAGCTTGCCACACTTTATTTATGTCCATACGCTAATGCAACACCATTCAAATACTACAAATCTACAATAATCCAAAGGCTAGTGCAACGAGAGAGTAGTTAGTTTATTACGAGTGGTACAGTACAATGGTTTTAATGAACAGATTTCAATAAACTCTAGCACTTGGAAGGTTTCTATAAGAATTAACAATACAAAATGTAAAGGTAACAAGTTTCAAAGCATTGGTATACTAGCTGTGCATGAGCATTAAACCAAATACAAAAGTCTGAAGGTAACTAGCATTATTAACTAATGATAGTATAAAAAAATTGCAAACCATGTACCTCCAAGGTAAATATCATTTCGAACTCGGGGGGACCTTAAAAGTTGCTATCCCAATCTTGATAATCGATCAAACATAAAAACTTGATCGAACGGATCAAGAGAACAGCCGGAGGAGGAGGTGCCCACTCTTGACCTTTCCTATTGTCTTCATAATTGTTTGTGCAGTTTAACCAAAATAAAATGACATCAGCGCCTTGGCATTTTGGTGACACTGTACAAAAAAATTAACTTATCTCATGAAAGTGAGGTATGTAATCTATAAGCATTAACAAAGGCAAAAATCTGAAGGTAGTAACAAGTTTCATCGTTGGTATACTGGCTGTGCAACAACATTAGAATGCCTTAGCTGAAAAATCTTTAATACATCCACAATCAACACCTAACCCTGAAATAATCTAGTGACATTAAATGGCATTGCTTAAATTTATCGGTGGCATTAGACTGAGAGCGGCATTAGTTAAATGTGGCATCACTTTAGCAGTAGCATTGCTTGACTTGACTCACGACGTTATACTAACAAAAAAAAGTGGCAATAAGAGCATGGGAGGCCCATTCGGACAAGGCGCACCAAGACGATGTACCTCCACGGACGCAGAGTGGTGAGGGAGGTATGGTTGCCCAGAGCAACAAATATCCAGGCAGCATATTGGACTACGTCCCATTTTTGTTCTCTTTAGCCACCTTTTTCCTATGTGAGGACAACAAACCGATCGACCTGGTCATTCTCTATTGTGTTGTCATGCCTTTCTACCCTTCTTCAACCAAGAGACACGAGACTCGTTCCTTAGCTACTGATTTTCCCCTTTTCAACCTAGATGTGGGTTCGATGCCTACTCTCTTGGGACAGTCTGATCTCCTCCTTATTCAACCCGAGACATGGATTAGTCTGCATGAAGTAGGGTTTCCTTTAATAGTGCAAATTATGGTTTTCGTCATGCGTGGCGGAGAGCAGAGGATAGCAAATTGGGAAGATGGTGGAGTGGAAAAAGATCCACATGCAACGACGCGTGGCAGATGGGGCAATAGAACAAGGGTATGGTTCGAAAAGAGGTAGAATACCTGAGGGTCGGCGAGAAGTGGCTTCGCTCGTGGTCGCCGTCCTCCGCACACACTACGGCAGCGAGCTTGGGGACGGAGGCCATCCAGCTGGGCGCTAGGTCTGAGAGGACGGCCTTGTCGTCAGTGCGTGACCTCGCTCGCCGATGACGAGTGCGTCAACGTTGCACGTCCTTTTCTTCCCCGACGGATCTGTGACCACCAGTGAGGAGGGAGAGAGGGGCTGTCTTTTTTAGATCTGGAGAGAGGGTGGTAGTGTCAGAAGCAAGTGGGCAGCCCTTGGAAAGAAAGCGCTGAAGCTCCAGCCTATATATCTTTTTTATACTACTAGTACTGGAGTGGACTAGTGGTAGAGTAGTTTATATTTTCTCTGCGTATAGTACCAGTTAGTCATGCTTCAAAACTGAACGGCACGCCATTAAAAAAATAAAGGTCGATAACTAATGCGGCACCTCGGGCCAACGCGGCCAGATTGCATTTTGCACAAGAAATTACACACCATGTTTCGTTGACATGTGGTCTCGTTCCAACATATCAGTGAGACGACGGCGAGTAGTAGAAGTATTTCCGAATGGACGTGTAGGCCGGGGCGCCTCTTCGTGAACCGTGGCAAACTGGCAATCGTCCACCGACTCTTCGCCTTTCCCTCTCGATTTGGAACTCTTGTCGCACGCTCTTCCTCTCCCTCCTCCATTTTCCTTCAGCCCTTCACCCTTTCTTCTGCCATTGTTCGATCGTTTTCTCCATGGAGGGAATAGGCCGGAAACGACCCTGTTATTCTTGCCCCGATCTAAAAGATGACGTGGTGGAGGAACTCATTGATTGGTGCGACGTCATCACCTCGGCTAGCATGGCAGGTTCGTTCAAGCCCATTCTCGACTCAACTAATAACATCATTACAAGGAACCCAAGAGTCAAAGAGGATCTCCCCTATCTTCTTCGCCGTGACCCTGATGACTGATGTCGTCACAATGGAGGCCTCGCCCTGTGCAAGTTGATGCCGCTTGATAATGATACGTATGATGTTAAGATGCCATCGCTTGAGGGCAAGGCTTGGGCAGGCGTAAATGGAGATTGGGTTGTTTACATTGGGTCCAACTGCGAGTGGGAACTTGTGAATGTGTACACTCGTGACCGGGTTCCACTTCCAAAAATCTCAGCAGACTGCCCAGAGGTTGAGCACACCGGTATTGTATGCATGTTCAAATACAATCATGGTGACTGTCTTCTACGGAAGATAGCAATTTGTCGAGTTCCCAACCGCTCTTGGAATTACAACAACTATGAAGTTGTTGCTATCTTCGACAAGCTTGTTGCCGTCCTTGGTGGTTTGACTCGATGGATATTGCTCAAAAATCAGTTTATGTACACGGATGAGTACTGTGATGCAATTCAATACGAGGGCCTTGTGTTTGCTGCCACCACTCGTGGCACTGTTTTTGCATGGCATCCTCGTAGTTTCGGTACGTTTGTCTTCCACCGTAATTATAATTGTTTCATCCACATGCATGCGGGTTAGCAAGTTTCCCTTTACTAATTAACCTTCTTCTTGTGTTTCCAAGGTCCTGTGAACATTCCACCACCTATACTTGAAAAAATTTATAACCAAGGGGGAGATGACGATGGTGATGATCATGAGCATGAGGACGAGCAGTGCCCATATACTCTTTGGCGCCTGGCAACTAATTCCGATGGATCGCCTCTTCTTGAGTGTATGCATCCCACTGATGATGTTACTACTAAGGAAGCAGGTGTAGTCTCCCATGGTCGCACTCTGCGGACCTATTCCAACACCCGTTGCATGGTATTCGGGATGGATACTAGTGTGCTAGCGCCAACTCCTTCTCCCTGGTATAGAATTGATAGTCTTGGAGAAAACTCGCTCTTCCTTGGACAAAACTATCCAATGATGGTGAAAGGCGGTCCAACTGCTGTTGACACAACGTTACTACCATTTATGAGAAGCAACTGTGTCTATACCTCGGACATTTGGGTGGTTCCCTACCCTGGTATTGATATAGTAGGCCGCTTCAGCCTGGATGATTAGTCCTGCGTTGGTCTCCAGATCGACAATGGATGGCCCGTCCCAGAGAATCACTTGTGGTTCAAAGCAAGTGTTTCCAACGCCGAGGAATGGTTGAGTTGAAGTTCATTTCATTGCTTGTTATTTGTTGTGTGGTGAAAACTTTAGTATTTATAATGTATCCTCGTTGTCGATGTGGGTTGATGACCTGTTGTATGTAATAAAATGATATGCCTGTGATAAACTTACAAAATTTATGAATGGCTTTCGAGTCGCTTCTCTGAGTGAGTGGTGCGACGAGGCAAAAAAATATTTTCTGAATACATAATTGTACGTGCATTGCAATAGGTTATCGGATGAGGCCAATCAACAATAGTAGTACACTATTTGTACTAGCTTCACATGCTTCGCGCGTCGGGCAGGTGTTTTATCAGTAGCCATATGTTAATGTGTTAGGTAAATGCGTAACCAGCACCTCGAATCCTTGATACTATATAGTAGGATTAAGTAGTAGGAGTAGTAGGGTGGCATGGGCCGTAACAAGCATTCACGTCCCAGAGTACGGCACACGCAACCAAAGACGACTTCCATCTCCGACACCATATTATTTCTTGGAGTCCGTATAGAGCAATCTCTTCAACCTCGCTGCTTTCTCTAACTTCAGCCATCGCTACAAGGTGAGGTGGGAGTTTGCCGATAGTCGGTTTCCTTAACTGCGGTCCCACTTGTAAGGCCAACTCCAACGCACGACCCCAAACGGACCTTCTTTTGCATGAACTCCAACGATAATTTTGACTAGAAAAACAAGACCAAAGAAAACAAGAACCACAAGAATACTACACTTTACTAGTCCTATAAGTTGGATTAGTGCCTTCTCGATGCATTCATTGTTGATATGCGGAGGCTCGATCTTGCGTGCTTCTTTCTTCTTCAAGTGTAAAGAAGTAGACGTTGCTTCCTCGCATCTAGTCTCATGTCTAATCTCTATTCTAGTAGGAGTATCAACAAGTGCACTAATCTCATCTCTAGCCTCTGTGCTAGCTAAAAGTGATAGAACATCTACTAAATTGCGCTCTATCAATATATGGATGTACTCTTCTTCGCAATACAAAAACTTGCATCCATTCTACTCCCTCCGCTACTGTCACGTGCCTTCTATTTGTCAAAATATATATGTGTCTAGACATGTTTTAGTATATAGGTACATCCATTTTTGGAAAAATGGAAGTCAAGTGTTTTGGAACGGAGGGAGTACACAATAAAATTTTTAAGTTAGCACAATTAGTCTAATCCTAGAGCACAACCGAAGATTTGGTCGGGTTCTTCCTGCTTTTGCCGACACGTGGGACATCCAGCATCCAGGTCGTGTCATGAAAGAAAATAGAGTGGTAGTTGAAGCCACGAGATGTGCATCTTGGGTTAAATCATAAATAGAATCTTACTACTCTTGAGTAACTCCAAAAGCGGCCACCGAAGATCTTTATTGGATTTGTTTTTCATCACCGACGTCAAGGTGAAAGATGTGCGTGTTCGATTGGGTCCTCTTGCGTTTTCAGCGACATGTGGGGCAGCATGTGAGCAAACAGACGATGGGCTCCGCATGTCCGCTGGCTGGCTGAGAAGAGAGATAGAGGAGGGCTGAGCACGGACTGCAGGAAATTTGTTCTCACGATATCCTCGATATAGGCTCGATATAGTGGGGTGGCATGGGCCATAACTAGCATTCACGTCTAGCAAGACGCGGCACACACCACCCACACGAGTCCCATCCGACACCAATTTTCTTGGAGTCCGTATACAGCCATCTCTTCTCCCTCCTGTTTTCTCAGCCATCGCGCGGTGGGCGGGGTGGGGGTTTGCCGATAGTCGGTTTGCTCAACTGCGGTCCCACTTGTAAGTGAAAATGCAACACTGCATGCATTCCCGCTTGAGCGGCGTGCCGGACCAACCATGTGGGGTTGCGACGCGAACGCGGCGGGCTTTTCCTTTCGAACTCGTAACTTGTAAAATTTGGTTCTGCTCCATGGCGCCACCGATAGATAGAAAATAACGATTTTGCCTAGAGTAATGAGAATTTTGGTTCTGGCGCCGTTCATGCATGGAGTACGTACGAAAATTATGAAGTTGATGCGAAAGGTAAGATAATTATTGTAGTATCATATACTACTACATGGATTTGACAGAAAGATAAAAATACATACGGATCCATCAACAACATCCTCACGCCCTAGTGCGTCGGGTCACCAAACGACGTGTGAGGAGCAGCGGCGTTGGCGGCGAGCTCAACGTGCTTCTGAATAGTGCCGTCCAAGGTTGCCCTGCGGTCCAAGAAGGCCAGGGTCTTATCGTCCTCCTCTTGCATGTAGTAGTCCTTGTGGACGATTTGCGCATAGACGTGGGTGATTATGTCGATGGTGTCTTCTTGTGCGAGCGCTGCGCGGCCACCTCGAGGTGGACATTCTCCGCGCGATGGCGGAAGTCGCAGGCCACCAGGTCGTCGAAGAGGTTGTCACCATAGTGGCCGTTGAGGGTGGTGGGCATCGCGAGCTTCGGGCATGTCGGCTGGAGGCTTACGTCAAAGTCGTCCACGAGCTTCTTGACAACGGTGAACTTGTCGAGGAAACCAACGAGGACCTCGTCGAACAAGGAGACGAAGCTGTCGTCCAAGCGGCCCCTCGCACTGGCGGCCTCAAGCAATACTACCTGGAGACGTTACTCGGTGTGCGGGCGCGAGCGGCATCGTGGACCATGTGGCACAACGGCCGATGCTCGCGCTCATCGCCTCCATGGGTCTACCTTAGCTTCTAGTCAACTGATCTTGCGATTCGAGTGATCACTCTTTCCCTTGGTTAGCGTGCGTAGGTGCGTAGGAATTCGTACTACTCCTCGGCCCTCTACTGCACCTGCCTTTGGCTATATGATAGGTGGGCCAGCCACCCCCTGGGCCCACGTGTCATTCACCCAAAGGCAGTTGTCGTAAGTCAATGAAGCTGCGTCCCCCTCCGTGCCAATGCAGTATAGTCATCTCACCGGACCTCTAGTTGGGGCCAAACGAGAGAAGTTTCATGTTTACTGGTTTATTGGTCCCCTTTGCATTTTGCGCCAAGTTTTGACCTTTGATCTAACTAATAAAATGTTAATGCAAGTAAACAAAAATGTTGTGTAAGTCACCTTACGAAAACCAAATAATCCCAAAACACTTAGGCACGGTGCATTAACTCCCTCCTTGTTTCTTATTTCGTGACATATCAACCAATGAGAGATGTGGGCCGTGCATGCTTTCAATGACTTGAGACTACCAAACATGACATGCAGTGTTTAGTTCATTGCATGTAATCCTATTAGTACTCTAGTTAGCAAAAAACATTAAGTTCTCTCACGATAGGAATAGAACACCATGTATTTATTTACAGAGGGAGTAGTACTAGATATTGCTAGTCAAATACTAAAATCTAGATGGACGTGGTAGTACTCCTAAATCCAGACGGTGGTGCTACTAGTACTAGTAGTAGTACTACCAATGTAGTAGTAGGAGTACTAGCAATCGCATCTACCCGTTGGTCAAATTATTACGTGCTGCTCCTCACAGTGAAGTGACAAGACCCTGTGCCGGAGATGACACCTGAGTATAGGCGCCGTGTTCGGCATACCATAGTCAGCCTCACCGTCTACAGTCACTATCATAATGGATGTAGAGCTAGCCTGCTTACAACTAGCCCTGTTCGACATAATTTCCCGTGCGTAGATGCCCGTGCATTGCACGAAACACCACGATTGGGGGTGGACGGCTCCGGCAGCGGCCATCGCGCCAAATTTTTCCACGGCCTTGGAACAAGTGCTGATTGTGGGAGACAAGGAGTTGTTTGTAAATAGGGAACAAGTGCGGCCATCTTTTTGCAAAAATGGAGAAGCTTGGTTTGTATGCGTCAGATCTAGATCCAACGGCTATTGGTGAAAGATGGGAGGCACAACATCATCACCAACTCAGGACCTGTTTTATTCGCAGGACTTTGAAAACGCAGGAATAGGACACTGCAATATTACAAGTTTCAAACTGATATTACAAATGTTAGGAGTGATGCTGCACCTACGAAGAGGGAATTACTAGGAAGTTTACGTAAGAACTTTCATTACTTTAGGTGGATGCAGCATTATCGTACAAACTAAAATCCATCGCCCTGACAAGTCACTAATGGGCAAATAAGTTTTCGAGTCTCTGGCCACTTGATGTTTCAAAAACAAATTCAGCTTCTGCGGAGACTTTGTCATTTAGGCTTAGACGCTTGCGGTGATCAAGACGCCATTCATTGTTGCGCCAGAGAACGCCAAACCTCATTACCTTGAGCACACTTGCCTCCGTAACAAAGAACTGCCAATTTAATCTCGGATGTGCTGCCTCGGTAGTAGATCATATCAATTTCTGTAAGATGGAGTTCAAGGCATTCGATGAGATTGTTATAGTGCATCTAATTTTTCTCTTTCGGTTCTTTTTTTATCTTCATAAGAAGAGTACATATTAGAGCTGCTGGCTGCATAAGATTGTCTTGTCATCAAGAGTTACCAATATAATTCTCTCTTACTATAGGGTGGGCTGGCTAGTGTTATTTTTTCACTCTCTCTCTCTCTCTCTCTCTCTCTCTCTCTTTCTGTTTCCTCTCATTTAACTAGGAGAACATGAAGATCTTGGGCATTTGTTGCCTTCCACTATGTGGCCGATGCCATATTTCGCAAAAGTATGCCACATAATACGCATCGATGTCAAATCAAAAGATTTTGGCACCGTTTTCGCGATGTGAGAGAGTTGGCACCGCTGTGCACACAGACCCACATGTATAAACAAATCAATCAGACCAACTACACCAGCCTCTCACTCTCCCAAACAAGTGTTTTTTATTGCCTCAGTCCTCTCTCTCTCCCACGCAGTGTTTTTTCATTGTGTGAGTTAATTTGGCACCAGAGCAAAGTAGGTGATCCAGATTGGGGCACCAGGTGAGCAATGGAGGGGCATCGATGCCAAATGCATCACAAGTGAATTTGGCACATGTTTTGGCCTACATAGCCCACTTTTGTACTCCCTCCGTCCCAAAATTCTTGTCTTAAATTTGTCTAAGTACGGATGTATCTAGTTACATTTTAGTGTTAGATACATCCGTATCTAAACAAATGTAAGACAAGAATTTTGGGATGGAGGGAATACTACCTCGTATTTAGTATAAAATTTTGACCATAGATTTACCTAAGAAAATGCCAATGCATGTCACTAAAAATTACACCATTTGAAATTATGTTCAAATACGAATCCAACGATATAGTACTTAGTGACATGCATTAACATTTTGTCAGTTAAATCTATGGTTAAATTTCGATACTACAAAATTGGAAGAGTAAACCAGGACAGAGGTAGTACTTGCTCTTAGGGTAACCATAGAGTTACTGGAGTAGTCTAAGTTACTTTCCACTATGACTAGCCTAGGCTACTATAGTAGTACAGCATAAAAAACGATGCAGGTGATCACGTGAGAAAAATACTAAAAACATTTCTTTCGGTGCAAGGTCGTAGATGCAGTTTTGAACATCAAGATTTGTCAACGTAATTTGGGAAAATTACGAAAAAATAGAGCTACGTTGTGATTATTGTTTACTTATAGGAAAGAAGTTTCACCTCGATGAGTAGCTTCTCCGTACGTAAAGCATGTAAGGAATCCAACAACTTGATCCAGATTAGGCCGATAGATTTTAGTGCTAAGATCTTCACCGTATGCATGGACTGGGTCAAGCTTGTGGGAATCATTTTCTCGAAGACGGTCAGAATACATCAAGAAGAAATTTAAAAATGTGAATTTCAAGAAGACGGAGAAGAAGATGAGTGTTGTACCTGAACGATTACGGATCCAATAAAGAGTTTGGAGAATTTGGCAGACGAGTACACGAACGCTGTCAATTTCGGTGCGTCAATGACCCTGATTTTTGTTGGACCTTCTAGATCTGATACAAGCAATCTCTCAAGGAAAGGCGCATCCTCAATGACCATAACGTGGAACAGCTGGAGTGATATCTTCACAATTGATGTCTTGTTGCGGGGCCAGCAAGACACATAAATCCATCAGAGATTTGTCGAGGCGATATGGAGGCTAATGAACCCATGGATCTGCTCAAGACGAAGGTACTGAGCGCAAGATACCAGCTAGCAGGTGCTCCATAGCCTTCTTCGAGATGACAACGTCGAAGAGGTCGAGCTGCTTGAGTTGAGGGAGAAGAAGGGCGGGCGCGGCATTAATCTGGGGAAGATAGCAGGAGCTGAAGCTGGCGCGGCGCAGCGTTGGCATGAGGCGGAGCGCGGACGGCGGCAGAGAGCGACATCGTCCAGCTTCAAAGCTGAGCTCCTCGAGCTGATCTAGGGCGGGGGATAAGAACCACTCGTCGAAATTGGGTTGGACCTTGCAGTTGGTACTGAACATGCGGATGTCAAGACGTCTGGCTGGCCCAGTGTGCGATGAAAGGATCTTGGAGACTACCGCCATGCGTTTGCAATCCCCGTCGCAGAGGCAGGTGTCGACGGGGAGGTTGACGGGGACGCAACGCCATAGGGGGCGCCACCGCCGGGAGAGCAGGGCGGTCCGCACGGCAGATTTGGTGGGGAGGAGGCCGATGATGACGAGCAGCATGTCGTCGGGGAGGTGATGACCCACAAGTATAGGGGATCTATCATAGTCCTTTCGATAAGTAAGAGTGTCGAACCCAACGAGGAGCAGAAGGAAATGATAAGCGGTTTTCAGCAAGGTATTCTCTGCAAGTACTGAAATAAGTGGTAACAGATAGTTTTGTGATAAGATAATTCGTAACGAGCAACAAGTAACAAAAGTAAATAAAGTGTAGCAAGATGGCCCAATCCTTTTTGTAGCAAAGGACAAGCCTGGACAAACTCTTATATAAGGAAAAGCGCTCCCGAGGACACATGGGAATATCGTCAAGCTAGTTTTCATCACGTTCATATGATTCGCGTTCGGTACTTTGATAATCTGATATGTGAGTGGACCGGTGCTTGGGTGATGTTCTTACTTGAACAAGCATCCCACTTATGATTAACCTCTATTGCAAGCATCCGCAACTACAACAAAAGTATTAAGGTAAACCTAACCATAGCATGAAACATATGGATCCAAATCAGCCCCTTACGAAGCAACGCCTATACTAGGGTTTAAGCTTCTGTCACTCTAGCAACCCATCATCTACTTATTTCTTCCCAATGCCTTCCTCTAGGCCCAAATAATGGTGAAGTGTTATGTAGTCGACGTTCACATAACACCACTAGAGGCTAGACAACATACATCTCGTCAAAATATCGAATCTAATACCAAATTCACATGACTACTAATAGCAAGACTTCTCCCATGTCCTCGGGAACAAACGTAACTAATCACAAATCATATTCATGTTCATAATCAGAGGGGTATTAATATGCATATAGGATCTGAACATATGATCTTCCACCAAATAAACCAACTAGCATCAACTACAAGGAGTAATCAACACTAGCAACCTACTAGTACCAATCCCGGACTTGGAGACAAGAATTGAGTACAAGAGATGAACTAGGGTTTTGAGAAGAGATGGTGCTGGTGAAGATGTTAATGGAGATTTCCCTCTCCCGATGAGAGGAGCGTTGGTGATGACGATGGTGATGATTTCCCCCTCCCGGAGGGAAGTGTCCCCGGCAGAACAGCTCTGCCGGAGCCCTAGATTGGTTCCACCAAGGTTCCGCCTCGTGGCGGCGGAGTTTCGTCCCGAAAGGTTGCTTCTGATTTTTTTTCTCGACGAAAGACCTCATATAGCAGAAGATGGGCATCGGAGGGCCACCAGGGGGCCCACGAGGTAGGGGGCGCGCCCCCCACCCTCGTGGACAGGGTGTGGGCCCCCTGGCCTTCATCTTTGGCGAGGATTTTTTATTATTTATTGTAAGATATTCCGTGGAGTTTCAGGACTTTTGGAGTTGTGCAGAATAGGTCTCTAATATTTGCTCCTTTTCCAAATTTCTGTAATTCCAAATGCATTCTCCCTCCTTATGTAAACCTTGTAAAATAAGAGAGAATAGGCATAAGTATTGTGACATAACATGTAATAACAGCCCATAATGCAATAAATATCGATATAAAAGCATGATGCAAAATGGACGATCAACTCCCCCAAGCTTAGACCTCGCTTGTCCTCAAGCGAAAGCCGATAACGATAAATATGTCCCCATGTTTAGAGGTAGAGGCGTCGATAAAAATAAAATACGGACATGAAGGCATCATGATTATTCTCATAACAACAACATATATAGGAAATGTCATATGATTACTTATGTTCAAGTAATAATCCATTCACAATGCAGAGTACGAATCATAAACTTTATTGAGAACCAACAAACTATAATCTCAGTCATTGAAGAAATTGCAATTTATCATAACATCAGAAAGAGTCTATGTCAGAGCTTAATAGCAAGTCCACATGCTCAACTATCATTTAGTCCTTCATAATTGCTAACACTCATGCGATACTTATGTTTACGGAGTTTTAATCGGACACAGAGAAAGATAGGGGCTTATAGTTTCGCCTCCCAACCTTTTTACCTCAAGGGTAATATCAACAATAATAACTCATGCCCCTACATCTAATTAGATATATCAATCAGGATCTTTCCAACACACTGTGCTTGCCAAAGGATAAAATGTAAAAAGGAAAGGTGAAGATCACCATGACTCTTGCATAAGGTAGAGGATAATAATAAAAGATAGGCCCTTCGCAGAGGGAAGCATAGGTTGCCATGCGCTTTTATGGTTGGATGCACAAAATCTTAATGCGAAAGAACGTCACTTTATATTGCCCCTTGTGATATAAACCTTTATTATGCAGTCCGTCGCTTTTATTACTTCCACATCACAAGATCGTATAAAGCTTATTTCTCCCACACCAATCAATCATACATATTTAGAGAGCAATTTTTATTGCTTTGCACCGATGACAACTTACTTGAAGGATCTTACTCGATCCATAGGTAGATATGGTGGACTCTCATGGCAAAACTGGTTTAAGGGTCTTTTGGAAGCACAAGTAGTATCTCTACTTGGTGCTGAGAATTTGGCTAGCATGAGGGGGAAAGGCAAGCTCAACATGTTGGGAGATCCATGACAACATACTTTATCTCAGATATAAGAAAACATAACTCATTACGTTGTCTTCCTTGTCCAAGATCAACTCTTTAGCATGTCATATTTTAATGAGTGCTCACAATCATAAAAGATGTCAATAATAGTATATCTATATGTGAAATCTCTCTTTCCTTATTACTTCCTATTAATTGCAACGATGACCAAAGCTATGTTTGCCAACTCCCAACAACTTTTAATCATCATACTCTTTCTATGTGAAGTCATTACTTTCAATAAGATCAATATGAACCTTTTGTTTCTTTTTATTCTTTTTCTTTATTCTTTTATTCACTCAAGATCATGGCAAAATAATCAAGCCCTTTACTCAACACTAATCTTTATTATATAGCTCACGGACTCGATTACATAGAGGGATCATAAAGCAAAACTCAAAGCTAGATCATGCCATAAACTTTATTCCACTAGATCAAGATACTACTAATAGGATCGAACTAAGAAAAACGGTAAAGATAGGAGATGTGATTGTGATACGATATCGGGGCACCTCCCCCAAGCTTGGCAGTTGCCAAGGGGAGTGCCCATACCCATGTGATTATGTCTCCTTTATCGGTGAAGATGGTGGAGGTGATGGATAGTCGCACATCGAGCGTAAGAGGTCCTCCAACTTGCGAATAATGCCCTTGAGTGCAACGATATGCTCCTTCAAAAAAATATTTTCACTTGTGAGATACTTGTTTTGAATACGAGCTAACTCAATCATCTTGAAAGCTTTGATTTCAGTTGGGGTGAGAAAGTTGTGATCAAGTTGAAGGGTATCTTCTGCTGCCGGAGCTTGGTCCTCCGTGGCCTTCTTGATCCCTTCATCCTTGTTGATCTCCATGGGTTCTTCCATCTTCAGTTCTATCTTCATTAGCCAAGCATCTTTGTCACCATTGTTGGAGGAGGGGGACGACATGATGCCTGGCCTTGACAACCCTGACAGAAAACAGCTCGAAACAAGAACAGAGGATAATTGCGTGATACGGGAGAATATATAATGAATTTTTACCGACCAAAATACGTATTGTGCAAGAAAACGGAGTCCGGAAGGCACACGAGGTGCCCACGAGGTAGGGGGCGCGCCCAGGGGGGTAGGGCTCACCCTCCACCCTCGTGGGGCCCTCGTGTCCTTCCCTGACTGCTACTTATTTTTCTATTTTTCTAAATATTCCAAAACGGAGAAATATTGCCTTAAAAATTTTTTTGGAGTCGGTTTGCTTACCGTAACATGCCTACTCCTTTTCGGGGTCTGAAAAGATAAGGAAACTTTCCCATATGTATTCCTCCGGGGTTACGGTTTCAATAACATTGGTTTCAACATTTATAGGATTACCTGAGATATAATGTTTAATTCTTTGACCGTTTACCACCTTCGGATTTGTGCCTTCGAAGTTGTTGATTTTTATGCCACCGGAACGATAGACCTCCTCGATAACATAAGGGCCTTCCCATTTAGAGAGAAGTTTTCCTGCAAAAAATCTTCAAACTCACGCTTTTGTATCCGTTTGTCATGCCATCTTTTAACTTTTTCATTAAACAACTTGGCATTTTCATAAGCTTGGGTTCTCCATTCATCAAGTGAGCTAATATCAAATAACCTCTTCTCACCGGCAAGTTTGAAATCATAGTTAAGCTCTTTAATAGCCCAATAAGCCTTATGTTCTAGTTCGAGAGGTAAGTGACATGCTTTTCCATATACCATTTTATATGGAGACATACCCATAGGATTTTTATATGCAGTTCTATAAGCCCATAATGCATCATCAAGTTTCTTGGACCAATTCTTTCTAGACCTATTGACAGTTTTTTGCAAAATTAATTTGAGCTCTCTATTACTCAATTCTACTTGACCACTAGATTGTGGATGATATGGAGATGCAATTCTATGATTAACATCATATTTAGCAAGCATTTTACGGAAAGCACCATGAATAAAATGTGAACCACCATCACCATTAAATATCTAGGGACTCCAAACCTCGGGAAAATAACTTCTTTAAGCATTTTAATAGAAGTGTTATGATCAGCACTACTAGTTGGAATATCTTCTACCCACTTAGTAACGTAATCAACAGCAACTAA
Organism: Aegilops bicornis; assembly: GCA_021605145.1. Classification (NCBI taxonomy): domain Eukaryota; kingdom Viridiplantae; phylum Streptophyta; class Magnoliopsida; order Poales; family Poaceae; genus Aegilops; species Aegilops bicornis. The sequence goes on along the minus strand of CM038672.1, from coordinate 337,634,556 downwards.
AATATGTGTATATCCATTAGAGGCAAGAAAAGGTCCCATATAATCAAAGCCCCAAAAGTCAAATGGTTCAATAACAAGTGAATAGTTCATAGTCATTTCTTGACGTCTACTAATATTACCAATTCTTTGACATTCATCACAAGACAAGACAAACTTACGGGCATCCTTGAAGAGAGTAGGCCAATAAAAACCAGATTGCAATACCTTATGTGCAGTTTTATCTCCAGCGTGGTGTCCTCCATAAGCTTCGGAGTGACACTTGCGTAGGATCTGTTCCTGTTCGTGCTCAGGTACACAATGTCTAATAACACCATCTACTCCTTCTTTATAAAGATGTGGGTCATCCCCAAAGTAATGTCTCAAATCATAGAAAAACTTTTTCTTTTGCTGGTATGTGAAACTAGGGGGTATAAATTTAGCAACAATGTAATTAGCATAATCAAGCATACCATGGAGTACTACGAGAAGTATTTATGACATTTAATTGCTCATCGTGAAAGCTATCATCAATAGGTAGTGGGTCATCAAGAACATTTTCTAACCTAGACAAGTTGTGCAGAACGGGTTCTCAGCTCCCTTTCTATCAACAATATGCAAATCAAATTCTTGTAGCAAGAGAACCCATCTAATAAGTCTAGGTTTAGCATCTTTCTTTTCCATAAGATATTTAATAGCAGCATGATCGGTGTGAATAGTTACTTTAGAATCAACAATATAAGGTCTGAACTTATCACATGCAAATACAATCGCTAAAAATTCTTTTCAAGAGTAGCATAGTTTCTTTGAGCATTGTCTAGAGTCTTACTAGCATAATGGATAACATTTAATTTCTTATCAACTCTTTGCCCAAGAACAGCACCTACAAAGATAATCACTAGCATCACACATAATTTTGAAGGGTAAATTCCAATCAGTGGTCGGACAATAGGTGCAGAGATCAATGCTTTCTTAAGTATTTCAAATGCTTCTACACAATCATCATCAAAGACAAATGGTATATCTTTTGTAATAAATTAGTCAGAGGCCGAGAAATTTTTGAGAAGTCCTTAATGAACCTCCTATAAAATCCGGCGTGACCAAGGAAACTTCTTATACCTTTGATGTCCTTGGGACATGGCATCTTTTCAATAGCATCGACTTTGGCTTTATCAACTTCAATACGTCTTTCAGAAACTTTATGCCCCAAGACAATACCTTCATTAACCATAAAGTGGCACTTCTCCCAATTCAAGACAAGATTAGTTTCTTCACATCTCTGCAAAACTCGCTCAAGCAATCATCAAAAGAGGATCCTGAGACGGAAAAGTCATCCATGAAGACCTCACAAGTCTTTTCACAAAAGTCAGAGAATATAGCCATCATGCATCTTTGAAAGGTAGCAGGTGCATTACATAAACCAAAAGGCATACGTCTATAAGAAAAAGTACCAAAAGGGCATGTAAAAGTAGTCTTTGATTGATCTTTAGCCGACACAGGTATTTAAGAGAAACCAGAATAACCATCTAGGAAGCAATAATGTGTATGTTTGCATAATCTTTCTAGCATTTGATCGATAAAAGGTAAGGGGTAATGATCTTTCTTAGTAGCTTTATTTAATTTATGGAAATCAATTACCATCCTATAACCTGTAATAATTCTTTGCATGATCAATTCATCTTTATCATTAGGAACAACAGTAACACCTCCCTTCTTAGGGACACAATGAATGTGACTTACCCACCGACTATCGACAGAACGGGATAAATTATACCGCCTCCGTAAGATTTAGTATTTCTTTCCTTACCACTTCTTTCATCTTAGGATTAAGCCTTCGTTGATGATCACGGACTGGTTTGGCATCTTCTTCCAAATTTATTTTGTGTTGACATAGAGTGGGACTACTGCCCTTAAGATCATCAAGAGTATATCCGATAGCAAAGACGGTGCTTCTTCGTAGTTTTCAATAATCTCTCTTCTTCATGCTCTGAAAGGTTAGCACTAATAATAACAGGATATATCTTCTTTTCATCAAGATAATCATATTTCAGATTATCAGGCAACGGTTTAAGCTCAAACACGGGATCACCCTTGGGTGGAGGAGGATCCCCTAGGATTTCAACAGGCAGATTATGTTTCAGAATAGGTTCCTGTTTAAAGAATACTTCATCTATTTCCCTTCTTTCATTCATAAACTCATTTCCATGGTCTAGCAAATAATGTTCTAAAGGATCACTAGGAGGTACGGCAATAGAAGCAAGACCAATAATTTCATCCTTACTAGGTAATTCTTCTTCACGGTGTTGTTTACTAAACTTAGAGAAATTAAACTCATGAATCATATTATCCAAGCCAATAGTAACAACATTATTTTTGCAGTCTATCTTAGCATTAATAAAGATTCAAGAAGGGTCTACCAAATATAATGGGGCAAAAGCTATCTTGTGGGGAACTTAGAACAAGAAAATCAGCAGGATATTTAATTTCCCACACAAGACTTCAACATCTCTAACAATTCCCATTGGCGATATAGTATCTCTATTGGCAAGTTTAATCATGACATCAATATCTTCTAACTCAGCAGGTGCAATTTCATGCTTAATTTCTTTATACAAGTCATAAGGTATAACACTAGCACTAGCACCCATATCACACAGGCCATGATAACAATGATCTCCTATTTTAACAGAAATAACAGGCACGCCTACCACAGGTCTATGTTTATCTTTAGCGCTGTGTTTAGCAATTCTAGCAGATTCACCATAGAATTGAATAACATGCCCATCAATATTATCAGACAAGAGATCTTTAACAATAGCAATATTAGGTTCTACTTTGACTTGCTTAGGAGGTGTATAAGTTCTAATATTGCTTTTACGAACCACAGTTGAAGCTTTAGCATGATCCTTTATTCTAATAGGTAAAGGTGGTTTCTCAACATAAGAGGTAGGAACAATAGGATCATTATAAGTGACAGTCTTTTCTTCAACTTTAATAGGTGCAGCTACTTTTACTTCTACGGGAGGATGATATTTAAACCACTTCTCCTTGGGGAGATCAACATAAGTAGCAAAAGATTCACAAAAAGAAGCTACTATCTCAGAGTCAAGTCCATATTTAGTGCTAAACTTACGGAAAATATCGGTGTCCATAAAAGATTTAACACAATCAAACTTAGGTATCATACCTGACTCCTTACCTTCATCGAGGTCCCAATCTTCAGAGTTGCGTTTAATTCTATCCGATAAATTCCATCTGAATTCAATAGTCTTCATCGTAAAAGAGCCAGCACAAGAAGTATCAAGCATGGTGTGATTGTTTTCAGAAAGCCGAGCATAAAGATTTTGAATAATTGTTTCTCTTGGGAGCTCATGATTGGGGCATGAATATAACATTGATTTAAGCCTCCCCCAAGCTTGAGCGATGCTTTCTCCTTCGCGAGGCCAAAAATTATATATATAATTGCAATCACGATGAAAAAGATGCATAGGATAATACTTTTGATGAAATTCCAATTTCAGTCTTCTATAGTTCCATGATCTCGTATCATCACATAGCCTATACCATGTCAATACATCTCCCTTCAAAGATAAAGGGAAGACCTTCTTCTTAACAACATCATCGGGTATACCTGCAAGCTTAAATAGTCCACAAACTTCATCCACATATATTAGGTGCTCATAAGGATTCTTTGTTCCATCTCCTACAAAAGGATTAGCTAGCAGTTTTTCCATCATACACGAAGGAAATTCAAAGGGAATATTTTCATATTCATTTTTAGTAGGTTCATTAGGTTGAGGAGAAACTCTTGTTTCTCTTGGTCGGGGTGAAGATACCCGAACAAGCCCCTCAGAGGATTACTTTCCATAGTAACAAGTGACAGTAAATTTCAGCACACTATATAAATTTTCCTTACCAAATTCCACCTACCAAAGGCACTTCACTCCCCGACAGCGCGCCGTAAAAGAGTCTTGATGACCCACAAGTATAGGGGATCTATCGTAGTCCTTTCGATAAGTAAGAGTGTCGAACCCAACGAGGAGCAGAAGGAAATGATAAGTGGTTCTCAGCAAGGTATTCTCTGCAAGTACTGAAACAAGTGGTAACAGGTAGTTTTGTGATAAGATAATTTGTAACGAGCAACAAGTAACAAAAGTAAATAAAGTGCAGCAAGATGGCCCAATCTTTTTTGTAGCAAAGGACAAGCCTGGACAAACTCTTATATAAGGAAAAGCGCTCCCGAGGACACATGGGAATATCGTCAAGCTAGTTTTCATCACGTTCATATGATTCGCATTCGGTACTTTGATAATTTGATATGTGGGTGGACCGATTGCTTGGGTGTTGTTCTTACTTGAACAAGCATCCCACTTATGATTAACCTCTATTGCAAGCATCCGCAACTACAACAAAAGTATTAAGGTAAACCTAACCATAGCATGAAACATATGGACCCAAATCAGCCCCTTACGAAGCAACGCATAAACTAGGGTTTAAGATTATGTCACTCTAGCAACCCATCATCTACTTATTACTTCCCAATGCCTTCCTCTAGGCCCAAATAATGGTGAAGTGTTATGTAGTCGACGTTCACATAACACCACTAGAGGCTAGACAACATACATCTCATCAAAATATCGGACGAATACCAAATTCACATGACTACTAATAGCAAGACTTCTCCCATGTCCTCGTGAACAAACGTAACTACTCACAAAGCATATTCATGTTCATAATCGAGGGGTATTAATATGCATATAGGATCTGAACATATGATCTTCCACCAAATAAACCAACTAGCATCAACTACAAGGAGTAATCAACACTACTGGCAACCTACTAGTACCAATCCCGGAGTTGGAGACAAGAATTGAGTACAAGAGATGAACTAGGGTTTTGAGAGGAGATGGTTCTGGTGAAGATGTTGATGGAGATTGCCCTCTCCCGATGAGAGGAGCATTGGTGATGACGATGGTGATGATTTCCCCCTCCCGGAGGGAAGTGTCCCTGGCAGAACAGCTCTCACGGGAGCCCTAGATTGGTTCCGCCAAGGTTCCGCCTCGTGGCGGCGGAGTTTCGTCCCGAAAGGTTGCTTCTGATTTTTTTCTCGACGAAAGACCTCATATAGCAGAAGATGGGCATCGGAGGGCCACTAGGGGACCCACGAGGTAGGGGGCGCCCTAGGAGGGGGGGCGCACCCCCCACCCTCGTGGACAGGGTGTGGGCCCCTAGCCTTCATCTTTGGCGAGGATTTTTTATTATTTATTGTAAGATATTCCGTGGAGTCTCAGGACTTTTGGAGTTGTGCAGAATAGGTCTCTAATATTTGCTCCTTTTCCAAAATTCCAATTCCAGCAGCATTCTCCCTCCTTATGTAAACCTTGTAAAATAAGAGAGAATAGGCATAAGTATTGTGACATAACATGTAATAACAGCCCATAATGCAATAAATATTGATATAAAAGTGTCGGGGCAGGCTGATCTGGCCCACGAACACCTATGGGACCGGCGGACCGAGCCCCTTTCGGTTCGGTGGGGGGCGGAGGTCGCACGAAGAGCAGATCGAGGCGAGGCACACGAGCGGTTTACCCAGCTTCGGAGCTCTCCGGAGAGATAACACTCCTACTGCTGCATGTCTGAGTGTATTGAGTTCTTGCTCAGGAGCGCTGAGTGCTACAGTACACACAAGCTGCTAACGAGACCGAGCGTGAGTGTCGAACCTTTCGAACCCCCCTCTACGTTGCGCATGGGCCTCCTTTTATATGCTCAAGGGGTCTCCGGCAGGTGGCAACGTAGACAAGGGTAAAATGGAAAAGGAGTGGTTGGTACAGCTACTTGTACAAAGGTGTCTGATGTTTCATACCTAACCCCGACGGCGGGGACAAAGGCATTAAATGCCCGCTTCACGTCGCCCTAACAAAGGCAAACAGGGACCGTCAGGACGCCACCGCTGCCACGATGGCAATCTTGCCACGCGCCGCTTGCCACCGGCGCCGTCAAGACGGCCTCCTGCCACGCGCTACCGAAAGGTCCTGTAGGCGACACGTTAGTGGACGGTCTTTGGAGCGCAGGTACTGAGTGGCGTCTGCGCGGCAAGCGCCTTTGCCGCGGTTGTTGTCTTGTCGCGTCCGGAAGCTTGTCGCTCATCGGGCCTTCCCGGCAAGCTCCTCTTGCCGGGCCTTGTCTTGTAGGTGCCTTGGTGGCTTTCCGGCAAGCTCCTCTTGCCGGGCCTTGTCTCCTTGGCTTGAATACTTTGTTCTTGAATGGCTCCAAAGGAACCACGGAGGACCTTGGCGGTCACCCGGTAAGCCTTGCCGCGAGGGCTGCAATCGTCAGGCACAAGTTCGGGATACTAGGGTACCCTACTCTATTACACCGGCAGAGCCCCGGGCCTGGGCCACACGGTGCCGAAGCGTTGTTGGGCCAGGCCCAAAACAGGCACGGGCACACGCGCCCGGGTCACGCCAGTAACTCACCCGGACCCACCACGCCCTCCACGAGCAGCCGCAGCGTCGAATGCGGCGTCGTGTGAGAGATCGTGGGCGAGATCGTGGGTGGTTTCTTTATTCGGAAAAACGGAACGTCCGCCCCCTCCCTCTTTATAAGCAGGGGAAACAGGGGCAGTCCACCCATCTCGCCAGTTGCTGTCCAATCTTGAAAAACCACCGCTGCTCCCCCCTTCTTCTCAAGGCTGAAGAGAGCAGCGCTCCGCCCCCCATCACCACTAGCATCACCAACACCGTCGATCTCCTCCACCGCCTCCGCCATGGCTCCGAAAGCCGACAAGGGGAAGGCCGTGAAGTCGGACGAGGCGCAGCGGCTCGTGGCACTGCGAAAGGAGCGGGCAATCTCTCCCCCCCCCCCCAGCTCGCCGCGAGGGAGCTGAGGGAGAACTACTACGTCTTCTGGTCGACGGAGACGCGAGTGCATCCGCGCACGAAGGTACTTCCAATGCTGCTTGAACTAGCTCGAACGGATATCCCTTCTTCGCGCTCTTCTTCTCTGCGGGCTCGCCCGCCTTTCTCTGAAGTTTTTCTGTGACATCATGAACACCTCACGGTTCCGCCTCCTTGATTTCACCCCAATGCTGTTCTGACAATGGCAGTTTTCGCACATCTCTGCGAAAACTTTGTCGGAGTCCATCCAAACGTAGCCCTTTTCCGCCACTTCTTTATGCCCCGAGTTGAGAGAGGGGAGCCTCTTTCCGGAGGAATCGCTTGGATCTCGAGGATCGGCAAGAAGGAAGCCTATCTGGAGGGAGAGCTCCATAGCAAATGGGAGGAATGGAGGGCGGATTGGTGCTGGATTGTCGAGGAGAACCCGCAGCCATTTACCGCCAAATACCAAACCCCAATAGTGCGCTGCAACGATTGGAGCAACGTGGCACCGGAAGACGCTAGATCAAGATTGCCGTCACCGGATCCTGCGTCTCGTGCTTGCCGGGCTTATCAGAGGCACCGCTATGATACTTTCTTCGCCGCCAGACGCTTCTTGCGGGAGAGGAGGAGACCCGCCTGGGAGTTTCAGAACGCGGCAGATATCATGAGGCTGCGCCCAGGCCTCAACTTCAACTTCACCGTCTTGGAACTTGATGCGATGCTCTTGGAGCTGTTCAAGTCCGATCCTGATCATCCAGAAATGTTCAGGTTGCTGAAGGGTGTCGTTCATTGCAACAATTCCTCGCCGACCGCATCCGCGTAATGATGACGCCAGCGACTCGCATGGAATTGTTCCAACCTGGCAAGAGCTGTAGATGACGTCGTCGCAGTGTTCTTTGATAGCCTGGTAGAATTGCCGGTCCGCCTCGATGAATGTGAGGAGCCTCACCCGCGACACCACCGATGATGAGATGCGCGCACGCCACTGTGCCGGAAGAGGCGGCAGAGGCTGCCGCGGGCGAGTTCGGGTTCACCGTGGAGGAGGCAGAGGCAGCAGAGGCGGCAAGCCTCAAGCGAAGGGAGTTTGCCGGCGAGGAGGAGCTTGCCGAGCCTGAGGCTGAGTCGAGCGAGCCCGCCGAGGGCGCCTCCTCCCCACCTTCAAACAGCTTGCCGCGAGCGGAGCCCCCAGCTCCACCAAGAAGGCGTCTTCGCAAGGCCGGAGACGTAGCGGGGCGGCAGACGGGCCAACAGCCGCAGCGCTGCGCGACGCGCTCCACCGCGGCAAGCACTGTTGCCGCGGGAGCACCTCACGCTGCTATGGCAATCGAGCGGGGCCTCGCAGACCACCGGTTCTGCTCCCGCCAAGCGGCCAAGGGAACCTACCTCCGCCTCGTCAGATCGAGGTGGGCCAGAATTTGATCTCTCCGCTCAGCTCCGACGAGGAAGAAGAAGAGTAAGATTCTTTGCAGCATTTGTAGTTCTTTGGCTTGTTGCTTTGTCTTGTATCTGATTTGCTTCATTCTGAACCCATTCCTTTTCAGGACACTGGCCCAGAGAGTGTCGAAGAGGGCCAAGGCCCCGGTGATTGTCGTCGAGGACGAACCCACTGCGACAGCAGGAGGCGCGTCCGAGACCACCTTGCCGGACGCGGCAACTCTTCCTCAAAGCAGCCCCTAGCGCAGCCCCCATCGTAAGTATATGGTTTACTTCCTGCTGTTAGGCGCGCATGGGTGCCCTTTTGTTGCTGATATCTGACTGCTGACTTGTGTAGGAGCAGAGCAGCCTTACCAGGAGTGCCCCAAGCCGCCTCGACATGCCTTCGCCGACTACACCGCCAAGGGAGGGTTCCCGGCAAGGGAGCTGCCTCCGCAAGGGGACTTCTCCGGCAAGGGGCAGTTCTCCGGCAAGGGACAGCACCAGCGATCCCCTAGCGGCGAAGACCATGACTGCAGACCCTAGCACAGGTAATCCTCTTGCATGGAAACTTTCTTTGTGTTCTTCTTCTTCTGATTTTGTTTTTGAATATTTGCTTGACTTTTCTTCATTTTCCGGTCATCAGATCCAATGGAGACTGAGGTCGCCGGCAAGGAGGACGCGCGCGGCAATACTGATGACGCCGCTGCCATCAAAGAAGAAGCTGGCGCTGACGAGCCCGCCGGCGAAGAGGCCGCCAAAGCTGCCGCCGCAGAATCGGGCGAGGGGTCCGGCGATCGTCGACGGCCCTCGAGGCCGCAGGAGCGCCAGCGCCTTCGCCGACCGCCGATCCCTCCGCCGCGGCAGCTGGTTCCGAAGAGCCCCAGCCCGGCGCCTATTTGAAGGCCGGCGATGGCGTCTTCATCAAGCTCCCATGGGCGTCGAGCTCCAGGGCGCCGGCCGAAGGAGAAACTTTCGATGAAGAGCTGCTCGCCTCCGCTGGACTAGCGCTGGTCGACGCACCAAACAGCAGCAACGGCGAGTCTGAGGAGGAGCAGCTGCTGCGGAAGCTGTTGTCGCTCTACCGCGCCCGACAAGCCAAGCTGGAATCCCGGGAAGCGCTCGTCGCGAAGGCGGGAGCAGACATCGAGAAGCGCGCGGAGGAGCTCCGGGGCCTCAACCAGGAAGCTCTCCGGGCCTTGGCAGAGGAGCGGGAGTGGCTCGCCGAGGAGCGCAAAGCCTTCCTCCTCGAGAAGGCCGAAGCTGAGGAGCAACGGCGCTTGCCGCCGAGAAGCTATCTCAAGGCAGAAGGCGAAGTTCGCGCAGAGGAAGGTTAATCTTGACAGCCATGAGGAGGATCTAGCCACGCGCGAGCAAACATTTGGCGGGGCTCTCAAGGAAGCAAAGGATGCTGCCACAACTGCCGAGGCCGCCAAGAAGGAGCTGGAGACGAAGGTGATGCAGCTGGAGGCCAATCTCAAGGAGAGCGGCGAGGAGCTTGCTGCACTCAAGCATGAGCGCGAGAAGGACTCCTACACTCTTGGCGAGCTGCAGGGCCGTCTCGCCGAGAGGAGCAAGGAGCTCAGCGCCGCCAAGGACTCCAACGTAGATCTTGAGTTGAAGCTAACTACTTTGACTCAAACGCTGGACGGCGCCAGGGAGCAGGAGGTGGCCTTGAAGGAGAAGATCAAGGCCGACGAGGCGTTCTTTGGCGAAATCTTCTTTGCCGCCTGTAACACTTTTAGGGAGAATGTGGAGCACTGGACCGAGGGTCTCGTGGATGTTGCTGCAGACATCGACAGGGAGCTGGCGCAGCTGGGGATGGTGGATCTTGGATATTCCTCCGATGAGCACCTCCGACCCAGCGCCAAGCTCAGCTTGTTCTTCAAGGGCGTGGTGACGGCCCTCCATGACTCGGGAAGAAGTCCCAAAGCAGCTGGCCGAGGAGTCGTGCCAGATCTGCGCGGGAGCTCTTCAAAAGGTGCTAATGAAGGTGGCCTTCCACGACCCAGGCCTCAACCTCACCAACATCCTCAAGTCCTTGCCGCCGGATGCTGATGTGGAGGCGCTCAAGACCCTTGTCGCACCCATCGTGGACAGGGTGAGCGGGATCAAGAGGGTTGAGGGCGATCGCGTAGATTAGGCCGCCCGCTTTCTCTTTTCTTGCACTGTTGGTCATGTTATGAGAACCATCTATTAGAGCTGCGACAAGCTATCTTGTAATATAACTCTATTTACGGTAGCAATTGCTATGTTATTTCCTTTACTTGATTCCTTCCTTTGTATGTTTTTGCCCTCGCTTTTAGGGAACTTGTCGTGAGGCACTGGGCATGGCCGAAGTCTTGAAAAGTGACGTCGGCCAATCTTTGGCGGTGCCGCTTCCGACAAATAACCTTGTCGCAACTAGTCGCAGCTCACTTAAGTTGTTGAGAGGACTCAAACAAAGTAAGGGCTTAACTAGCTACGAGTTGGTTCCTCCGCATGTGTTTTCCATACAAAAGTACGTCGTTCGAGGAAGATAACTTAAAATTTTAAAACTGATCGCTCAAACTTTAGCAACTTAGCTTTTACGTTTGCTTCCCGGTAAGGCTAGACTTCCTAGAGCGACGCTTGGTCCACACCATTATCTTCTCCTTTCCCCCCGGCAAACTTGTGTGCGAGGGAACCTTCCTTTCTTTGAGAAAGAGAAAGAAGAGAAAATAAAGATATGGAGCCTTATGGCTCGTTATTGATTACCGGGGTAGGTGCTGCACAAAGTGTCGATAACGCATGCAAAATAGAAGTAAAAACATGAAATTGACAAGATGTGCGAAGAACATTAGCTTTACTTATGCACGGGGTCTGCGCCCGACTTTGAACAAAGGATAACATGCAACATCGGCAAGACTTGTACAAAAGGTGTTTGCCGGAACAGGTTACGGCAACCCCGCTTTACGGGTAAAACTTACGAAGATGCTCAATGTTCCAGGAGTTGCTCACCGAATGCCATCTTCGGTCTCAAAGCCGGACAGCGCCAGCCTAGTGACTCGCGTTTCACCCGGTAAGGGCCTTCCCACTTCAAGCGCCAACTTGTTGGAATTCTTGGCGGACTGAACGCTACCAAGAACAAGGTCGCCTTCCTCGAGACTTCTGGCATTAACTTTGCGGCTATGATAGCGGCGCAAAGCTTTGTCAGTATCGATCAGCTCAGATGCAAAGCTGAAGACGATCCTCCTCAAGGAGCAGCGCGTCATCTTGTCGCATATCGCTCTTGCTCAAGCTCATCATAAGCGAGCACTCGAGGTGATCCGTATACGAAGTTTCGTGGGAGAACTGCCTCTGCTCCATAGACTAGAGCGAAAGGTGCACGGCCGATGGCTCGATTTGGCGTCGTCTGATCGACCAAAGAACCACCGGCAGCTCCTCAATCCAGCTTTATTCCGCATTTGTGCAGCCGTCGAAAGTTCTCGGTCTTGAGCCCGCGCAGACTTCAAAGATTCGCCCTCTCCGCTTGACCGTTACTTCTCGGATGAGCAACAGAAGCGAAGCAGACCTTGGCGCCAAGATCTCGGACGTAATGCATGAAGGTGCGGCTCGTGAATTGCGTGTCGTTGTCGGTGATGATCCTGTTAGGGATTCCGAAACGGCAAACAATCGACCTAAAGAACTTGACTCACGATCTGTCTTGTCACCTTCCTCATCGCTTCCACTTCCGGCCACTTTGTGAACTTGTCGATTGCAACGCATAAGTACTCAAAGCCCCGACAACTCGGGAAAGGGGCCGAGGATGTCGAGCCCTGCATCAAAACGCCAGGATAAAGGGATCGTCTGGAGAGCTTGAGCTGGCTGGTGTATCTGCTTGGAATGGAACTGGCACGCTTCACACTTGGTTACTTGTGCAGTTGCATCCTGGAGGGCTGTCGGCCAAAAGAAACCTTGCCGGAACGCTTTGCTGGCAAGTGCTCTAGCGCCAATGTGGTGTCCACATATGCCTCCATGTATCTCTGCCAACAGCTTTTGTCCGTCTTCCCGGTGAATACACTTCAATTTCACACCGTTGAGTCTTCTTCACATAAAGGTGTTGTCGACAAACCGGTACATACTTGACCGTCGGGCTACTCTTTCCGCTTCTTCTTGCTCTTCGGAAGTTCTCCGTCTCAAGGAAATGGACAATCTGCTGCACCCATCTTTGGAGCTTGTGGCTCGACAACAAGGACTAAAGGCACATCTGCTGCTGCGGAACATCCGCTTCTCTGGCGAGAACTCGCGGCTCAGCCGAGCTTGACGTTCCCGGCAAGTTTGCCGAGCAAAACTTGTCGGGAGCGTGCGCTTCAACGAAACAAACCCTAGGGCTTGTCGGAGCAGATCGCTCCTCAAAGATTGTTGGTGTTGATCTTGGGGACCTTCTTGGCAGCGGTCTCGGGAGCTCACGGAAAATAGTCACCGAAATCAACTTCCTCTTCTTGCTCTGTCCGGTTGATGGTGTTACGAGCAGTTGAGTCAGCTTGAGCACAAAGATCCCTGGTTCCATTGTGTAACTTAAGTGCGGCGCACTTCGACAGAGCCATCAAGAATGTCGCTCGAGCTCTTGGAATATATTCCATCTCAGAGGCCGTCAAAGTGATCCTCTAGCTTTCTCACTTCATCAACATAAGCTTCCATCAACGGACTCTGATAACTCTTGTCCACTTGGCGGATGACAAGTCGTGAGTCACCCACGACAATGAGCTTCTTGATCCCAAGGTTCATCATGCGATCTCGAGACCGGCAAGCAAACCTTCATACTCTGCGGTATTGTTTGTTGCTTGCTCCTTGGGAAAGTGCATCCGGACTACGTGCTTGAGGTGCTCTCCGTGGGTGCAACAAGTAACACACCCGCACCGGCGCCTTGCAGCGAGAAGGCACCATCAAAGTACATCAGCCACTCTTTGCTTGCTTCCTTGGCGGGAATGCTCGTTTCTGGAATTTCTTCATCTTGTGTTGGCGTCCATTCTGCTATGAACTCCGCCAATGCTCTGCTTTGGATAGTTGAAGTGCTCTCATACTTGAGGCCGAAGCTTGACAGTTCCAGTGCCCACTCAACAATCCTGCCTGTTGCCTCTGGATTTTGCAGTATCCTCTTCAGCGGAAAATGAGTGACGGCTGTGATCTCATGTGCCAGGAAGTAATGGCGCAGCTTTCTCGAGGCCATGAGGAGGCCGAAAAGCAATTTCTGCACACCAGAGTACCTTGACCTAGCCCCCTGCAGAAGGGAACTGACAAAGTAAATCAAGGCGCTGCACCATTCTTTTCTGCATCTTCTCATGCGTCTGCCAGATCCACCCTTTGTCGGGACCCGAGCTTGTCGGTGAAGCCCCCTGCTTGTCGCTGGATGCATCTGCTATGGTTGCTAGCTCATCATCCGCCTCCCTCTCCGCTACTAACGCAACACTGACCACTTGATTGGTTGCCGCTATATATAGCAGCAACTTCTCTTGTGGCCTAGGTGCGACAAGTGTTGGAGTGGAGGATGTATCTCTTCAAGTCCTGCAGCCGCAGCCTCCGCTTCCGGAGTCCATTTCATCGGACCTGCCTTTTCAAAATTTTGAAAATGGCGAGCGCCAAGCAGAACCTAGAGATAAACCTGCTGAGAGCAGCTACGCAACCGGCAAGTCTTCGTACATCCTTGACGCACTTTGGTGCTTCAATCTGCTCAATGGCCTTGACCTTGTCGGGATTGACTTCAATTCCCCGCTGAGACACGAAGAACCCGAGAAGCTTGCCGGAAGGGACTCCAAACACACACTTCTCAGGGTTGAGCTTGAGGTTGATCTTGCGCAGATTTGCAAAGGTTTCATCCAAATCTTGAATCAGAGTCGCCTTGTCCTTGCTTTTGACCACTATGTCATCCATGTAGGCTTCCACATTTACGTGCATTTGCGGCTCAAAAGCGTCGTGGACTACTCTTGCAAATGTTGAACCAGCATTCTTTAACCCGAAGGGCATCCGTACAAAACAAGTATGTGCCACATGGGGTGATGAATGCGGTCTTCTCCTCATCCTCTTACGCCATGAAGATCTCGATGATATCCTGAGTATGCATCCAGAAATGAAAGCAAATCACATCCGACCGTGGAGTCAACAATCTGGTCGATGCGCGGCAAGGGAAATGGGTCTTTGGGACAAGCTTTATTGACATCGGTAAAGTCGATACAAAGCCTCCATTTCCCGTTTGCCTTGCGTACAACTACAGGATTGGCCAAACACGTAGGATGGAGCACTCCTCCGACAAGGCCTCGCCGCTTCCAATTTCTTGATTTCTTCTGCGATGAACTCTTGGCGCTCCTTTGCACCTTCGACTTTCTCGCTGACGGGCGCGCATGAGGACAAACGGCAAGATAGTGCTCAATTACTTTCACAGGAACACCGGGATGTCATACGGTTGCCACGCAAACACGCCGATGTTCGCCGCGAGGAAAGCAACGAGCCGCCTTCCTATTTAGGGTCGAGAGTGGCATCGATGGTGAAGGTACCACCAGTGTCGTCTTCCTTGGCGGACACCTTCTTGGTCTCCGTGGAGCTGCCATCATCTTCTTACACTTGCCGGTGGAGCTCGATGGTGCGTCCTCGACGGTAGCGCAAAGCACTCAAGAGGTGTGCTTGCCGAGTGGGCATCGAGCTCTTGCCGGACTTGGTCTTCTTCTTCGCCCCGGGAACTTCAGCGGCAAGTGGCTTGTAATCTGCTGCAGCTGCTGCTTCCCGGTAGATCTTGTCGGCGCAGATAAGAGCATCCTTCTTGTCGCCAGGGACAGAGATGACACTTATGGCCTGGCATCTTCAGCATGTTGTATGCATAGTGAGAGGCTGCCTCCTGAGACAGGCGCGGTGCATGTACGGACGCCGAGGTCTGTGCAGCCTTGTCCTCGGACTTGGAAGCACCGTGGGCTCCTCCGTCGACGTCCATTCTTCCGCCGGCGTCTACCCCACCACCCGTTTGCTCTGGTGGCGGTGGGTTCGACGCGGACGGAGCTTCTGCCGCCGAAGCCTTCTTCTTCGGTGGCATGACGATGAAGATGATGAAGAAGATCTAGCTTCGTGGACGCCGGATCAGGTTCACACAATCTCGGCGCCCCTACCGGCGCGCGCCAAAGATGTCGGGCAGGCTGATCGGCCCATTTAACACCTATGGGACCCCGGACCGAGCCCCTTTCGGTTCGGCGGGGCGGAGGTCGCATCGAAGAGCAGATCGAGGCGAGGCACACGAGCGGTTTACCCAGCTTCGAGCTCTCCGGAGAGATAACACTCCTCTTGCCGCATGTCCGAAAGTGTATTGAGTTCTTGCTCAGAGCGCTGAGTGCTACAAAGACACACAAGCTGCTAACGAGACCGGCGTGAGTGTCGAACCTTTCGAACCCCTCTCTACGCTATGCATGGGCCTCCTTTTATATGCTCAAGGGTCTCCGACGGTGGCAACGTAGACAAGGGTAAAAATGGAAAAGGAGTGGTTGGTACAGCTACTTGTACAGTGTACAGTGTTTCATACCTAACCCTGACGGCAGGGGACAAAGGCATTAAATGCCCGTCTACGTCGCCCTAACAGTGCAAACAGGGACCGTCAGGGACGCCACCGCTTGCCACGATGGCAATCTTGCCACGCGCCGCTTGCCACCGCGCTTCGCTGGCCGCACGGCCTCCTGCCACGCGCGCCTGGAAAGGTCCCAGGGCGACACGTTAGTGGACGTGCTGGAGCGCAGGTACAGAGTGGCGGTCTGCCGCGGCAAGCGCCTTGCCGCGGTTGTTGTCTTGTCGCGTCCGGAAGCTTGTCGCTCACCGGGCCTTCCCGGCAAGCTCCTCTTGCCGGGACCTTGTCTTGTAGGTGCCTTGGGTGGCTTCCCGGCAAGCTCCTCTTGCCGGCGCCTTGTCTCCGTGGCTTGAATACTTTGTTCTTGAATGGCTCCAAAGGAACCACGGAGGACCTTGGCGGTCACCCGGTAAGCCTTGCCGCGGAGGGCTGCAACTGCCCGTGCACAAGTTCGGGATACTGGGGTACCCCTACTCTAGTATACCGACAAAAAGCATGATGCAAAATGGACGTATCAGGAGGCTGCTGATGAAGTCCAGGCTCGCCGGATGCGGTTTTGGCTCGAGCCGCCTCCGCTTGTTGGCTGCCTCGCCGTCCATCTCAATCAGCGGCGACGCTGTGTACACGCAGCCGGTGTGTGTTGTGTGCTGGGTGTGCGCGAGTGCGTCCTTTTGTGCATGCCGCCGCGAAGTGGTGAATTGTGCGCGAGTGCGTCCTTCGCGCACAAGAAGTTTGTCCTCAATGCGCCCCCAATTTACTAGCGTGTGGGGTGCTACCCCGAGTGGTTTCAACTTTGTTTACTTAACCGTGTGTCAGATGGGCCTCTAGTTTACTTATTTTCACCCACTGCCACATGGGCCAGCACACGAAGATACAGAACACGAGCTGACAAGGCAGCATGTGGATTGGTTGACCGGTCAACTAAACAATATATGGAGCTATACGCTGACACAGTGAGCGTATAATCCATTGGTATAGAGAGTTCGAGTGAGAGGGGAGGCCCGTGAGAGATAGCAGAGAGAGAGAGAAAGAGAAAGAGCTACTCCCTCCGTTCGATAATGTAGTTCCAACATTTTTTTAAGTCAAAATTTTGAAACTTTGACCAAGTTTATAAAGAAATTACTTATATCTACAATACCAAAGATAAATGATAGTATGAAGTAAGTACATGTTGTGATGAATCTAATGATCGTTCCAGATGTAAATGTTTTTCTCCACATATACCTGGTCAAACTTTTCCGAGGTTTGACTTTTCAAAACATCCATATGCTTATGGACGTGACAGAGTCCCTAACTAGAGAGAGAGAGAGAGAGAGAGAGAGAGAGAGACTGAAAAAAGTGTGTGTGCGTGTGTGAAAGAGACATGGAAAACACACGATAAAAGTAGAGAAAAACCGTGTGTGTCTTATGCAAACATATCACACATGCATCTTCGACAACGGAGGCAAGGTGAGGAGATAGTGTGTAGTTGTTTGGAACCGAGAGAGCAAGACCCCTAGCACGTGG
This sequence comes from Aegilops bicornis, assembly GCA_021605145.1. NCBI lineage: Eukaryota > Viridiplantae > Streptophyta > Magnoliopsida > Poales > Poaceae > Aegilops > Aegilops bicornis. The sequence goes on along the minus strand of CM038672.1, from coordinate 337,617,243 downwards.
CCAAGAGGGGTCTGACAAACAAGGGAGAGAGGTCGAGAGACGTACGGAGAAAATGCAAACATGGGGAGGAGAGAGTGTATGCTTGTCATAGAGAGATCCCCTGGAGATCGTGATGGGATTACATGGGTGGGAGATCGAGTGACAAGGTGTGTGCGCGATAGAAGATGCCCCGAGAGATATCGAGATAGACGTATGGATGGAAGGAGACAATACATGTGTTCCTAATGGCTAGTAAGAGATAATCATACTTAGGAGGGGGAGTGCTTGCGCCTATGGCCCTGTTTGGATACTCTAACTCAATTAGAGGTTAGAGTTAGATTCTAACCCTGAACTAACCCTGAACTAACTCTAAGTAAAGAGGTGTTTGGATGGCAGGTTTAGATGGAGCGCGGATATGGTGAGGCACCTTCACGGGCGGTGCTAGAGGGAGGGAGGGAGAGGACGAGAAGCTTCGAGGAAGTGGGGAGGGATCTGCTGCGGGGAGAGTGAGAGAAAAAAGTGTTTATTAGTGGTCCCGAGAAGAACTAACCCAAATAAGCACCTCTTGGATGGGTTAGTTTTTTTAGATGGGTTAGATGCACCTAACCCAAACTAACCCTCCTGTTTGGATCTTTTTGGGTTAGTTGACTCCAAACTAACACAAACTAACTCTAACCCATGGATGCAAACAGAGCCTATGATGGAGTGAGGGATTATGGTACTTAGGGGGTGCGTGTCACATGGAGAGAGAACAAGGGCGGAGAGTGTTGGATGGGTCTATATGTATAGCGCGAGCGAGACATGTGTATGTGTGAACCAGGGAGATATAAGGCAAGTTTGGCTTGCGTCCTGAGCATCTTTTGTCCGGCCTGGGGTTGTGGCTGGATTGCATGCACACTTGTTTGGTTGCTACCCTGTGAAAAAGAAAGCCCACCTGGCATGGGTTCCCTTGCACTTTAATTAGCCTGGCTGAACTCCGCACATCGCAAGTAGCCCGCCCAGCGCATCGATTTCGAACGCTCGCCGCGTGCTCGGTCGTGCGGCCACGAGGCTAACAAGAACATGGATGGATATTAGCATTACATAATTGATGCATGGATTGATTGATGGGACGTTGATGCTTTGCACGGCCGGGCATGAACCAAACGCTTCAAGATTACACAAGCTCGCCAGCAGAAATGTTTTACATTTCACGTCCACACCAGCGAGACCGGCCATCAAGGCATGAGGGTCAGTCATGAACCAAACTGACCAATAAAGTTTGAGAGAGATTGAGGAGCCCGATAAGGCTGAGTGGTGCGTCGGATAGCTGAGAGGGGAAAGAGATATTCCATCCGCTCGATAATGCAAAGGTATGTAAATTTTTAGAAGTCAAACTTTGGAAACTTTGATCGTGTTTATGCAAATGTTATTTATATCTACAATACCAAAGATACATCATACAAAACTACATCTCATGGTGAATCTAATGGTATATGTTTGTTGTACTAGATGTAATTCTTTTTCTCCATGTACATGGTCAAAATTTGTGATGTTTGACTTTTCAATAAATCTATATGCTATGGACCGAGGAGAGTGCCTCGGTCGAGACAGATCAAGTGCGTGTGAAGGAGAATGAGTAAGTGTGCAAAAATAGTATGTGTGTGAAAGAGAAAGTGACAACAAACGATAAATTAGAGAGAGAGTGTTTTTTTCGTTTCTTATGCGAACATATCACGCATGCATCTCCGAGATGGAAAAGCGAGGCGAGGAGATACACGAAGATAGCTAGTGTGTGATTGTTTGCAACGGAGAGAGACACCCCTGTAGCACATGTCCAATAGAGGTCCTGCCAACAAGGAAAAAAGGTCGAGAGGGACACATGGATGGCATGGACGCATGGGGAGGAGAGAGGTGTGTTTGTGATAGAGACCCCTCGAGATCGTGAGGGGACTATATGGGTGGGAGATCGAGGGAGTGCGTCTTGTGATAGAAAGATGCCCCGAGAGAAATCGAGATAGACCATGCACATGTTTGTGATGGATACTAAGATTAGCTAGTCATATACATTTAGGGGGGACTGCGTGTGGCTACAATTGAGTGAGAGACCATCATACTTGGCTAGCTGGGCATGAGATTGTGTGTGTGTGTGCGTGTGAGATGGAGAGAGAACGAGGGAGAGAAATAGAGTTTTAGATGGGCCTATCGAGTGCGAGTGAGATATGCATGTGTATGTGTGACCCAGGTGGATGGAGAGTTTGAGAGAGGGGGGGGGAGAGCTCCGAGACGACATAGTGGTGCGTGAGAGAGTTACGGACAATGAGCCAAGAAATTTGTGTGCGTACGATGAGTTCACCCAAGATATCTAGCTTGGACTAGCTAGAGTATCATACATAGTGTGCGAGAGAGACCTATAGATGGTGTATATATGCATGCGAACTAGAAAGACCCCCCCTCCCAACACACACACACAAAGAGAGAGAGAGAGAGAGAGAGAGAGAGAGAGAGAGAGAGAGAGAGAGAGATGGAGAGAAAGGGAGAGGGACCAACAAGGTTTTTGTGTCGGATGCGTGCGACAGAATTGAAGATTGTCGTTGAGAGAGAGAGAGAGAGAACAGGAGTGCGGGAGAGAGGGAGGTCGCGTTTTATGCATCAAAGACTGATATAAACCATGTTTCGATATAAACTTGCATTCGAATATTTAAATTGGAGAACATGTTGTCTGCAACCCACACATGAACGGATATATGCGTATATCAAACAAGTTCATTAATTTGACTTTCAACATGTTCATGGAGTACTATAATACTGTACAACATGCTACTCGATTGAGGTGTTCAATTTTGGATTTAGTTCACTATTTTGACCCTCTTGAACGAGCTATTTCATTGAATCGAGATATTTCATTTTGGGTTTGATTCGCGTTTTTGAGTGGGTCAACTATTTGTCATATAGTAAATCGCTAGCAACGAGCATGTAAAAACACATTACTCCCGAGCATCATCTCTCCATCTAAAAAAGAAGTGGCAAGCTAATATTTCAAAATTTGATTCGAATCAACTTGGTAAGGTAGACGTGGATGCTCGTTCTCCCAAAATTTGAATGAACCATTAAACATCCTCTCTGCTCGGTGGAATTCGCCCGAGAAAATAAATGGGAGACGCGAAATTACCGTCCTATGTGGGACACGCATCAATTGGCCCGTTGTACATCGAGGGTAGGTTCGTAACTTCATCCAAGCGTGCCTTCTCCTCGGCCGAAATGACATGTGCCGAATAATTCATAAACCATGGCCGGCAAAACACGCTCTCCTCGCCCGAAATAGCTCGCGCCCACTATTTGAAAACACGCTCTCCTCGCCCAAAATCGTTCGCGCCCACTATAGTTCAAAACACGCCCTCCTCGCCCGAAACCGCTCCCGCCCACTATTTGGGGAGAAGCAAAGTTACTCTACTATCCCCGACCCTCAGTACACAGACCCAGGACGAGAAGCCTATAGGCAAGGGTAGAACTGTAACTCCCCCTCACATTTCAGACAAATGCGTCCATAAGACATGGTTCCACTCCCCTCCCAATCCCACCCCCCCCCCCCCCCGCCCGCCCCCATTCATACCTCATGGGTGCCAAATCACCTTCTCCCCGGGAAGCTCCCTTCTCCCGAGCCACGAAACCTCAGCCCCACCTCCATGGCTCCCCCCACCGCACCAATTTCACAGCCGCCCTCCTCCCTAATGCCGGCGACGTTGTCCATTTGCCGTCGTGCACTGGGTCGTGTGCCACTTACTCCGTGCTGGTGGTGCTGCCTCGATGACAGCCGCGTGAACCGTACCGGAGCCGATTCACCCTCGTCGTTGTTCACGGCGCCGGAGCGGCTCCAACTTCGGGTCCGTCCAGAGTCCTGGCGCTGCTTCCGTGTAGCCGTCGACCGTCGTGACATCGCTCTTTCCCTACCGCCGGTCGCCACTGCAATCAGCCCGGTTCACCGACTCGGCAACTGGACCTGCCTACTTTACCATGCCGCCAGATAGGTCGCACCTCATCTCAAATCACTTTATTTAGGCGTCGCCTTCTGAATTTTTATTACGGGCCAATCGATTCCCAATGGGAAGCAGCACCCCTCGAGGCGGCGGAGCTCCTAGGCTGCCGGTTGGCTGGTGTCTAACGTAAGGGTGCGGGACGCAAGTTCACCGCGAAGCAAGACTTAGATAGCTATCTTTTAGAGTTGCGTGGGTTGAAGGTACCGCCGCCACGGATCTGGATGACGGGAGTCTTTGTGGATTGGCCCGGGCGGCGCAACCACGGCAGCGCGGTGGGAGCGGGTTTTGGCCGCCACGCACGGCGGAGGCAGGCTGCTCTGCCGTTGGTCGCCGCTCTTCGGGAAGATTCCGAACAGTGTCAGCCGGGAGGCACAAGACGGCCATCAAGCCATCCGGCATAGATCGGACAGTACCAAAATAAAATAAAATCGTGTGACCCCAATTTAGTCTTCAGTCAACAGACGTGTGACCACCCTTGTACCTTGTTGTTGATCTCTTAGTGTATTTCTTCAGATCAAAGAGATATGTCGTTCTTAACATTATGTGTTATCTGCATCTTCAGACACACCGTCTTCCGACTCACCGCAGCTGCTCCAACAAGGGAAGCATACACCAGAAGGGAGCTATAGTCCCCACTCAACAGTTCCCTACATCGAATGCGCGTGCCCGACATGGACAGCCACAACAACTGCAGGGCCATCGACAAGTCAGCACATGATTCTCACTCCTATGGATGGCAGCCAGATAGGTTGTACCCTCATCTTACTTATGTGCAACGTTTATGGCTTTGTTATTCATCTAATCATGGAAAATAGATCATCACATTTCACGGTATATTCATGCTGATCTCTTACGGGTCTTGTTCAGGAGTTCACGCCAGAAGACGACTATGTTAGAATCTGAAGGGTTACAAACAAGGCTTTTGCAAAAGATCCAAACGCCAGGAGATAACAAACCAAGTCCAGTTTTTATAGATACTGCTCCAGCACAGAGAAACCCAACTCCTACTGATAATAAGCAGATTCCAGTGGCCAAAGAACTAGTCCGCTCCAGTCCAGCAAAAATATGTCAACTCAACTCTAAGAAGCATGTGTGTATCCTTGCATCATGAAATTTTATAGCATGCTGGTCATATTTTCTACATGTTTCTTACCCATCTCTCTTTTAGAAAATAAGCTTAACAGATAGAAGAATGTCTGCAATGGTATCGTTTATGAGGGAAGATTCTTGCAGGAATTCTCTGTGCTCCAATGTAGATGTAAGTACCTGTTGTATATCACTATATTTTTAGATCAATGTGTATTTTGTTAATCGGCGTGAATCCAACATTTATCTGATCTAAATTTAGTTGTAGCAAAATGTATAAAGGCCACAATGTTGATTTTTGTAAGGAAAATTGCCTGGTAGTTTTGCATCCTGAGCTGCATGAGTGTACTATCTCATATCAGTGGGTTTGAATACTTTGGTTCTGCCTTTGGGTTTTTCGGTGTTTTTTTACCGTGTTGTCCTGTCGTATCCCTAGCTCTTACATCATACCCCTCCGTCCGGATTAAATGTCACGTAAATGGATAAAATCGATGTATCTAGAACTGAAATACGCCTAGACCCATCCATTTATTTCCGGATGGAGGAATACATGTCAATATGTCATGCATTTCTATTCTTGATTGCCTATTCCATCTCTCTTTGTAGCATGTTTTATAACGGAATCACCATTCTTCTATATAAGGCATGCAAGGGAAGACGGCTATGTTAGAATCAAGGGTTACAAACCAGTCTTTGCAAAAGATCCAAACGCCAGAGATAATAAACCAACTCTAGTTTTCATAGATACTTGCTCGGCCAGAGAAACCCAACTACCACTGATAATAAGCAGATTCCAGTGGCCAAAGAACTAGTCCGCTCCAGTCCAGCAAAAGAATGTCAACTCCATTCAAAGAAGCGTGTGTGTATCCTCGCATCATAAAATTTTATAGCATTCTGATCATATTTTCTACATGTTTCTTACCCATCTCTCTTTTAGAAAATAAGGTTAAACGATAGAAGACTTCCTCCATTGGGATCGTATTCGAGGAAAATATCTTGGAGGAATTCTACGTGCTCCAATGTTGATGTAAGTACATTGTATATCACTATATTTTTACATCAACATGTATTTTGTTAATCGGCATGAATCTAACCTTTATCTGATCTAAAATTAGTTGTAGCAAAATGTTAAAGGCGCCAATGTTGATTTTTGTAAGGAAAACTGCACAGTAGTTTTATGCGTCTTGAAATGCATGAATGTACTATCTCATATCACGCACATTCTTGAATTGTAGTGCTTCTCTGGTTGCCCATTCATTCATTGTGTCAATGTTGCTTTCGTACTACCTTACCTGGCTGATGATAGATGTGCCATATTGTGCTAATTTGGTGTAGGCTAGTTGCCCAAACGTTCGTTGTGTCAATGTTGCTTGCCTATTATCTGACTTGGCCAATGATAGCAATGCTAGTGTGTTAATTTTGTGCAGGCTGCTGAAGATAAGAAGACAAACTCTGAAAACAGCAAGGCAACCCCATTGTTTCTTTGTAGTAAATCTAGGCCAGGTAATATTGCAATAACTCATGATTAATCTGTTTGATTCCGGTCCTAATTTATGTTATGATGCAGTGGTCGAGACACTCTGCACTATCAATAATACAAGCCTGCCAAAATCGCCATCCGAATTGCTCGGATCCTCTGCCTCGAATGCAACGGAATAAATGTATGTTTGTGAACCAATTAATGGTTGAAGCAATGATGGAAATGGTGGATGAATCAGAGGTGCAGAGTAGTGCGACACAACAATTGATCAATGTTTTCAGAGACAGTGTAGCAAAGCAGCAAGAACTTGCCCACATGCTTATGGGCGTCATACTCTTTGAGGTTGCGATTGTGACGTTGTAGATGGTTAGGTTACGCTCATTTATTTGCACCGCATCAATCTTTGATTGCCCAGTGGATGTAATTTCCTGTAATATATGCTGGATGTGCAACGTTATTCTCTGTATGTCGTACCTTTGCTTGATCGGTTTTGGTCCTGTGCATAATTGCTCGTCGTAATGGGCTCAAATTATCTAATTTGGCCTAAAGACATGTACGAACTTTAGTGGGCCCATTAAGTTAATGGGCCGTTACTAGGCCGAAAGTTAATGGTCGGCCCTCTTACCTCCGGGTCGTTCACAGGCCGACATCGAAGTGGGCAACAGGTGGCCCCAATTTATTTCACGGGACGTTAACAGACCATTACTAAGTTTGGGCTACATATGGCCCAACTATCTTTGTGAGGCCTTTAGCAGCCGAAGAGAGACAATGGGCTTGTCTTGGACCATGAAGAGCATGGGCGCTAAGAGGCCAAAAGTCGGTCGTATTGTAAATGGCCCAATCAGGTTGTGGGCCTTTAGCAGCCGAAGAGAAACCGGGCTGGTATTGGACCATGAAGGGCATGGGCCGTTAAAAGGCCAAAACTAAGGTCCGACTACAAATGGCCCAAATCATTTATGGTCCGTTAACAGGCCGAAGGCACACAGTACGGAATTGGCCCAACACTTAAATGGGTTGCTAAAAGGCCAAAACTCAGTCCGACTACAAATGGCCCAACTGATTTATGGGCCGTCAACAGTCGAAAGTGACACCGGCAGAAATTGGCCCAGCACTTAAATGGGCCGCTAAAAGGCCGAAACTCAGGTCCGGCTACAAATGGCCCATCAGATTTATGGGCCGTCAACAGGCTGAAAGACACACCGGGCCAAAAATTAGCCCAACATTTAAATGGGTCGCTAAAAGGCCGAAAGATGTACATCCTGAAAATTGGCCCATCCATAAAATGGGCCGTTAACAGGACGAAATCTCATCGGGCCGATATTGAGTCCAATTATATAGCGGGTTGTTAACGGGCTCGAACTGACGATGGGCTGCAATGGTGTCAAATCTTTAATGGGCCGTTGACGGGCCGAATTGGCACATCTCGTATGGGTCGTGGGCTTAAATGGACCTGACACAAGTAGGCCTTATATGGGCGGCTGCTAATTTTCTTGGGCGGCCTTTTTCACCGGAATGGGCCCTTTGTTGGGCCGTGCCACGTGTCGACCTATCATAGGCGCCTCCTATCCAATGAATGGATGACATCTGTCCCAACGGTGAGGCAACACACGTGTTTCTGCGGCCAATGATGATTTTACACGTGGAAAATCCCCATTGGTCCGGCCGTTAACGGGTTATCGGATCCAAAACCGGACACTGATAGCTTAACGGCGTTCGTTCACGGTGGATGCCATGTCGGTCACCCTTGACGAAAGCACTTCGTGACGCGTGATTTATTGTCATGGAAGTGGACACTTCCGTGATGATAATTTTGGTAATGTCATGGAACACTTCTCTGACAAAGACAGTATGACTATCTTGATTCTGTCATAAAATCGTCATGGATATACATGCATGACAAAAAACGCGACCTACTGTGACAAACACGTATCATCACGGAAGTGTATTTTTTTGTAGTGTTCCACGCTCGCCTCGTCTGTTCTGGACTGCTCCATGAATAAATTAGGGCGTTGTGGAGGCCGGGATGCTTTTGGGTCTCTGAGTGTGGAATCAGCGAGGGATGGAGACGGAGATCGAGAGGACGGCGATGCCCGGTGGCGCCGGTGGCGATTTCTCCATGGATCCGGCGTCGGGATGTGATGACGAATTCACTACGCAGCTATGTATTTACGTGTGGCAAGCACGCTGCTCTACTACCAGGATTTCTTTCTAATGCATCAGTAGAAATTTCAGTCAAAAGCGGTACTAAGCATTCATCAATAGCTGCTCAAAAAAGAAGAGGACACACTCGAATCTGGATTACATCTTAGTCTGCGACACACACACTTGACGCCTTTGACAAGAAGACAAACCACCCCATGATGTACTTAAAGTAAACCAAACCCAGGATCAAGACACACATTTCCATCTGTAACAAAAGAGACCACCAAGTTGATTACCGCCAAGAGTAGAAAGATCCTCGGTAAGTCGGCATTGGATGTGGATCTTCCTTGGGGTGCTTCCTGGAATCCATACATCGAGACATGTGGATCATTCGGGACGATGCGGTGCCCATCCTCCCGCGGGTAGTCAACTAGTCATGGCGGGATTGAACTGGCAAAGATGAAGGAGGTTCAAACCGGCGGCGATCTCTGACAGCGTCAAGCACGGTAGGGTAGGGACGTCCTGTCATGCAAAGAAGTGGTACTGTCTAGGTTGCACAAAAAATGGGTAGAAAAGAAACGAAAAAAATAAGCAAAGGTGAGCCGAAAGACGGGCAAATCACATCAAGGGTTAGCTTCAGAGATCTTATGCTCATAGGATGCACTTGTAATATCGGTTGCCGGACCTTTTTTCAACCATGCATATGTCGCTCAGCACTTCACGACCGCAATTAGGGCACGTCAGGGGGAGAAGCATGTGGATTGGAGGAGGAAGAAGCCTCCATGGATGCAGATGCAAGAGCGGTGTGAGGTAAAAGAACATGGGAGGGCGTGAGGAGGAGAGATAGGCCCGCACGCGCGTAGATAGTAAGCAGAGTAAATAAACAGTGCCACGGTCCATGAAAAGGAGAGGCACCGCGCACCGTTGTAACCGAAGTAGCTAGGCCTAATAAATGACGATCGAACGATCCATGAAAAGGAGAGGCACCGCGCACCGTTGTAACCTAAGTAGCTAGGCCTAATAAATGACGATCGACAGCCTACGCATGCATTGTAGAAAATTGAAAGAACACCCGCAATACGTTGCTGAATACTTGAGCGCACATGCATCCCGAGGAGGGCCAACGGCTAGGATAATACTACTATATGATTGTATGAGCCATATCGAATTTTTCCCTCTCATATTCAAGAATCATTGCAATTATAGTACAGAAATATAAACTTAATTATAAACATAGAAATAAATAATAATATTTATTTTTACCTTTAGGGCATATTTCCAACATTTTCGACTTGTGCAATCACATGACTTCATGACTGTGTTATGGTGTACCACCAATGGTGTAGCAACTTCACATTGCGATAACGGATCACATCCAAATTGAAGGGCGTGTAGTGCTTGTGCTCATGAAACAAAGAATGCACATGTTGCCGAAATATCGTGCTCTTTTGTTTCATGCCTACAAACCTCGTACTTGTGGCCAACCACGCGTTGCACAACAATGCGTCCTCCCTCACCGAGTACCCTGCCATCGTGCTTGATTCATGTTAAACAAGGAGAAAGTCAAAGGAAAATCAATGACATTTGGCCGAACACTTGTCGGCGTGGTGTTTGCCATGGATGACGTTGACAGGGGCGGCGATACCTGCGTTGCGGACCGATCCGGGGTGCAATGGCAACAAAGTACAAGGCGCCTGGGTGAAGCGGATGTCCAACAAGAACTGGTCGGGAACCAAAGTGGTGTAAAGGCGCTGCGATTTTGATGACGCTGATAAGTCCGACACGGCGGGCATCCGGACTCCTCCAAACATCCTACAAGTTTGTTTTCGTTTAGGCGAAATTTAGATGTCCGGATACATTGGATAGCAAAATATATTTGGAGATGCCCGTAGGTCGGAAATCCCCATCGTGTAACGTTGGCACACTCTTTTGTTTTCTTTGACAACAAGTTGGAAAACTCTTGTCCGATTTTTTTCTTTTTGCATCGATTGGTCATGAAACCTACCAGTTTCGATCATATTGTAATATTGTTATATAAGTTTGCTTTGCATGGAAAAAAAAGCGGCCGCAACTTACCAATTAGTGTACCTTAGCTCATGTAAAATAGAAACAATATTACATGTGTATTGTCTCTGCCGTCAAAAACCGTCATGTTTACTCGTCAAATCAGAAAGAAACAAGAAGTATTTTCATGTGCTATGACATAGCAAGAAAAAATGTTCAGGCCGATATACAATTTATGCGGCACAAAATGTCCAGGTTGAGTATCCCTAGAGGAAAATTCTGAAACCAAGAAACTAACAGTTTAAATACGGTGATCTAATAGTTATACAATAACAACACAATACAATTCACACTAACTTCCATGGAACAGCACGCCTGTGTATGCTCATAACCGAATAATTTTGACGGAATACCGATCTTCAAGTTTCCCGTCACTTAATTGATAAGAGACTCCATAGCTTCAAAGAATAGAGGCACAAACTCCCTGTTTGGAGTCTTGACTGCACACTTGGCACCAGGAACACCAACAGCAGCAGTAAGCTCTATCAGAAATGGAATCCCACGGGGGACCTTCGCAGACATATACAGCACATCCATGTTTGCATTTTTCCGCTTGGCAATAAAGAACACATTTGATGCTGCAAGGTGTTCAACGGTGGCATCTATGCTGCTGATGACAGAATTGGGGTATTCTTTTGAAAATTCATTGTCATCAGGTAAAGATTTCCAGGCCTGCAATCAGATTTAACCAATTCAAACTACAGATTAACAAGAAGGATATAATAGCAGAAGAGTACCCACTCGCCACAGGGGTTCTCTACAAGTCCTAAGGCCAACAGACCAAAACCAAACAGCTAAGCAAATCAAAACAACTAGGACAGCAACTACCGCAGAGAAGAAAAGATTTATTTGTAGTAGATTTTACCTCAAGAAAACTCGTTCGCTCCATTTTGCCATCTTCACCAAAGAACACATGCAGCAAACCTTTGTCGCTGAAATACCACACAGGTTGCTGATTATTCTTCACTGCAACCTGCAGTAGCGAGTTTGGTGCTCCAGGAGAGACATTCTGGGAGAAAACCATAGCTAGGAGCGTCCTGGCTGAGGACCCAGGTTGGAGTGGAGGAACCTTATTCATCAACCGACACCAAGTTCAGTACAGGAAACTGAAATTTAGAAATAGAACTTACAAAATATATAGACATCCTTGCACCTGAAGTGGTCCACCGGCTGCAAGACCAAATGTGTTCTTGTTAAACTGAATCATAAATCCATCTAATACACCATGGGTCCCATTCTCAAAAGATATATCATAGTATATCTGGCCATCCCGTCGCACCAGTTGCGCACTGATCTGGAGACCTTGGCCAGTGGTTGAAGGCAATACAACAGGGAGTGGAGGTCTGCAGGAAAACAATCAGAAAAATCAAATTGGAGAAAAACTGGCTCGATCCAGATAACATGAATAAAACATCAAACTAAAACTTGGAGCAAAAACAATAAAAAGTTTCGCTGACCCTGAAGATGCTGTAGGTTCGTCAACAGGAACCAGGGCATTATCCAAACCCATTAAATCACCTAGGAGATCTGGGATCGGAGCAGCAACTGCTGGGGCTGCAGCTGCCGGCTGCTTCACTGGTACATTTGATGAAGTGCCAGTACTAGAGGACGGTGATGCCCCATCCACTCCCTGAGATGGTGACTCCGAATACCCAGTTTCTCCAGCATCAGCAAACTCCTCATCATCCGCCCTAGGAGCTGCCTTAACACGGCTAACAAAGGCTTCTGGGGGCTTGTGGTAAACTGATGATAATGTAGAAATGTTTGCTAATAACTCATCAAGAAGCGAAGAGTCAAGCTGGTTAGAGTCATCGCTGATCACAGGCTTCTCTGCCAGAACAACATCTTTTGCTGCCTGTCAAAGCCACACACATACCCAGTGGTCATAGGGATATCTGACAAACAAAGGATAGGAAGGTGTGAAGTGTAAACTTTCAATACCTCAGGATCAGTAGAAAGAAGTCGCCAGTATATGTAAGCTCGATCACGCAGATCAGGATTGTCTGTTTCAACTGTGGCATTATTGAGAACAGCCTACAGAAAATGATGCAGATTAGGCAGAAAACTGTAGCACATATTAAATAGAATTTGTTAGGGACAGGACATACATTCTATTGGAATAGGCCATTATTCATTCATTCAGCCAAGAGAAAATTGAACATAGTGTACCCTTATGAACCAAATCTTCTCGTTCTCAACCCAAAAAATTGAGTATTCTAATTATTAATGTTGCAACACAATTCTAGGTATGCTCAATGCTGTAAAGATTTCAACAAGCCTTTTTGAACACCATGACATGCCATGGTATCAAATAAGGAGATATTCAAATACTCTTACACCATGCCAAAAGTTACTTTTTGCTCCGCAATCTAGTGTATCCATCATCTGCAAGAGTAAACACAGGAACTGAGAATAGTAACCTGTATCATCTGCTGGGGCCCCTCAGTTGGCTTCTTAAGAAACAACTTAACAGTCGCTGTTAGCAACTGCAGTTGAACTAATGCTGGTTCTTCTGGGAATGTATCCAAGAAACTCTCAAGGAGTTCATCAGCATTGTCAATTCTTTCGGCATATTCTCCAATTATCCAAATCATTGATGCCTGTATAAGAAAATAACATGTAAGTGAACAAAACATGCAAGAAATTACAAAGACCGTTCATAGACAATACCTTAGCCTCTGGTTCATCTAAAGTGTCCAAACTTTCACAAAGTGTTGCGATGATAGACTCATATCTGCATATTTTGGCAAGAAAAAGGTTACTTTTTTACATAAACATATGCCGAGCACAAAAGAAGAGCTCTGTAGTTCCATAATTCCAAAAACATAGAATGTTGAGCTTCCAGGCAAACCACTCACGTGTTAGGATAGCGTCTAAAGATGTCTTTGATAACAATGATAGCTTCCTGTACGACATAATTAACCTTTATCTTGATCAGCTCAAGCAAGACACTGATGCACCTTTCAGCAGCTCTCTCCAATTTAATTGCACATCTTCCAATCGCACGTACAGCTTTCCTCACAAAGTCAACATCAACCTCTGTGGCATACTCTTTGAACTCCAATAGTACCTATAACGAGCTCAGTCAACTTCTGGATGGCAACTTGTAGAAAACAGATCTAGTACTATAATCAGGAATGAACAAGATGCTTAATAAATTTAACTATGGTAAGATTCACAATCTCTGTAACTCTGTTATGTACTCCCTCCGTTCCAAATTACTTGTCGCACGTATGAATGTATCTAGATGTATTTTAGTTCTAGATACATCCATTTCAGCGACGAGTAATTTAGAACGGAGGGAGTATGAGACAGGAATATAATAACACAAGGCAGTAGCTGAAAATATTGTTCCACATAAGTCAACATCATAACCACAACAGTAAACTAGTACATAAGAAAGAAGATTATGTACCTGATCAATGTTCCTATCTGACGCAAGCTTTATCATAATCTCTAACTTTTCCATCTTGACATAAATCGGGTCATTGTACTTGCAAAAGAAGACCTATTGCCAAACATACTATTGAGTTACAGAAACACTAGCATGATTGATTGATGAATAAGAATAGCTCGAAGACAAACAAATGTCACCTTAATTTCATGTGCAAGTATTGTAGGCCTTTTTTGAACAATCAGATTGATATTTCTCAATGCTACATACTGAATCTCGGGCTCTGCGGACAGTAGAGTAACCAGAGGGGGTGCCATTTTCTTGCAGAGATTCCGGACAACATCAGTGCTTGTAATGAGCTCCATTTGTAGAAGGATTATCTGTGTGAAAGAGATAACCAACAGGTTAACTCTTTCTGCAAAATCAAAAACAAACAGCAACTGCTGTCTTGAATAGTACCAGAAACAGCGTTCCAACTTAAATGGATATGTATCATCCTCCAACTAAAAGGTCAGGAACATGAAAATCAATCCAATGTCACAGTCCATTTGTTCTTCCTATGATTTATGAGGAGACATTTAAGATGAAAGAAAAAGCTTTGTTACCTAGTTAAATGAGCCCATAAATAATCAATATGAGTATGTCTTATTTGGGTACTTGCAGATAAGTTTTTCCTTACCCTGCTACCCATGCAGTGAGTACTGGCAGCACCCCAGTTCAGGCCTGACAGATCACTACAAGTACACATGGCACTGTGCGAATCTATGGTTAATGAATACCACATACACAACTGCATGCAACACTTTCTAAAACTTTACTGTGTTCTAGTACATGTGAATCAGACTAATGTACCTTGACAGCAGAAAGAACAACTGCACAGTTTGCATGTTGAAGACGGGGTGTAACTCGTTCCACTATATTTTCTGCGTCCCTTGCATCTGTTGCTTTGTACCTTGACAGAGAATCAAGAATGAAAACTTGTCCCCACCTGCAAAATTATCAAATATGATAAGCAGCTTACTCTAGAAAAATATGGGGTTCAGAACCCAATATAGCAAGAACTGCATCATACTCTGTGCACTCATTCAGAGCAGTCAGAAGCTTTGTCAATGTATGGCTGGTGATCTCAAAGATCGGACGAGCACTACTGTCTTGAATCTCTGCCAGAGCAGCAACAGCATTTGCAACCACCATAGGATTATTGTCAGAAATTAAGTCTTTGAGGGCCTCTAGGAATCCTCTGTCCTCCACTAGCTCAGCATTTATATCATAAAGCTTAGCAACACAAATAGCTGCTGTCTTCCGCACATAAGGATCATCGTCCTGTGAAAAAATTCAAGACACAAGTATAGGCTTAATTCAATGGGAGACAGTTTTTTTTAAAGGACAAACACCAATATACACCTTGAGGCATCTTTGAAGAGGGTCGCACAGATACTCTGTGATTTTGTCTACACGGATGCAACCCATTGTCCTCACAGCCAAAGCACGGATCAGTGGATTTGGATCTTGTGAATCCTGCAGAAGTTTTGAATCTTCTTATTAGTTGCTGCTTCTGCATGGTTTGCTTCACACATGTTATAGATTTATTTTTCTGCATAAATGTTCATTAGTAGTAATATGGTTATAATTTCTCACCTTAACAAATGTGTTCACGGCAAGTATCGCTAGATCTGGTTGACTTTTAGCATAGTTGATGAGATATAAATATACTAGTTTTTTCAGCTCCAAGTTCTCAGTCTGCATACAGTTCACGACATCCGTAAACAATGATGAGACATCTTTTCCAACGGTCATCGCTGCAATCACTTTCTTGACAGCATCTTTTCTCTTGTCCTGCAAACCATGTTTCCACCAAAGCCTCAGATGCCAGAAGCGAACACATAATATCGTCTTACATCATTTATTCTTGCATTAAAATTAGAAAACAGAAATGGGATTTATGGCTGGTGAATGACTGACAACAGTATATAGTCCAACCATTCTTGCTACATGGCATACTTCATCGCTGAGAATATTTCATATTAAAGACTGATATGGTACAAATGTTCATTAATTATGCATTAGAACATGCATTTTACAGCAAACGTGCAGCACTGCAAAATGTAGCTAGAACGGCGACAAAATATTTTTGTGACCAGGGGCTAGAGATGGCGTCTCAAAACCACTAGACCACCAAATCAAAATGATGTAGCTTGTCTTGCTTGCAAAACATGGAGAAGTGATAGAGCCTAAGATGTACTCCCTCCGTAAAGAAATATAAGAGCGTTTAGATCACTAAAGTATTTCTTTACGGAGGGAGTACCTTGCTGTTTCAACCGTGTGCGGAAAACCACAAAGATGGCATAGATAAATATAAAGGGTTTTTGACAAAGCCCAGGAAGACCGAACGCTCTCGTCCCCGGAAGACTGGCTGCGGAAACAGCTCAAGATCTCTTACTTGGGGCTGGCCTCTCTTGAGCGTACGATCGCGAGGCAGCGAGCGCGGATCACCATGCTCAAGGACGGCGACGCTAACACAGCCTTTTTCCACCGGCAATGCTCATTCCGCCGGACGGAAGAATCACATATACAGCCTCGTGGTCGACGGCCAAGCGATTCTGGATCAGGAAGGCATGGCCCAAGCGGCCTTTGAGTACTTTGAAGATCTCCTTGGCTCCTCCTCCACCCGCGATCACACGCTGGATTTATCGCAGATTATTGAGCCCCATGACCTGTGGACCTCGAGGCGCCATTCAGTCCAGAGGAGATTTGGGGCCGGTCAAGCGCCTCCCAGCTACATAAGCGCCGGGGCGGGCAGCTTCACTGCGGAATTCCTGCGGGCCTGCTGGAGCATCATCAAGCAAGACATATTTGACGTCTTCCGGCAGCTCTTTGAGCTGCGCGGTCGAGGATTCAGCAAGCTCAACCAGGGCCTCTTGACACTTCTCCCGAAGAGAGCTGATGCGTGCCAACTCCGCGACTACCGGCCAATATGCCTCATTCACCTTGTGGCAAAGATCTTTGCGAAGGTCCTATCGCTTCGCCTCGCACCCCTTCTGAGAGACATGGTCAGCCGCAACTGTAACGCTTTCATACCGGACGGAGCCTGCACGACAACTTTGTCCTCGTCAAGCAATCAATGAGGCTGCTGCACCAGTTTGGGGCCCCAAGGGTGATGCTGAAGCTAGACTGACGCGGGCCTTTGACTTCCCTTTCATGGCCCTTCCTTTTCGAGGCTCTTCGGCGGACGGATTCGGACCTCGCTTCACGGAGTGGCTCGCGATCCTGCTCTCCTCCTCGAGCACCCGGATCATGATCAATGGAGAGCCGGGACCGCCAGTTTGGCATCGTCGTGGGCTGCGCCAAGGCGACCCCGTATCCCCGCAGCTCTTCGTGCTTGCCGTGGACATCCTTAGGCGCTGATTGGTCAGCGCCCACGACGCCGCATCTTGCAGCGATCGCACTTCGACGCCGACATTCCGCCATTTCCAGATGCCGATGACGTGATGTTATTCTGCCATGCCACGCAAGGCAACGTGGAGGCCGCCTGCGCGATCCTGGCCCTGTTTAGTGAAGCAAGCGGCCTCCGCGTGAACTATGCCAAAAGCTCGCCACTACACTTAATTGTGATCCCGAGGCGGACGCAACAATCGATCGAGATGGGATGCGCGATGGCGGAGCTACCGTCACTTACCTCGGCATTCCGCTCACGCTTCGCCGCCCTCAGCCGCCCAGCTCCAACCCTCGTCGACTTGGTGGCTACCCGGCTGCCCTCATGGAAGGCATGGCTCATGAACAAATCCGGGCGGTGGCATTGGTCAAATCGGTGCTTGCCGCGATCCCGATACATCAACTGCCGCATTCGCGCCGCCCAAGCAGACCTTGAGACAACTAGAGAAGATCCAGCGAGGCTTCTTGTGGGCTGGGCGTCTTTCTTGTCGATAGTGGACACCTTTGCCAAGTCAAGCTGGCGGCCGGGTGTGCCGTCCGCTCGGTCACGGTGGGTGAGGTCCGGGACTGGAGCGCTGGCCTTGCCTTGCATGCGCTGCGATGGTTGTGGTTCTCCACACGACGACGGCCGCCGCATGGCGAGCCTTGACCTCCAGATTCACCCGCGAGGAGCGCCGCTGTTCTTTGCTTCGGCGACCATGGAGCTCGGAGATGGGCACACGGCCTGATGCAGGACGACCGATGGCTTAACGGTCGGTCCGTGCGCGAACTTCAGCGGCACTCTACCTATGCATACCCAAACGGCGGCGCAAATTACGAACGGTTGCCGCTGGCCTAGCGGGCAACGCTTGGGCTCGCGACATACAAGGAGTGGTAGGAATCCATGAGATCGGCCAATACCTCGGGCTTTGGCAAGCCGTGCAGCACATCGGCCTATCCAACAGGCCCGACCGAATGCATTGGAGATGGACGGCTAGTGGCACCTATACGGCACGGTCATGCTACGCTGCAACCTTCCACGGGTCCACAAAATGTCACTCCGGAAGCTCACCGAAGAGCTGGGCACCGCGCGCGTCCACTTCTTCCATTGGCTGGCCAGCCAGGACCGGTGCTGGACGGCGGACAGACTTCGCCGTCATGCGGCCTCTGACACCATCCACGATGCCTCCTTTGTGATCAGGCCCCTGAGTCGATGTGGCACTTGCTCCTGGAATGTCCATTTTCGCGACAAACCTGGCACGACGTGCTGGCTTGGGCGAGGATACCTTCACAACCGCCAAGCAACGAGCACACCCTCGCGGACTGGTGGCAACGAACAAAAGGGCAGACTCCACACGCGCTACGGAAAGGCCTCCAATCCCTCGCCATGCTCGTCCCCTGGATGATTTGGAAGCAACGCAATGAGTGCGTCTTCGAGAATGCGCGCCCCTCGGCTACCACCCTCGTAGACAGGATCAAGGCCGAAGCCAAATGCTGGGCTCAGGCTGGAGCTTTGGGTCTCAGGGTAGTCCTCCCCCCTAACTGGGATGTGCACTGATAGGGCAACAACTTTTGTAACCACCACCTCCTAGGAGGGCTGTACCTTCTCATCTTTTCAATGAAATGAAACGCAGAGTCCTCTGCGTTTTCTCGAAAAATAAATATAAAGGGTAAACACCTTTTTATTAGCAGCAAAGTGCCATTTCTACAGCTACACCAATGCATATTGATGCATATCTGGAGCCATGGAGATAAAAAATAAACTAGATGGAAGTAATGCACGGCCCCGCACATAAACTCCAAAATTTCTACCTTATTCAAAACTTATTCATTTACCCTCGAGAGCTTGGCTAACCAGACATCGAGCAGTCACTATATTCGATTTAATCTTGCTTTCACTGAAAAGCCCCGAAATGGATCAGAACTCAGTGCATTCATCTCGCTCCAAAGCAATTCAAACTCAAACCCGTCTGAACTGAATTCGGCATATTCAAGTACATTTTGTTGAAGAAAATGACCCTGAGATCGTCACTCTGCCGCAAATTCCAATCCTCGGAACAGAACCTAATCCCGTGGGATACCAACCAAAACTCGCAGATCTCAAACCGCCCGCGCGTGGGCACCCAACACCCTGGCCAGATCTGGATCCAGGCCAATCGATCCTCGGGCACAGCAAATCACACAAGAAGATAGACAGGGGAGGGACGGCGAGGCAAGAAGGGTGACCTTGTACTGGGAGTTGAGCTCCTCCTTGAGCTCGGGGATCTCCCCCTTTTTGGTGGTGGAGAAGTACTTGGAGTCGTGCCCGCTCATGTCGCCCCGGCGAGCCTACCTGCCAAACACGCACCGGTCGCCGCCTCCGGCTGCGGAGCCGGGGGGTCGTGGTGGAGGCGTCCGATCTCGCGCGCGGTGGTGGTCTGCGGCCTGCCTGCCTGCCTGCCTGCCTGCGCGATGGGATGGGATTGGGAGTTGGCGAGGGGGAGCCAGACGGGTGTGCGTGCGTCCGAGAGTTATGGAGATGAGAGAGATTGGGAGGGAGACGACGACGACGGTGGAGATCTGATCGGCTGCTCGCAAGTCATTCTTAGTCTGTTTTCTTTTTCTGTCTTTCGACGCCAAATTCCCGTTCCGAGCCCAACTCCAAAGCTCGACCCCAAATGGTCCATCCACACACAGAACATGCCTTTCAATGCACGGGAGCAAACGAACGTAGTTCGCTTTCGACCCAACCGAAAGTTGGGCCGCATTTTCGGTAGAACGGACACGCGTGGACGGCGCGTGGCGCGTGCCCATATCCTCCCCTGGCCCGCCTGTCGAGGACACATGCGCCTTTTTTTCTATTCCCATCCCCCTCTTCAGCCGCACCCCCCACCCACTCCCGCCCCCCATCGCCGTCATTTTTCTCGATCGTGCGCTATCCAAAGACGCCCGCTGGCTCCGCCCCTCCCTTTCGCAGCCTCCGTTTCCTCGACGCGAGTCAGTCCAACTCCGACCACCGATTTCAACGCATCCAATGCTGGCAGATCCGTGAATTTGAGCTCACCCATTGTCGGAGGCCACACCGCCATGGATCGGCACCGACAACAAAGCCGTCCACGGCCCCCGTGCCGCATGCGATCTTGACTCGCCTCTAGCCGTTCAGATGTCGAACCCGTCGCTGGTTCATCGGCAAATGCACGAACGGTCGTTGTTCAGGCTCGGTGTTGGCCCAAAGGCTCGTCTGCGCACCGTTGCCGCCCATAAAGTGCGACGACTGTCCATGGGAGGTCTTGCGCCGCGTGTCTACAACGCCGGAACATCCCGGATGGGTGTTCGTCAAGTGCGCAAACGATGGTGTATGTGCTAGTTTAGCTTCGATTGTGCTTTCGGATTCGGCTCGTTTTGCTTACACTCGTATGTATTGTGTAGGATGGATGCAACTTTTCGTATTGTGAAGAAGAATACGTCAATCTATTGATAGAGCGCAATTTAATAGATGTTTGTGCACTTGTTTCTAGAATGAAGGTTAGATATGAGACTAGATGCGAAGAAGCAACGTCTACTTCTTTAGACTCGAAGAAGAAAGAAGCACGCAAGATCGAGCCTCCGCGGATCAACAATGAATGCATCGAGAGGCACTAATCCAACTCACGGGAGCAGTTATAGAACTTGAATATCTTCTCAAATGTCTTCGTGTGGTTCTTGTTTTCTTTGGTCTTACTATTCTAGTCATTATTTGGTGACATGCTCCAATGTATCAAAAATCAATGATAGAAGTAAAGATATGTGTTGCAAAAAAATGTATGCGGCCGCGCGCCCATTGCATCCAAAAATCCGGGCGGATACGACCTCATTGCCACCCCCAAATGGATGAATAACAGACAAAACAGACGTCTATTTGGGATCATGCGTTGGAGTTGGCCTGATGTGCAGGTTTTTTTCATTAGAGAAATGTCGCCTTAGTTTCAGTTTAAGGTCAAACACATCATGCAGCGCGGACATCGATCGCAGTACGAGTGTCCTTGAAGAAGCCCCGATGGAAGCGTGGTATGCAAGATATGCTCGCGAGATTGTTTGGAAATAAGAAACCTCACACTTTTGTGAGGGACCTCATCAGAGAGTGCGGCGGCTATGGGTCAACCGGTTATTACCTCACGCTACATTACAGAACAGTAAAATTGAGCTAGCTACAAGCCACCACAGCGATTCAACGCTTTTGGCCGTCCGATCATTTGTTATACGTTCCAGCTCTTCCAATTGTCCCACTGGCGATTGCACCGTGCCTCACCCAATGTAAAAGGGTTGCTGCTCCAGAAAGCAACATGTGGGTCATGTAGTTAATTGGGCCCAGAAACAGCCCAATTGGCTGTGTACATCACCCCACGCTAGGTTCCCCTTCCACATCGACAGAGAAAAGAAAAGAACAATTCATCCTTCTCCTCTTGTTCATATTACCCATGGCGCCTTAGGGTGTCCAATTTCTCATGTTCCTTTCGTGCTAGGAAGCTCGTGGGGATTGACCAACTGTCAGTTCGTTGGGGTTTGATCTGTCCCGATGGGCGACGAACATATAGTTGACTGAAGGGCGAGTATGGCCTATGGACTAAAGGATCTGTTCCTTTCCCTCGGCGGCAACATCCTGTATGGTAGTACCTTTTTTGCCTCCTTTTACCAGCTGTATAGTTCAGTGAGTTGTTAGTAACTGTTTTGATTGGTTGTTAGTATTCCGGCACTACCTTATATATGGATATTCATTGTTGATATGTGTTACATGGCGTGATCCCGATCAGACTCCAATAGGGGCACCCAGGCTCATGCAAATGCTCAAAACAGCCCGGTAACGCCATCATTTGTTTATCAAAACGTTGTCCTTCTGAGTATTGATTAGGATTATATGCAACCTTCTTGCGGGAAATACGCTTCTGAAAAATGATGCTAAACTGGACTGATAAGATTGGCATTAGGCTTTTGCCGTAGGATCCTGGAACTCTGGATTCTCGGAACATCACCTACCAGGTTACCTGATGTAATCTATATCCTTGCATGAGGTCTGGAGTACGTGGTTTTTCAATTTCTCTTGGACAGTTTTAGTCGAGTTAGGTGTGTTCAAGGATTAGCTTTGGTTTTCCCATTTTACTCTCTAAGAAAGGTAACTGAAATTTTGTTTCTGCTCAGTTTCATTAGGTTGCAAGAAAATGACTGGTTGAAATTGCTTTCCTAAACAAAGTAATAGATGTACAATATTGATCAAACAAATGAGCAGCAAGTCAACAACCACCCAATAGAGATTTTATTGTGCTGAATAGGGCCAAATATATTATAAAATCATTGTTGGTAAGAGGATAATTTACTATGATTCAGTTGGCAAAGAGGCTCTACGTGCTCTTCTGTCGTGAGCTACAATTGATTAGCACAACATGCTATGTTTTCATCCGTTCAAGTTAGTCTAAAGAATGGGTACTACCTATCAGTCTATATCTTTGAATTTTTTTCTAATATATAAGTTATAACTCTGCTATACTGCCAATTTCTTACATGCTCATATGTATGTTGTATGGCGTTTAATTTCTTTTGGTGGTCCTTTCCCTCTTTGAATTGAATGCCAACATAGCAGAACATGTACTACATAAGGTTCGGCAGGCTGGGTCTAACAAGGTAAATCATTATTTTCTAAAGACTCATGCGGAAGTTTGCAGGATTATGCACATTGTTTTGTTTCATTGACCATAAAACATGATTTGCTCTTTATTTTCTCTCCTATGCCTAAGGCTTTGAGCTCCTCCGAAAACATTACTATAATGAAAAGGATGAGAAGTGAGTCCTTTAGACATGGAACGCACATAAGTTCTTTGAAGATCGTTTTATTTGGGATGTCAATAACAGTTCTACCAATTTGCATCAATTGTTTATATGCTATACAAACCATCACTTGCCCCCAGGGAAGCTTTGCTGATTTCCATCACATTTAGGAATCTTGCTATACAATCTATGACTTACTATTGTATCGACACTATTGTCATTAATTAGATGCACGGAATCTGTGAATACATAAATATTCTGGCTGAAAGATAGAACCAACTTGTGATGGTTCCATGTGGTACATATAACTGAAATTGGTTAGATGTTTCTATATTTCTTTCATTAAGACATCTTCTTTCCTTTGTTAAGATGTGCCTAAGATGGGCGGGCGCGGCAACGCGCGCCTTTATGATCTAGTCGGCTTTACGGCCCCTATAGCATTGAGGTTCGTTGTCGTCCTAATCTCCTAGACGAAGATCAACGAAGAACAATGTAACACCCCCAGTGTCGTGCTACAGTGACCTCACACTAATGGTGACATGTCATCAAGTTTAACTAAGCCAAATTGCCACTTGATAAAAATCAAAGCCTAATTTAAAATAAAGTCAAATAAATTATTTCTTCAAGCGGTATTCTCATAATTTTGCAAATAAATCCTAAGTATTTGTCATGACCAAACCAACCTCATTTGGATTACCAAAATGCCCCTGGGATTTAAAAAAATGATCCGGTAGCACTTTTTCAGCCCTTTTAAATGCTAACATAATTTAAATGAATTCATTTTGGCCCAAAGCTTTTTGTGCAAGCTAATAATGTGGTGCTTGATTTATGTGCAAAGTTTCATGTTTAATATTTGTTTGCTCACTCAAATAAATGACAAACAGTAGCTAATTAAAAAACAGGAAAGATTAAAGGAAAAGAAAGAAAGAAAGAAAAGAAAGAGAGAGAGGGAGGCCCAAGTAGGGCTAGGAGGCCCAGCCCACACTCCCACTTGCCTCCTTCCTCTCGCTACAGTACAGGAGGTATGAGGTAGGGGCGTGGCGGCCATCCATGCCCCTCCACCTTGCTTGCTTGCCTCTCTCCCCCTCCGTTCAGTTCACGTCCGACATTGTCGTGGCCGTGTTTCCTCGCCGTCGCGACCACCAGCCACCACCCGACCTACTGTGGTGTCCAGCCACTCAACGGGGTTTCGCTTCTTCCTCTATGCTGCAAGATCGATGTCGGGGAGCACCAGCAACGCCTCCCGTCCCGTTCCCCTCGCCGGGATCCGCCTCGGCCGCCGACTCGTCTCGCTCGTCTCCGGCAAGCCCTTGCATCCCGAGCCCTCTCCTAGCCTCACGATGAGCTCCTCTCCCTCCCCGACATCCCCGGGCTCCTCCTCATGCCCCGTAGCCTCGACTAGGTCGAGTTCCGCCATCGACGTCGTCCCTGTAGTTTGCCCCTGCCCTGCCCCGTGTCCGCCGAGCCCACGCAACGCCGGCTCACAGTGGCTCCTGCCCTCATGCGCGCCCCGCGCCCCAGCGCCTTGCCTCGCGCGCGCCTGCCGCCGCCGCTTTCTGTCGCATTCGTCGGCCACGCTGTTGTTGTCCTGCGCGCCCCCTTGCCCCATTCTCGCTAGCCACGCGCGCCCCCGCCCATGCAGGCCCGCGGCTCGCCACTCCACGCCCGTGCCTCCTATTTCTTTGGCGCCGCCCTCTGCTATCGCTATCGCCTGCTCCCGTCTGACCTTTTGTTGTTGCTGATGCCCTTCCCCACCAAGGCGCTCCCTGCCGCTCGCCCAGCCCACTCTTGCCCGCATTGTTGTTGGCTATGGCCAAGGCCCTCGGTGCCCTCTGTGCGTGCATGCGTGCTTCTGGCCAACTAGAGCGGCCGGTTGTGCCCCTGTCAAGTGGGGCCGGCCTTATCTAGTTAGGATTAGTTTAGTTTAATTCAATGCTAGTTATTAATTAGGTTAGATACTAACCAATGATAGTGGCCCCCACTACTAATTAATCTAATTTAATTAAGTCTAGTCACTGATAGGTGGACCCAATCAACCTTTGACCAGTCAACTGCTGACTTGGCAGTCGACTGGCCCCATCTGTTAGCCACATGTGCAAAATGTTGGGTACACTTTTGTGTACCCATTGCATTTACTGTTCAATTTGGATGAATATTTATAATCCAGAAATTCAGAATATTGTTAAAACTTCAAAAATCCATATAAAATAATCCGTAACTCGGATGAAAATAATTTATATATGAAAGTTGCTAAAAAAATGTGACGAATCCGAATATGCCATCCACATGCCCCCAACACAGCGAACATGGAACATTCCACTCTGAATTACCTGTCCGATAATTGCCCGAAGCTGGGAAAATATTCCCGAATATTTATCCGCTCCATTTATATCACCTAGCACTGCATTAGGTCACCCCTAGCATAGCCTATTGTCATGTCATGCTTTCTGTTGCATTTGTATGCATGTTATTTATTGTTTCTTCCCCTTCCTCTTCTCTGGTAGACCCTGAGACCGCTGTTAATCTGTTGATCGACTACTTCACCGTCAAGGGTCTGAGTCTGCCTGCAGAGCTTCCAGGCAAGCAAAACCCCCCTTCATCATTACTATATCGCCCATTCCTTCTCTCTCATGCTTGCATTAGATTTTGCTACTATTGTTCGTTGTACCTATTCTGATGCATAGCCTGATTTTGTAACCTGCAATTGTTACCTACCTACTTATCCTATATGCTTAGTATAGGTTGGTTAGTGATCCACCAGTGACCCCTCACCTTGTCCATGTTGCCCCCGCTTTTATGATCAATGACTCGATCAGCGTCATCGACGTCCAAAGCCCGACACATCACCTCACCCCCCTAGTTGTACGACTCTGCAGATCTTCTATTGATTGTCGAGGGTGATACCTCGTAACGCACTCCAAATGAGATCTTTGTAGTGTAGTTAATCAGTCGTGGTTTACGGAGGGTGATTCCTCCTTCACCACTCCCGATAACGACTCTGCCGCGCAACACCTCAAGCGTGAACCCTCGAGGGTGATTCCTCCAAGTTCACCTTGACGGTTATATCAAGTGGAATCCAGCGAGGGTGATTCCTCGGATTCCCCCTTAGTGTTATGGACACATAGTTACTTTGACTTTATCCCCAAAATCATGTTACAGATGGGTCGGCCCCGAGGGGTACCCACGAGAGTTACTGTTTGTACGGGACTGGAGGGACAAGCGGTACCACCTCGGTAGAGGTGGACCTGAGTTCCTGACAGTCTCTTGTGAGTCGGGTTGACCGTGAGGGTACCCGCGAGTGATGTGGAGTCGGGTTGACCTTGAGGGTACCCGTGAGATAACTACGCGGCATGGTCGGGCATTCTTAGCCCTTGCCGTAAGTCCGTGAGACGGGGCGACGGGACCACAGATCATGGATCATTGATCGTCTCCGCGCGCTCCCAAGACACTAACGGTTTGGATATGTGATCTGAGTAGGCCTCTGGCCTTTTCGCACTGACCACCATGCGGGAATAAGTACGAGCACTCTACGTCATATGATTCTGCGAAAGCTCTTCGAACGTCAGCGATTGAGTTATGCGCACCAGGGTGGTCCGCGTAAGCACCTGCTTTGTATAAAGAGGTAGCCTAGACTGATCCGGTCGTCCATGGAACGCGTAGGAGTGCAAAGGGCGAAGGGCCCAAGAACCCTAAGCGCTTAGGAGGTAGACTGGTGATACGCCCATTTTGCATCATGTTTTCTTAATGTTATTTATGATGTTTTTATCCATAATAATGCTTTTTGGAGTAATTATAATGCATTTTCTCTCATAATTTGCAAGGAACACACCAAGAGGGAGAATTCCGGCAGCTGGAAATCTGGACATGGAAAAGCTACGTCACGCTACCTATTCTGCACAACTCCAAATGATCTGAAACTTCACAGAGATTTTTTATGGAATATTTAAGAATTATTGGAGCAAATAACTACCAGAGGGGGCCCACCAGGTGGGCACAACCCACCTGGGCACGCCAGGGAGCCCAGGCGCGCCCTGTGGGTTGTGCTCACCCAGGCCCACCTCCGGTACCCATCTTCTGGTATATAGGTCATTTTGACCTAGAAAAAATAAGAGGATGACTTTCGGGACGAAGTGTCGCCGCCTCGAGGCGGAGCTTGGGCAGGAGCACTTTTGCCTCCCATGAGCGATTCACGGGGAACTTCCCTCCCGGAGGGGGAAATCATCGTCCTCATCATCACCAACAACTCTACCATCTTGGGGAGGGCAATATCCATCAACATCTTCAACAACACCATCTCATCTCAAACCCTAGTTCATCTCTTGTGTTCAATCTTGTTACCGAAACTATAGATTGGTGCTTGTGGGTGACTAGTAGTGTTGATTACATCTTGTAGTTGATTACTATATGGTTTATTTGGTGGAAGATTATATGTTCAGATCCAATATGCTATTTAATACTCCTCTGATCATGAACATGTTTATCATTTGTGAGTAGTTACTTTTGTTCTTGAGGTCATGGGATAAATCATGTTGCAAGTAATCATGTGAACTTGATATGTGTTTGATATTTTGATAGTATGTATGTTGTGTTTCCCTTAGTGGTGTCATGTGAAACGTCGACTACATGACACTTCACCATATTTGGGCCTAAGGGAATACATTGTGGAGTAGGAATTAGATGATGGGTTGCGAGAGTGACAGAAACTTAAACCCCAGTTTATGCGCTATTCCGTAAGGGACCGATTGGATCCAAAAGTTCAATGCTATGGTTAGAGTTTATTCTTAATACTTTTCTCGTAGTTGCGGATGCTTGCGGGAGATTTAATCATAAGTGGGAGGTTTGTTCAAGTAAGAACAACACCTAAGCA
The DNA here is from genome assembly GCA_021605145.1 of Aegilops bicornis. Taxonomy (NCBI): domain Eukaryota; kingdom Viridiplantae; phylum Streptophyta; class Magnoliopsida; order Poales; family Poaceae; genus Aegilops; species Aegilops bicornis. The sequence goes on along the minus strand of CM038672.1, from coordinate 337,589,026 downwards.
CCGGTCCACCCACATATCAAATTATCAAAGTAGCGAACACAAATCGAACCAACATGATGAAAGTGACTAGATGAAATTTTCATGTACCCTCAAGAACGCTTTGCTTATCATAAGAGACCGTTTTGGCCTGTCCTTTGCCTCAAAAGGATTGGGTTACCTTGCTGCACTTTTGTTACTACTACTGTTACTTGTTCGTTAAAAATTACCTTGCTATCAAACTACTCTGCTACTTACAATTTCAGCACTTGCAGACAGTACCTTACTGAAAACTACTTGTCATTTCCTTCTGCTCCTCGTTGGGTTCGACACTCTTACTTATCGAAAAGAGCTAAAATTGATCCCCTATACTTGTGGGTCATCAAGGCTATTTCCTGGTGCCGCTGCCGGGGAGTGAAGCGCCTTTGGTAAGTGGAATTTGGTAAGGAAACATATATATAGTGCGCTAAAATTTATTGTCACTTGTTACTATGGAAGACAATCCTTTGAGGGGTTTGTTCGGGGTACCTTCACCTCGTCCGGAACCACAATTAGCTACCCCTCAACCTACTGCACCTACTAAAAATATTGAATATGAAATTCCTTCGGGTATGATAGAACAACTGCTATCTAATCCTTATGCAGGAGATGGAACCGTACATCCTGATATGCACTTGATATATGTAGAACAAATTTGTGGATTATTCAAGCTTGCAGGTTTACCCGGAGATGAAGTGATGAAAAAGGTTTTCCCTTTATCTTTGAAGGTAAAAACATTGGCATGGTATAGGCTATGCGATGATATTGGATCATGGAATTGGAATCGTTTGAAATTGGAGTTCCACCAAAAAAATTATCCTATGCATCTAGTTCATCGTGATCAAAATTATATATATAATTTTTGGTCTCGTGAAGGAGAAAGTATCGCTCTAGCTTGGGGGAGGTCAATGTTATATTCATGCCCCGATCATGAACTCTCAAGATAAATTATTATCCAGAAATTTTTATGCTCGGCTTTCTCGTAATGATCAAACTATGCTTGTTACTTCTTGTGTTGGTTCCTTTATGAAGAAGACTATTGAATTCCAGTGGGATCTTTTGGAAAGAATTAAACGCAACTCTGAAGATTGGGAACTCGACGAAGGTAAAGAGTCAGGTATTAAAATTAAATATGACTGTGTTAAATATTTTATGGATACCGATGCTTTTAAAGTTTAGCACTAAATATGGACTTGACTCTGAGATAGTAGTCTCCTTTTGTGAATCTTATGCTACTCATGTTGAACTCCCTAAGGAGAAGTGGTTTAAATATCACCCACCTATTAAAGAAGAAAATAAAGAACCGGTACCAGTTAAAGAAGAAACTATACTTTATAATGTTGATCCAGTTGTCACTTCTGCTTATATTGAGAAACCACCTTTCCCTGTTAGGATAAAGGAACATGCTAAAGTTTCAACTGTGGTTAACAAAAGCTATATTAGAACACCTATACCTAATGAACATATTAAAGTAGAACCTAGCATTGCTATGGTTAAAGATCTCTTAGAAGAAGATATAGATGTGCATGTTATTTAGTTTTTTGAAGAAGCTGCTAGAATTGCCAAACCTGATAAAAAGGATAAACATAGACCTGTTGTTGGCATGCCCGTTGTCTCAGTTAAAATAGGAGATCAATGTTATCATGGTTTATGTGACATAGGTGCTAGTGTGAGTGCTATTCCTTACACCTTATATCAAGAAATTATGAATGACATAGCACCCGCAGAAATAGAAGACATATATGTTACCATTAAACTTGCTAATAGAGACACGATATCACCAATTGGGATTGTTAGAGGTGTTGAAGTCTTGTGTGGGAAAATAAAATCCCCTACTGATTTTCTTGTTCTTGGTTCCCCACAAGATGGCTTTTTCCCCATTATCTTTGGTACACCTTTCTTGAATACAGTTAATGCTAAGATAGACTGTAAGAAACAAATTGTTGGTGTTAGCTTTGGTGATGAGTCTCATGAGTATAATTTTTCCAAGTTTAGTAGAAATCTTCATGAAAAATAATTGCCTAGTAAGAATGAATTAATTGGTCTTGCTTCTGTTGTTGTTCCACCTACTGATCCTTCAGAACAATATTTGCTAGACCATGAAAATGATTTACATATGCATGAAAGAAATGAAATAGATAAAAATTTCTTTGACAACGTCCTCTGCTTAAACACAATTTGCCTATTGAAACTCTAGGAGGTCCTCCTCCACCTAAAGGTGATCATGTGTTTGAATTAAAACAACTGCCAGACACTTTGAAATATGCTTATCTTGATGAAAAGAAGATATATCATGTGATTATCAGTGCTAACCTTTCAGAACATGAAGAAGAAAGATTACTGAAAGTTCTAAGGAAGCACCGAGCTGCTATTGAATATGCTCTTGATGATTTAAAGGGCATTAGTCCCACTCTATGTCAGCACAAAATTAATACGAAACCTGATGCTAAACCAGTTGTTGACCACCAAAGTCGGTTAAATCTGAAGATGAAAGAAGTGGTAAGAACGGAAATAATAGAACTTCTTGAAGCAGGTATAATTTATCCTATAGCTGATAGTAGATGGGTAAGTCATGTTCATTGTGTCCCTAAGAAAGGAGGTATTACTGTTGTTCCTAATGATAAGAATGAACTTATTCCACAAAGAATTGTTACAGGCTATAGAATGGTAATTGATTTTAGAAAATTAAATAAAGCAACTAGAAAAGATCATTACCCTTTTCCTTTTATTGATCAAATGTTTGAAAGATTATCTAAGCACACACACTTTTGCTTCCTTGATGGATATTCTGGTTTTTCACAAATACCTATTTCTCAACCTGATCAAAAAAGACCACTTTTACTTGTCCTTTTGGAACATATGCTTATAAATGTATGCCTTTTGGTTTATGTAGTGCACCTACTACCTTTCAAAGATGTATGACTGCTATATTCTCTGACTTTTGTGAAAAGATTGTTGAGGTTTTCATGGATGACTTTTCTGTTTATGGGAAGTCTTTTGATGATTGTTTAAGCAATCTTGAGCGAGTTTTGCAGAGATGTAAACAAACAAATCTTGTCTTGAATTGGGAGAAGTGTCGCTTTATGGTTAATGAAGGCATTGTCTTTGGTCATAAAATTTCTGAAAGAGGTATTGAAGTGGAGAAAATGCCATGTCCTAAAGATATAAAAGGTATTCGTAGTTTCCTAGGTTATGTTGGTTTCTATAGGAGATTTATCAAAGACTTCTCTAAAATTTCTAAGCCTCTCACTAGTCTCTTGCAAAAGGATGTTCCCTTTGTTTTTGATGATGATTGTTTAGAAGCCTTTGAAACACTCAAGAAATCCTTAATATCTGCACCTATTGTTCAACCACCTCATTGGAACTTGCCTTTTGAAATTATGTGTGATGCTAGTGATTATGCTGTTGGTGCTGTTCTAGGACAAAGAGTTGATAAGAAATTGAATGTTATTCATTATACTAGTAAAACTCTAGACAGTGCTCAAAGAAACTATGCTACTACTGAAAAAGAATTCTTAGCAGTGGTGTTTGCTTGTGATAAATTTAGGCCTTATATTGTTGATTCCAAAGTAACTGTTCACACAGACCATGTTGCTATTAAATATCTTATGGAAAAGAAAGATGCTAAACCTAGACTTATTCGATGGGTTCTCTTGTTACAAGAGTTTGATTTACATATCATTGATAGAAAAGGAGCTGAGAACCCAGTAGTTGATAATTTATCTAGGCTTGAAAATGTGCCTGATGACCCACTACCTATTGATGATAGTTTTCCTGATGAGCAGTTAGCTGCAATAAATGTTTCTCATAGTACTCCTTGGTATGTTGATTATGCTAATTATATTGTTGCTAAATATTTACCACCTAGCTATACATACCAACAAAAGAAAAAAATTCTTTTATGATTTAAGGCATTACTTTTGGGATGACCCACATCTTTATAAAGGAGTAGATGGTATTATTAGACGTTGTGTACCTGAGCATGAACAGGGACAAATCCTACGGAAATGTCACTCCAAGGCCTTGAGGTGAATATGTTGGGAGGCGAAATTTTAAGCCCCTATCTTTCTATGTGTCCTGTTGAAACTTTTTGCTCATGGGTACGCGGTGAGTGTTAGCAATCATAGAAGACTATATGGTGGTTGAGTATGTGGACTTGCCTAAAGGCACAGATACGTGACTCTTCCTGAAAAGATGACGAATTATAGTTGCAAAGTTGACCGAGAACATAGTTTGTTGGTTTTTAATAGAGTTTTTGCTTTATACATCGATTGTGTGATGAACTGTTACTTATTCATGAGAAGTATATGATAAAACTTTTGCGATAATAGTCCTATGCTTAACTTTGTTGCTATTATAATAATCAACATGATGCTTCTATGTCCGTACTTTGTTTTTATAGACTGATAATCCCCAAGTGTAGGGAATCATCGTAGCAATTTCCAAAGGTGGAAGTGATAAGTATGGAGTGTCGAACCCACAAGGAGATAAAGGTAAGATCAATATTCTCTCAAGCCACATGCGCCCTTGATACGACTCTCATTACACGAGCGTTTGCTTCCAACTAGAAACGAGAAATAAAACTATGTTGTAGGTATGAAGAGGATAACTTTGCATGATATAGGAGAGCTAAAATATAAAAGTAGTTGCTGTTATCATAAAGTTAGAATATACTACTAAATATTATAAATAGCGAGTGTGGAATAATGATGGATCGGTGTGCGGAATTGTCCTAAGCAATTGTTAACAAGACCGATAGTCGTCATTGCAATTTCATATGAGGGAGAGGCATAAGCTAACATACTTTCTCTTCTTGGATCATATGCACTTATGATTGGAACTCTAGCAAGCATCCACAACTACTAAAGATCATTAAGGTAAAACCCAACCATAGCATTAAAGCATCAAGTCCTCTTTATTCCCATACACAACAACCCCCTTACTCGGGTTTGTGTTTCAGTCACTCACCAACCCACTATAAGCGAATCATGAACGTGCAACACCCTATAGCGGGAGTCCCTCACTCTTGCGTGACACGGAGACCACCATAGGACAACACGAATAATAAAACATACAACTCATACCAATCTAGATCATCAATCAACCCAAAGACAAAGGATATCTACTCAAAACATCATAGGATGGCAACACATCATTGGATCATAATATGTGGCATAAAGCACCATGTTCAAGTAGGGATTACAGCGGGGTGCGGGAGAGTGGACCGCGCAAAATAGATGAGGATAGTGATGTTGATGAAGACGATCACCGCGGTGATGATTCCCCTCCCGATGGCACTCCGGTGCCACCGAGAGAGAGGAGGAGAGGTTCTCCCCCTTGTGCTTCCTCCTCCATGGCCTCCCCCCTAGATGGGGAGAGGTTCTCCCTCTGGTCCTTGGCCTTCATGGCGATGATGGCCCCTCCGGGGTCCTCCTCCATGGCCTCCGGTGATGATGGCCCCCTCCAGCAGGGTGCCAGAGAGGGCCTAGATTGATTTCTCATGGCTACAGAGGCTTGTGGCAGCGGAACTTCCGATCTAGGTTATTATCTGGGGGTTTCCATATTTATAGGAATTTTTGGCGTTGGTTTCACGTCAGGGGGGTCTCCAAGTCGTCCACGAGGAAGGGGCCCAGGCCCAGGAGGGGTGGGCGCGCCCCCACCCTCGTGGACAGCCCGGGACTCTTCTGGCCCAATTGTTTTGCTCTAGGGGCTTCTTTTGGTCCATAAAAAATCAACAAAAATTGGCACGTCAATTGGACTCCATTTGGTATTCCTTTTCTGTAATACTCAAAAACAAGGAAAAACAGAAACTGGAACTGGGCTCTAGGTTAATAGGTTAGTCCCAAAAATCATATAAAATAGCATATAAAACATCTAAGATGGATAATATAATAGCATGAATACTTCATAAATTATAGATACGTTGGAGACGTATCATCATCCCCAAGCTTAATTTCCTGCTATTCTCGAGTAGGTAAATGATAAAAGAAATAATTTATGAAGTGTGAATGCTAGCAGTGCACAAGTTCGATCAATGATAATTTCAATCACCTTTTCTAGCATCATTATATGTCATAACAGTAGCTCATCTCATAAAACTTTTCATGATCAAGTAACAAGCTATTCACATGTTAAAGTATAGATCATAAACTTTCTTGAAAACTAACAAACAATATTCTCATTTATCAAACAATTGTAATTCATCTTATTTTTAGGAAGGGTGCATGTCAGAGCTTTGATTCAGCAAACTCCACATACTCAACTATCATTTAATCTTTCACAATTGCTAACACTCACGTGATATTTATGGGTTCAAAGTTTTAATCGGACACAGAGAAAGATAGGGGCTTATAGTTTTGCCTCCCAACCTTTTACCTCAAGGGTAATGTCAACAATAATAACTCATGAAAACCTACATCCAAGTGGATATATATATATATATCCGGATCACTCCAACACAAAGTGCTTGCCAAAGGAAAAGGTGTAAAAAGGAAAGGTGATGATCACAATGACTCTTGTATAAGGGTAGAAGGTAAAAGTAAAAGATAGGCCCTTCGCAGAGGGAAGCAGAGGTTGTCATGCGCTTTTATGGTTGGATGCACAAAATCTTAATGAAAAATAATGTCACTTTATATTGCCCCTTGTGATAAAGACCTTTATTATGCAGTTCGTCGCTTTTATTTCTTCCCTGTCACAAGTTCGTATAAAGCCTATTTTCTTCGCACTAATAAATCATACATATTTAAGGAGCAATTTTTATTGCATGCACTGATGACAACTTACTTGAAGGATCTTACTCAATCCTTAGGTAGGTATGATGGACTCTCATGGCAAAACTGGTTTAAGGGATGTTTGGAAGCACAAGTAGTATTTCTACTTGGTGCAAAGAATTTGGCTAGCATGAGAGGGAAAGGCAAGCCCAACATGTTAGATGATCCAAGACAATATAACGTTTTGGATATAGGAAAACATAACCCATTAAGTTGTCTTCCTTGTGCAACATCAAAATTTTAGCATGTCATATTTTAATGAATGCTCACAATTACAAAAGATGTCCAAGATAGTATATATATATATGTGAAATCTCTCTTCCTTCAATATTCTTTCATGGATTGTTCAAGTGACCAATTCTGCGTTTGCTAACTTTCAATAAGTTTACTACCTATACTTATTATGTCTGAAGTCATTACTCCCCATGGTATAAGCATATGAAACATATATAAATTCAGATTTATGATATTCAATTCATTCAACCATTTACTCACAGGATATATGTGAAGCACGTGAGTAAATGACAAACTACTCCAAAAAGATATAAGTGAAGAACACTGAGTAGTCAAATAATTAACTAGCCATGGGAGGATTCTTTTTCATTCAAGATTTCAGATCCAATGATTTTATTCAAACAACAAGTAAAATTGAAAATACGCTCCAAGCAAAACTTATATCATGTGATGAATAAAAATATAGCTCCGAGTAAGGTATACCGATAGTTTTGAAGACGAAAGAGGGGATGCCTTCCGGGGCATCCCCAAGCTTAGGCGCTTGAGTCTTCCATGAATATTACCTTGGGGTGCCTTGGGCATCCCCAAGCTTTCTTTCCAGTCCTTATTCTCCTCATATCGATATCTCACCCAAAGCTTGAAAACTTCAATCACACAAAACTTAACGAAACTTCGTGAGATAGGTTAGTATGATAAAGAGTAAACCATTCACTTTGGTACTGTCAAAGACAAGATTCATAATTGTTCCCACACAATGTATACTGTACCATATCATTTCTATAATTTATATTGAGAAATATAAGCCATAGAAACTAGAAAACAAGCAAACTATGCAATGAAAACAGAATCTGCCAGAAACAGAACAATTTGTAATGATCTGAACAGCAACCATACTTCTGCTACTCCAAAAAGTATGAAATAAATTTGTGGGCGTAGGAATTTGTCTATTAATCTTCTGCAAAAAGAATCAACTCAAAAGCATTCTTCTGTAAAAAAAATGGTAGCTAATCTCGTGAGCGCAAAGTTTCTGTTTTTTTTTACAGCAAGATCACATTAACTTTCACCCAAGTCTTCCCAAAGGTCTTACTCGGCACTTTGTTGAAACAAAAGCTATAAAACATGATTAATACAATAGCTTAATCATGTAAACACACAAAAACAGCAAGGGTAAATATTGGGTTGTCTCCCAACAAGCGCTTTTCTTTAATGCCTTTTAGCTAGGAATGATGATTTCATTGATGCTCACATAAAAGATAAGAATTGAAACATAAAGAGAGCATCATGAAGAATATGACTAGCACATTTGAATCTAGCCCACTTCTTATGCCTAGGGATTTTGTGAACACATAATTTATAGGAACAAGAATCAACTAGCATAGGAAGGCAAAACAAGTATAACTTCAAAACTGTAAGCACATAGAGAGGAAACTTGGTATCATTGCAACTCCTACAAGCATATATTCCTCCCTCATGATGATTTTCAGTAGCATCATGAATGAATTCAAAAATATAACCATCACATAAAGTAATCTTTTCATGATCTACAAGCATAGAAATTTTTCTACTCTCCACATAAGCATAATTCTTCTCATTCGGAATAGTGGGTCACTAATTCCTAAAGTTGACACTCTTCCAACCCCACTTTAGATTATAGTATTATTCATACTCCAAAAGATATAAGTGAAGTTCATGGAGCATTCTACAATTAATATATACTAAGCAATATCCAAGCTCAAAATATGTAAGTGAAGCACATGAAGCATTCTATAAAACCATACTCAAAAGATTTAAGTGAAGCACAAAGAGCAATTCTATAAGATCATACTTAAAAGATATAAGTGAAGAACATGAAGTATTCTATAAATCAATGAAGGACTATCTCATACTATCTTGGTTCTTAAAGGAAAAACAAAAACACAAAGGACACAAATCATGTGAACAAAACAAAAACCGAGGTATACCGATATTTGTTGAAGAAGAAAGATGGGATGCCAACCGGGGCATCCCCAAGCTTAGATGCTTGAGTATCCTTTGAAATATTTACTTGGGTTGCCTTGGGCATCCCCAAGTTTGAACTCTTGCCTCTCTTTATTCTTATCATATTGATAGTTCCTCGATCTTCGAACACTTCATCCACACAAAACTTTAACAAAAACTTTGTGAGATCCGTTAGTGTAATAAAGCAAACTACCACTTTAAGGTACTTTAATGAACTCATTCTTTATTTATATTGGTGTTAAACCTACTGTATTCCAACTTCTCTATGGTTCATACCCCCCGATACTAGCCATATATTCATCAAAATAAGCAAACAACACGCGAAAAATAGAATCTGTCAAAAACAGGACATTTTGTAGTAATCTGGAAGTTTAGTAAACTTCTGTAACTCCCAAAATTATGAAATACTCCCTCCGTAAACTAATATAAGAGCGTTTAGATCACTACTTTAGTAATCTAAACGCTCTTATATTAGTTTACAGAGGGAGTAAATTTGACAATTTGAACAATTTGTACAGAAGTAATGTGCAAAAAGTTTCAGACCCATTTGACCTTCCAGTAAAAAATGTAAAATCACGCACTACATCCAAAGTTTCTGTTTTTGTTCGGCACATAGCAATCTAATCATCCTAAAACCAAAGCTTGGCACATTATTTTTATAATACAATGGATATATACAAGGGGATAATTATTTACAGAGAAACTTCCATGAAAAATTCTACATTGTTTCCGTGAGCATGAACACAAGTGCTCAAGGTCGACCCTCACTTTTTCAATGCATAACTTTCCAACAACTTCTCTTTTTAAAAAACTTTTTAGGCATGAGAGGCAAGTATTTTTTTTTTGGTATTTTCATTCTTTAAGTTTTTTTGTATGTTTCACCCACAACTAAACAGAAACAAAAAGGAAAAAATCTACTTAGTGAAGAAAGCAAACAAGCACACACGAGAATATCAACCCCACGCTATTGCTCCCCGGCAACGGCACCAGAAAAGAGCTTGATAATACCCAAGTGTAGGGAATCATCATAGCATTTTCCGAAGGTGGAAGTGATAAGTATGGAGTGTAGAACCCACAAGGAGCTAAAGGTAAGATCAATATTCTCTCAAGCCCTATCTCACATCGACACGATTTCTCGTACGACGAACGTTTGCTTCCAACTAGAAACGAGAAATAAAACTATGTTGTGGGTATGAAGAGGATAACTTTGCATGATATCGGAGAGCTAAAATATAAAAGTAGTTGTTGTTATCATAAAGTTAGAATATACTACTAAATATTATAAATAGCGAATGTGGAATAATGATGGATCGGTGTGCGGAATTGTCCTAGGCAATTGTTAACAAGACCGATAGTCGTCATTGCAATTTCATATGAGGGAGAGGCATAAGCTAACATACTTTCTCTTCTTGGATCATATGCACTTATGATTGGAACTCTAGCAAGCATCCGCAACTACTAAAGATCATTAAGGTAAAAACCAATCATAGCATTAAAGCATCAAGTCCTCTTTATTCCCATACGCAACAACCCCCTTACTCGGGTTTGTGTTTCAGTCACTCACCAACCCACTATAAGCGAATCATGAATGTGCAACACCCTACAGCGAGAGTCCCTCACGCTTGCGCGACATAGAGAGCACCATAGAACAGCACCAATAATAAAACATACAACTCATACCAATCTAGATCATCAATCAACCCAAAGACAAAGGATATCTACTCAAAACATCATAGGATGGCAACACATCATTGGATCATAATATGTGGCATAAAGCACCATGTTCAAGTAGGGATTACAGCGGGGTGCGGGAGAGTGGACCGTGTAAAATAGATGAGGATGGTGATGATGATGGTGATGTTGATGAAGACGATCACCGCGGCGATGATTCCCCTCCCGATGGCACTCCGGCGCCACCGAGAGAGAGGAGGAGAGGTTCTCCCCCTTATGCTTCCTCCTCCATGGCCTCCCCCCTAGATGGGGAGAGGTTCTCCCTCTGGTCCTTGGCCTTCATGGCGATGATGGCCCCTCTGGGATCCTCCTCCATGGCCTCCGGTGATGATGGCCCCCTCCAACAGGGTGCCAGAGAGGGCCTAGATTGATTTCTCGTGGCTACAGAGGCTTGCGGCGGCGGAACTTCCAATCTAGGTTATTTTCTGGGGGTTTCTGTATTTATTGGAATTTTGGCGTTGGTTTCACGTCAGGGGGGTCTCCGAGTCGTCCATGAGGCAGGGGCCCACGCCCAGGGGGTGGGCAAGCCCCCCACCCTCGTGAACAGCCCGAGACTCTTCTGGCCCAACTCTTTTGCTCCAGGGGCTTCTTTTGTTCCATAAAAAATCAACAAAAATTGGCACGTCAATTGGACTCCTTTTGGTATTCCTTTCCTGTAGAACTCAAAAACAAGGAAAAAACAGAAACTGGCACTGGGCTCTAGGTTAATAGGTTAGTCCCAAAAATCATATAAAATAGCATATAAAACATCTAAGATGGATAATATAATAGCATGAATACTTCATAAATTATAGATACGTTGGAGACGTATCATCAACACGTCTCCGTCAAAGCATGTGGACATGGTTTTCGATTTCGGTTTTCGCTTGAGGACAAGCGAGGTCTAAGCTTGGGGGAGTTGATACATCCATTTTGCATCATGTTTTCTTACTGTTATTTATGATGTTTTTATCCATAATAATGCTTTTTGGAGTAATTCTAATGCCTTTTCCCTCATAATTTGCAAGGAACACACCTAGAGGGAGAATTTCGGCAGCTGGAAATCTGGACCTGGAAAAGCTACGTCAGGCTACCTATTTTGCATAACTCCAAATGAGCTGAAACTTCACGGAGATTTTTTATGGAATATTTAAGAATTATTGGAGCAAATAACTACTAGAGGGGGCCCACTAGGTGGGCACAACCCATCTGGGCGCGCCAGGGAGCCCAAGCGCGCCCTGGTGGGTTGTGCTCACCCAGGCCCACCTCCGGTGCCCATCTTCCGTATATAGGTCATTTTGATCTAGAAAAAATAAGAGGATGACTTTTGAACGGCGCCGCCTACCGAGGCGTAAACTTGGGCAGGATCACTTTTTCCTCCTCAAGTGAGCGATTCCACCGGGGGAACTTCCCTCCTGGAGGGGGAAATCATCGTCCTCATCATCACCAACAACTCTCCCATCTTGGTGAGGGCAATCTCCATCAACATCTTCAACAACACCATCTCATCTCAAACCCTAGTTCATCTCTTGTGTTCAATCTTGTTACCGAAACTATAGATTGGTGCTTGTGGGTGACTAGTAGTGTTGATTACATCTTGTAGTTGATTACTATATGGTTTATTTGGTGGAAGATTATATGTTCAGATCCAATATGCTATTTAATACTCCTCTGATCATGAGCATGTTTATCATTTGTGAGTAGTTACTTTTGTTCTTGAGGTCATGGGAGAAATCATGTTGCAAGTAATCGTGTGAACTTGATATGTGTTCGATATTTTGACAGTATGTATGTTGTGATTCCCTTAGTGGTGTCATGTGAACGTCGACTACATGACACTTCACCATATTTGGGCCTAAGGGAATGCATTGTGGAGTAGTAATTAGATGATGGGTTGCGAGAGTGACGGAAACTTAAACCCCAATTTATGCGCTATTCCGTAAGGGACCGATCGGATCCAAAAGTTTAATGCTGTGGTTAGAATTTATTCTTAATACTTTTCTCGTAGTTGTGGATGCTTGCGGGAGGGTTAATCATAAGTAGGAGGTTTGTTCAAGTAAGAACAGCACCTAAGCACCGGTCCACCCACATATCAAATTATCAAAGTAGCGAACACAAATTGAACCAACATGATGAAAGTAACTAGATGAAATTCCCGTGTACCCTCAAGAACATTTTGCTTATCATAAGAGACCGTTTTGGCCTGTCCTTTGCCTCAAAAGGATTGGGCTACCTTGCTGCACTTTTGTTACTACTACCGTTACTTGTTCGCTAGAAATTACCTTGCTATCAAACTACTTTGCTACTTACAATTTCAACACTTGCAAACACTACCTTACTGAAAACTACTTGTCATTTCCCTCTGCTCCTCGTTGGGTTCGAAACTCTTACTTATCGAAAAGAGCTACAATTGATCCCCTATACTTGTGGGTCATCAACCGTCATGCTGGCCTCTCTGTTGAGCCTAGGTAGGACTAAGGTGTGTCGACCAGCCGAGGCCGAGCATGACCCAGGAAAGTGTGTTCGGTCAGAGTTAATAGAGTGTGTTGGGTAAGTTTGTGCACCCATACAGGGATGTTAATCTATTCGAATAGCCGTGTCCACGATAACGAACGCTCGGAGTTGTATCCTGATCTATACAACTAGAACTGGATGTTGGAGATGATAAAATGATATGTTGGCTCCAGGATTGCTTTATCACATGGAGTAGAGGAAGGATCTTCGGGCGTTACTACAACATACTTGCTACTTGTAATATGCTAATTTGCACTCTCCTAATGCTGCAAGATGCTTCAGGATGCTAGTCTTTTATAGGCTAGGTCTTCCCTTCTATTCTGGCATTTCTGCAGTTCACTCCAAAGATATAGTCCCGTTCTTTTGATACTGATGCATAGTTAGTATAGGTCTGATGTAAGTCTTGCGAGTACTTTGGATGAGTACTCACGGTTGCTTTGCTACCCCTTTTCCCCTATACCTGATTGATGCGATCAGATGACGAATCCCAGGAGCGGGATGCCACTATCGACGACTACTACTACCTCAAGGGTTCCTACTACTACGTGGAGACCATTCGATGACCATGAGTAGTTAGGAGGCTCGCAGGCAGGACGCCTCGCTTTTTCGATTGTTGTTGTTCTTTGTGCCAGCCTTCTTAAGGCAGACTTGTTTACCTTATGTCTGTACTCAGATATTGTTTCTTCCACTGACTCTTGTTTGTATTCGAGCTTATGTATTCAAGCCCTTGAGGCCCCTAGCTTGTAATATAAAGCTTGTATGACTTTAATTTGTGTCTAGAGTTGTGTTGTGATGTCTTCCCATGAGTCTCTGATCTTGATCTTACACATTTGCGTGTATGATTAGTGTATGGTTAAGTCTGGGCATCACAAGTTGGTATCAGGGTTGACTGGCTGTAGGAAGCCCCTTTCCAACTCCTTTGTTGAAGTTGAGTCTAGTCTTTGAAAAAACTATTTTACTAACATTGTTGTGTGGCTTACGGGCCCACATCACAAATGGGTGGTATTAGGATATTTTATTCCTCTTCTTAACTCTGGGATTCTGATCTCTCTTTTATTCTGGTTAAAGATTTTGCTAACTCTAACTCTAGGTTCTCGTAACTACTTACTCCCGGAGAGCCCTTCATTCCATATGATTGCCCGCTTCATCAGAAGATTCCGAAGATACTATTCGATGTTTTCCCAAGAAACTTGTGCCACCGCTTTTGCAATTCCCTACCACTGATATATCCATATGGATAATGTCATACACTTGTCGTACATACAATCATTCCCTGTTGCTATTGTTATTACAAGATACAACGAAATATTCTCCGACTTTTGAAGAACCCTTTGTGTCAGTGCCTTGTAGTTCTTTTCCACATGAATACCCCTACGGATAATTCCTCGCACTTATCGAGTACCTTTCATCCCCAATTGTTCATATGTTTCATAAGACACTTTGAAATACTATCGGATCTTCCGAGAATCCTCTGCAACCTATTGCTCTGGAAAGTCTTGCCTGCCTGCATTATGGGTACTTCCATATGTGTAGCAATATTCATTAGCATCCTTTGTCATCGTCATTTTTAGCATTTGATTCGATATGTTTGTGAATGCTCGCAATCATCAGTCGCAATTAGAATTCTTCCCTTTGGCTCAGACGTCACTCTGGACATGAGCTAGGGTTCGGCAAATCAACCCCTAATTGATTGTCGTTATGATTCTATTCAACTTACATATCTTTTGATCAGAGAATCCTCTTCTGATCCCCCTCCCCCGATTTGAAAATCTTAATTCCTTAGTATTTAAGCCTCAAATTATTTAGATAATTCCATAATTTGATGCCTTTGCATTCTTTATTCTTCTGGTTGAGTACCGTTACTCACATGAGGTACTTAGTGGTCCGCTAGATCCTTTGGTGGATTATTATCCGACAGTTGCGCATATTCAAAATCCTTGTGAGTTCTTCCCCTGTTACAAACGCCTTCGGCAATGTGGTATCATTTAATTCTTGTCGTCTGTATTCTACATTGAGATGTTATCTATTGCTTCTATAACCATGGTATATGATCCTAAGATGCCCCTATGGGTTGAACATATGCCTTCCCTAATCCATGTGAACCCGAGAGTTTTTCACGAGTTATACTCTTTTGGTGTTTTGCCAGATAAAATTTCAACACTACAACTTCATCGAAAATGAGAGGTGAATGAAAGGTTATGCATTGAAGAAGTGGGAGTCGACCTTGAACTTTGTGTTCATGCCCATGGACACGATGTAGATCTTACCATGGAAGCTTCTCTTAAAATTAATTATCCCCTTGGTATAAAGTTCATATTATATCTGGGATTTGGTCTTTTGCAATCGTGGTTCCGACCATGTTGTTCTTCTTCGATTTCATTCTTAGATAAGTTAAAGTACTTGTCTTCTACAGATCAATACACCTATCCAACCTCCATTTTTCTCTACCTTCGAGTATTACCCTCTGGTATCTCCATAATATCACATAACCATGTTGCTTATTATGAGTCTTCATCAAGTATTATTTCTCATCGATTTCAATTTTTCTTGGGTTCTGAGTGGTTAGACACTCAAGGACACTGATAACTAAATCGATTCTGCACTTTGATTCAAAAACTCTTAGTAATCTTCATTGCTTACGAGTCTGAACTCAATCATGTCATTCCCAGTCGATTGTCTATATCATCATCGTCATGCTAAAGCTTGACCATACTATCTATGTTCTTCATCCCCGAAACACAATCCCAACCGTACATTAAGCTTACATTGAGCTTTCAACATCATCTTGGTTGTCTTGAAAGACAATTTTGATTTTGAGCTTGCAATCTTATCTGTGGTTCCAACAACCTTTCGCTTCACCATTCCTTTTACTTGATGTCGTCGCTGATCGATTACATCTTCATGAAACTTCTCGACAAATGTGTCGTGATCATCATCAACATTCTGAGCTCTTCCAGGATATCAATCGAACTCGTGATGACAAATACCATCCTTGCCCCTTGATGATTTGTGCTATCATCGACAACATTGTTGCCTTCCCTGCAACACAAACTTGATCATGTTTTTGTGTTGTACCTTGAGTTCCTTGTTATCCAGCTTATGTTAGGTTCTACCCTGGAGTATTACCATCCTTTATGTCAAGAATGTTGTGAGAATTTCACCACCTCTTACGGATTCTTGATACAAGTGATACTTCTCGCCATCTCCCTTTCATTTCTTGGTCCCCGTGTTATTTCTAACTAGAATAACGACAACTGAACTATGATGTGTGAATTCAAAACTTCTAGCAACCCTATTGCTTTGAAGTGAATGGTCGATAGTTTCATTCTAGGTCTTTTGGTTATTGAATCACCATTCTAACACTGATCGTGCTACTTGGTCCATATTTCCAGGTGCATTTTTGTTCAATGTTTAATTGTGGATGTTCTCCTCGAACATACTTCATTATATACTTTGGTCTGTCCAATGCTATCAACTTGTCCACTTAATTGTGAAAATCCATGTTTATGGAAATCTTGATGAATTGTTGTTGAGCCCGTCGGCCACATCCTCTTATTTTCCTTCCGGAAATTGTATGACTTATTTTATAAGTTGTTTCCGATGGATCCTTTGCATATCCAGCGTCTGAGCTTTACCTGATGACCATGTCAATGCTATCCCGAAGCATGACTGTGGTACTCAAACATCAACAAGGACTTTGGAAGCATAATGCTAAATGTTTCTTGATCAATTGTCCAAACACCATTGTACACTACAAAAAAATACACTTCTGTGATGATATGTGTTTGTCACAGTAGGACACGTTTTCTGTCATGCATGTACATCCATGACAATTTTATGATAGAATCAAGATAGTCACACCTATATTGTCGTAGAAGTGTTCCATGACAATACTGAAATTATCATCATGAAAGTGTCCACTTCCATGACGATAAATGTCGCATCATGGAAGTGTTTTCATCAAGGTAACCGACATGTGGCATCCACCGTAACGGGTCGCGGTCAAGCTATCGGGTTCCGCTTTGGATCCGATAACCCGTTAACAGCCCGGACCAATGGGGATTTTCCACGTGTAAAATTCTCATTCACAGAAGGAACCACATGTCAGCTAGTCATTGGGACATAGAGGCACCTATGATATGTCGACACATGGCATGACCCAACAGTGGCCCATTTAGCTTACAAAGATTGGCCCGTTTGACTTGGTCAAAAGCTAGCGGGCCGGCCCATGAAAAGCCTGTTAATGGTCTGTTCGCATATAGCCCATTTTACGGCCTGGTAACTCACAGCCCGTTATGGCGTTCCCGAATTCGGCCCAACAACGTCATGTGGGTCCTCTAGTATATTACCAGCCCATTTCACTTTCGGCCCATGTATGGCCCATGACGTCTTTCGGCCCATATGAGGCCTTTCGTATCTTTGGGCCCTTTAGTGGCCCGCGGTGACTCTGACCCATAATAAACAACAAATTTCTTTATACCCATTAACGACCAATGTTTCACATGGGCCGTTTCTAGCCCGTGTTAGCTTTCGGCGTACTGATGGCCCATACATTCTTGGGCTCCTTTCCGACCCTCGATTACTTCCGTCGCGTTACTGGCCTATTCTCCTAATGGGACAAATTCAGCCCGTGGTTAGAATCGGCCCATTTGTGGCCTGTTAACCTGTTGCGTCGTTTCCAACCCGTCATGTGTTATGGCCCATTAACGACCCGTTATGTCTGTGACAGAATCAAGCCTTTGCTATCTTCCGGCCAGCTAACGGCCCATTACTATGCTGGCCCGATACTAATTACGCCCATTTACGGCCCATGTCGGCCCATTTTCTGACGACCCATAGGAGGCCCATTGATTCTACGGCCCGTTGGAGGCCCATTTATCCAACGGCCAGTAGGAGGCCCATTGATCCTACAGCCCGTAGCAGGCTCAAGGTTACCACGGTCTGTATCTGGCCCATGGTTGTTGCGGCCACTAGCAAACCAAGGAAAAAGAAGACTAAGGAAATAAATAAGCCAGAAACTAACGCTAGGCTATTAAGGCGATTGCACAGATTACATCCACTAGGCATCAAAGTTCGCCACCAGTGCAAATATAGGGAACACCCTACACTATACAAAAATGGCTTGCAGTTTTCTTCAGCCGGTCGCTGCATGTTAAGAACAAATTTTGTATCGTAACAAAACAAATTACAACCATTAAACAAAAGGAAGGTTGGCATAAAAGTTAACACTCCGGCACATAAATGCACCACCTGAAGTTCAGAAGGTCAGTTCATTTGACTTGACTATTAAGTTTTCATGTTGTATTGTCCGATGGAGCACCATAACCTTCGCCTTCATTTCTCCTAGGCTCCTGAACAACATAGCAAATGTCTGATAGTCTAGTTTCAAAACCATGCATATCTTGACAACATCGAATAATGGTTGTCCTTGTTTCACAAAGGGTCTCTGCTAGGGATTGGACTTGTGTCTGGAGAACAGATATAAAATTGTTTTGAGCTTGCATATCTTGATCATGAGGCAGTTTGGACGCGATTGCCTTAACAACCGACCAAGTATTATGCAGGAACATGCTTTTGGCACTATTAGTGGACAGGTACTGACCCACTGCAGCAAGAGGTGACATTGCGGTTATAGTTGCCTCGTCAGCTTTAGAAGGTGACGGTTCCAGCATTTTTTCCATAGCTTGTTGAAAAGTTGAGTTTGTACATTAGTAGTACCAGAACAGAAGATATTAATGAGGCAGCAAAACCAAACCGAATAGCTTTGGTCTATATACAGATCTTATTCTAGTGAACCCGTGGAAAATATTAGTTGTATTTTACTGCAAAGTACATAATAAAACCAGGTTCCAAACATACTGTATCATGGCTAATGTATTGTCTATTTCTTCACATTGTATTGACAACTAAGGATAAAGAGACAAAGTTTATAATATGGTAAGCATAGTATGACATCATTCATATAAAAAACTGAGAACGGACAAACAGGCAATTGTAACATTGTGTGGGCAAGTCCAGCACGGAACTAGATTACAGATCAAGATCAAAGGAACATCACTCCTCTCTTTTAAACCGTGTAAGGTGCAATGGTACGCTAAAAAAATTGTGTATAAAATTGTGTCAGCGTTCTGGGAACGGGGGTCCCCAGACTTGCCTGCCTGTGGCCCGCGGCATGGCCGTGCTAGCAGACCTGTACGACCCATCTTCATCAACAAGGCATTCAAGACCCTCGCGAGGGGCCAAGCCTCGCGAGGCGGACGACGCAAAACCTCCTCAGGAGCGGCCTCACCAGGTTGCCTCGCGAGGAGCGGAGAGATCAAGGCAGGGCAAACCTCGCGAGGATCACGTGACGTGAGCCATGACTACCAAGATCAGGCGGGCGCCAGCGCGCGCAGCGTCCTAGTTTCCCCTTTGGTGCTAAGGGGGCAAGCGCAGACGCAGAGTACCGAGGCATCAACCAAAGGTTTCCATATCAGCGCAACAAGACCAAGACCAGCAGGACGGCAAGACGGAGGTCACCATGGAGCCCAAGGCGGCGTCACCACCAGAGCCTTTTGCAGGCGAAGACCGCTTTTGTCAGATAAGTCATTACTAGCTGTCCTCTTTCAAATTGGCCGTTGTTGGCTCCCTTCCCGCTCAATATTTGGGGAGAGGACCAGGGCCTATATAAGTAGAACTAGCCACCACAGTAGGGGGGATCGATTCCATCTTCCATCCTCACACCCACAAGTTCACTAAGCACAAGAACACCTCAACCTCAGGAGGCTATTCTTCCCCTTGTATTGTTCATCATCAGCCCAAGAGGCAATCCACCACCACCACCACACTGGAGTAGGGTATTACACCACAACAGTGGCCCGAACAAGTATAAATCTTGTGTATTTTGTGTTGTGAGTTCGTCGAGTCATCCGCGAGATCTTAGCCAGTTAGGACGCGGATCGGTAGGAGGGAAAGAACTTCGCGCGCACCCCAGAGTTTGAACCTTAAGGGTTTTGCCGGAACCTGTGATCCGACATTTGGCGCGCCAGGTAGGGGTGCGCCGTAGCTTTCCCTCCGCCAATCTACGCTCCGCTACCACCGCGCTCCGCCTTTATGGCAGGCGCCCGCCATCGACTCCGACAATGGCTGACGACGGGGCTGGGGCTCGAGCCACAGCCCCGTCTTGCGGCAGTGCAATGGCCGCCAAGTTCAAGCCGGAGATGCCGCCGCGCTACGACGGTGTGGCGGACCCGTCGGCTTTCCTGCTGGTGTATGAGGAGGCCGTCCTCGAGGCCGGGGGCGACGACAAGGTCATGGCCAACTGGCTTCCCATGGCCCTCGCCGGCGAGCCGCGCACCTGGCTGCTCAACCTCCCCGGGTCCATGATGGCATCTTGGGAGGAACTGCGCGACCTCTTCACTACGCGCTACGCGGCACCGGCGCACCACGCGGTCGCGGCCCTGCTAGGCGGCTCTCAAGCGCCGCCTTCGGATCGCCATGTCAAGCCATTCCTCCGCCATATCGGCGCCGCCTCCAAGCACTCTGGGGCTCCGCCGGGCTGGGCTGCACCCGAAGCCGACCTCACCTTCGGCTCAGGAGACCACCCCGACTCCACTACCGGCTCGGGCATGCTCCCGATGCTCTGCACGCCCACCATCTGCAACGTGGCCGTCACCAAGACCCTCATTGACGGTGGCGCCGGCCTCAACTTGCTCTCCATGGAGGCCTTCAGCCTTCTTCACGTGCCGCTCGAGCGGCTCAGCCTCAGCAAGCCTTTCTCAGGAGTTGGTGGCGGCACTGCCCGCTCCCTGGGGCAGATCCACCTCCCCGTCACCTTTGGCACGCACGACAACTACCGCACTGAGCTGGTCGACTTCAACATCTCCCATATTGGCCTCCCGTACAACGCCATCCTCGGGTACCCAGCTCTGGCCCAGTTCACGGCAGCGACTCATCCGGCCTACAACCTCATGAAGATGCTTGGAAGCAAAGGTGTCCTCACCGTCAAGGTGGACGCCAAGGAGGCCCTGGCGGTGCTCAAGCTTGCCCTCAAGACCGCCGCAGCGGCGCAGCCGAACGACGCAGGCACCTCCGAGCCCAAGGAAGCCGCACCGACCAAGAAGAAGCAGCTGTTCACCCAAGACAAGGCGGAAACCAAGCAGGTGCCCGTCAACGAGGACGGGTCCTCAGGAGCCACCTTTACCATAGGTGCCGGCCTCGACCCGAACCAAGAGGAAGCTTTAGTGAAGTTCTTGCGTGCAAACAAATATATATTCGCATGGGAGCCCAACCAGCTGGTGGGGGTTCCGAGAGAGGTGATTCAGCATCACTTAAGGGTGTGTCCCAATGTGCGCCCCGTGAAGCAGTGGGCGAGACGGCAGTCCACGGAGAAGTAGGCCTTCATCGTCCAAGAGACCCGCAAGTTGGAGGCAGCGGGTGCCATTCACGAGGTTTGGTACCCCGAATGGCTGGCGAACCCTGTCGTAGTGCCAAAGAAAGGCGGGAAGGAGCGAATGTGCGTCGACTTCACCAACCTCAACAAGGCCTGTCCCCAAGATCCGTTCCCGCTCCCACGCATCGACCAGATCATTGACTCTACTCCCGAGTGTGACCAGTTGTGCTTCCTGGACGCGTTCTCAGGGTATCACCAGATCGAGATGGCGGTAGAAGATGTAGAGAAGACAGCCTTCCTGACCCCTGCAGGGGTGTATGCTACACACTGCATGCCCTTCGGATCAGGTAACGCGGGCGCGACCTTTCAGCGGCTGATGCACATTGCCTTAGGGCGGCAGCTCGGGAGAAACACGGAGGCCTACATCGACGACATTGTGGTGAAGTCTCGTGAGGCAAGGACCTTGATCCAAGACCTGGAGGAGACCTTTGCGAGCCTGTGCCAGGTGAACTTGTGGCTTAACCCGGAGAAGTGCGTGTTCGGTGTCCCTTCCGGTAAGCTGCTGGGGTTCCTCGTGTCCCATAGAGGGATCGAGGCGAACCCAGAGAAGATCAAGGCCATTGAGGACATGAGCCCACCATAGACCCTCAAGGAAATGCAGAAGCTGGCTGGTCGGGTAACTGCGTTGGGACGCTTCATCTCCAAGCTGGGAGAGCGTGCCCTACCCTTCTTCAAGCTGATGAAGGAAAAGGGCCCATTCGAGTGGACCCCGGAGGCGGACCGAGCTTTTCAAGACCTCAAGAGATACCTGACCAGCCCTCCGGTGATGGTGGCGCCACGACCTCTCGAGCCCCTAGTACTCTACCTTGCCGCCACCCCGTACTCTGCCAGCGCGACGCTGGTGGCAGTCCGGGAAGAGCACCGAGCCAAGGGCGCGCTGCGCCAAGCTGCAGCCGAAGTGACGCCAGATCAGGAAGGCGCAGCAAGAGCCTTAGCAGCATCAATAGAAGACCAAGCTCAGCAGGACGACGTCACTAAGATTCTCGCAAGCGATCAGGCGTCAGGAGTCCCACCACCTCAGGAGACGCCCCAACTTCCGAAGACACGAGCCTCACCAACACTCCAGCCCTCGTCGAGCACCCGGTGTATTTTGTCAGCACGGTGTTGTGGGACGCGATATCCCATGCCTCAGAAGCTCCTGCTCGCGCTCTTGGTGGCCTCGTGCAAGCTGCGGCACTACTTTCAGGGCCACCCCATCAAGGTCGTCTCAGCCTACCCATTGGAGAGGGTGCTCAGGAGCCCCAACTCGGCTGGAAGGGTCGCTGAGTGGAACATTGAGCTGCAGGCATTCTAATTGAAGTTCAGCACTACCAGGGTTGTCAAGGGAACCGCGCTCGCTGATTTTGTGGCGGAATGGACGGACGCCCCGACGCTTGAAGTAGGCGAAGACATGTCCACCTCACCAGGAAGCGAGGCGCCAGACGGTTGGGTCATGTATTTCGATGGCGCCTTCGCGCACCAGTATGAGGGCTGGAGCAAGACTCATCTCGCCCACTCGGGACAAGCTCTACTCTGTTTGTGTAGCTCGCTTTCAAAGAGGCGAGAAGGTCTCCAACAACATCGATGAATATGAAGGCCTCATAGCTGGCCTAAAGGCCGCGGCAGCACTAGGAGTGAAGCGCCTTACTGATGTCTACTACGCAACCTTCTTCTTGTAGACGTTGTTGGGCCTCCAAGTGCAGAGGTTTGTAGAATAGTAGCAAATTTCCCTCAAGTGGATGACCTAAGGTTTATCAATCCGTGGGAGGCGTAGGTTGAAGATGGTCTCTCTCAAGCAACCCTGCAACCAAATAACAGAGAGTCTCTTGTGTCCCCAACACACCCAATACAATGGTAAATTGTATAGGTGCACTAGTTCGGCGAAGAGATGGTGATACAAGTGCAATATGGATGGTAGATATAGGTTGTGTAATCTGAAAATATAAAAACAGCAAGGTAGCAAGCGATAAAAGCGAGCGTAAACGGTATTGCAATGCTAGGAAACAAGGCCTAGGGTTCATACTTTCACTAATGCAAGTTCTCTCAACAATAATAACATAATTGGATCATATAACTATCCCTTAACATGCAACAAAGAGTCACTCCAAAGTCACTAATAGCGGAGAACAAACGAAGAGATTATGGTAGGGTATGAAACCACCTCAAAGTTATTCTTTCCGATCAATCCATTGGGCTATTCCTGTAAGTGTCACAAACAGCCCTAGAGTTCGTAGTAAAATAACACCTTAAGACACACATCAACCAAAACCCTAGTGTCACCTAGATACTCCAATGTCACCTCAAGTATCCGTGGGTATGATTATACGATATGCATCACACAATCTCATATTCATCTATTCAACCAACACATAGAACCTCAAAGAGTGCCCCAAAGTTTCTACCGGAGAATCAAGATGAAAACGTGTGCCAACCCCTATGCATAGGTTCATGGGCGGAACCCGCAAGTTGATCACCAAAACATACATCAAGTGGATCAATAGAATACCCCATTGTCACCACGGGTATCCCACGCAAGACATACATCAAGTGTTCTCAACTCATTAAAAGACTCAATCCGATAAGATAACTTCAAAGGGGAAACTCAATCCATTACAAGAGAGTAGAGGGGGAGAAGCATCATAAGATCCAACTATAATAGCAAAGCTCACGATACATCAAGATCGTATCACCTCAAGAACACGAGAGAGAGATCAAACACATAACAACTGGTACATACCCTCAGCCTCGAGGGTGAACTACTCCCTCCTCGTCGTGGAGAGCGCCAGGATGATGAAGATGGCCACTGGTGAGGGTTCCCCCCCTCCGTGAGTCTTGAACAGGTCCCGATTGGTTTACGTGGCTACTGAGAGGCTTGCGGCGGAACTCCCGATCTATTCTGTTCCTCGAAGGTTTTAGGGTATATGGATGTATATAGGCGAAAGAAGTCGGTAAGGGGATCCACGAGGGGCCCACGAGGGTGGAGGGCGCGCCCCCTGCCTCGTGCTCTCCTCATTGATCCCCTGACGTGCACTCCAAGTCTCCTGGATTGCTTCCGTTCCAAAAATAACTCTCCCGAAGGTTTCATTCCGTTTGGACTCCGTTTGATATTCCTTTTTCTGCAAGCATCAAACAAGGGAAAAAAAAGCGGCGGCACTTTGGGCTCAGGGTCAATAGGTTAGTCCCAAAAGTAATATAAAAGTGCATAGTAAAGCCCATAAAACATCCAAGATGGATAATATAATAGCATGAATACTTCATAAATTATAGATACGTTGGAGACGTATCACTTACCGTTAAGGGCGACTCGCAGCTCCTCGTCAACTTCTCCAACAAGGTATACGAGCCGAAGGACGAGCATATGGAGGCATACCTCGCGGAGGCGCGCAAGATGGAGAAGCAGTACTTGGGCCTGGAGTTGCAGCACGTGCCCCGGGGCACCAACAAGGAAGCTGACGACATCGCCAAGAGAGCATCCAAGCGGCAGCCCCAAGAGCTCGGCGTCTTTGAGGAACGGCTCTTCAAGCCATCAGCGACAACGCCACTTTCAAGCACAGCTCAGCCTTGGTAGGAGCTCCCACAACCGCCTACCACAGGAGCCCCAGCCTGTGGCCCGACCTTAGGAGCTCGCCTGCTCTTGGCGCTCGAGCCCCAGGAGGGATGCTGGACCAAGGAATTCAAGGAATATCTGATGCAAGGGGCGCTGCCGGAGAAGGAGGAGGACGCACAGCACGTGGCCCGGCAAGCTATGGCATACTGCATCCAGGACGGTGAGTTGTACAGGAAGCGACCAAATGATGTTTCACTGCGTTGCATTTCGAGAGACCAGGGGAAGGAGTTTCTAATTGACATACACGGTGGGGACTGCGGGCACCATTCGTCATCACGGACCCTCGTCGGCAAGGTATTCCGCAGCGGATTCTACTGGCCCACGGCGCTCAATGACGCGATCGAGCTGGTGAAGTCTTGTGAAGCCTGCCAGTTCCACGCCAAGCAGATCCATCAGCCAGCTCAGGGCCTCCGACCATCCCGCTCACATGGTCGTTCGCGGTCTGGGGGTTGGACATCTTGGGCCCGTTCCCTCGAGCGCCTGGGGGCTACCGCTACCTCTACGTCGCCATCGACAAGTTCACCAAGTGGGCGGAAGTGGAAGCAGTCCGCTCTATTCGGTAGCTCATGATCAAGTTCATCAAGGGTCTCGTGAGCCGCTTCGGGGTTCCCAACCGCATCATCACCGACAATGGCTCGCAGTTCACTAGTAACCTCTTTAAAACATATTGTGCTAACCTTGGAACGCAGATCTGACGCTTCGGTGGCGCACCCCAGGAGCAATGGCCAGGCCGAACACGCCAACGCAGAGGTCCTCAGGGGCCTCAAGACCAGGACCTTCAGGAAGAAGCTCGAGGCCTGCAGCAGGGGCTGGCACGACAAACTCCAGTCCGTGCTATGGTCCATCCGCACCACCGCCACCAAGCCGATGGGTGAGACCCCGTTCTTCCTTGTCTACGGAGCCGAAGCGGTCCTCCCTCACGAGGTCAAGCATCGCTCCGCACGGGTCCTGGCGTTTGATGAAACGTAGCAGGACACCACGCAGGGGATGGACCTCGTGCTGGGGGAGGAACGTCGCCGCGAGGCTGCACTGAGGGCGGCAAGGTACCAGCAGGCGCTGCGGCGATACCACTGCCGCAACATCCGCTCCAGGACGCTCGAGGCGGGCGACCTAGTCCAGAGGCGGGTCCTCTCGAGGGAAGGGCTGCACAAGCTCTCACCTATGTGGGAGGGCCTGTTCAAGGTCGTCCACGTCTCCAGGCCTGGCACCGCGTGCCTGGAGACGCAGGACGGGGTGCCCATCCAGAACGCCTGTAACATCCAGCACCTCCGGAAGTTCTACCCATGAAGCAAGGCCCAGTGCCTGTGAAGAAAGGCCCAGTGCCTGTGAAGAAAGGCCCGGTGCCTGTGAAGAAGGCCCGGTGCCTGTGAAGAATCGCCGCCCGTGACACTCTCACGTAATAATGAGTGGGGCTGTACACGCCCCGGAGTCTCCGGAGATCCGCCCTCGGGCCTCGGAGGCTCCCTCCCATGCCTAGTGGAAGCACTTAGCTCCGCGCTGGTGAGAAGACTTGAAGACTAGACTAGGTGCCGGACGCGGCTTTTCATTTGCTTTCCGTAGTTGGCTCGCCTTCTCTTAATCGAAGTTTGCTTCTGTTGTTCCTTGCTGATTTGGTTCCATCGCCTTTTGCCGCCATTTTCGACTCTAGTTCGCATGTGTTCTCTCTCTCGCATACCTCGCGAGGGGGCTAGGCAGGTGCCCTCACGAGCGTTTTTCCTTCTCTCTGCCTTCCGCCTGCTTTCTCACAAGGCACCCTCGTTCGAGCCCACAAGCTGGCGCATCTCTCCTAATCCGTGCCCCTTGGGTACCGCGATATGAAGCGCTGGGTCAAGGCTCGGGTGAACGATAAGTCTCCTAGCAAACTTCCTAATGAATTTTTTGCACTTCCTGAGCGACCACTAAGTCAAGACGGGCACGAGGAAATGTAGGACCTTGAAGTATGTCTAGATGGGGGGGGGGGGTGATTAGACTACTTGACCAATAAAAACTTAACCTTTTCCCAATTTTATAGTTTGGCAGATTTTAGCTATTTTAGGACAAGTCAAGTAATCATCACACAATTCAAGCAAGCATGCAAAGAGTATATTGGCAGCGGAAATTAAAGCATGCAACTTGCAAGAAAGTAAAGGGAAGGGTTTAGAGGATTCAAACGCAATTGGAGACACGGATGTTTTTCTCGTGGTTCCGATAGGTGGTGCTATCGTACTTCCACGTTGGTGGAGACTTCAACCCACGAAGGGTAGCAGTTCTTGTGAGTCCACGGAGGGCTCCACCTACGAAGGGTCCACAGTAGCAACCTTGTCTATCCCACCATGGCCGTCGCCCACGAAGGACTTGCCTCACTAGCGGTAGATCTTCACGGTAGGCGATCTCCTTGCCCTTACAAACTCCTTGGTTCAACTCCACAATCTTGTCGGAGGCTCCCAAGTGACACCTAGCCAATCTAGGAGACACCACTCTCCAAGAAGTAACAAATGGTGTGTTAATGATGAACTCCTTGCTCTTGTCCTTCAAATGATAGTCTCCCCAACACTCAACTCTCTCTCATAGGATTTGGATCTGGTGGAAAGAGGGTTTGGGTGGAAAGCAACTTGGGGAAGGCTAGAGATCAAGATTCATATGGTAGGAATGGAATATCTTGGCCTCAACACATGAGTAGGTGGTTCTCTCTCATAAATGGTAAGTTGGAAGTGTAGGTTCAGTCTGATGGCTCTCTCCACGAATGAAGAGGAGGTGGAGAGGTATATATAGCCTCCACACAAAATCCAACCGTTACACACAATCTACCAAACTCGGTGGGACCGAATAGTTAAACTCGGTCAGACCGATTCAGTAAACCTAGTGACCGTTAGTGATTTTCGGTGGATCGACATGCATCTCGGTGAGACCGATATGGTTAGGGTTAGGGCATAACGTAATCTCGGTGAGACCGACATACAAACTCGGTGAGACCGATTTTGGTAATTAGCTAACCAGAGAGTTGGTCAGGTAAACTCGGTGGGACCGATTTGCTCTTTTCGGTGAGACCGAAATGTTACAAAAAGGAAACAGAGAGTTTACATTGCAATCTCGGTGGGACCAATCGCTCACTTCGGTTGGACCGAAACATTACAAAGGGAAACAGAGAGATTGCAACCCCATCTCGGTGAGACCGAGATCCCTATCGGTAAGACCAATTTGCTTAGGGTTTGTGGCAGTGGCTATGACTTTTGGAATCGGTGGCGCCGGATAGAAAGAATCGGTGTGACCAATTTTGGCTTTAAGTTTAGGTCATTTGTGGATGTGGGAAAGTAGTTGAGGGTTTTGGAGCATATCACTAAGCACATGAAGCAAAAGGCTCATTAAGCAACACCTCATCCCTTCTTGATAGTATTGGCTTTTCCTATAGACTCAATGTGATCTTGGATCACTAAAATGTAAAATGAAGAGTCTTGAGCTTTTGAGCTTGAGCCAATCCTTTATCCTTAGTATTTTGAGGATCCACTTTCATCATCCATGCCATGCCATTCATTGAGCTTTCCTGAAATAATAGTCTTGGAATAGCATTAGCTCAATGAGCTATATGTTGTTATGAATTACCAAAACCACCTAGGGATAGTTGCACTTTCAATCTCCCCTTTTGGTAATTGATGACAACATATAGATCAAAGCTCGACAAATGATAATAAGATTTAAATAACATCGTCGCTCGAGAAGTATGTGATAAGCAAGAGCTCCCCTAAATTTGTGCATAGATTTAGATTTGCTTTGGACTGCAAATGCACAATGAATTAGGCTCATGGGTTACTCTTCCATGTCACATACATCTTGGTGGAGCGCTCAAAATAATAAACAATGAATACATGCACTCATCACCAAGCAAAGTGAGTGATCACATAAGATAGATAGGATAATATCAAGCATGCATAAGTGTAGCTTATGATCAAACACATGATCATCAATGTCTCACAAACATAGTATCTCAACCAAAAGCAAACAAAGTTTTGAAAAACCAAAAGCAAGAGAGAACAAAAGCAACACACACACTCTCTCTCTCTCTCGAAGCCTATGGTCTATACATTTTTCTCCCCCTTTGGCAACGAGTTACCAAAAAGTTCATAGAAAATGCATAGTGCTAGATCGACTCTCAGGCTTGATCTTCTGGTGGTGGTGTAGAGATGGCTCCTTGGACGAAGACTTCAGTTGATGTAGATGGAGCTGGAGCTGATGAAGGTGCTGGAGCTGGTGGCACTAAGGCTGTAGCTGGTGCAGACGAAGTTGCTCTTGTGTCAGAAACTGGCACAACTGATGACCTCTGGGCTCTAGGCACTCTTGCAAACACATTTGTTGTTGTCTTGCCCTTCCTCTCCTGCATGTCCTCTTGTAGCTCCTCCACTGCAGTCTGAATCTCAGTTACTTTCACATCTAAGTTATAGAACTTACATTCTATGATTCTCTCAAGCTCTCCCGATTTTGAGTTAGGGTGGCCAATCCCTTCTCAATCCTCAAGGTTGATGCTATTAAGTAACCAAGCTGCTCCTGCTTGTTCTTCAAGAGATACTCAGATGCCTCCTCTTGAGTTGGCATCTTGGCAGCCTTCTCCCTCTTTGCCTTCTCCTTCGTCTCCTGAGCTTGAACTGATTGTGGATCATCTTCATTCATGACAACCTCATTGTCCTCAAAGTCTGGATAAAGTGGAAAGTGTTCCTTATCCAACCGATATTTTCCTGTGCCCATCTTTGAGTTTATCAATTCTTGAATCGAGGTGCATATCCACAACTCCTCTTACGATCTGCTGCAGTCCTCTTGATAGTTTCAATGATCAGGCTCATGACTTTAAACTTTTGTGGCACATCAAACACATGCAACATGTTGATGGCATGCCCTCTGATCATGTTATGGTCTCCAGACTTGGGAAACAAAGTGTGCATCAGAATCCAATTGATGGTTGGCAACCCTGACAGCAGATAGTGAACTGATCCAAACTTGTGAGTTGCTAATGCCTTGTTTGGAATTTCCTTGTACATGTGAGCCATTGAATTGAGATCCTTTTTCTTCTTTGTATAGATGTCTAAGTCATCCTCATTCTCCTCTGGGGCATTTATCAGCTTTGCCCACTCCTCAACAGTTGACTGGTACCTTGTACCTTCAGACATCCAAACAATTCTCCCATCTGGGTAGAAATGTGCTGTGAAGTAAAACTGCATGATAAGCTCATCATTCCAATTTGTGAGCTTCGCCCAACAAAATCTGCAACTCCACAACTCACAAAGCTGTCCTGCACTCCAGGATAGTGCTCTTCATTCTCCTTGATGAAGTTCCAGTCGACCCATCTCATGTCACAGACAATGGGCTTCTTGTCCAACAGAATGGTCTCATAAAAGTCCTGCTGTTCCTTTGTGTGGAACCTGTAGTCAACAGCAGTTCTTCTCCTTGAAGCATATGGATCTTCCAATCTCCATTTCCTCAGCCCTGAGTCTTTCCTGACTCTCATGTTCTCAGCCATAGGATGGGCATCATTGTGGTCTTGTATCTTTGGCTTGAGCTTCCTCAGAACCTGTCCTTCTTCATCTTCCTCATCAACCTCGAACCTTTGGGGCCTTGTTCTTCTCAGCAGCCGGAATACTCCTAGTATTCCTCTTTGGTGCAGACTTGGCCTTGGGGGCAGCTTTGGGTGCTTCCTTGGGCTTAGATGTGGCAGCCTCTGATCTAATAGCATCACCCATAAGCTTTGGTGCCTTTGGTGCTGGTGCGTGAGCTCTTCCTCTTCCATCATGGAAGGCTTCCCAATAACTCTAGCCATGGTCATCTTGACCCTTTCCTTCCTCTTCTTGCTCTCAACAACTGGCTCTTTGGGATCAGGATTTTCAGGTAGTTGAGTTGATGTTCTGGCCTTAGACATTGGTTGTCTTCCTGCAGTCCTTTTGGTCTTCATGACCCTTTCCTTCTTGACCACCTCTTTCTTTGAAGTTGCCTCATCTTCCTCAAATTTCGTAATCTTCATCCTCTGAATCTAAATTTCTTTTCCTCCTTTGCCTAGAAGCAGCCTTAGGCAAATTGCTAGGAGTACTTCTGCTCCCTTCATCTGAAGTTGAGGGACTAGTGACCTCACTCAAGTTTATCTGCTCTTCTGACCTGTTCTGGCTGTCACTTTGATCAGACATCTTGCCAAAAGCTGATTCTTGACCACATGAAGAGTTTATAGATGAGATAGAAAAGATGAGCATCACAAAATGCAGAGGTTTTTGCAAAAGAATGACTCGAAAGTTCGGTTTTAGTTTTCCACAAAAAGCATTTCGGATCCACCGATTTTCAAACTCGGTGATACCGAAGCAGTTTTGGAACCTAAACTGATGATCTCGGTTGGACCGAGTTTCAGTTCGGTGGCACCGAGACTACTAGCGTTTCACAGAATTCTCAAATCGGTTGCACCGATTAGTAAATCTCAGTCATACCGAGAGTCACTTGTGCAATGGCATAAGCCAAATCGGTGAGACCGAGTTTTTCAACTCGGTGGGTCCGAGATGGTTTCATGAAACCTAAACCTAAAAATTTGAATCACAACTAATCTATGAACTACTTTGGCTGGATAGATGAGTTGCAATCGTGGCAAGATTCAATATGAAAACAATGTGCTAGGAATCAGACGTGGATAGCACAATGATCAAGTCCATACCCTAACTTGGCGGTGGACTTGCTACGACAGCAATGGCGGGGACGAAATCCGTTGACGGCGGCGAAGACCAGCGACAGGAGGCTGCTGGCGGCGAGGAGATGATCCGGAGACCATGATGGCAGAGCGAGCTGATGCGCGGGTGAAGGGTTTCGGAGAAATTTCCAAAATTTTGCCCGTGTCTATATATAGCCCGACCCTGTCGGTGTGACCGAGTGGAACAACACGGTGGCACCGAGATGCATAACTTCAAGCAGTTAGAGCAACTCGGTGTGACCGAAACGTTCAAATCGGTTGCACCGAGATTGAAAACTCAGATCAACTTGATGATCTCGGTAGGACCGAAATGGAAGGATCGGTCAGACCGAGAATCATTAAGAGGTTTTGGAAGTTTAAGTCTATGACGAATCGGGGACTCAGTGCTCCTCACACAGAGTGGTTCGAATCTGACTTGATCAAATTTTGTGATGTAGCATGAATAGAGTTTGAGACGAGAAAAGCATAGATAGCTAAAGAAGGTTCTTAGGCATTCTTGTCCATCCACTTGGCTAAAAGAAGAAAGAATCAATCAAACAAAACAACAAGTGGATGTCCTTGAATGAGTAAAATATGCACCAACATGCTCATACAATAAGATGGCAATTGAAATATGTGGCAAAGCATGCACAACCAATTCTAGCATCTATCAAACAATTGGCGATGACTAGGTCATCTATATATGAGTATATTGACTTAGGAGTCAAATGAGAACATTTGATCATAGGTCATACTCATCGTTTAAGCTCAAGTGGGGTTACCACTTTTACATAATGCATTAATGTGTTCACATCATTAGAGTTGCTTTGACTCAATTCTTAGAGTTAAGCTCCCCCTAGATGTGAGGTCCCCCCTTAGAGGGTTGAACTAACCTTGGGTTTTGTCGATGATGACTTAATGTAGGTGTTGAAGATGTAGATCCTCAATGTTGATGTAGATCATTTGGAGCAATCCTTTGGAGTGAGTTGCACTTTCAACTTGCCTACATGGGTTAGTCCCACAAGGAACAAACAAGAATATCCATAGACATAGAGTGATGCACACACAAGATGATGTCCATGAAAACATTAGGTTACCTTGTCCCTTGCCTTACCAACATGAGGGTTTGTGACTCCTTGAACTAGTGCAAGATGTGAAAGTTGATTGCACTTGTTCTTGCCAAAATGATATGTGTGAAGAATGTTGGCGGAGTCACCCTCAAGAACTCTCTAGTTCTTCTTCTTGGGATCCACATCATCTTGATGGGAATCCTTGGAGTTGTAGTTGTACTTGATGAAGTAGAACTTGACGTAGTCTTGGGGAGCCACTCGAACGAGGCTTTAGGTGCTTCTTCAAATGCATCAATCTCTTCTTGAAGCTTGTACTTGCCTTTGTTCTTGTGGTCTTGTGGTGGAAGATCATCTTG
This sequence comes from Aegilops bicornis, assembly GCA_021605145.1. NCBI lineage: Eukaryota > Viridiplantae > Streptophyta > Magnoliopsida > Poales > Poaceae > Aegilops > Aegilops bicornis. Next base: position 337,555,675 of record CM038672.1, on the reverse strand, counting down.
AGCTTGTGTCCCCTTGAAGGAAGTAGGATCATACTTCTCTTGTTGAGGAACAAACTTTGTCTTGGGGTATTGATCTTCTTCCCACTCAACTCCATTGGCGTTGAACTTTCGCTCAAAACCAACACCTTGATTCTTCCGGTGCCTTCCTTGCTTATGCATAATTTCCTCGAATTGCTTACTCCCAAAGAAGGCTCTTGTAAACACCTTTCTCTATAATTCCCTTCAATAAACTATTTTCTTGCTCAAGTGTAACTTGGCTAAGAGAATCATTAGTGGAATCAAGAGATCTACTAGAAGCAACAACATTGGATTTGACATTATTATTGTTACTACTAGAGGAAGTATCTTTCGTGTACTTGTTTCTAGACTTGACTTGAGGCATGTAAGTAGATAAGAGTAAACGCTTGGCAATGTAAGAAGAACTTTTCTTGCGGAGATCATCATTGATTGCCTTTAAGAACTCATGCTCTTGCTCAAGATTGAGCTTTTCAAAGCGTAACTTCTCATGAGCCCTTAAAAGTTCTCGATGATCTTGAAGATAGTTTCATGAGCCAACTTAAGAGTGTTTAGTTCTTTAGTTAGAAGCTCAATTTTCTCCTTATCATTGTCATTCGTTTGATTAGCATGATTAATTGACGTTTCATCATAGTATTCATCACTAGAGTTGTCAACAAGTAAATCATCATCACCTAGCAAGTCATCTTCATCACTATTGAAATCAACATACTCGGGATGTGTTACCTAGGACCTTTGGCCATGAAGCATCTTCCAATTCCTTCATTTGGTGAATCAAATATGTCGTAGGAGTTGGTTGACACAAGTGCTAGACCGGCAACACCTTCATCTTGAGTATATTCGGAGTCGGAGTGATAGCTTCTCTCAGAGTGATGGTCGGAGTCGGAGCCGGAAACCCATTCACCAACATGAGCTTGATGTCTTTGTTTTGTGTAGCTCCTTGATGACTTGTCCTTCCTTTCTGAATCCTTGCTTCTCCGTGAGGGTCTTTGTTCATAACGATCATCTCTACTCCTCCTCTCTCGGTGGTGATTCTTCTCTTTTGCTTCTTCTTTTGGAGAATCTTCTCTTCTTTTGTAGGGTGCCGTACACTCATTGGAGTAGTGTCCGGGTCTCCCACAATTGTAGCAATTAAGCTCTCGATTAGAAGATCTTTTGTCATTGTAAGACCTTGACTTGGAGCTTCTTTCTTTGCTTCTACTTTTGTAGAACTTGTTGAAGTTCTTCACCATTAAGCTCAATTCTTCATTGAAGGTTGGTTTCTCACTTGATGATGTGGGGGCTTCACTTGAGGCTTTGTAAGCACCACTTGACTTGTTGTGAAGTTCCTCCTTGTCCTTGAGTGACATCTCATGAGCAACAATCCTTCCAATGACTTCCGTTGGCTTGAGATCTTTGTAGTTTGGCATCATTTGGATCAATGTGCACACGGTATCATACTTTCCATCCAATGCTCTTAGGATCTTCTTGATGATGAATTTGTCGGTCATCTCTTCGCTCCCTAAGCCGGCAATCTCATTTGTGATAAGAGCAAGCCTAGAGTACATTTCAGCGACACCTTCACCATCCTTCATTTTGAACTTGTCAAGCTGACTTTGGAGCACATCCAATTTGGATTCCTTGACGGATTCGGTACCTTCGTGCATATCAATCAAAGTATCCCAAATTTCCTTTGCATTCTCAAGACGGCTGATTTTGTTGAATTCTTCGGGGCACAATCCATTGAAGATGATGTCACATGCTTGAGCGTTGTATTGCAACATCTTCAATTCTTCCGCATTAGCTTCACGGTTCGGTTCTCTCCCATCAAAGAATTCACCTTGCAAGCCAATACAAATAATTGCCCAAACGGCGGGTTATGTCCAAGAATATGCATTTTCATCTTATGCTTCCAACTAGCAAAATTAGTACCATCAAAGTAAGGACCTCTACGGTGATAATTTCCCTCGCTAGACGCCATACTCTCCTAGGTTTTGAAACCAAGGCTATGACCACCAAAAGCTATGGAAATCAAAGCAAATGGAGAGCAAAGCTCTGATACCACTTGTAGGACCTTGAAGTATGTCTAGAGGGGGGGGGGTGATTAGACTACTTGACCAATAAAAACTTAACCTTTTCCCAATTTTATAGTTTGGCAGATTTTAGCTATTTTAGGACAAGTCAAGTAATCATCACACAATTTAAGCAAGCATGCAAAGAGTATATTGGCAGCGGAAACTAAAGCATGCAACTTGCAAGAAAGTAAAGGGAAGGGTTTAAGGATTCAAACGCAATTGGAGACACGGATGTTTTTCTCGTGGTTCCGATAGGTGGTACTATCGTACTTCCACGTTGGTGGAGACTTCAACCCACGAAGGGTAACGGTTGCACGAGTCCACGGAGGGCTCCACCCACGAAGGGTCCATGAAGTAGCAACCTTGTCTATCCCACCATGGCCGTCGCCCACGAAGGACTTGCCTCACTAGCGGTAGATCTTCACGAAGTAGGCGATCTCCTTGCCCTTACAAACTCCTTGGTTCAACTCCACAATCTTGTCGGAGGCTCCCAAGTGACACCTAGCCAATCTAGGAGACACCACTCTCCAAGAAGTAACAAATGGTGTGTTGATGATGAACTCCTTGCTCTTGTGCTTCAAATGATAGTCTCCCCAACACTCAACTCTCTCTCATAGGATTTGGATATGGTGGAAAGAGGGTTTGAGTGGAAAGCAACTTGGGAAGGCTAGAGATCAAGATTCATATGGTAGGAATGGAATATCTTGGCCTCAACACATGAGTAGGTGGTTCTCTCTCGAAATGGTAAGTTGGAAGTGTAGGTTCAGTCGATGGCTCTCTCCACGAATGAAGAGGAGGTGGAGGGGTATATAGCCTCCACACAAAATCCAACCGTTACACACAATCTACCAAACTCGGTGGGACCGAATAGTTAAACTTCGGTCGACCGATTCAAGAAACATAGTATTTGTTAGTGATTTTCGGTGGATCGACATGCATCTCGGTGAGACCGATATGGTTAGGGTTAGGGCATAACGTAATCTAGGCGAGACCGATTACACAAACTCGGTGAGACCGATTTTGGTAATTAGCTAACCAGAGTTGGTCGAGTAAACTTCGGTGGGACCGATTTACTCTTTTCGGTGAGACCGAAATGTTACAAAAGGAAATCGAGAGTTTACATTGCAATCTCGGTGGGACCGATCGCTCACTTCGGTTGGAGCGAAACGTTACGAAGGGAAACAGAGATTGCAACCCCATCTCGGTGAGACCGAGATCCCTATCGGTAAGACCGATTTGCTTAGGGTTTGTGGCCGTGGCTATGACTTTTGGAATCGGTGGCGCCGGATAGAAAGAATCGGTGTGACCGATTTTGGCTTTAAGTTTAGGTCATTTGTGGATGTGGGAAAGTAGTTGAGGGTTTTGGAGCATATCACTAAGCACATGAAGCAAAAGGCTCATTAAGCAACACCTCATCCCTTCTTGATAGTATTGGCTTTTCCTATAGACTCAATGTGATCTTGGATCACTAAAATGTAAAATGAAGAGTCTTGAGCTTTTGAGCTTGAGCCAATCCTTTGTCCTTAGTATTTTGAGGGATCCACTTTCATCATCCATGCCATGCCATTCATTGAGCTTTCTGAAATAATAGTCTTGGAATAGCATTAGCTCAATGAGCTATATGTTGTTATGAATTACCAAAACCACCTAGGGATAGTTGCACTTTCAATCTCCCCTTTTTGGTAATTGATGACAACATATAGATCAAAGCTTCGACAAATGATAATAAGATTTAAATAACATCGTCGCTTTGAGAAGTATGTGATAAGCGAGAGCTCCCCTAAATTTGTGCATAGATTTAGATTTGCTTTGGACTGCAAATGCACAATGAATTAGGCTCATGGGTTACTCTTCCATGTCACATACATCTTGGTGGAGCGCTCAAAATAATAAACAATGAATACATGCACTCATCACCAAGCAAAGTGAGTGATCACATAAGATAGATAGGATAATATCAAGCATGCATACGTGTAGCTTATGATCAAACACATGATCATCAATGTCTCACAAACATAGTATCTCAACCAAAAGCAAACAAAGTTTCGAAAAAACCAAAAGCAAGAGAGAAAAAAAGCAACACACTCTCTCTCGAAGCCTATGGTGACGGGGGATCTGCCCCCTCCTCATTTATAGCGGAAGAAGGCCAACCGGTGCCTCCCACGATCACAGGTAATGATGGTTTTCCTTGCATGTCGCAGGGACTTGTCAAGTCAGGCAGTTGTCGAGGCAGTGTGGGGAAGCGAAGATGCCCACGTCCAATCAACCGCCATGCGTCGACCAAGGCCACAGGCTTTTGGGGCCCGCGGCGCTTCGCACTTGACCCTTGGCTTCGCCTCGAAGCCAAGCCCGAGCGCGCCTTGGGCCCGGGGGCTATTGTCGGTGTTCTGGGAACGGGGGTCCCCAGACTTGCCTGCTTGCGGTCCGCGGCGTGGCCATGCTAGCAGGCGTGTACGACCCATCTTCATCAACAAGGCATTCAAGACCCTCGTGAGGGGCCAAGCCTCGCGAGGCGGACGACGCAAGACCTCCTAAGGAGCGGCCTCACCAGGTTGCCTCGCGAGGAGCGGAGAGATCAAGGCAGGGCAAACCTCGCGAGGTTCACATGACGTGAGCCATGACGATCAAGATCAGGCGGGCGCCAGCGCGTGCAGCGTCCTTGTTTCCCCTTTGGTGCTAAGGGGGCAAGCGCAGACGCAGAGTACCGAGGCATCAACAAAGGTTTCCATATCAGTGCAACGACACCAAGACAAACAGGACGGCAAGACGGAGGTCACCATGGAGCCCAAGGTGGCGTCACCACCAGAGCCTTTTGCAGGCGAAGACCGCTTTTGTCAGGATAAGCTGTATTAGTTGTCCCCTTTCAAATTGGTCGTTGTTGGCTCCCTTCCCGCTCAATATTTGGGGAGAGGACCAGGGCCTTTATAAGTAGAACTAGCCACCACAGTAGGGGGATCGTTCCATCTTCCATCCTCACACCCACAAGTTCACTGAGCACAAGAACACCTCAACCTCAGGAGGCTGTTCTTCCCCTTGTACTGTTCATCATCAGCCCAAGAGGCAATCCACCACCACCACACTGGAGTAGGGTATTACACCACAATGGTGGCCCGAACCAGTATAAATCTTGTGTATTTTGTGTTGTGAGTTTGTCGAGTTCGTCCACGAGACCTTAGCCAGTTAGGACGCGGATCGGTAGGAGGGAAAGAACTTCGCGCGCACCTTCAGAGTTCGAACCTTAAGGGTTTTGCAGGTACCCGTGATCCGACAAATTGAAAAGAGTAATAGACATTGACTGCAAACCGTGCAGTTCAATGCACAAGTCAGAGTAAGTAGTAGTTAAAAGCCATGAGGATTAAGGACTTACAATAGCGGCTTTGACTCGTGTAGTCATGCCCTTTGTCTTGCTGGTGTGACAGTCCTTGAAGATTTCCACAACATTTGGTTCAGGTACTTTTTGGTCCTTGCGGGCTTTCCTCTGCATTTGAACAAGTCAATATAGATCTGATAATATGGCACAATGATACATCTCCAACGTATCTATAATTTTTGATTGCTCCATTCTACTTTATCTACTGTTTTGGACTATATTGGGCTTTATTTTCCACTTTTACATTATTTTTGGGACTAACCTATTAACCGGAGGCCCAGCCTGTAATTGCTGTTTTTTGCCTATTTCAGTGTTTCAAGAAACAGAATATCAAACAGAGTCCAAACGGAATGAAACCTTCGGGAACGTGATTTTCTCACCGAACGTGATCCAGGAGACTTGGACCCTACTCCAAGGAACAAAAGAGGCGGTCACGAGGGTGGGGGGCGTGCCCCCCTACCTCGTGGGCCCCCTGTTGCTCCACCGACGTACTCCTTCCTCCTATATATACCTACGTACCCCCAAACGATCAGATACGGAGCCAAAAACCTAATTCCACCACCGCAACTTTCTCAGATCCACGAGATACCATCTTGGGGCCTGTTCGGAGCTCACGGGAGGGCATCCACCATAGAGGGCTTCTACATCATCACCATAGCCCCTCCGATGAAGTGTGAGTAGTTTACTTCAGACCTTCAGGTCCATAGCTAGTAGCTAGATGGCTTCTTCTCTCTTTTTGAATCTCAATACAATGTTCTCCCCCTCTCTCGTGGAGATCTATTCGATGTAATCTTCTTTTTGCGGTGTGTTTGTTGAGACCGATGAATTGCGGGTTTATGATCCAGATTATCTATGAATAATATTTGAATCTTCTCTGAATTCTTTTATGTATGATTGGTTATCTTTGCAAGTCTCTTCGAATTATCCGTTTGGTTTGGCCAACTAGATTGGTAGTTCTTGCAATGGGAGAAGTGCTTAGCTTTGGGTTCAATCTTGCGGTGTCCTTACCCAAAGGATGTAAAGGGTTGCAAGGCACGTATTGTATTGTTGCCATCGAGGATAACAAGATGGGGTTTTTATCATATTGCATGAATTAATCCCTCTACATCATGTCATCTTGCTTAAGGCTGCAGACTAAGGCATAGCCTAGTGGTGGGAAGGGGCTGATGCCTTCCCACCCACCCAGGTTCAAGGCATGGTACTTGCAATTTGGGTTTGTTGCACCAATTATACCGTAAGGGGTTCCCTTACAGTCTTTCTGTCAAAAAAAATCTTGCTTAAGGCGTTACTCTGTTTTTAACTTAATACTCTAGATGCATGCTGGATAGCGGTCGATGAGTGGAGTAATAGTAGTAGATGCAGAATCGTTTCGGTCTACTTGTCTCGGACGTGAGGCCTAGATACATGATCAGACCTAGATATCCTCATAACGATGCTCAATTTTGTCCATTGCTCAACAGTGGTTTGTTCACCCACCGTAGAATACTTAGGCGCTAGAGAGAAGCCACTCGTGAAACCTATGGCCCCGGGTCTATTCTCATCATATCAATCTCCATTACTTTAATACTTGCTTTGTTTTTACTTTGCCTTTTACTTTTCACTTTGCATATCTATACCAAAAATACCTAAAATATTATTTATCATCTCTATCGGATCTCTCTCTCGTAAGTGACCGTGAAGGGATTGACAACCCCTAATCGCGTTGGTTGCGTGGAGATATTGTTTTGTGCAGTGCACGAGGGACTTGTGCGTGGCCTCCTCTTGGATTGATACCTTGGTTCTCAAAAACCGAGGGAAATACTTATGCTACTTTGCTGCATCATCCTCTCCTCTTCGGGGAAATCCAACGCAGTGCTCAAGAGGTAGCAAGAAGAATTTCTGGCGCCGTTGCCGGGGAGGCTCACGCAAGAGCAAGTCAAGCACCATACCAAGTACCCATCACAATCCCTATCTCCTGCATTACATTATTTGCCATTTGCCTCTCGTTTTCCTCTCCCCCACTTCACCCTTGCCGTTTTATTCGCCCTCTCTTTCCCAATCTCCTCCTCTTTTTCCCGTTTGCCTTCTCATTTCCTTTTGTTTGCTCGTGTGTTGGATTGCTTGTTTGTCGCGATGGCTCAAGATACTACCAAATTGTGTGACTTCACTAATACCAATAATAATGATTTCCTTAGCACTCCGATTGCTCCTCTTGCCAATACGGAATCTTGTGAAATCAATACTGCTTTGTTGAATCTTGTTATGAAAGATCAATTCGCCGGCCTTCCTAGTGAAGATGCCGCTACTCATCTGAACAGCTTCGTTGATTTATGTGATATGCAAAAGAAAAAATATGTCGATAATGATGTCGTTAAATTGAAGCTATTTCCTTTTTAAGCTTAGAGATCGTGCTAATGCGTGGTTTTCATCTCTGCCTAAAAATAGTATTGATTCTTGGAACAAGTGCAAAGATGCTTTTATCTCTAAGTATTTTCCTCCCGCTAAAATTATCTCTCTTAGGAACGATATTATGAATTTTAAGCAACTTGATCATGAACATGTTGCACAAGCTTGGGAGAGAATGAAATTAATGATACGTAATTGTCCTACTCATGGTTTGAACTTGTGGATGATTATACAAAACTTTTATGCCGGATTGAATTTTGCTTCTAAAAATCTTTTAGATTCGGCCGCGGGAGGCACTTTTATGGAAATCACTCTAGGAGATGCTACTAAACTTCTAGATAATATTATGGTTAATTATTCTCAATGGCATACCGAAAGATCTACTAATAAAAAAGTGCATGCGATAGTAGAAATTAATGTTTTGAATGGAAAGATGGATGAACTTATGAAATTATTTGCTACTAAGAGTGTTTTTTCTGATCCTAATGATATGCCTTTCTCTACTTTGATTGAGAATAATAATGAATCTATGGATTTGAATTTTGTTGGTAGGAATAATTTTGGTAACAACGCGTATAGAGGGAATTTTAATCCTAGGCCTTATTCTAGTAATCCTTCTAATAATTATGGAAATTCCTACAACAACTCTTATGGAAATTTTAATAAGATGCCCTCTAAATTTGAGAGTAGTGTTAAAGAGTTTATGAATTCACAAAAGAATTTTAATGCTTTGCTTGAGGAGAAATTGCTTAAAGTTGATGATTTGGCTAGGAACGTTGATAGAATTTCTCTTGAGGTTGATTCTTTAAAGCTTAGATCTATTCCTCCTAAGCATGATATCAATGAGTCTCTCAAAGCTATGAGAATTTCCATTGATGAGTGCAAAGAAAGAACCGCTAGGATGTGTGCTTCCAAAGATGCCTTTATTAAAGCGTGTTCTTCCAATTCCTATGAAAATCAAGATGAAGATCTAAAAGTTATTGATGTGTCCCCCATTAAATCTTTGTTTTGCAATATGAATCTTGATGAAACTGAATATGATCTTCCTTTACCTAGAAGGCGTTCTAAGAATTCAGAGTTTTTAGATCTTGATGATGAAATTGATAAAGGTGGGATTGAAAGAAATAAAAACCTAGATGTTGCTAAACCCACTATTTTGGATCTCAAGGAATTTAATTATGAAAATTGCTCTTTAATTGATTGTATTTCCTTGTTGCAATCCGTGCTAAATTCTCCTCACGCTTATAGTCAAAATAAGGCCTTTACCGAACACACTGTTGATGCCTTGATGCAATCTTATGAAGAAGTACTTGAGTTTAAGGTTTCTATCCCTAGAAAGCTCTATGATGAGTGGGAACCTACTATTAAAACTAAAATTAGAAACTATGAGTTTCATGCCTTGTGTGATTTGGGTGCTAGTGTTTCCACTATTCCCAAAACTTTGTGTGATTTGCTAGATTTCCGTGACTTTGATGATTGCTCTCTAAACTTGCATCTTGCGGATTCCACAATTAAAAAGCCTATGGGAAGAATTAATGATGTTCTTATTGTTGCAAAAAGGTTATGATCCTAAACCATAGCTAACTGTCAGCAGTCAGCCATGGTATCATCATGATCTAAAAAAATAGTTCTTCAGACTTTAGTCGACTGCCAGCAGTCGACCATAGTCTCGGGGACTACACCCAGTGGGTGCACTCAGCGTGCCCCCACCGGTTTCAAGATTCCATTTGACATGGTCCAACCAGACCGAGTGAAGAAGTTAGCAAATAAATTCAAAGTATAAAGACTACGATCATTGCCCGTGATCCACCATAGTCTCGGGGACTACACCCGGTGGGTGCACTCGGCGTGCCCCACCAATCCAAAAATTCAATCGACACACCCGGTGGGTGTACAGATCTGAAGATCTTCGAGAAAGAAGAGTTTTCGTGTAGCATATCCTAACAGAACAAGCGGTGACCAACTAACACGGGCGTTGTTACGAAGAGCTGAAACTAGCATCATAGGCCGCTGGCTGGCTTCCGGACCACCTTCACTTGCTCCATCATGATCCTCATGGCGTATAGCTTCCTTAGCAGCACCCACTTGGTCCTCTGGGACGTGGTGTGTGGCGAAAAGGGAGGGTGGATCAGCAGTCGACGATGAAGGCCGGACACTCGTCAGCGGCACATCGAAAGACACAAAAGTCCGAGTGATGTTGCCACCCTCATGAACCAACGTCTCAGGCACTGATACAACTTGAGCAGTCTTGCCAGCAGGCGCCATTTTATTCCTCCTCCGCCTCAGCGGCGCCTCATCGTCATCATCAGGGAGATCAATGACATGAGGAGGGACTACAGGAAAGATTCAAAGTTAAAAACGGAAATCCAATCGACCAAAAGCGAAACTACAGAGATCATACCAAGGTTAGAGGTGGCAGCATCTTCCATTTCCTGGTCTTCGTTCCTGGCTGAGGTTTCAGAGGTAGCAGCGCTGCAAATTTCAGAAATCAGTTGATCAGTCAACGAGTCAACCAAAAGTATGTCCATGCTAAACAAGAAAACACAAGTTCTGTTGTTACCCGGAAATGGTGGGAATGGCCATCCTCATCTTGGGCAGAGCCTTCGTCGGCTTTGATGGCGTCGCTCGGGGTTGCTTCGGTGCTTTTTCAGTCGGCGCCGGAGAGGTCGTCCGAGGGTGTTTCGTCGACTGCCCGACAGGTGTGGTAGCCTTGCCACGCTTGACCGCGGGGTCATGGGTGAGCTTGGATCGCCTTTCCATGCAAGGAGGGTCGACTTCTTCCTCCTCTTCCTCCTCCTCCTCTTCCCCGGAGCTGTCGTCGTCTTCGTCCTCCTCACCATCAGATTGCCATTCCTCCTGACTTTCACCTCCGCTCCCCTCCTCCTCCTCGACCTGTTCTCGCGCCCCGTTGGGCATCGAGTACATCTCAGTAGTGGCCTGGAAGACAACAAACAAGACAAAAGTCAGTCGACCGATTTTAAGCAAACAAGATGGAGAAAGCGGGATCACAGTCAATGATGCAGAATGGACCTTGTCTACTTCAGATGATCGGGTCGAGTGGAGGAATCCTCCTGGCTCCTCGAGGGTTGTCCTTGTTTCCTGTGATGCTCGCCATACACCTTTCCAGCATGGCGTCCTCGACCTCCTCCGGGTGGATCCGAGTGGTGTAGTCAGTGCCAGAGTACAACCACATCAGATGGTCTCGAGCTTGAAGCGGCTGGATGCATCGTCGGAGGAAGACCTCCAAGAGATCCGTGCCAGTCACTCCGTCTCGAATGAGCTGGACAACGCGTTCGACCAACACCTTCACCTGCACCTTATCTTCCGGGATCACCTTCAAAGAGGATGGCTTGATCACTCGGTCCATGGAAAAAGGAGGGAGTCCAGTCGACTGCCCTGGCGTCGGCTGGTCCTTGCAGTAGAACCAAGTCGACTGCCATCCATGGACTGACTCGGGTAAGATCATGGCAGGAAAAGAACTTTTTCCTCTCGTTTGAACCCCAAGACCCCCACACATCTGAATCACTTGAGTTCTCTCGTCACTCGGATTGGCCTTTTTCACCGTCTGGGAGCGACAAGTGAAAATGTGCTTGAAAAGACCCCAATGAGGCCGACAACCCAGGAAATTCTTGCACAAAGACACTAAAGCAGCGAGATACACGATGGAGTTGGGAGTGAAGTGGTGAAGTTGTGCCCCAAATAAGTTCAGAAATCCCCGAAAGAAAGGGTGAGGCGGCAGAGAAAACCCGCGGTCAACATGGGTGGCCAAGAGAACACACTCACCCTCCTGAGGTTGGGGCTCCGACTCCTTCCCCGGGAGCCGCACTGATCCATGAGGGATCCGTCCTTCATTGGCCATGTCGTCCAGATCCTTCTGACGGATCGTCGAGCGGATCCAGTCGTCCTAGATCCAGCCCTACGGCAAGCCAGCCCTTGACGAAGATCCGCCCCGACTGGTCGCTCTTCCCTTCGCCTTCGCCGTCGCCTTCTTCGCTCGCTCCAAAGCCGCCGTCTTCTCTTTCACCATTATCGCCGGCGAAACACGCACGGAGCAGCAGCGCTGAGATGGAGGCGGACGCGGCAGATAAATCTGGGGAAGGGAGGAGAAAATGGGAGCGCACTGTTCAAAAACCCCTGTCCGGGGCCTTATATGAGGTTGCTTCCGAGTGACTGACTGGTAGGCCCGGGCGGTCCTGTCAAATCCCGCAATAGTCGCCCGAGCGATACGTGGCTAAAAAGGCGACACGGAGATCGAGGTGTCCCTGCCTTATCCCATCCTATTACTGCGACCTCCTCCGCCCCGCTCGCTTCCCGAAATTTGAATCCCGCTAAATTCGCGCGCCACAGAGCAAATCGTCTGACAGTAGATTTCCTCTGTCCTGTCATTCGGAGTTCTCCAAGTACGGAAAACACACTCGACGGATACAAAGAATGGATCAAGGCGACTGAAAAAGAAGTTGATGCCGTCACCTAAGTCCATTGATCCAAAATAAGACACACTCGCAGTACAAAAATGGGTCGGAAGTATGTTCAACTTCTTCCCCACTCAAACCTCGATCCATTCGGGGGCTAATGATGAAGTCATGTACCTAGGGTAGGGTCATGGACCTGTCCAAGATACTCTCCCCAAGGACATCTCTAGAAGAAACCACCTTTCAGTCGACCTGGAAGGGTTCCACTCGACGGACTTGAAGACATTCGACCATGAAGCTAACCACTCGACCGCCAGGAGATCTAAAGCCAGTCTGCACACAAACGGTCGGTCATTAAGTAGCTTTTATGCTCATCATAGCACTTTATGTGGGGCGTTACCAGTAACCCCCGATCTTAATGTACTTTAATCCCTGCATAACTGAGGGCTGGAGGGTCTGGCGAACTCTATATAAGCCACCCCCTCCTCAAGATAAAGGGTTCGCACTTCGTAATTCATACGCCAGATAATACAGTCGACCGCCTCCGGGCTCCGAGACGTAGGGCTATTACTTCCTCCGAGAAGGGCCTGAACTCGTAAACATCTTGCGTATACAACTACTCCATAGCTAGGATCTTGCCTCTCCATTCCTACCCCCTATTCTACTGTCAAACTTAGAACCACGACATTGCCTACCAAAGATGGCAATACCTAGATCTATCCTTGCTTTTATGCCTATCTAGGGGCGTTAAACGATAGCGCCTGTTGGGAGGCAACCCAATTTTATTTTTAGTTTTTTTGCTTTTGCTTCTGTTTAGGAATAAATAATCCATCTAGCCACTGTTTATATGTGATTTTATGTTTTAGTTAGTGTTTGTGCCAAGCTAGACCTATTGGATCTTCTTGGATGATAGTTATTTGATCTTGCTGTAATTTCCAGAAACTTTGCGCTCAGTGCCCGAATTATTAAAAATCACCAGAACATGATAAAATACTGATTTCAATTGCTGATGATCAATATACAAATTGTCTAGGTCGTCTAATTTTGGTAGATTTTTTGGAGTTCCAGAAGTTTGCGTTAGTTACAGATTACTACAGACTGTTCTGTTTCTGACAGATTCTGTTTTTCGTGTGTTGTTTGCTTATTTTGATGAATCTATGGCTAGTAAAATAGTTTATAATCCATATAGAAGTTGGAATACAGTAGGTTTAACACCAATATAAATAAATAATGAGTTCATTACAGTATCTTAAAGTAGTCTTTTGTTTTCTTTCTCTAACAGAGCTCACGAGATTTCTATTGAGTTTTGTGTTGTGAAGTTTTCAAGTTTTGGGTAAATTCTTTTGATGGATTACGGAACAAGGAGTGGCAAGAGCCTAAGCTTGGGGATGCCCATGGCAACCCCAAGATAATCCAAGGACACCAAGAAGTCAAAGCTTGGGATGCCCCGGAAGGCATCCCCTCTTTCGTCTACTTCCATCGGTAATTTACTTGGAGCTATATTTTTATCCACCACATGATATGTGTTTTGCTTGGAGCGTCTTGTATCATTTGCGTCTTGGCTTGTTAGTCTACCACAATCATCCTTGCTGTACACATCTTTTGAGAGAGCCATACATAAATTGGAATTCGAAATTTTCACATGTTTTAAACAAAGATTCTATTTCATAAGCACCCATAAAAGCAACAAATTCTTCTATTTGTTCCACATCATAGTAATCATATATACCTTTAGCATAAGAAGCTAAGGTTTTATTATCATTAAATTCGCATGAAAAGTCAAGGTGTGGAGACTTCATCCTAGAGCAACAAGTATAATCATATCTCAAGCATAGTTCCCGAGCATACCAATGCAACATAATAAACTGATCCCATAATAGTTTCCCTTTTTGTGTCGAGCGATAATCCCTAAAGTATTCACGTTGATCCAACGTGTCTCCCATTATAAAGTTGAATGGGGCTTTCTCAGGATTATCAAAGTAGTACACAATATCTTTCGCATAATGAGAATCGAGGGTTTTAGGAGTTACCCCATCCTCATGAGTAGCAAGTACAACTAATTTTTTTTTTGGTATTTTGCATTCCATATCCATAACTAAAGATAAAGAACAACTAAGAACAACAAATAAAAATTACTTAGTGATAAAGCAAACAAGCACACACGAGAATATTCACCCCACGCTATTGCTCCCCGGCAACGGCGCCAGAAAAAAGGTCTTGATAACCCACAAGTATAGGGGATCGCAACAGTTTTTGATAAGTAAGAGTGTCGAACCCAACGAGGAGCTAAAGGTAGAACAAATATTCCCTAAAGTTCTATCGACCACCGATACAACTCTACGTATGCTTGATGTTCGCTTTACCTAGAACAAGTATGAAACTAGAAGTACTTTGTAGGTGTTTTCGGATAGGCTTGCAAGAAAATAAAGAGAGCGAAAATAAAACTAGGGGCTGCTAAGATAAAAACACAACTAAAGTAAATATGGCGAGTATGGAAAAGTGGTGATAGGAGTTGTGGAATTGTCCCTAGGCAACTGACTATATTACTAGACCGGTAATCACTATTGCAATTCTATTTGAGGGAGAGGCATAAGCTAACATACTTTCTCTACTTGGATCATATGCACTTATGATTGGAACTCTAGCAAGCATCCGCAACTACTAAAGATTCATTAAGGTAAAACCCAACCATAGCATTAAAGTATCAAGTCCCCTTTATCCCATACGCAAACAACCTACTTACTCGGTCTCAGGCTTCATCACTCACGCCACCCACCATAAGCAAATCATAAACATATTGCAAACCCTACAGCGGGAATCCCTCATGCTTGCGCGACACGGAGGGCACAATAGGACAGCACCAATAATAAAATATGCAACTCAAACCGATCATAGCAATTCATCAATCACCGATAGGACAATGGAAATCTACTCAGACATCATAGGATGGCAACACATCATTGGATAATAATATGAAGCATAAAGCACCATGTTCAAGTAGAGGGTACAGCGGGTTGCGGGAGAGTGGACCGTTGTAGATAGAGGGGGGAAGGTGATGGAGATGTTGGTGAAGATGACGGCGGTGTTGGTGAAGATCGCGGTGATGATGATGGCCCCAGCAGCGCTCCGGCGCCACCGGAAGCAAGGGGGAGAGAGGCCCCCTTCTTCTTCTTCTTCCTTGACCTCCTCCCTAGATGGGATAAGGGTTTCCCCTCTGGTCCTTGGCTCCCATGGCTTGGGAGGGGCGAGAGCCCCTCCGAGATTGGATCTATCTCTCTGTTTCTGCGTTCCGTTCTGGCTCTGTTTCACCGTTTCGTGTATATATGGAGATCCGTAACTCCGATTGGCCTGAAATCTTCGCTGTGATTTTTTTCCGAATATTAGCTTTCTTGCGGCAAAATAAGAGCATCAACCGCCTTACGGTGGGCTCACGAGGGTAGGGGGCACGCCCAGGGGGGCAGGCACGCCCCCTGCCTCGTGACCACCTCGGGCACTGGTTCGCGTTGATTTTCCTTCCAAATTTTCCATATTTTCCAAAAAAAGCTCTGTCCGTTTTTATCCCGTTTGGACTCCGTTTGATATGGATATTCTGCGAAACCAAAAGCATGAAACAGATAGGGACTGGCACTGGGCACTGGATCAATATGTTAGGCCCAAAAAGAATATAAAAAGTTGCCAAAAAGTATATGAAAGTTGAATAATATTGGCATGGACCAATCAAAAATTATAGATACGACGGAGACGTATCAGGCGCCGTCCCCTCTCGCATAGGGAGGCGCGCCCGGTGCCCCTCTCGGGCTGGGCTCGGGGGCTCTCCTCTAGAAGGCCTCCGACCTGGACAACGTCACGTGGGAGGCACTCGGCCACCATGCGGAGGCGTGCTTCAACGCGCGCTTCCACGAGGATAGCTCAGGGTGCGAGGCGTCAGGCGCTCAGGAGTTCATCGCCAAGGCGATCAAGGAGCTACAGGAGGCGCAAGCCATGCGTGGCGAGCGTTGTCGCCCACCCCCCAGTGTAGCTGCTGTCCCTGACGAGGGCATCTAGGTGCGCGTCTACGTCAACATCCCAGGGCTCAACAGAGCCGCATCTCAGGAGCTCTTCTGGACGTCCCACGTCGGCCGGTGCAAGGGCCCCCCTCACAGCTACGTTCGTTGTCTTTCGGTTTGCTGAAAGGGGCTGCCACGCACTAGAGGCACATGCGGGGCGTCCTGGCGGCTCATGAGGCCAGGCACCAGGCGATCCTGTCGGAGGTGGCGATGGATCCTCACGAGCCCCCCGGGCCTCCACAGCCTCACGAGGTTCAGGACTTGGGCGACTCGTGAGGAGCGACTTCTGCAACACGCGTCTCCAGCTACTTCGAGACTTCTTCAGCAACGGTGCCAGGTGACATTTTTTGGTTTGTTCCGTTGGGGGCGCCTCTCAGGTTGCATTATCCCCAAGCCATGTGGGTCCGTCCCTGCGGCATGTATCGTTCTTTGCATCTATCAGAACTGGCTTTATCTCTTCCATCAGTTGCTTTATGATTATCACCTGTCTGTTCGGTGCTCCGTCGCCCTTTGCGGCCACCGTGCGTTGCTAACCCGCCTCTTGCTCATCCCTCAATGGGGGCTACACATGCTGGCATGACGCTTGTGCTCGGGTCCGTCCCTGCAATGCTAATAAATCTGAGAGATCGAGCTCTGGCTCGCGGCCTGCCCCGCGCATGTCACCTCAACAGATCCTCAGTGCCTTCATTTTTCTTTCGGAAAGATCAGCGATAGGACAACAAGCGCGGTTATGTGTTATGTTCTCCTTGGACTAACTCACAGGAACCTCCGGAGCTCGACTACGAGCGGACCCGCTGGCCACTCCTTTTTCACGCAATTCGCTTGCACGTCAAGGGGGGGGGGGGTTCTTGAGCATCGCGCCTTGGGGGCTCCTACCGGCTCTTGAGCCCTCACCCACTGGCCTTGACCATGGCATCGCGACCTAGCATACCAGCGGTGGCCGAGCCTTGCTCGAGGGCCGGGACCCGAGGATGTAGAGCATCTAGATGAGTGAGAAAAGGGGGAACCGGCGTGGACTCCGCCTAGAACCACCACCACCAGGGCATGGTAAGGCATTGCGCAAGGGAATTGCTACGAGCTCGCCAAGATAAGTCACCCCATACCTACTGGCGTGAACCTCACGACCCAACATTTCAACTCTCACGATCTCAATTGGGCAATGCCGCTTTCCTTTTCGGCTTTCAGGGAGTCGCTTGCACGCTAAAGGGGACCTCCTGAGCATCACGTCTCAGGGGCTCTTACCGGACCTCGGGCCGCTCAACTCCTGGCCTTCACCACGACATCGCAACCTGGCATGCCAGCAACGACTAAAGCCTGCCTGGGGACTGGGTCGTGTCGGCGTAGAGCACTAAGCTACCGCGAGAGCGAAAAGTAGCACCATGCCGAAGCGACATGCACAATCATGACTGAGGGAGTCCTGGATTAGGGGGTGACCGGATAGCCGGACTATAGCCTTTGTCCGGACTCCTGGACTATGAAGATACAAGATTGAAGACTTCGTCCCGTGTCCGGATGGGACTTTCCTTGGCATGGAAGGCAAGCTTGGCGATACGGTTATGTAGATCTCCTACCATTGTAACCGAGATTGTGTAACCCTAACCCTCTTCGGTGCCTATATAAACCGGAGGGTTTTAGTCCGTAGGACGAACAAAAATCATACCATAGGCTAGCTTCTAGGGTTTAGCCTCTCTGATCTCGTGGTAGATCTACTCTTGTACTACCCATATCATCAATATTAATCAAGCAGAGTAGGGTTTTACCTCCATCGAGAGGGCCCGAACCTGGGTAAAACATCGTGTCCCTTGTCTCCTGTTACCATCCGCCTAGACGCACAGTTCGGGACCCCCTACCCGAGATCCGCTAGTTTTGACACCGACATTGGTGCTTTCATTGAGAGTTCCTCTGTGTCGTCATCCTTAGGCCCGATGGCCCCTCCGATCATCAACAACGATGCGCTCCAGGGTGAGATTTTTCTCCCCGGACAAATCTTCGTATTTGGCGGCTTTGCACTGCGGGCCAATTAAGCAGCCATCTGGAGCAGATTGAAAGCTACGCCCCTGGCCACCAGGTCAGATTTGGAAGTTTGAACTACACGGCTGACATCCGCGGAGACTTGATCTTCGACGGGTTCGAGCCACAGCCAAGCGCGCCGCACTGTCACGAGGGGCATGATCTAGCTCTGCCGCCGAACAGTGTCCTGGAGGCCGCACCAGTGTCCGCTCCGACCTTTAGCTTGGAGCCGACTGCGCCGATCGAGGACGGGTGGCTGGACACCGCCTCGGGGGCTGCAATCTCTACGATGATTTAGCCGTACACCTACCCCGTCCTTTGCGGCTTCGTGACTCAAGGTGCGGACTCCTCTCCGGACTCGAGCCTTCCGCCCCGCCAATCGAATCCGATTGGGCGCCGATCATGGAATTCATCACGCGGACATCTTTTCAGACTCGCCTTTTGGCGACATCCTGAATTCACTAAAGTCTCTCTCTTTATCAAGAGAGCCCTGGCCGGATTATGGTCAGGAAGGTTGGGATGCGGACGACGGAGAAATTCAAAGCCCACCCACCACCCACTTCGTAGCCACTGTCGATGATTTAACCGACATGCTCGACTTCGACTCCGAAGACATCGACGGTATGGACGACGATGTAGTGGAGGAACATGAACCAGCACCTATAGGGCACTGGAGAACCACCTCATCTCACGATGTATACATGGTGGACACACCTAAAGGAAGCGACGATGAGGAACAACGGGATGCTATGAAGGATCGTTCCCTCGAAAAGCAGTCAAAACGGCGACGTAAGCGCCGCTCAAAGTCCCGCCTCGACAAAGACAACAGCCATACAGACCCAGCCATAGAGCAGGGCGAACCGGTAGACGCATTTAACATGCTATCGAGCAACCGTCCGAACAGGACAATCTGGATAAACAACCCGTCCCGGCGAAGATAACATCCGGACGATCTCACGCCGGACAAGTTCTTTGGAGCGGAAGAACCTCCACAAAATGCTCGTCGCCATCGCACGTAGCTGAAAAAGCGAAGCGGAAGCTCAAAACAGCGGAAGATGCACTCAGAATTAGATGGAGCAAAGTACTCAACACCGCAGACAAATACGGCGACAGTCGCCGAACGAAGAGCTACCCAAGGCGAAAACTACTGCCTGAATTTGATGAGGAGGTCGTGGAGCCCCCGCAATAAAAAACAAAGAGGCCACCCGGTCGGATGGACGACCCTATGGCAAACAGAGAGCGGCAAACGGCACCGCACACAAGCCGGCACGCGATCCGCACAGGGATTCACATCAAAAAATAGCTTTTATATTAAAGCATATTTTTTCAAAAGAAAATGTAAAAATATGAAGATTAACTCAAAAAATAGTGAGACTTCGAATCTACACTATATAGATTGAATATGCGTTAATTAAAAACATTTGGCTCATTTAGAGTAGGTCCAAATAAACTTGATTACAAATGGGCTGTTTACACAAACATAGATAGTTTGCCAAGGTTTTATTTTTTTTGCATATTTTTGAATTTATAATGTCCTATCGAATGTCAGTTCAGAACATTGGATATGAAACATGCTGGTGGGTACAAGCATGC
The DNA here is from genome assembly GCA_021605145.1 of Aegilops bicornis. Classification (NCBI taxonomy): domain Eukaryota; kingdom Viridiplantae; phylum Streptophyta; class Magnoliopsida; order Poales; family Poaceae; genus Aegilops; species Aegilops bicornis. The sequence goes on along the minus strand of CM038672.1, from coordinate 337,535,790 downwards.
ATTTGATTTGATTAATAAAAATGAGACAAATAATTAGGATAATATTCCTTTATGATCAGTGAAAAGGTAGCATGTCTGATCACTGAAGCAACACTGAAACAACATGTGTGATTATTGCAGCACCTAAACTGGTGAGAAAAAGCAGCATGTCTGATCAGTGAAGCAACACTGAAACAACATGTGTGATCATTGTAGCACCTAAACTCATAGTTCACAACGTCTAAACAGAACTAACCATACACCACCGGCAAATTTAAGGACAGACAAATATAGATAGCATAATACATTACTACCAACACCATTGATTCAGTTACCGCGAGCTTTGTTACTATAGTTGAATCATATGGTGTTTCTCTCCCTCTACCTTCTTGTGATGAATTGAGTTTTACCTTTGAGGTTTCACTATTATCGGACTGAATACTATCATGGATTTGAGAACACTTGATGTATGTCTTGCATGGGAGTGCCATGAAACACGCATAAGTTGGTCGACCAAGGATAGCATGATAGGCATTGTGGAAGTCTACCACTTCAAATGTCAGTTTCTCCTTCCAAAAGTTCTTTGAGTCACCAAAAACCACATCTAGAGCGATCTGACTAAGTGATTTTGCCTTCTTCCTGTAATGACTCCATGGAAATGCATGTTGCTCTCACTGAGTCGGGACATCAGAATGCCCATTCCCTTCAAGGTCTCTGCATAAAGTAAGTTCAAGCCACTCCCCCCATCCACGAGGACTTTACGCAACCGAGTGCCTCCTACAACTGGATCCACCACAAGCGCCTGCCGCCCAAGGGTAGCAATGTGAGCTGGGTGATCCGACTGGTCAAAGGTTATGGGAGTCTTTGACCACTCGGTTATGGGAGTCTTCGACCACTGGGTGATCCGACTAGTCAAATATATGTAGTATTCGCTGGAACGGCCATATTCACCTCTCGGTTAATGACTTTCAGTTGACTTTTACTCTCAACATCGGCGAAGCACCAGAGTGGCATTGACCTTAGGGTAATCCTCAACTTTTTCTTCATCGTCATCCATGTCCGAGCCTTTTTTCACTTGGCTGACCTTCACGGAACTATTGAATCAAGAACTTGCACTGTCGAGTGGTATGCTTGGGTAAAATCAGGTTACCCTCCTCATCTTTCTTCATGTGAATGGCACACGGCAAATCAAGGACGTATTGAAACGACCGATCTTTATTATTCCTAGGAACCCACTATTCTCTGGCCTTCCCTTTGAACTTTCCCTGAGCAGCTACGGTGGCTGCTTTGGCTTGTCCAGCGGCTTCAGCTTTTCACTTCTGTTTCTGACTGGGATTGGCATTGTTGGGGTCATGCTCATTGGCTTTTCCTTTGCAGTTGTGGAGGCGATCTTCTTCTTCACCATTCGCATACCGAGTGACAATCTCCATCATTCGGTTCATGGTCAGGGTCCCAGATCGCCCAAATTTTAGTATGAGCTCTCTATACCTGACGCCTTCTTTGAAGGCACAGACTGCTTGATGCTCTGTGACGTTTTCCACCACGTGGTGAAGCGCCGTCCAATGTTGTATGTAGTCTCTAGGAGTTCCATTCAGTTTCTGGACACAGTGCTGCAATTCAGTCAACCCGGTGGGGCGCTTGCATGTGCCTTCGAATGTCTTGATGAACACTCGGGCCAGATCTTCCCAGCAGTATATGCTGGCAGGAGCAAGTTGGTTCAACCATGCCCGGGCCGACCCTTCAAGCATCAAGGGCAACTGTTTCATGGCAACATAATCATTTCCTCTGCCCATCTGCACAACCACTCAATAATATTCGAACCATGTATCTCGCTTCGACTCGCCAGTGAACTTGTTCACTCCTGTAGCCAACCTGAAGTTGGGTGGGATCTCAGCAGCTCGTATGGCCCTGCTGAAACACTCGGGCCCAGAAACAAACACGCCACTTCCACTTGAACGATCTCTGTCCATGCTTTCACGACGAGCTCTGCCTTTGTGGACTAGACCTTGAACAAGGACTGACCTTGCGTTGAACCTCGAATCTCTGGGATCAATTGGCTCCCTCCACTCTTCGCCGTACGGACGCCTGTTGTCGTACTGCCGGGGCACGTACGAACCACCCCGTGGAGGGGCGATGGCACTCGACGGTGGTCATCGCGGTGATGTCGAGGAGCGAACTGACCGTGGCCTTGATCCAGGTACTGATCTTGGTGATAACCACGATCCTCACGCCGTGGAGGCGATCTTGGACTGTGTGTCGACTGAAATGTGTCCGCCCTTACTGACCTACTATGGATTCTGTTGCGCGACAGGGAAATAGACGAGTTCTGTTCACAGCTGCCCTGAGCAACGCTCGGATTTTCCGTAGTCCTTCTCCGGCTTCGGATCGGGATGGTTGGATGGAATCTGCAATTCGCGCCGCTGCAGCAACTGCTACCTCTTGAGCTTGCGTTGGTTTTCCCTTTGAAGAGGAAAGGGTGATGCAGCAAAGTAGAGTAAGTATTTCCTAAGCTTTTGAGAACCAAGGTATCAATCCAGTAGGAGATAACGATCAAGTCATCGAATACCTGCACAAACAAACACCAACTTGCACCCAACGCGATAAGGGGTTGTCAATCCCGTCACATTTGTTTGCAAAGTGAGATCTGGTAGAGATGGATAATCGGTAAAGTAATATTTTTGGTATTTTTGGTATATGGAAAGTAAAAGATTGCAAAGTAAAGGAAATAGGAAACTGAAATTGTAGATCAGAAACTTATATGATGGAAAATAGACCCCTGGGCCATAGGTTTCACTAGAGGCTTCTCTCGAGATAGAAATTATTACTGTGGGTGAACAAATTACTGCCGAGCAATTGATAGAAAAGCGCAAAGTTATGACGATATCTAAGGCAATGATCATGAATATAGGCATCATGTCCGTGTCAAGTAAACCGAAATGATTCTGCATCTACTACTATTACTCCACACATCGACTGCTATCCAGCATGCATGTAGAGTATTAAGTTCATACAGAACGGAGTAACGCATTAGGCAAGATGACATGATGTAGAGGAATTAACTAAAGCAATATGATGAAAACCCCATCTTTTTATCCTCGATGGCAACAATACAATACGTGCCTTGCTGCCCGTGCTGTCTCTGGGAAAGGACACCGCAAGATTGAACCCAAAGCTAAGCACTTCTCCCATTGCAAGAAAAACCAATCTAGTTAGCCAAACCAAATCGATAGTTCGAAGAGACTTGCAAAGATTTTTATTTGGTCAAGTAGTCTAATCACCCCCCCTCTAGACATACTTTCAATCCTACAATGTGGTAAACTATTCACGCTTCATCGAAGAGGCAATGTTGTTGATGTAGTAGCCCTCCGTGATCGAATCCCCCTCCGACAGGATGCCGGAAAAGGCCCCAAGATGGGATCTCACGGGTACAGAAGGTTGCGGCGGTGGAAAAGTGGTTTTGTTGCCCTGGATGTTTCTAGGGTATAAGAGTATATATAGGAGGAAGATCTAGGTCAGGGGACCCTCGAGGGCCCATAAGGTTGGGGGGTGCACCCCGCCCCCCTAGGCGCGTCCTACACCCTTGTGGCCGCCTCACGGCTCTTCTGACTTGTACTCCAAGTCTCCTCGGTGTCTTCTGGTCCAAAAAAAATCATGGCGAAAGTTTTATTTCGTTTGGACTCCATTTGGTATTCCTTTTCTGCGAAACTCTAAAACAAGGAAAAAACAGAAACTGGCACTGGGCTCTAGGTTAATAGGTTAGTCCCAAAAATCATATAAAATAGCATATAAAACATCTAAGATGGATAATATAATAGCATGAATACTTCATAAATTATAGATACGTTGGAGACGTATCATCAACACGTCTCCGTCAAAGCATGTGGACATGCATATAGAACATCCAAAACAGATAATATAATAGCATGGAACAACCAAATGTTATAGATACGTTGGAGACGTATCAAGCATCCCCAAGCTTAATTCCTCCTCGTCCTCGAGTAGGTAAATGATAAAAACAGAATTCTTGATGTGGAATGTTACCTAACATATTTATCCATGTAATTCTCTTTATTGTGGCATGAATGTTCAGATCTGTAAGGTTCAAAACAAAAGTTTAATTTGACATAAAAACAATAATACTTCAAGCATACTAACAAAATAATTATGTCTTCTCAAAATAACATGGCCAAAGAAAGCTTATCCCTACAAAATCGTATAGTCTGGCTATGCTCCATCTTCATCACACAAAATATTTAAATCATGCACAACCCCGATGACAAGCCAAGCAGTTGTTTCATACTTTTGATGTTCTCAAACATTTTCAACTTTCATGCAATACATGAGCGTGAGCCATGGACATAGCACTATAGGTGGAATAGATGGTGGTTGTGGAGAAGACAAAAAGAAGGAGATAGTCCCACATCAACTAGGCGTATCAACGGGCTATGGAGATGCCCATTAGTAGATATCAATGTTAGTGAGTAGGAATTGCCATGCAACGGATGCACTAGAGCTTTAAGTTTATGGAGGCTCAAAAAGAAAACTAAGTGGGTGTGCATCCAACTTGCTTGCTCACGAAGACCTAGGGCAATTTGCGGAAGCCCATCATTGGAATATACAAGCGAAGTTCCATAATGAAAAATTCCCACTAGTATATGAAAATGATATCATAGGAGACTCTCTATCATGAAGATCATGGTGCTACTTTGAAGCACAAGTGTGGTAAAAAGGATAGTAACATTGTCCCTTCTCTCTTTTCTCTCATTTTTTATTGGGCCTCCTTTCATTGTTTTGGCCTCTCTTTTTTTCGTCCGAAGTCTCATCCCGACTTGTGGGGGAATCATAGTCTCCATCATCCTTTCCTCACATGGGACAACACTCTAATAATGAAGATCATCACACTTTTATTTACTTACAACTCAAAAATTACAACTCGATGCTAGAACAAGATATGAATCTATGTGTATGCCTCCGGCGGTGTACCTGGATGTGCAATGAATCAAGAGTGACATGTATAAAAATATGATGAACGGTGGCTTTGCCACAAATACAATGTCAATTACATGATCATGCAAAGCAATATGACAATGATGGAGCGTGTGATAATAACGGAACGGTGGAAAGTTGCATGGCAATATATCTCGGAATGGCTATGGAAATGCCATAATAGGTAGATATGCTGGCTGTTTTGAGGAAGGATATGTGATGGGTTTATGGTACCGGCGAAAGTTGCGCGGTACAAGAGAGGCTAGCAACGGCGGAGAGGTGAGAGTGCATATAATCCATGGACTCAACATTAGTCAAAAATAACTCACATACTTATTGCAAAATTCTATTAGTTATCGAAACAAAGTACTACGCGCATGCTCATAACAAAGACAATCAATAAATAAATCATGCTCCGACTTCATCACATAATGGTTCACCATACGTGCATGCTATGGGACTCACAAACTTTAACACAAGTATTTCTCAAATTCACAACTACTTACTAGCATGACCCTAATATCACCATTCTCATGTCTCAAAACAATCATAAAGAATCAAACTTCTCATAGTATTCAATGCACTATATATGAAAGTTTTTATTATATCCCCCTCTTGGATGCCTATTGTAAGGGCATATGTATCCCTTAAGTAGTTTTGGTGATTGATGACAATATGTTTCCGGACTAATCGTGTGCACTAAGTGTTTCAGGTGATCTAATATAAGGGCACTTTGCGATTGTTATCCCTCGAGGTCTTCACTTTGGACGGATTATTTTCCTTCGTTTCTTTTCGGTGGAATTGAGTCGTAGGGATAACCGTACTATCAAGAGGGGATCCGTTTCGGAAGAGTATGGGTGGAATCATCACGTACACATTTTCCTTGCACCCACGTTGTCTTCCTACCTGTTGGAGTTTCCGTGTTGTGCAAAACAAGGGGCGCCTTGTCCTAAGCGGTAGTACCGCGGCCAGGGCGGTAGTACCCCTTGTTAGTGCCGCTGGTACTACCGCTCCTGCTGGGGTCTCGACTTTTTCGTGTCGGGTTTTCGTATAGGACCACGTAGGGGGGCGGTAGTAGGGACGGCAGTAGGGCGCGGTAGTACTGCTCCTACTTCCGCTCCACTGCCGCTCTGCTCGCTGCCCTCCCCTATTTTTCCAGCGGCTGTAGGAAGCGACAGTACCGCCTATAGGCGGTAGTACCGCTCTAAGGGCGGTAGTACCGCCCTAGTGTGTGTACTTTTTCCTCCTCAGTCCTGTTTGCCCGTCTGCCTGCTTGCCACAACGGTAGTGCCGCTGTGGCAGTGGTACTACCGCTTTAGCAATGGTAGTACCGCCCAGATGCGTGCTGCGGGCTGCATAATGGTTGGATATGCCCCCCCACTATATAAAGGGTTCTTCTTCCCCAAGAAGACTTACCTCTTCCATCCCAAACTCCATTATTGCTCCAAGCTCCATTTTCGCCCGATCTCTCTTCCTAGCCAATCAAACTTGTTAATTTTCTAGGGATTGGTTGAGAAGGCCCGGATCTACACTTCCACCAAGAGAAATTTGATTCCCCCCACTAATCCCTTGTGGATCTTGTTACTCTTGGCTATTTGAGCACCCTAGACGGTTGAGGTCACCTCGGAGCCATAGTCCATTGTGGTGAAGCTTCGTGGTGTCGTTGGGAGCCTCCAATTAAGTTGTGGAGATTGCCCCAACCTTGTTTGTAAAGGTTTGGTCGCCGCCTCCAAGGGAACCAATAGTGGAATCATGGCATCTCGCATTGTGTGAGGGCGTGAGGAGAATACGGTGGCCCTAGTGGCTTCTTGGGGAGCATTGTGCCTCCACACTGCTCCAATGGAGACGTACTTCCTCTCAAAGGGAAGGAACTTGATAACACTTCCTCGTCTTCATCGGCTCCAATCTTGGTTATTTTGTACCTTTACTTGTGCCAGCTTATTTTGTGCTGCATCTCTTGCTTGCTTGTGTGCTTGTTGTTGTTGCATCATATAGGTTGCTCACCTAGTTGCATATCTAGACAACCTACTTTGATGCAAAGTTTAATTTGAGAAAGAAAAGGCTAAAAATTGTTAGTTGCCTATTCACCCCCCTCTAGTCAACTATATAGATCCTTTCACCTATCATATTAGGACTAATTTTATAAAAAAGAAAATTACCATGCTGTTTAGCGACTCTCAAAATAATATAAGTGAAGTGCGCGAGTTCATAAATTTCTATAAAATAAATCCATTGTCGTGCTCTAAAAAGATATAAGTGAAGCACTAGAGCAAATTTACCTATGCTCAAAAGATATAAGTGACGCACATAGAGCATTCTAATAAATCACGATTCATGTGTGTCTCTCTCAAAAGGTGTGTACAACAAAGGATGATTGTGGAAAACTAAAAATAAAAGACTCAAATCATACAATACGCTCCAAGCAAAACATATATCATGTGGTGAATAAAAATATAGCCTCAAGTAAAGTTACCGATAGACGAAGACGAAAGAGGAGATGCCTTCCTGGGGCATCCCCAAGCTTAGGCTTTTTGTCATCCTTGAATATTACCTTGGGGTGCCTTGGCCATCCCCAAGCTTAGTATCTTGCCACTCTTTATTCCATAGTCCATCAAATCTTCACCCAAAACATGAAAACTTCACAACACAAAACTTAACAGAAAAATCTCGTAAGCTCTGTTAGTATCAGAAAATAAATCACCACTTTAGGTACTGTTGTGAACTCATTCTTTATTTATATTGGTGTAATATCTACTATATTCCAACTTTTCCATGGTTCATACCCCCCGATACTAGCCATAGATTCATCAAAATAAGCAAACAACACGCGAAAAACAGAATCTGTCAAAAACAGAACAATATGTAGCAATCTGGATATTTCGAATACTTCTGTAACTCTAAAAATTCTGAGAAAATAGGAAGTCCTGTATAATTTGTATATTAATCTTCTACAAAAGTAATCAACTAAAAATTACTCTCCAGCTAAAAATAAGAATTGTTTTCGTGAGCCTAAAAGTTTCTATTTTTCAGCAAGATCAAATCAACTACCATCGTAGGCTATCCCATAGGTCTTTACTTGGCACAAACACTAATTAAAATGCAAAACCACATCTAACAAGAGGCTAGATGATTTATTCAAAGCAAAACAGGACCTAAAAAGCAAGAACAAAAAATAAAATTGGGTTGCCTCCCAACAAGCGCTATTGTTTAACGCCCCTAGCTAGGCATAAAACACGAATAGATCTAAGTGTTCTCATCTTCAGTATGCAATTCTTTTATCATCAAGTCTTCCAAGACTCGTCTTAGCAATTCTATTATCTCCTCTATTTCCCACCTAGTGGATGAACTTAAATCATGAAAGGGACTTTGGTTGGTAATCTTAACATTCATAAACCCATAGTCGGAATCATCACCGTATATATCATCATATAAAATACGTAGTTCGTTTCTAACGGGTTCCTTCATCAATTTATTCAACCAATCCCTATTAAATCCTACATAAATTCCTCTAGTTATCCAATCAAACTCCTCAAAAGCCTCATGATATAAAGATTGAGAGATTTGTGAATGAGGATCTCTCTTCCTTAGATTTACACTATAAGATTGATAATCATTAGATTCCAAGATACGCATAGTCTCTTTATCATGAAGGATATATATAATTGGAGGGTGTTCAACATCCTTTTTATAGAAAGAAAAAATATCCCTAGCTTCTTGTATTATAAAATCGAATTCACGCATAAGGATAATAGTGGCTCTTTTTTAGCTATCAGATGATTAATATTAGGAAGTTCATAAAACACTTTTTGCAAGGCAGTATGAAGATGCACAAACTTTCTTTCCAATTTCTCAACAAGCATAATAATAGCATCAACATAACAATTTGTCTCAAGAAGAATAGATCTTTTATTAATAGGCAAGGATCCCATACAATCAAAGAATTCCTGTATAATACTTTTCCCAATAATATTACCATCTCCTATACGAAAGGTTTTAGTTTTGTAATTAGGAGGCTTTTCAGTTCCGGGATCGAAGGAGCAATTTTCAAGTTTCTCCTCAAGATTTTCAGTGATAACCTCCCCAGTTTCAGACATGGTGACGACAAACGAGCAAATGGAAAAGGCGAACAAAAGAGGGGCGAAGAAAAGGCGAATCTTTTCGAAAATCATTTTAGAAGTGGGGGAGAGGAAAACGAGAGGCGAATGGCAAATAATGTAATGCGAGAGATGAGAGTTTATGATGTGTACTTGGTATGTCTTGACTTGATGTAGATCTTCCCGGCAACAGCGCCAGAAATTCTTCCTGCTACCTCTTGAGCTTCCGTTGGTTTTTCCCTTGAGGAAAGGGTGATGCAGCAAAGTAGAGTAAGTATTTCCCTCAGCTTTTGAGAACCAAGGTATCAATCCAGTAGGAGATAACGATCAATTCACCAAATACCTGCGCACACAAACACCAACTTGCACCCAACGTGATAAGGGGTTGTCAATCCCTTCACGGTTATTTGCAAAGTGAGATCTAATAGAGATGGATAATCGGTAAAGTAATATTTTTTGTGTTTTTGGAATATGGAACGGAAAGTAAAAGATTGCAAAGTAAAGGAAATAGGAAACTGAAATTGTAGATCGAAAACTTATATGATGGAAAATAGACCCGGGGGCCATAGGTTTCACTAGAGGCTTCTCTCGAGATAGAAATTATTACGGTGGGTGAACAAATTACTGCCGAGCAATTGATAGAAATGCGCAAAGTTATGGCGATATCTAAGGAAATGATCATGAATATAGGCATCACGTCCATGTCAAGTAGACCGAAACGATCCTGCATCTATTACTATTACTCCACACATCGACTGCTATCCAGCATGCATCTAGAGTATTAAGTTCATAAAGAACGGAGTAATGCATTAGGCAAGATGGCATGATGTAGAGGAATTAACTCAAGCAATATGATGAAAACCCCATCTTTTTATCCTTGATGGCAACAATACAATATGTGCCTTGCTGCCCCAGCTGTCTGTCACGCCCAATATGCGATACTATCCTAAAGAGACTCGAAGGTCCCACCAAGGATAGAACCGCATATTGACACGCTTCTGCAGAGTGGATATCATTACATCAACATTACATAATAGATAGGGATACATACAAAACGCACACCTGCCCGAAGAATACATCAACATCATACAAGAGATCAACATCCGACTACGGATGAAACACAAATAGAAACTCAAACAATATCCACCTTGCTAGCCTAGGCTGCCGACAAGGAACCTAACGCAAGATCGACGACGAAGAAGAAGAACTCCAACACAAGTAAACATCGCTCTCGCGTCATGATCATCGCATAACCTGTACCTGCAACTGTTGGTGTAGTAATCTGTGAGCCTCGAGGACTCAGCAATCCCATTACCATGGGTATCAAGACTAGCAAAGCTTAATGGGTAAGGAAGGGGTAAAGTGGTGAGGTTGCGTGACGACTAAGCAATGTATGGTGGCTAACTTACGAAACAAGAGTGAGAAGAGGAGCTTAGCAAGCGGTCGTCAACTAGTAATGATCAAGAAGTGATCCTGAACTCCTACTTACGTCAAACATAACACAAACACCATGTTCACTTCCCTGATTCCGCCGAAAAGAGACCATCACGGTTACACACGCGGTTGATGCATTTTAATTAAGTCAAGTGTCAAGTTCTCTACAACAGGATATTAACAAATTCCCATCTGCCACATAACCGCGGGCATGGCTTTCGAAAGTTCAATCCCTGCAGGGGTGTCCCGACTTAACCCATGATAAGCTCTCACGATCAACGAAGGATATTCCTTCTCCCGGGAAGACCCGATCAGTCTCGGAATCCCGGTTACAAGACATTTCGACAATGGTATAACAAGACCAGCAAGACCACCCGGTTGTGCCGACTAATCCCGATAGGAGCTGCACATATCTCGTTCTCAGGGCACACCGGATGATCATGACGTCGGGTTGGCATAGACCACAGTTGCCAGTAGCCGGACATCGCTTCGGTTTGGACCCGGCACTCGGAGGAACAACGGCCCGGGGCTAAAATAAAGATGACCCTCGGGCTCCGGAAACCCAAGGGAAAATAAGGCTTAGGTGAGGCAAATGTAAAACCAATGTTGGGCCTTGCTGGAAGAGTTTTATTCAAGGCGAACTGTCAAGGGGTTCCCATAACACCCAACCGTGATAGGGACGCAAAATCTGGGAACATAATACTGATATGACGAAAACTAGGGCGACAAGAGTGGAACAAAACACCAGGTATAAGGCCGAGCCTTCCACCCTTTACCAAGTATATAGATGCATTAATAATATAAGATATATTGTGATATCCCAACATAAACAAATATTCAACATGGAGCAATCTTCATCTTCACCTGCAACTAGCAACGCTATAAGAGGGGCTGAGCAAAAGCGGTAACATAGCCAAACAACGGTTTGCTAGGAAGGGTGACAAAGGTTAGAGGTTCATGGCAATTTGGGAGGCTTGATAAGCAAGTGGTAGGTAACGTGGCATAGCGATAGAATGAAGCAACTAGCATAGCAATGATAGTAGTGAGATCCAAGGTGACGGTCATCTTGGCTGAATTCCCGCTAGGAAGAAGAAGAATCCCATGAATAAAATGAAGCCATGAAGACGAACCAAGCGTAGACGAACGAATCCTCACGATCGCAACGAAACAGGAACTATTGAGAAGACGCACACAACATGGTAAACACACCACACATGAACAAGGCATGATGCTCAACCAAGTATGATGCATGACAAGGCTACATGAGGCTACGCATGGAAAGAGATGATGCATACAAGAACAACACATCAGAGCAAGTTTAAATGAGGCCGGAAAACAACATAGAACAATTCCGGTAAGTCCTCATATGCAAATTTCGAAATTGGTCCAGATCTGAATAAACCTTATGTTCAAGTTGTTAAACAACAAGTTAAGATGCACCAAAATGATCTACATGAAATTCTAGTCAAGTTACATATAAAGTTCATTTAATTTGGAGCTACGGCCTAGAAGATATGAGCAAAACAAGTTAAACATGGCATTGATGCAAAATGCATTCAAACATCAACCAAACACCCTCAAAACATGTATGCAACAAGGTAACATGAAACTACATTCAAAACTAAGCAAGTTTCATGTAGAGAACACTGAAAACGGAGCAACGTTTCAACACATACACATGAAACAAGTTTAAATGACAAGTTGTCCAAAACAGCAACTAGGCATATTGCAAGCATCAAAACAACATGCTACAGCACCACAACATGAAAAAAAGGCATAGACATGATGTACAGGTAAAGCATTACAAAACATGAACACTGAGCTATCTCCAGAAATCAATAGAACATGCTCAAAAGGTCATGGCAATATTGCAAATAATAACAGTTCACAGACTTTGCAGAAATCACTGGACATGACAGAAATAACATCAGGTTGCAATGTTTAGAGATATCAAACAACATGCTATAGGAACTTATCATGGCAATAAAAGGCATGGCATTAATCTAATAATTCCATGGAACAAAAGTCCCTTACTGTTCACGAGCCAAAAATGCACAGAAGATATGATGGCACCCATGTAAACATAGCAAGTTCATAAACAGATTTAGACTTGCCAGAAACACTGTGCATGGCATAAACAGATTTATGAAGGCACCTTTGCGAGCTCAAATCACTCATCACAAAGCATTGCATGACAAGACAAGCATACCTACAACATGATGACATGTTCATGAAGCTAACCACGGCAAGAGAAAGTTCATAGCATGCTTGGATCACTAACAACAACCATGGCAAAATTAATTAACATGTAAACAATCTGCCAGGAACATTTTATAGCAAAATTAGAGAAAAATTAAGACATGCTAGAGCACTCCATAAATGCGAACATGGGAATGCATGGATATAGCATAACATGCGTAACAAAACACTCTTAGTTAACATCTCCAGATTATGCATTGAACTCATGGTATCAACAGGTTTACTTAGCATCCCAATATATCAGTTACAGACTTAGCAGAAATTTGATTCCCCCCACTAATCCCTTGTGGATCTTGTTACTCTTGGCTGTTTGAGCACCCTAGACGGTTGAGGTCACCTCGGAGCCATAGTCTATTGTGGTGAAGCTTCGTGGTGTCGTTGGGAGCCTCCAATTAAGTTGTGGAGATTGCCCCCACCTTGTTTGTAAAGGTTTGGTCGCCGCCTCCAAGGGAACCAATAATGGAATCACGGCATCTCGCATTGTGTGAGGGCGTGAGGAGAATACAGTGGCCCTAGTGGCTTCTTGGGGAGCATTGTGCCTCCACACCGCTCCAACGGAGACGTACTTCCCCTCAAAGGGAAGGAACTTCGGTAACACATCCTCGTCTTCACCGGCTCCACTCTTGGTTATTTTGTACCTTTACTTGTGCAAGCTTATTTTGTGTTGCATCTCTTGCTTGCTTGTGTGCTTGTTGTTGTTGCATCATATAGGTTGCTCACCTAGTTGCATATCTAGACAACCTACTTTGATGCAAAGTTTAATTTGAGAAAGAAAAGGCTAAAAATTGTTAGTTGCCTATTCACCCTCCTCTAGTCAACTATATAGATCCTTTCACCTATCATATTAGGACTAATTTTATAAAAAAGCAAATTACCATGCTGTTTAGCGACTCTCAAAATAATATAAGTGAAGTGCGCGAGTTCATAAATTTCTATAAAATAAAGCCATCATCGTGCTCTAAAAAGATATAAGTGAAGCACTAGAGCAAATTTGCCTAGCTCAAAAGATATAAGTGACCCACATAGAGCATTCTAATAAATCATGATTCATGTGTGTATCTCTCAAAAGATGTGTACAACAAAGGATGATTGTGGAAAACTAAAAAGAAAAGACTCAAATCATACAATACACTCCAAGCAAAACATATATCATGTGGTGAATAAAAATATAGCCTCAAGTAAAGTTACCGACAGACGAAGACGAAAGAGGAGATGCCTTCCTGGGGCATCCCCAAGCTTAGGCTTTTTGACATCCTTGAATATTACCTTGGGGTGCCTTGGCCATCCCCAAGTTTAGTCTTTTGCCACTCTTTATTCCATAGTCCATCAAATCCTCACCGAAAACTTGAAAACTTCACAACACAAAACTTAACAGAAAATCTCGTAAGCTCTGTTAGTATTAGAAAATAAATCACCACTTTAGGTACTTTTGTGAACTCATTCTTTATTTATATTTGTGTAATATCTACTATATTCCAACTTTTCCATGGTTCATACCCCCGATACTAGCCATAGATTCATCAAAATAAGCAAACAACACGCGAAAAACAGAATCTGTCAAAAACAGAACACTATATAGCAATCTGGATATTTCGAATACTTCTGTAACTCTAAAAATTCTGAGAAAATAGGAAGTCCTGTATAATTTGTATATTAATCTTATACCAAAGTAATCAACTAAAAATTACTCTTCAGATAAAAATAAGAATTGTTTTCGTGAGCCTAAAAGTTTCTATTTTTCAGCAAGATCAAATCAACTCTCACCGTAGGCTATCCCATAGGTCTTTACTTGGCACAAACACTAATTAAAATGCAAAACCACATCTAACCAGAGGCTAGATGATTTATTCAAAGCAAAACAGGACCTAAAAAGCAAGAACAAAAAATAAATTTGGGTTGTCTCAGCAGGTTAACATCACATAGCACTTTTTCAACGATGATTAGGGCATCTAGATGAACTCAAACAAGCATGGCACAATGGAATTAAATGAGGATCATCTCACAATGAACATTTTGACATATCATATGCACAAAACGAAGCACCGAGCATGAAGTTACAGCAGGTCAAAGTTAGCACCAGAATGTTAGAAAACGGGGACTAAGAAGAAATCAACCTCGAGGGGGAAAAGTCAACGCGAGCAAGGGAGGCGGCGGATCTCGCCGGAGCCGGGGAAGAAGATGGCCGGAGAGGGGGGCCGGCGAGGGGGGCGCCGGATCCGGGATGGCGCGGTCCCCTAAGGCGGTGGCGCCCACGGGCGAGGCGCGCCGAGGGAGGCGGCGCGACGCAGACGTCAGCGGCTGATGGGGGTTGTGGCAGCGGTAGAGGGCGGAGCGGCGGAGTGCTCCCGCTGGTGGCAGGCGGCGCTGCCGGGCGCTGGGCGTCCAGCGGACGGCCGGATCGGGCCGGGCGGGCCCCGGATGGGCTCCACGGGCCGGTGGAGACGGGCGGCGAAGCGCGGGCGCCACATGGCGGCGCGCTAGTGGCTCGGGGGCGGCGGAGCTGAGGTGGCGTCCCCGGATTGGTCCAAGCGACGTGGAGGCGGCGGTGGATGCGTGCGGCGCGTCGGGCGGACATGTATGGCGGCGCGAGGAGGAAGAGGACTAGGGTTAGACCGCAAATTTGGAGGGGGAGGCACCTATTTATAGGTAGGAGGAGCTAGGAGAGTCCAAATGGAGTGCAGTTTTTGGCCACGCGATCGTGATCGAATGGCCGAGAGGACGGAGGGGGTTTAGATGGGCTTTTGGGCCACTTTAGAGGGGTGTTGGGCTGCAACACACATGAGGCCTTTACGGTTACCCGGTTAACTGTTGGAGTATCAAACAGACTCCAAATGGCACGAAACTTGACAGGCGGTTTACCGGTGGTGTACCAAGGCCGCTTGGCAAATCTCGGTCCATTTCGAGAATGTTTAACACCCGCTCACAACAAGAGACAAAAGGGGGACGCCGGAGGAAATAGGAGTGTCGGATTGCAAAACGGACAACGGGGAAAAGGACCGGATGCAAGTTTTGAAAACATGAAGATGCAATGCAGATGATGACATGACAAAATGATGACATGGCAAAATGCAACACGCAGGCACATGACATGGCAATGACGGCGAAAAACTGGAAGACACTTGGCGCATCGGATCCGGGGCGTTACACTATCACTGGGAAAGGACACCGCAAGATTGAACTCAAAGCTAAGCACTTCTCCCATTGCAAGAAAAACCAATCTAGTTGGCCAAACAAAATCGATAGTTTGAAGAGACTTGCAAAGATATCAAATCATGCATATAAGAATTCAGAAAAGATTCAAATAATATTCATAGATAAACTTAATCATAAATCCACAATTCATCGGATCTCGGCAAACACACCACAAAAGAGTATTACATAGAATAGATCTCCAAGAACATCGAGGAGAACTTTGTATTGAGAATCAAAGAGAGAAAGAAGCCATCTAGCTACTAGCTATGGACCCGCATGTATGTGTCAAAGTGCAACTAACCCTGGGTGGTTTTGGTAAATCCTAACAACATATAGCTCATTGAGCTAATGCTATTTCAAGATAAATATTTCAGGAAAGCTCAATGATTGGCATGGCATGGATTAGAAAGTGGACCCCTCAAAATGCTAAGGACAAAAGATTGGCTCAAGCTCAAAGCACAAGACTCTACATTTTACTTTTAGTGATCCAAGATCACATTGAGTCCATAGGAAAATCCAATACTATTAAAAGGGGGTGAGGTGTTGCTTAATGAGTTACTTGCTCAAAATGCTTAGTGCTATGCTCCAAAAACCCTCAACTACTTTCTGATATCCACATATGTCCCAAACCAAAAGTCAAACTCGGCCCCACCGAAATATTCTATTCGGCGCCATCGAGTTCACTTGACATAGCCATTGCCACAAACCCTAGTCACTTCGGTCTCACCGATAGGGATCTCGGTCTCACCGAGATGGGATTGCAACCTCTCTGTTTCCCTTCGTAACGTTTCGGTCCAACCGAGATGAGCGATCGGTCCCACCGAGATTGCAATGCAAACTCTCTGTTTCCCCTTCGTCACGTTTCGGTCTAATCGAGATGAGCGAATCGGTCCCACCGTGTTTGCCAGACCAACTCTCTGTTTGCCTATTATCAAAATCGGTCCCACCGAGTTTGTGTGATCGGTCTCACCGAGATTACGTTATGCCCTAACCCTAACGACATCAGTCCCACCGAGTTGACATGTCGGTCCCACCAAAAATCCTAACGTTCACATTTTGAACTAAATCGGTCTGACCGAGTTTTCTGATTCGGTCCCATCGAGTTTGGTGATTTGTGTGTAAGGTTGATTTTGTGTGGAGGCTATATATACCCCTCCACCCACTCTTCATTCGTGGAGAGAGCCATCAGAACATGCCTACACTTCCAACATACATTTTCTGTGAGAGAACCACCTACACTTGTGTTGAGGTCAAGATATTCCATTCCAACCACATAAATCTTGATCTCTAGCCTTCCCCAAGTTGCTTTCCACTCAAATCATCTTTCTACCAAATCTAATCATATGAGAGAGAGTTGAGTGTTGGGGAGACTATCATTTGAAGCACAGGAGCAAGGAGTTCATCATCAACACACCATCTATTACCTTTTGGAGAGTGGTGTCTCCTAGATTGGCTAGGTGTCACTTGGGAGTCTCCGCCAAGATTGTGGAGTTGAACCAAGGAGTTTGTACAGGCAAGGAGATGGCCTATTTTGTGAAGATCTACCCTAGTGAGGCAAGTCCTTCGTGGGCGATGGCCATGGTGGGATAGACAAGGTTGCTTCTTTGTGGACCCTTCGTGGGTGGAGCCCTCCGTGGACTCGCGCAACTGTTACCCTTCGTGGGTTGAAGTCTCCATCAACGTGGATGTACGATAGCACCACCTATCGGAACCACGGATAAAAAATCTCCGTGTCTACATTGAGTTTGCTCCCTCCAAACTCCTCCCTTTACCTTCATATGCAATTGCTTTACATTCCGCTGCTATACTCTTAGAATTGCATGTGTAGGTTGATTACTTGATTTGTGCTAAATTGCTAAAATCTGCCAAGACTTAAAATTGGGAAAAGGCTAGATTTTTATTTGGTCAAGTAGTCTAACCACCCCCCTCTAGACATACTTTCGATCCTACAAGTGGTATCAGAGCTTGGGTCTCCATTTTCTTTGATTTCCATAGCTGTTGGTGATCATAGCCTTGGTTTCACAACCTATGAGAATATGGCGTCTAGAGAGGGAAATTACCACCGTAGTTGGAAGCATATGATGGTACTAATTTTGCTAGTTGGAAGCATATGATGAAAATGCATATTTTTGTACATAACCCCACCGTTTGGGCTATTGTGTGTATTGGCTTGCAAGGTGATTTCTGATGGGAGAGAACCAAACCGTGAAGCTACCGTGGAAGAGTTGAAGTTGCTGCAATACAATGCTCAAGCTTGTGATATTCTCTTCAACGAATTGTGCCCCGAAGAATTCAACAAAATCAGCCGTCTTGGGAATGCACAGGAAATTTGGGATACTTTGATTGATATGCACAAAGGTACCGACTCCGTGAAGGAATCCAAATTGGATGTGCTTCAAAGTCAACTTGACAAGTTAAAAATGAAGGATGGTGAAGGTGTCGCTGAAATGTACTCTAGGCTCACTCTCATCACAAATGCGATTGCCGGCTTAGGAAGTGAAGAGATGACTGATAGATTCATCATCAAGAAGATCCTAAGAGCCTTGGATGGAAAATATGATACCGTGTGCACATTGATCCAAATGATTCCCAATTACAAAGATCTCAAGCCAATGGAAGTCATTGGAAGAATTGTTGCTCATGAGATGTCACTTAAGGATAAGGAAGAGCTCCACAACAAGTCAAGTGGTGCTTACAAAGCCTCATATGAATCTACCACATCATCAAGTGAGAAACAAACCTTCAATGAAGAATTGAGCCTAATGGTGAAGAACTTCAACAAATTCTACAAGAGTAGAAGCAAGGAAAGAAGCTCCAAGTGAAGGTCCTACAATGACAAGAGATCTTCAAGTCGTGAACAAAATTGCTACAATTGTGGAAGACCCGGACACTACTCCAATGAGTGTATGACTCCCTACAAAAGAAGAGAAGATTCTCCCAAAAGAAGAAGTAGAAGAGAAGAATCACCGCCAAGAGAGAGAAGGAGTAGAGATGATCGTTATGAACGAAGACCCTCTCGGAGAAGCAAGGATTCGGGGAGGAAGGACAAATCATCAAAGAGCTACACAAAAAGAAGACATCAAGCTCATGTTGGTGAATGGGTATCCGGCTCCGACTCCGACCATCACTCCGAAAGAAGTTATCACTCCGAATCCGAAATACTCAAGATGAAGGTGTTGCCGGTCTAGCACTTGTGTCAACCAACTCCTACGACATATTTGACTCACCAAATGAAGGAATTGGAAGATGCTTCATGGCTAAAGGTCCAAAGGTAACACACCCCTAGTATGTTGATTTTAATAGTGATGAAGATGATTTGCTAGGAGATGATGATTTACTTGTTGACAACTCTAGTTATGAAAACTATGATGAACTTGCTATTAATCATGATAATCAAGATAAAACGAATGACGATGATAAGAAGGAGATTGAGCGTCTAACTAAGAAGGAGATTGAGCGTCTAACTAAAGAACTAAACACTCTTAAGTTAGCTCATGAAATTACCTTGGAAGATCATCGAGAAATTTTAAAGACTCATGAGAATCTACGCTTTGAAAAGCTCAACCTTGAGCAAGAGCATGAGTTCTTAAAAGCAATCAATGATGATCTTCGCAAGAAAAGTTCTTCTTACATTGCCAAGCGTTTACTCTTGTCTACTTACATGCCACAAGTTAAATCTAGCAACAAGAACAAGAAAGATTCTTCCTCTAGTAGTAACAACAATCAAGCTAAATCCAATGTTGTTGCTTCTAATAGTTCTCTTGATTCCACTAATGATTCTCTTAGCCAAGTTACACTTGAGCAAGAAAATAGCTTATTGAAGGGAATTATAGAGAAAGGTGTTTACAAGAGTCTTCTTAGGAAGTAAGCAATTTTAGGAAATTGTACGCAAGCAAGGAAGACATCGGAAGAATCAAGGTGTTGGTGTTGAATGGAAGTTCAATGCCAATGGAGTTGAGTGGGAAGAAGATCAATACCCCAAGATGAAGTTTGTTCCTCAACAAGAGAAGTATGATCCTACTTCTTTCTAAGGAACACAAGATCAAGATGATCTTCCCCCACAAGACCACAAGCTAAAAGGCAAGGACAAGCTTCAAGAGGAGATTGATGCATTTGAAGAAGCACCTAAGGCCTTAGTCAAGTGGGTTCCCAAGACTACATCAAGTTCCACTTCATCAAGTACGACTACAACTCCAAGGATTCCCATCAAGATGGTGTGGATCCCGAAAAACAAGAACTAGAGAATTCTTGAGGGTGATCCGCCAACATACTTCACTCTTATCATTTTGGCAAGGACAAGTGCAAACAACTTCCATATCTTGCGCTGGTTCAAGGAGTCACAAACCCTCTTGTTGGTAAGACAAGGGACAAGGTAACCTAATGCATTCATGGACATCATCTCATGTGAATATTACTCTATGTCTATGGATATCCTTGTTTGTTCCTTGTGGGACTAACCCGTGTAGGTATTGAAAGTGCAACTCACTCCAAAGGATTGCTCCGAATGATCTACATCAACATTGAGCATCTACATCTTCAACACCTACATGAAGTCATCATCGACAAAACCCAAGGTTAGTTCATCCCTCTTAGAGGGGATATCACATCTAGGAGGAGCTTTACTCTAATCAATTGAGCTAAAGCAACTCTAATGATGTGAGCACAACGTTGCTTTATGTAAAAGTGGCAACCCCACTTGTGCTTAAATGATGAGTATGACCTATGATCAAATGTTCTCATTTGACTCCTAAGTCAATATACTCATATATAGATGACCTAGTCATCGCCAAATTGCTTGATAGATGCTAGAGTGATTGTGCATGCTTTGTCACATATTTCATTTGTCATTTTAGTGTGTGAGCATGTTGGATGCATATTTTACTCATTCGAGGACATCCATTTGTTGCCTTGACTGTTTGGATTTTTCTCTTTTGCCGAATGGATGGACAAGAATTCCTAAGAACTCCCTCTAACTATCTATGCTTTTCTCGTCTCAAACTCTATTCATGCTACATCACAAAGTTTGATCAAGTCAGATTCGAACCACTCTGTGTGAGGAGCACTCGAAGTCCCCGATTCATCATAGACTTAAACTTCCAAAACCTGTTTGTGCATTTCGGTATGACCAAGTCATCCATTTCGGTCACACCGAGACCACTAAGTTGATCTAGGTTTTCAATCTCGGTGCAACCGATTTGAACTTTTCGGTCACACCAAGTTGCAGTAACCGCTTGCGATTCTGCATCTCGCTGCCACCGAGTTGTTCCACTCGGTCACACCGACAGAATCGGGATATATAAACCCACGGGTGAGATTTTGAAATTTCTTCGAAACCTCTCAGCCCGCGCGTATCCTGCTCTGCCGCCTCGGGTCTCCGGATCGTCTTCTCGCCGCCAGCGACCTCCCACCGCTGGTTTCCATCGCTGTCAATGGAATTACGCCTCCGTTCTTGCCGTAGCGAACTCCGCCGAACTAGGGTACGAGTTTGATCCTTTGTGCTATTCTTTTACCTCTGATTCGTAGCACATTGTTCTGCCATGATCATCACCACGTATGCAAATACTCTATGCACTGAAAACATCCCTTAGGTTAGGTTTGATTTGAAAATTTAGGGTTAGGTCTTCGCAGAACTCATCTCAGACCGACCGAGTTGTAGAAATCGGTCTCACCGATTTGCCTTAGGACATTGCACTTGCACTTTCGATCTGACCGAAAACTGCAAATCGGTGTGACCGTGTTCGATTCTCTGTGAAACCCTAGGAGTCTCGGTGCCACCGGACTGTGACTCGGTCTGACAGAGTTCACTAGTTTAGGTTCCAAAAGCTGCTTCGGTATCATCGAGTTTACAAATTGGTAGATCTGAAATGCTTTTTGTGAAGAACTAAAACTAAGTTTTTAAGTCATCTGTTTTGCAAAAACTCTGCACTTTGTGATGCTCATCTACTCTACCTCACCTATATCTATTCACAGGGTCTGCTATCAGTAAGTCTGTAGAGATGTCTGATCAAAGTGACAGTCAGAACAAGTCAGAGGAACAGGTACAGATGAGTGAGGGCTCAGATCCCTCTAGCACTTTTGATGATGGCAGCAGGAGCACTCCAAGCAAATTGCCAAAGGCAGCCACCAGATCTAGGAAGAAGAGAACCTCAGAATCTGAGGATGAGGATTATGTTGGCACTGAGGAGGAAGTAAGCTCCAAAAAGAAGGTGCTGAAAAAGGAGCATGGCACAGCTGCTGCAAGTAAGCCAGGGCTAAATAAGAAGGCACCAGCAAGGAGAATTCCTATGTCTAAGGCCAGAGCCTCTACTCAAGAGACAATGGAGTTCACTCTTGAACCCAAAGAAGGTGATGAAGGCAAGAAGAGGAAGGAAAGGGTCAAGAAGACCATTGCCAGAGTTATTGGGAAGTCCTCCATGATGAGAGATCCCTCTGAAGAAGAGGAAGAGGAAGAGGATCTTTGCACAGCACCCAAAGCTCGAGCTTATGGGAGATGCTATAAAGGCAGGGGCTGCTCCATCTAAGCCCAAGTCTGCTCCCAAAGCTCCATCTCAGAAGCCCTCAAAACCCAAGAGGAACACCAGAAGTATACCTGCTGAAGAAAAGAACAAGGCCCTAGTGCCTCAAGCTGAAGAAGAGGAAGATGATTCACTTGTTTAGAGGAAGTTGAAGCCCAAGATTCCTGACCATAATGATGCTCATCTAGTAGCTGAAGACATGCGTACCAGAAAGGATGCTGGACTGAGATTGTGGAGACAGTCTGATCCTTATGCTGTAAGGAGGAGGATAGTAGTTGATTACAGGTTTCACACAAAGGAACAACAAGACTTCTATGAGACTATTTTTCTTGAAAAGAAGCCCATTGTATGTGACATGAAATGGGTGGATTGGGAATACATCAAGGAAGAAGAAGATCACTATCCAGGTGTTTATGACAGCTTCAAGGCATGTGGAGTTGACAAATTTGTTGGGTAGAAGCTCACCAAATGGAATGATGAGCTGATCATGCAGTTTTACTCCACTGCCCACTTCTATCCAGATGGAAGGATAATATGGATGTCTGAGGGTACAAGGTACCAATCCACAGTTGAGGAGTGGGCCAAGCTGATAAATGCCCATGAAGAACATGAAGATGGCTTGGATGTGTATGCCACCAAGAAGAAGGACCACAACAGCATGGCAAACATGTACAAGGAGATCCCATATAAGGCTTTGGAGACTCATAAGCTTGGATCTGTACACTATCTGTTGTCTGGTATGCCAATTATCAACACAATACTTAGGCATACTCTGCTAACCAAGTCTGGAGATCACAAGATGATCAGAGGGCATTCTATCAACCTGCTACAGCTTTTTGATGTCCCTCAGAAGTTCAAGGTTATGAGTTTGATTGTAGAAACAATCAAGAGGACTGCTCTTGACTGTAAGAGAAGCTGTAGGTATGCTCCACACATTCAGGAGCTCATCAACTCCAAGATGGGCACATGAACATATCTGTTGGATAAGGAGCATCTACCCTTACATCCTGATTTTGAAGACAACAATGTAGTGATGAATGAGGAGGAACCATCATCAGTTCAAGCACAGGAGAAGAGAGCCAAAGCAAAGGCTGAGAAAGCTGCCAAGATGCCCAAAGGTTGAAGAGGCATCTCAAGTTTTCTGAAGAGCAAGCAAGATCAACTTGGATATCTGATCCAGTCTACACTGAGGATTGAGAAGAGCTTGGCCACCTTGACTCAAAACCAGGAGAGCTTGGAGAGGATCATAGAAACCAAATTTTATGATCTTGATCTGAAGGTAACTGAGATTCAAACAGCAGTTGAGCAGCTTCAGGAGGAAGCAGAAGAGAAAAGAGGCAAGGCAACTACTGATGCATTTGAGCGAGTGCCTAGAGGACAAAGGTCTACTGCAGTGCCAGTGAGAGATTCTAGAGCTACAGCATCAGCACCAGCAGCTACAACTCCAGTACCACCTCCAGCAGCCACTCCACCAGCTCCAACTACATCCACAGTTGCCTTCGTCCTTGGATTTCTCTCTGCACCACCTCCCGAGGACCAAGCCCGAGAGTTGCATAGCACTATGCATATTTGAACTTTTTGGTAACTTGTTGCCAACGGGGGAGAAATATATATAGATCATAGGCTTCGAGAGAGTGTTTTGCTTCTTTGCTTTTGGTTGAACTTTTTGATTGTGTGCTTGTGTGAGATACTTTATGTCCTTGTGAAATACTTGTGTGATCATGTGATTGATCATTTGCTACCTTAATGCTTGTTTGGATGATACTATCTTTTATATCTCATATATAATCATTCACTTGCTTGGTGATGAGTGCATGCTTTTAATTCTATCATTTTGAGCGCTCCACCAAGATGTATGTGACATGGAAGAGTAACCCATCATCCTAAATCGATTGTGCATTTGCATTCAAAAGAAAATTTTAAATAATGCACAAATTTAGGAGGATATCTTGCTTATCACATATTTCTCAAAGCGACGATGTTTTTCAATCTTATGATAATTTGTCGAAGCTTTGATCTATATGTTGTCATCAACTACCAAAAAAAGGGAGATTGAAAGTGCAACTATCCCTGGGTGGTTTTCATAATTCCTAACAACATATAGCTCATTGAGCTAATGCTATTTTAAGATAAACATTTCAGGAAAGCTCAATGATTGGCATGGCATGGATTAGAAAGTGGACCCCTCAAAATGCTAAGGATAAAAGATTAGCTCAAGCTCAAAGAACAAGACTCTACATTTTACTTTTAATGATCCAAGATCACATTGAGTCCATAGGAAAAGCCAATACTATTAAAAGGGGGTGAGGTGTTGCTTAATGAGTTACTTTCTCAAAATTCTTAGTGATATGCTCCAAAACCCTCAACTACTTTCTTATATCCACATATGTCCCAAACCAAAAGTCAAACTCGGCCCCATCGAAATCTTCTATCCGGCGCCACCGAGTTCCTTGACATAGCCATTGCCACAAACCCTAGTCACTTCGGTCTCACCGATAGGGATCTCGGTCTCACCGAGATGGGATTGCAACCTCTCTGTTTCCCTTCGTAATGTTTCGGTCCAACCGAGATGAGCGATCGGTCCCACCGAGATTGCAATGCAAACTCTCTGTTTCCCCTTCGTAACGTTTCGGTCTAACCGAGATGAGCGAATCGGTCCCATCGAGTTTGCCTGACCAACTCTCTGTTTGCCTATTATTAAAATCGGTCCCACCGAGTTTGTGTAATTGGTCTCACCGAGATTACGTTATGCCCTAACCCTAACGACATCGGTCCCACCGAGTTGACATGTCGGTCCCACCGAAAATCCTAACGTTTACATTTTGAACTAAATTGGTCTGACTGAGTTTTCTGATTCGGTCCCACCGAGTTTGGTGATTTGTGTGTAACAGTTAGATTTTGTGTGGAGGCTATATATACCCCTCCACCCACTCTTCATTCATGGAGAGAGCCATCAGAACATGCCTACACTTCCAACATACATTTTCTAAGAGAGAACCACCTACACTTGTGTTGAGGTCAAGATATTCCATTCCAACCACATAAATCTTGATCTCTAGCCTTCCCCAAGTTGCTTTCCACTCAAATCATCTTTCTACCAAATCCAATCCTATGAGAGAGAGTTGAGTGTTGGGGAGACTATCATTTGAAGCACAAGAGCAAGGAGTTCATCATCAACACACCATCTATTACCTTTTGGAGAGTGGTGTGTCCTAGATTGGCTAGGTGTCACTTGGGAGCCTCCGCCAAGATTGTGGAGTTGAACTAAAGAGTTTGTACGGACAAGGAGATCGCCTACTTTGTGAAGATCTACCCTAGTGAGGCAAGTCCTTCGTGGGCGATGGCCATGGTGGGATAGACAAGGTTGCTTCTTTATGGACCCTTCGTGGGTGGAGCCCACCGTGGACTCGCGCAACCGTTATCCTTCGTGGGTTGAAGTCTCCATCAACGTGGATGTACGATAGCACCACCTATCAGAACCACGGAGAGAAGATCTCCGTGTCTACATTGCGTTTGCTCCCTCCAAACTCCTCCCTTTACCTTGATATGCAATTGTTTTACATTCCGCTGCTATACTCTTAGAATTGCATGTGTAGGTTGATTACTTGATTTGTGCTAAGTTGCTAAAATCTGCCAAGACTTAAAATTGGGAAAAGGCTAGATTTTTATTTGGTCAAGTAGTCTAATCACCCCCCCCTCTAGACATACTTTCGATCCTACAATGTGGTAAATTATTCACGCTTCAACGAAGAGGCAATGGCGTTGATGTAGGAGCCCTCCGTGATCGATCCCCCTCCTGCAGGATGCCGGAAAAGGCCCCAAGATGGGATCTCACGGGTACAGAAGGTTGCGGCAGTGGAAAAGTGGTTTTGTTGCCCCTGGATGTTTTTAGGGTATAAGAGTATATATAGGAGGAAGATCTAGGTCAGGGGACCCTCGAGGGGCCCACAAGGTTGGGAGGTGTGCCCCACCCCCTAGGCACGCCCTCCACCCTTGTGGCCGCCTTGCGGCTCTTCTGACTTGTACTCCAAGTCTCGTGGGTGTTGTAACGACCCGAGACCGACGCTCTAGAAGCCTTCCATGTTCTTGGTTGCCGTCGTGTGTTTTATTTTGTTGTTGTTGCATTTCATCATGTCATCATGCATATTGCATCCGCATGTTTTCATAAAACTCGTAGTCGTTCATAGTGCCGCTTCTCTCTTTCTCTGTTGATCTTTTGTCAAGCCCTCTTGTCTTCGTCGACCTCTCTCAGACCCCACGTGCTTGTCCGAAACTTTCCCGAACCTGACCTGGGCAGTCATGACCAGGGGTTCGGATCATCTCCGAACATCCCTAAAACATCTTCGATTTCTCATTTGGACTAGCTAGCATATTTATTTTCGATCGTCCGATTACGATCGGAGGGACCTAATACCCCTAACCAAAACCCACCTACTATATAAACTAGACCAACCCTAGAAATTAGGAGCCTTGTCCCATCCTTCCCATTCCGCCGCCGCCAGTCCTCTTGTCTCCTCCACCTCGGGTTCTTCCCCGATCCAAAAATCCTCCCTCATTTTCTTCACCGGACCAACCAGCCGCTACCTCCTCCTTCCTTGATCTCCCTTGCCACTCAATCCCGTCGATCCATCCATCCATCCATTGATCCCCACTAACCAGAGATCCCCACGGCCCTACTCGACCAGCAGGAACCAGGAGCCCGAGCTCCTTCTCCCACGCCAGCGTGCCCGAGGAAATGCACGAGGCTGTGTGCCTCCTCGTCCCCGCGCCTCTACCTCGCCGGTGGTCGCCGGCCACCCAAGCAGCAGTCCGGAGCGCCGCCCTCCACCCCGCATCCAGCCGGCACTCGGTCCAGTTTGAGACCGAGGCCACAGCCTCGCTGCACCCGAGGCCTCCTCCTCGACTCTTCCTATGAGAGCCGTCGCCACCAACCCCTTCTCGCCGTCGCCGCCTCAGGAACCCCACGCCATGGATGGCTGAGCCCCTCGCCGAGCTCCTCAAGTCCCGCCGCTGCCTCAAGTTCCTTGCCGCCGGAGTCCTCAGCGCCACCACGACTGCCGCTTGTTCGTCCCCGGCCGCTGATGCGCAGCCACACTTCGCCGTCCGTCGCCTCTGCATCGCGGCCTCCCCTGCTTCGGCCTCCAACCTTTGCCGTCGAGCGCCGCCTCCGCCTGGATCCGTCAAGTCCCTTCGCCTCGCCAAGTTCCGCCCGTCGTTCCTCACCCGTCGGAGGGCACCGTCGTTCCCCCGTTCCAGCGCAGCCGCTGTCGACCTTGTCTCTCTGTGAGGAAGACAAGCCCTCGCTCGTTTACCTCGGCCTCCTCAAGCCCTGCGCCGCCCCGGTGACGCGCCATGGACGCGAGCCCCTCCGCGTCAAGTCCCTGCTGCCAGCGCCCTGCTTCCTCTGCTTCGTCCAGGACGACGCGCCCTGCTTCGCTCGATTCAGCTGTGCGTTGGCATTTCCTAAACGGCGCCCGTTACAGGCAACGGCGCAAACGGGCGCACACCCCCGCGCCGCCTGGGCCGACCCGTTTCTGAATAATATCATTCGAGGCAAAAAGTAAGGTGCGCAAGTGATGTATCAAACCTTGGATCCATCGATTGAGAGTGCAGCGCACTAACCACCAGAATAACGACACGCTTGTGTGCATTAACTTCTTTCCATTGTTTTAATCTTTAGCTAGAAAGTTCGCTGGTCAATTTCTGGGTGTTTTTCTTCTGGTTCATTTTTCATTTTTCTTTTCTCATTTCCTTTTCTTTTTTTTATTTCCTTAAACGCGCAAATTTTTTATCAAATTTGTCAACTCTTTTTCAAATTCGATGAGCTTTTTTCAAATTCAATGATTTTTTTATCAAAATCGATGAACTTTTTCAAATTTGGTGAACTATTTTTTCGAATCCGATGAACTTTTTGCAAATCCGATAAACTTTTTTCAAATATAATGAACTTTTTCCAATTTTGATGAACATTTTTCAAATTTGATGAACATTTTTTTTCAAATTTCATGAACTTTTTTCTAAATCAATGAACTATTTTTTCAAATCCGATGATTTTTTTTGAAATTCAATGAACTTTTTCTAATTTTTATGACTTTTTTCAAATTCCATGGACTTCTTTTCTAAATCGATGAACTTTTTATAAAATTCTATGAACTTTTTTCAAAACACTGAACTTTTTTTCAAAATCGATGAAATGTTTTAAAATTTTGTGAACTTTAAAACAATGGTGAACTTGTTTTCAAAATTGATGAACTTGTTTTTTCAAAATCAATGAACTTTTTAACTAATTTTCAGATTTACGTTAATGTTTCACTAAATAACGGTTAAGTAGAACTTTTCCTAGTTAGAGAACAGCATAACGTGTTTAGCCTAGTGGTTCTCGCATTAGGGTTTGGAGAAAAAGGCACTCGATCCTGAGTTCGAAACCTAGCTATCGCGCTTTTTCTTCAAGTTCACTTTTTTCGCGTCGTGGTTACTGTGTTGAGTCGAAACTCGCCTGGGCCGGCCCAGTAGCGCGACGCTTCAGCGCCAGAACCTAAAATCGGCGTTGAAGGCGCCGGTTAGGAACCCCCCGTGCGTTGACCGCGTCGCTGCCTCAAGCCGCCGGCCCAGCGCTGCTGCCTCCGTCCAGCCTAGCACCAGATCTGGCCCAAGGCCCCTTTGGTGAGCAGCCCAGCCGCGCCTAGTTGTTTTGGCCCGATTCATGTTTTATTTCCCTCGACGGATTTAGCTATTTCCAAAGTTTACGGTTTTCCTGAAAAACCCCTGGACTTCATGCATTTAATATCTCACAAACCGTGCATCAGATTAAAATGATGTAAACATGTAAAATGCTTAGAATTTCATGTAGTTTCATAATTTGCAACTTTATCTATTGTAAAAATGTTTAACTTGCCGTTTGCATTAATTTGCATAAATGACATGCTAAAATAATTTATTTAATAACTAAATAACCGTAGCTCCGAATTAAATAAACTTTATATGTAAATGGGGTAGAAAAATGCATAGATTAACATGGTGCACTTACTTTGCATGTTTAACAACAATAAAATGTGGTTTAGGGCAGAACAGTAGAAAATTCGGAATATGCATATGGGGATTTTTCGGAATTGTTGTTTGTGTTTCCGGCCTCATTTAAAGTTGCCTAAATAGTTAGTTTACTTATGCTTTACCTCTTGCCATGCTTAAAAACATTTAATATTGATGAGTAGCATAAACAAGAGCGAACTAAAAATACTTGAATGTGGTGTTTCGTCAATATGCAACTCGTTGCATATTGAGCTCCACTTAATTTGTAGTATTGTTTGTTACCGCTTTGCTCCAAATCGCCATGCCTCATTAAACCGGACATGCATTATACTTGATTGTGCATCATGCCATGGTTATGATATGCATGTTTACCGTGTTGTTTGCTTCTTTCTAGTTGTACTTCTTCTTGATAGTTCCGGTTACGTTGCGATTGTGAGGATTCGTTTGACTACGCCCGTTCTTCTTCTTCATGGACTCGGTCTTCTTCCTAGCGGGATTTCAGGCAAGATGACTGTTACCTTGGATACCACTATTATATTTGCTTTGCTAGTTGTCTCGATGCTATCGCTATGTGATACGTCTCCAACGTATCTATAATTTTTAGATTGCTCCATGCTACTTTATGTACTGTTTTGGACTATATTGGGCTTTATTTTCCACTTTTATATTATTTTTGGGACTAACCTTTAACCCAATCGCTCGGATCTTCCCCTAACCCAACCCGGGAACGGACCGGAGGGAACCGCAGCATGAGGAATGTCCGCGTCTCGTCGCAAGGCTCATTTTGAGTTTTGGGTCATAGGGCGGCAAGGCATCCGGGCACAAGGGTCCTGGTACTACCCAAAGCGAAGAACCCCGAGGCGATCGCCCAGCCTGTAATTGCTGTTTTTTGCCTATTTCAAGTGTTTCAAGAAACGGAATATCAAACGGAGTCCAAACGGAATGAAACCTTCTAAACGTGATTTTCTCACCGAACATGATCCAGAGACTTGGACCCTACTCCAAGGCGGTCACGAGGGTGGGGGCACGCCCCCCTAGGGCGCGCCCCCTGCCTCGTGGGCCCCCTGTTGCTCCACCGACGTACTCCTTCCTCCTATATATACCTACGTACCCCCAAACGATCAGAACAGGAGCCAAAAACCTAATCCACCGCCGCAACTTCCTGTATCCACGAGATCCCATCTTGGGGCCTGTTCCGGAGCTCACGAGGGGGCATCCACCACAGAGGGCTTCTACATCATCACCATAGCCCTCCGATGAAGTGTGAGTAGTTTACTTGCACCTTCGGGTCCATAGCTAGTAGCTAGATGGCTTCTTCTCTCTTTTGGATCTCAATACAATGTTCTCCCTCTCTCGTGGAGATCTATTCGATATAATCTTCTTTTGCGGTGTGTTTGTTGAGACCGATGAATTGTGGGTTTATGATCCAGATTATCTATGAATAATATTTGAATCTTCTCTGAATTCTTTTATGTATGATTGGTTATCTTTGCAAGTCTCTTGAATTATCCGCTTGGTTTGGCCAACTAGATTGGTAGTTCTTGCAATGGGAGAAGTGCTTAGCTTTGGGTTCAATCTTGCAGCTTCCTTTCCCAAAGGATGTATGAGCAGCAAGGCACGTATTGTATTGTTGCCATCGAGGATAACAAGATGGGGTTTTATCATATTGCATGAATTAATCCCTCTACATCATGTCATCTTGCTTAAGGCGTTACTGCTTTTTAACTTAATACTCTAGATACATGCTGGATAGCGGTCGATGAGTGGAGTAATAGTAGTAGATGCGGTGAGTCGGTCTACTTGTCTCGCACGTGATGCCTATATACATGATCATACCTAGATATACTCATAATTATGCTCAATTCTGTCAATTGCTCAACAGTAATTTGTTCACCCAACGTAGAATACTTATGCTCTTGAGAGAAGCCACTAGTGAAACCTATGGCCCCCGGTGTCACGCCCAATATGCGACCCTATCCAAAAGGAACTCGAAGGTCCCACCAAGGATAGACCCGCATATTGAAACGCTTTTGCAAGGTGGATATCATTACATCAACATTACATAATAGATGGGGATACATCCATAAGGCACAAATGCCACAAGAATACATCAACATCATATACAAGAGATCAACATCCGACTACGGATGGAACATAAAATGTAAACTCAAACAATATCCACCTTCGCTAGCCAGTGCCGACCGAACCTATCCCCGATCGAAGAAGCGTAAGAAGAACTCAAGACAAGCAAGCATCGCTCTCGCGTCATGATCATCGCACAACATGTACCGCAATCGTTGGTGTAGTAATCGGTGAGCCACGAGGACTCAAAGCAATCCCATTACCATGGGTATCAAGACTAGCAAAGCTTAATGGGAAAGGAAGGGGTAAAGTGGTGAGGTTGCGGCGACTAAGCATATATGGTGGCTAACATACGCAAATGAGAGCGAGAAGAGAAACAAAGGAACGGTCGTCAACTAGTAATGATCAAGAAGTGATC
Organism: Aegilops bicornis; assembly: GCA_021605145.1. Classification (NCBI taxonomy): domain Eukaryota; kingdom Viridiplantae; phylum Streptophyta; class Magnoliopsida; order Poales; family Poaceae; genus Aegilops; species Aegilops bicornis. The sequence continues at coordinate 337,503,802 of CM038672.1, read as the reverse complement.
CTGAACTCCTACTTACGCCGACATAACCCGTAAAACCGTGTTCTCCTCTCGATCAACCCCGAAAAGAGACACTCACGGTTACGCACACGGTTGGTGTATTTTAGAAGAGTTTACTTCAAGTTTACTACAACCAGATATTAACAAATTCCCATCTGCCACATAACAACTGGCACGGCTTTTGAAAGTTTATACCCTGCCGGGGTGTCCCAACTTAGCCCATGATAAGCTCTCGCGATCAACGAAGGATATTCCTTCTCCCCGGGAAGACCCGATCAGTCTCGGAATCCCGGCTACAAGACATTTTGACAGCAATAAAACAAGACCAAGAAGACCTCCCGGCGTGCCGACATCCCGATAGTAGCCGCACAGATCTCGTCTCGTGCCACGACCGGATGAGCAAGACGCATAACTAGAACCAGCCCTCAAGTTTCCCGAGGTGGCGCCGCAAGTGGTTTCTAGTTTGGACCAACACTTAGACAAGCATTGGCCCGGGGGCTAAAATAAAGATGACCCTTGGGTTAATTACTCCCAAGGGAAAAGTAGGTGGTGGTGAGGCAAATGGTAAAACCAATGTTGGGCCTTCTTTGGAGGAGTCTTATTCAAAGCGAACTGTCAAGGGGGTCCCATAAATCACCCGACCACGTTAGGGACGCAAAATCCGAGAACATAATACTGATATGACGGAAACTAGGGCGACAAGAGTGGAACAAAACACCAGGCATAAGGCCGAGCCTTCCACCCTTTACCAAGTATATAGATGCATTAATAATATAAGAGATATTGTGATATCCCAACAAAATCCTGTCCACCATGGAGCAATCTTCAACTTCACCTGCAACTAGCAACGCTATAAGAGGGGCTGAGCAAAAGCGGTAACATAGCCAAACAACGATTTGCTAGGAAGGGTGCAAAGGTTAGAGGCTGACATGGCAAATTGGGAGGCTTGAAGAGCAAATGATAGGTAGCGCAGCATAGCGAAAGAACGAAGCAACTAGCATAGCAATGATAGTAATGAGATCCAAGGTGACGGTCATCTTGCCTGAAATCCCGCAAGGAAGAAGAACGAGTCCATGAAGAAGACAAACAGATGAAGCCAAACCAAGCGTAGACGAACGAATCCTCACGATCGCAACGAAACAGGAACTAACAAGAAGAAGCACACAACAAAGTAAACACACCACACATGAACAAGGCATGATGCACAACAAAGTATGATGCATGACAAGGCTACATGAAGCTACTCATGGCAAGGGATGATGCATACGAGAGCAACACATCAAAGCAAGTTTAAATGAGGCCGGAAACAACATATAACAATTCCGGTAAGTCCTCATATGCAAATTTCAAAATTGGTCCAGATCTGAATAAACCTTATGTTCAAGTTGTTAAGAAGCAAGTTAAAGAGCAGCACGAAGATCTACACGAGATTCTAGTCAAGTTACATATAAAGTTCATTAGATTTGGAGCTACGGCCTAGAAGATATGAGCAAAACAAGATAAACATGGCATTGATGCAAAAATGCATTCAAACATCAAACAAACACCTCAAATCAAGGATGCAACATGATAATATGAAACTACATGCAAAATCAAGCAAGTTTCATATAGAGCACACTCAAAACGGAGCAACGGTTCAACACATACACCCTATACAAGTCATGACAACAATCTGTCCAAAACAAAGAACTCAGGCATATTGCAAGCATCAAAACACTATGCTACAGCACCTCAACGTGAAAAAAAGGCATGGGCATGAAGTACAGGTAAAGCATGACAAAACATGAACACTGAGCTATCTCCAGAAATCACTATAACATATTCAAAATGACATGCCAAGATTGCAAATACTAACAGTTTCAGACTTTGCAGAAATAACATCAGGTTGCAATGTTTAGAGCTATCAAACAACATGTTACAGGAACCTATCATGGCAAACAAAGGCATGAAATGAATCTACTAATTGCATAGATCAAATGTCCTTTACTGACCATGAGCCAAAAAGGCACAGAAAATACGATGGCACCCATGTAAACATGGCAAGTTATATGACAGATTCATACATGGCAGAAACAACAATAAGTAGGCATGTTGGTGAGCTTGAACCACTCACCACAGAGCAATACATGGCATGGTAGGGCAACCAACAGCAATAGGACATGTTTATGAAGCTAAGAATGGCAAGAGCAAGTTCATAGAGTGCATGGATCACTAGCAAAGCTCATGGCAAAACTGAACTTAAAGTTAACAGGTTGACAGCAACATTATTTAGCAACTTTGAGAGCAAGATAACAACAAGCTACAGCAGGCTATAAATGCAACCAGGGGCATGGATGGATAGAGCATGATATGTAGAACAAAACATCCTTAGTGAACATCTCCAGATTATGCATAGAATGACTTGTAGAAGTAGGTTAACATAGAATCATGATATAGCAGATTTAGACAAGCAAAACAGTAACAGCAAGTACCCTACTTAACAAGCTTGATGCACTCACTACAGGAATCAAAAAAATACATGGATGGCACCACTGTGAAGATGGCATGGCATAGCACAAAACACATGTAGAGCTCATGCTCATAGGATGCACACATCACATGCTCATAGGATGCACACATCAATCATGACAAAAATGACAAATGAGCAAGTTATAACAGTTTCAGCAGATTAACATCACATAGCACTCTTGCAACGATGATTCAGGAATCAAGATGACCTCAAATGAATATGATGCAATGGAACAAAATTATGCACTCATCGAGGCGAACAATTTGACATATTACACGCATGAAACGGAGCAGCATACATTAAGTTATGATGCGATGAACATAACATGATAATATTAAAAAAACAGGAACTTAGTGGATTTCGGGGTCAACCTCGATTCGCACGGAAATCGAAGCGGCGGCGGATCTCGCCGGATCCGAGGTGCCAGCGGCCGGAGTTGTCGGGGACGGGGCCGGGGAGGTCGGAGAAGCTCGCCGGAGGAGGGGGCCGGATCTGCCAGATCCGCGGCAGGCGCGGCGTTCATGGCGGCGGGAGGCCGGGCGGCCGAGGGCGAGGAGCACGGCGGCGGGCGGCACTGGCGCTGGAGACGCGAACGCGCTGGGCGGCGGGCCGGACGGAGCTGGCGGCGGAGGCGGGTACGGCGGCGCGAGGCGGGCGGCGGCGGCCGGATGGCCGAGGGCTCACCGGCCGAAAGGGCCGACGGCGGGCGGGACTGGGCGCGCAAGGGACAGGTGGCGCGATGCCACCGCTCAAGCGGCGGCGGGTGACGTGGCCTCCTCCGATTGGTCGGAGTGAGGTGGCTGGGCGGCGGACATGTCCGGGCGCTGTGAAACGCCCGGCCGTGAGAGAGAGCTAGGGTTTGACTGCGAAAATTTCTGGGGAGGACATATTTATAGGTAGAGGGAGCTAGGAGAGTCCAAATGAGGAGCGGTTTTCGCCCACACGATCGTGATCGAACGACCCAGAGCATGGAGGGGAGTTTGCTGGGTTTTGGGCCACTTTGGAGGGGTGTTGGGCTGCACACAAAAGAGGCTTTTACGGTTCCCCGGATAACCGTTGGAGTATCAAACGACCTCCGAATGACACGAAACTTGACAGGTGGTCTACCGGTGGTATACCAAGGCAGCTTGACAAACCTCGGTCCATTCCGAGAACGTTTAACACCCGCACACGAAAAGAGGTAAAAGGGGGCGCCGGGAGACATAGGAGTGCCGGATTGCAAAACGGACAACGGGGAAAATGCTCGGATGCATGAGACGAACACGTATGCAAATGCGATGCACATGATGACATGATATGAAATGCAGATGATGACATGGAAAAATGCAACACGCAAGCAAAAGACATGGCAACGACGGCGAATAACTGGAAGACACCTGTCGCATCGAATCCGGGGCGTTACACCCGGGTCTATTCTCATCATATCAATCTCCATTACTTTAATACTTGCTTGGTTTTTAGTTTGCCTTTTACTTTTCACTTTGCATCTCTATACCAAAAATACCAAAAATATTATTTATCATCTCTATCAGATCTCACTCTCGTAAGTGACCGTGAAGGGATTGACAACCCCTAATCACGTTGGTTGCAAGGAGCTATTGTTTTGTGCAGTGCACGAGGGACTTGTGCGTGGCCTCCTCTTGGATTGATACCTTGGTTCTCAAAAACTGAGGGAAATACTTACGCTACTTTGCTGCATCATCCTCTCCTCTTCGGGGAAATCCAACGCAGTGCTCAAGAGGTAGCAAGAAGAATTTCTGGCACCGTTGGCGGGGAGGCTCACGCAAGAGCAAGTCAAGCACCATACCAAGTACCCATCACAATCCCTATCTCCCGCATTACATTATTTGCTATTTGCCTCTCGTTTTCCTCTCCCCCACTTCACCCTTGCCGTTTTATTCGCCCTCTCTTTCCCAATCTCCTCCTCTTTTTCCCGTTTGCCTTCTCGCTTGCCGTTTTTCTATTTGCTCGTGTGTTAATTCGCTTGCTTGTCGTTATGTCTAGTTCCTTATCCGCTCCTATGTCTCCCAAGTTTGAAGTTCTTCACTTCAAGAAAAGGCAAGGAAAAAACTTAAAAGATGCTTGGTATAGGATAATGGAATCTTATCGCAAGTGCACCCTAGAGGTGAACTTCAGAATTCTTCTTCGTAATTTTTATGTTGGGTTAAATATGACACACAGATAACTCTTGGATTTCATTGCCAAGGGAAATTTCATTGAGATTGATCCCAGTATTGCGCATGAAATTGTAGAGGGAATAGTGGGAACACTACCTCAAAAGGGAGGATCACATCCTACCCAAGAAGAAACCCAAGTGTTTGAAAAGATCTGCGAAGTAACAAAAGTTTTACAAAAGTCTCTTGAGCCTCTTAAAAGTGTTAGCGGAAATCTTCACCGCATGAATATGTTGATCACTCTTTGGAATAAGCGGTTGGATTCTTTAAATCTAAAAATTTCTGAGTATGAAGGGAAGCGGAAAGAACCTCCCGAATTCGAGCATGACTCCGCTAAAAAACTGAAAATTAAAGATGGCAATACCTAGATCTATCCTTGCTTTTATGCCTAGCTAGGGGCATTAAACGATAGCGCTTGTTGGGAGGCAACCCAATTTTATTTTTAGTTTTTTGCTTTTGCTTCTGTTTAGGAATAAATAATCCATCTAGCCTCTGTTTAGATGTGGTTTTATGTTTTAATTAGTGTTTGTGCCAAGCTAGACCTATTGGATCTTCTTGGATGATAGTTATTTGATCTTGCTGTAATTTACGTAAACTTTGCGCAAGTGTCGAATTATTAAAAATCACCAGAACGTGATAAAATACTGATTCCAATTGATGCTGATCAATAAAAAATTTTCTAGGTCTTCTAATTTTGGTAGATTTTTTGGAGTTTCAGAAATTTGCGTTAGTTACACATTACTACAGACTGTTCTGTTTTTGACAGATTCTGTTTATCGTGTGTTGTTTGCTTATTTTGATGAATCTATGGCTAGTAAAATAGTTTATAATCCATAGATAAGTTGGAATATAGTTGGTTTAACACCAATATAAATAAAGAATGAGTTCATTACAGTATCTTAAAGTAGTCTTTTGTTTTCTTTCTCTAACGGAGCTCACGAGATTTCTATTGAGTTTGTGTTGTGAAGTTTTCAAGTTTTGGGTAAATTCTTTTGATGGATTATGGAACAAGGAGTGGCAAGAGCCTAAGCTTTGGTATGCCCATGGCACCCCCAAGATAATCCAAGGACACCAAAAATTCAAAGATTGGGGATGCCCCGGAAGGCATCCCCTCTTTCGTCTACTTCCATCGGTAATTTACTTGGAGCTATATTTTTATTCACCACATGATATGTGTTTTGCTTGGAGCGTCTTGTATCATTTATGTCTTTGCTTGTTAGTCTACCACAATCATCCTTGCTGTACACACCTTTTGATAGAGCCATACATAAATTGGAATTTGATAGAATACTCTATGTGCTTCACTTATATCTTTTGAGCTTGATAGTTTTGATCATAGTGCTTCACTTATATCTTTTGAGCGTGATAATTTTTGCTCTAGTGCTTCACTTAGATCTTTTAGAGCATGGTGGTGGATTTGTTTTAAAGAAACTATTGATCTCTCATGCTTCACTTAGATTATTTTGAGAGTCGTTAATAGCATGGTAATTTTCTTAATATTAATATAGTTGTTATTCAAGATATGTGAAACTTTCTTTTGAGTGCGTTGAATACCAAGAAAAGTTTGATGCTTGATAATTGTCTTGAGATATGAAGATGGTGATATTAGAGTCATGCTAGTTGAGTAGTTGCGAATTTAAAGAATGCTTGTGTTGAAGTTAGCAAGTCCCATAGCATGCACGTATGGTTAAAGTTGTGTAACAAATTTGAAACATGAAGTGTACCTGGCTTGTGCATCCTTATGAGTGGCGGTCGGGGACGAGCGATGGTCATTTTCCTACGAATCTATCCCCCTAGGAGCATGCGCGTAGTACTTGATTTTTGATGACTTCTAAATTTTTGCAATAAGTATATGAGTTCTTTTGACTAATGTTGAGTCCATGGATTATACGCACTTTTACCTTTCCGCCTTTGCTAGCCTCTTCGGTACCATGCATTGCCCTTTCTCACCTTAAGAGTTGGTGCAAACTTCGCTGGTGCATCCAAACCCCGTGATATGATACGCTCTATCGCACATAAACCTCCTTATATCTTCCTCAAAACAGCCACCATACCTATCTATTATGGCATTTCCATAGCCATTCCGAGATATATTGCCATGCAACTTTCCACCGTTCCGTTCATCATCATCATGACATACTTTACTTTTGTCATATTGCCATTGCATGATCATGTAGTTGACATCGTATTTGTGGCAAAGCCACCATGCATTATTTTTCATACATGTCACTCTTGATTCATTGCACCATCCCGGTACCGCCGGAGGCATTCATATAGTCATATCTTGTTCTAGTTTTGAGTTGTAATCCTTATGTTGTAATCAATAGAAGTGTGATGATCATCATTATTAGAGCATTGCCCAAAAAAATGGAGAAAGGCCAAAAAGAAAAAAAAGGAAAGGCCCAAAAAAAAGAGAAAATAAATAAAAGGGCAATGTTACTATCTCTTTTTCCACACTTGTGCTTCAAAGTAGCACCATGTTTTTCATATAGTGAGTCTCATAAGTTGTCTTTTTATATTAGTGGGAATTTTTCATTATAGAACTTGGCTTGTATATTCCTACGATGGGCTTCCTCAAATGCCCTAGGTCTTCATGAGCAAGTAAGTTGGATGCACACCCACTAGTTTTCTTTTGTTGAGCATTCATAGCTCTAGTGCATTACTCGGAGTAAAGCTTCTCTAAGATGGAATAACATACCTTGGTTGGTCGTGTTGTCCATGTAGTTGAACTTGTGTGGATTGCTCAAGGTTGGTGTAGCTTATCAAGAGTTGGGAGCACCACTTGAAATTTGAGCCCATCGACCTACACGGGTTAGTTCTTGCAAGGCAGAGCACTTGTGTACCCAAAAATGATAATCATGAAGCTCAACAAAGAGTTTGTCAAAGGATATGTTTGAATGATTCCGTGCTTCCTTGTATTCAGCCACCATAGTGTAGAGACTTGGTGATGTAGAGATTGCTCAAGATGTGAGTAGATTACAATCTCATGGAATTTGATTCAACCAAGTACCTACATGGGTTAGATAACATGCAAGATGCAAATAGATCCAAGATATAATATTTTCATTATAAGAGATATATCATGGATTAGTCATAAGCTCATGTCTTGCATGTATCCAATGGAGTATCTAGTCCAAGTTTGAAGCATCTATGATGTTCAATTCTCCTCTCAACCTGCAAAACACTTTCTCATTAAGAGGTTTAGTAAATATATTAGCTAATTGATTTTCGGTGCGAACATGCTTAAGATTAATGTCATCCTTAGCAACATGATCTCGAATGAAGTGATGACGAACTTCAATATGCTTAGTTCGAGAATGTTGTACGGGATTATGACCAATTTTGATAGCACTTTCATTGTCTCAGAGCAATGGAACATGTTTCACATATATCCCATAATCTTTAAGAGTTTGGGTCATCCAAAGTAATTGAGCACAACATGAACCAGCGGCAATGTACTCCACTTCGGCTGTAGATAAGGATACCAAGTTTTGTTTCTTGGAGGACCAAGACACAAGAGATCTACCAAGAAATTTACAAGTACCCGAAGTGGACTTTCTATCAACCTTGTCTCCGGCATAGTCCGAGTCGGAATAGCCAACAAGATCGAAAGAGGCCCTCTTAAGATACCAAATGCCAAAATTTGGTGTATGAATTAAGTATCTCACTATCCTTTTCACGGCCTTAAGATGACATTCTTTAGGAGCAGCTTGATATCTTGCACACATGCACACACTTAGCATAATATCGGGATGTGAAGCATATAGGTATAACAATGATCCAATCATAGAGCGATAAACCTTTTGATCAACCGGTTTACCATCTTTGGTCAAATAAAGATGTCCACTAGTAGGCATGGGTGTAGACATACCTTTGCACTCTTGCATATTGAACTTCTTGAATAAGTCCTTAGTGTACTTCGTTTGAGAGACATAAGTACCTTCCTTAGTTTGCTTGATTTGCAACCCAAGAAAGAATTTGAGTTCACTCATCATTGACATCTCAAACTTCTCCGACATTAGCTTCCCAAACTTTTCACTAAAATGAGGGTTAGTTGATCCAAGTATGATATCATCAACATAAATTTGGCATACAAATAATTCTCCATTAACCCTTTTAGTAAAAAGTGTGGAATCAATTTTTCCAATTTCAAGGCCTTTTTCAAGAAGAAACTTGGTCAAGCATTTATACCAAGCTCTAGGAGCTTGTTTAATACCATAAAGGGCTTTGTGAAGTTTGTAAACATGGTTTGGTTTCTTAGGATTGACGAAGCCGGGAAGTTGTTTAACATAAACTTCCTCCTCTATTTCACCATTTAGAAAAGCACTTTTAATGTCCATTTGGTACAAGGTGATATTATGGTGATTAGCATAGGCAAGTAAGATGCGAATGGAATCAAGTCTAGCAACGGGACCATAAGTCTCACCATAGTCCATACCTTCGACTTGTGTATAGCCTTGGGCGACGAGACGTGCTTTGTTGCGAACTCGTTGTCCATCTTCATCTTGCTTGTTGCGAAACACCCATTTGGTACCGATGATGTTGTGGTTGTTGTCGGGCTTCTCAACCAATGTCCAAACTTGGTTTCTCTCAAAGTTGTTTACCTCTTCATGCATAGCATTTATCCAATCCGGATCTTCCAATGCTTCTTCGACCTTCATAGGTTCAATGCTAGAGATGAAAGAATAGTTTTCACAAAAGTTAGCTAAACGAGTTTTAGAGCGAGTGATTCTCCCGGTTTGAATATCATTTTAGATTTGCTCGACGGGATGGTCTTTAGCAATTCTTGCTCGAACTCGTGAAAGCTTTTGCTTGGGTCTCGGTTGAACATCTTCTTCATCTTGTTCTTCTTCTTGATCTTCTTCATTGTTGGCGTTGTCGTTCTCTTGTCGTGGTGGAGAAGGAGGTTGTTGACGTTCGTGATGTTCTTCCTTGTTTTCTTCATCTTGGTGTGTTCCACTTGTGGATGCTTCCATATCAACTCTTGGTTCACCTTGTCGTGAAGTAGAAGCTTCCACTTGAACAGACGATGTACTCTCCTTCACCTCCGTTGGACGGACCTTGCCAATAGACAAGTCTTGGATTGCTTCCGAAGGGTCTTTGTCTCCTACATCAATTGGAAATTGCTCTACTTGCGAGCCGTTAGATTCATCAAACTTCACATCTACCGTCTCTTCAACCTTTCGGGTGAAATTGTTGTAGACACGATAAGTGTGAGAGTTTGAGCCATAACCTAGTAGGAATCCTTCATGAGACTTAGGAGCAAATTTTGAACGACGATGCTTATCAAGACTGTAGCACTTTGAGCCGAATACTCGAAAGTATCCAACTTGGGGTTTGTTACCGTGAGGAGCTCAGATGCCGTCTTGCCGAGTAGCTTGTGAAGGTACAAGCGATTTGTTGCATGACAAGTCGCCTCAACCGCTTCTCGCCCAAAAGTGCTTGACGTCTTGTACTCATCAAGCATCGTTCTCGCCATTTCAATGAGCGTCCGGTTCTTCCTCCCAACAACTCCATTTTGTTGAGGTGTACGTAGCCGAGAACTCGTGTGAAATCCCTTCTTCATCAAGAAAGGTGTCCACATTTGCGTTCTTGAACTCCGTTCCGTTGTCGCTGCGAACCTTCTTGATCTTCACTTCAAATTGACTTTGGGCCTTCCTAGCAAAGTTTTTGAAGATCTTTTGGACCTGCGATTTATCATCGAGAAAGAACACCCACATAAATCTTGAAAAATCATCAACTATAACTAGACCAAAAGAATTTCCACCGAGACTTTTGTAGGCGTTGGGACCAAAGAGATCCATATGAAGTAGCTCGAGTGGCCTCCTTGTGGTCATGATGTTCTTCATGGGATGCCTACCTCCAACCTGTTTACCTGCTTGACAAGCACTCCACAGTCTATCCTTATCAAATATGACATCGTTAACTCCAAGGATATGATTTCCTTTAATAAGCTTGTCAAGATTTCTCATGCCAACGTGACCTAGTCGTCTATGCCATAACCAGCCTTTTGAGGATTTAGCGATGAAGCATGTTTTAGGTTGTGCCTTTTTAGAGAAATCAACAATGTAAAGATCACCTCTACGTATACCGGTAAAGACCATTTTATGATTGTCTCGACGAAACACTTGACAATCTACTTCAGTAAATAGGACATTGAAACCGAAATCAACAAGTCTAGATACTGAAAGTAAGTTGTAGCCAAGAGATTCAACGAGCATGACATTTCAAATGGAGCTATCATGTGAGATGGCCACCTTACCAAGGCCAACCACCATACCCTTTGAGTTGTCACCGAAAGTGACATACTTTCGAGGACTATCATTTTCAGCAAGCTCATGAAACATGTCTTTATCTCCGGTCATGTGATCGGTACATCCACTGTCAAGAACCCATTCCTTTCCTCCTGACACATATCCCCGAAGATTTGCCATAAGACCAAAATGTTTCATTGCATCATCAAGATCGAAATCACTATCATCATCCTCATCATAGTATCCATGTTCAACATTGTCATGCGGTGGATCAAGTCCTAGAGAGGGTAATTCATTAGAGTGAGTTTGACAATGATCTTGCTTATGAATTCTTATAGCTTCGAAAATAATATCACCAATAATTCCAACATCTCCTTTGGCACGCATAAGGTCGGTAAGTTCAAATAGACGATCACCAAACATAGGGTCACTAGTATTCATCTTACTCAAGGCAATAGACTTATTGAGAATTTCATCTAGATTTTTCAAGGAGTAATTTGGAAAGCCTTCCTCAAGAAATTTCCATATAGTGTAGGCACACTCAAAAGTAGGCAAGATTCTAATTAAGTTTCTAGGCAAGCCTCTAGTGATAAGATTAACAGTTCTAAGATTCCTAATCATGTCAATGGATTCATCAAGGGTAGGATGCATAGTATCAACATGAGGTGCACAAGGGCTAGAAATGTACTTGTTCAAATTATATTGATTGAAAATTACAAGCATCTCATTTTTCCACTCATGAAAATACTCTCCATCAAGAATAGGCACTCTATGTCTAAGACTCCCCAAAGTAGACTCATCCATCTTCCTCCAATGGTGATTAAACCAAGGCAATGGAGACCAATGCTCTGATACCACTTGTAGGATCTTGAGAAGAGGTGTCTAGAGGGGGGGTGATTAGACACTAAGTACCGAAGTTGCAATTTTTAACTTCTTTTAGGTTTAAGTGGAGTTTAGGCACAAGTTTAACTTTGTCAATACATAACAAGCAAGCATGCAAAGAGTATGTGAGCAGCGGAAAGTAAAGCATGCAACTTGCAAGAATGAAAAGGGAAGGGTTTGGAGGATTCAAACGCAATTGGAGACACGGATGTTTTTGTCGTGGTTCCGATAGGTGGTGCTATCGTACATCCACGTTGATGGAGACTTCAACCCACGAAGGGTAGCAGTTCTGCTGAGTCCACGGAGGGCTCCACCCACGAAGGGTCCACGAAGAAGCAACCTTGTCTATCCCACCATGGCCGTCGCCCACGAAGGACTTGCCTCACTAGCGGTAGGTCTTCACGGGTAGGCGATCTCCTTGCCCTTACAAACTCCTTGGTTCAACTCCACAATCTTGTCGGAGGCTCCCAAGTGACACCTAGCCAATCTAGGAGACACCACTCTCCAAGAAGTAACAAATGGAGTGTTGATGATGAACTCCTTGCTTTTGTGCTTCAAATGATAGTCTCCCCAACACTCAACTCTCTCTCATAGGATTTGGATCTGGTGGAAAGAAGATTTGAGTGGAAAGAAACTTGGGGAAGGCTAGAGATCAAGATTCATATGGTTGGAATGGAATATCTTGGCCTCAACACATGAGTAGGTGGTTCTCTCTCAGAACTGGTAAGTTGGAAGTGTAGGTTTGTTCTTATGGCTCTCCCCCCGAATGAAGAGGAGGTGGAGGGGTATATATAGCCTCCACACAAAATCTAACCGTTACACACAATTTACCAAACTCGGTGGGACCGAATCAACAAACTCGGTCAGACCGATTTAGTAAACCTAGTGACCGTTAGGGTTTTCGGTGGGACTAATATGCAACTCGGTATGACTGATATGGTTAGGGTTAGGGCATAACGTAATCTGGGTGAGACCGATTACACAAACTCGGTGGGACCGATTTTGGTAATTAGCTAACCAGAGAGTTGGTCAGGCAAACTCGGTGGGACCGATTTGCTCTTTCGGTGAGACCGAAAAGTTACAAAAGGGAAACAGAGAGTTTACGTTGTAATCTCGGTAGTACCGATTGCACAAAATCGGTGAGACCGATTTTGGTAATGGACATACACAGAGAGATTAGAATCCCATCTCGGTGAAACCGATTTGCCTAGGTTTTGTGGCAGTGGCTACGACATCTGAACTCGGTGGCGCCGAATAGAAAGAATCGGTAGGGCCGAGTTTGACTTTAGGTTTAGGTCATATGTGTGGAAGTGGGAAAGTAGTGGAGGGTTTTGGAGCATATAACTAAGCACATGAAGCAAGAGGTTCATTAAGCAACACGTCATCCCTCCTGATAGTATTGGCTTTTCCAATAGACTCTAAGTGATCTTGCATCACTAAAATGTAAAATGAAGAGTCTTGAGCTTGAGGCTTGAGCCAATCCTTTGTCCTTAGCATCTTAAAGGAGTTCCCACATCCTTTAGTCCATGCCACTCCATTGTTGAACTTATCTGAAATATACTAGATAAAGGTGTTAGTCCGACAAGAGATATGTTGACATTAATTACCAAAACCACCTAGGGAGCACTTGTGCTTTCAGGTCACGAGGGTGGGGCGCGCCCCCTGCCTCGTGGGCCCCCTGTTGCTCCACCAACGTACTTCTTCCTCATATATATACCTACGTACCCCCAAACGATCAGAACATGAGCCAAAAACCTAATTCCACCGCCGCAACTTCCTTTATCCACGAGATCCCATCTTGGGGCCTGTTCGAGTTCACGAGGGGGCATCCACCATGGAGGGCTTCTACATCATCACCATAGCCCCTCCGATGAAGTGTGAGTAGTTTACTTCAGACCTTCGGGTCCATAGCTAGTAGCTAGATGGCTTCTTCTCTCTTTTTGGATCTCAATACAATGTTCTCCCCCTCTCTCGTGGAGATCTATTTGATATAATCTTCTTTTTGCGCTGTGTTTGTTGAGATCGATGAATTGTGGGTTTATGATCCAGATTATCCATGAATAATATTTGAATCTTCTCTGAATTCTTTTATGTATGATTGGTTATCTTTGCAAGTCTCTTCGAATTATCCGTTTGGTTTGGCCAACTAGATTGGTAGTTCTTGCAATGGGAGAAGTGCTTAGCTTTGGGTTCAATCTTGCGGTGTCCTTTCCCAATGTATAGGGGCAGCAAGGCACGTATTGTATTGTTGCCATCGAGGATAACAAGATGGGGTTTTTATCATATTGCATGAATTTATCCCTCTACATCATGTCAACTTGCTTAAGGCGTTACTGCTTTTTAACTTAATACTCTAGATGCATGCCGGATAGCGGTTGATGAGTGGAGTAATAGTAGTAGATGCAAAAGAGTCGGTCTACTTGTCTCGGACGTGATGCCTATATACATGATCATACCTAGATATACTCATAATTATGCTCAATTCATCAATTGCTCAACAGTAATTTGTTCACCCACCGTAGAATACTTATGCTCTTGAGAGAAGCCACTAGTGAAACCTATGGCCCCGGGTCTATTCTCATCATATCAATCTCCATTACTTTAATACTTGCTTTGTTTTTACTTAGCCTTTTACTTTTCACTTTGCATCTCTATACCAAAAATACCAAAAATATTATTTATCATCTCTATCAGATCTCACTCTCGTAAGTGACCGTGAAGGGATTGACAACCCCTATTCACGTTGGTTGCGAGGAGCTATTGTTTTGTGCAGGTACGAGGGACTTGTGTGTGGCCTCCTACTGGATTGATACCTTGGTTATCAAAAACTAAGGGAAATACTTACGCTACTTTGCTGCATCATCCTCTCCTCTTCGGGGAAATCCAACGCAGTGCTCAAGAGGTAGCACTATGTCGCGCTACCTACCACTTGTTTATCAAGCCTTCCAAATTGCCAGGCTAGCCTCTAACCTTTTCACCCCTCCTAGCAAACCGTTGTTTGGCTATGTTACTGCTTTGCTCAGCCCCTCTTATAGCGTTGCTAGTTGCAGGTGGAGTTGTAGTTTGTTCCATGTTGGGACATTGATATCTTGGAATATCACAATATCTCTTTTTTAATTAATGCACATATATACTTGGTAAAGGGTGGAAGGCTCGGCCTTTTGCCTGGTGTTTTCTTCCACTCTTGCCGCCTTAGTTTCCGTCATACCGGTGTTATGTTCCTTGATTTTGCGTCCCTAACACGATGAAGGTTTATGGGCCCCTCTTGACAGTTCTCTTTGAATAAAACTTTTCTAGCAAGGCCCAACATTGGTTTTACCATTTGCTGAACATAATAAACCTGATAATTAATTAATTGACATAGGGGGTCGCGTCCCTGAGGATTCCTTCAACATAATACAGGGGGCCAGTGCTGATGGTGTTGGTCCCAAACGGGTAGACTACGGGGCCACCATGAGGAAACTCGAGGATTTGGTTTTACTCGTAGGATGTCCCATCCGGACGTGGCCTGAGACGAGATACACGCGGCTACTATTAGGGTGTCGGCATGGCGGGAGGTCTTGCTAGATTAGTTTTACCATTGTCGAAATGTCTTGTGCACTGGGATTCTGAGTCTGATCGGAGGGTCCCACGATGGAGGATTGTCTCCGCGGATTGTGAGCTTGTCATGTGCTAAGTTGGGACACCCCTGCAGGGTTTAAACTTTCGAGAGCCGTGCCCGCGGCTATGTGGCAGATGGAAATTTTTAATATCCGGTTGTAGAGAACTTGACACCAGACTTGAAATAAAATACACCAACCGCGTGCATAACCATGATTGTCTCTTTTCGAGTGAGTTCGGGAAGAGAACACAGTGGGGTTATGTTTGACTCGTAAGTAGTTCAGGATCACTTATTGATCATTATTAGTTTGCGACCGTTGCGTAATTTCTCATCTTATTCTTGTACTCGTAAGTTAGCCACCATACAAATGCTTAGTGCTTTCTGTAACCTCACCACTTATCCATTTCATACACATTAAGCTTTGCTAGTCTTGATACCCATGGTAATGGGATTGTTGAGTCCTCGTGGCTCATATATTACTATAACAACAGTTGCAAGTACAGGTAATGCGATGATCTGACGTGAGAGCGATGCTTGATTGCTTTTGGAATTCTTCTTCTTCTTCGATCAAGGGATTAGGTTCCATGTAGGGGAGCCTGGGATTAGCTGGGTGGATGTCGTTCTTCTTTTTCGTTCGATTTCATCCGTAGCCGGATCCTGATCTTCTGTATGATGATTGCTATGTATTGATGAATTGTTGTATTCATGATGTAGCTTGTGGCGAATGTAAGCCTTTATCTTGTATTCTTATCTATTCAGTACATGGTATGTCATAATGATATCCACCTTGCTATGCGCTCGAAATGCGGTTGTGCCCCAATCATGAATTCATCACATGATTGGGATAGAATCGCATCTTGGGTGCTATAGGTGTCTTCTGGTCCAAGAAAAATCATGGAGAAAATTTTATTCCGTTTGGACTCCGTTTAGTATTCCTTTTCTGCGAAACCCTAAAACAAGGAAAAAATAGAAACTGGCACTGGGCTCTAGGTTAATAGGTTAGTCCCGAAAATCATATAAAATAGCATATTAATGCATATTAAACATCCAAAACAGATAATATAATAGCATGGAACAATCAAAAATTATAGATACGTTGGAAACGTATCAGCAACATTCTGAATCGGAGTGTTGAATACCTCAAACTCGCCTTGCGGTCCATTCGGAAATAACTGTCGGTGCCACCGATTGGAACTCGGGGGTTGCATGCGAGCTTGATCGTCAAGTGACTTCTGGTGATCTTCCAGATGGACGCGTTCAGCCAGAGTGTCTATGCGTGCGGCTTCCAAGTCCTGGGCCTCGGCAGTCTCCCTAGCAACGGGGGTCTGGAGGACCTGCTCGTTCCTGCACTGCAGCTCTTCTCTTTGTTCCACAGTAAGGGCATGCGAGTAGTACTCATCGTTGGCGTGCGACGGACCACCACTTTCACCCATGCCACGGGGAAATCCGGGTGGGCTACGTTGGGAGCCAATCACGAGGACGTCGGCCGCTGGGTCGTTGCTTTCGCACTCAGAAGGCGTACCTGAGTGATCAGATGATGGACCGAACAAGCCATAGAGGGACTCATCGGGCTCGATTGCCGTGATCTGCGATGTGGACGACTAACGAGCCACCACATGCCTCACCCACCGCTGGAGCCGAGAGCAACCAGATCGCTTGCGACGATGAGTAGTGGGGAGGGGAAATGCCACCGGAGCCGACTGATACTGATTCGAAGGCTGCCGGAGGAGGACTCCACAGGAACTGGCACGGAAGTGCACTGCCCCTCGAATAGGGAGCGCCTGTACGTCCAAAGGGGCTTCTTGGAGGCATGGCGAATCATCGGCGATGAAACTCAAAGCACCGAGATGGATCTCGCGACCCAGGGAGAGTCCACCGCTGGAAACCATGATGAAGGAGTTCAAAGAAAGCAACCTCATCGGATGTCGCTTAGACGCTTGCCCCATGGTGGGCGCCAACTATCGTGGGAACAGATCTGACAATAGATGTAGGGGGTAGTAGGAGAGGGTAGATCCTAGCTACGGCGAGACTGTACACTCGGATTTATGAGTTTAGGACCCTCTCAGAGGAGGTAACGACCCTACGTCTCGGCGCCGCGTGAGCTTTGTTGTGTGGAGTGTTGAGTTACTGGGGGTGCGAACCCTTGTGCAGGAGGAGAGGGGCGGCTTACATAGAGTCCGCTGGCCCCTCGTCACCATCAGTTATGCAAGGGTTCAATGAGAGAGTAAAAGATGAGAACGTTACTTGAAACGATCGCATTTAATGATCTTTATAGTGAAGGATTGATCGCTTGACCGTTCCAATCCTGGAGAGGCTCTAGGTCTTCTGCTCTTCGAGTGAAACCAGATACTCCAAGTGAATAACGACGGTCTAGTGGGGGTGGAGTAACCGAGTGGATCTTCTGCCGAGTGACTTGCGTGCTGTGAACATTCCAGTCGGTACCTCCTTTCTAACTTTGTAGGTCTTAGATTCTTTGTGTAGTGTCCTTGGGTAGGGCATGTAGGTCAGGCCTAGGACCCTACCCTAGGTACATGTCATCGTCAGGAGACAACCCAATATTTTTATTTTCTCCAATAAATATACCATTATACTTCTGTTATGTTGGAGTTTTAGTGCTTTACTTAGCGTTTGTGCCAAGTAAGACCTTTGGGATGATTTTGAAGATTGTTGATTTGATTATGTAAAAAAATAGATAATTTTGCATCCAGTAGAAGAATTGTTAAAATTTGCTGGAGCATGATAAAATTCTGAATTTTTTACACAAGATTGATATACAAATTTCCCACGTTTTCCTAATTCGTCAGAATATTTGGAGTTACAAAAGTTTGGCTAGTGTCTAGATTACTAGAGACTATTCTCTTTTTGACATATTCTGTTCTCATTGTCTTGTTCGCTCGTTTTGATGAATCTATGGGTTGTATTGGGGGGTATGAACCATGGTGAAGTTAGAATACAGTATAATCTAAATATAAAATTGGAATGAGTTTACAATAGTACCTAAAAGTGGTGATTTGCTTTATTATACTAATGGATCTCACGAGTTTTCTATTGAGTTTTGTGTTGTGAGGTTTTCAAGTTTTGAGTGAAGTTTCGATAGGCTAAAAATAAGGAGTGGCAAGAGCCTAAGATTGGGGATGCCCATGACACCCCAATATAATATTCAACGACAACCAAGCATCTAAGATTGGGGATGCCCCGGATGGCATTCCCTCTTTTGTCAACGATCTATTGGTAAATTACTTGAGCCTATATTTTTATTCACCACATGGTACGTGTTTTGCTTGGAGCGTGGTGTATTATATGAGTCTTGCCTTTATTGTATTTTTAGTTTTCTACAAGCATCCTTGCTGGACACACCTTTTTGATAGGGACACACATTAACCGTGAATTTATTAGAATACTCTTTGAGCTTCACTTATATCTTTTGAGCTAGGCAGTTGATCTAGTGCTTCACTTATATCTTTTAGAGCATGATGGTCGTTATATTTTAAGGAAATTGATGAAATCTCATGCTTTACTTATATTATTTTGAGAGTCTTATAAATGGTATGGCAATTTGCTTGGGTTATGTATTTAGTCCAAATTAATATGATGGGTATTCAAGAGGGGTATAACAAAACTTTCATGAAGATCATTGAATATATGAGAAGTTTGATTCTTCACATTTGTTTTGAGATGGTGATATTAGAGTTATGCCAGTAAGTAATTGTGGTTAGTAAGAATATTGGTATAAGGTTTGTGATTCCCGAAGCATGCATGTATGGTCTCTCGTTATGCTATGAAATTGGAGCATGACTTATTATTGATTGTCTTCCTTATGGGTGGCAGTTGGGGACGAGCGATGGTCTTCTCGTACTAATCTACCCCCCTAGGGGAATGCATAGTAGTACTTTCCTTCGAGGGCTAATAAACTCTTGCAATCAGTATGTGAGTTCTTTATGACTAATGTGAGTCCATGGATATACACACTCTTACCTTTCCGCATTTTGCTAGCCTCTTCGGTACCGTGCATTGCCCCTTCTCACCTCGAGTTGTGGTGCAAACTCCGTCGGTGCATCCAAGAAGAGTTGTGGTGCAAATAATTAGTGGATTCGGTTAGCCGTGGAGTGTGTTTGTTGGTGGAGGGGGAGTAAACCTTTACTTTTTATCGATTGGGAACCGCCACTAATGTGTTTAGCATGGAAGATACAGATAAGTAATGGTCGTGAAGTAAACAAGAAGGGTGCATTTCTCAAAATTTCATTTACCTCTGTTTTGAAAATTTGAGCTCTGGCACCGCTGCAAATCACTGCTTCCCTATGCGAAGGGACTATCTATTTACTTTTATGTTGTGTCACCACCTTCTCAAATAAGTGCCAGATCTTGAGAGCACTATTGTCATCCTCATGCATTATGTGTAGCTAATGTTGGGTGCATCATGACTGGATCTTTTCTACCATGAATTACAATGTTTAGTTGCTGCTTCAAATTTTGAGGTGCTCTGTATTTATGTTTTGCGGTTTCAGAAAAGGCTAGTGAGATACCACTATTGTCATATTATATCATGGTTTTTTGACAAAGTGTTGCCATTTGAGATATCTTATTATTGCTCGCTAGTTGATTATGCCATTGATATGAGTTAATATAATTTTTAAGAGTTATTGTCGACATGGTTAGTCATGATCTTGGCTGAAAACCTTGGTGCTACTTAAGCTTATTTATGTAAACAAGAGCAAAAGAGTTCGTAAAAGTTTTTCTTTTTCACTTTTAGTTTATCAACTGAATTGCTTGAGGACAAGCAAAGGTTTATGCTTGGGGGAGTTGATACGTCTCCGTCGTATCTACTTTTCCTAACGCCTTTACTCTTATTTTGGACTCTAATTTGCATGACTTGAATGAAACTAACCCGGACTGACGCTGTTTTTAGCAGAACTACCATGGTGTTGTTTTTGTGCAAAAATAAAAGTTCTCAGAATGGCACAAAACTTTTTGGAGAATTGTTGTTGAATAAAAGAAAAATACTAGGGCCAAAACCACCGGAGGGGGCCCCTGGGCGAGCACAACCCATCAGGGCGCGCCCCCTCCTGGTGCCCACGTGGGTTGTCCCCACCTAGTGGCCCCACAGACCCTGATTCCAACCCTATAAAATCCTGTTTTTGGAGAAAAAAATCTGGGAGAAAGAATTATCGCGTTTCACGAGACGGAGCCGCCGCCACCTCCTGTTCTTCATCGGGAGGCCAGATCTGGAGTCCGTTTGGGGCTCCAGAGAGAGGGATCTTTGATCTTCTTCATCACCAACCTTTCTCCATTGCCAATTCCATGATGCTCCCCACCGGGAGTGAGTAATTCCTTCATAGGCTCGCTGGTCGGTGAGGAGTTGGATGAGATTCATCATGTAATCAACTTAGTTTTGTTAGGGCTTGATCCCTAGTATCCACTATGTTTCGAGATTGATGTTGATATGACTTTGCCGTGCTCAGTGCATGTCACTTTGGGCCAGGGTGCCATGATTTTAGATCTGAACCATTTATGTTATCATGATTATATCTATGTTCTAGATCCGATCCTGCAAGTTATATTCACCTATTACATGTTATGGTCCGTAAACCCCGGAGTGACAGTGGTCGGGATACTTTACGGTGATGACCGTAGTTTGAGGAGTTCATGTATTCACCATGTGTTAATGCTTTTTTCCGGTTCTCTATTAAAAGAGGCCTTAATATCCCTTAGTTTCCAGCAGGACCCCACTGCCACGGGAGGATAGGACAAAAGATGTCATGCAAGTTCTTTCCATAAGCATGTATAACTATTTATGGAATACATGCCTACATTATATTTATGAACTGGAGCTAGTGCCGTATCGCCCTAGGTTATGACTGTTATATGATGAATATCATCCAACCAATCCACTGATCCAATGCCTACGAATTTCTCTTATATTGTTCCTGCTAAGTTATTACTATTACACTTGCTACAAAATCATCGCTATCATTGTTACCATTACTATTGTTGTTGCTACTACTATCAAAACTATCATACTACTTTGTTACTGATTACTGTGCTGCAGATAATTAATCTCTAGGTGTGGTTGAATTGACAACTCAGCTCCAAATACTTGAAAATATTATTTGCCACCCTTGTGTCAAATCTATAAATTTGGGTTGAATACTCTACCCTCGAAAACTGTTGCGATCCCCTATACTTGTGGGTTATCAAAATAGTAATGCTGGCTGCCACCATTCATATTTTTTTATACATGTTACACTAGATCATTGCACATCATGGTACACCGCCGGAGGCATTCATATAGAGTCATATTTTTTATAGTATTGAGTTGTAATTCTTGAGTTGTATGTAAATAAAAGTGTGATGATCGTCATTATTAGAGCATTGTCCCATTTGAGGAAAGGATGATGGAGACTGTGATTCCCCCATAAGTTGGGATGGGACTCCGGACAAAAAAAGAGAGGCCAAATGAGCCCCCAAAAAAGAGACCAATACGCCCAACAAAAGAAAAATAGAGAACAAATAAAGAAGAGAAAAAAAGAAAAAAATACGAGAGAAAAAGAGAGAAGGGACATTGTTACTTTCCTTTTCCACACTTGTGCTTTAAAGTAGCACAATATTGTTCATGATAGAGAGTCTCCTATTTTGTCACTTTCATATATCACTAGTGGGAATTTTTCATTATAGAACTGGGCTTGTATATTCCAATGATGGGCCTCCTCAAATGCCCATGGTCTTCATGAGCAAGCAAGTTGGATGCATACCCACTTTTTTTTCTTTTGATCTTTCATACACTTATAGCTCTAGTGCATCCGTTGCATGGCAATCCCTACTCCTTGCATTGATATCAATTGATGGGCATCTCCATATCCCATTGGTTAGCCTCGTCAATCTGAGACTTTCTTCCTTTTTGTCTTCTCCACACAACCTCCAACATTATACTATATTACACCCATAGTGCTATATACATGGCTCACGCTCATGTATTGCATGCGAATTAAAAAGCTGAAGCATGTTAAAAAGTATGAACCAATTGTTAATCTTGTCATCGGGTTTGTGCATGATAAATACTTTGTGTTAAGAAGATCGAGCATGACAAGACTATGATTTTGTAGGGATAACTTTCTTTAGCCATGATATTTTGAAGAAACATGATTGCTTTTTAGTATGCTTGAAGTATTATTGTTTTTATGTCAATATTAAAATTTTATTTTGAATCTTATTGTCACACCCTGACTTTCATGTCACAACACTTAAGCTAATAAATCATGATAAAATGTGGTTTTACAAAAACTTTTGAGTGTTTTGGACTTTTCTTGGATTTGGATTTTGTTTGTTGTTTGCAAGTGCTCTAATAATCAAATAAATCATCCAACTCATATACCTCCTTCCCTTGATCTGAAACCTTGCCCCATGATCATGCCATGTGTATAGAACACAATAGTATTTTCTTACAAAAATAATTTGGCCAAAAAGTATTTTCTAAATTAGGTTCTCCAAAAACCCCTAAATTGAGACTTGAACTACAAGTAATTAATGAAGGGTGTGAAAAATCTTTGCGAAATTATAATTGACTCCTATTAGATATAAGACTCCCAGAAACCACAAAAATAATATTTAAAAGTTAATTTCCTATTTTATTTAAAGGCTTCTCCTTAAGGCCGGAAATGGTCTTTAATAGGTTAAAATTATTTTAATGTTTCAAAAATATTTTATAAAATTTAGGAAAGCTCAGTGGACATATATTGTCCATATATATATGAGCTTCAACACATGGTCATGTTCAAAATATTGGGCAAAACCCTCCAAAACCATTTTTGTCCATTTCAAGTATTTGAAATATTTCTACAAGAAATATTTTTAAATAAATCCAGGAAAATTCTAGCAAGTCACATATGCATAATAGGGTGACCTTGCAGAGTTTAAGCTCAATCCAAATTGTTTTGGATCACAAAAGTGCCCCAAAACCATCTCTGTTCAGGTTCAAATTTGAACAACTTCACATTGCCAACTTATTCCAAACGCCCCCAAACTTTGTGGTCATGCTCACAAGCCCAAATGATGACACTACATCAACTGGTGCATCAAGGGGAATGGTTTTGCATGACTAGATCTTGGTAATTGCATTTCTATTGATTTCTAAGGTTTACAAAAGTTGCATTGGCAACTTTGTCCAAATAAGCTCAAAATTTGTGGAACACCCTATTTCTATGTGCTATTTCATCCTGTTAAGTCTCATGGCAAGTGGAATTCCTTTACTTGCCCAAACCAGCAACAAACACCTTCTGCAAAATTTCTAAAACCACCTTTTTGACCACTTCCACTAATCTCCATGACCCTATCTTTTTACCACAGCTGCCCCAGGTCACCTCCTACCTCCAGTAACTCTCCTCCTTCATCAGACCAATTATTTGGGGGTAAAACCCAACTCTTTCTCTCTGTGTTCACCCATGGCAACACCTCTTCTCTCTCCCACTTCTATATCCAGCACCCGACCTAGTTCCTATCCACTCTAAAGCATCCAAGGAAGCTCCAAGACACAAGAGGACATGCCCCTGGCCTTTAAAAATCACCATGCCGGTCATATGCACGCTCTGGAGCGCACTACAGTGCGCCCTCGCACTGTAGCCGCTCTTTGCCCAAGCCAACCGACGACCTAGGGCCTCCCCCTCGTGTCCCCCGAGGCCGCCTCGGCATCCGGGACACGACAAGCTGCCGGCCCCTTCCTGAGCCTCTCTCCTCACTCCTCCTAGAGCTCACCCGAGCACGGCCTGGACCGCGCCCATGGTGCACCGGTTCCCCCTATATAGAGCCTTCCCCCGAGCTCTTCCTCGCCTCTGCTGGACCCGCATCACTCCCGTGAACCTCTCAGACACTCCCTCTATCCCTCTCGTGCCCTCTTGCTCCCTCCATTGCTGGAGTGCCGCCGTCGGCCTCCACCCGGCTCCGACAAACCAGGGCCTCCCCTCCCCTCCTTTGGCCACCAGGAGAACCGCAACAGACCGGGATCTCTCCAACTCTTTTTCTCCTACTCTGGTGCCCCGTGGCGCTGCAACCATTTTCTCCCGAAGCCTCGTCCGCTGACATCAGGGTCGCCGTCGCCCTGGACCTCCCCAGCCTGCGTGGGGCCCATATATTGGCGCGGCTCGGCCTCCCGAGTCCACCGGTATGCCGGACGCCGTCGGGGACGGCCGGAACCGCCGGGGAGCATGCCGGTGCCCCGCTCGGTCGACCTCTTCTGCTCCTGGCGCGACGAAGCAGACGACCTGCGGGTGGGGCCCGCTCGTCAGTGGCCCAGCCTCCAGGCCACGCTGGCAAGTGGAGACGGCTTCAGCGGTAACCGCCTCCTCTGCGTGGACGCGTATTCCAGTAAAACCGCCTCCGACGTGGCCCCTGTGCGCGTGCGGCCGAGCCGCTGGGCCGGCCCAGTGGCGCCCTGCCACTAAACCTCGCCTAGTGCTTGCTGCCGCCGCCCAGATCCGCCCCATTTTGGTAAATCCTTTGTCTTCTTCTTTTTCAGTGAACTTCAAAAATCCATAAACAATTCGAATTAATTCCAAACTTGATGATTCAAATTTATACTAGTTCATAAATTCATTATCTATCACATGGTGCAATTTGCACATTTTTCCATAAACATTTTCTTCACAAATAATTATCAAATCCCATTTTTCCATTTCTGTGATAAACTTTGGAAAATCACAGAGAGGCCATTTTTGATCCAAATGCCATGATTCAAATTCCTAGATACTTATATGTTCATAAATTAGTTTTTGAACATTTTTACCATTACTTTCAATGCCCCATAAATATTGGTCCATTTCTCCATATATTGCCAGCTTTGCAAATTCATAGAAAAGCCATTTGAACTCCAAATCAAGTGAAACCAACTCCTAGCTCCTTCTAAAATCATTCCTTGATAAATGGGTGCCTTTTCTCATTTTTCAAAATAATATTTCAGTATACTTCTTGCAGATCCATTAAATCCATTGATTCCATCATATTGAAATGTTCTGAAATATTCACTGATCCAATCCCAATGAAACCACTCTGGTTATTTTTCATATAACCAGAGAAGTCCTAGAAAAGTCAACTTCATATTTTTAGAGCACTTTTATTTTTTGCCTTGTTGTGTTGCGTATTGTGATAACTTCCGACGTTAGTAGACGAAGTAGATGGAGTACCTGGAGAAGGACTAGAAGACTTGAAGACTCTGATGAACCAGGCAAGCAGCCCTTTGACCATACCGTGAAACCTTTTTATGCATGTCATAAGCACCATATTGTTGTTGCACCAGAATCATGATGAGAGGGTACCACCTTGGTGGGTTACTCCGTTGCTTTTCACGTTGATACTTGCATGATGCATGACCCTACCTTTCTATGAGGGTTATGCGAGTGGGAGTAGCTAGGATGCTAAGTAGAGCTACGCAAAAAGGGGATGGGTATATGCATGATGATGGAAGCAAGATTGTTTTCAAAAACTTTTCGAAAACCCCATCGGGTGCCACTTATGCCCGAGGGAGATAATGAGTTGGCTAACCACTTGATGACGAAGTGGTGTACTGAGGCAAGGGTGTGTTGTTTCCAAAAACCGGATTGGTTTAAGTTGCGACCGTTATTCCAACTTTACATGTGCAACCACTCTACCCTTATATGGGAAAGGACATTATTGATTACCTAGGCCGATACTAGCTTGGAGCCCGCATTACTAGTGACGGGAGAGTCGTTGTTGCGCTCTCTCGGGACGGGGTCGTGCCAGGTAGGGCGGCCATGACTGTTTTTACAGGGCACCGGATGCACCGTTGGTACCCCGTGCTTGTGGTATGTGATGAATATGGGAGCGTGGCTCCAAAATCTTAAGATGAGAAATGTTGGGCACGGGGGTTGCTACCAATCTAGTGGACTCTATGTTAGTGTCGTCTAGGGAAAGTTAATGATCGGGTGCTTACCCCGGGTACTTGAGGTACCGCGGGTCGTGGATGACACGGAAGTTCCACGTACTTGTGGGTAAAGTGTGCAACCTCTTCAGAGTGTAAAACTATTCGAATAGCTGTGTCCACGGTCAAGGACAGTTGGTAACCGCTCTTGGGCTACGTCCACATGTTTACAAACCAATGTGTGTGTTTGGATAAGTGGGAAGAAACTACTTGGGTCAAGTCAAAGGACTTGACATGATTGAGTTGGGTTGATGCCCACTCCATTAATGTTGATATCTATAACCAGTCCCTATGGTTACTTGAATTCGTATGATGCATGTTTTAACAATTGTTGAACATGTCATAGCACAACAAAACCAGCTTTCTACAAAATTTACCTATATCATGCATTGTTGTATCTTGAACCAACACATGGGTTGCTTGCGAGTACATTCAAAGTACTCATTGGCTTGCCACTGGTTATTTTATTGGCCAGGCATGAAAGAACAGGATATGATGAAGAATACTTCGGTGACGAACATGCGAGCTAGGATGCTTCCTAGTCAGAATGCCTGTAGGGTTAAGGCAGATTGCATGGGTCCAAGTTATCGGCGAAGATTTCCGCTGCGAAGTTATACTCAAGACTTGACCATAATGGTCATAATTTATGTAAGACGGTATGTATGGATGTAAGACTCTTGTTATACAGCTTCTGTGTGTCCAGTGAGCAATGATCTCTGGGATCACTGTACACGTGCATTCGGTGATCACGACTTAAGAGTTGGGGTACCCACACTTATGGATCTGAATATTCATACCACATAAAGAAAGATTACCTGATAAACATGTTAGGTAGCATTCCACATAAAAAATATATTTCTTTATCATTTACCTACTCGAGGACGAGCAGGAATTAAGCTTAGGGATGCTTGGTACGTCTCCAACGTATCTATAATTTTTTATTGTTCCATGCTATTATAGTATCAATCTTGGATGTTTTATATGCATTATTATGCTATTTTATATCATTTTTGGGACTAACTTATTAACCTAGTGCCCAGTGCCAGTTGCTGTTTATCCTTGTTTTTGTCTTTACAAAAAATCAATATACCAAACGGAGTCCAATTGGGACAAAACTTTGGACGATTTTTGTTGGACCAAAAGCCACCCTGGAAGCTTCGGGAGGAGGCCAGAAGAGCCACAAGATGGACACAAGCTCAGGGTGGGGTGCCCCCAAGCTTGTGGCCCCCCCCGTGGCTCCTCTAACCCTAACTCGTCTTCTATAAATACCCAAATATTCCCTGAAGACCAGGGCACACCAAAAGTACTTTTCCGTCGCCGCAAGTTTATGTCTTCGTGAGATCCATTTGTGGACCTTTTCTGGTACTCTGCTGTAGGGGGATTCGATCAAGTAGGGCTTCTACATCAACCTTGCTACCATTCCGATGATGTGTGATTAGTTTACCACAAACCTACTGGTCCATAGCTAGTAGCTAGATGGCTTATTCTCTCTCTTTGATCTTCAATATAATGTTCTTCTCGATGTTCTTGGAGATATATTCAATGTAATCTTGTTCTGTGGTGCGTTTTGGTGAGATCTGATGAATTGTGGGTTTATGATCAAATTATCTATGAATATTATTTGAGTCTTCTCTAAGCTATTTATGCATGATTTATATAACTTAGTGTTTCTCTCCGATCTCTTGATTTGGTTTGGCCAACTAGATTAATTTTTCTTGCAATGGGAGAGGTGCTTTGTAATGGGTTCAATGTTGCCGTGCTCAATCCCAGTGACAGAAAGGGCCATGCCACGTATTTGTATTGTTGCCATTAAGGAAAAAAATGGGGTTTGTTCATATTGATTGGATCTATCCCTCTACATCATGTCATCTTGCTTAAGGCGCTACTCCGTTCTTGTTACCTTAATACACTAGATGCATGCTAGATAGCAGTCGATGTGTGGAGTAATAGTAGTAGATGCAGGCAGGAGTTGGTCTACTTGTCTCGGACGTGATGCCTATATACAGTAATTTGTTTGCCCATCGTATGATTTCTTTCAAGAGAGAAGCCTCAAGTGAAAATTATGGCCCTGGGGTCTATGCTTTTATTATTTCCAGATCTACTAAATAAAAAAGACAAAAATACCTTGCTGAAATTTATTTACTTTTATTTTACTTAGCACTTTTACTTATCTTTTATACCTATCACTATCAGATCTCATCCTTGCAAAGTAACCATGGAGGGATTGACAACCCCTTTATCGCGTTGGGTGCAAGTATTTGTTTGTTTGTGCAGGTGCAATTATTGGAGACTTGTGTCTTCCTCCTACTGGATTGATACCTTGGTTCTTAATTGAGGGAAATACTTATCTCTACTTTGTTGCATCACCCTTTCCTCTTCAAGGGAAAAACCAACACAAGCTGAAGAGGTAGCAGGAAGAATTTCTGGCTCTATTGCCGGGGAGGATCTATATCAAGCCTACCAAGTACCTATCATAAACTCTCATCTCTCGCGTTTACATTATTTGCCATTTTCCTCTCCACCACTTCTGAAACGTATTCTGAAAAATACAAAAATATTTGCCTTTATGTTTTACATGGTTTGTCTGCTTGTTCGCTTGGCATAATTGTATGTTTATTCCAAATCAGAAGCAAAAAGTTTATTTATCCTCATCCACTTGCTAATATTTTTAAAAGATCCAACTATGATGAACCAATTGCTAGTGAGTTGGGGCACTAGATTATCTTTATAAAGTTTTGCTTGAAATTCGTGAATCTGAAATTTGTGATGAAGTGCTAAAAGAGGAAATTTATGAATTTATTCATGATAGCTCCTTGAACGAAAAGCATGATTGCAATGGTGTTACTATAAATTCTATTAATGTTAATTGTGCTAATAATATGCAAAAGCCCAAGCTTGGGGATGCTAATTTTGATATGTCCACTACTTATTGCAATGATCATGATTGGGGTGATTCTTCTTATGATCTTGAAAAATTATTTAAGCCTTGTGATGAATATGTTTGTGATAATATTGAAAGTGGGTTTGGAAGAGTTCCAACTTTAGGTAATAATGACCCCACTACTTTGGAGAACGATCAATCTTATGAATTTTTTGGTAAAAGTGAGCTTGGAGAGGTCATGACTTTATTTGATGATAATCCCACTATTTTGGAAGAGTGTCAACTTCGCATGCATGTGGATCATGTAGAGAATATGTTATGTGATAGCTGTATTGCTGAATTTGAATATGATCCCACCTGTATTTATTATGAGAGAGGGAAATATGGTAGAAATTTTCATGTTACTAAATTACCTCTCGTTATGTTGAGATTGTCAATGTTTTATTCTTCTCCCTTGCATATTCTAGTTTTTGCTTGCCTTGCTAATTATTTTGCTAATAAAATGCCTATGCATAGGAATCATGTTAGATTTAATTTGTTTGCCACATGTTTTATGATGCTCTCTTTGCGTTTCAATTATTATCTTTGATGTGAGCATAATCAAAATCTCAAAGCCTAGCTTAAAGGCTATGAGAACACTTATTGGGAGAAAACCCAATCACTGGTGCGCGTCGGTCCTAAACAAACAATTTTTAACCCCTTTCCACGACGGCATTTGGAACCTTCGCCAAGTGAGTGTGGGCGATAGGGGGGGGGGGTCCTTCCCACACAACCCAGAAACTGTCGGGGATAGGGCCCCTACAAGATTACTCCTACTGCTTTACGCACGCATTGCCATCGCAGTCGGTATTCTGTGGTGCTACGTTTACGATGCGCGGCCCATCACAAACGGTTCACTATTATAGAACGTGTATGATGCGCGGCCCATCACAAACGGTTCACCGTTTAGAAGATTAGCTAATTGTCGTACGAGTGTCGGACAGGATTACGAAACGTCGAACCGTCGTAACATCGCTGTACACGACAACTATCGCACATGCTATTCTGTGGTGCAATGTTTACGATGCATACTTCATCAGAAACAGTTCATGGTTGCAAATCGTGTATGATAAGGCAACTAACACAAACGTTTAGTTTGCCCGCACTGTTTGTGATATTGTCTGACATCGCACACGCTTTGCAAACGACAACCGTGTGCATGCTTGCACGCGTTTCCTCTCTGTGAACCGTCTTGGATTATGGTGCATATCACAAACATTTCTGTTTTGCCAACCGTGTGTGCCATAACAACCTGGAGAGCATAATTTCACCGTAATTTAATTGCTGCTTTTCCAAATTGTACCGGATTTGGATTTGAATTTGAATGTATGCTACAGCTTTATTCATATCCATCAGGTTCAAACAACCAATGCATTATTCGATTCATAGGTACATAGGTTCAAGAATTACATAAGAACCAAATAAAGAATGATGAACCACAGTTGTATACTTGTACTATTGAATATGGTAAAGAAAGAGGCAAAATATATTCAGGTTGCTGAACAAGGTGAAGCGAAATGCCCATATTGTGCCCTCCTCCATGCAGAAGGCACGCATGACTCTAGTCCAATCCCTTGTGATGGCCGACCGCCCATCCTTCACGATCTTCATGAAAACATCTAGATAATCATCGTGTTCTGGTAGAAATACTTTAACGTTTGGATGCCCACCAATCATGTAGTTTGAGAGGTAATCTTGAGTAAACTGCTTTGGCAACCACTGCAAAGGAAAAAGATTCAGACATTGTCATCTAACACAACTCATTATGGGCAATAAAAAGAAGGTCAGTAGTTCTTACTTACCATCCTGCGGTCATTGTTGTCTTGGATGCAGTGTAAACAAATAGTTTAATTGCCATCTTTGGACCCATTTTACTAACAATCTTTATCAGCTTCCTCACTTGATGCTGGTTCATCCATATCTCATTGCCCCATACGCAGAAAGGGTCGAAACGCAGATCTTTACCAATGACATATGTACCTAAAAGAACCAAGTTAATATTAGAAGCTAAACAACAATTGCACAATGATGTAGTACAACACTCTTTTATAATATGTCTATATACATCCTTATGTGGTAGTCCATTTGAAATCTCTAAAAGACAAATATTTAGGAACGGAGGGAGTATCTTATAACATCTAGTATAGTCACATATTAGATGAATTAGCATCTTATATTATGGCCGGAAGGAGTTTAGTTCATTCTTACAAATTATCGGCTGATTAACTGCTGTTGTATCCATGGGTTACAGTTAGTTTGAGCTAGTTCGGGCTCAAATAGCCCTAAAGTATATCTAAACATGAGGACTAGTTTGAGCTAGTTGCATATATAACCTACCCCAAAAAACAATCCAACCCAAGAGGTGCTAATTGGAGCTAGTTCTCCTAGTGCATTTATTGTCAATCTAACCCTGCCATCCAAACAACTCTTTGGATGGAGTTAGTTCAGGGTTAGTAATGAGCTAGAAACTAACTCTAACCTCTAGCTAAGTTGAGTATCTAAACAGGGCTGTGTTGTTGCTGTTGTTGCTGTTGATCTTCTACGTATATCTAGACATCATTAGAACATTAATGTAACACTCTTCCTTGTTGCTATGAAGCCTAGGATTGCATATGTAGACATTAAGTATAGTGCATGTTGCTATGTAGCCTCAGATATATTACATATGGCCCTAGTCAACCTAACAAAAAAATGGGTTGCAGATATATTCAGTTAAAAGTCCGATTCACCGATTAGTCCCTTATCAGCCGCCGGCCTATATGGCACCAGCTACCGATATCCTAACAAAGGAGATATAAGCCATGGGATGAAACTAACCTCGATGGAAAACAATAGTCGTTCCCAAAATTGTCCTGTGTAGGTACATCGAGAAGCATGTTAAGCACAACAGGCTAAACATTAACCAAAATTATACATGGCAAACAAAATAATCTCCAAAAGATAGCTTTAGTGTGCAGGTTTAAGCACGCTAGTAAAGCAAGACAAGTGGAAAGGTGTGCTAACTACAACATGCCTAACATTTAACAACAAGCAAGCATAGTCATTCAAACTGGTATTGTGCCGGTCTAAGTACACTGGTTATGGTTAAATAAAAATGGAAAGGCGTCTTAACTACAAGATGCAGCAACCAAATGTAGTCATTCATAGTGGTATTGTTGAAACTGCATGTGATGAAATTGAATCGCAGTTCATACTTGCACATATAGAACATCATGTTGTGAATAATCGAATAAACAAGGCATACTACAAACAACCAAAGATAGCATTTGAAACTGAACATATGCTAACTACAAACAACCGAACAATCAAAAAACTATAAAAGAGGCATATGCTAGCTATAACAGGCTTAACAACAAGCAAATATATGCATTCCTATCGGTATGTTTAAAACTGGATTGATGAAATGTACTGCACAGTAAATAATTGCACATATAGAGCATCACATTGTGAACAACTGAAATAAACAAGGCATACTGCAAACAACCAGATATAGCAATTAAAACTGGACATATTCTCACTATAATACAAAAGGGACTCGACTAAACAAATCATGGGTTTCCCCCTGTGAAGAGGCACGACAAAACAAATCATTGGTTTCCTCACTTGTCATAGATGGGCTCGTTCCTGTGGGAAGAGCACGGACTCAGGATGCGCTCCATGTTGTCGCAGATGGGCTCCTTCCCCTTGGAAGAGCACGGCTGTAGGGTGCCCTCCATGATGTCGCAGACGGGCGCTTTCCCCTTGGAAGAGTAGATGGGCTCTTTCCCCTTGGAAGAGCAGGAGAGGGTGCCCTCCTCGTGGTCGCTGTCGATGAGGTCTGACTTGGAAGCTGTGGATCCCAAGCCAGCGTCGCAGAACGTATCCTTCAGAAATGACAAAACAGGCTTGATGGCTATGTGGAATGGCAAATTTTTGACAACGAGCCACAGGAGATCAGCGGCAGGGCCATGGATGAGATCGACGGCGGTTGAACCCGAGGGGTTGGGGGGTGGGCCACTTAACCTGTGACATAGCCCACCTCAGGCCATGGCTGTCGATGACCTCGATGTTGTAGCCGGCGAACGAGACATGCCCGCATAGTCTAGCCCGCTGCTTGAGTGCCTGCCACCAGTAATGGTCGTCAGTTTCCTCGGCGACGTCGGGTGAAGAGACCGCTATACACCTCTTTTGGGCGAGTCGCTCATCGAGCTCGACGGGAAGCATAGCTGTGCTTAGGCTGCGACGCTCTGGAGTGGGGGATGGGGATCTGTGGGAAAGGGGGCGTTTGGCAAGCGTCATCTAAGAAACTCAGGGCGGCCTGGGTATGGAGATCAGTGGGTAAGCTGCACGGGCAAACCAGCAAATGTTGACAATGGAGGCCTTGCAGCGGCAGCGGCGGCGGGGATCTTGCTAGGATTTCGAGCGAAGGAGGGTGTGTGTGTGTGTGCGCACGCTCGAGGAGGTTTTGGTGTGTGTGTGTGTGGAGGGGGGGGGTGTTTGAGGAAATGACGCGGGTACTGAAAATTTTACTACGCGAGAGTCAAACACGGAGTGAAATGCCGGGCTATTGAAAATTTTGATGATAGTGCATCATACACTGTCCGGAGATAACAACCGTGTGTTGCGAAACAGAAAAACCTCGAGGCGGGCATATATTTTCTAGGGATGCAGGCGGGATTGGGAACAAGAAACATCGCATATGGTACGGAGATAACAACCGTGTGTTATGAAACAGAAAAACCCTCGAGGCGAGCATATATTTTTGAGAGGTGGAGCCTTGTGGAGCCCAATGTACTGTGCGGATGTGTGTGTGACAGGTGCACCGGCGTGGCACATGGTTAGTTTGAGTGAACCGTGTTTGTTGCGTCATCCGACTTGTCTAATGTTCATAAATTTGGCGAAAGATGACGCGGGAGAGGGTCAGAACATGCACACACTTGCATGTGGACCAAATTTATGTATCAAAAGGGTGATTTGATTTTCAAATACCAAATGCAACTTCGATGTGGCACCTCTCTCGCAAAGCACATAGTATTGCTTGCCCCCACCCCCTCGTGTCGGCACGAAGGGAATCCTATGCTATGAATGCATGCGCCCTCCCCCCAACCGAGGTTCACCTAGCAAGGTGTGAAGTAGCTAGCAGCCCCCCTCCTCCCTCGTGTCGGCATGAAGGGAATCCTAATCTAT
The DNA here is from genome assembly GCA_021605145.1 of Aegilops bicornis. NCBI lineage: Eukaryota > Viridiplantae > Streptophyta > Magnoliopsida > Poales > Poaceae > Aegilops > Aegilops bicornis. The sequence continues at coordinate 337,469,375 of CM038672.1, read as the reverse complement.
GAATGCATGCCCCCAACCGAGCATTCACCTTGAAAAGTGTGAAGTAGCTAGCAGCCCCCTCCCTCATGTCGGCACGAAGGGAATCCTAAGCTATGAATGCATGCCCCCAAACCGAGGTTCACCCTAGAAAAGTGCGAAGTAGCTACCAGCCCCCCTCCCTCGTGTCGGCATGAAGGGAATTGAAAGCTATGAATGCATGCCCCTCCAACCGAGGTTCACCCTAGCAATGTGCGAAGTAGCTAGCAGCCCCCTCCCTCATGTCGGCACGAAGGGAATCCTAAGCTATGAATGCATGCCCCCCCAACCGAGGTTCACCTAGCAAAGTGCGAAGTAGCTAGCAGCCCCCGTCCCTCGTCTCGGCACGAAGGGATTCTGAAGCTATGAATGCATGCCGCCCCCCAACCGAGGTTCACCTCGCAAAGTGCGAAGTAGCTAGCAGCCCCCTCCCTTGTGTCGGCACGAAGGGAATCCTAAGCTATGAATGCATGCGCCCCCCCCCCCAACCGAGGTTCACCCTAGCAAAGTGCGAAGTAGCTAGCAGCCACCTCTCCCTCGTGTCGGCATGAAGGGAATCCTAAGCTATGAATGCATGCCCCCACCCCAACCGAGATTCACCTAGCAAAGTGTGAAGTAGCTAGCAGCCCCCCTCGTGTCGGCACGAAGACCTAAGCTATGAATGCATGCCCCCTCCCCCCAACCAAGGTTCGCCTAGCAAAGTGCGAAGAAGCTAGCAGCCCCCACCTCCCCTCGTGTCGCCACGAAGGAAATCCTAAGCTATGAATGCATGCCCCCCCAACCGAGCTTCACCTAGCAAAGTGCGAAGTAGCAACCCCCCCCCCCCACACACACACACTTTCAGTCGGCGGGCTAGAGAGGCATATATCTCACCAAGATGGGTCATAAAATGGACCAAGAATAATCCACCTTGGTCGTACAACCTCTCTCTTGTTGTTGGTCAATGTGATGGCCGTCCATGCGACCCCGGAGATGGGCTAGCTCGCCAATAATCACGCAAGTAGCTAGTCGCCGAAGACAACAACTGCATGCGTGTGGCCCAAATATATGTATGGAGAGGTGTGTTTTTGAGTAACAATGGAACAACTTTGATGTGGCACCGTGATTTCAAACTAGAAATCCCCACACTGAGTGAGGGTTAGGTTAACGATGCATGTGTATGTTACACCACACTTCAAGCCAACGACGGGGATTCATGCATGCATGCGTGCATAGTATATGCGCTCAAACTTAATTAGGTCTGAATCTCACCATGACCTATACTACGATAACACAAACCAAATGAATAACCCGCCATGTTAACCTATCTTGTTGTTGGTCAAGGTGATCATGGATGTCCACGCGGGCCCATGAAATATAGGCTTGTCAACGATAACGACGCGAGGGAGTGTATCGTTCGAAGGAAACCACTACATGCATATGTATGGAGGTGATGCGTGCATGCATGTTTGAATACACAACATTGATGTGGCACGTGTGTCAAAAATCGTACACTAGCTCCCCACACAGAGCGAGATCGGTTCATGATGTGTCGTTGTACTAGCCACTTCGACTGGATGGGAGGGATTCATGCGTACACATGCATGTGTGTGTGCTCAAACTGTATCATGCATGTCATTCCGAGCAAAAATAATAAGGGACAATTCCATTTCTCGCCCTAACTTGAACCCACACTTGACATTTGCCCCTAAATTTCGAGTATGCTGAAAAATACCCCTCTTCCGTCAAAGGTCCTTATAGAAATACCCTTCCATACCATTTCCATGTGGTCAAAAGTGTTTGACCGTCCACCCGATTTTTTTGGCCAATTTTGCCCCTCTGCACTTATGACACTTATAGGTAGGACCTACACTAGGGATAAGAAAAAACTCTCTCTCTCATCCCCTCTCTCACTTACAAGTGGACCCACCAAAAAAGGAAAAATAAAACTCTATTCTCTCTTATCTCTCTGTCTCTGTCTCTCGCGCTCACCTCTGGTGGCGGCCAACAGCAGGCGGCGGTGTGGGGGCTCGCCGGCATGGTCCCGCTGCGCTTAGCACCGCGTAATCAGCCGTCGATTGGCCACAGTTTGGCGTGAGGGCGACCACCGGAACCAACACCCCGACGGAACAGGCGCACGGTTCATGTCGTTGCTGACATCTTCTCACGCACATGTGACCAACAGCAGCCTCAAGCATCTATAGCATGCCCATTAGATCGAGCACTTTCCGATTCATTTTCCAGCAGGATGAATCAGACCCGGCACCTGAAATCGACGGCTCACTTCTTGTCTTCCCTAACTCTGGTGGAGCACGGCTGCTGCCCGATCTCCTCTATCGATGAATCTAGCTGGACTCCCTCAAGTTGCTTAGCTCCAAGACAACCTCTCGAATGAGCTAGCGCTCCCTTGAGCTTCCCAGCATCCCCGAGAACATCCCCCCATGAGCGCCGCCCGTCTCCGCCGCTCGAGGTCACTGTTGCCTGTCCTACCGGCCATCCCACTGTCCCAATCCACCTTAGTCAAGTTCGTCTTCACGCCTGCAGGCTTGCAGGACACCTTCGAAGCCCATACTCTTTGGTATCCTCATGAGCGCCGCCCGTCGCCGCTGTCGTGGCTTCGCACATGCGCCGGCGTTTAGCCGCTATTATTTTTGCTAACCCTCCTGTTAATTGTCCCACTGACACGTGGGCCCTTTACTTAACTCTAAGATAGTTATTATAATAAAAGGCTTAAAGAGACAATGACATGTGGGCCTCCAAAATCTAATTTGACCAGTCCCTGGTCTAACTTGACTGAATTTTTTTCTTTAACCAAACTTGGACCGGTACCATCGAGGGGCATTTTGGACAAAGCGCACGGTCAAACCCTTTTGACCTAACAGAAACGACGCTCAAGGGTATTTTTATAACACCACCTAACAATACAGGGGTATTTTTGAGCATACTCGAAATTTAGGGGCAAATGCCAGGTGTTTGTTCAAGTTAGGGGGAGACATGGAATTGTCCCTAATAATAATCCCCTCCTAAGTCATATTAACCTATCTTGTTGTCAGGCAAAAAGTAGTGATGGACCAAGCGGGCCCATAGATGGAAAGCATTGATATCGCTGATAACCGCTTAAGTGGGTGCGAGAGGACAACCACCACCACTTTGCATGTGGGCCAAACATATATATGTCGAATACACAAAATGCACAACTTTGTTGTGCCACATGCCTAAAAAATAGTAAACCATGCACCCACATAGAGTGAGGTTCATATCAAGTGTACTACATATGATGGTCCCCTTCCCCCCTCTTCACCGCATACTATATGCTCTTGCCGTAATATATGTACAACCCAAAAGAATCCTCATCGATGATGAAATTAATTAACCTCTCCCGATGTAGGTCAAAGTGATGCATGCATGCATCGACGATGGCCTCGTGGGCCCACAGATGGAAGCGTCACACGTGAGTGTCCTAGCTAGGATATGCATGTGGCCCAAAAAGGTGTTGTGTGATGTTTGAATAACCAATTTTACAATTTTGATGTGGCACATGCCTCCGTAACCAAAAAGTCCCGACACTGAGTGAGGTGTACTTGTTCACGGACGCGTACGTATAGTATATATTCTAGTCCCCTCCCACCTCTTCGACGCGTACTATATACCACCATAACACAAACAAAAAAGATTCTACCTTGCTGGTCAAATTAACCTCACTGCCGGCTGTTCGACAAAGTGATGGATGACGACCTCATGGGCCTGAGAATCGCGCCACACGCGAGTATCGAGTGTCGTGTAGGACAACCATCGACTGCATGTGGCCAAAACATTTATGTATAAAAGGGTTGTGTAATGTTTTAAATAACAATTTCACAGCTCTGATGTGGCACCGGCCTGCCTAACAAAACGGCCAACCCACACGATGGCTCACAACTCGTAGTGTACTGCGAGCCACCTGCCACCCCCAGACGCACACACCCACACACACACCGCGAATCCACCGCAACTACAATGCATGTTAAATTAATTATCCTACGGTGAACATACATGTTACCAAAGGAGGGAAGTTTTAATTTCAAAAAAATGACATAGATCATTAATTTTTTTAGTACATTGATTGATTGATTTCTACGGGTATAATGTGTGCAAAAATCAAATTTGAGCTACATGCACACATGACAGTGCACCTAAATGGATTGCAAAAACACATGTGTCTCACTGGGTGAATGTTTACTCCCCGTGCAAAAAATTTCAAACATTGAGAATCTTGATTTTTAAATTCTAGTACATCCAAAACTTATTTGAAGTTCATGAAACTTATCGTGTTGTCATATGGACACCAATACAAAGTGGCATTGTACTTTTTTGTCAAATTTGAGACCAGTTTTGATGTAATCTTTATCTAATTACAGACGGGAGATTATTAATAATTGGGAACCAATATCCCAAACGGATTATTTATTCGAACCGTGAGCGCTAGACCAACAATGGATACGTGCCATGCTTCGGTTAAGCAATAAAGCGGCAACATTAATCATCCAAATAAAAAACAATATACGTGCCGCCGCGTGACCCGTGTGGCGTGCGAGCAGGCGTGAGTTGACGGGGCGCATGCGAGCAGTCCGTCGTGCAGGCAGACGGGGAGGCGTGCATGCAGGTGTGTGAATTGACGGAGGCATGCTCACTGCACAGTGTCATCGGGAGGCGTGCGAGTAGCTGTGAGAAACTTTGGTAGGTATGCCAGCAGTCCGGTGCGCAGGCTCACCGGGAGGCAAGCCATCGGTTTGACCGCGACCTTCCTCTCTCCCACAACTCCCACTACTCCATATTAACGGTGCGCCCGAGCGGCCGCACCCCCCATCCTCGCTGCGCACACACAATGCTCTCTCTCCGCTTGCATCCTTGACGCCACTCTCAGTCCTCAAAGTCGTCAGTGTATGAGGATGCCGCCGAAGCGCCCCATGAGAGGGAGTGGCGATGCCGGGGATGCTAAAGCGCCGGAGCACGGCGTGGAGATTGAGACAGAGGTTGCCATCACCGCCGGCGAGTTATCACTGCACCCTGACGTTGTTGACGGCATCGAGCTTCCACAGCTGGAGGCGGAGTTCCACACCGACTACCACGACCACTCCGGCGACAATTCCGACGACCACTCCGGCGACGACTCCAATGACCACTCCAGCGACGAATCTGACGACCACTCTAGCGACGACTCCGACGACGACGGACAATTGGTTAGTCATCTATACCCATTTATGTGTCAAATAGATCATTGTGTTTCTCTGGTTACTCCTGCCTCCCCCTTTTTGGAATAGAAATCCTATGCTTATGTTCTCCCAATCCATGAAATTTGAGTAAGTTTTGTTAGATCCGTGTAGTGTATTGATTGTTTGAATGGTACAGGTGATAAGTGATTAGTTGTTTCATCTGTGCAAATGATTTCTGCTAGTAATCCGACTAGGATTAGTGTTCGTGCTAATAATTCCTAGCCAGGACTTGACAACTGATTTTGAATGACCTACATATGTTTGTGCCATTATTTTCTTCGAGATTGGTCTGTACATAGACGACTATGCTTAAAAATCGAACCATAATATCTGGATATGTATAAATAAATAGCCATAAATTCCTAATCCTACTTCATGACATGTAATCAGTGATTTGATGCCAAATTTGTTTTACTATTTGTATAGGTGTTGTCTGACGATGTGGACATCGATGATGAAGATGCCCAGAGGAGGTACAAGAGGCGAATCCTGAGGGAGCTTTCTGCGTGAATGCATAACATGCGTACTAGGACCTGGAACGATGGCTATGGATGCCCATTTTTCAACCACAAGCTTCATGACGCGTATCTAAGTGTTCTGGCACATGCAAGAGGACAGGTCGTTGACTCCTTCAAGCAGAAGTATTCTCGCAGGATGGCTCACGGCGCGTACGCCGAGTACCTGGAGAAGCTTCATGATCGTGCCGGCCGCATGTGAGATGAGATGTTGGATGGATCGAACTATGTACGCTTGAGTATGCTTAATGACGGTTGAACTCTGCTTATGTACGTGTACACTTGTTATCTATGTCTGAGTATGTTAAATATTTCACCAAATTTTGGTAAAAATTTTAACGGGGGACCAATAAACCAGGACGGAGGTAGTACATCAATCACACACGGTTCCCAAAATTGGAACCGTTTGCAACGACTTTCATTTTGCCTACTGCGTCAATCACACATGGTTCGCTCTAGCAAACTGTCGCCCCCAAAATTATTTGTGGGACAGAAAACCCACACCACCCAATTCAAAAAACAAAAAAGAAAACCCTCACCATCCCCACGTCACAAAAACCCTCACCCCACCCGCCACCCCCCCGGCCCCTCCGGTACGTTCCCCATTCACACCTGCACAAGCTCCTCCGCGTCTATGCCATGTCACCGCCTATCATGGCGGACCGGCGGTAAACTCTTAGTTCGACGCTTGCCGCCGCCGCCAGGCTGCCGGCAAAGCCCACCGCATTTCGCCACTTTTGCTTGCCACTGCCTATCGCAATCGACTTTATTGATGCTGCTCGCGGTCGACCAAGCTCCGCCGTACTGAGGGTTCATCTCATGGACGACAAGGTAACTAATTTAGCGAGATATTATATCATCTCTTGTCCCAGTTCATCTGCCTCCTTTAATCACCCGGCGGAAAATCGTCATGAATTCGTTTTTATTCGAGCTGATTTGAGGGTTTTCTTTCATTCATAGAATGTACAGTGCGCCGACACTTTAGGACTTTGTGACCGCTGCCAGAGATGCCATCTCTCCGTACCAGATAACTTGAGCACGTGCACGGTATGTTCAATCTCACCCTAAATCGGTTGGCATGGCCTACTTTCCTGAACATATTCTAAATATTGCTACATTTGGATAAAAGGTGCCACATGCACCATATACGTCAAAGGGGATTTCCCCCCTCTTCTTTCTTTATTAGGCAAATTAATGATGTATTGTTCTTTCTATTACTCTCATTTTTCCATGATATCATGTTTACCCTATCTGTTTAATTATAGATTTTTGTCCTTCGATATCAACTGCTGTACAATTCTTTCAATTTGGGCCCATATTAGCATGTTACCATATTTTCTTTAACAATCCTACCATTTTCTGCAGAACATCCCTCGCTATGCAACAGATTATGTAGTGCACAAATTTTCCCTTTACATAGATCAAGGCTCCACGGATGTCATACTGCACAAAAACCATGGATTTACAATTCTTGCTACTGTAAGACTTGATACGTGGTGACTCCTATTTTGGCACTGGCTTTTGGAATGAAATTGCAAAGTTTTATGTACTGAAAGCTGGCACTAAAATTGAACTGCACATAAAAGGGTCTGGTCATGAGATATATGCTAACTTCCCCGACAAAATCATCCGTCCAAACTTTGTTCGAAGTAAATTTTCTTTTCAACTATCTGCATATGTTGACTTACCCAGCAATGTCAAATGAATTGTGTAGTATTTAAGCAACCAATTGTTATTTCCTTTTCTTACTATATTCGTACCCAATAACTTCTAGTTACCAATACACTTTTTTATTTCCATGTTTTAACTAAATATTTCCTGCACTCCCATTTCTATCAGAAAGCGCCGCTGACAAGGAGACTCCGGAGGTGGAGAACGGGGCTGCCAACAAGCGGAGGTGGGGCGATCTAGAACCGCAAGTGACTCCAGCAGGCCTAGACTTAATCAGCAGCCTCCCCGATGATATGTTGAGAGTCATCATCTCCCTCCTCCCAATCAAATATGGGGCGCGGACAACCCTCCTTTCCCGGCGGTGGCGCCCCCTATGGAACTCCAGCCCTCTCGACCTCATCGACACCCACGAGCTCTGCCATGGCTATCGCAAAAGCTTGGATGCGTTCTCCAAGATCCTCGGCAGTCACCTTGGCCCAACCAAAGGCCTTAGAATGGGCAAGTTCCATTCCAACGGCAAGGACCGAGCGAAGCTTGACGACTGGTTCCGATCCCCCGCCATAGATCAGCTCGAGGAGATCACTTTTGATGATGGGCATATGCGGTCACTGCCAACGTCCGCACTCTGCCTCGCGCCCACGCTGCGCATCGCCAAGTTCAGGAACTGCCATTTCCCGCCCCTTAATAACACGCCCGCTCTTATTCTACCACGACTGAAGCACCTCGAGCTCGTCACCGTCTGCCTCTCAAAGGTGACATGGAGCTCCTGCTCCATGGCTATACTACAATCGAGTACCTTCGTCTTCAGGCGATCAATGGGTTGAGTACCTTCCACATCACCTCCATGACTCTCCGGACTATTTACGTGTGTTGCTGGTGCGGCAGGAAGACATCACAAGATGTGTACCACGGTATGGTCATCCTGGACACACCTGCACTTGAGAGATTACTTGTAGTTGATCAAGAAGGTCCAACAAGAATCAATGTCATTTCTGCGCCGACATTGACAGTGTTGGACTACTCGTCTGACAAATGCTCTGAACTTGTTATCGGATCCACACCCGTTCAGGTACAACAGCCGCCTTCTACCTCTCTTTCTACAAATTAACTTATATCTAATTTTGAAGATGTTTGTTCGTTTGTCATTCAGAAAATGATTCCAACAAGCTTGACTCCGAAACTGCACACAATGAAGGTCTTGGCACTAGAATCTATCGGGCCCGACCTGGAGCAAGTTGTCAGTTTCTTGATATGCTTTCCGTGCCTGGAGAAGCTATATATCGAGGTGATGTTCCTTTCCTGTTAAATGTTAACCATAAGGGAGTTCAATTTGTAACACCCTTTCTCCAAGTTTACAATGACAATGTACTACGATTTCTGAAGGTTCTTTTGGAGATTTCAGTACATACATGTCCCCCCCCCCCCCCATATTGGTTGCTTGATCCATATGGTTACAATCAATAACCATTTCTCCTTTGGATTCATCTATACTAGTTTTCTTAGGGAACTTTTCATCCACTCCAACCTCTTGTGAAGAAGGCTACATTTTTCTAGAACGTAACCAGATAACCATGTTAACAATGTCAGATCAAAGATGGCATGTTAGTGCATTTTACAAATCCTGCAAACCAAATAGCTAGGCCTGTAGTAATGTTCAAAACTGCATGTAGGCACTAACACGTTTTCTTCTTTTGCAGATAAGATTAGGCCCAGTGGTGGATAATGTGATACACTATAACAATCACGTCGTATGCCTAGATCTGCATCTCTCAAAAATTACTTTGAACTCCTACCGAGGGACCTTACCAGAGATTATATTCGGCAGGTTCTTTCTTCTCAGAGCAAGGGTGCTGAAGGACATGAGGTTTGCCCTACATTTATTTCACAAAAATGAATGGTTTGTTGATCAGCGCCGGCGCTTGCGGCAGAATGGAGTAGGCTCCAAAAATGCTGAATTTCATTTTGGAACTTCACATGACAGAGTAATCAGAAGTCATCGTGTCAACCCCATACATGACTTCTCAGTGGCTGACCCATTTGCAAAAATTGTGAGGTTTTGAAGCTAGACTTAGAAGCGGTGATATTAGTTTGAACCTCTCTGATATCCATGTTCAGCGGATCAGCATGAGCGTTTGCAGCTGTTGAGCTGAATTTCATTTCTAATATCAGTTTAAACCTTGTAATCTTTGAATTTGAGCCATATAACTCTGGAATTTGAACCTTGTAACATTTTGAGCTTTTGTGGTACAATCGTTGAAATGGCATCGTATGAGACTCGTATATTGCTAGCACTATTTTGACCTTAATATGCAATGTGTCTTAGATTTTATTAACCATTCTCGAATCAGTTTACCTTGTCGATCTCACAGCACACGATCTGTATAGCTAACTCTACTGCGATCTTCAACATTATTGCACACAGTTGGTTTCTTCCACCGTGTGCACTGTAGAGCGCAGAATTAATTATCGCACTCGAGTGCCCATCATCACCCTTTTGTGTAACTTTGACCTCATCACCCAAGGGTAAACTTATGACCGAAGTCATTCCACACACTTCATTTTTACAAAGCTTTTTGCCAATAAATGCCCACGATTTGTCCCTCTTATAGCCGACGCATGGCCAAACTAGCCGGGCGGGAAGCTTGCGTGGTAAACAGCACGGTAGCATGGGAAGCGGCTCACCGACGGTACATTTGGCGCCTCTTCGAGCCCACGTGTGCGGTGCAGTGTTGTCAAGCGTGCACTAGAATCCTCCGCTATGAACGCCGTGACAAGACGTGACGATTACAGGCAGCCGGCCCCCGTTTATTACAGCGGCCATTTAACCTACCCTTGTGTCTCTTCAACCTTTCGATCGCCCCACCATTGCAAGAAGCACACCCACCATGAGAAATTCTTAGAGGGTATCCTGCGCGGCTCCAATGGCGCTCCGAGCGGCTGCCAATGACGAGAAGCAGTTCACCATGCGTGCCGTGGTGGACACCCACAAAAGGTTCATGGACCTCTTGGTGGTGTACACCAACGACCCGGTCTAGGTGGAGCAGTCCATCCACATCATGGAGCCGTTGCTTGACGCGGAGAAGTACAAGGTGGTCGGGTTCGACCTCGAGTACACCCACGCTCGTGCCGGGTCTCGTCCCAAGGTCGCCATCGCCTAGATGTGCATGCGCCACCACATCCTCGTCTACCACTACTGCCTGAACACAAGGCCTTGCGACTGTTTCGCCAGGATTGTCAACAGCCCGCACTACATGTTCGCTATGGTGGACATCACCAACGATGTAAAGGCGCTCGAGAATTCGGGCATCGCCTGCCAGAATCTTGTCGACATCCAGGGCCAATACAAGATCTGGGGCAGCAAGGAGCAAGAGAAGGACTCACTAGTTCACGTCACTAAGGCCATCATCGACCCCTACGACAGAGACATGAAGGATTCGTGCAACAAGGACAAGCGTGCCTGGCAACCGGCCTGGATGGAGAAACTCGACAAAGCTCACGTCGTGTCTGTACGCTGCCAAGGAGGCGTACCACGAGCTACGACACGCATAAAGCGGATCATTGACATGAGGAAGTGCCTCCTTCCCCAAAACGGCCAGGATCCGGTAGGAAGCGAGCAATGGCAAGCGTCGTCGCAACAACAAGTAGATGATTAGATCCTCGTTTCTCCTACTTTAGTATGCATGTAATTGCTTTCTTTGGTGTGTGGAAATGTTATGTGTGTAGTCACTTGTGTAATTGTATGCTTAATTTGGTTATGCAATGCTGTCTTTTTAATTATATATGTTGATGCTCTGTAGACAGAGCATAGATGTTGTGCGGACAAAGAAAATCACATCGCACACGGACTAAACAATGGAATCCGTCGGTGATGTTTTCATCAATCACTCACAACTGTATACCAGCAATCTTTTGCTCACAACACACATGGCTTGTTAGCAGTAATCGTCTGTGTTGTTATCGGTCTTTGCACACGTTTCTGATTACAGACCTGTTTGCCTTCTATCACACACATCTTGTTCATTTGAACCGTTTCTGTTCTCATGTCTCAACGCAAACAGTTCATCCGAGTGAACCGCATGCCGTATATCACACACACCTTTGATCTGGCTGGACGGTTCTTTTGTGTTGCCTAATCACAAACAGTTCATCCAAGTGAACCGTATTTTGTACACCGCACACACCTTCATCTGGCTGCCCGTTTCTTTTGTTACTCCCCATCGTAAACGGTTAATTGAGCTGAACCGTATGCCCTGCATCACACATGCAACTAAAATCTGAACCGTGTTTGATGCATCCTCCATCACAATCGTTTTGCACCTTTTTTGACGGTTTTTACACCACCGTTTGCGATTATGGCATCACACATAGTTTCGTCGAAGGGTCTCTGATCATAGTGTCGCGTTAGCAGCATCCTGCCACTACAAAAAAAAGACACTTACGTGATGATACGTGTTTGTCACAGTAGGTCACGTTTTCTGTCATGCATGTACATCCATGACGATTTTATGGCAGAATCAAGATAGTCATACCTGTGCTGTCGTAGAAGTGTTCCATGACATCAAAAAATTATCATCACGGAAGTATCCACTTCCATGATGATAAATCGCGCGTCATAGAAGTGCTTTCGTCAAGGGTGACCAACACGTGGCATCGACCGTAATGGCTCGCCGTTAAGCTATCGGGTCCGGTTTTGGATCTGATAACCCAATAACAGCCCAGACCAATGGGGATTTTCCAAGTGTAAAATTCTCATTGGCCAACGGAACCACGTGTCAGCTCCTCGTTAGGACAGATGTCATCCACTCATTGGACAGGAGGCGCCTATGATACGTCGACACATGGCACGACCCAATTGAGGCCCATTCCGGTGAAAAGACCGGTCCAGCTTAAGGCCCACCATGTTTTTTCAAACACTAGTGGGCTGGCCCGTTAACAGCCTACCATGTTTTGGGTCAAATTGAGGCCCATATCAGATCAGGCCCGTTCACAGCCTGCCGAGTTTTGGGCCAAATTATGGCCCATATCGGATCAGGCCCGTTAATAGGCCACTATACCTTTGGGCCCATTATAAGACAGGTTTGTATTTCGGCCTATTAAATGCTCGTTTACCAGTTCGGCCCGATAATAGTTTCGGCCTGTTAGCAGCCCGTGGAGTATCTGGGACGTTGTCGGCCCGGTTTAACTTTAGGCCATTTAACGGCCCATGCAGAAACTGGGCTATTTCTTGTCCAAAGTAACTTTAGGCCTCTTAATGGCCCGTAGTCTTCATGGATAAATTTCAGCCCAACTGGCCTATCGGCCTGTTAATGGCCCGTGTAACAGTTGGACCTAATTATAGCCCGCGTTGAATCCGGCCTGCTTACAACCCATCTAATAATGGACCATGACACTTTTGGGCCTATGGCCCACGTGGATACCAGCCTGCTTAAAGCCCATAATTTTATTGGGCTAAACAGGCCCGAGATATATTTTGGCATGTTAACTGGTCGTCCTATTTGGGCCCAACATGGGCCTTAGGCAGTTTCGGCCTGTATTGGCCCGTGAATTTTTCGGCTCAATGCTAGCCCAATCTAGGTTTTAGCCTGTAAAAGCCCATGGTATTATCTGGCCCAGCTTGAAAGAACTTTACTCGGCCTATTAAAGGCGGGAATCTACTATAGGTTTAGACCTGCTAATGGCCCAAGATGATTATAGGCCCATGTTTTGGCCCATATGAGTAACGGGCCGACCTGAAGACTGACAACACTAAGATCCACTAAACCTTCCGGCCTAAATTACAGCAGACCGACCAAAGAATAATCTAGACTATACAATAAAGAAATTACGGCATATTACATCCAGTGGGAATCAAAGTTCGCTACCGGTGATAATAAAGTGCAACATGACCATGGATTACATACACTGGGCATCAAAGGTCGCCACCAGTGCATATAAACGCGCCGACAAAACAATATACAAAACTAAGGGCACTTCAGAAGGCACTAGGCCTGGCAAGGTCGGGCCCCACAAGTAGCCGAACAAGTTGATGAGACCTCAGTTGTGTCAACCATAGATGCTTCATCCCTAGCTGTATTTCATCATACTGCGCACGACAGTCCCCTGACATCTTCATTATATCTTTGACTTCAAGTCGGAGCTGAGCTGAAGCAAGCCTTTCCGCTTTAAGTTGATACTGAAGAAGTCAAACTGATTGAGGCAACGACTGCACAGAGGTTGTCTCATACCTGTTGGTGAGTAGCTTCAACTCACTGTCTTCATCAAGACAAGACCTTGGAGTCATCTCGCTGTCCTCAAGATGGTTTGGCTCTCTATCTTCCCTAAAGTTCTGCCTGGCATAAGAGATACGACTCTAAAAGAGAAATAAGGAGACATGTAACAGGTTTCACAATTATATAAGCAAATAAATGGATCTGTTCTGCATAAGGAACATGTTTTTACAACTACAATTTAAAACTGGTAGTTGTTGCAAACATCCAATTAGATGTAAACAGCAAAGTAAACAGCAATGGAGGAAATGATGCCTATCCAAATCTATACTAGAACAAAGTTTGAAGGCTTGAGAAGGATGAACTTACATTACATGTTAACACGGGCTGGACAAAGCCCTTCTCCATGTTGATGGAAGGATAATTCAATAAATTCCCCAAAGAAAATTCTTTATAAGCGTTGCCATTATTCTACATTTTGCAAAGAGTAAATATAGATCAAATAATATTGGAAGAAACAGAGGATAATGAAGCTCGGTGCGGTGATAATACATAATCAAATAGCAATTAATTAAGTACAACGTTACAAGGCAAAAGGTACTGACAAGAGGAATGCGGACATCAATGTGTGTAGTGGCATTAGCTTTATTCAACATTTTGGTAAGAGTAAATGTAGATATGATAATTTGGAGAAAGTGGAGGGCAGGGCAGATAAGATGCAGAGTAATGCTAGACAATCAACTATCTCGCGATGCCAAGATAAAGAATACCACCACCGTCTGTTATTACTTGTCGCTCAAATGGATGTATCTAGCACTATTAAGTTCTAAATACATCCAATTGATCAACAATTAATTCGATCTGAGAGGGAGTACAAGACAACATGTACTTACATGAGCAATCCAAAACTCCATAACCATTGTGTTAATTCTACATTTATCTAAGAGTAAATATAGATCTTATAATTTCAAGCAAAGGGAGGATAAAGAAGTGAACATTTACAGTGATGCTACATAATCAACCAAAGAATGAGTGTAAGTATCTTGACAAAGGGCAAGAGGTCTTGACAAGAGCAATGCAGAGCCCAGTATTGTCGTGAGATCCTATGATCCTTTGAGCAAGGAGATTCATCTGAAATTAGTTTTCATACAAGAGAGAAGGTAAGGCACATGCCGAAATTGAGGAGTTCAAATTTTGAATTGATATCATAGACATTACCTGACGCTGGGCTCTCAGCAGTTCTAATAGGGGTTTGGCCACTGGATTAGGGGTAAAGTGTGGTACAGTTGGGCTTGTGTTTTGTGTGGCTGCTGATCTATTTGATTTTACAGGTATCACTACCTTTTCCAAATATCTAGTTTGTACTCCTTGAGGATCTGCACTCACCTTCTTCCTTTTGTACATCTATTATGAAAGAGCAACATTTGACTGAAAAAACATAGTATGACGACACATGGAATAGGTACAAAAAATGGATATGTACGGCATATACTCATATATGATGCTTAAACTAAGCAGATGGTGTAACAAAGTAGAAGTAATGCAAGAGGTCAGATATAAAATATGTGCGACCAATACAACCTTGCCAAGTTAGAGCAAGCACCTTGATGGGTGAATAAGATAGGCCATCCTCCACCATGCCAAGTTTGTTAGCCAGTGGATTGTTCCGCAATATTCCTCTCGTGCGCCCATTCTCATATTCATTTTGATAATGTTCAATACCTGACATGCATGAAAACATAAAAACAAGTGAGATTATCTTTGTAATGCAGAAGTGATTCTAATCGAATACTTCCTCCCTGTAAACCACTTTGTCCTATCTCTGCAATTCTTCTAAGAGGTGCCATGCATGCTGTAATTTGGTGTGTGCATTAATATAATGTGGCCTACTTCTGAAAATATGAGAGCTCCAAAAGTGACGATACTTCGCAGATGACAGCTTCATAGTAAAGAAGAATAAGTCGACCTGACCTGACAGATTCAAAATATACTAAGGGAGAATAACTCGACCTGACCAGTCGACCACAAGAGAAGAGGATCATCTTAAAGAAGAGCAGAAGAGCAAGCAGATTGAAGATATTACAAGTCTTTCTATACAATGTCGGTTGGCCACCCATGATGAACCAGAGCGCACAGAGAAATACTATTCCTTCCGGTCTCTTCATATGTGGCTCACATGCATTTGGAAACTAAAGTAGGAACATTTAGCTGACCAGTTAAACATATCTCAATTTTACTAATATCAGCATAATATCAGATTTGAATTTTTATAACTAAGCTTGTTTAGCTCGATGGGTGGAGTAGTGCTATTACGACACGAACCACGTAAGTTGATCGTGGTCATCATAAAATGGGGAAACCGTAAGCATGATAAGTATAGTGTTGACCGTGGCAGTGGGATGGCAAATCTGAAGCTGCAAACCGCACAAAGGGTAGTTAGCAACCAGTGTTTGGTTTGAAATAACAACTAAGATTTGGTATGGACAAGAAAGTACAGTCAACAAGTGACAAAGAAATGCAATTCTGCTGTCTCTCTATATGTCGCGACATGCATTGGAAACTCAAGTGGGACCTTTAGCTAACCAATTAAATGTGTACATTAACTAATATCGATATCATATCACAATCATATTTGAACAACTAAGCTTTGGAATTTTGAGTGTTGTGTTGTTTAGCTTGAAGGGTGGAGTATTGCTAGTACGACGTAAAGCACCTCACGCAGATCATAGTAGAGTAGATAAAAGGGAAAACCCTAAGCATCAAGAGTAAAATCAGGAAAGTGGAACTAGCTGGACCAGTGGGTGGTGCACATGCTTTTTGAAACGAATATAGGAACATTAGGTGACCAATTAAACATTCTCTATTTTAGTAATATGAGCATCATATAAGATTCGTATTTCAACACGTAAGGTTGGGAATTATGAGTGGCATGTTGTTTCGCTTGATGGGTTGAGGTCTCGAGGAGCAGTGCTAACACGACACGAAGCAGTGAAGCACCTACGATGATGGTTGTGAATATAAAGGGGGAACCATAAGCTTTATGAGTATAGTGACCGTGCCATGGCGGATCTGAAGGTGTAAACCGGACAAAGCTAGTTCGCAACCAATGTTTTCTTTCAACTAGCCACTACAATTTGGTACGGACAAGTAAAGTAGAGTAAACAATTTACGATCTATTTTCTGGGTGAGATCAATAACTTAAGAACATATGGAAGAGTACCACCTCTCTTGCGACGCCGTGTAGGCCCCTGCTGATTCGTTGAGGGTGCTGCGGGTGCGATGGCTGTCGGCAGCGGGGAAGAAGACTTTGGATGGCAGACGATTGGGTCGTGGGATAAATCCTGTTGCCGTGGACGAGGCGGTCGTAGGAGCGGCAACGGTAAGGTGGACGACGCCACCGATGAAGAGAGAGGACGTGATTGAAAGATCCTGATCCGGCGCCGTGGATGAGAGACGTCCATCTCTTGCAGTGGACGACCGGGTAGGGGTAGCAGCTCTGGCAAGGTGGAGGATGGGGTGGCGGACGGAGGAGGCTGGCCGCAGTGGGGAGGTTGTCATGGCGCCGATGGTGTATGAATGGGGAAATGGAGGGGGAGGGGGTATCTCAAACTTTGGGACATTCTTGTCTGAAATGTGGGAAAGTTACGAACTTATCCCCCGTTTAAAATTTTGGACATCACGTCGGTTGGGGATAGGACGGTAATCTTGCATCTCCCAAATACTTGCCGGTAATAATTTCGAGCGAGGAGAGGGTGTTTTTCTGCCTACGGTTGGCGCCCACGGTGTATGAACGGGGCAGACAGGTAGGGCGGTTGTGTCACATCTGAGGGAAGTTACACATCTGCCCCTATTTAAAATATTAGCCTACATCGATTTTGGAAGAGGAGAGTTTGTTTTGCCGCCCACCGTGGATGAATGGGGAAATGGAGGTAGAGACACATGTCTTTCGGATGAGCTTGAATCAAATGTGTTTTGCCGCCAACATTTGGCGCCCACCGTGTCTGAATGGGCTCAGAGGCCATCATGTCACGTCTGATTGAAGTTACTAGTCTACCCCTATCGACAGTAGTGTAAATCCGGTCGATAAGGATGTCAAGTGTTAGGGGTAGACAGTAATTTCCATCTTGCAAACACTTGCTTCGGGCAGCCCACAAATGATAGTGGGTGTTTAGCCGCTTCGCTCAAAACTTAGGAGAATTAGCATTCACGTTTGCCCTGGGCCCTAGGAACTAAATCCAAATCCAATTTTTATTTGATTACGAATATCCACAGATAATTCTACGTTTTGTTATTTATTTCTTCAAAACCACAACAAAGATTTATTCCACCTTTATATATGATTATGATTTAGAAATGCCATGATCTTTGAATTCAGTAGGTTGGATACACTTTGAGTCAAACAGTTATTTCATCCAATAAATATGCTCACACAAAAAATAGTTCACCTTATGTCAATCATACAAGTATTGAGGATTACCTCACCTAAAAAAATTGGATCATTACAACTCATGGACAACATAGGGGGTCTTACAACATAATCCATCCAGAGACATGACACAACATGCAAGTACAATAATCTAATGACAATTTGAACTGGTATCTAAAGAAGAACTGGGATTACGCTGGGCTTGAGATAGCAGAAGCAGCAAGACCTCCTCCGTCTTCAAATGCAACATTATTACTTCCTCCAATTCTTGGGTTGCTTGCATAATGCGTGCAGCTAATTGCATGATTTCCAGCTTCAAGATCGAGATTACCTCATTCATGGAAGCCACACCATCTCTTTCTGCCTCTAGTAGAGCCTCAAGAACTATAATATCCGTGCTCAGACTGCTCTCCGGCGGTGTTGCCTCTGAAGTGCTACCATTTGGTAACATGGATGGTGCACTGCTTCCACAAATAGATTTTGTGGTTGTACATTGTGTCCTAGTGTGAACGACATCCTGAAAGGTTTCCGCTGGAAAGAAGTAAGTGATGGTTATCGCATGATCCAGGCAGTAAGCTTGCATGGTAAACGACATACGAATTATTTCCGAGCATGGCAAGCTATATTTAAATGGTTCGAAGCAGCATCAGCCGAAAAGAAATTAAAATGGTGAGATGAAACTATGGATGTAAGTGGCAAATAAACGACATCCGCCAGTCCCATCTAGTTAGTTTTTGTTAGCTCCCTAGTTCATTTTCCTCAAAAAACAAAGAACTCTTTTGAACTATCATACCACTAGTGGACTTTAATCAGGATTAAACGGGACCCACTTGACATCACTAGTTGAAAGGGAGTGTACCACCGCTATATTTAAGTTGCCAAGGCATCTAAGCAGTTGAAATAATCTGAGAAAGCACTTAATGTGTGGCCTCATATAAACTACGAAGACAGTCTTGTGATGAAGTTCAGAGGAAAAGTTAAGGACTCAAATGAACTAGGCATGCATTTCTTTACGATAGTATAGCAGGCACTGCTGACATATTGGCCAACACAGGTATACGTAACAAGTAACAAACAAGCATTCGAATCAAGCAATATAGCAAAGCAGACAATTGAACTATTTGTATTTCTGTAGGATTACAGGTTGAGGGCACAAGCCAAGAAAGCAGCCCACACGCATTACATTTCACATGTACTAAAACACACTGGCTTACCATATGTTGTTGTGAAGCCTCGCTGCTGTTGCAATGTTCTTTGAAGATATCGTCAGCATCACGCGGTTGCAAATTTAGTTGTTATAGTTTATTCTGCACCCTCTATTTAGGTAAAATTAATTTTAATTGCATGCATTGGTTCGAATTGATCACCAATGGTTCATCTAAACTAATGAAAGAAGGGTGTGTGCATACACGACAATATATCTGCTTCCCTCTATTTTTATGCTTGCTCGAGGTGCCAGCCCCAAAAGAACAAATATTTTGCTTGATGGGGTTGGCAGCTCCATAATTAATAGAAGCATCAAATTAGTCATGCAACTTGGGTAGATCAAGAACACGCACAAAAGTAATGAACAGAGGCTCGGAGCAGAAAATGTAGGGTAAAACAAACAAAAAGCAGCGGAACCACATGCTAGTTTGCTGATGTGTAATTAAGCATAGAGAACATGAAGCAGTCTGATGGAACCAACAGGTGGCATCAGAACAACACCATTATCATAAATATAGCATGCAAGAAGTAAAATAGTAGGCAGTGATATCTATAAAGTACAGTAATACTTAGGACAAACTAAAGCATATTAACTATATGTGCATTGGTATGTAATTTAGCACATGTAACATGTTCACTGCCAGAAGTATGGCCCTACAGGGACAAGCAGAATAATGCGTCTCATGAAAAATTGAATGATGTCCTGAAGAAATTCAAAGGTGCGGTGCTTATGCTAAGAAAGAGAATGTAGGCGCCGGCCGTTGGATAATAGTACCAGATCGGCGGCATATGGGTATCGTTGTCATACTTGATAGCTAAGGATCGTCGAAGGTGCTCGCGTTGCGGTTGAATTTGGGCCGGCTGTCGCCGTCGCTGAATCGGCTCCGGTGCTTCGGTTGCGGTGCCTGTCGACATGGAAGAAAGCTCATCTGTGGTAACTGAACAGTTGCACAATCAAGAAGAGAAAAACCTAAGGAGTACAAATCGAAATAACCTGATGAGGCTGCGTCGTCAGTAAAGCAAGGCCGGTGGGGTTGAATATGGCGTCCGTGGAGCGGGTCCGATGTAGTGGACGAAGGCTTCGGCGGGTGCGGTGTACAGTGCTCTCGGTGAGGCGGATCTATTGCGGCGGACGAGGGCTTGTATGAAGGGCCAGCGATGGGGCGGACGAGGGAGTCAGTGAAGGGCCTACACTGTGGTGGACGAGGGCGCGGGTTAAGCAGATCCGGTGCGGTGGACCATGATGGTGGTCAAGGAGATCTGGAGCGGTGGACAAGCCAGTCGCTGAAGTGGCTCCGGTGAAGTGGTGAGTTTGCAATTGGGGGTTCCAAGGTGCGGAAGGTAGATCCGGCGGGGTGTGAGGTCCACTGCTGCGGCGGAGGACTAGATTCGGCGGCTTGCCATGGTTGGGGGGTCGGGAGGGATTGGGAGGGCTCTGGGAAGAATGTTGGGGCAAAGAGGGAAACAATGGAGTTACCAAAGCAGCCCTTTTCCGCTCATGTGGCAAAGTGGTAAAACAGGAATATCGCAGGCTAAACTTTGGTAGCGAGATATTTCGATGTGAGCGGGAAGTTTCAAAGCTTTTGGCGCCTGAAATTATAAGTGTTCTGCTCTTGTACAACCGACTATGATATCATGGCCGAGAATTTATTTGTTTTGCACGAAAAAAGTGCAAATTTTGAAAATCAATGTCTCCAACTCGAAACTTAGATTGTCCATTCAATTGAAATATGGATCATTGAGCTAGTACAAGCAAATACCATCATACGGTCCAATTCAAATGAAATTCCAAATGTGTTTATGCTATATATGATGACAAAAGCAAAAATGTGTATGTGCATGAATAAAGTGGATGATTATAAAGTTTGACCATGCCCGTATGTGTATATCTCTAGGTTTGATATATGAATTTTAAATCACGAAATCCCGGCTTAAAAAATGTACCTCCATTTAAATGAATTACAAAAGCTAATGATGGAGTCGAATTCCAAAATTCCAATCTTAGGTTTGTAATTCTGGTACATCAAGGTATATCACGCATGTTCAAAAGTATCGTTATCTCATAGTCCAAACTGTGAGACAAATTGATCAACCATGATTGCACACACTATTTACCATATAATCTCAATTATGCTTAAGTCCCTCAAATATAGACACCTCACTCATTATCTGAAGCCAACCCGCCCCCCTCCTCACACACACACATAGAAGTCGTTCTCTCCCCTAGACACGAACACACGAGCACATTAACACCCCCCTCTCTTCTAAAGTCCGGACCCCAATATAGGTCTCTATCACTTTGTCTCTCGAGCATGCACACATCTCTTCCCCCACTCTCTAGGTCTCCCGGCATCTCTCTTTGCCAAGCACACGCATTATGTAGAGTGTATCTTTCCCATACACACAAAATGTCGCCCCCAAACGTCTGTCTCCCTAGTTATGTGGTTCTCGCACACTCACCTCACACACCACCCCCACTGCAAACAATCACACTTTGTCTCCTTGTGCACCACTCTCCTCTTTCTATCTCTCCCACATGCGGACCCGCCCCAGCTCCTCCCATGTATACATATATGCTGTGACTCTTTCCATAGCTCCCTAATGTATCATCGTTCTCAATCTCGCACGTTGTTCTCGACACCGTCTATTCTAGATCTCTCATGAAGTCCCTATCACACACATGATGATTCGCTTCCCTTGCGTCTCCGTACATAGGCCAATTTCGAACAACATCAACATTTTCTCCCTATCTATACGCCATTTATGGACACAAACGACCCCTCTCCCCCCTCTCTTCCTCTCTCTCTCTCCGTCGCTCTCTCTCATTCTCTCTCTCTCTCTCGCTCTCACACCCCTCTCCCATACACACTTGATGTCTCTTCCAAATAGTCTACTCCCCGCCCGCACCCATGCTATCCCGCCACTACACATGCCTTTGTCTCTCTGTGACACACATGTCACACCATTCGCCTTTCCTTATACTAGGTTTACATCAGTGGTCTCTCTACTCCACATACACACACACACCCTCTCACACACAAATGCGCACACAAAAACACACAGACACGCACAAACACCCATTTATCTGGATCCTCATCTCTCCCCATGTCCTCATGTGTATCTCACACACTCACTCTCTGATTATGTCTATGTGTCTCCACGTTACACAACACAAAGCCCCATGTACATGTCTCTCTCTATCCTCCACACACATAGACACAAAGAATCTCTTATCATTGCCTCAGTCTCTAGACACATCACACACGCACACTCTCTCTCTCTCTCTCTCTCTCTCTCGCAAACACGCCCAACAAGGGTTTCCTGGTGAATAACTTATCGTTTATTCATCAATAGTCGTGGCAGTACGACAACCACGAGACGTGAAAAAGAATAAATCTACACGTGTGTAGACCACCTAGTATGACTACTAGGACTAGAGCAAGCCGAAAACGCGCCGCTGTCACCCCCTCCTTATCGGCGATGGGAAAACCTTTGTTTTACACAGTCGAGAAGTCATTATGCTAAGGCTCCACATGCTGAGGCGTTGAATAGAATGTCGATCCTAGTTTACGGAAACAAGTATCGATAATATGTTTGTATCTCCATACTTATATTTCTTCTCTTATAAAAAACCGAGTTGGTGATGATGGTACGCGTGCCATCTTACAATATAGACTGTCCGATCTATACCTGACGGATGGAAATTAAACTAAAAGATACCCGCACCTCTCTCCACACTTGCAGACAAGGCTTTCCCTCGTTCATCCTTATCTCCAACAACCTCATTGTTGAGCAACTAAAAAAGGAAGCCTTTGGAACAAACTTGCCTGGTGGCCGCTGTCGGCGTCGTCCATCCCCATGCCTCCACTCAGTCCAACCACCAATCACCACCACGCCCCACTCCTCTTCACCTTATCTCCTATTTCTCGAGATATCATTAGTTTTTACACATGGGATTACTCCCGCATGGGTCAATCACAACAAGTGTTTTTATAAAACAATGCATCTTGATGTTCTGTGCAATGCATAGACATCTTGCTGGTACTCCTACAGAAGACTAAGTGGGTGATGATGGTGTGTCTGCCATCCGTCATTTTTGACCATTAGATCTACATATAACGAGTGTGAGGTAAGTTGTTGCCTTTTCTCACCAACATCCTACTTCTCTCCCAATTTGCAGAAAAACCCATAATTAGTATCTTAAAACCAACCACATCCCTCCCTCACCTCACCAAAACATCCCAAGGAATATATTCTGATTGAAACATAATATATCTCTAGTGATATATGTATATCAAAATTAGAGTGTTTTGTATCAAGTTTGTGAATAAGTATTATTCTAATTATGATCCATTGCAACACACTTGAACATTGCCAGTATTTCCAACCATGCACAAAAAATGCTAGTATTTCCATAGTTTCGAGTTTTCCATCAAGATATTAGTCACTCATGGTTGATATTTAGTTTCAATCACGTACACATATGCACTATGTAACTAGCCTTGCTTATTGGCTTCCAAAGCTTTACTTTCATTCCTACTTACAATATGTAGAGAATTTAACAAAAGACTACCACTTTCAACCAGCAGTAGGATGAAACTATTGTACAAAAAAATAGCAAAAACGTACCCAAAATTTCTTAATACGCGCCAAAAACTACTACCTAGTGCCGATTAGGCTCGTTTAAACCCGTTTATGACAGGGTTGGCCCACACGTCCGTGCTGACGAGGCAGCTTAAACCAACACATTTTGTTTGACCGTTGACACGAGGGACCCACATCTGACCTTCTATCCTTTTATTGCCCCTCAAATCATTATTTTTCCTAAACATTACTTCAAATAGTACTGATGCGTGCTCGTCGGTGGCGCCGGTGATGAGCGAATTGGCCGCCGCTCCGCCAGACGGGCCGGACGCCGCGCTAGCCTCCACACGGGTTGGCAGGCTGGCCCGAGTGTGACTCACGAGCGAGCAAGCCACCGCGCTGGCCTTCGCTCGAGCCAGATGGCTGGCCTTAGCGTGGTGCGTGTGAGCAAGCCGCCGCGTCATCATGCCAATCTAGCTAGCAAACCTTGCAGACAAGCAGCTGGACGGAGCTATCTTGGCTAGTTAGCGGCCGTGAGCGCCGGACGGAGCTGGCATCCGGGCCGCAAGATGGGCTCCGCAATGCCAACGGTTTTGACCTCGCCTTCTGCCGGAGGCGGTGGCTGCGTCCCATGGCCAAGGATGAGTAGGTGGACGGGCCGGAGGTAGGAGGTCACTCGGGGATTTTTTTGCAGACTGACATGTAGGTCCCACAAGTCATAACGCCAAACTTGCCGGTCGAATAGAAGGCGTTGACTTAAGCGGCGACATGGGTTGAAACACGCCTATAATGGCACTTTTAGAGTAGTCGTTTCTTTGTAGGGCTGATTGGTAAGGGCATGTACAATGGTTGATAAGGTAGTCTTATCTTAAGTCTGCCACGTATGCAAGTGGTAGTAGTTTCTTGGCATTATTAGTGGTTTCTTGTAAGGAACAATGTACTACTAGCAATAAAAGGCGATTCTAGGTTGCTTTGTACTCCAACGAGTACTACTAGTGGTCACTGGAGTGTATACCTCATTTTGTTGGTTCGATCCCTGCCGAACGCACGACGGCCTTTTTTTTAAATAGTAACTTCGCTGCGAGCCAATATTGTACACAGGTAGTTTGAGTTTTGAAGTCGAACGGACGTGTTGCACCACAATTTGGGTGCACTGGATAGCCCACCCATGTGAACGGGTTTTCCTTCCCATCATCTCGTGGCTCGCGTGCTCTCCCTAGCCACACCTCGCTTGCAGCTTCCTCGTCAGCTAGTAGCATATTTAAACTAGCGCCTCCCAATTAAGCCCGAAGGGCCGGAAAAGCCTGGCGCTGCATTGGGAACTATGCAATATGGCTCTGTACGTAAAGTTCTAGTACTCTACTAGTACTCTGTAGCTTGTGGCGTTGCACGCATGGACTTCACTCCATTATCGGCTCTATAAAAGAAATTCGTCTTGACGTGATATTTTTTGAAACGGAGGCAAAAGCTTTGCCTCATCTCATTCATAAAGAAGGAACTACTAACAAAGTTCGATGAGATCCATTACACCTCCACAAATGGAAGCGAAAAGCCTAGTCTCGTTATATCAAATAACTCAAATGTTCTCGCCTCAAGAACTGCTATTTATAAACAGGCTGCTAGTGTGTGCGTGAGAGGAGCGGCTGAGTAGGCCAGCTACACGCTTGAATAGAGCACCGAGAGTACCCACTAAGCAAGTGTACTTTCCCTTCATTGATAGTACAATGATGGTTCTAGAGAACAGTACTACCCTCCACTTCCAACTGTAGCTCCTTGGCCCTGAGATTAAGAGTTTAAAACTGGTGCACTATACTAGAAGCACAGTACATCACACTACTAGTTGAGAAAGTAGTACTAGTACTGCTACAGTACGAGTACGTAGTAAATAATAGCCTCACCCCTTTTCTAAGGAACGATCGAGGAGCTAAAGTTGGAAGGGACAAGGCCCTGCAGTTACTACGCTCTTATCTCCTCCTCGCCAGTTCCCCTCCCCCTGAAGAGAAGGCAGTTCATCGCTGCTCCCATGGATTCGCCAGGCGGTTCTCCTCCTCGTCGGGGCTGGGAGACCTTGGACGATGATCCTCTGGGAGAAATCGCATGCCGCTCCTACGTCTTCACCACCGCAAGACTCGGTGCTTCCTGCACCAACTTTTTCAAGATGGTGCTTAAAAAGGCTTGGGAAAAGGCCATGCTTGTAGGTCTTCCATGCGTCCTCGAGGAGAAGGTTCTTCTATGGGACAATCCTTCGAACAGTCCTCCGCTCCCTGGCCATGGTTGCACGTTGACTCCGGTAGAGTTGCCGACATTGAGAGGTAGTCGGATTTTGTTCGAAGAGCAGGTTAGTCATGGAGTTTGATCATGTAGTACTTAGTTATTCCATTTCCATCCCGTAATTTCTCCGCTGCCCATCGTCTTATATATAGGTCTCGGTCGGTGCCAACGAAGATTGGCTTGCATACCTCCGGCCGGATACCACCATCATTTTGCACAACATCCACAACAGTGCGGCCGTTCTCGTAGACCCCTTCTCAACCATTGGGATCGGCCTTCCGGACTGGCTGGGCTTGAATACGTATGATGATGCCTACATGATATTGAAGAAGATAGCAATTGTGGACCCGCCGACAAAGTGACGCGGCTATGATGATTACTATCTCATCGCGGTGTTCGACATAAGGATTGCCATCAATGCAAGAGGCAGTAACGACAGAGGCTGGCGCATGTTGGCCGCGGCAGATCTGTACCCCTACATGTTCGAAGAGGCCATGTGCCATCTAGGCCGCATCTTCGCGGTGACAAAACAGGGGACTTGTTTCCTTTGGTTGCCATCCTACAGTACGGGAGATTGCAAACGGAATGCACAAACCATCATTTGCATCCCTAATGGTACTCCACAATTTTGCAGGGACCAGTCATCCCCCGATCAAAATAAGATCGCCGATCCTGGATGTGCATTTGCATCCGCGATTCGGTCTAACCTGGAACCCTGTAGCTGACTTTGGCATATTAATTGGGATCAACTATCTTAGCAGTCGTTACCCATGGTACCACTGATGTGCAACATGGTCACACAATCTACCACGATCGGACTATCACCATCTACCCAAGTATTCCATTTAGTATTATATTTTTTAACCCTCTCGCCTTCTATTTCGTAGTTGTACTACTTACTAGCACTAGTAGGAGTACTTTTTACCTTGGAGGACGCATATAGCTAGCTAGGCCCTTGAAGACTTGAACCCACTAGATGCCACCATTTTTGTTTTTCCATGTCTTACTATCTCATCCATGTAGCCAACAGTGGCTATATATAATAAGCCGGTTATTTTACTTCCTCAATACCGGAGTAGTACTATTTGTCGCAAAGACATCGACCGCCATATTTGAGCACAATATTATTATGCATGGACCTTGACTGCACGCCACCATGTGTCCAGATCTGAGATGCCGCATGTACCAGATGAACGATGCCGAGTTCGACCCCCGTGATGCTACGTGGGTGCCGAGGAACACTCTTGGAGAGTACTCGATTTTCATTGGGGACAGCTACCCCATTGTGAAGCGGATGCAACCTTCCGTGCACGACACCGAAGGCCTACCATTCATGAAGCATAGTTGTGTCTTTAGTGCGCACCGCCGGATGAACGACATGCTGGGACACGCTATCCCTGATTTATGCCACTTCAGCTTGGATGAGTCTCCATGGTGTGGAACCGGACTAGAAAGCTGTGACAATGAGTCCCGTTGCCCATCGCTATGGATCGTGCCATCCATGAAGAACACCTGGGACTGGAACCTGGAGGAGGACATGTAGCCCATCTATAACGTGTAAGTGGGATATGGTAAATTGTGAACGGTAGCGCTGTGAATATATGTAGACTAGTCATGCACAAATTTATCACATGAATTCGAGATGAACTTGTGTGGTATACTGGCATTTGTCCTTTAGAATTTATTACTAGTAAATGTGTTATGTGTACGTGCAACTTGTGTGGTTGTTGCATGGGATCCAACACGCTCATTGAGAAAAAAAGGTGGCACATCATTGGATATAGGTGATGTGGAGGCATCATACAGTAGCATCGTTTGCTATAGTTGTAATACTCCTACTAGGACAACAAATCCTATAAAACCTTGCGCTTGGCTCTTTGCCTCTTTGGGAGATTCAACAGTTCATACTCGTGTGAACCTTGCACTTGGCTCTTCACCTCTTCGGAAGATCCAACAATGATGATACTACAGTACAATATGCTTTTGGCAATCTGACACTGATTGAACTGTTGCACGTCCATCGCGATGGCGAGGGCGAGCAAGAGGGAGAGGGTGCTGTAGTCAAAACCCTCTCCTCGTCCTGTGAGCCACCGCGCGCGTGGGCGAGGGGAGGCGTAGTAAGCAATCTTCTCCTCGTTCGACGAGTTGACGGTGAGGGAGTCCTGGACTAAGGGGTCCTCAGGCTTCCGGCCTGTTAGCCATGGGCCGGACTGATGGGCTGTGAAGATACGAAGACCGAGGACTGCACCCGTGTCCGGATGGGACTCTCCTTGGCGTGGAAGGCAAGCTTGGCGACCAAATATTTAGATTCCTTCTTTGTAACCGACCTTGAGTAACCCTAGATCCTCCCGGTGTCTATATAAACCGGAGGACTTAGTCCAGAGAGATATTCATTACCATAGTCATACAGACTAGACTTCTAGGGTTTAGCCATTACGATCTCGGGGTAGCTCAACTCTTGTAATACTCATATTCATCAAGATCAATCAAGTAGGAAGTAGGGTATTACCTCCATAGAGAGGGCCCAAACCCGGGTAAACATCATGTCCCCTGTCTCCTGTTACCATCAACCTTAGACGCACAGTTCGGGACCCCCTACCTGAGATCTGCCGGTTTTGACACCGACATTGGTGCTTTCATTGAGAGCTCTGTTGGAAAAGTCAGTGCCTAGGAGGCGCTTAGGCACGCCTAGGCGCTAGGCAATGGCCAAACGCCTCACCTAGGGCTTAAATGGAGGTCTAGGCAGGGTAAGCAAAGATTTGCCTACCCAAGCAAGAAATCATGCCACATACATCATTGATACGCCAAATGGGTTATATTCCAATGGCACTAGACGGTTTGTTTACTTATTTATAAACCCTAAACTAATATCAACACCCATATAATAATCACAAATACACTACGAGAAAAACTATATCACCGCCTAGGCTGCGCCTAGGGCGCTTAAGCACCGCCTAGGCACTAGGCGAAGGCCAACCGCCTCGCTTATGCCTAGCGCTTCTTCCATCCTTGATTGAGAGTGCCACTATGCCGTCCCGAAAAGGTTTTCGATGGCCCCTTTAATCGTCAACAATGATGTTGTCCAAGGAGGAACCTTCCTCCCTGGACAGATCTTCGTGTTCGGCGGCTTCGCACTGCGGGCTAACTCGCTTGGCCATATGGAGCAAATCGATAGCTACGCCCTGGCCATCAGGTCGGATTTGGGAGCTTGAACTACGTCGCGGACATCCGTGGAGACTTGATCTTTGCCGGATTCGAGACCGCGGCGACCGCTCCTGGTCACCTCGACGAACATGACCTAAATCCGTCGTCCGACCGCTTTTAGGAGATAGCTCCTGTAAATGCTCCGACCTTAGATCCGGAGCATACTGCGCCATCCAAGGACGGGAAGCTCAACCCCGCCACGGAGGCCACGGATCCCGCGGCGTTGGAGCCGCACATGGACCTAAACTCATGGGACATTTGTGTTACCGGAACTCCGGACTCGTCTCCGGTCATAAGTTCCGAACCATATGAGCCCGCAGACGCCGAACTTGATAGTTTATCGATCAAATTCGGGGCCACATACATCTTTCAGCATTCACCTTTGGGCGATGTGCTAAACTCATTACAAAACCTGTCCTTGGCAGGGGACACACAACCGAACTATGTTCGGTTTGAGCTAGGGGCTGATGATGGAGAATCTTGCTTCCCACCCACCACCCACTTCATATCCACTGTCGAAGGCTTAACCGACACGCTGGACTATGACTCTGAAGACGTCGACGGTATGGACGACGATGCCGGAGACGAGGAGGCCCAAAACCCGCCGTTCACTAGACGATGGACGACCACTTCCTCATATGATGTATACATGGTGGATATACCGAAGAATAATAGCGGCGATGACAAGGAAAACCCAGCAAAGGAGGACCCTCCTAAAACACAACCAAAGCGCCGGCGTCAGCGGCGCCACTCTAAAACCCGCCGCAGCAACCGGCACAGGAGACGACAATACTCCGGATGGTGCCAAAGACGCAGAAGAACCCGATTAATAAACTGCCGAACAAGACAATCGGGAGTCAGGGCATGTCAGCCCTGACGAACATGCCATAGAAGAAGACTCGGAGGACGGTAGTTACCGTCCGCCCTCCGAGGAGGAGGTGAGCCTCGGCAACGAATACTTCATCGTGCCTGAGGAGCCTCTGGAGCAGGAGCGCTTTAAGCTTCAACTATTAGCCACTGCGAGGAGCCTGAAAAACAAGCAACAGGAGCTTCAAGCTGATCAAGACCTCCTCAATTAAAGATGGACCGATCTCCTGGCAGCCGAGGAATACGGCCTTAAATGCCCAGCCAAAAGTTACCCGAAGCGCAGATTACTACCTCAGTTGGACGATGAGGCGCCAGACCCTGCACCAGCATCACGCAATGCGGTTGATCGGCCACCGCGTGGTCGGGATAAAATGGCAACCCAAGCCGAAAACCAGACTGTCCCACCCCGCCGTAAAGGCAGGGATAATACAGCTCGGGGCCATACATATGACCTCCTTCAAGACCTGGACAGTAGAGCAGAACATACAAGATCGACCTACAGATCACGAGGACGCGCCTTTGACGCGCGAGGATGGCTATCTATTAGGGCGTGACAAACCTAGTCACGCCCGGGCCGAAAACCGCAGACGCACTCCATCAGAGCTACGTCGCGATGCGGCCGGATATAGAGGCGCCGCACACCCTCTTTGCTTCACTTACGAAGTAATGGACCACGAATTCCTAGAAGGGTTTAAACCCATAAACATCGAATCATATGATGGAACAACCGATCCCGTGGTATGTTCGAGGATTTTATTCTCCACATCCACATGGCCCGCGGGGATGATCTTCACGCCATCAAATACCTCCCACTAAAACTTAAAGGACCAGCCCGGCACTGGCTAAATAGTCTGCCCGAAAATTCTATTGGCAGCTGGGAGGACCTGGAAGAAGCTTTCCTCGACAACTTCCAATGTACATATGTTCGGCCACCAGATGCCGATGACTTAAGTCACATAGTTCAACAGCCCGGGGAGTCAGCCAGGAAGTTTTGGACTAGGTTCCTAACTAAAAAGAACCAGATCGTCGACTGTCCGGATGCGAAGCCCTAGCGGCCTTTAAACATAGCATCCGCGACAAATGGCTCGCCCGCCACCTCGGCCAAAAAAAGCCAAAATCTATGGCAGCCCTCACGACACTCATGACCCGCTTTTGCGCGAGTGAGGATAGTTGGTTGGCTCGTAGCAAAAACACAGCCAGCGAGGCAGGCCCCTTTGAGGTTAAGAACAGTAACGGCAAGCTCCGAAGTAACAGATACAAACGGCAAAGCAATAGTGATAATACCAACGACATGACAGTCAACACCGGATTCAGTGGCTCCAAGTCTTGCCAGCGGAAGAAACCGTACAAGAAAAACAACCAGGGACCATCCAGCCTGGACCGCATACTCGATCGCCCGTGCCAGATACATGGCACCCCAGACAAACCAGCTAATCATAGCAACAGAGATTTTTGGGTTTTTAAACAAGTTGGCAAATTAAACACCGAGAACAGGGAAAAGGGATCACAAAGCGAGGACGACGACGAGGAGCCCCGCAATCAACACAAAGGTAAGAAGTCCCCCCCCCAAGTCAAAACAGTAAACATGATATACGCCACACACATCCCTAAAAGGGAACGCAAGCGCGCACCAAGGGACGTCTATGCGATAGAGCCAGTCGCCCCAAAATTCAATCCATGGTCGTCGTTCCCGATCACCTTTGATCGTCGGGATCACCCGACTAGTATCCGTCATGGTGGTTTAGCCGCACTAGTCCTCGACCCAATCGTTGACGGATTTCACCTGACGCGCGTCCTTATGGATGGAGGTAGCAGCCTCAACCTTCTTTATCGGGATACAATGCGAAAAATGGGCATAAATCCATCACGGATCAAGCCCACAAAGACTACCTTCAAAGGAGTCATACCAGGTGTGGAGGCCCGCTGTACGGGCTCAATCCCGCTAGAAGTTGTCTTCGGGTCTCCGGATAATTTCCGAAGTGGGGAGTTAATCTTCGACATTGTCCCCTTTCTAAGCGGCTATCACGCACTGCTGGGACGAACCGCATTCGCTCGATTCAATGCAGTGCACACTATGCTTATCTTAAGCTCAAGATGCCCGGTCCACGCGGCGTCGTCACGGTTAACGGAAAAACGGAACACTCCCTCCGTAGAGAAGAGCACACAACTGCCTTAGCAGCAGAAGTATAGAGCGGGCTTCTCAAGCGGAACCCTAATGTGGTTGCCGAGCCCACATACACCGTTAAGAGGGTCCGAACTACCCTGTAGCAGGACAGCTTGGCTCGTTAGGAGCTCGATTAGCAATCCGGCCTTCGTCTCAGTCCCGATCAAGCAGTGACATTCGCGCCGCGCGTACATAACTACGCACTCAAAATCCCATGGGCATCGACGGAGGCACAGCTAGCTTGTGGTCCAAAGTGCGGCTCAACCGGCACCGGATACACGCATACTTTCACCTTCACTTTTTCCTTTCAGGTCTCAATCCCGCAGACCCCATCCGATGGCCTGATCATGGATCCTCTCGAAGGACAAGCACGCCAAGACGACAAGAATAAAAGCGGTCAGTTGACCCCGTTGGATGGTATTATACAAGCTCGGCACGGGAGAGCCACATATATATGGGGGAATTCTCTAGGTGGTTTCTTTAAACGATCACTCTACCTGTTTTTTGGACCCATACGTAGCTCTCTCTTGGCGAAGGCATAATAAATAGCCTTTCTTCTTATTGCACCACTTGTACGAACGCGCTTTAACGCACCAATGAAATTATAATAGAAACAATTTGCAGCCTAAATTTCCACGGCTTTAGCTTACAACTGGTTTTTCCTCTTTCTTTCTTATTGCCTTTTTCCTTCCTGGTAATTCTATCAGATAACACCCGTACACTCGGTGTGTTCCACCTTGCCAGGGGCTTCATAGCACCCCACAACATGGCAACAAAAGTCCGAACACTTTTACAGTATAGTTCGGCACCCCGAATTTAGCATTATATGCATTGGCTCCGAATCATGTCTTTGGTCAATAGTTGGGTTGCCCGGCTCCTGTGCTTGCTACCTTACGTTCCGCTATATCGGCTAAGGTAGTAAAGGGAGACCTTCTGTGTAACAGCCCTAGAACCCGATTGCAACTAGTTGCATAAGCATCCATGTATCATGTCTATATTTGTTTGAATTTGAATTGGGGATTGTTCAGACCCTACCAGATAATAATTTCAACTAGGATCAAAATAAAAATATTTCAATGAACCCAAAATGCCCTTCATAAATGTCCATCATTTTTGAATTGGTCTAGAACCTCTGCCAAAAATGATGCACATATTTCTAGGCCATTCTGGATTTTTGAATTAACTCATATTGTATTTGAATTGGGCATTTAAATACTATAAATATTTTTAAATGCTCCAACAATTTTGGAATTAGTTGAGGGCCTCTGGAATAATTCATTTAGTGCCCATAACTATTTCCAGAATTTTTAAAATTGATTTGGTTTCAAAACCAAATTTAAACAAATTTGCATAAATAGAAAACAGAACAAAAATAGAAATAAGAGAGAAAGAGAGAGAAGCCACTTGGGCCAGCTTACCTGGCACAGCCACCTGGCCCGACACTGTGGCTGAGGCCCAGCCCAACTCCCCACCTTCTTCAACCTTTACCAGTAGGCAGAGGCGTGTCGACGCGCGCGCGCCCGAGCTCCACCTCCTGCTTCCACCTGGGGCCCCGATCCTTCCCTCGTTGCCGCTCTGGACCCCTCTCTCCTCTCCCTCACTCGCTGCTCTCCCTCCCCTCCTCTGTTTCTCTTACGCGCAGCCGTCGCCGCCGACGAGCACCGCCGTGGCCACAGCCACTGCCTCGCCTCGGCAATGCTCTCAGAGGCTCCGCCGCAACCTCTTCTCCCTCCTCACCAAGCTACACGAGCCAGGACGGCCCCAAGACGACGCCTGTGGCCTTCTTCCCCGACCACGGCCGCTGGATGCCGCCGTCTGATTCACCGTCTCCACCGCCTCCCCGAGTCTGCCGAGCTTCGCTTCGACCCCGCTGTGAGCCCCGCCGTATTTCCCCCTGCTTCCTGAGCTCGTCCTCGTTCCCTAGCCGCACTAGACGTCAGAGCCGAGAGCTCCTCGCCGCCGTTCATGAAGCCACCGTGGCTAGAGCGGGCGCCGCTCGTGCACCGTAGCGCCTAACCCGCTAACACTGAACTCCGACCACCGCCGTGAGCTTAGTTCCGACGAGCTCCGGCAACCCCGTGGCCACCCACCTGCTCCTCTGGATGCGGGAGAGCACGGGCTACGCCCCGGTGGTCTCCGCGTGTCCATCCGCCGCCTGTAGCTCAAGTCCGGCGAGCCTCCGCCGTCGGTTGAGGTCGGTGGCGGCCTAACCCCGGCCGACTGACATGTCAAGTTAGGCTAAACTAATTAGGTCACAAACTACCCAACCTAGTGACTGACGTATGGGCCCCACGCCCTTAACTAACACCATTTTAATTTCTGTTTAGTTTTACTTAATCCCGATGGACCCACGCGTCGGTGTTGATCACAATGACGTGGCTGCTGACCGGACTCCACCGTCTGCGTGACCTAACAAGCCTGTGGTCATCGACCAATGTGTCACGCAGTCGCTGACCTGCCGAATTCGTTGACCACTCACGCCACAAAGGACACAAAGGTCGAAGTTAATTATTATCTGGATTTATTCTTATTCAGGAAATTTCAGAAAATAATGCTAACTTAAAAAATTCATAGAAATTAATCCGTAACTCCAAATCAAACAAATTATATATGAAAAATGATCAAAAAAATCAAATCTATCCATTTGTACCATTTGCTTGCATGTTTGAACAACCTAAGGTTTCTGTATATGGCAATTCGAATAATTGGCATTTAAATAAGCACATATGGAGTTTAAATTTGAACCCTTGGTTCAAACCAACTTCATTTAATCTGGTTTCTAGTTGCATTAGCTCAAATCACAGCATATCGCTATGTCATGATCACGCGTCATATTGTGCATTGCATTGATCGTGTTTCTTCTCTGTTTTCCGGTGTTGTTCGCCCTCGGTAGACGTTGTTCCGACGTTGTGATCGTTGACACTGATGAAGACTCAATGCTATCTTCAGAAGTGCTAGGAAAGCAAAACCCCTTGTTCATTCCGGTGCAATCCCACCCTTTCGCTCTTGCTCTCTTTTACTTCATTAGGACAACAACGAATCAACTGTTACATGCTGCGGTAGTTGAACCCCTTTTCCTCTGCATGACCTGTCATTGCCACAGTAAATAGATGAAACCCACTAGCATGAGTAGGAGTTGTTTGAGCCCTGATGTGCCTACTCATTCATGCTTGTTTGTCATGCCCGCCATCGCTTAGAGTTGAGTCGTGTCCGATTCATCGTGGATGAATTGGAATGGTGATGAACATGTCCTACTCTGTGTGAGCTAAGTGTGTGAACATGATTTGGTAAAGGTAGCGGTGGGAGGCCATGTAGGAGTACATGGTGGGTTGTCTCACTGAAACCGTCCTCAGGAACTGAGTTCTGTGTTTGTGATCCATGAAATAGCTACTACCACACGTTGGGCCCTGAAATATGACCCTGCTCGACTTATTAACCTCCCTTGTCCTCTGTCCAGGAGTTGCAACTAGTTTCTGGTGTTTGTAGGATATGTGTTGGAGGCCGTGCGTAGCGCTGACCCTAGGGGTGGGCTATGATGGGGTAGATACACCGTGGCCCGGTGTACCGAGCGCCCGTTTGGTGTCTCGGGAACCCTGCACACATCTTTTGGGGCTGTGACCGAAACCCCGGCCGGATCTCCTCGCGGATGGAACCCGAATAGGCGATAAACCTGGACTAGAGACTTGTGTGGTTAGTTAGGTCGTGGTCTACACCCACGTCGGCTTTCGCTTGAAGTCTGCCGAGCACATGTCGTGTGCGTACGCTAAGTGGTGGAAACATGGGTGAAGAAGTACACCCCGCAGGTTATAAATGATCTATTCGAATAGCCGTGTCCGCGGTAAAGGACTTCAGCGTTGCCTATAACAGTTCATAGACAAGTGAAAGTGGATACTCTAAAATGCGCAAGATAAGCGTGAGTGCTATGGACGGCGTTCTCGTAGGGAGACGGGAGCGGATCCATAGTGGTGTATTGATATGGTGAATATGTGGACTCGTATGCGCCACCCCAAAAGAGTTACTTGCAGTAGTAGTATAGGATAGCCACGGAGTCAAAGCTGGTATGCTGCAGTTAAAATCCACCACCCCTTTTGTTGATACCGATGCATATGTAGTTAGTTCTGATGTAAGTCTTGCTGGGTACATTTGTACTCACGTTTGCCTATTTTATGTTTTTGTAGAGAGATGTCAGTCTTGCTAGTAGTTCCGTGTGGACTTCAACGTTTAGCTTGTTACCTCAGCTACGATCTTGTTCCCTCGACAGGGTCTTGTAGATAGTCGCTTCTCACCTTCTTCATTTATAGTTATGCACTTTTCGGACAAGTTAAACTTCCGCATGTGCTCTGTATGTTGGGGTCATGAGACCCATGTTTGTAATACTTGGCTCCTCGGAGCCTATTGAATAAATACTTGAGTCGTAGAGTTATGTTGTGATGGCAAGTTGTATTTACACATATCGAGCATATTGTGTGTATGATTGAAATGCTTGGTATGTGTGGGATCCGACAACCTAGTTGTTTATCCTTGGTAGCCTCTCTTATGGGGAAATGTAGTCTTGTGCTTCCATGAGCCATAGTAGTCCGCTACAACCCGGTTCACGGAGTCCTGCTAGCCCAAAGACTATCGCTCCTAACACTTGACCGGACGGCATGTGATTCACTTCATTCCTATGTTCTGTCCTTCGGGAAATGTCACGCGGTGACATCTCGAGTCCTGCCTAGCCTGCTACATGCCTGTGTTCCCTGAGTCCTGTTAGCCCAGTGCTACAGCTCGGATTCGCACGTTGCTGACCGACATGCTCGATGTTGATTCATGTATGCCTGTCCCCGTAAGTTAGTGCCACTTTGGGTTCTCGACTAGTCATCTCAGCCCGGGTTCTGTGTCATATGTATGCTAGCGACACTATCATATACGTGAGCCAAAAGGCGCAAACGGTCCCGGGCCATGGTAAGGCGACACCCGTGGGAATACCGTGCGTGAGGCCGCAAAGTGATATGAGGAGTTACAGGCTAGATCAGTGTGACTTAGAATCAGGGTCCTGACAGCTTTGGTATCGAGCCCGACCGCTCAGAGGATTACCAAGCCAAACTGGTCGAAGTTGAGTCTAGAAATGCTTTTGCTATATAAGGGAATTGATTGTGGAAGGGAACGTAAGGCTCTTTTTACTCCTTTACCTTATGCCCTTCTGATCCGAGTCATCATCTTCCTTTCTACGGGGATTAAGAACTAGGCTTCTCATCTTTCTATCAGGATCACGTGTTACTAATCTGTAGACTCTTAGGATTGTTGGTTTCAAGCCCGAGTTCAGTTCCTACTACTTTTGTGTGTTGACAGTTGATCTCAGAACTTTGATATTTTGATGTTAAGTGGTTGTGCGACCACTTTGTAGGATGTCTCAAATCTTTTTGAGCATTTACAACTGTTATGCTATCCGAGTCATCCCAGGCTTCTATATAGTCTGATGCACTTGCAATCATTCCTCCATGTTCCTGATGTCCATTTGGGCCAAATTAATCACACTAATCGGTGAGTTGAGGTACTCTGTTGCCTCGACATATATGTTGGAGCTATTATTATGACCCTAGGTGTTTTAGGGAGTCACTTAGGTAATCTAGCAATGCTTTGTATTCCCAGTGTGATGATTCTGGCCATTATTTTTGAAAGCATCCCGTGATGCCATTTAGTTAGTAGGCATTCTATTTCTGGGTTCTTGAACCCAAGATTCACTCTACTTAATTCGTGTAGATAGTGTTGCTCATTCCTTTAGGATATTAGTAACCTTTGCGATAGTCCTCGAGGTTCCTGGTATATCCTTCTTCCAAATATCATGAACTGCTTATGGCAGAAGTTCCTCGCGGAACCGAAAGATCACAACCAGAGTGCTCTTGATGAGTTCTCGATTCTATGTTGTGACTCTGCCAGTTCTACCTTTCTGCATGGGTTGTCCGGAAGAATATGTTGAACTCGTTCGATATGCTAATCTATGCACCCACAACTTAGAAAATCGTATGTTCCTCTGGGTTGTCCCTCTTTAGTTATTTTCTGACCCTCGTTTATGAATTGATAGACAGGGGTAGTTCAGCATTTGTGATATCGATGTCTATTATCTTTGTGGTCCATCGAATCGTTCTATTTCAGAATGACTAGGAGAAACAAACTTCAGTACCTCATTCATATCTAGAATTTGGTCAAAGAAGTTGTATTCCACAGATCAAAATGCCAGTCCAGCTTTTGCTCTGTTCTACCATGGAGTGTCACCCTCTTTCTTATCAAGAATGACGTGAGAATTGCACAGCCACTTATGAATTCTTGATACAGTGATACTCTCGCCATCATTTTTCATTCCTCTGTCCCTGTGTTGTTGCAACCGGAATACCGACAAATGAAATGTGATGTGTGAAATCAATACTCCTAGCAACTCCGTTGCTTGGTAGTAAATGGACAATATTCTCATTCTTAGCGTGTTGGTTATTGAATCATCATTCTAAGACAGATCGTGCTACCTAGTCCTTATTTCTGGTGCACTCTTCGATCAATGAGTTAGGATTTCAATCCCTTGCTTAATTGATCACATCATCTTGCCTCGGAAGCAAGATTTTTCTCGAGCTTAATAACATGTTGGTGGTTCGTGATTTTCCGACTATCTTCTCGGAAGTATTACCAGGTTGTCCCCTGACCCATATGTTGAGCTTGCGATCAAGTTGGTTTCTTGCAAACCATCTATTCTCCAAGATTCTATGTTGGATACATGTGAACTAGTTCGATAAGCTAAACAATAACTTGGAGAGTTGGAGGACGAAAGCTTGTCCCACTTAGTTCATATTCAAAGGGATATCCTTGTGTTTGTGTGGTTGTTGAAGAAAGATGATATCTTCACCGATTGGTCCCTGTGATCAGTTGTTGGACCTATTGACTTATCTAAACTTTGATTTGAGCATGGCTATCTTCAAATCAAATCAGAACCAACGATATTTATAATGTTGTCTTACTCGTGGTTGATCCCTCGAGCATACACCATTACATCTTTTGGTCTGATCAATGCTATCACCGTGTTCACATGTTGGTGGAAGTCCAGTGATATGGAAATTCCAATGAGTTGCTATTGAGCCCATCAGCAACATCTTGTCTCCTCCATGATTCATGCTGAACATTGAGCTAGTGTTGGAAACTTTTGTAAGCATTACCTTCATGTCCCGTTCATGAAATACATGTTTGGTGTAAGAAGTGACTTTCTCCAAGTTCATGTGCATTAGGTGCAAGTTGCCGCCGTGAATTGAGAAAGATTGTTTTTGCTTTCTCCTGAATCATCCCAAGTCAGTCATGCATGTGCGAAGTATTCCATGGTTTGATAGGCTTGCTACCTCCACTCCATGTGTAATTCCTAACACCCAAAGCCACTGATTGACTTGTTCAAGGAAAATAAGTCTAGCGCGCTTAAAGACTTTGAAATCCTTGATGATGGATCCTAACCTGAACTCGATAGTGTTTTATTATAAGACTACTACGTGGTCATGCTTATCTTGGACAGCGTGTTCATAGGTTTGTAGAATAACCAGCTCATGTTTTGGAGCATGCTATCGTAGTTTATTTTCCTGAGAATCTCGCAACGTCATCTCTTCGGTTTGTGTTGCAAATTTTCTTTTCCAGACATGCTGTCTGAAATGTCCTGTTACCAACCAGATTTGAATCTCAGACAGATATGATGGTTGGAACTAGTCCAAGATCTATGATGTAGGTTCCGACAAGGTTGATGTTGGCCGACACACCTAGTCGGAAGATCTATCATTGTAGTATCTTGATTGAGCTATTTGATCATCTTCTCCATGAGGATTTAGTGC
The DNA here is from genome assembly GCA_021605145.1 of Aegilops bicornis. NCBI lineage: Eukaryota > Viridiplantae > Streptophyta > Magnoliopsida > Poales > Poaceae > Aegilops > Aegilops bicornis. The sequence goes on along the minus strand of CM038672.1, from coordinate 337,429,180 downwards.
AACTTATTCTAGAAGTTGTTCCTTACGGATCCTTGTGCTCCCAGTTTCTTCGATTATTCTATAATCATTCAATCAGTGGATTCACTCTCTACTATTGAGTTTTTCCCCAGTTACTAGAATCATTCCCAACATTTGCATCTTGTTCCCAGCTTGCACCGCCATTGTGCCATCCTACCATGCACTGCCCTTCTCAGTAATTACTGATCGGGATTATCTTCAAAAGTGGTCCTTCCATGGGTCCCATCCATTTCCGGTGATAAGCAAAAATCATCCATTGCATTATCTTCAACAAGGTAGTCCACATCATCCATTCTAGTATGAGTATGGCATCCCTTCGAGCTCTTTCCACCGATCGATTATGATTTGCCTTGGGCTGGTATAGAGAGTTTCAATGATCTCTGTATCAAAAGTAATTCTTCTGCCACTTAAGGGAATAACTCTATGAGCCACCTTCTCTAAGGTGTCCCATCATGGAATCATGGCAATTATTTCATCGCTATCTTGAAACCATGCACCATCCTACTCCATTGTGGGATTGTTGCCTACCAAATTGAACCCTTGTCATCCGCTTGTTTCCATTGCTCCTGATGTGTGTTTTGCGTCTCAACTCGAGAGATATTGTTATGTCTCATTCCGTGAGTTGATCATCAGTTGTTCGATCCTCGAGAAGATCGATTTTTATAGAGTCGCTTTCTATCATCATTGTGCTGGATGAAGATCTCGAAAGCAAAGACGTTAAGATCAACATGGAGCGTTGGGTCACGAAGATAGTATCAGATTGTGTCCCCTCTATCTTCTTACCTCACGTCTTGAATCTCGGGACGAGATTCTTGTTTAGTGGGGGTGAGTTGTCACAGCCCTAGAACCCGATTGCAACTAGTTGCATAAGCATCCATGTATCATCTCTATATTTGTTTGAAATTTGAATTGGGGATTGTTCAAACCCTAGCACATAATAATTTCAACTAGGATCAAAATAAAAATATTTCAATGAACCCAAAATTCCCTTCATAAATGTCCATCATTTTTGAATTGGTCTAGAACCTCTGCCAAAAATGATGCATATATTTCTAGGCCATTCTGGATATTTGAATTAACTCATATTGTATTTGAATTGGGGCATTTAAATACTATAAATATTTTTAAATGCTCCAACAATTTTGGAATTAGTTGAGGGCCTCTGGAATAATTCATTTAGTGCCCATAACTATTTCCAGAATTTTTAAAAGTGATTTGGTTTGAAAACCAAATTTAAACAAATTTTCATAAATAGAAAATAGAACAAAAATAGAAATAAGAGAGAGAGAAGCCACTTGGGCCAGCTTACCTGGCATAGCCACCTGGCCCGGCACTGTGGCTGAGGCCCAGCCCAACTCCCCACCGTCTTCAACCTCTACCAGTAGGCAGAGGCGTGTCGACGCGCGCGCGCCCGAGCTCCACCTCCTTCTTCCACCTGGGGCCCTGATCCTTCCCTCGTTGCCGCTCTGGACCCCTCTCTCCTCTCCCTAACTCGCTGCTCTCCCTCCCCTCCTCTGTTTCTCTTACGCGCAGCCGTCGCCGCCGACGAGCACCGCCGTGGCCACAGCCACTGCCTCGCCTCGCCGATGTTCTCAGGGGCTCCGCCGCAACCTCTTCTCCCTCCTCGCCGAGTTACACGAGCCAGGCCGGCCCCAAGACGACGCATGTGGACTTCTTCCCCGACCACGGCCGCTGGATGCCGCTGTCCGATTCGCCGTCTCCACCGCCTCCCCGAGTATGCCGATCTCCCTTCGACCCCACTGTGAGCCCCGCCGTATTTCCCCCTGCTTCCCGAGCTTGTCCTCGTTCCCTAGCCGCACTAGACGTCGGAGCCGAGAGCTCCTCGCCACCGTTCATGAAGCCACCGTGGCTAGAGCGGGCGCCGCTCGCGTCCGAGCATCCCATCGTGCTCAGCACGTCTCCAGAAGCTCGTAGACACCAACACCTCCCCCTACCGTGCACCGTAGCGCCTAACCCGCTAACGCCGAACTCCGGCCACCGCCGTGAGCTTCGTTCCAGCGAGCTCCGGTGCCCCCGCGGCCACCCACCTGCTCCTCTGGATGCGGGAGAGCATGGGCTGCGCCCTGGTGGTCTCTGCGAGTCCATCCGCCGCCTGTAGCTCAAGTCCGGCGAGCCTCCGCCGTCGGTTGAGGCCGCCGGCGGCCTAACCCCGGCCGGCTGACGTGTCAAGTTAGGCTAAACTAATTAGGTCACTAACTACCCAACCTAGTGACTGGCGTATGGGCCCCACGCCCTTAACTAACACCAGTTTAATTTCTGATTAGTTTTACTTAATCCCGATGGACCCACGGGTCGGTGTTGACTGCGCTGACGTGACCGTTGACCGGGCCCACCTGTCCGTGACCTAACAAGCCCAAGATCACTGACCAATGGGTCCCGCGGGTCAGGTTTGACCTGGCCGACCCGTTGACCACTGACGTCACAGTGATGCAGTTAATTATTTTCTGGATTTATTCTTATTCAGGAAATTTCAGAAAATAATGCTAACTTAAAAAATTCATAGAAATTAATCCGTAACTCCAAATCAAACAAATTATATATGAAAAATGATCGGAAAAATCAAATCTATCCATTTATACCATTTGCTTGCATGTTTGTACAACCTAAGGTTTCTGTATATGGCAATTTGCATAATTGGCATTTAAATAAGCACATATGGAGTTTGAATTTGAACCCTTGGTTCAAACCAACTTCATTTAATCTGGTTTCTAGTTGCATTAGCCCAAATCACAGCATATCGCCATGTCATGATCACACATCATATTGTTCATTGCATTGATTGTGTTTCTTCTCTGTTTGCCGGTGTTGTTCCCCCTCGGTAGACGTTGTTCCGACGTTGTGATCGTTGACACTGATGAAGACTCAATGCTATCTTCAGAAGTGCTAGGCAAGCAAAATCCCCTTGTTCATTCCGATGTAATCCCACCCTCTCGCTCCCCTCTCTTTTACTGCATTAGGACAACAACGAATCAACTGTTACATGCTGCGGTAGTTGAACCCCTTTTCCTCTGCATGACCTGTCATTGCCACAGTAAATAGATGAAACCCACTAGCATGAGTAGGAGTTGTTTGAGCCTGATGTGCCTACTCATTCATGCTTGTTTGTCATGCCTCACTCTTGCTTAGAGTTGAGTGTGGTATGATTCATCGTGATGAATTGGAATGGTGATGAACATGTCCTACTGTGTGTGAGCTAAGTGTGTTAACCCGATTTGGTAAAGGTAGCGGTGAGAGGCCATGTAGGAATACATGGTGGGTTGTCTCACTAAAACCATTCTCAGGAACTGAGTTCTGTGTTTGTGATCCATGAAACAGCTACTACCACACGTTGGGCCTTGAAATATGACCCCACTCGACTTATTAACCGCCCTTTGTCCTCTGTCCAGGAGTTGCAACTAGTTTCTGGTGTTTGTAGGATATGTGTTGGAGGCCGTGCGTAGCGCTGACCCTAGGGGTGGGCTATGATGGGTTAGATACACCGTGGCCGGTGTACCGAGCACCCGTTTGGTGTCTCGGGAACCCTGCACACATCGTTTGGGGCTGTGAGCGAAACCCCGGCCGGATATCCTCGCAGATGGAACCCGAATAGGCGATAAACCTGGACTAGAGACTTGTGTGGTTAGTTAGGTCGTGGTCTACACCCACGTTGGCTTTCGCTTGAAGTCTGCCGAGCACATGTCGTGGTGCGTACGCTTATGGTGGAAACATGGGTGAACAAGTACACCCCTGCATGGTTATAAATTATCTATTCGAATAGCCGTGTCCGCGGTAAAGGACTTCTGGGTTGCCTATAACAGTTCATAGACAAGTGAAAGTGGATACTCTAAAATGCGCAAGATAAGCGTGAGTGCTATCGACGGCGTTCTCGTAGGGAGACGGGAGCGGATCCATAGTGGTGTATTGATATGGTGAATATGTGGACTCGTGCGCCACCCCAAAAGTGTTACTTGCAAATATAGTATACGATAGCCACGGAGTCAAAGTCGGCTTGCTACAGCTTAAAATCAACCACCCCTTTTGTTGATACCGATGCATATGTAGTTAGTTCGATGTAAGTCTTGCTGGGTACATTTGTACTCACGCTTGCCTATTTTATGTTTTTGTAGAGAGATGTCATTTTGCTAGTAGTTCCACGTGGACTTCAACGCTTAGCTTGTGACCTCAGCTACGATCTTGTTCCTCGATTGGTCTTGTAGATAGTCGTGCTTCTCGGCCTTCTTCATTTATAGTTGTCTGCAGACTCGACAAGTTTAACTTCCGCATGTGCTCAGTATGTTGGGGTCATGAGATCCATGTTTGTAATACTTGGCTCCTGAGCCTATTGAATAAATACTTGAGTCGTAGAGTTATGTTGTGATGCCATGTTGTATTTACACATATCGAGCATATTGTGTGTATGATTGAAATGCTTGGTATGTGTGGGATCCGACAACCTAGTTGTTTATATTTGGTAGCCACTCTTATGGGGAAATGTATTCTTGTGCTTCCATGAGCCATAGTAGTCCGCTACAGCCCTTGTTCACTGAGTCCTCGCTAGCCCAAAGAATATCGCCTGGAACACTTGATCGGGCCGACATGTGATTCACTTTGTTCTCGTGGTTCTGTCCCTTTCGGGAAATGTCACGTGGTGACATCCGAGTCCCGCCTAGCTCTGTTACAGCCCGGGTTCCTGAGTCCTGTTAGCCCAAAGTGCTACAGCCCGGATTCGCACGCTGACCGACATGCTCGATGTTGATTCATGTATGCCTCGCCCCGTAAGTTAGTGCCACTTTGGGTTCATGACTAGTCATCTCGGCCTGGGTTCTTCATCATATGGATGCTAGCGACACTATCATATACGTGAGCCAAAAGGCTTAAACGGCCCCGGGACATGGTAAGGCGACACCAAGGAATACCGTGCGTGAGGCCGCAAAGTGATATGAGATGTTACAGGCTAGATCGGTGTGACTTAGAATCGGGGTCCTGACATTCTGTGATTGTGCCCTGGTTTATCCAAAGGTGCACCTCAGTAGAGAAAGCCGAAAATTGACTGTCATGATACGTCGAGAGCCGGTCAGCTGTTCGGAGGTTGCAAATCGTTGGAGATTTTTTTCCAGATACGCCAAGGATCGGTACTTTCCCGATCGGATGCTCATAGCACTCGTTCGAATACTGTGGATGCGCCCATGTTTTATTGTAAAACTCCTATGGCTAAGTGAGGGCGTTTAAGCTGCATAGTCTGATTCCCTGGTTTGTTGCGCTAAACAACTCCTTCAAGGACCATATAATTGGATCAAGATTGTTTAGATTCCATCCCTAACACCTCCAGACATTACCTGCGTAAAGCAATAACCGCCAACTCTCGATTTCATACAAAACGGCCGACAGAGGAAAAAATTAAAACATATCAAGCATTATATTACAAACCGACTTTGTTTTCATCATACAAGGCAAAGACAACACGAATGTATTCATTCAAAAATAATGTCTTGCCCACACTGGTTGCCACAATGTGAGACCCTTCTAGGACATCCGCAAAATAGCGCTCGAGTGTGCGGTGCTCCTTGCCTCTCCGTGTGCCCCTCGCCAGCTCGGACGGGCGTTCATCTTCGCCGACTACATCTTGCAACAAAGCGAAGGCCATGCGCGCACCTTCAATACAGCCGATCGCTTGAAGACGTCCAGCCGAGGACAAGCATTCACCGGCCGCTTCACGAGTCCGAAGTAGCTGCCGAGCATAGCTTCGGCTGGCCATAGCCGGATAATCAAATCCTTCATGGCTAGCTCGGCCAACCTATGCAGCTCCACTAGTTGTTTCAGCTGATCGGTGAAGGGCACGGGATGCTCGACCCAAGATACTACGACTGTAACAATTTCTCCGTGGAGCACCCTTCCTCGGCTCGAAAAGAACTCCGCGGCATCGGAAACACTGCGCGATAGATCTGCGTGAGGCTCTCGGAGAACTCCGTGATCCGGGTTAGTAAGAGACACTTCTTCCTCATATGCTTGCTTTGCATACTAAATGCCTTACCCGCCGCAATCTTCCCGGCTTCCTCGATCTCTTGAGGGCGCCTGGCCTCATTCCGGCCGCCTCCGCATTTGGACGAGCCTTATGAAGTTCGGTCTCTTGAATCGACACATCGCGCTTCCAAGGTATTTCACTTCTTCACCACGCCTTGGAGCTCCTATTGGACCTCGCTGACCCGGGCCTTGAGCTTCTTCCGAGCGGCCTGCTCCTTGATGACCTTTCCTTCGGCTTCGCCAGGTTTTTTCGTGGCCTCGACTCGTCATTGCCGCCTCAGACACATCATGGCATTTCACCAATGCATATCATTTTACCTTTTTTCAATGCATAACAGGTTATTACATACCTTGTTTTTCCTGGAGCTGCCTCTTCACCTGACCAAGCTCTTCCTCGGCCTCCGCCAGTCTCCGCTTTAGTCCGGAGACTTCGGCAGCATGCGAGGCTGTGGCCAACAGTGACGCCTGTGCATACTTTCCACACAGATTTAGTTAGTTTCCTGCAATAGGAGATTGATCATCTGTCCGGCTTTTTCTTTTCGAACACCGGACAGTGTCTCAGGGGCTACTGCCTATATTGGGATTTCCTCTTTTTTTGCGTCGCTTACCTAAAAACCTGTCAGCATGCTACTGCAGGCTTCTGTTAGTCTGCTCTTGGCGGACTGAACCTTTTCAATTACCGTGCCCATAAGGGCACGGTTCTCATCCACAATGGAAGCGCCTCACAATGCTTCCAGCAGATTATCCTGTGCCCCTGGTTGGATAGGGGTCACCGGCGAAATAGGCATCCCCCTTCTTTCGAAGGAGGTTGCGTGCCGGATTCCGAGTCAAGATCGGTCTCCTGGACATGAGTCCGGCCGAGGGCCGAATTGAATATGGCCTCCCCACAAGTCCTCATGGGGATTGACTCCCACGTGTCCGGGCGACGGGGTTTCGCTTCCTGGCGCCTCCCGAGCCTCTCCCTCGCCCGAACGGTCCTTCGAGACAGCACCTCCGTCTGCCCTTGGCCTTGGGGGAGTGAGCGGCCGGCAGTGACTCGCTGGCCATCGCCTTGGAATCTAGTGAACCTCCTGATGAGGATCGCGGGGAGCTATTGTGGGCCGGACGGCAATAACATAACCAATCATATCAATACAATGAGGAGGAGATACTTTATGGGTGGATATAAGTCTTAGCACTTACAATGCGGCCTGCTGCTTAGTGCCGGGGCGTTGCTCTGGACTGCTTTCGACGTCCCATACGGAGCTGCCCACGAGTGGGCCTTTCCCCTTCTCTGGCACCTCCACCTCTAGAATGGTGGAGGCCTTCCTCTTGTTCTTCCCTCATCGTGGGAGGGTTGTTTTCCTCCTCCTCTTCACCGTCGTTGCCTTCAAGTGAGAAACGAGTCTTGTCTTCGGACGTCGCGTTCGAAGCTCCCTTGCAGCGGGGGCCACTCCGCCCCCCTTGGCCTTCCCTGTGGCCTTCCTCTCCGGAGCCTTGTAGGGCGTCGGCACCAGCATCTTCGCTAAACGTGGGATGGCTGGTTCTTCAGGCAGCGGAGCCGGACATTGGATCCGCTTCGCCCTCTTCATCCAGTCCTGAAGAAACAATGACGATAAAAGTTTAGACATCATCCTTGAAACGAGCAAGTAAGGGATGCGGTAAGAATAACATACCTCGTTGGCGAGGTGGTTGATTTCATGCCCGCGGTCCGAATCTGTGGCCGGCGGTTTTTCGTTGCCCTTAAAAAGCAACCTCCAGGCATCTTCGTGAGTGGTTTCGAAGAGCCTCTTCAGGGTATGGTGCTTCTTCGGATTGAACTCCCATAGAGGGCGGCTTCGGCTTTGGCATGGGAGAATCCGGCGAACTAGCATCACATGGATTATATCGACGAGTTTGATATCTTTATCCACCATGCTTTGAATGCGCGTTTGCAGCGCTGTCAGCTCGTCTGGCGAACACTAGTTCGGGCCCTTGTTGACCCAGGAGTCTCCACGAAAGCGCCTTTCGGCCAGGAGACATTGGCCAGCTTGCTCACCATGGCGCCTCCGCATTCCGCGTGCTGGCCATCCACCACTTTGGCTTCACGTTGAAGACCTTGAGCCATAGCCCAAAGTGGGGGTTGGATGCGGCGGAAGGCCTCACACACAACGATGAACACCGAGATGTTGAGGAGGGAGTTCGGGGATAGATCATGGAAGTCTATCCCGTAGAACATCAGCCCATGGACGAAGGGGTCGGAGGAAACCATAACCCTCGGAGGAAATGAGGGATGAATATTAGCCTCGCTTGGGGTTCAAGGGAACGATTTGTCCTTGGGCTGGAAGGCGGTGGGCGATCCGCTTTGCTGTGCACCCGACGCTGAAGCTCGGCGATGTCCTCCTCCTAGACGGAGGAGGCCATCCACTTGCCTTGAACTCCAGATCCGGACATGATTGAATGCTTTCTCGAGACTGAGAAGATGAGAACTTGGGCGCTGGAGCTCAAGAGTGGAAGGGAAGAGGAAGAGAGAAGGTGTGGGTGAAGAAAAGGGATTCTTATCTCCTTATGAAGGCAATAAATATTGAACGCCTCCCCACTCGCCTTAAAATTTGCCTACTCCCTAGGGCTGTGTAAACGGCACGGTTGGGTTACCCACGCCCGTATTGATGAGAATCCCGCAATAAGGGGACATGATCTCTGCATTGACAAGACGTTCCAATGGAAATCGCATCTCGAAACACGGGATGGCACACAAAACGGTTCGATATAGTGACCGGGCAGACGTGATGTCATGTTGTAAAAAAAGTTGTCGGCAGATTGGACTCGTGGAATATTATATTCTCTCTGCGGTTGTGTGTGGTGTGTTACAGGTCCGGACATCGCTTAATACGTCCAAGACTATCTTGGAGTTCGAAGGAGGAACCCGCCTTGCAATGCCGAGGATGATCTATGCTACCGGATACCTTGTCATTGAAGCCGTGTTCTGGGGCTACCGAGGAGTCCTGGACTAAGGGGTCCTCAAGCGTCCCTGTTAGCCATGGGCCGCACTAATGGACTGTGAAGATACGAAGATCAAGATCGCACCCGTGTCCGTATGGGACTCTCCTTGGTGTGGAAGGCAAGCTTGGTGACCAAATATGTAGATTCCTTCTTTGTAACTGACCTTGTGTAACCCTAGATCCTCCCGGTGTCTATATAAACCGGAGGACTTAGTCCAGAGAGACATTCATTAACATAGTCATACAGGCTAGACTCCTAGGGTTTAGCCATTACGATCTCGTGGTAGATCAAATCTTGTAATACTCATATTCATCAAGATCAATCAAGCAGGAAGTAGGGTATTACCTCCATAGAGAGGGCCTGAACCTCGGTAAACATCGTGTCCCCTGCCTCCTGTTACCATCGACCTTAGACGACAGCTCGGGACCCCCTACCCGATATCCGCCGGGTTTTGACACCGATGCATCGGGACACGCCAAAGCAAAGTACAAGTACTAGTCTGTTCCGTTAAATATGGCTTAATTTGAAACAAGAAAATACATCGGCGGTCAACGTATGTAATAATACGCTTCTTTACGGTCACTATATATTGTTTTATGATGATTATACAATCACTAGCTCATCATAGAGCAATCCGTATTGCACCCTCACCGACCGACCACATAGTCGACATGGCACTTTGTTGACTAGTTAAATTGTCACCTGGTTTCGGGTCCCACCGCCGGTTAAGGTAGCAAATAAATCAGTTGACAGAGTCCAACCTCATGCTTAACTACCCTCGGGCTGTATGTGAGTGCATGCACGGTACTCCCTCGGTCTTCCAACAAAGAGTGTACATCGCTAAAAAACAAAGAGTGTACATCTACACTTCCAATGCATTTAGCCTTTAATCTAAAAATCGATATTGATTTACTAATGCACCAACTTGTGCTCTAGCTATAGGCTACCTGTCTATCCTTAATTACAGCCTGCAACACCCTTCAATTAATCTTCTTCTCTCAAGGGTCGCATGCACACATAAGTCTGCTACTTTTGGGCGTTAATTATGCCCTGGTCAATGTGTAAATATCTAAATGTACAGTCTTTCATGGACGTAGGAAGTAGGTTGAGCACTTGAGCGTGAGCATGTGTGTTGCGTCACGTGCTATGTGCGGCATGGGTGCGTGAGTGTTGCATGCATCCATGTGTACGTGTGAGTGTTGCATGTTGCATGCATGAGGCTTTTACTCCCTCCCATTGACACGCTCATATTTCAAGCTTCCTCTGTTCCCTCCATATTGTGATACTCCTCTGCTCCCAAATACGGAGTAAAAGCCTCCCTCTGCTCCCACGGAGTATTTGTCTCTAGAGATTTCAAGAAGTGACTACGATTTGAGCAAAATGAGTGAATCTACACTCTAAAATATGTCCACATACATCCGTATGTTGTATTCCATTTCAATGTCTAAAAGACAATATTTAGGAATGGAGGGAGTATCAAATAAACATTAAGTTCTCTTGTTTTTCCCTCCTTGGTCATGATGCACAACCAAAGATGACTCACCTGGATGGAGGGAGTAGATGGTCAAAGTTTGACACAAAATTAATGCATTGGTAAACATAATTGAGGAAAACGAGTGCATTAATTGAGTGTTTTTTGCAAACTACAAAAATTATTCCACCACTCATCATCTACCTTGGTTGATGAGATTTTTGAATTGAGGCCTATAAACTGGAAAGGAGGTAGTACTAGTACTCCTACATTATTGGTGCCGGGTGCCTTGGCCAATGTTTCATCTTGTTGGACATGATGCATCGATGCTTACATGGGGTGCTAAGCACATTAAAAACTTTAGCAACTAAAGCTCCCAATGCTTACATGTACAGGTGCTTAACTTGTTGGTGCTAAGCATCCTTTATTTAATGATTTTGTAACTAAAGGTCTTCATGCATTGGTGGGATTATTCCATTTAAGTCTATTGTCTAGGTTCTCGCGCTTAGTACTGGGGTCACCACACTTATCTCTCCTCTTAATTACCTTGCCACATCAGACTTTTTGCCTACATGATAGCCTTAGCAGTTGTACAAGGCGGAGCATTGGGAGGGCCGAGCATACAGGCATAGGGATACTGTAGATATGAAGTCTTCGCGATCCATTATTCCCGATCTCGGTCAGAGAGAACTATTCAACTAGTCTTCACAAAGGAAGTGACATTACACGCAGCAATGTATGTGACACTTGATTAATAAGCTGAACCAGCGTGTTGGTGTTACTAAAACAGCCTTACCCAAGATCGCCATCATGTTTGCCACACGCTCGCAAATATGTTCACGCACCTCTCTCCTCCATTAACTAACATATGGGCCCTCTTGAGGTAGACACACATGTCATCGGGCGTAACTATTTACACTTCGAAGGACGGTATATCCTGGTAGTAGTACTAGTAGAATTGAGATTTGATGCACTTCCGTCCCTGTCTTTCACTCTTCTTCTCCTCTCTTCTTCTTCCTCCTCTCTTCCCCATTGTCGGCCGCACATCATTTCCCCCCGCTCACTGCTTGCCCGCCCGCGCCATCTTCCTTGGTAGCTCGCGCATACCATATCCCCCGCCACCGCTCAACCACACACGCCATCTTCTTTGCTCGCCTACCAATCCACTTCCTCACTGGCTCGCAGGCACCGAAACCCCAAATACTCAAATACCTAAAAACCTATGGCAGAACCGACCGACACGCAGAGCCATGATTGGAATTCCTCCCGATGTTCTCTTGGAGCAGATTTGTAATCGTATGGACTCGCTCAAGACCGTCCCTGGCCGCATGCTCGGTGTCTTTGTACCGTTTACTCACTCGCAACCAATGACTCTTTTCAAGACACCCCGCTTGTCGATGCCCAATCCTCGCAGTGGCCCAGACACCGACTTGACGATCCTACGGAGGTTGCCGTGGTGCCCCTCGACATGCTACCACTACCCCTCCACTGCCCTTCATGCGCAGCCACTCATCGGGCGGGCATGAAGGCCAACTAGATCGCCCTCATCCACCAATCCGTAGTCCGTGGCGCCTCATGGATATCTACACGCAGCGAGAGATCACCCTTCCATCGTTGGATACCACCGCCATCGAGCCTCATGCCTCACGGACACTCCTGCCTACTACGCACAAGACGTGTCGAGCTTTTGGATCGACCTCTGCTTGTCAAGGTTGAAATCTGCGGCGCCCATACCATCACAAGACTACATGGATTACAAGCTCATTGGCCTGTTCAACATGGGATTAGTCTATCTATAATCCGGTCGCCATACATGGTTATGGCTCATCGCCGATCCTCTTCACCCAACATTTCTGTCTGATGCTATAGTGCACGATGGCATCATTTATGCGGTCGCATTTACGCATTGGCTGCCTATACCGTGGAATCTATCATCATGTAATTGTTCTATCTCATCTCATCTTTACCTTAAGAATACGACTGCCTGTTCATTGTTACAAATTTAAAATATATAGTATGTCTATAACCACATCATTGCTATATGTTCCTCTCATTTCCTAGATTTTTATGACCACACATGTTATTGTTAGAGTTGATATGAGAACAATTGGCATGAAATGATTGTTAGAATAGATATTATGAGTATAACCTCATGATTGCTATATGTTACTATCATTTCCAGGATTTTTATAACAACGCATGTTATTGCTTAGAGTTGATATGATAACTGTAGTAAGTGCTATGGTAGAATATGAGTAGGCCTCATCATATATTTTTTCCTATCATTGTTACATGATGTTGGAACCATGATATATTTCTAGAATATGAAAGCCATTGGCTTATTTTTTTTAACTTGGGGTATGAGTATGACCACGGCATTGCAATTTTTTGTCTATGATATGTCTCACTGTTATAATAATCTTAATTCCACACATACTCTGAACATGATTGTTTATTTTTGTCCTTTTGGTCTCCAATTTGAATTGTTGCAGCAGACGCAAATGTGCTGGCCTTCATGATTCCAGGACCTGGAATCATACCAGCCGATGGGTGGTGGTTTATTGCTCGTTCAGCTGATGGCGGTCATTTGATGCTCATTTGCATGTACCAAATTAACCAAACCATTTCATCAAACCACATGAAGTACAATGCCTGGGGCATTCGTGACATTGATGGCTATGGCCGCTTCGTGTTCGAGAAAGATCCAAGCTCCTTTGGGCCAGGCGTATTCAACGGGAGGCGGGTTTACAGCCTGGGCAAGCACTCCATGTTCCTCGGGATCAATTATCCGATGATCCAACCAATCATTGATCATACCACCGGAGATGATTACCATGCTATGCAACTTCCATTCGCCAGGGGGAACTGTGTCTACATATCATACCATGGGTTTCATGAATCACCATACCCAGAGATTCATCAACACAGCTTGTTGCCAGATAATCTCAGTGTGTGAAAGGCATCAAGCTTCCATGTGATGGATGGCTTTTGCAAACCCAACATGTGGCGATGTGGTTCATGCCAACAAAGAAATATGCACAACTTGATTCAGACCGATATCTAGATCGAGCCATGTGTCATGCTTTGTAGCATGACCCTCTTTTGTTGGATATTATGTAATCGTTGTTAGTTTGAAGCACTCCTCTTGTTAGAAGGATAGATAACTTTCGGGGATCAAGTGCATCCTAACTCACTGCGTAGGGATGTACCGATAATGATGATGGAGATGTCAGTAGAAGTATATATATATATATATATATATATATTTATATATATATATATATATATATATATATATATATATATATATCAATTAGGCTTCAAGTGTGTACTTGTTGGTGAAAGTGTTGTCCAATGGGAATTATATTTTGTATTACTCATGTAGCCTACAAAGTCTGTCGCACAGCCTTGTAACTTCTTACCCCATTTCTAAATTTTTACTAGTCCTCTATACCGTATATTGCGCTACTCGCATTACTACCTCCCTCCCGGTTTATCGCTCCCCTTCAGAATTTGTGTCAAATTTTGACCATAAATTTCACTAACTAAATGTTAATGCATGTCACAAAAAATTATATCATTTTATTCGTATTTGAACATAGTTTCCAATGGAATATTTTTCGGTGACATGCATTGAAATTTTGTTAGTTAAACCCTACGGTTAAAATGTGACACTAAATAATGCACTAGTAAGTAGTAAAGTAGCAGATTTAGTATATGTCGGTCAAGTTATTCATCATGTCCACACATTGATTGACGTGACAACATCGCTATGCCGTGAGGTGACACAAGAATCCCTTGCCAAGGCCTTCGGTATTGTGGACTTCAGATTTGGAGTACCACTTAGCTGTTGAAATCTTTCATCATTCACTTAAAACAGTCGGTTGATCATACATTGAGTACCATATATCTGGAATTAACCGATGCAAGTCCAAGAAAGATTGGTCGGTGCCGCCGTCAAGGCCAACTTCGATCCCATGGATCAGAGCTGATCAAGCACCTTGAGGCCAAAGTGATCACGACAATATGATATCTCACCCTCTCATCGACTTGTTCATACCAACCATCGACAAATGAAAGCACGGCATATGCCACACCCACCCCAAGAAACTTCCTGTGTAAGACACCGATCGGCCATCTACTTGCACAAACATATTCCTTTGTTTATAGCTCTATTTTTATTTTTAGACGGACCTAGTGAAGCAATTACAATTTGACAGTTAAAAAGTGAAACAAGTGATCGCAACATGCCAAAGATGTTATGAAAATGCCAACCACGTACACTAAAACCTGTATTCGACAATACCGCAGTATCACACCGAGTGGCCTAAGCAAGCATTTCTTCCAAATGCAATTCGTGGCATTCAAAAGGGGCATGTGGACGCGTCACAAGATACAGTCGGAGTGCGGCATGCACGCGATGTGGCACAAGACCGGCAATACCTTGCCGGTGGTGGTCAACGGCCGACAGACGGGGAGCAAAAAGGTTCTGTTGATGCACACCAACAAGAACTTCGACCAGCAGAGGACCAACTGGGTGATGCACCAGTACCACCTCAGGGACCTGGAGCAAGAGAAGGAGCGGGAGCTGGTCCTCTGCAAGATTTTCTACCGCATTTAACACTAGGGCCAGGAGTAAAAAGATTATAAGTTAGTTTGGTATTGGTAATTGCACTACCTTGTCATCCGCAAGTTGGTATTCTTGTTAACAATCTTTTGGTATGAACTTGACATTTGCTTCCAACCATCATGCCGAGGGTCAACATGGATATAAAGCTGAATCGTTTGTTTCGAAACGAATTTTCAGGCACCTGATTTTTATTTGATGGGTAGCATAAGCACCTGCCGCTCAATTCCTCAGCTTCTCCATTTTTTGAAACAAGTGCATGCACTTATTATCACGATGAAAACAATATACCTGCTGCATCCCAATTATCACAATTTCTTGCAGAATTCTCTCGCTTGTTGAGCGTGTATATTGTTTTTTAGGTTGAGCAAGTTTCAATTGGGCTGTAGACTGCCCAGCTTGGTTTTGTTTTTAACAGGCCCAGCCCATAATCTATAAAGGGGCACAAAGATCCAGTAGCAGGTATCTACTCGCCTCTGGCCCGCCAGGCGTTAGTTATATTTTGTCTTACAACATCCACAGGCAGTTTTTTACTGAATCAAACACACAACCCAGTTCTATTTTCCTCTTGAAATGCCATGTCCTACATCCGTTTTCTAATCTCTACCTATAGTTTTACTAGTTCATATACACGTATCATTATATTGAAAATACATAAAGTTCCCTTTTCATATTTACATCCTTATTTTTGTTGTTGTTTTCCTCCCAAATATTGATTTTTTTACCAATGGTTTTCCCTTAAACCAACTCAATTGTCCCACGCCTTATTTGCTTACAAAACAAATCGATTTTTCTGAAAATCAATAATTTCGTAAATTTTTTTATCATTTTGGGATCACATCAGTTTTGACTCCACCGAAATATTCAAAATATTGTTGATCTTTTTGACCGTGGTCCTGTGCAGTAAATGGTCTGTAATAAATTACCTAAGAATTAGCAAATGGGCTGCAAATTATAAAAAATTATCAAATGGGATTTATGTTGTCCGCCATGATTTGGAGGCTGACTTGTGGGCCTACTAAGTTCATGCGTACAAGGTTTCTCAAAAAGAAACTTAGTCAACAATCGACTTATCAAGGCCGCATCGTTAGATGTCAATCTAACGGCAATCATGCTTCTTTAGTCTCGATCTTCCCGCTCCAAATTACCAAACCAGCGCCTGAACCGCCTGGTCCCGCCCCGTGGCCGGGTCAGGTTGCCGGGCAGCCTCACGGCCCTACAATACTCGCATCCCTGGCCTGCTCTATCCATCTACCCACCCACACCTCCTGTTATTTTCCAAAGGATTTATAGCCGAACTACCAACCTCAGATTCTCCCCATCAAGCTGGGCAGCCACCGCTGTGTCTTCCCTGCCCGTGTCATTCCCTTCAGAGGGCGCCGCCATCGCCCACCACCCCTGTGCTCTCGGTGCGGCGTGGTCAACGACCGACATCCATCGGAAGTGGATCAGATGCGGAGAGGTCGATACCTGTCCATGGCCACACACAAGGAAATGCCTCCTTATTACGCTGCATAATAATGATTCCTCCACCGCACATCCGGGACCCACCGAATGGCCTCTCAGATTTTGCAAAAACATTCCCCTACCGACAGCTCGGACCCACTAGCTATATCTTCGCATGCAAGGAAGTGCCTCCTTATTACGCACAAAATGAATACCCCCACGTGGGAGGCTGACTTGTGGGCCTACTAAGTTGAGGGACGGAGGGCTTTGTCAACTTAGTCAATATGAACGATTCTAGCTCCAAAGGATCGTGACGATGTCCATCCAACGGCTGTAGTGCTTCTTCAACCTCTCGGTCTTCTTGCTCCAGCTACCAAACCAAATACCGGTCGTTGCTCAGGTTCTGCCTCCCATGGCCGGGCTGTGATGCCGCGGAGGCCTAACCGCCCCTACTACTCCCACGCTGACCAGGCCATCCGCCTCTACTCACCAACACCCCTATTATTCTCAAGGGCAACGGCAGCCTCACACCGCAGCTCAACCAAGGAACCTCAGATTCTCTCGGCGTGGGCTTCCACCGCCACGCCTTCCCGGCCCGCTGTCGTCCCCTTCCTAGGCCTTGCCGTCGCCCACCGCCTTTGGTGCTCTCGCACGGCGTGGTCAATATGGTCAAGGAACGACTTCCATCAAAAAGAATATCGTACATGGAGAGGCTGCCACCGGGTCCACGGCCGCAGCAAGGAAGTGCCTCCTTATTACGCACAAAATAATTATTCCTCCACCTCACGCCAGGGACCCACCGGACGGGCCACCGTGATTTCGCGAAAAATGTTTCCCCGATCGGGACCCACCAGCTACGCCTTCGCATGTAAGGAAGTGCCCGGCTACCGGAACCCACCTGGTCGAAGCGTACGTAGCGTTCTCATTCTGGTCGCGAACGTGTACGTACATACTAGTCGATGTAGAGGCGCGCACGTGTCGTAGTAGTGGCGCGCACGTGTGGTAGTAGAGGTGCGCTCGTAGCATGTACACTTTACGACAAAGGCTGTGGTGCAAGAAAGTAAATACGACCACGCACGCATTTCACGGGCGGGTCTCGAACGCCATCACGACATACGTACGGCCATGGCTCGTGTACATGGCTGGGTCGGAACAGTGAAACTGCGCCGTCGTCGTGTTCATGGGAAGCCAATCGGCTGGGTCAGAACGTAATGCATCATCGTGTTCATCGGGAGCCAACCGGCTTGGACGGAATAGGCGATGGAAACGAGGCCTGGCGTACCATAGAACGGAGGAAACGGCCTTGTGTTCGACCGGCCACGGTGGAAACGGGGTCCTGTACATCGGGAGGGGTCTGGTGTACCGCAAAACAGAGGGAACGGACCGCCTACGGTTGAAACAGGGTCCTATTGATCGGGAGGGGTGTGGCGTACCACAAAATAAAGGAAACAGACTTGTGTTGGAGCGCTACGGTCGAAACAGGGGTCCTGTTCATCGGGAGGGGTGTGGCCTACCGCAAAACGGGACTCCACGGGATACTATTCATCTCCACCATCGACCTCCTCCATCCTCCATGAGCTACTGTTCATCCACCGTCGACCTCATCCAGCCTCCACCAAAGGATCGCTCATCCTCGGCTCCTCGCTCATCCAGCCTCCACCGCCATCGCTCAACCAGCCCTCTCCACGGGTCCTGCTCAACCACCTCTCCACGTGCTACTGCTCATCCGCCTCCACCGCCATCGCTCAACCAGCCCTCCACCGGCCATCGCTCAACCAGCCCTCCACGGGTCCTGTTCATCCAGCCCTCCACGGGTCCTGTTCATCCACCGACTCGATCGATCGGGGTACTATTCATCCAAATGCAAAGGCCTATACTACCACGGGTTCCTCGCTCATCCAACCCCCACCGGACTTGTTCATCCAAACCTCCCAACAATTCTCACTGTTCATCCAAAGGAAGCATCGATCGGCTTCAGTTAGCAGCAGTAGCGAAGGAATCGCTCGATCGGGTTCAGTTAACAGCCATCGATCGATAGCTCGGGTTCAGTAACGCCAGAGCTCGCAAAGGCAATCGCCGGGTTCATTAGGAGCCCAATGCCTCACTCAGGTTCGCTTAAAGCGTTAACGCCGCACACACGCCACAGGCGCATAAGAGAAACGCATCGCTTCGCCAATCGACCAGCCACCGTGAATCGAACTCCCCGATATTTTCCTCGCCTCACTTCTACCACGGTTTTTCTGTCATGGAGGCCCAAAGAATGTCATGCAGCTGCGTCTCCGGCCCGCCCAGGACGAAAAGCCCACTTTCTATCATGATTTTTTGTCATAGAAGTAGGACCCCACCACATCTATGATGATACCGGGTTTTGTCACAATTATTGTCATAGAAATGTCATAAGTATGACATAATTTTTTTTCGTTCGGCCCAAAATGTCAAGGATGTGTCTTTTTTTGTAGTGTGTAGTAGTGAATATTTTTCTTTTCTCCAATAAATATACCATTATACTTCTCTTATGGATTTTTAGTCCTTTAAGTAGCGTTTCTGCCAAGTAAGACCTTTGGGATGATATGGAAGATTGTTGATTTGATTATGTGAAAACACAAACTTTGTCATCCAAAGAGCGTAATTGTGAAAAACTTCTGGAGCGTGATAACATTCTTAATTTTCTACACAAGATTGGTATACAAATTAGCCACGTTTTCAAAAATTTTCATAATTTTTGGAGTTAGAGAAGTTTGGATAATGTCCAGACTACTACATAATGTTATGTTTTGACAAATTCTATTTTCATTGTGTTATTCGCTTGTTTTGGTGAATCTATGGGTTGTACCGGTATGAACCATGGTGCAGTTAGAATACAGTAGATATAATGCAAATATAAATTTGGAATGAGCTTACAATAGTACCTAAAATTGGTGATTTGCTTTATTATACTAATGGATCTCACGAGTTTTCTGTTGAGTTTTGTTTTGTGAAGTTTTCAAATTTTGACTGAAGTTTCTGTCACAACCTGATTTTTCATGCCACGACACTGAAGTCAATAAATCATGCTAACATGTGGTTTGCCAAAAACTTTTGAGTGTTTTGTCTTTGCTTTGATTGAATGTTTGACTGTTGTTTGCAAGTGCTCTAAAAATAAAATAAATTCTCCAATCCTTATACTCCTTCTCCTTGATCCAAAAATGTTCCCAAATGATCATGCCATGTGTGTAGGACATAAAAATAATTTCTTACAAAAATAATTTGGCCAAATAGTATTTTCAAAAATTAGTTTTCCAAAAACCCCTGAATTGAGATTTGCACTGCAAGTACTTAATTAAGGGCAGTAAAAATCTTTCCAAAAATATATTTGACTCCTATTAGATATAGGACACCCAGAAACCCCAAAATTATAATTTTAAAACTTATTTTCCTATTTTATTTAAAGGATTTTTCTTAAGTCCAGAAATGGTCTTTAATAGGTTAATTTTTTTTAATGCTTTAATAATATTTGGAAAAAACCTAGGGAAACTCAGTGGACATATATTATCCATATATAAGAGTTTCAACACATGGTCATGTTCAAAATATTGGTCAAAGCCCTCAAAAACCCTTTCCGGATATTTCAAGCTTTTGAAATATTTACAAAGGAAATATTCCCCAAAAATTTCAAGAAAATTCTAGCATGTCACATATGACATGTTTGATGATCTTGCTAAGTCTTATGTCATGGAGAATAGTATAACCCCATGAAATCTCCTCAAAACTATTTCTGTCCATTTTGAAGTTTAAGCAACTTTACATTGCCAAACATGTCCAAATGCTCTCAAACTTGGTGAACATGCTCAAATGGTGTAATTATTCATATATACCAAATGTCACAAGTTGGAGAGAAAGATATCTTGATCAAGGTGCCCCAAAACCCTCATTGTCTAGAACCAAATTTGAACATCTTTACACCGGGCAACTTTCACCTTTTGATCTCAACCTTTGTGGACATGTTCAACCTCAAATGATGACACTACACCAAGTGGTGCATCAAGGAGAATAGCTTTGCATGACTAAATCTTGAAATTCCATTTCTATTGATTTCTAGGGTTTACAAAAGTTGCACCGCAACTTTGCCCAAATGAACTCAATCTTGGTGGAACCTCTTATTTTCTCATGCCATTTGACCTGTCAAGCCTCATGGCAAGGGAAGTCCATTTTCTTGCCCAAACCTACATCAAACACCTTCTCGGCGTAAATTTGAAATGCACGCTTTGTCCATTTCCACTAATCTCCATGAGTTGAACTCTTTCCCACGGCCTCACCTCGCTCCTCCTCTAACTCCTACATGCTTTGCTGCCCAAGGAGCAATGATTACAAGGTAAACCCATTTTTCTTCTCTGGACAACCACTTTTCCCTCCCTTTATCATCTCTCTCCCACTCCTGGCAAGTTCTAGAGAATCCAAAGCCTCCCTCCCTCTTGTTTACTCTTCCTGCAGACGCCAGACACAAGTGGACGCGCGGGTGCGCGCGAAAAGCCGCGGAAGCTGGTTATTTGCATGCTCTGGAGCGCGAGGCAGAGCAGGCGACCACTGACGCCGCGTCCCTCGACCGCCTCGAGCCTCCCCCTTGCGCCAG
Source organism: Aegilops bicornis (assembly GCA_021605145.1). Taxonomy (NCBI): domain Eukaryota; kingdom Viridiplantae; phylum Streptophyta; class Magnoliopsida; order Poales; family Poaceae; genus Aegilops; species Aegilops bicornis. The sequence continues at coordinate 337,408,027 of CM038672.1, read as the reverse complement.
TCGAGGTGCCTCGACGTCCGCAACACGCCACCGTGCTGGCCCCCTCATTTCCTCCTTTCCCCATCTGTCTTGCCCATGCCGCTGCTCCCAGAGCTACTCGAGCCCGCCAATGTCGTGCGAGCTCGTGGCTCCACCCGGAGCTCACCCCACTCCCTCTCTCTCTTTCTGGCGCCCTACTCCACCCCCACTAATGCCGTAGACAACCCCTCGCCCTCTCTCTTGGCCGCCCGAGTCGTTGCCATGCCACCGTAAGGCCAGATCCATGAGGAGCCACGGGTCGGCTACTTAAGGCCGCCCCCGAGCCCCCTCTCTACTCCTTTGGCTCTCTCTCCCTCCAGTGCACCCCCTGGAATGACCCACTTCCCTCCTCGCGCCCTCCATATCCCTCCATGGACGAAGAACCGCTGCCGGCCCCATGCTAAATTTGGGCTATCCTGAGCCTCTCTTCTCTCCCTAGCCACTCCAGAGCCCCCTCACCACCACCGCCGACTCGCCCCACACTCCATTTCCTCCTCCCCCGTGCCTGCCTCGCTGTGCCAAACCTCGCCGACAGCCTCCTCCATGGCCATCCAGGCCACCGCCGCTACAGCCCTCCCCGGCGTGCGTGAAGCACATGGGTGGGTGCGGCGTGGCCTCCTGAGCATGCCGGTGGGCGGAGTGTCGCCGGAGATGCTCTGTAGCCCCGGCAATCACCGGCGGGAGCCGGTCCTCCTCAAGCGCCGGAGCGCACGCTGGAGGTTGAAGACGGCTCACATCGGGCCCCCTGCCACACCCAGCGGGCAGGCCCGACCACCAGTGGAAACGGCTTCGCCGGATCCGCCTCCCTCAAGGCTGGCGCACTGCTGGCCGCCGACATCACTACCTCTGCGGCAAGAGCCGAGCCGCAGGGCCAGCCCACGGTTTATCTGCCGCCCCGTGCGCAGGATAAGGTTAAAGCCTTATTTCCTTTTTCTTTTTTCCAGTCGACTTCAAAAATCCATAAATAATTCAACAGAGCTCCAAATTTGATGATTCAAATTTGTAGTAGTTCATAAATTCATGATCTATCACATGGTGTTGTTTGCACATTTTTCCAGGAAACTTTTCTTCACACATATTTCAGAAACCCTATTTTCCTATTTCTGTGATGAACTTTAGAAAATCACAGGGAGCTCAAAATTGATCCAAATGCCATGATTCAAATTCCTAGATGCTTCTAAGTTCATAACTTAGTTTATGAACATTTTTATTAATACGTTTTGTGCCACACAATATAATGAGCCATTTCTTCATATTTGTCAACTTTGCAATCATAGGAAATTCATTTGAACTCCAAATCCAAAGGAAACCAACTCCTAGATGCTTCTAAAATCATGATTTGTTAAATGGGTGCCTTTTCTCATTTTTCAAAAATATATTTCTGTACACTTCTTGCAAATCCATAAATCCATTGATTCTATCATATTGAAATACTAAAAAATATCCACTGATCCAGTCCCAATGAAACCACTCTGATTATTTTCCATATAACCAGAGAAGTCCTAGAAAAGTAAACTTCATATTTTTAGAGCACTTTTACTTTTGCCTTGTTGTGTTGCTTATTGTGTTTGTTTCTGACGTTAGTTGACGAAGTAGACGGAGTACTTGGAGAAGGACCAGAAGAATTCAAGACTATGATGAAACCAGTAAGCAGCCCTTTGACCATGCCTATGAAACCCTTTTTATGCATGTCATATAGCACCATATTGTTGTTGCAATGGAATCATGATGAGGTGGTAACCACCTTGATGGGTTGCCTCACATTTCCTCCTTGATACTTGCATGGTGCATGACCCTACCTCCTTATGAGGGTTATGCCGGTGGGAGTAGATAGGATGCTATTGTAGTGGCTACGCAAATGGGACGGGAATATGCATGGTGATGGAGACAAAGTATTTTCAAAAGACTTTTCGAAAACCCCCATTGGGTGCCACTTATGCCCGGGGGAGATGATGAGTTGGGTAGCCACTTGATGACGAAGTGGTGTACCGAGGCAAGTGTGTGTGTTGTTCTCAAAACGGATTGGTTTAAGTTGCGACCGTTATTCCAACCTTACATGCGCAACCAATCCACCCTTATATGGGAAAGGGCATTATTGATTACCTAAGCCGATACTAGCTTGGAGCCAACATTACTAGTGACGGGAGAGTCATTGTTGCGCTCTCTCGGGACGGGGTCGTGCCAGGTAAGGCGGCCATGACTGTTTTCACAGGGCACCGGACACACCGTTGGTACCCCGTGCTTGTGGTATGTGATGAATATGGGAGCGAGGCTCCAAAATTTTAAGATGTGAAATGTTGGGCACGGGGGTTACTACCAATCGAGTGGACTCTATGTTAATTTCGTCTAGGGAAAGATAGTGATCGGGTGCTTACCCCGGGTACTTGTGGTACCGCGGGTCGTGGCTGACGTAAAGTTCCCTGATCTTGTGGGTAAAGTGTGCAACCTCTCGCAGAGTGTAAAACTATTCAATAGCCATGTCCGCGGTCAAGGACAGTTGGGTAGCCGCTCTTGGGCTACGCCCACATGTTTACAAACCAAAGGTATGTGTTTGGATAAGTGGGAATAACTACTTGGGTCAAGTAAAAGGACTTGACATGATTGAGTTGGGTTGGTGCCCACTCTATTTATGTTGATATCTCAGTAACCTGTCCTCATGGTTACTTGAATTCTCCTGATGCATGTCTTACAAAGTTGTTGAACATGTCATTGCACACAAAACTAGCTTTCTCGCAAAAATTTACCTATATCATGCATTGTTGTATCTTGAACCAAAACATGGGTTGCTTAAGTAGTACATTCAAACTACTCATTGGCTTGCCACTTGTTATTTTATTGGCCGTGCATGAAAGAACAAGATATGATGAAGAATACTTCAAGGATTTAACATGCGAGCTAGGACGCTTCCCAGTCAGAATGCCCGTAGGGTTAAAGTAGATGGCATGGGTCCAAGTTATCAACGAAGATTTCCGCTGCGATGTTATACTCAAGACTCGACCATAATGGTCCTACTTGTGTAATACAGTATGTATGGATGTAAGACTCTTGTTATTCAGCTTCTCAGGTTTTCAAAGTGAGCATTGATCTCTGGGATCACCGTACACGTGCATTCGGTGATCATGACTTATGAGTCGGGGTCCCCACAGTTTTGATGGGATAAGGAATAAGGAGTGGCAAGAGCCTAAGATTGGGGATTCCTATGGCACCCGAATGTAATATTCAAGGACAACCAAGCATCTAAGCTTGGGGATGCCCCGGAAGGCATCCCCTCTTTTGTCTATGATCCATCAGTAAATTACTTGTTGTACACACCTTTTTTTAAGGGACACTCATTTATCATGAATTTATTGGAATACTCTTTGAGCTTCACTTATATCTTTTGAGGTTGGTAGTTGCTCTAGTGCTTCACTTATATCTTTTAGAGCACGGCGGTGGTTATAGTTTAAGGAATTTATGAACTCTCGTGCTTCACTTATATTATTTTGAGCTCTTATAAATAGTATGGAAATTTGCTTGTGTTATGAATTTAGTCCTAATATGATGGGTATTCAAGAGGAATATAATTAAAACTTTCATGAAGATCATTGAATATATGAGATGTTTCATTCTTTTCATTTGTTTTGAGATATAAAGATGGTGATATTAGAGTCATGCCAGTAAGTAATTCATGCACTTTTGCAACAGAGATTAACATGTCCAAATGCACCCTAACATGAATGCAAATGCCATCATCAAGAGCACTCGAGTAGAACATCTTGACATATAATACACTCCAATTGGATCAACATGCACAAAGTTATGAACAACACAAGATGCCATCATGATGCTGATTTCAGAAAAGACAGGCATTTTTCTAAACAAAAAACAGATGGGCGCAATATAGATAAAGTGTGCTTAGGGTGGGGTCTGGGGGTTGCTCACCCATGGGCTTCGGCCCACGACGCGGAGAGGAGCGGGCTGGCTGGGCGTTGGCCGGTGGCTGGGCCTAAGGAGGCTATGGCCCACGAGGGGTCGCGGTCCTCCTCCTCACCCGAGCGCCATTGCCGGTGTCAAAACCACGGATCTCGTAGTAGGGGTCCCAGGCTGTGCGTCTAAGGTCGATGGTAACAGGAGACGGGGACACAATGTTTACCCAGGTTTGGGCCCTCTTGATGGAGGTAATACCCTACTTCCTGCTTCAATGATCTTGATGAATATGAGGATTACAAGAGTTGATCTACCACGCGATCGTAATGGCTAAACCCTAGATGTCTAGCCTGTATGATTGTGATTCTCTCTACGGACTAAACCCTCCGCTTTATATAGACACGGGAGGGGCCTAGGGTTGTACATAGTCGGTTTACAGAGGAAGGAATCTTCATATCCGAATGCCAAGCTTGCTATCCACGCAAAGGAGAGTCCCATCCGGACACGAGTGAAAGTCTTCTATCTTGTATCTTCATGGCCCATTAGTCCGCCCACGCCACATAGGCGGACGTCCGATGACCCCTTAATCCAGACTCCTCAAGAGTAGCCTGAACCAGGCTTCAATGACGATGTGTCCGCGCCACAGACATCGCCTTTCGCATTGCAAGGCGTATACATCGCCTTCGGCATTGCAAGGCGGGTTCCTCCTCTGAATACTCCAAAGCAGCCTTCGAACACATAAAACGTGTCCAGCTCTGCAAAACAAGTACCACACACAACCGCAGAGAGTATAATATTTAACAAGTCCCATCTACTGACATCTTCTGTAGTGGCATGCCACGTCTCCGCCCGGTCATTATTTCAACTGCTTTTAGCCTCTCCCTTCGTGTTTCGAGATGCGGTTTCCATTGGCACGCCTTGTCGAAGCAGTAGATCGTGTCCCTTATTGCGGGATTCTCATCAATACGGGCGGTAATCCAACGCGCCGTCTGCATCGACCCTTGGGGAATAGGCGAGTTTTAAGGTGAATGGGGAGGCGCTTGAGGGATAAGGATTCACATTTTCACCCATGCCTTTCTTCTCTCTGCCCACCCATTCTCGAGCTCCAGCGCCCAAGCTTCCATCCTTTCCGCCTAAAAAAAGCACTCCGACCATGTCCGGATCTGGAGCTCATGGCAAGTGGATGGCCTCCTTCGTCACGGAGAAGGACATCACGAAGCTCCGGGAGGCGGGGAACTTGGCCCAGGAAATCGCCCACCGGCTTCCGGCCAAGGGGCAGATCACCCCCACCCTGAAGCCCCATGAGGTGGTGGTGTTCATTCCCCACTTTGTCCACGGGTTAGGGTTTCCTATCCATCGCTTCGTCCATGACTCATGTTCTACCATGGGCTAGATTTCCATGATCTGGCCCCCAACTCCTTCCTCAACATCTCGGCATTCATTGTCGTGTGTGAGCCCTTCCTCCGCATCTGAAAGGATCGAGAAGTGGTGTATAGAGGGGGGTGAATAGAATCTTAACAAGAAAAAGTTACAGCTTTTATTTTCTTGAAGTTAAGGTGGAGTTTTAGCACAAGATTAAACATTCACAATACATATCAAGAAAGCATCACAAGAGTATATGAGTAGCGGAAAATAAAGCATGCAATTTGCAAGAATGCAAAGCGATGGGATTGGAGTGTGCAAACGCAATTGGAGACACGGACATTTTTGGCGTGGTTCCGACAGGTGATGCTATCGTACATCCACATTGATGGAGACTTCAACCCACGAAGGGTAACGGTTGCGTGAGTCCACGGAGGGCTCCACCCACGAAGGGTCCACGAAGAAGAAACCTTGTCTATCCCACCATGGCCATTGCCCATGAAGGACTTGCCTCACTAGGGTAGATCTTCACGAAGTAGGCGATCACCTTGCCCATACAAACTCCTTGGTTCAACTCCACAACCTTGGACGGAGGCTCCCAAGTGACACCTAACCAATCTAGGAGACACCACTCTCCCAAAGATAATATATGGTGTGTTGATGATGAACTCCTTGCTCTTGTGCTTCAAATGATAGTCTCCCCAACACTCAACTCTCTCTCACAGATTTGGATTTGGTGGAAAGATGATTTGAGTGGAAAGCAAGTTGGAGAAGGCTAGAGATCAAGATTTATGTGGTTGGAATCAAATATCTTGACCTCAACACATGAGTAGGTGGTTCTCTCTCGTAAAATGTATGCGGAAGTGTAGGCATGTTCGATGGCTCTCCTCACGAATGAAGAGTGGGTGGAGGGGTATTTATAGCCTCCACATAAAATCTAACCATTACACACAAATCACCAAACTCGGTGGGACTGAATCAGAAACCTCGGTTGGACCGATTCAGTTCATAATGTGACCGTTAGGCATTTCGATGGGACCGGGCCCACCTGTCCGTGACCTAACAAGCCCAAGATCACTGACCAATGGGTCCCGCGGGTCAGGTTTGACCTGGCCGACCCGTTGACCACTGACGTCACAGTGATGCAGTTAATTATTTTCTGGATTTATTCTTATTCATTATATTTCAGAAAATAATGCTAACTTAAAAAATTCATAGAAATTAATCCGTAACTCCAAATCAAACAAATTATATATGAAAAATGATCGGAAAAATCAAATCTATCCATTTATACCATTTGCTTGCATGTTTGTACAACCTAAGGTTTCAGATATGGCAATTTGCATAATTGGCATTTAAATAAGCACATATGGAGTTTGAATTTGAACCCTTGGTTCAAACCAACTTCATTTAATCTGGTTTCTAGTTGCATTAGCCCAAATCACAAAGATATCGCCATGTCATGATCACACATCATATTGTTCATTGCATTGATTGTGTTTCTTCTCTGTTTGCCGGTGTTGTTCCCCCTCGGTAGACGTTGTTCCGACATTGTGATCGTTGACACTGATGAAGACTCAATGCTATCTTCAGAAGTGCTAGGCAAGCAAAATCCCCTTGTTCATTCCGATGTAATCCCACCCTCTCGCTCCCCTCTCTTTTACTGCATTAGGACAACAACGAATCAACTGTTACATGCTGCGGTAGTTGAACCCCTTTTCCTCTTCATGACCTGTCATTGCCACAGTAAATAGATGAAACCCACTAGCATGAGTAGGAGTTGTTTGAGCCCTGATGTGCCTACTCATTCATGCTTGTTTGTCATGCCTACTACTGCTTAGAGTTGAGTGTGGTATGATTCATCGTGATGAATTGGAATGGTGATGAACATGTCCTCACTGTGTGAGCTAAGTGTGTTAACCCGATTTGGTAAAGGTAGCGGTGAGAGGCCATGTAGGAATACATGGTGGGTTGTCTCACTAAAACCATTATCAGGAACTGAGTTCTGTGTTTGTGATCCATGAAACAGCTACTACCACACGTTGGGCCTTGAAATATGACCCCACTCGACTTATTAACCGCCCTTGTCCTCTGTCCAGGAGTTGCAACTAGTTTCTGGTGTTTGTAGGATATGTGTTGGAGGCCGTGCGTAGCGCTGACCCTAGGGGTGGGCTATGATGGGTTAGATACACCGTGGCCGGTGTACCGAGCACCCGTTTGGTGTCTCGGGAACCCTGCACACATCGTTTGGGGCTGTGAGCGAAACCCCGGCCGGATCTCCTCGCGGATGGAACCCGAATAGGCGATAAACCTGGACTAGAGACTTGTGTGGTTAGTTAGGTCGTGGTCTACACCCACGTTGGCTTTCGCTTGAAGTCTGCCGAGCACATGTCGTGTGCAGACGCTAAGTGGTGGAAACATGGGTGAACAAGTACACCCCTGCATGGTTATAAATTATCTATTCGAATAGCCGTGTCCGCGGTAAAGGACTTCTGGGTTGCCTATAACAGTTCATAGACAAGTGAAAGTGGATACTCTAAAATGCGCAAGATAAGCGTGAGTGCTATCGACGGCGTTCTCGTAGGGAGACGGGAGCGGATCCATAGTGGTGTATTGATATGGTGAATATGTGGACTCGTGTGCGCCACCCCAAAAGTGTTACTTGCAGTCATAGTATACGATAGCCACGGAGTCAAAGCTGGCTTGCTGCAGTTAAAATCAACCACCCCTTTTGTTGATACCGATGCATATGTAGTTAGTTCTGATGTAAGTCTTGCTGGGTACATTTGTACTCACGTTTGCCTATTTTATGTTTTTGTAGAGAGATGTCAGTCTTGCTAGTAGTTCCACGTGGACTTCAACGTTTAGCTTGTTACCTCAGCTACGATCTTGTTCCCTCGACAGGGTCTTGTAGATAGTCAGGCTTCTCAGCCTTCTTCATTTATAGTTGTCTGTACTCAGACAAGTTTAACTTCCGCATGTGCTCTGTATGTTGGGGTCATGAGATCCATGTTTGTAATACTTGGCTCCTCGGAGCCTATTGAATAAATACTTGAGTCGTAGAGTTATGTTGTGATGCCATGTTGTATTTACACATATCGAGCATATTGTGTGTATGATTGAAATGCTTGGTATGTGTGGGATCCGACAACCTAGTTGTTTATCTTTGGTAGCCACTCTTATGGGGAAATGTATTCTTGTGCTTCCATGAGCCATAGTAGTCCGCTACAGCCCGGTTCACTGGAGTCCTGCTAGCCCAGCAATACTGCTCTGGAACACTTGACTGGCCGACATGTGATTCACTTTGTTCTCGTGGTTCCGTCCTTCGGGAAATGTCACGTGGTGACATCCGAGTCCTGCCTAGCTGTTACAGCCCGGGTTCCCGAGTCCTGTTAGCCCAAAGGTTACAGCCCGGATTCGCACGTCGACCGACATGCTCGATGTTGATTCATGTATGCCTGTCCCCGTAAGTTAGTGCCACTTTGGGTTCATGACTAGTCATCTCGGCCTGGGTTCTCTGTCATATGGATGCTAGCGACACTATCATATACGTGAGCCAAAAGGCGCAAACGGCCCCGGGACATGGTAAGGCGACACCCGTGGGAATACCGTGCGTGAGGCCGCAAAGTGATATGAGATGTTACAGGCTAGATCGGTGTGACTTAGAATCGGGGTCCTGACATTCTGTGATTGTGCCCTGGTTTATCCAAAGGTGCACCTCAGTAGAGAAAGCCGAAAATTGACTGTCATGATACGTCGAGAGCCGGTCAGCTGTTCGGAGGTTGCAAATCGTTGGAGATTTTTTCCGCATTACGCGAAGGATCGGTACTTCCCGATCAGATGCTCATAGCACTCTGGTTCGAATACCAGGGGATGCGCCCATGTTTTATTGTAAAACTCCTATGGCTAAGTGAGGGCGTTTAAGCTGCATAGTCTGATTCCCTGGTTTGTTGCGCTAAACAACTCCTTCAAGGACCATATAATTGGATCAAGATTGTTTAGATTCCATCCCGAACACCTCCGTATTACCTGCGTGGGGGCAGAAGCCGACAACTGGCCAACTCTCAGATTTCATACAAAACGGCCGCACAGGAGGAAAAAATTAAAACATATCAAGCATTATATTACAAACCGACTTTGTTTTCATCATACAAGGCAAAGACAACACGAATGTATTCATTCAAAAATAATGTCTTGCCCACCTTTGGTTGCCACAATGTGAGACCCTTCTAGGACATCCGCAAATAGCGCCGAGTGTGCGGTGCTCCTTGCCCTCTGGTGTGCCCTCGCCAGCTCGACGGCGTTCATCTTCGCCGACTACATCTTGCAACAGGCGAAGGCCATGCGCGCACCTTCAATACAGGCCGATCGCTTGAAGACGTCCAGCCGAGGACAAGCATTCACCGGCCGCTTCACGAGTCCGAAGTAGCTGCCGAGCATAGCTTCGGCTGGCCATAGCCGGATAATCAAATCCTTCATGGCTAGCTCGGCCAACCTATGCAGCTCCACTAGTTGTTTCAGCTGATCGGTGAAGGGCACGGGATGCTCTGACCCAAGATACTACGACCAGAACAATTTCTCCGTGGAGCACCCTTCCTCGGCTCGAAGAACTCCGCGGCATCGGAAACACTGCGCGATAGATCTGCGTAGGCTCCTGGAGAACTCCGTATCCGGGTTAGTAAGAGACACTTCTTCCTCATATGCTTGCTTTGCATACTAAATGCCTTACCCGCCGCAATCTTCCCGGCTTCCTGGATCTCTTGGAGGGCGCCCTGGGCCTCATTCCGGGCCGTCTCCGCATTTGGACGAGCCTTGGCGAGTTCGGTCTCTTGAATCGACACATCGCGCTCCAAGGTATTTCACTTCTTCACCACGTCTTGGAGCTCCTATTGGACCTCGTTGACCCGGGCCTTGAGCTTCTTCCGAGCGGCCTGCTCCTTGACAGCCTTCCCTTCGGCTTCGGCCAGGGCCTTTTTCAGGGCCTCGACCTCGGTCGTCGCCTCTGTACACATCATGGCATTTCAGTCAATGCATATCATTTTACCTTTTTTCGAATGCATAACAGGTTATTACATACCTTGTTTTTCCTGGAGCTGCCTCTTCACCTGACCAAGCTCTTCCTCGGCCTCCGCCAGTCTCCGCTTTAGTCCGGAGACTTCGGCAGCATGCGAGGCTGTGGCCAACAGTGACGCCTGTGCATACTTTCCACACAGATTTAGTTAGTTTCCTGCAATAGGAGATTGATCATCTGTCCGACTTTTTCTTTCCGAACACCGGACAGTGTCTCAGGGGCTACTGCCTATATTGGGATTTCCTCTTTTTTTGCGTCGCTTACCTAAAAACCTGTCAGCATGCTACTGCAGGCTTCTGTTAGTCTGCTCTTGGCGGACTGAACCTTTTCAATTACCGTGCCCATAAGGGCACGGTTCTCATCCACAATGGAAGCGCCTCACAATGCTTCCAGCAGATTATCCTGTGCCCCTGGTTGGATAGGGGTCACCGGCGAAATAGGCATCCCCCTTCTTTCGAAGGAGGTTGCGTGCCGGATTTCGGAGCCGCATCGGTCTCCGGACATGAGTCCGGCTGAGGGCCGAATTGAATATGGCCCTCCCCACAAGTCCTCATGGGGATTGACTCCCCCTGGTGTCCGGCGACGGGGGTTTCGCCTTCTGGCGCCTCCCGAGCCTCTCCCCGGCCTGGAACGGTCCTTCGAGACAGCACCTCCGCGTCGTCCTTGGCCTTGGGGGAGTGAGCGGCCGGCAGTGACTCGCTGGCCATCGCCTTGGAATCTAGTGAACCTCCTGATGAGGATCGCGGGGAGCTATTGTGGGCCGGACGGCAATAACATAACCAATCATATCAATACAATGAGGAGGAGATACTTTATGGGTGGATATAAGTCTTAGCACTTACAATGCGGCCCGCTGCTTAGTGCCGGGGCGTTGCTCTGGACTGCTTTCGACGTCCCATACGGAGCTGCCCACGAGTGGGCCTTTCCCCTTCTCTGGCACCTCCACCTCCAGAATGGTGGAGGCCTTCCTCTTGTTCTTCCCCTCATCAGGGGGAGGGTTGTTTTCCTCCTCCTCTTCACCGTCGTCGTCTTCGGCGGCGGAGGAACGAGTCTTGTCTTCGGACGTCGCGTTCGAAGCTCCCTTGCAGCGGGGGCCACTCCGCCCCCCTTGGCCTTCCCTGTGGCCTTCCTCTCCGGAGCCTTGTAGGGCGTCGGCACCAGCATCTTCGCTAAACGTGGGATGGCTGGTTCTTCAGGCAGCGGAGCCGGACATTGGATCCGCTTCGCCCTCTTCATCCAGTCCTGAAGAAACAATGACGATAAAAGTTTAGACATCATCCTTGAAACGAGCAAGTAAGGGATGCGGTAAGAATAACATACCTCGTTGGCGAGGTGGTTGATTTCATGCCCGCGGTCCGAATCTGTGGCCGGCGGTTTTTCGTTGCCCTTAAAAGCAACCTCGGGCATCTTCGTGAGTGGTTTGAAGAGCCTCTTCAGGTATGGTGCTTCTTGGATTGAACTCCCATAGAGGCGGCTTGGCTTTGGCATGGGAGAATCCGTGAACTAGCATCACATGGATTATATCGAGGAGTTTGATATCTTTATCCACCATGCTTTGAATGCGCGTTTGCAGCGCTGTCAGCTCGTCTGGCGAACACTAGTTCGGGCCCTTGTTGACCCAGGAGTCTCCACGAAAGCGCCTTTCGGCCAGGAGACATTGGCCAGCTTGCTCACCATGGCGCCTCCGCATTCCGCGTGCTGGCCATCCACCACTTTGGCTTCACGTTGAAGACCTTGAGCCATAGCCCAAAGTGGGGGTTGGATGCGGCGGAAGGCCTCACACACAACGATGAACACCGAGATGTTGAGGAGGGAGTTCGGGGATAGATCATGGAAGTCTATCCCGTAGTAGAACATCAGCCCGCGGACGAAGGGCTGGAGTGGAAACCATAACCCCCGGAGGAAATGAGGGATGAATATTAGCCTCTCGTTGGGGTTCGGCGTGGGAACGATTTGTCCTTGGGCTGGAAGGCGGTGGGCGATCCGCTTTGCCAGGTACCCGGACGCGCGAAGCTCGGCGATGTCCTCCTCCTAGACGGAGGAGGCCATCCACTTGCCTTGAACTCCAGATCCGGACATGATTGAATGCTTTCTCGAGACTGAGAAGATGAGAACTTGGGCGCTGGAGCTCAAGAGTGGAAGGGAAGAGGAAGAGAGAAGGTGTGGGTGAAGAAAAGGGATTCTTATCTCCTTATGAAGGCAATAAATATTGAACGCCTCCCCACTCGCCTTAAAATTTGCCTACTCCCTAGGGCTGTGTAAACGGCACGGTTGGGTTACCCACGCCCGTATTGATGAGAATCCCGCAATAAGGGGACATGATCTCTGCATTGACAAGACGTTCCAATGGAAATCGCATCTCGAAACACGGGATGGCACACAAAGCAGTTCGATATAGTGACCGGCGGGCGTGATGTCATGTTGTAAAAAAAAGTTGTCAGCGGATTGGACTCGTGGAATATTATATTCTCTCTGCGGTTGTGTGTGGTGTGTGTGTTACAGGTCCGGACACGTTTAATACATCCAAGGACTATCTTGGAGTTCGGAAGGAGGAACCCGCCTTGCAATGCCGAGGACAGATCTATGCGCTGGATACCTTGTCATTGAAGCCAGGTTCAGGGGCTACTGAGGGAGTCCTGGACTAAGGGGTCCTCAGGCGTCCGGCCTGTTAGCCATGGGCCAGACTAATGGACTGTGAAGATACGAAGACCGAAGACTGCACCCGTGTCCGGATGGGACTCTCCTTGGTGTGGAAGGCAAGCTTGGTGACCAAATATGTAGATTCCTTCTTTGTAACTGACCTTGTGTAACCCTAGATCCTCCCGGTGTCTATATAAACCGGAGGACTTAGTCCAGAGAGACATTCATTAACATAGTCATACAGGCTAGACTCCTAGGGTTTAGCCATTACGATCTCGTGGTAGATCAAATCTTGTAATACTCATATTCATCAAGATCAATCAAGCAGGAAGTAGGGTATTACCTCCATAGAGAGGGCCTGAACCTGGGTAAACATCGTGTCCCCTGTCTCCTGTTACCATCGACCTTAGACGCACAGTTCGGGACCCCCTACCCGATATCCGCCGGTTTTGACACCGACAGACGGGACACGTCAAAGCAGTACAAGTACTAGTCTGTTCCGGTTAAATATGGCTTAATTTGAAACAAGAAAAATACACTGGCGGTCAACGTATGTAACAATACGCTCTTACGGTCACTATATATTGTTTTGCGATGATTATACAATCACTAGCTCATCATAGAGCACCGTATTGCACCCTACTGACCGACCACATAGTCGACATGGCACTTTGTTGACTAGTTAAATTGTCACCTGGTTTCTGGGTCCCACCTGTCAGTTGGCAGAGCAAAGAAATCAGTTGACAGGAGTCCAACCCTTGCGCGCCAACTACCCTGGCTGTGTATGTGAGTGCATGCACGTGTATTCCCTCGGTCTTCCAACAAAGAGTGTACATCGGCTAAAAAACAAAGAGTGTACATCTACACTTGCAATGCATTTAGCCTTTAATCTAAAATCGATATTGATTTACTAATGCACCAACTTGTGCTCTAGCTATAGGCTACATGTCTATCCTTAATTACAGCATGCAACAACCTTCATTTAATCTTCTTCTCTCAGTGGTCGCATGCACACATAAATCTGCTACTTTTGAGCGTTAATTATGCCCTGGTCAATGTGTAAATATCTAAATGTACAGTCTTTCATGGACGTAGGAAGTAGGTTGAGCACTTGAGCGTGAGCATGTGTGTTGCGTCACGTGCTATGTGCGGCATGGGTGCGTGAGTGTTGCATGCATCCATGTGTACGTGTGAGTGTTGCATGTTGCATGCATGAGGCTTTTACTCCCTCCCATTGACACGTTCATATTTCAAGCTTCCTCTGTTCCCTCCATATTGTGATACTCCCTCTGTTCCCAAATACGGAGTAAAAGCCTCCCTCTGTTCCCACGGAGTATTTGTCTCTCTAGAGATTTCAAGAAGTGACTACGTACGGAGCAAAATGAGTGAATCTACACTCTAAAATATGTCCACATACATCCGTATGTTGTATTCCATTTCAATGTCTAAAAAGACAATATTTAGGAATGGAGGGAGTAGCAAATAAACATTAAGTTCTCTTGTTTTTCCCTCCTTGGTCATGATGCACAACCAAAGATGACTCACCTGGATGGAGGGAGTAGATGGTCAAAGTTTGACACAAAATTAATGCATTGGTAAACATAATTGAGGAAAGCAGGTGCATTAATTGAGTGTTTTTGCAAACTACAAAAATTATTCCACCACTCATCATCTACCTTGGTTGATGAGATTTTTGAATTGAGGCCTATAAACTGGAAAGGAGGTAGTACTAGTACTCCTACATTATTGGTGCCGGTGCCTTGGCCAATGTTTCATCTTGTTGGACAGGATGCATCGATGCTTACATGGGGTGCTAAGCACATTAACAACTTTAGCAACTAAAGCTCCCAATGCTTACATGTACAGTGCTTAACTTGTTGGTGCTAAGCATCCTTTATTTAATGATTTTGTAACTAAAGGTCTTCATGCATTGGTGGGATTATTCCATTTAAGTCTATTGTCTAGGTTCTCGGCTTAATCTTTGGGGTCACCACACTTATCTCTCCTCTTAATTACCTTGCCACATCGGACTTTTTGCCTACATGATAGCCTTAGCAGTTGTACAAGGCGGAGCATTGGGAGGGCCGAGCATACAGGCATAGGGATACTGTAGATATGAAGTCTTCGCGATCCATTATTCCCGATCTCGGTCAGAGAGAACTATTCAACTAGTCTTCACAGTGAAGTGACATTACACGCAGCGGATGTGACACTTGATTAATAAGCTGAACCGGCGTGTTGGTGTTACTAAATCAGCCTTACCCGATCTGCCATCATGTTTGCCACACGCTTCCGCAAATATGTTCTCGCACCTCTCTCCTCCATTAACTAACATATGGGCCCTCTTGAGGTAGACACACATGTCATCGGCGTAACTATTTACACTTCGAAGGACGGTATATCCTGGTAGTAGTACTAGTAGAATTGAGATTTGATGCACTTCCGTCCCTGTCTTTCACTCTTCTTCTCCTCTCTTCTTCTTCCTCCTCTCTTCCCCATTGTCGGCCGCACATCATTTCCCCCCGCTCACTGCTTGCCCGCCCGCGCCATCTTCCTTGGTAGCTCGCGCATACCATATCCCCCCGCTCACTGCTCAACCACACACGCCATCTTCTTTGCTCGCCCGCCCGAATCCACTTCCCCGCTGGCTCGCAGGCACCGAAAACCCCAGTCACTCAGCGCCCTAAAAAAACCTATGGCAGAACCGACTGACACGCAGAGCCATGATTGGAATTCCCTCCCCGATGTTCTCTTGGAGCAGATTTGTAATCGTATGGACCTGCTCAGCACCGTCCGTCTGGCCGCATGCTCGGTGTCTTTGTACCGTCTACTCGTCTGCAACCAGTCGGCTCTTTTCAAGACACCCTGCTTGCTGATGCCCAATCCTCGCAGGTGGCCCAGACACTGACTTGACGATCCTACGGAGGTTGCTGTGGTGCCCCTCGACATGCTACCACTACCCCTCCACCTGTCCTTCATGCGCAGCCACTACTGGGCGGGCATGAAGGCCAACTGGATCGTCCTCATCCACCAATCCGGTAGTCCGTGGCGTCTCATGGATATCTACACGCAGCGAGAGATCACCCTTCCATCGTTGGATACCACCGCCATCGAGCCTCGCGGCCTGCCGGACACTCCTGCCTACTACGCACAAGACGTGTCGAGCTTTTGGATCGACCTCTGTTTGCTGAAGGTTGAAATCTGCGAAGTGCCCATACCATCACAAGACTACATGGATTACAAGCTCATTGGCCTGTTCAACATGGGATTAGTCTATCTATAATCCGGTCGCCATACATGGTTATGGCTCATCGCCGATCCTCTTCACCCAACATTTACATGCGATGCTATAGTGCACGATGGCATCATTTATGTGATCGGCCTTGCAGTTGGCTGCCTATACTGGTGGAATCTATCATCATGTAATTGTTCTATCTCATCTCATCTTTACCTTAAGAATACGACTGCCTGTTCATTGTTACAAACTTAAAATATATAGTATGTCTATAACCACATCATTGCTATATGTTCCTCTCATTTCCTAGATTTTTATGACCACACATGTTATTGTTAGAGTTGATATGAGAACAATTGGCATCTAATGATTGTTAGAATAGATATTATGAGTATAACCTCATGATTGCTATATGTTACTATCATTTCCAGGATTTTTATAACAACGCATGTTATTGCTTAGAGTTGATATGATAACTGTAGTAAGTGCTATGGTAGAATATGAGTAGGCCCTGTCATATATTTTTTCCTATCATTGTTACATGATGTTGGAACCATGATATATTTCTAGAATATGAAAGCCATTGGCTTATTTTTTTTAACTTGGGGTATGAGTATGACCACGGCATTGCAATTTTTTGTCTATGATATGTCTCACTGTTATAATAATCTTAATTCCACACATACTCTGAACATGATTGTTTATTTTTGTCCTTTTGGTCTCCAATTTGAATTGTTGCAGCGAGGCAAATGTCTTTGGCCTTCATGATTCCAGGACCTGGAATCATACCAGCCGATGGGTGGTGGTTTATTGCTCGTTCAGCTGACGGCGGTCATTTGATGCTCATTTGCATGTACCAAATTAACCAAACCATTTCATCAAACCACATGAAGTACAATGCACAGGGCATTACGTGACATTGATGGCTATGGCAGCCGTGTTCGAGAAAGATCCAAGCTCCTTTGGGCGAGGTGTATTCAGCGGGAGGCGGGTTTACAGCACAGGCAAGCACTCCATGTTCCTCGGGATCAATTATCCGATGATCCAACCAATCATTGATCATACCACGGAGATGATTACCATGCTATGCAACTTCCATTCGCCGAGAAGGCTGTGTCTACATATCATACCATGGGTTTCATGAATCACCATACCCAGAGATTCATCAACACAGCTTGTTGCCAGATAATCTCAGTGTGTGAAAGGCATCAAGCTTCCATGTGATGGATGGCTTTTGCAAACCCAACATGTGGCGATGTGGTTCATGCCAACAGCAAATATGCACAACTTGATTAAATCTTGATATCTAGGCGAGCCATGTGTCATCTTCTGTAGCATGACCCTCTTTTGTTGGATATTATGTCTTGTTGTTAGTTTGAAGCACTCCTCTTGTTAGAAGGATAGATAACTTTACGGGATCAAGTGCATCCTAACTCACTGCGTGGGATGTCTTGATAATGATGATGGAGATGCTTTGTGTAGAGCCAGCCATATATATATATATATATATATATATATATATATATATATATATATATATATATATCAATTAGGCTTCAAGTGTGTACTTGTTGGTGAAAGTGTTGTCCAATGGGAATTATATTTTGTATTACTCATGTAGCCTACAAAGTGCATGCATACGACCTTGTAACTTCTTACCCCATTTCTAAATTTTTACTAGTCCTCTATACAGTATATTGCGCTACTACGTACTACTACCTCCCTCTGGTTACTGCTCCCCTTCGTAATTTGTGTCAAATTTTGACCATAAATTTTACTAACTAAATGTTAATGCATGTCACAAAAAATTATATCATTTTATTCGTATTTGAACATAGTTTCCAATGGAATATTTTTCGGTGACATGCATTGAAATTTTGTTAGTTAAACCCTCTGATTAAAATGTGACACTAAATACGACTAGTAAGTAGTAAAGTAGCAGTACTAGTATATGTCGGTCAAGTTATTCATCATGTCCACACATTGGATTGACGTGACAACACGTTCCGCGTGAGGTGACACAAGAATCCCGGCGGCGTCTTCGGGTATTGTGGACTTCAGATTTGGAGTACCACTTATCTGTTGAAATCTTTCATCATTCACTTAAAAGCGATCGATTGATCATACATTGAGTACCATATATCTGGTATTAACCGATGCAAGTCCAAGAAAGATTGGTCGGTGCTGTCGGCTGGCGTCAACTTCGATCCCATGGATCAGGAGCTGATCAAGCACCTTGAGGCCAAAGTGACTGCTGACAGCGCGATATCTCACCCTCTCATCGACTTGTTCATACCAACCATCGACAGCGAGCACGGCATATGCCACACCCACCCCAAGAAACTTCCAGGTAAGACACCGATCGGCCATCTACTTGCACAAACATATTCCTTTGTTTATAGCTCTATTTTTATTTTTAGACGCAGACCTAGTGAAGCAATTACAATTTGACAGTTAAAAAAAGTGAAACAAGTAGGCTGCAACATGCCAAAGATGTTATGAAAATGCCAACCACGTACACTAAAACCTGTATTCGACAATCTGCAGGTATCACCTTTGAGTGGCCTAAGCAAGCATTTCTTCGGCGCAATTCAGGGCATTCAAAGGGGCATGTGGGCCAGCGTCACAAGATCTGATCGGAGTCACGGCATGCAGCGATGTGGCACAAGACCGGCAATACCTTGCGGTGGTGGTCAACGGCCCGACAGACGGGGAGCAAAAAGGTTACATTGATGCACACCAACAAGAACTTGACCAGCGAGAGGACCAAGCTGGGTGATGCACCGGTACCACCTCGGGGACACGGAGCAAGAGAAGGAGCGGAGCTGGTCCTCTGCAAGATTTTCTACCAGACGAACACTAGGGCCGGAGTAAAAGATTATAAGTTAGTTTGGTATTGGTAATTGCACTACCTTGTCATCCGCAAGTTGGTATTCTTGTTAACAATCTTTTGGTATGAACTTGACATTTGCTTCCAACCATCATGCCGAGGGTCAACATGGATATAAAGCTGAATCGTTTGTTTCGAAACGAATTTTCGGAGCACCTGATTTTTTATTTGATGGGTAGCATAAGCACCTGCGATTCAATTCCAGTTCTCCATTTTTTTGAAACAAGTGCATGCACTTATTATCACGATGAAAAAACAATATACCTGCTGCATCCCAATTATCGATGCATACTTGCGAGAATTCTCTCGTTTGTTGAGCGGTATATTGTTTTTTAAATTGAGCAAGTTTCAATTGGGCTGTAGACTGCCCGAGCTTGGTTTTGTTTTTAACAGGCCCAGCCCATAACGACAAAGGGCACAAAGATCCAGCGGTATCTCTTGGCCTCACGGCCCGCTTGAGCGTTAGTTATATTTTGTCTTACAACATCCACGAGCAGTTTTCTTGAATCAAGCGCACAACCAGTTCTATTTTCCTCTTGAAATGCCATGTCCTACATCCGTTTTCTAATCTCTACCTATAGTTTTACTAGTTCATATACACGTATCATTATATTGAAAATTCATAAAGTTCCCTTTTCATATTTACATCCTTATTTTTGTTGTTGTTTTTTCCCTCGGTAGCTGATTTTTTTTACCAATGGTTTTCCCTTAAACCAACTCAATTGTCCCACGTCTTATTTGCTTACCAAAACAAAACGATTTTTCGGAAAATCAATAAGTTCGTAAATTTTTTTATCATTTTGGGATCACAACAGTTTGGACTCCACCGAAATATGCAAAATAAGGTTGAACTTTTTGACCGTGGTCTGGGCAGAAAATGGGCTGTAATAAATTACCTAAGAATTAGCAAATGGGCTGCAAATTATAAAAAATTTATCAAATGGGATTTATGTTGTCTGCCACAGATTTGGAGGCTGACTTGTGGGCCTACTAAGTTCATGCGTACACAAGGTTTCTCAAAAAAAGAAACTTAGTCAACAATCGACTCTACCGGCGTCAGACCGTTAGATGTCAATCTAACGGCAATCATGCTTCTTTAGTCTCTGATCTTCCTGCTCCAGCCGCCCAAACCAGCGCCAGTGAATCGCTTTAGTCCCGCCTCCGTGGCCGTGTGTCTTTGCGGGCAGGCCTCACGGCCCTACAATACTCGCATCCTGGCACATCTATCCATCTACCCACCCACACCTCCTGTTATTTTCCAGTGACGATAGCCGAACCAGTCAACCCTCGTACTCCCCACCGCGTGGGCAGCCACTGCTGTGTCTTCCCCGGCTCCGTGTCATTCCCTTCGTAGGCGTCGCCATCGTCCACCACCCCTGTGCTCTCGGTGCGGCGTGGTCAACGACCGACATCCATCGGAAGTGGACTGTATGCGGAGAGGCTGACAGCTGGGTCCATGGCCACACACAAGGAAATGCCTCCTTATTACGCGCATAATAATGATTCCTCCACCGGACATCCAGGACCCACTGAATAGCCTCTCTGTATTTTGCGAAAAACATTCCCCAGTGACAGCTCGGACCCACCAGCTATATCTTCGCATGCAAGGAAGTGCCTCCTTATTACGCACAAAAAAATAAATACCCCCCCTACGTGGGAGGCTGACTTGTGGGCCTACGAAGTTGACGGGGACGGAGGGCTTTGTCAACTTAGTCAATATGAACGATTCTAGCTCCAGCGACCGTACGATGTCCATCCAGCAGGCTGTAGTGCTTCTTCAACCTCTGGTCTTCTTGCTCCGGCCGCCCAAACCAGCGCCCGGTCGTGCAGCGTGCTCCCTGCCTCCCATGGCCGGGCTGTGATGCCGGAGGCCTAACCGCCTACTACTCCCACCGCTGACCAGGCCATCCGCCTCTACTCACCAACACCCCCTATTATTACTGCGGCAGCGGCAGCCTCACACCGCCAGAACGGTGAACCCTCGTACTCCTCTCGGCGTGGGCTTCCTTTGCCACGTCTTCCCGGCTCGCGTCGTCCCCTTCCTAGGCCTTGCCGTCGTCCACCGCCTTGGTGCTCTCGGCGCAGCGTGGTCAACATGGTCAAGGCGACTTCCATCAAAAGAATAGTGTACATGGAGAGGCTGCGGTGGGTCCACGGCCGCGACAAGGAAGTGCCTCCTTATTACGCACAAAATAATTATTCCTCCACCTCACAGCGAGGGACCCACCGGACGGGCCACCGTATTTCGCGAAAAATGTTTCCCCACATTGCTGGGACCCACCAGCTCGTCTTCGCATGTAAGGAAGTGCGGCGGTCGGAACCCACGGTCGAAGCGTGCGTGGCGTTCTCATTCTGGTCGTGACGATATGCGTACATACTAGTCGATGTAGAGGCGCGCACGTGTCGTAGTAGTGGCGCGCACGTGTGGTAGTAGAGGTGCGCTCGTAGCATGTACACTTTACGTACAGTGGCCAGGGTGCAAGAAAGTAAATACGACCGCGTCACGTGCTACGGGCGGGTCTCGAGCGCCTACTCGGCGCATACGTGCGGCCGGGCTCGTGTACATGGCTGGGTCGAACGGTGAAAGCTAACGCCCGTCGTCGTGTTCATGGGAAGCCAATCGGCTGGGTCGAGCGTAATGCATCATCGTGTTCGCCGAGAGCCAACGGCTTGGGCGGAATAAGCGATGGAAGCGAGGCTGGCGTACCATAGAAGCGGAGAAAGCGGCCTTGTGTTCGACCGGCCACGGTGGAAGCAGGGTCTGTACGCCGGGAGAAGTGCGGTGTACCCGCAAAAGCAGAGAGCGGACCGCCTACGGTTGAAAGCAGGTCCTATTGATCGGGAGGGGTGTGGCGTACCACAAAATAAAGAAGCAGACTTGTGTTGGGCGCTTCTACGGTCAAGCAGGGTCCTGTTCGCCGGGAGGAGTGTGGCCTACCGCAAAGCAGGACTCCAGGATACTATTCATCTCCACCATCGACCTCCTCCATCCTCCATGAGCTACTGTTCATCCACCGTCGACCTCATCCAGCCTCCACAGTGGTATTTGTTCATCCACAGGCTCCTGTTCATCCGGCCTCCACTCTCTTTGTTCAACCAGCCCTCTCCACGGGGTCTGTTCAACCACCTCTCCACGTGCTCTTGTTCATCCGGCCCTCCACGGCTCTTTGTTCAACCAGCCCTCCACCGGCTACTGTTCAACCAGCCCTCCACGGGGTCCTGTTCATCCAGCCCTCCACGGGGTCCTGTTCATCCACCGACTCGATCGATCGGGGTACTATTCATCCAGCGGCAAAGGCCTATACTACCATGGGTTCCTGTTCATCCAACCCCCACTGGGACTTGTTCATCCAAACCTCCCAACAATTCTCACTGTTCATCCAAAGGAAGCATCGATCGGCTTCAGTTAGCAGCAGTAGCGAAGGAATCGCTCGATCGGGTTCAGTTAACAGCCATCGATCGATAGCTTCCGGGTTCGATGTAGCGTAACTGCGGTCTGTCGCTCGGGTTCATTAGAGCCCAATGCCTCACTCGAGTTCGGTTAAAGCGCCAGCGCCTACGCACACTGCAGCGTGCGTCTGAGAAAGCAGCGCATCGCTCGACCACCGACCAGCCACCGTGGCAAGGAACTCCACGATATTTTCCTCGCCCTCACTTCTACCACGGTTGTTCTGTCCTGGAGGCCCAAAGAATGTCATGCAGCTGCGTCTCCGGCCCGCCCAGGATGAAAAGCCCACTTTCTATCATGATTTTTTGTCATAGAAGTAGGACCCCACCACATCTATGATGATACCGGGTTTTGTCACAATTATTGTCATAGAAATGTCATAAGTATGACATAATTTTTTTTCGTTCGGCCCAAAATGTCAAGGATGTGTCTTTTTTTGTAGTGTGTAGTAGTGAATATTTTTCTTTTCTCCAATAAATATACCATTATACTTCTCTTATGGATTTTTAGTCCTTTAAGTAGCGTTTCTGCCAAGTAAGACCTTTGGGATGATATGGAAGATTGTTGATTTGATTATGTGAAAAAACACAAACTTTGTCATCCGATGGCGAATTGTGAAAAACTTACGGGCGTGATAACATTCTTAATTTTCTACACAAGATTGGTATACAAATTAGCCACGTTTTCAAAAAATTCATAATTTTTGGAGTTAGAGAAGTTTGGATAATGTCCGGACTACTACATAATGTTATGTTTTGACAAATTCTATTTTCATTGTGTTATTCGTTTGTTTTGGTGAATCTATGGGTTGTACACGGGGTATGAACCATGGTGCGATTAGAATACTGATAGATATAATGCAAATATAAATTTGGAATGAGCTTACAATAGTACCTAAAATTGGTGATTTGCTTTATTATACTAATGGATCTCACGAGTTTTTACTGTTGAGTTTTGTTTTGTGAAGTTTTCAAATTTTGGTGAAGTTTACATCACAACCTGATTTTTCATGCCACGACACTGAAGTCAATAAATCATGCTGACATGTGGTTTGCCAAAAACTTTTGAGTGTTTTGTCTTTGCTTTGATTGAATGTTTGACTGTTGTTTGCAAGTGCTCTAAAAATAAAATAAATTCTCAATCCTTATACTCCTTCTCCTTGATCCAAAAATGTTCCCAAATGATCATGCCATGTGTGTAGGACATAAAAATAATTTCTTACAAAAATAATTTGGCAAAATAGTATTTTTCAAAAATTAATTTTCCAAAAACCCTGAATTGAGATTTGCCTTTGCAAGTACTTAATTAAGGCAGTAAAAATGTTTCAAAAATATATTTGACTCCTATTAGATATAGGACACCCGAAACCCCAAAATTATAATTTTAAAACTTATTTTCCTATTTTATTTAAAGGATTTTCTTAAGTCCAGAAATGGTCTTTAATAGGTTAAATTTTTTAATGCTTTAATAATATTTGGGAAAAACCTAGGGAAACTTCGGTGGACATATATTGTCCATATATAAGAGTTTCAACACATGGTCATGTTCAAAATATTGGTCAAAGCCCTCAAAAACCCTTTAGGATATTTCAAGCTTTTTAAATATTTACAAAGGAAATATTCCCCAAAAATTTCAAGAAAATTCTAGCATGTCACATATGACATGTTTGATGATCTTGCTAAGTCTTATGTCATGGAGAATAGTATAACCCCATGAAATCTCCTCAAAACTATTTCTGTCCATTTTGAAGTTTAAGCAACTTTACATTGCCAAACATGTCCAAATGCTCTCAAACTTGGTGAACATGCTCAAATGGTGTAATTATTCATATATACCAAATGTCACAAGTTGGAGAGAAAGATATCTTGATCAAGGTGCCCCAAACCCTCATTGTCTAGAACCAAATTTGAACATCTTTACCTTTGGCTACTTTCACC
Source organism: Aegilops bicornis (assembly GCA_021605145.1). Taxonomy (NCBI): domain Eukaryota; kingdom Viridiplantae; phylum Streptophyta; class Magnoliopsida; order Poales; family Poaceae; genus Aegilops; species Aegilops bicornis. The sequence goes on along the minus strand of CM038672.1, from coordinate 337,383,520 downwards.
TTTTGATCTCAACCTTTGTGGACATGTTCAAAACCTCAAATGATGACACTACACCAAGTGGTGCATCAAGGAGAATAGCTTTGCATGACTAAATCTTGGAAAGTCCACTTCTGTTGATTTCTAGGGTTTACAAAAGTTGCACTGGCAACTTTGCCCAAATGAACTCAATCTGTGTGGAACCACTTATTTTCTCATGCCATTTGACCCTGTCAAGACTCATGACAAGGGAAGTCCATTTGCTTGCCCAAACCTACATCAAACACCTTTTGGCAGAAATTTCAAATGCACGTTTTGTCCATTTCCACTAATCTCCATGAGTTGAACTCTTTCCCACGGCCTCACCTGCTCCTCCTCTAACTCCTACATGCTTTGCTGCCCAAGGAGCAATGATTAAGGGGGGCAGAAACCCATTTTTCTTCTCTGGACAACCACTTTTCCCTCCCTTTATCATCTCTCTCCCACTCCTGGCAAGTTCTAGAGAATCCAAAGCCTCCCTCCCTCTTGTTTACTCTTCCTGCAGACGCCAGACACAAGTGGGCCTTGTGGTCTTGTGTGGCTTGGAAGCTGGTTATTTGCATGCTCTGGGCCTTGAGGCAGCGGCGACCAGCAACGCCCGCGTCCCTCGACCGCCTCGAGCCTCCCCCTTGCGCCAGTCGAGGTGCCTCGACGTCCGCAACACGCCACCGTCTTTGGCCCCTCATTTCCCCTCCTTTCCCCATCTGTCTTGCCCATGCCGCGTTCCCAGGCTGCTCGAGCCCGCCAATGTCGTGCGAGCTCGTGGCTCCACCGAGCTCACCCCACTCCCTCTCTCTCTTTACAGCGCCCGACTCCACCCCCACTAATGCCGTGAGACAACCCCTCGCCCTCTCTCTTGGCACTTGAGTCGTTGCCTTGCTGACCACCCGTCTTGCCCGCATCCATGGTGAGCCACGGGTCGGCTACTTAAGGCCGCCCCCGAGCCCCCTCTCTACTCCTTTGGCTCTCTCTCCCTCCAGTGCACCCCCTGGAATGACCCACTTCCCTCCTCGCGCCCTCCATATCCCTCCATGGACGAAGAACCGCTGCCGGCCCCATGCTAAATTTGGGCTATCCCGAGCCTCTCTTCTCTCCCTAGACACTCCAGAGCCCCCTCACCACCACCGCCGACTCGCCCCACACTCCATTTCCTCCTCCCCCGTGGCTGCCTCGCTGTGCCAAACCTCGCCGACAGCCTCCTCCATGGCCATCCAGGCCACCGCCGCTCTGACCCTCCCCGTGCGTGAAGCACATGGGTGGAGTGCTGGCGTGGCCTCTGAGCATGGGTGGCGGAGTGTCGGGAGATGCTCTGTAGCCCGGCAATCACCGTGAGGCAGTCCTCCCTCGGCCGGGCGCCTTGCGGGAGGTTGAAGGCTGACACCTCTTTGGGCCCAGCAGCGTCGGCGACCAGTGAGCGAGGCCGACCAATTAAGTGGAAGCGGCTTGGCGGATCCGCCTCCCTGTGGCGCACCAGCATGGCCGCCTTGACATCACCACCTCTGCCCTTGGCGCAGCCGAGCATGAGGCCAGCCCACGGTTTATCTGCCGCCCGTCTGCAGGATAAGGTTAAAACCTTATTTCCTTTTCTTTTTCGATCGACTTCAAAAATCCATAAATAATTCATGAGCTCCAAATTTGATGATTCAAATTTGTAGTAGTTCATAAATTCATGATCTATCACATGGTGTTGTTTGCACATTTTCCAGGAAACTTTTCTTCACACATATTTAAGTAAAACCCTATTTTCCTATTTACATGATGAACTTTAGAAAATCACGGGGAGCTCAAAATTGATCCAAATGCCATGATTCAAATTCCTAGATGCTTCTAAGTTCATAACTTAGTTTATGAACATTTTTATTAATCGTTTTGTGCCACACAATATAATGAGCCATTTCTTCATATTTGTCAACTTTGCAATCATAGGAAATTCATTTGAACTCCAAATCCAGTGAAACCAACTCCTAGATGCTTCTAAAATCATGATTTGTTAAATGGGTGCCTTTTCTCATTTTTCAAAAATATATTTCTGTACACTTCTTGCAAATCCATAAATCCATTGATTCTATCATATTGAAATACTAAAAAATATCCACTGATCCAGTCCCAATGAAACCACTCTGATTATTTTCCATATAACCAGAGAAGTCCTAGAAAAGTCAATTTCATATTTTTAGAGCACTTTTACTTTTGCCTTGTTGTGTTGCTTACTGTGTTTGTTTCCGACGTTAGTTGATGAAGTAGACGGAGTACTTGGAGAAGGACCAGAAGAATTCAAGACTATGATGAAACCAGGCAAGCAGCCCTTTGACCATGCCTATGAAACCCTTTTTATGCATGTCATATAGCACCATATTTTGTTGCAATGGAATCATGATGAGGTGGTAACCACCTTGATGGGTTGCCTCTGTTACTTCCTCCTTGATACTTGCATGGTGCATGACCCTACCTCCTTATGAGGGTTATGCCGGTGGGAGTAGATAGGATGCTATTGTAGTGGCTACGCATAAATGGGACGGGAATATGCATGGTGATGGAGACAAAGTATTTTCAAAAGACTTTTCGAAAACCCCCATCGGGTGCCACTTATGCCCGGGGGAGATGATGAGTTGGGTAGCCACTTGATGACGAAGTGGTGTACCGAGGCAAGTGTGTGTGTTGTTCTCAAAACGGATTGGTTTAAGTTGCGACCGTTATTCCAACCTTACATGCGCAACCACTCCACCCTTATATGGGAAAGGGCATTATTGATTACCTAAGCCGATACTAGCTTGGAGCCAACATTACTAGTGACGGGAGAGTCATTGTTGCGCTCTCTCGGGGCCGAGTGCGTGCCGAGTAAAGGCGGCCATGACTGTTTTCACGAGGCACGGACACACCGTTGGTACCCCGTGCTTGTGGTATGTGATGAATATGGGAGCGAGGCTCCACAATTTTAAGATGTGAAATGTTGGGCACGGGGGTTACTACCAATCGAGTGGACTCTATGTTAATTTCGTCTAGGGAAAGATAGTGATCGGGTGCTTACCCCGGGTACTTGTGGTACCGCGGGTCGTGGCTGACACGAAAGTTCCCCAGATCTTGTGGGTAAAGTGTGCAACCTCTGCAGTGTAAAACTATTGAATAGCCATGTCCGCGGTCAAGGGCAGTTGGGTAGCCGCTCTTGGGCTACGTCCACATGTTTACAAACCGGTGTATGTGTTTGGATAAGTGGGAATAACTACTTGGGTCAAGTAAAAGGACTTGACATGATTGAGTTGGGTTGGTGCCCACTCTATTTATGTTGATATCTGTAACCTGTCCTCATGGTTACTTGAATTCTCCTGATGCATGTCTTACAGGTTGTTGAACATGTCATTGCACACAAAACTAGCTTTCTGCAAAAATTTACCTATATCATGCATTGTTGTATCTTGAACCAAAACATGGGTTGCTTGCGAGTACATTCAAACTACTCATTGGCTTGCCACTTGTTATTTTATTGGCCAGGCATGAAAGAACAAGATATGATGAAGAATACTTCAGTGACGAACATGCGAGCTAGGGCCTTCCCGGTCGAGAATGCCCGTGGGGTTAAAGTAGATGGCATGGGTCCAAGTTATCAACGAAGATTTCCGCTGCGATGTTATACTCAAGACTCGACCATAATGGTCCTACTTGTGTAATACAGTATGTATGGATGTAAGACTCTTGTTATTCAGCTTCTGTGTTTTCAGTGAGCATTGATCTCTGGGATCACTGTACACGTGCATTCGGTGATCATGACTTATGAGTCGGGGTCCCCACAGTTTTGATGGGATAAGGAATAAGGAGTGGCAAGAGCCTAAGATTGGGGATTCCTATGGCACCCGAATGTAATATTCAAGGACAACCAAGCATCTAAGCTTGGGGATGCCCCGGATGGCATCCCCTCTTTTGTCTATGATCCATCGATGAAATTACTTGTTGTACACACCTTTTTTAAAGGGACACTCATTTATCATGAATTTATTGGAATACTCTTTGAGCTTCACTTATATCTTTTGAGGTTGGTAGTTGCTCTAGTGCTTCACTTATATCTTTTAGAGCACGGCGATGGTTATAGTTTAAGGAATTTATGAACTCTCGTGCTTCACTTATATTATTTTGAGCTCTTATAAATAGTATGGAAATTTGCTTGGGTTATGAATTTAGTCCTAATATGATGGGTATTCAAGAGGAATATAATTAAAACTTTCATGAAGATCATTGAATATATGAGATGTTTCATTCTTTTCATTTGTTTTGAGATATAAAGATGGTGATATTAGAGTCATGCCGATAAGTAATTCATGCACTTTTGCAACAGAGATTAACATGTCCAAATGCACCCTAACATGAATGCAAATGCCATCATCAAGAGCACTCTGAGTAGAACATCTTGACATATAATACACTCCAATTGGATCAACATGCACAAAGTTATGAACAACACAAGATGCCATCATGATGCTGATTTCAGAAAAGACAGGCATTTTTCTAAACAAAAAACAGATGGGCGCAATATAGATAAAGTGTGCTTAGGGTGGGGTCTGGGGGTTGCTCACCCATGGGCTTCGGCCCACGACGCGGAGAGGAGCGGGCTGGCTGGGCGTTGGCCGGTGGCTGGGCCTAAGGAGGCTATGGCCCACGAGGGGTCGCGGTCCTCCTCCTCACCCGAGCGCTCGCTGTCGGTGTCAAAACCGGCGGATCTCAGGTAGGGGGTCCCGAACTGTGCGTCTAAGGTCGATGGTAACAGGAGACGGGGGGACACAATGTTTACCCAGGTTTGGGCCCTCTTGATGGAGGTAATACCCTACTTCCTGCTTCAATGATCTTGATGAATATGAGGATTACAAGAGTTGATCTACCACGCGATCGTAATGGCTAAACCCTAGATGTCTAGCCTGTATGATTGTGATTCTCTCTCTGGACTAAACCCTCCGCTTTATATAGACACGGGAGGGGCCTAGGGTTGTACATAGTCGGTTTCTGAGAGGAAGGAATCTTCATATCCGAATGCCAAGCTTGCTATCCACGCAAAGGAGAGTCCCATCCGGACACGAGTGAAAGTCTTCTATCTTGTATCTTCATGGCCCATTAGTCCGGCCCACGTCACATAGGCCGGACGTCCGATGACCCCTTAATCCAGGACTCCCTCAGTAGCCCCTGAACCAGGCTTCAATGACGATGTGTCCGGCGCGCACATCGTCTTCGGCATTGCAAGGCAGACACATCGTCTTCGGCATTGCAAGGCGGGTCCCTCCTCTGAATACTCCAAAGCAGCCTTGAACACGAAAGCGTGTCCAGCTACGCAAAACAAGTACCACACACAACCGCGAGAGAGTATAATATTTAACAAGTCCCATCTCGACATCTTACGTAGTGGCATGCCACGTCTCCGCCCGGTCATTATTTGAACCGTTTTTAGCCTCTCCCTTCGTGTTTCGAGATGCGGTTTCCATTGGCACGTCTTGTCGAAGCAGAGATCGTGTCCCCTTATCGCGGGATTCTCATCAATACGGGCGTGGGTAATCCAACCGCGCCGTCTGCACGACCCTTGGGGAATAGGCGAGTTTTAAGGTGAATGGGGAGGCGCTTGAGGGATAAGGATTCACATTTTCACCCATGCCTTTCTTCTCTCTGCCCACCCATTCTCGAGCTCCAGCGCCCAAGCTTCCATCCTTTCCGCCTAAAAAAAGCACTCCGACCATGTCCGGATCTGGAGCTCATGGCAAGTGGATGGCCTCCTTAAATCACAGAGAAGGACATCCACGAAGCTCAGAGGCGGGAACTTGGCCCAGGAAATGCGCCACCGGCTTCCGGCCAAGGCGAATCACCCCACCACAAGCCCCATGAGGTGGTGGTGTTCATTCCCCACTTTGTCCACGGGTTAGGGTTTCCTATCCATCGCTTCGTCCATGGACTCATGTTCTACCATGGGCTAGATTTCCATGATCTGCCCCCAACTCCTTCCTCAACATCTCGGCATTCATTGTCGTGTGTGAGCCCTTCCTCCGCATCTGAAAGGATCGAGAAGTGGTGTATAGAGGGGTGAATAGAATCTTAACAAGAAAAAGTTACAGTTTTATTTTCTTGAAGTTAAGGTGGAGTTTTAGCACAAGATTAAACATTCACAATACATATCAAGAAAGCATCACAAGAGTATATGAGTAGCGGAAAATAAAGCATGCAATTTGCAAGAATGCAAAGCGATGGGATTGGAGTGTGCAAGCGCAATTGGAGACACGGACATTTTTGGCGTGGTTCCGGCGGTGATGCTATCGTACATCCACATTGATGGAGACTTCAACCCACGAAGGAGTAGCAGTTGCGTGAGTCCACGGAGGCTCCACCCACGAAGGGTCCACGAAGAAGAAACCTTGTCTATCCCACCATGGCCATTGCCCATGAAGGACTTGCCTCACTAGGGTAGATCTTCACGAAGTAGGCGATCACCTTGCCCATACAAACTCCTTGGTTCAACTCCACAACCTTGACGGAGGCTCCCAAGTGACACCTAACCAATCTAGGAGACACCACTCTCCCAAAGATAATATATGGTGTGTTGATGATGAACTCCTTGCTCTTGTGCTTCAAATGATAGTCTCCCCAACACTCAGCTCTCTCTCACAGATTTGGATTTGGTGGAAAGATGATTTGAGTGGAAAGCAAGTTGGAGAAGGCTAGAGATCAAGATTTATGTGGTTGGAATCAAATATCTTGACCTCAACACATGAGTAGGTGGTTCTCTCTCAGAAAATGTATGCCGGAAGTGTAGGCATGTTCTGATGGCTCTCCTCACGAATGAAGAGTGGGTGGAGGGGTATTTATAGCCTCCACATAAAATCTAACCATTACACACAAATCACCAAACTCGGTGGGACTGAATCAGAAACCTCGGTTGGACCGATTCAGTTCATAATGTGACCGTTAGGCATTTCGATGGGACCGGGCCCACTGTCCGTGACCTAACAAGCCCAAGATCAGCGACCAATGGGTCCCTTGGTCAGGTTTGACCTGGCCGACCCGTTGACCAGCGTCCACAGTGATGCGATTAATTATTTTCTGGATTTATTCTTATTCAGGAAATTTCAGAAAATAATGCTAACTTAAAAATTCATAGAAATTAATCCGTAACTCCAAATCAAACAAATTATATATGAAAATGATCGGAAAAATCAAATCTATCCATTTATACCATTTGCTTGCATGTTTGTACAACCTAAGGTTTCTGTATATGGCAATTTGCATAATTGGCATTTAAATAAGCACATATGGAGTTTGAATTTGAACCCTTGGTTCAAACCAACTTCATTTAATCTGGTTTCTAGTTGCATTAGCCCAAATCACAGCATATCGCCATGTCATGATCACACATCATATTGTTCATTGCATTGATTGTGTTTCTTCTCTGTTTGCCGGTGTTGTTCCCCTCGGTGAGCGTTGTTCCGACGTTGTGATCGTTGACACTGATGAAGACTCAATGCTATCTCCAGAAGTGCTAGGCAAGCAAAATCCCCTTGTTCATTCCGATGTAATCCCACCCTCTCGCTCCCCTCTCTTTTACTGCATTAGGACAACAACGAATCAACTGTTACATGCTGCGGTAGTTGAACCCCTTTTCCTCTGCATGACCTGTCATTGCCACAGTAAATAGATGAAACCCACTAGCATGAGTAGGAGTTGTTTGAGCCCTGATGTGCCTACTCATTCATGCTTGTTTGTCATGCCTACTACTGCTTAGAGTTGAGTGTGGTATGATTCATCAGGGATGAATTGGAATGGTGATGAACATGTCCTACTGTGTGTGAGCTAAGTGTGTTAACCCGATTTGGTAAAGGTAGCGGTGAGAGGCCATGTAGGAATACATGGTGGGTTGTCTCACTAAAACCATTATCAGGAACTGAGTTCTGTGTTTGTGATCCATGAAACAGCTACTACCACACGTTGGGCCTTGAAATATGACCCCACTCGACTTATTAACCACCCTTGTCCTCTGTCCAGGAGTTGCAACTAGTTTCTGGTGTTTGTAGGATATGTGTTGGAGGCCGTGCGTAGCGCTGACCCTAGGGGTGCGCTATGATGCGGTAGATACACCGTGGCCCGGGAACCCTGCACACATCGTTTGGGGCTGTGAGCGAAACCCCGGCCGGATCTCCTCGCGGATGGAACCCGAATAGGCGATAAACCTGGACTAGAGACTTGTGTGGTTAGTCAGGTCGTGGGCTACACCCACGTTGGCTTTCGCTTGAAGTCTGCCGAGCACATGTCGTGGTGCGCACGCTAAGTGGTGAAACATGGGTGAACAAGTACACCCTGCATGGTTATAAATTATCTATTCGAATAGCCGTGTCCATGGTAAAGGACTTACGGGTTGCCTATAACAGTTCATAGACAAGTGAAAGTGGATACTCTAAAATGCCAAGATAAGCGTGAGTGCTATCGGCGGCGTTCTCGTAGGGAGGCGGAGGCGGATCCATAGTGGTGTATTGATATGGTGAATATGTGGACTCGTATGCGCCACCCCAAAAGTGTTACTTGCGGTCATAGTATCACGATAGCCACGGAGTCAAAGCTGGCTTGCTGCGGTTAAAATCAACCACCCCTTTGTTGATACCGATGCATATGTAGTTAGTTACGATGTATGTCTTGCTGGGTACATTTGTACTCACGTTTGCCTATTTTATGTTTTTGTAGAGAGATGTCAGTCTTGCTAGTAGTTCCACGTGGACTTCAACGTTTAGCTTGTTACCTCAGCTACGATCTTGTTCCCTCGACAGGGTCTTGTAGATAGTCAGGCTTCTCAGCCTTCTTCATTTATAGTTGTCTGCACTCAGACAAGTTAAACTTCCGCATGTGCTCTGTATGTTGGGGTCATGAGACCCATGTTTGTAATACTTGGCTCCTCGGAGCCTATTGAATAAATACTTGAGTAAATGCAGTTATGTTGTGATGCCATGTTGTATTTACACATATCGAGCATATTGTGTGTATGATTGAAATGCTTGGTATGTGTGGGATCCGACAACCTAGTTGTTTATCTTTGGTAGCCACTCTTATGGGGAAATGTGTTCTTGTGCTTCCATGAGCCATAGTAGTCCGCTACAGCCAGTTCCTTTGGAGTCCTGCTAGCCCGGCAATACCGCTCTGGAACACTTGGTGGCCGACATGTGATTCACTTTGTTCCTGTATACATCCCTTGAAATGTCACGTGGTGACATCCGAGTCCGGCCTAACTGTTACAGCCGGGTTCCGGAGTCCTGTTAGCCAGTGCTACAGCCCGGATTCGTGACGCCGCTGACCGACATGCTCGATGTTGATTCATGTATGCCTGTCCCGTAAGTTAGTGCCACTTTGGGTTCATGACTAGTCATCTCGGCACTGGGTTCTACATCATATGGATGCTAGCGACACTATCATATACGTGAGCCAAAAGGCGCAAACGGCCCCGGGACATGGTAAGGCGACACCCGCGGGAATACCGTGCGTGAGGCCGCAAAGTGATATGAGATGTTACAGGCTAGATCGGTGTGACTTAGAATCGGGGTCCTGACATTCTGTGATTGTGCCCTGGTTTATCCAAAGGTGCACCTCGATGAAAAGCCGAAAATTGACTGTCATGATACGTCGAGAGCCGGTCAGCTGTTCGGAGGTTGCAAATCGTTGGAGATTTTTCCGCATTCTGCGAAGGATCGGTACTTCGATCGGATGCTCATAGCACTCTGGTTCGAATACCGAGGATGCGCCCATGTTTTATTGTAAAACTCCTATGGCTAAGTGAGGGCGTTTAAGCTGCATAGTCTGATTCCCTGGTTTGTTGCGCTAAACAACTCCTTCAAGGACCATATAATTGGATCAAGATTGTTTAGATTCCATCCCGAACACCTCCGTATTACCTGCGTGGGGGCAGAAGCCGACAACTGGCCAACTCTCAGATTTCATACAAAACGGCCGCACAGGAGGAAAAAATTAAAACATATCAAGCATTATATTACAAACCGACTTTGTTTTCATCATACAAGGCAAAGACAACACGAATGTATTCATTCAAAAATAATGTCCTGCCCACACTGGTTGCCACAATGTGAGACCCTTCTAGGACATCCGCAAAATAGCGCTCGAGTGTGCGGTGCTCCTTGCCCTCTGGTGTGCCCCTGGCCAGCTCGACGGCGTTCATCTTCGCCGACTACATCTTGCAACAGGCGAAGGCCATGCGCGCACCTTCAATACAGGCCGATCGCTTGAAGACGTCCAGCCGAGGACAAGCATTCACCGGCCGCTTCACGAGTCCGAAGTAGCTGCCGAGCATAACCCGGTGGCCATAGCCGGATAATCAAATCCTTCATGGCTAGCTCGGCCAACCTATGCAGCTCCACTAGTTGTTTCAGCTGATCGGTGAAGGGCACGGGATGCTCTGACCCAAGATACTACGACCAGAACAATTTCTCCGTGGAGCACCCTTCCTCGGCTCGAAAGAACTCCGCGGCATCGGAAACACTGCGCGATAGATCTGCGTAGGCTCCTGGAGAACTCCGTATCCGGGTTAGTAAGAGACACTTCTTCCTCATATGCTTGCTTTGCATACTAAATGCCTTACCCGCCGCAATCTTACCGGCTTCACGGATCTCTTGGGCGCCACAGGCCTCATTCCGGGCCGTCTCCGCATTTGGACGAGCCTTGGCGAGTTCGGTCTCTTGAATCGACACATCGCGCTCCAAGGTATTTCACTTCTTCACCACGTCTTGGAGCTCCTATTGGACCTCGTTGACCCGGGCCTTGAGCTTCTTCCGAGCGGCCTGCTCCTTGACAGCCTTCCCTTCGGCTTCGGCCAGGGCCTTTTTCAGGGCCTCGACCTCGGTCGTCGCCTCTGTACACATCATGGCATTTCAGTCAATGCATATCATTTTACCTTTTTTCGAATGCATAACAGGTTATTACATACCTTGTTTTTCCTGGAGCTGCCTCTTCACCTGACCAAGCTCTTCCTCGGCCTCCATGATCTCCGCTTTAGTCCAGGAGACTTGGCGCTTATCTTGTTTGTGGCCAACAATGGCCTTTGTGCATACTTTCCACACAGATTTAGTTAGTTTCCTGCAATAGGAGATTGATCATCTGTCCGGCTTTTTCTTTCCGAACACCGGACAGTGTCTCAGGGGCTACTGCCTATATTGGGATTTCCTCTTTTTTTGCGTCGCTTACCTAAAAACCTGTCAGCATGCTACTGCAGGCTTCTGTTAGTCTGCTCTTGGCGGACTGAACCTTTTCAATTACCGTGCCCATAAGGGCACGGTTCTCATCCACAATGGGCGCCTCACAATGCTTCCGGCCATTATCCTGTGCCCTGGTTGGATAGGGGTCACCGGCGAAATAGGCATCCCCCTTCTTTCGAAGGAGGTTGCGTGCCGGATTTCGGAGCCGCATCGGTCTCCGGACATGAGTCCGGCTGAGGGCCGAATTGAATATGGCCCTCCCCACAAGTCCTCATGGGGATTGACTCCCCCTGGTGTCCGGCGACGGGGGTTTCGCCCTCTGGCGCCTCCCGAGCCTCTCCTCGGCCTGGAACAGTCCTTCAGGACAGCACCTCCACGTCGTCCTTGGCCTTGGGGGAGTGAGCGGCCAGCCGTGACTCGCTGGCCATCGCCTTGGAATCTAGTGAACCTCCTGATGAGGATCGCGGGGAGCTATTGTGGGCCGGACGGCAATAACATAACCAATCATATCAATACAATGAGGAGGAGATACTTTATGGGTGGATATAAGTCTTAGCACTTACAATGCGGCCCGCTGCTTAGTCTTAGGCGTTGCTCTGGACTGCTTTCGACGTCCCATACGGAGCTGCCCACGAGTGGGCCTTTCCCCTTCTCTGGCACCTCCACCTCCAGAATGGTGGAGGCCTTCCTCTTGTTCTTCCCCTCATCAGGGGGAGGGTTGTTTTCCTCCTCCTCTTCACCGTCGTCGTCTTCGGCGGCGGAGGAACGAGTCTTGTCTTCGGACGTCGCGTTCGAAGCTCCCTTGCAGCGGGGGCCACTCCGCCCCCCTTGGCCTTCCCTGTGGCCTTCCTCTCCGGAGCCTTGTAGGGCGTCGGCACCAGCATCTTCGCTAAACGTGGGATGGCTGGTTCTTGAACAGCGGAGCGGACATTGGATCCGCTTCGCCCTCTTCATCGATCTGAAGAAACAATGGCGATAAAAGTTTAGACATCATCCTTGAAACGAGCAAGTAAGGGATGCGGTAAGAATAACATACCTCGTTGGCGAGGTGGTTGATTTCATGCCCGCGGTCCGAATCTGTGGCGGCGGTTTTCGTTGCCCTTAAAAAGCAACCTCCGAGCATCTTCGTGAGTGGTTTGAAGAGCCTCTTGAGGTATGGTGCTTCTTCGGATTGAACTCCCATAGAGGGCGGCTTCGGCTTTGGCATGGGAGAATCCGGCGAACTAGCATCACATGGATTATATCGAGGAGTTTGATATCTTTATCCACCATGCTTTGAATGCGCGTTTGCAGCGCTGTCAGCTCGTCTGGCGAACACTAGTTCGGGCCCTTGTTGACCCAGGAGTCTCCTGGCGCCTTTCGGCCGGAGACATTAGCCAGCTGCTCACCATGGCGCCTCCGCATTCCAGCGTCTTTGGCCATCCACCACTTTGGCTTCACGTTGAAGACCTTGAGCCATAGCCCAAAGTGGGGGTTGGATGCGTGGAAGGCCTCACACACAACGATGAACACCGAGATGTTGAGGAGGGAGTTGAGGATAGATCATGGAAGTCTATCCGTAGTAGAACATCAGCCAGCAGACGAAGGGCTGGAGTGGGCTCCATAACCCCGGAGGAAATGAGGGATGAATATTAGCCTCTCGTTGGGGTTCGGCGTGGGAACGATTTGTCCTTGGGCTGGAAGGCGGTGGGCGATCCGCTTTGCAGTGCAGGGGACAGCGAAGCTTCGGCGATGTCCTCCTCCTAGGCGGAGGAGGCCATCCACTGCCTTGAACTCCAGATCCGGACATGATTGAATGCTTTCTCGAGGCCGAAGATGAGAACTTGGTAGCTGGAGCTCAAGAGTGGAAGGAAGAGGAAGAGAGAAGGTGTGGGTGAAGAAAAGGGATTCTTATCTCCTTATGAAGGCAATAAATATTGAGCGCCTCCCCACTCGCCTTAAAATTTGCCTACTCCCTAGGGCTGTGTAAGCAGCACGGTTGGAGTTACCCACGCCCGTATTGATGAGAATCCCGCAATAAGGGGACATGATCTCTGCATTGACAAGACGTTCCAATGGAAATCGCATCTCGAAACACGGGATGGCACACAAAACGGTTCGATATAGTGACCGGGCAGACGTGATGTCATGTTGTAAAAAAAGTTGTCGGCAGATTGGACTCGTGGAATATTATATTCTCTCTGCGGTTGTGTGTGGTGTGTGTTACAGGTCCGGACACGTTTAATACGTCCGAAGACTATCTTGGAGTTCGGAAGGAGGAACCCGCCTTGCAATGCCGAGGACAGATCTATGCGCTGGATACCTTGTCATTGAAGCCAGGTTCAGGGGCTACTGAGGGAGTCCTGGACTAAGGGGTCCTCGGGCGTCCGGCCTGTTAGCCATGGGCCAGACTAATGGACTGTGAAGATACGAAGACCGAAGACTGCACCCGTGTCCGTATGGGACTCTCCTTGGTGTGGAAGGCAAGCTTGGTGACCAAATATGTAGATTCCTTCTTTATGGCTGACCTTGTGTAACCCTAGATCCTCCGGTGTCTATATAAAGCGGAGGACTTAGTCCAGAGAGACATTCATTAACATAGTCATACAGGCTAGACTCCTAGGGTTTAGCCATTACGATCTCGTGGTAGATCAAATCTTGTAATACTCATATTCATCAAGATCAATCAAGCAGGAAGTAGGGTATTACCTCCATAGAGAGGCCTGAACACAGGTAAACATCGTGTCCCCTGTCTCCTGTTTCCATCGACCTTAGACGCACAGTTCGGGACCCCCTACCCGATATCCGCCGGTTTTGACACCGACAGACGGGACACGTCAAAGCAGTACAAGTACTAGTCTGTTCCGGTTAAATATGGCTTAATTTGAAACAAGAAAAATACACTGGCGGTCAACGTATGTAACAATACGCTCTTTACGGTCACTATATATTGTTTTGCGATGATTATACAATCACTAGCTCATCATAGAGCACCGTATTGCACCCTACTGACCGACCACATAGTCGACATGGCACTTTGTTGACTAGTTAAATTGTCACCTGGTTTCTGGGTCCCACCTGTCAGTTGGCAGAGCAAATAAATCAGTTGACAGGAGTCCAACCCTTGCGCGCGAACTACCCTGGCTGTGTATGTGAGTGCATGCACGTGTACTCCCTCGGTCTTCCAACAAAGAGTGTACATCGGCTAAAAAACAAAGAGTGTACATCTACACTTCCAATGCATTTAGCCTTTAATCTAAAATCGATATTGATTTACTAATGCACCAACTTGTGCTCTAGCTATAGGCTACATGTCTATCCTTAATTACAGCATGCAACAACCTTCATTTAATCTTCTTCTCTCAGTGGTCGCATGCACACATAAATCTGCTACTTTTGGCGTTAATTATGCCCTGGTCAATGTGTAAATATCTAAATGTACAGTCTTTCATGGACGTAGGAAGTAGGTTGAGCACTTGAGCGTGAGCATGTGTGTTGCGTCACGTGCTATGTGCGGCATGGGTGCGTGAGTGTTGCATGCATCCATGTGTACGTGTGAGTGTTGCATGTTGCATGCATGAGGCTTTACTCCCTCCCATTGACACGTTCATATTTCAAGCTTCCTCTGTTCCCTCCATATTGTGATACTCCCTCTGTTCCCAAATACGGAGTAAAAGCCTCCCCTCTGTTCCCCACGGAGTATTTGTCTCTCTAGAGATTTCAAGAAGTGACTACGTGCGGAGCAAAATGAGTGAATCTACACTCTAAAATATGTCCACATACATCCGTATGTTGTATTCCATTTCAATGTCTAAAAGACAATATTTAGGAATGGAGGGAGTAGCAAATAAACATTAAGTTCTCTTGTTTTTCCCTCCTTGGTCATGATGCACAACCAAAGATGACTCACCTGGATGGAGGGAGTAGATGGTCAAAGTTTGACACAAAATTAATGCATTGGTAAACATAATTGAGGAAAACGAGTGCATTAATTGAGTGTTTTTTGCAAACTACAAAAATTATTCCACCACTCATCATCTACCTTGGTTGATGAGATTTTTGAATTGAGGCCTATAAACTGGAAAGGAGGTAGTACTAGTACTCCTACATTATTGGTGCCGGGTGCCTTGGCCAATGTTTCATCTTGTTGGACAGGATGCATCGATGCTTACATGGGGTGCTAAGCACATTAACAACTTTAGCAACTAAAGCTCCCAATGCTTACATGTACAGGTGCTTAACTTGTTGGTGCTAAGCATCCTTTATTTAATGATTTTGTAACTAAAGGTCTTCATGCATTGGTGGGATTATTCCATTTAAGTCTATTGTCTAGGTTCTCGCGCTTAATCTTTGGGGTCACCACACTTATCTCTCCTCTTAATTACCTTGCCACATCGGACTTTTTGCCTACATGATAGCCTTAGCAGTTGTACAAGGCGGAGCATTGGGAGGGCCGAGCATACAGGCATAGGGATACTGTAGATATGAAGTCTTCGCGATCCATTATTCCCGATCTCGGTCAGAGAGAACTATTCAACTAGTCTTCACAGTGAAGTGACATTACACGCAGCAACAGATGTGACACTTGATTAATAAGCTGAACCAGCGTGTTGGTGTTACTAAATCAGCCTTACCCAGTACTGCCATCATGTTTGCCACACGCTTCCGCAAATATGTCTACGCACCTCTCTCCTCCATTAACTAACATATGGGCCCTCTTGAGGTAGACACACATGTCATCGGCGTAACTATTTACACTTCGAAGGACGGTATATCCTGGTAGTAGTACTAGTAGAATTGAGATTTGATGCACTTCCGTCCCTGTCTTTCACTCTTCTTCTCCTCTCTTCTTCTTCCTCCTCTCTTCCCCATTGTCGGCCGCACATCATTTCCCCCCGCTCACTGCTTGCCCGCCCGCGCCATCTTCCTTGGTAGCTCGCGCATACCATATCCCCCCGCTCACTGCTCAACCACACACGCCATCTTCTTTGCTTTGCCCTTGAATCCACTTCCCCGCTGGCTCGCAGGCACCGAAAACCCCAGTCACTCAGCCCTAAAAAAACCTATGGCAGAACCGACTGACACGCAGAGCCATGATTGGAATTCCCTCCCCGATGTTCTCTTGGAGCAGATTTGTAATCGTATGGACCTGCTCAGCACCGTCCATCTGGCCGCATGCTCGGTGTCTTTGTACCGTCTACTCGTCTGCAACCAGTCGGCTCTTTTCAAGACACCCTGCTTGCTGATGCCCGATCCTCGCAGGTGGCCCGGACACCGACTTGGCGATCCCTACGGAGGTTGCCGTGGTGCCCCTCGACATGCTACCACTACCCCTCCACCTGTCCTTCATGCGCAGCCACTACTGGGCGGGCATGAAGGCCAACTGGATCGTCCTCATCCACCAATCCGGTAGTCCGTGGCGTCTCATGGATATCTACACGCAGCGAGATCACCCTTCCATCGCTGGATACCACCGCCATCGAGCCTCGCTGACTGCGGACACTCCTGCCTACTACGCACAAGACGTGTCGAGCTTTTGGATCGACCTCTGTTTGCTGAAGGTTGAAATCTGCGAAGTGCCCATACCATCACAAGACTACATGGATTACAAGCTCATTGGCCTGTTCAACATGGGATTAGTCTATCTATAATCCGGTCGCCATACATGGTTATGGCTCATCGCCCGATCCTCTTCACCCAACATTTACATGCGATGCTATAGTGCCGCGATGGCATCATTTATGCGATCGGCCTTACCAGTTGGCTGCCTATCTGGTGGAATCTATCATCATGTAATTGTTCTATCTCATCTCATCTTTACCTTAAGAATCATTTGCTGTTCATTGTTACAAACTTAAAATATATAGTATGTCTATAACCACATCATTGCTATATGTTCCTCTCATTTCCTAGATTTTTATGACCACACATGTTATTGTTAGAGTTGATATGAGAACAATTGGCATCAAATGATTGTTAGAATAGATATTATGAGTATAACCTCATGATTGCTATATGTTACTATCATTTCCAGGATTTTTATAACAACGCATGTTATTGCTTAGAGTTGATATGATAACTGTAGTAAGTGCTATGGTAGAATATGAGTAGGCCCTGTCATATATTTTTTCCTATCATTGTTACATGATGTTGGAACCATGATATATTTCTAGAATATGAAAGCCATTGGCTTATTTTTTTAACTTGGGGTATGAGTATGACCACGGCATTGCAATTTTTTGTCTATGATATGTCTCACTGTTATAATAATCTTAATTCCACACATACTCTGAACATGATTGTTTATTTTTGTCCTTTTGGTCTCCAATTTGAATTGTTGCAGCAGACGCATAAATGTCTTTGGCCTTCATGATTCCAGGACCTGGAATCATACCAGCCGATGGGTGGTGGTTTATTGCTCGTTCAGCTGACGGCGGTCATTTGATGCTCATTTGCATGTACCAAATTAACCAAACCATTTCATCAAACCACATGAGGTACAATGCAGGGCATTACGTGACATTGATGGCTATGGCGGTTCGTGTTCGAAAGATCCAAGCTCCTTTGGGCGAGGCGTATTCAGCGGGAGGCGGGTTTACAGCCTGGGCAAGCACTCCATGTTCCTCGGGATCAATTATCCGATGATCCAACCAATCATTGATCATACCACCGGAGATGATTACCATGCTATGCAACTTCCATTCGCCAGGGGGAACTGTGTCTACATATCATACCATGGGTTTCATGAATCACCATACCCAGAGATTCATCAACACAGCTTGTTGCCAGATAATCTCAGTGTGTGAAAGGCATCAAGCTTCCATGTGATGGATGGCTTTTGCAAACCCAACATGTGGCGATGTGGTTCATGCCAACAGCAAATATGCACAACTTGATTAAATGCTGATATCTAGGTGAGCCATGTGTCATGCTTTTGTAGCATGACCCTCTTTTGTTGGATATTATGTACTGTTGTTAGTTTGAAGCACTCCTCTTGTTAGAAGGATAGATAACTTTCTGGGATCAAGTGCATCCTAACTCACCTGCGTAGGATGTACTGATAATGATGATGGAGATGCTGTGTAGAAGCCATATATATATATATATATATATATATATATATATATATATATATATATATATATATATATATATATATATATCAATTAGGCTTCAAGTGTGTACTTGTTGGTGAAAGTGTTGTCCAATGGGAATTATATTTTGTATTACTCATGTAGCCTACAAAGTGCATGCATTGACCTTGTAACTTCTTACCCCATTTCTAAATTTTTACTAGTCCTCTATACCGTATATTGCGCTACTCGTACTACTACCTCCCTCCTGGTTTACTGCTCCCCTTCGTAATTTGTGTCAAATTTTGACCATAAATTTTACTAACTAAATGTTAATGCATGTCACAAAAAATTATATCATTTTATTCGTATTTGAACATAGTTTCCAATGGAATATTTTTCGGTGACATGCATTGAAATTTTGTTAGTTAAACCTACGGTTAAAATGTGACACTAAATACGACTAGTAAGTAGTAAAGTAGCAGTACTAGTA
Source organism: Aegilops bicornis (assembly GCA_021605145.1). Lineage (NCBI taxonomy): Eukaryota > Viridiplantae > Streptophyta > Magnoliopsida > Poales > Poaceae > Aegilops > Aegilops bicornis. The sequence goes on along the minus strand of CM038672.1, from coordinate 337,364,750 downwards.
TATGTCGGTCAAGTTATTCATCATGTCCACACATTGGATTGACGTGACAACACGTTGCGCGTGAGGTGACACAAGAATCCCGACGGCGTCTTCGGGTATTGTGGACTTCAGATTTGGAGTACCACTTATCTGTTGAAATCTTTCATCATTCACTTAAAACAGTCGATTGATCATACATTGAGTACCATATATCTGGAATTAACCGATGCAAGTCCAAGAAAGATTGGTCGGTGCTGTCGGCTGGCGTCAACTTCGATCCCATGGATCAGGAGCTGATCAAGCACCTTGAGGCCAAAGTGACTGCTGACAGCGCGATATCTCACCCTCTCATCGACTTGTTCATACCAACCATCGACAGCGAAAGCACGGCATATGCCACACCCACCCCAAGAAACTTCCGGGTAAGACACACCGATCGGCCATCTACTTGCACAAACATATTCCTTTGTTTATAGCTCTATTTTTATTTTTAGGCCTTGAGACCTAGTGAAGCAATTACAATTTGTGATGTTAATAAAAAGTGAAACAAGTGACTGCAACATGCCAAAGATGTTATGAAAATGCCAACCACGTACACTAAAACCTGTATTCGACAATACTGCAGGTATCACACTGAGTGGCCTAAGCAAGCATTTCTTCCAGCGCAATTCCAGGGCATTCAAAAGGGGCATGTGGACGCGTCACAAGATACAGTCGGAGTGCGGCATGCACGCGATGTGGCACAAGACCGGCAATACCTTGCCGGTGGTGGTCAACGGCCGACAGACGGGGAGCAAAAAGGTTCTGTTGATGCACACCAACAAGAACTTCGACCAGCAGAGGACCAACTGGGTGATGCACCAGTACCACCTTAGGGACCTGGAGCAAGAGAAGGAGCGGGAGCTGGTCCTCTGCAAGATTTTCTACCAGACGAACACTAGGGCCAGGAGTAAAAAGATTATAAGTTAGTTTGGTATTGGTAATTGCACTACCTTGTCATCCGCAAGTTGGTATTCTTGTTAACAATCTTTTGGTATGAACTTGACATTTGCTTCCAACCATCATGCCGAGGGTCAACATGGATATAAAGCTGAATCGTTTGTTTGAAAGCAATTTTCGTGCACCTGATTTTTTATTTGATGGGTAGCATAAGCACCTGCCGTTCAATTCCAGTTCTCCATTTTTTTGAAACAAGTGCATGCACTTATTATCACGATGAAAAAACAATATACCTGCTGCATCCCGATTATCGATGCATACTTGCAGAATTCTCTCGTTTGTTGAGCAGGTATATTGTTTTTTTAGGTTGAGCAAGTTTCAATTGGGCTGTAGACTGCCCAGGCTTGGTTTTGTTTTTAACAGGCCCAGCCCATAACGACAAAGGGGCACAAAGATCCAGCAGGTATCTACTGGCCTCTGGCCCGCCAGGCGTTAGTTATATTTTGTCTTACAACATCCACAGGCAGTTTTTTACTGAATCAAACGCACAACCCAGTTCTATTTTCCTCTTGAAATGCCATGTCCTACATCCGTTTTCTAATCTCTACCTATAGTTTTACTAGTTCATATACACGTATCATTATATTGAAAATTCATAAAGTTCCCTTTTCATATTTACATCCTTATTTTTGTTGTTGTTTTCCCTCCCAGCGCTGATTTTTTTACCAATGGTTTTCCCTTAAACCAACTCAATTGTCCCACGTCTTATTTGCTTACAAAAACAAAACGATTTTTCGGAAAATCAATAAGTTCGTAAATTTTTTTATCATTTTGGGATCACAACAGTTTGGACTCCACCGAAATATGCAAAATAAGGTTGAACTTTTTGACCGTGGTCCTGGGCAGAAAATGGGCTGTAATAAATTACCTAAGAATTAGCAAATGGGCTGCAAATTATAAAAAAATTATCAAATGGGATTTATGTTGTCTGCCACAGATTTGGAGGCTGACTTGTGGGCCTACTAAGTTCATGCGTACACAAGGTTTCTCAAAAAAAGAAACTTAGTCAACAATCGACTCTACCGGCGTCAGACCGTTAGATGTCAATCTAACGGCAATCATGCTTCTTTAGTCTCTGATCTTCCTGCTCCAGCCGCCCAAACCAGCGCCAGCGGAACCGCCTGGTCCCGCCTCCCGTGGCCGGCTGTGCTGCCGGGCAGGCCTCACGGCCCTACAATACTCGCATCCCTGGCCTGTCTATCCATCTACCCACCCACACCTCCTGTTATTTTCCAGTGACGGCAGCCGAACCAGTCAACCCTCGTACTCCCCACCGCGTGGGCAGCCACTGCTGTGTCTTCCCCGGCTCCGTGTCATTCCCTTCGTAGGCGTCGCCACCGTCCACCACCCCTGTGCTCTCGGTGCGGCGTGGTCAACGACCGACATCCATCGGAAGTGGACTGTATGCGGAGAGGCTGACAGCTGGGTCCATGGCCACACACAAGGAAATGCCTCCTTATTACGCGCATAATAATGATTCCTCCACCAGACATCTGGGACCCACCTGAATGGCCTCTGTATTTTGCGAAAAAACATTCCCCCCGCTGACAGCTCGGACCCACTAGCTATATCTTCGCATGCAAGGAAGTGCCTCCTTATTACGCACAAAAAAATGAATACCCCCTACGTGGGAGGCTGACTTGTGGGCCTACTAAGTTGAGGGGACGGAGGGCTTTGTCAACTTAGTCAATATGAACGATTCTAGCTCCAGTGACCGTACGATGTCCATCCAACGGCTGTAGTGCTTCTTCAACCTCTGGTCTTCTTGCTCCAGCCGCCCAAACCAGCGCCGGTCGTGCCGCGTGCTCCTGCCTCCCATGGCCGGCTGTGATGCCGCGGAGGCCTAACCGCCCCTACTACTCCCACCGCTGACCAGGCCATCCGCCTCTACTCACCAACACCCCCTATTATTCTGCGGCAACGGCAGCCTCACACCGCAGCCGAACCAGTGAACCCTCGTACTCCTCTCGGCGTGGGCTTCCACTGCCACGTCTTCCCCGGCTCCGCGTCGTCCCCTTCCTAGGCCTTGCCGTCGTCCACCGCCTTGGTGCTCTCGGCACGGCGTGGTCAACATGGTCAAGGAACGACTTCCATCAAAAGAATACTGTACATGGAGAGGCTGCCAGCTGGGTCCACGGCCGCAGCAAGGAAGTGCCTCCTTATTACGCACAAAATAATTATTCCTCCACCTCACAGCAGGGACCCACCGGACGGGCCACCGTATTTCGCGAAAAAATGTTTCCCCCCTGACTGCTGGGACCCACCAGCTACGTCTTCGCATGTAAGGAAGTGCCTGACAGTCGGAACCCACCTGGTCGAAGCGTACGTAGCGTTCTCATTCTGGTCGTGAACGTGTACGTACATACTAGTCGATGTAGAGGCGCGCACGTGTCGTAGTAGTGGCGCGCACGTGTGGTAGTAGAGGTGCGCTCGTAGCATGTACACTTTACGTACAGTGGCCAGGGTGCAAGAAAGTAAATACGACCACGTACGTACTTACGGGCGGGGTCTCGAACGCCTACTCGCGCATACGTACGGCCAGGGCTCGTGTACATGGCTGGGTCGGAACAGTGAAACTGCGCCGTCGTCGTGTTCATGGGAAGCCAATCGGCTGGGTCAGAACGTAATGCATCATCGTGTTCGCCGAGCCAACCGCTTGGGCGGAATAAGCGATGGAAGCGAGGCCTGGCGTACCATAGAACGGAGGAAACGGCCTTGTGTTCGACCGGCCACGGTGGAAACGGGGTCTTGTTCATCGGGAGGGGTCTGGTGTACCGCAAAACAGAGGGAACGGACCGCCTACGGTTGAAACAGGGTCCTATTGATCGGGAGGGGTGTGGCGTACCACAAAATAAAGGAAACAGACTTGTGTTGGGCGCTTCTACGGTCGGCAGGGTCCTGTTCATCGGGAGGGGTGTGGCCTACCGCAAAACGGGACTCCACGGGATACTATTCATCTCCACCATCGACCTCCTCCATCCTCCATGAGCTACTGTTCATCCACCGTCGACCTCATCCAGCCTCCACCAGTGACTGTTCATCCCTGGGCTCCTGTTCATCCAGCCTCCACCGGCTACTGTTCAACCAGCCCTCTCCACGGGGTCCTGTTCAACCACCTCTCCACGTGCTACTGTTCATCCGGCCCTCCACCGGCTACTGTTCAACCAGCCCTCCACCGGCTACTGTTCAACCAGCCCTCCACGGGGTCCTGTTCATCCAGCCCTCCACGGGGTCCTGTTCATCCACCGACTCGATCGATCGGGGTACTATTCATCCAGCGGCAAAGGCCTATACTACCACGGGTTCCTGTTCATCCAACCCCCACTGGGACTTGTTCATCCAAACCTCCCAACAATTCTCACTGTTCATCCAAAGGAAGCATCGATCGGCTTGATTAGCGGCGATAGCGAAGAATCGCTTCGATCGGGTTCGATTAACGACCATCGATCGATAGCTCGGGTTCGATGCTAGCGTAACTGCAGTGCAATCGCTCGGGTTCATTAGAGCCCAATGCCTCACTCAGGTTCAGTTAAAGCGCAACGCCTCGCACACACGCGCGTGCGTACGAGAGAAACGCGCATCGCTCGGCCACCGACCAGCCACCGTAACCGGGAACTCCCTGATATTTTCCTCGCCCTCACTTCTACCACGGTTTTTCTGTCATGGAGGCCCAAAGAATGTCATGCAGCTGCGTCTCCGGCCCGCCCAGGACGAAAAGCCCACTTTCTATCATGATTTTTTGTCATAGAAGTAGGACCCCACCACATCTATGATGATACCGGGTTTTGTCACAATTATTGTCATAGAAATGTCATAAGTATGACATAATTTTTTTTCGTTCGGCCCAAAATGTCAAGGATGTGTCTTTTTTGTAGTGTGTAGTAGTGAATATTTTTCTTTTCTCCAATAAATATACCATTATACTTCTCTTATGGATTTTTAGTCCTTTAAGTAGCGTTTCTGCCAAGTAAGACCTTTGGGATGATATGGAAGATTGTTGATTTGATTATGTGAAAAAACACAAACTTTGTCATCCAGTAGCAGAATTGTGAAAAACTTCTGGAGCGTGATAACATTCTTAATTTTCTACACAAGATTGGTATACAAATTAGCCACGTTTTCAAAAATTTTCATAATTTTTGGAGTTAGAGAAGTTTGGATAATGTCCAGACTACTACATAATGTTATGTTTTTGACAAATTCTATTTTCATTGTGTTATTCGTTTGTTTTGGTGAATCTATGGGTTGTACCCGGGGGTATGAACCATGGTGCAGTTAGAATACAGTAGATATAATGCAAATATAAATTTGGAATGAGCTTACAATAGTACCTAAAATTGGTGATTTGCTTTATTATACTAATGGATCTCACGAGTTTTCTGTTGAGTTTTGTTTTGTGAAGTTTTCAAATTTTGACTGAAGTTTCTGTCACAACCTGATTTTTCATGCCACGACACTAAAGTCAATAAATCATGCTAACATGTGGTTTGCCAAAAACTTTTGAGTGTTTTGTCTTTGCTTTGATTGAATGTTTGACTGTTGTTTGCAAGTTCTCTAAAAATCAAATAAATTCTCCAATCCTTATACTCCTTCTCCTTGATCCAAAAATGTTCCCAAATGATCATGCCATGTGTGTAGGACATAAAAATAATTTCTTACAAAAATAATTTGGCCAAATAGTATTTTCAAAAATTAGTTTTCCAAAAACCCTGAATTGAGATTTGCCTTTGCAAGTACTTAATTAAGGGCAGTAAAAATCTTTCCAAAAATATATTTGACTCCTATTAGATATAGGACACCCAGAAACCCCAAAATTATAATTTTAAAACTTATTTTCCTATTTTATTTAAAGGATTTTTCTTAAGTCCAGAAATGGTCTTTAATAGGTTAAATTTTTTTAATGCTTTAATAATATTTGGGAAAAACCTAGGGAAACTCAGTGGACATATATTGTCCATATATAAGAGTTTCAACACATGGTCATGTTCAAAATATTGGTCAAAGCCCTCAAAAACCCTTTCCGGATATTTCAAGCTTTTGAAATATTTACAAAGGAAATATTCCCCAAAAATTTCAAGAAAATTCTAGCATGTCACATATGACATGTTTGATGATCTTGCTAAGTCTTATGTCATGGAGAATAGTATAACCCCATGAAATCTCCTCAAAACTATTTCTGTCCATTTTGAAGTTTAAGCAACTTTACATTGCCAAACATGTCCAAATGCTCTCAAACTTGGTGAACATGCTCAAATGGTGTAATTATTCATATATACCAAATGTCACAAGTTGGAGAGAAAGATATCTTGATCAAGGTGCCCCAAAACCCTCGCTGTCTAGAACCAAATTTGAACATCTTTACACTGGCAACTTTCACCTTTTGATCTCAACCTTTGTGGACATGTTCAGAACCTCAAATGATGACACTACACCAAGTGGTGCATCAAGGAGAATAGCTTTGCATGACTAAATCTTGGAAATTCCATTTCTATTGATTTCTAGGGTTTACAAAAGTTGCACTGGCAACTTTGCCCAAATGAACTCAATCTTGGTGGAACCTCTTATTTTCTCATGCCATTTGACCCTGTCAAGCCTCATGGCAAGGGAAGTCCATTTTCTTGCCCAAACCTACATCAAACACCTTCTGGCAGAAATTTGAAATGCACGTTTTGTCCATTTCCACTAATCTCCATGAGTTGAACTCTTTCCCACGGCCTCACCTGCTCCTCCTCTAACTCCTACATGCTTTGCTGCCCAAGGAGCAATGATTAAGGGGGGCAGAAACCCATTTTTCTTCTCTGGACAACCACTTTTCCCTCCCTTTATCATCTCTCTCCCTCTGGCAAGTTCTAGAGAATCCAAAGCCTCCCTCCCTCTTGTTTACTCTTCCTGCAGACGCCTTGAGACACAAGTGGGCCTTGGTGCCTTGTGAAAAGTCATGACGCTGGTTATTTGCATGCTCTGGAGCGCGAGGCAGAGCAGGCGACCACTGACGCCGCGTCCCTCGACCGCCTCGAGCCTCCCCCTTGCGCCAGTCGAGGTGCCTCGACGTCCGCAACACGCCACCGTGCTGGCCCCCTCATTTCCCCCTCCTTTCCCCATCTGTCTTGCCCATGCCGCGCGTTCCCAGAGCTGCTCGAGCCCGCCAATGTCGTGCGAGCTCGTGGCTCCACCCGGAGCTCACCCCACTCCCTCTCTCTCTTTCTGGCGCCCGACTCCACCCCCACTAATGCCGTAGACAACCCCTCGCCCTCTCTCTTGGCCGCCCGAGTCGTTGCCGCGGCCACCCGTGCGCCGCATCCATGGTGAGCCACGGGTCGGCTACTTAAGGCCGCCCCCGAGCCCCCTCTCTACTCCTTTGGCTCTCTCTCCCTCCAGTGCACCCCCTGGAATGACCCACTTCCCTCCTCGCGCCCTCCATATCCCTCCATGGACGAAGAACCGCTGCCGCCCCATGCTAAATTTGGGCTATCCGAGCCTCTCTTCTCTCCCTAGCCACTCCAGCCCCTCACCACCACCGCCGACTACTTCCCACTCCATTTCCTCCTCCCCGTGCACGCCTCGGCTGTGCCAAACCTCGCCGACAGCCTCCTCCATGGCCATCCAGGGCCACCGCCCTTCTGACCCTCCCCGGCGTGCGTGAAGCACATGGGTGGGTGCGGCGTGGCCTCCTGAGCATGCCGGTGGGCGGAGTGTCGCCGGAGATGCTCTGTAGCCCCGGCAATCACCGGCGGGAGCCGGTCCTCCCTGCGGCCGGAGCGCACGCGGGAGGTTGAAGACGGCCTGCTACTGGGCCCCGCGCGTCAGCGACCCAGCGGGCAGGCCCGACCAATTAAGTGGAAACGGCTTCGGCCGGATCCGCCTCCCCTGCGCACCAGCAACCGCCCGACATCACCACCTCTGCGTGGCCGGCCATGAGGGCCAGCCCACGGTTTATCTGCCCGCCGTCTGCGCAGGATAAGGTTAAAGCCTTATTTCCTTTTTTCTTTTTCCAGTCGACTTCAAAAATCCATAAATAATTCAACAGAGCTCCAAATTTGATGATTCAAATTTGTAGTAGTTCATAAATTCATGATCTATCACATGGTGTTGTTTGCACATTTTTCCAGGAAACTTTTCTTCACACATATTTCGTAAAACCCTATTTTCCTATTTCTGTGATGAACTTTAGAAAATCACAGGGAGCTCAAAATTGATCCAAATGCCATGATTCAAATTCCTAGATGCTTCTAAGTTCATAACTTAGTTTATGAACATTTTTATTAATACGTTTTGTGCCACACAATATAATGAGCCATTTCTTCATATTTGTCAACTTTGCAATCATAGGAAATTCATTTGAACTCCAAATCCAGTGAAACCAACTCCTAGATGCTTCTAAAATCATGATTTGTTAAATGGGTGCCTTTTCTCATTTTTCAAAAATATATTTCTGTACACTTCTTGCAAATCCATAAATCCATTGATTCTATCATATTGAAATACTAAAAATATCCACTGATCCAGTCCCAATGAAACCACTCTGATTATTTTCCATATAACCAGAGAAGTCCTAGAAAAGTAAACTTCATATTTTTAGAGCACTTTTACTTTTGCCTTGTTGTGTTGCTTATTGTGTTTGTTTCTGATGTTAGTTGACGAAGTAGACGGAGTACTTGGAGAAGGACCAGAAGAATTCAAGACTATGATGAAACCAGGCAAGCAGCCCTTTGACCATGCCTATGAAACCCTTTTTATGCATGTCATATAGCACCATATTGTTGTTGCAATGGAATCATGATGAGGTGGTAACCACCTTGATGGGTTGCCTCTGTTACTTCCTCCTTGATACTTGCATGGTGCATGACCCTACCTCCTTATGAGGGTTATGCCGGTGGGAGTAGATAGGATGCTATTGTAGTGGCTACGCAAATGGGACGGGAATATGCATGGTGATGGAGACAAAGTATTTCAAAAGACTTTTCGAAAACCCCCATTGGGTGCCACTTATGCCCGGGGGAGATGATGAGTTGGGTAGCCACTTGATGACGAAGTGGTGTACCGAGGCAAGTGTGTGTGTTGTTCTCAAAACGGATTGGTTTAAGTTGCGACCGTTATTCCAACCTTACATGCGCAACCAATCCACCCTTATATGGGAAAGGGCATTATTGATTACCTAAGCCGATACTAGCTTGGAGCCAACATTACTAGTGACGGAGAGTCATTGTTAAGCTCTCTCGGGGCGGTCGTGCCGGGTAAAGGCGGCCATGATTTATTTTCACAGGCACGGACACACCGTTGGTACCCCGTGCTTGTGGTATGTGATGAATATGGGAGCGAGGCTCCACAATTTTAAGATGTGAAATGTTGGGCACGGGGGTTACTACCAATCGAGTGGACTCTATGTTAATTTCGTCTAGGGAAAGATAGTGATCGGGTGCTTACCCCGGGTACTTGTGGTACCGCGGGTCGTGGCTGACACGAAAGTTCCCCAGATCTTGTGGGTAAAGTGTGCAACCTCTGCAGAGTGTAAAACTATTCGAATAGCCATGTCCGCGGTCAAGGACAGTTGGGTAGCCGCTCTTGGGCTACGTCCACATGTTTACAAACCAGTGTATGTGTTTGGATAAGTGGGAATAACTACTTGGGTCAAGTAAAAGGACTTGACATGATTGAGTTGGGTTGGTGCCCACTCTATTTATGTTGATATCTGTAACCTGTCCTCATGGTTACTTGAATTCTCCTGATGCATGTCTTACAGGTTGTTGAACATGTCATTGCACACAAAACTAGCTTTTACGCAAAAATTTACCTATATCATGCATTGTTGTATCTTGAACCAAAACATGGGTTGCTTGCGAGTACATTCAAACTACTCATTGGCTTGCCACTTGTTATTTTATTGGCCAGGCATGAAAGAACAAGATATGATGAAGAATACTTCAGTGACGAACATGCGAGCTAGGACGCTTCCCAGTCAGAATGCCCGTAGGGTTAAAGTAGATGGCATGGGTCCAAGTTATCAACGAAGATTTCCGCTGCGATGTTATACTCAAGACTCGACCATAATGGTCCTACTTGTGTAATACAGTATGTATGGATGTAAGACTCTTGTTATTCAGCTTCTGTGTTTTCAGTGAGCATTGATCTCTGGGATCACTGTACACGTGCATTCGGTGATCATGACTTATGAGTCGGGGTCCCCACAGTTTTGATGGGATAAGGAATAAGGAGTGGCAAGAGCCTAAGATTGGGGATTCCTATGGCACCCGAATGTAATATTCAAGGACAACCAAGCATCTAAGCTTGGGGATGCCCCGGATGGCATCCCCTCTTTTGTCTATGATCCATCAGTAAATTACTTGTTGTACACACCTTTTTTAAAGGGACACTCATTTATCATGAATTTATTGGAATACTCTTTGAGCTTCACTTATATCTTTTGAGGTTGGTAGTTGCTCTAGTGCTTCACTTATATCTTTTAGAAACTGCGGTGGTTATAGTTTAAGGAATTTATGAACTCTCGTGCTTCACTTATATTATTTTGAGCTCTTATAAATAGTATGGAAATTTGCTTGGGTTATGAATTTAGTCCTAATATGATGGGTATTCAAGAGGAATATAATTAAAACTTTCATGAAGATCATTGAATATATGAGATGTTTCATTCTTTTCATTTGTTTTGAGATATAAAGATGGTGATATTAGAGTCATGCCAGTAAGTAATTCATGCACTTTTGCAACAGAGATTAACATGTCCAAATGCACCCTAACATGAATGCAAATGCCATCATCAAGAGCACTCTGAGTAGAACATCTCGACATATAATACACTCCAATTGGATCAACATGCACAAAGTTATGAACAACACAAGATGCCATCATGATGCTGATTTCAGAAAAGACAGGCATTTTTCTAAACAAAAAACAGATGGGCGCAATATAGATAAAGTGTGCTTAGGGTGGGGTGCAGGGGTTGCTCACCCATGGGCTTCGCCCACGACGCGGAGAGGAGCGGGCTGGCTGGGCGTTGGCCGGTGGCTGGGCCTAAGGAGGCTATGGCCCACGAGGGGTCGCGGTCCTCCTCCTCACCCGAGCGCTCGCTGTCGGTGTCAAAACCGGCGGATCTCAGGTAGGGGGTCCCGAACTGTGCGTCTAAGGTCGATGGTAACAGGAGACGGGGGGACACAATGTTTACCCAGGTTTGGGCCCTCTTGATGGAGGTAATACCCTACTTCACCTTCAATGATCTTGATGAATATGAGGATTACAAGAGTTGATCTACCACGCGATCGTAATGGCTAAACCCTAGATGTCTAGCCTGTATGATTGTGATTCTCTCTACGGACTAAACCCTCCGCTTTATATAGACACGGGAGGGGCCTAGGGTTGTACATAGTCGGTTTACAGAGGAAGGAATCTTCATATCCGAATGCCAAGCTTGCTATCCACGCAAAGGAGAGTCCCATCCGGACACGAGTGAAAGTCTTCTATCTTGTATCTTCATGGCCCATTAGTCCGGCCCACGTCACATAGGCCGGACGTCCGATGACCCCTTAATCCAGGACTCCCTCAGTAGCCCCTGAACCAGGCTTCAATGACGATGTGTCCGGCGCGCACATCGTCTTCGGCATTGCAAGGCAGACACATCGTCTTCGGCATTGCAAGGCGGGTTCCTCCTCTGAATACTCCAAAGCAGCCTTCGAACACAGAAAACGTGTCCAGCTCTGCAAAACAAGTACCACACACAACCGCAGAGAGTATAATATTTAACAAGTCCCATCTACTGACATCTTCTGTAGTGGCATGCCACGTCTCCGCCCGGTCATTATTTCGAACCGTTTTTTAGCCTCTCCCTTCGTGTTTCGAGATGCGGTTTCCATTGGCACGTCTTGTCGAAGCAGAGATCGTGTCCCCTTATTGCGGGATTCTCATCAATACGGGCGTGGGTAATCCAACCGCGCCGTCTGCACGACCCTTGGGGAATAGGCGAGTTTTAAGGTGAATGGGGAGGCGCTTGAGGGATAAGGATTCACATTTTCACCCATGCCTTTCTTCTCTCTGCCCACCCATTCTCGAGCTCCAGCGCCCAAGCTTCCATCCTTTCCGCCTAAAAAGCACTCCGACCATGTCCGGATCTGGAGCTCATGGCAAGTGGATGGCCTCCTTAAATCACGGAGAAGGACATCACGAAGCTCAGGAGGCGGGGAACTTGGCCCAGGAAATCGCCCACCGGCTTCCGGCCAAGGGGCAGATCACCCCCACCCTGAAGCCCCATGAGGTGGTGGTGTTCATTCCCCACTTTGTCCACGGGTTAGGGTTTCCTATCCATCGCTTCGTCCGCGGACTCATGTTCTACCATGGGCTAGATTTCCATGATCTGGCCCCCAACTCCTTCCTCAACATCTCGGCATTCATTGTCGTGTGTGAGCCCTTCCTCCGCATCTGAAAGGATCGAGAAGTGGTGTATAGAGGGGGGTGAATAGAATCTTAACAAGAAAAAGTTACAGTTTTTATTTTCTTGAAGTTAAGGTGGAGTTTTAGCACAAGATTAAACATTCACAATACATATCAAGAAAGCATCACAAGAGTATATGAGTAGCGGAAAATAAAGCATGCAATTTGCAAGAATGCAAAGCGATGGGATTGGAGTGTGCGAACGCAATTGGAGACACGGACATTTTTGGCGTGGTTCCGACAGGTGATGCTATCGTACATCCACATTGATGGAGACTTCAACCCCACGAAGGGTAACGGTTGCGTGAGTCCACGGAGGGCTCCACCCACGAAGGGTCCACGAAGAAGAAACCTTGTCTATCCCACCATGGCCATTGCCCATGAAGGACTTGCCTCACTAGGGTAGATCTTCACGGTAGGCGATCACCTTGCCCATACAAACTCCTTGGTTCAACTCCACAACCTTGACGGAGGCTCCCAAGTGACACCTAACCAATCTAGGAGACACCACTCTCCCAAATATAATATATGGTGTGTTGATGATGAACTCCTTGCTCTTGTGCTTCAAATGATAGTCTCCCCAACACTCAACTCTCTCTCACAGATTTGGATTTGGTGGAAAGATGATTTGAGTGGAAAGCAAGTTGGAGAAGGCTAGAGATCAAGATTTATGTGGTTGGAATCAAATATCTTGACCTCAACACATGAGTAGGTGGTTCTCTCTCAGAAAATGTATGCCGGAAGTGTAGGCATGTTCTGATGGCTCTCCTCACGAATGAAGAGTGGGTGGAGGGGTATTTATAGCCTCCACATAAAATCTAACCATTACACACAAATCACCAAACTCGGTGGGACTGAATCAGAAACCTCGGTTGGACCGATTCAGTTCATAATGTGACCGTTAGGCATTTCGATGGGACCGATATGATCAACTCGTGGGACCGATGTGCTAGGGTTAGGGTAAAACCTCATCTTGGTTTGACCGATTACACAAACTCGATGGGACCGATTTTGGTAATAGGCTAGCCAGAGAGTTGTTCAGGCAAACTCGGTGGGACCGATTACAAAACTCGGTAAGGCCGAATTTAATGCAACAGGATCCAGAGAGTTTGCAAGCCCATCTTGGTGAGACTAGGATCCCATCGGTTAGACCGAATTGATTAGGGTTTTTGGTAGTGGCTATGTCAACTGAACTCGATGGCGCCGGATAGAAAGTTTTGGTGGGGCTGAGTTTGACTTTTGCTTTGGGACATATGTGGATATGAGAAAGTGATTGAGGGTTTTGGAGCATATCACTAAGCACTTTGACCAAGCAAGCCATTAAGCAACACCTCATCCCCATTTAATAGTATTGGCTTTCCTATGGACTCAATGTGATCTTGGATCAAGTAAAATGTAGAGTCTTGAGCTTTTGAGATTGAGCCAATCCTTTATCCTTAGCACCTTGAAGAGGTTCCATATCCTCTTGTCCAGGCCACTCCATCTATTGAACTTGTTTGAAATATACTAGATGAAAATATTAGTCCAACAAGAGATATGTTTAGTCCACCCAGGGAGCGCTTGTGCTTTCAATCTCCCCCTTTTTGGTAATTGATGACAACATACATCAAAGCTTTAGGTAAAGATAAAGAGAATAACAAGTAAAGCTTTGGAAAGGATATGTAACATGCATAGGCTCCCCCTACATGTATGCAATCATGTCAATATGGAATGTAAGAGCATGTGACTGCATAATCATGGCAGAGCAAGCAATGTGTTACATGTATCTTGGTTATATGCATCAGAGCAAATGATATGAATATATGAAGTGTAACCTCATGTTCATGATTCTTTCTTGCAAACAATATGTACCATAGCAAAAAAATCTTCATGCACATGAGTGCGATGCATATACTTACCTTGTGGTCTTGAGCTGGCTTAGGAAGAGATGAACCTGAGTAAACAAGGTTAGATAACACAGTTAGATCTACTAGGCAGAGCAAACAAAAGAAACCACAAGAGTACCAAGATTGGGATGACATGTAGAGAGTGAGTACTAGGTACTCTGTTGAATATAGACATGTCCCCAAAGGTAAGAGATATGCAATGAATTCAAAGATTTCCTTCCCTAGAAGTCTTTCTCTATAACGCCCTTGATGCGGCTATATCTCCCACGTGTCGAAGCACGACTTAGAGGCATAACCGCATTGAAAGCAATGTCGCAAGTGAGGTAATCTTCACACAACCCATGTAATACATAAGGGAAAGAGATACATAGTTGGCTTACAGTTGCCACTTCACACAATATATAAATAAACATCCATCATCCAGAATACACTCAAGGTCCGACTACGGAACGAAAATAAAAGAAGATACCCCAAATGCTACACAGATCCCCGATCGTCCCAACTGGGCACCACTCATCGATCATCGGGAAAAGACACATAGTAACGACCACGTTCCTCGTCGAACTCCCACTTGAGTTCGGTTCGTCACCTGACCGCATCGTCGGCACTGCAACTGTTTTGGTAGAATCTGTGAGTCACGGGGACTCAGCAATCTCACACCGCGAGATCAAGACTATTTAAGCTTATAGGAAGGACAGAGTTGTGAGGTGGAGCTGCAGCAAGCGTCTAGCATATATGGTGGCTACACTGCAAAGAGAGCGAGAAGAGAAGCAAAGCACGGTCGTGAAGCTAGTAGCGATCAAGAAGTGATCCTGAACTACTTACGTCAAACATAACTCCAACACCGTGTTCACTTAGGGACTCCGCCGAGAAGAGACCATCACGGTTACACGCGGTTGATGTGTATTAATTAAGGTCAACTTCGGGTTTTCTACAACCGGACATTAACAAATTCCCATCTGCCTCATAACCGCGGGCACGGCTTTCAAAAGATAATACCCTGCAGGGGTGTCCCAACTTAGCCCATTATAAGCTCTCACGGTCAACGAAGGATATTCCTTCTACCGAAGACCCGATCAGTCTCGGAATCCCGGACTACAAGACATTTCGACAGCAATAAAACAAGACCAGCAAAGCCGCCCGATTGTGCCGACAAATCCCGATAGGAGTTGCACATATCTCGTTCTCAAGGCACATCCGGATAAGTCAAGCTACGAGTAAAACCAAGCCTCGAGTTTCCCTGTGGTGGCCCCACAGGCTGCTCAGTTCGGGCCAGCACTCGAAGGAGCACTGGTCCGGGGGGGTGTTAAAAATAAAGATGACCCTCGGGCTCGTGAAAACCCGGGGGAAAAAGGCTTAGGTGGCAAATGGTAAAACCAATGTTGGGCCTTGCTGGAGGAGTCTTATTCAAAGCGAACTGTCAAGGGGTAATCACCCAACCGTGTAAGGAACGCGAACTCAAGGAACATAACACCGGTATGATGGAAACTAGGGCGGCAAGAGTGGAACAAAACACCAGGCATAAGGCCGAGCCTTCCACCCTTTACCAAGTATATAGGTGCATTAATTATAGCAGATATATTGTGATATCCCCAACAAGTAGACTTGTTAATTTGCTTCTATCCATTCATCCTGGAAGTACGAAGATGTACCATGACCTCAAGCAGTCATATTGGTGGACTCGAATGAAGCGAGAAATTGCTCAATTCGTGAATGAGTGTGATGTCTGTAGAAGAGTGAAAGCAGAACACCAACGACCAGCTGGTCTCCTTCAACCTCTTGCTATTCCGGAATGGAAGTTTGATCATATTGAAATGGACTTCGTGACTGGATTTCCAAAGTCCAAGCGTGGAAATGATGCTATCTTTGTTGTCATTGACAAGCTTACTAAAGTGGCTCATTTTCTTCCTATCAAAGAATCCATCACAGCAGCTCAGTTGGCAGAGCTATACACCTCCAGGATTGTCTCCTTGCACGGCATTCCACAAGTGATCTCTTTAGAACGTGGCAGCATCTTTACCTCCAAGTTTTGGGATTCTTTTCAGAAGGCCATGGGCACCAACATTCGTTTCAGCACAGCTTTCCATCCTCAAACAAGTGGCCAAGTTGAGCGAGTTAATCAAATCCTTGAAGATATGCTCGGGGCTTGTGTCATTTCCTTGTATGAAGTGGGAAGATTGTCTTCCATATGCCGAAGTTCTCCTACAACAACAGCTTCCAAGCGAGTTCGGGCATGGCCCCATTCGAAATTCTCTATGGCAGAAAGTGCCGTACTCCTCTAAATTGGTCCGAGACAGGTGAACGCCAACTTCTTGGCAATGACTTGATCACAGAAGCCGAAGATATGTGCAAAGTCATTCGTGAGAATCTCAAAGCCGCGCAATCGCGCCAGAAGAGCTATTATGATGACAAGCACCGTGATGTGGCTTTTGAAATCGGAGACCATGTCTACCTTCGCGTCTCTCCAATGAAAGGCACTCGCCGTTTCGGTATCAAAGGGAAGCTTGCCCCTAGATACGTGGGTCCTTTCAAGATCATTGGTAAAAGAGGCGATCTCGCCTATCAACTTGAGCTTCCCTCCAACCGCATAAGCGTGCGATGTGTTTCACGTGTCACAACTTCGCAAGTGCTTCAAGACTCCTGGCGCACTATCAACTTCGAAGAAATTGACCTTCAAGAAGATCTCTCTTATCATGAGCACCCGTTGCTATTCTTGAAGAAACCGAGCGCAAGACTCGCAATAAGTCAATCAAATTCCTGAAAGTGAAGTGGTCACACCATTCCGACCGAGAAGCCACCTGGGAGCGCGAGGATCACCTCCGTTCCGAATATCCGGAGTTCTTTCAGTCCTAGATCTCGGGACGAGATCTCTTGTTAGTGGAGGAGTGTTGTAACGCCCCGGATTCGATGCGCCAGGTGTCTGCCAGTTATTCGCCGTCGTTGCCATGTCATTGGCTTGCGTGTCTCTCTTTGCCATGTCATCATCTGCATTTCATATCATGTCATCATGTGCATCGCATTTGCATACGTGTTCGTCTCATGCATCCGAGCATTTTCCCCGTTGTCCGTTTTGCAATCCGGCACTCCTATGTCTCCCGGCGCCCTCTTTTACCTCTTTTCGTGTGCGGTTGTTAAACGGTCTCGGAATGGACCGAGGTTTGTCAAGTGGCCTTGGCATAGCACCGGTAGACCGCCTGTCAAGTTTCGTTCCATTTGGAGGTCGTTTGGTACTCCAACGGTTAACCGGGTAACCGCAAAAGCCTCTTTTGTGTGCAGCCCAACACCCCTTTCAAAGTGGCCAAAACCCATCTAACTCCCTCCATGCTCTCGGTCGTTCGATCACGATCGTGTGGTAACCGCACCTCATTTGGACTCTCCTAGCTCCCTCTACCTATAAAACTAGATCCCCCTTGAAAATTCGCGGATGAATCCCCGAAACTCTAGCTTCTTCCTCCTCCACGACGGACACGTCCACCCGCCCGGATGTGTCCGCCCGTCAGTGCCCGCCCAGCGCCCAATCATCGCCGCCACGTCGTGCCGCCCTCCTCTCTCCTCCAGCCGGGCAGCCCGCTCGGCCCGGCCCCATGAGCCGAACCGCCGCCGCCCCAGTCGTGCGCCCGCCGCCGCCCGCCGGCAAGCCTCCTCGCCGGGCGCCCGGCAGCGAGCCCGCCGTCGCCCGCCGGGAGCCTCCCGCGCCCCTCGGCGCCTCCCCGCGCCGCCTCCTCCCCCTCGCCGGCGCCCTCTCCCTCGTCCTCCGGCCACCACCACGTCGATCTCCGGCGAGTTCCGGCCTGCTTTGAAAACCGTGCAGATGAGGTTGACCCCGATTTCCTACTAAGTCCCCGAATATGTGTTATTTTGTGGCATTTTCAACGCATCATAACTTTGCATCCGTAGCTCCGTTTCGTGCGTGTAATATGCCAAAATGTTCGCCCCGAAGAGTAGATCATTTAGTCTCATTGCATCATTTTCATTTTAGCTCATCTTGATGCCCGAAATGCTGTTAGAAGAAGGCTATGTGATGTTAGTTTCCGTTTCTTAACAGAACATGCACTTTTGTTATTTTTGTTATGATTGATGTGTACACCCTATGAATATGAGTCCTACATGTGTTTTGTAATATGCCATGCCATCTTTCCAGGGGTGTATTCCATGTAGTTTTGTGATATATGTGGTGACTAGCACAAGCATGCCAAGTAGGCTTCCTGATGTTGCTGATTTCAGCCCTGTTTAGCTGATATTTTGATGCCATGTTAACTTGATGCTACCAGGAGATCCATGCATATTTTGAGATACTTCAGTAAGGATGTTTTGAACGTATGGTTATGATCTATCCATCCATGCCTTTGTTTGCAATTATGGAGTGCCATAGCTTGAGTCAATCGAGCTCTACTTTTGCTACAAAATGTTTCCTGGCAGATTGTTTACATGTTATTCAATTTTGCCAAGGTTGTTGTTGTTGATCCGTGTATGCTATGATGTTATTCTTGCCATGTGTAGCTTCTATGCCATGTCTTCTTGATGTATGTATGCTTAGTTTATCATGAGATGCTCTGTAGTGAGTGCATCGAGCTCTTAAACATTCCTACTTGTTATCTGTTTTTGTCATGCCCTGTTGCTGAATCTGTTAACGAAACTTGCTATGTTTACATGGGTGCTATTGTATTTTTGATCCTTTTTGGCTTATGGTCAGTAAGGGACTTTTGTTCTATGCTTTGAGTAGATTCACGCCATGCCTTGTTTTGCTATTATAAGTTCCTGTAGCATGCTGTTTGCTTGCTCTGAACATTGCTTCCTGATGCTGATTTTGCCATGTTCAGTAATTTCCCTTAAGTCTGTGAAGCTGATATATTTTGCACTTTTGCCATGCTTGTTCGGACCTGTTATGATGTGATTTAGCCGTAGCTCAGTGTTCAACGTTTTTCAAGCATCTTGAGTAGATCACTGCTATATGTTTTTCTGGTACGTTTGGGTGCAGTAGCGTAATTTCTTGTTGCTTGGTATGTGGTATCATGCTGTTAATGGCAGATTTGTGCCATTCTTGTTTTGCTTGTCATTTGCAAACCGTGCATCCGATTTCGGTGATCTTTATATCGATTTCAACCGAAATCATCTCATCTTTCCAGCGGCATACTTGTTTTGCCAAGTTGATGCCTGGTTCATCATTTCCTTCCGGAGCACGCATACGCATTGCATATCACATCTCGCATATCATGTCATGTTTTGCATCATGTTACTTGTGCATTGCACCGTGATTTATTGTGGTTCCTTTGTTTGTGTTCTTGCTTTCGGTAGAGCCGGGAGAAGAGTACGTGAACGAGGAACCTGTTGAGAACGCTTACGAGGATCAAGCTTTCGACAACTCTGAGAACTTTGCAGGCAAGATGACCATACCCTCGAAATCACTTCTATCTTTGCTTGCTAGATGCTCGCTCTTTTGCTATGCCTATGCTACGATGCCTAGCACTTGGTTATCATGCCACCCATATTGCCATGTCAAACCTCTAACCATCCTTTCCTAGCAAACCGTTGTTTGGCCATGTTACCGCTTTGCTCAGCCCCTCTCATAGCGTTGCTAGTTGCAGGTGAAGATGAAGTTTGTTCCGTGTTGGAACATGGAGATATTGTTCCTTATTGGAACATGTTTACTTGTTGGGGATATCACAATATATCTGCTATAATTAATGCACCTATATACTTGGTAAAGGGTGGAAGGCTCGGCCTTATGCCTGGTGTTTTGTTCCACTCTTGCCGCCCAAGTTTCCGTCATACCGGTATTATGTTCCTTGAGTTCGCGTTCCTTACACGGTTGGGTGATTTATGGGACCCCCTTGACAGTTCGCTTTGAATAAGACTCCTCCAGCAAGGCCCAACATTGGTTTTACCATTTGCCACCTAAGCCTTTTTCCCCCGGGTTTTCGCGAGCCCGAGGGTCATCTTTATTTTAACCCCCGGACCAGACTCCTTTGAGTGCTGGCCCGAACCGGAAAGAACTGCTTGGGCCACCACGGGAAACTCGAGGCTTGGTTTTACTCGTAGCTTGACTTATCCGGATGTGCCACGAGAGCGAGATATGTGCAGCTCCTATCGGGATTTGTCGGCACAATCGGGCGGCTTTCTTGGTCTTGTTTTATTCTTTGTCGAAATGTCTTGTAGTCCGGGATTCCGAGATCGATCGGGTCTTCCGGTAGAAGGAATATCCTTCGTTGACCGTGAGAGCTTATAATGGGCTAAGTTGGGACACCCCTGCAGGGTATTATCTTTCGAAAGCCGTGCCTGCGGTTATGAGGCAGATGGGAATTTGTTAATGTCCGGTTGTAGAAAACCCGAAGTTGACCTTAATTAATACACATCAACCGCGTGTGTAACCGTGATGGTCTCTTCTGGGCGGAGTCCGGGAAGTGAACACGGTGTTGGAGTTATGTTTGACGTAAGTAGTTCAGGATCACTTCTTGATCGCTACTAGCTTCACGACCGTGCTTTGCTTCTCTTCTCGCTCTCTTTAGCGAATGTAGCCACCATATATGCTAGGCTCTTGCTGCAGCTCCACCACACAACTCTGTCCTTCCTATAAGCTTAAATAGTCTTGATCTCGCGGGTGTGAGATTGCCGAGTCCCCGTGACTCACAGATTCTACCAAAACAGTTGCAGGTGCCGACAATGCGGTCACGGTGGCGAACCCGAACTCAAGTGGGAGTTCGACGAGGAACGTGGTCGTTACTATGTGTCTTTTCACGATGATCGATGAGTGGTGCCCGATTGGGACGATCGGGGATCTGTGGTAGCATTTGGGGTATCTTCTTTTATTTTCGTTCCGTAGTCGGACCTTGAGTGTATTCTGGATGATGGATGTTTATTTATGTATTGTGTGAAGTGGCATCGTAAGCCAACTATGTATCTCTTTCCCTTATGTATTACATGGGTTGTGTGAAGATTACCTCACTTGCGACATTGCTTTCAATGCGGTTATGCCTCTAAGTCGTGCTTCGACACGTGGGAGATATAGCCGCATCGAGGGCGTTACATTCTCCCCCTGAATCTTATATTGGATAATAGGATAAAGTAGGGAAACAAAATCAGACCAAAAACAGATCAGATCACAGAAACTTAACATAGACATGTCTTTCCGCTCTTAAAGACATGTGACTTCTGTCCTCTTGAACACCAAGCATCAGGGGCATGTAATTTCTCTCCCCCCTATTTGAAGTATTCTCTCCCCCTTTTGAATGATTAAGCTTTGATGTGAACTCTCTCTCCCCCTTTGACATCAATTTCCAAGAAGGGATCTTCTGGAGTGTGAGTCAAAATAGGTTTGGTCCCCGAGTCACAGAGCAAAGCAGCATATAAAATGTGATGCTGGTAGAGGACAAGAATCATTGAGTAGAGCTGGAACAAAAATGCAGGAAAAAGTGGCAAATTGTCTTTTTTGCAGTGAAATCGGTGGCACCGAATTGTGTTCTTCGGTTGCACCGAAAGGGTTCGGTTGGACTGAAAGTAGCAAACAAGCGTGTCTGAGTTCAACACAGAAAAGAGCAATAGTCACCTCAGCACACTAGCAAATAATATCTCACAAAGATTTGCAAGGAATTAACTAAAGGATTTGCAATGAATTGGATGCAAAGAAATGCAGAATAAAATCAAAGAAAAGAAAATCTAGATGAAGTTTTTTTTTGAAAAGAAAGATGAACAAAAATGCAAGGAACAAATGCAAGAAATCAGAGAAGCACTAGAGAGCTTCATCTAGAACTGGGCGGTGTCGTGGTTCTAAGTTTGACAGTAGAATGGGGGGTAGGTATGCAGAGGCAAGATCCTAGCTATGGAGAAGTTGTACGCACAAGTTTTACGAGTTCAGGCCCTTCTCAGAGGAAGTAACAGCCCTACGTCTCGGTACCTAGAGGCGGTTGACTGGATTATATGCGTGTGTGTTACAGGGGGTGCGAACCCTTGTACATGTGGAGGGGGGTGGCTTATATAGAGTGCGCCAGACCCCAATTTACGTTACAAGGGATTTAAGGTACATCAAGAGGGGGCGTTACTGGTAACGCTAGTAATAAAGAGACATAATGACCATTAAAGCTACAATGTAATGACTGACCGTTGTAGTACGGAGTGGCTTTAGATCTTCTGGCGGTTGAGTGACAGTCTCCATGGTCAAGTGACTTCGAGTCTTCCGAGTGGAATGCTTGATGGTCGAGTGGATGATGATTCTTCTTCGAATGCTTCTGGTTTTAGGGTGATGTCCTTGGGTAGGGTATCTTGGACAGGCCTATGACCCTACCCTAGGTACATAGCTTCATCATTAGCCCCTGAATGGATCAGGGTTTGAGTGGGGAAGGAGTTGAAAACACTGTCGACCTACTTTTCGCGCTTCAAGTGCGTTTTGTACGGACTGACGAATCAATCGTGGTGGCGCCAACTTCTTTTTCAGTCGCCTTGGTCCATTCTTGGTTTTCGTCGAGTGAACTTTCAGTTAAAAGAACTTCGAGTGCTGATACGGAGAAGATCTTCCGTCTGACAAGTTGTTCTGCTGTCCACGGATCTCGCGGGATTCGAATTTTGGGAAGCGCGTGGGGCGGAGGAGGCAGCAGTAATCGGGCTGGATAAGGCAGGGACACCTCGATTTCTGCGCCACCTTTTTCGCCACGTATCACGCGCGCGACTGTTGCGGGATTTGATAAGATTGCCCGGGCATACAGGCCAGTCACTCTGAAGCGACTCCATATAAGGCGCTGGGTCAGGGTTTTTTGAACAGTGCGTCTTCATTCTTCTCTTTTCCTCTCAGTTTTCTCTGCTGCATCCGCTCCTGCGCTAGCGCCGCCGCCCCTTTCGAGCTCTGCTCACCGCGATGGGGAAGGAGAAGACCGTGGCACTGGAGCGTGCGAAGAAGGCGACAGCGAAGCCGAAGGGGAAGAAGTCCAGCCGGGGCGGATCTTCCTCGAGGTCCGGCCTGCCACCAGGATGGATCCAGGGCGACTGGATTCGCTCGGTGATCCGTCAGGACAACATCGACGACTTGGTCGAGGGGGGACTGATCCCCCATGAATCGGCGCGACTCCCGGGGAATGAGACCGAGCCGCAGCCACAGGAGGATGAGTGCGTTCTCCTTGCTACTCACATCAATCGCGGGTTCTCCTTGCCGACCCCACTAGGTCCTCTTCAAGCACATTTTCATGTGTCGCTCCCAGTCGGTCAAAAAGGCCAATCCGAGTGACGAGAAGACAAAAGTGATCCAGATGTGTGGGGGTCTTGGGATTAAGATGAGGGGTAAAAGTTCCTTCCCAGCCATGATCCTTCCCGAGTCGGTCCGAGGGTGGCAGTCGACCTGGTTCTACTGCCAAGACCAGCCGACTCCAGGTCAGTCGACTGGACTTCCCCCTTTTTGCATGGCCCGAGTGGGGAAGCCCTCTGCCTTGAAGGTGATCCCGGAGGAGAAGTCACAAGTGAAGGTGCTGGTCGATCGAGTAGTTCAACTTGTCCGTGATGGGGTAACCGGTATGGATCTGCTGGAGGCCTTCCTCAGGCGACACATTCAACCGCTTCAAGCTCATGACCATCCGATGTGGATGTATTCAGGCACTGATGACACCACTCGGATCCATCTAGAAGAAGTCGACGAAGCTACGTTGGAGGGGTGGCTGAGGAGTATCACTGGCAACAAAGATAACCCCAGGAGAGCCAGGAGAATTCCTCCACTCGACCAATCTTACGAAGCACACAAGGTCCAACTCTGAATTACCGAGTGCTATCTTGATTTATCATGCAACTGTTTATAGTCAACTGACTGACTTTGTCTTGCTTGTTCTCTTCTAGGCCCTGATTGAGATGTACTCGATGCCCAATGGGGAGCAGGAGCAGGACCCAGAGGGAGAGGCAAGCGGAGGCGA
This sequence comes from Aegilops bicornis, assembly GCA_021605145.1. Taxonomy (NCBI): domain Eukaryota; kingdom Viridiplantae; phylum Streptophyta; class Magnoliopsida; order Poales; family Poaceae; genus Aegilops; species Aegilops bicornis. Next base: position 337,340,566 of record CM038672.1, on the reverse strand, counting down.
AAGCGGTGAGTGGCATTCTGACGGTGAAGGGGAGGAGGAGAGAGACGATCCGAGTGATGAAGAGGAGGTCGACTCACCTCCCCGTAGGTAAAGGCGATCCAAGCTCACTCACGATCCCGCAAGCGCCCGCGACAAGGTAACCGTTCCGATTGGGCAGTCGTCAAAGCGTCCTCGGACATCTTCTCTAGCACCGACTGAAAAGGCTCCGAAACAATCCAAGGTCATACCGCAGAAGACCCGAAAGGTGCTGCCCAGAATCAAAATCGACATCCCTGTCGCCTCTGCGTAAGTGTCTTGTCTTCAGTTTTACCCGAAATTTTGTGTTGTTTGTTTTTCCTTGGTTTGACCAATCGAATCTTGAAACTATCAGTGCCGCTACCTCTGGGACCTCTGCTTACAAAAACAAGGATGAGAACATGGAAGATGCGGTCATCTCCCGCCCAGGTATAATCTTTGCGATCTTGTCTTTGCTTTGTCGTTTGAACTGCGATATAACCAATCAAATATGATCTTTTGGCGACTGATCTTTTACAGCTCCTCTCAACGTCATTGACCTCCCCGACGACAACGCGGACGAGCCACAGAGGCCCTTGGTGAGGAGAAACAGGAAAACATCCGCTGTCAAGATGCCTCAGTCGACGCCGGTGGCGGAACCAGTAATTCAGGACACCGGCGATGCCAATCGGACTTCTCTCTCCTTCGCCATAGTGCTGTCGAGTGCTCAACCTTCAGCGTCAGCCGCACAGACTCCCGCCGACCCACCATCCATTTTTCCTACGCATCACGTCCCAGAGGACCAGGTGGGTGCTGCAAAAGAGGCTATATGCCAGGCGGGCATTATGATGGAGAAGATGAAGATGGTGCGCGAAGCCAGCCAAGCTGCTTATGATGCCAGCTCCGCTCTCCAGAGCAACGTCCAGGTTAGCAGATCGTCGACTGACTCTTCTGGCTTGTTCTATTACGATATGGTACCTAAAAACTTTCTTTAAAGAATCTTTGCATCTGTCTGCGCCTTGCATCTGTACACCCACTGGGTGTTTTGATTTGTCACCGAACAAACTCGCACTTTGAGTTGACTATGTTGTTGTCGATTGAATCTTTTGACCAGTGGGGGCACGCTGAGTGCACCCACTGGGTGTAGTCCTCGAGACCATAATTGACTGCGGGCAGTCGACGGTGGTCTGAGCATTGGAATTTCTTCACTCGGCCTGGACGGACCATGACGAGTGGAACCTGAACCAATGGGGGCACGCTGAGTGCACCCACTAGGTGTAGTCCCCGAGACCGTGGTCGACTGCGGGCAGTCGACTATGGTCTGAGAGCAACCTTTTTTTACACTCAACTTGGACAGACCGTGTCAAGTGGAAACTGGACCAGCGGGCGTACGCCAAATGCACCCACTTGGTGTAGTCCCCGAGACTACTGTTGGATGTTTGATTCGGCAGTAGTCTTATAATTTATTGAGTTTTACCTTTTTTTCTCTTTGAAATAACCAATCTTTTCACCTGCGGACTGACTTGTTCTTTGGTTGCAGAAATCTTGTGATCTTGGAGCTCGTTTTGCTGACCTGGAGAAGCAGCAGATTCAACTCAACCTCGATCTAGAGTTGGCCGAGACAGATCTGCACAAAGCCAATGATGATGCCGCTGGTAAGAAAGACTTCTCGACTGATTTATCCCTGAATCGGATTTCATTCTGCTTTTTCTGAATCAAGCATTATTTCTCCCAGAAAAACTGAACCAAGCTCTGGCGAAAAAGGATCAAGATCTGGCGGCCGCGCAGAAAAAAGCTGATGAGAAAACCGCTCTAGCTGAACAGAAGTTGGCTTCAGTCGGCAAATTGGAGGAAGAAAACGTCAAGCTAAAAGCTGCTCTGGACGAAGCCAATAAGGAAGCAACTCGCCTGAAGAAGGACAAGGACAATCTGAACGAGAAGATGGAAGGCATTGCTCGCAGGAGGAACGATCTGGAGAGTTATCTGGGAAGCCTTGCTAAGAAGTTGTTCGTCATGCTTGAAGGTATTTTCTTTGATCCGACTGGTTTGTTCCTGTCGACTCGACATATAACCATCGACTCACCCTTGCACTGTGCATGCAGATTTTTGCCGGGACTTCGAGGAAGAGACCGGGCGAATTGAACCAAGCTTGGACCCCATCAATTGTCCAGTGAAGGATGAAGCTGCCATGAACGTGCTCCGACTGGAATCTCACATCACTGGTGTTGTTGATTATCTCGCGCGATTGAAAGTCGCAATATCGCTGATTGACACAACTCTCTGGCCCATGGCAACGCTCCAGAATGACCTTGAGTCTCTAATGGCTCGGCTCAATGAAGTTCCCAGTCGAATTCAAGAATGGAAGAAGTCCTCTGCCCGTTGCGGCGCTGATGCGGCTTTATCTCCGGTTCGCATCCACTGCCGGGAAGCACGGGATGAGAAGCTGACAGCGATCAAGGTTGCTAACACCAAGAGGCACGACTTCCAGTCCTTCATGGAGACTTTCATTGCTTCCGCCACTCGGATTGCTTACGGAATCGACCTGGACGAATTCGTCGAGCCTGCCAGCCCTCCTCGTACGGAGTGAACAAACTTTTATGCCATGCCTTGATTTTGCCTCGGAATGCCGAGTGATTTTGTAATCGTTAAACTCCTTCGTGCTGAATGCCCGAGTACTTTGATCCGTGGTCTTGAACTTTAGGATTTATCTGAAATTGATTTATCTCTGAATATGCTTGCATTTGCCTTCGTGTGGAATTTGTTCTCCACACGGAATAATCTTTGTGCTTGAGATACAACTCTGAGGTGGAGACTCCAGTTGACCTGCACCTCGTTGTCCTTGCGGATAAGGATGGAGCGCACGTGTACTCGTGGCGCAGCTCCGAAGGAGAAGCTTGCAGTCGACCTGCACCTCATCGTCCTTGCGGATAGGGATGGAGCGCATGTTGTACTTGCGGCGCAGCTCCGAAGGAGAAGGTTACAGTCGACCTGCACCTCGTCGTCCTTGCGGATAGGGATGGAGTGCACATTGTACTTGCGACGCAGCTTCGAAGGAGAAGGTTGCAGTCGACCTGCACCTCGTCATCCTTGCGGATAGGGATGGAGTGCACGTTGTACTTGCAACACAGCTCCGAAGGAGAAGGTTGCAGTGAACCTGCACCTCGTCGTCCTTGCGAATAGGGATGGAGCGCACGTTGTATTTGCGGTGCAGCTTCGAAGGAGAAGGTTGCCGTCGACCTGCACCTCGTCGTCCTTGCAGATAGGGATGGAGCACACGTTGTACTTGCGGCGCAGCTCCGAAGGAGAAGGTGGCAGTCGACCTGCACCTCGTCGTCCTTGCGGATAGGGATGGAGCGCATGTTGTACTTGTGGCGAAGGTGGCAGTTGACCTGCACCTCGTCGTCCTTGCGGATAGGGATGGGTTTCAAACTTAGGCAAGTACTGGACTGCATCTAAGCCCCCGAGTGGGAGGGTTGCTCACCACTCGGTAGGATTTCTCAAACTTTGGGGAGTACTGGACTGCAGCTAAGCCCCCGAGTGGGAGGGTTGCTCACCACTCGGTAGGATTTTTCAAACTTAGGCGAGTACTGGACTGCAGCTAAGCCTCTGAGTAGGAGGGTTGCTCACCACTCCGTAGGATTTTTCAAACTTAGGCGAGTACTGGACTGCAGCTAAGCCCCCGAGTGGAAGGGTTGCTCACCAGTCGGTAGGAGTTTTCAAACTTAGGCGAGTACTGGACTGTAGCTAAGCCCCCAAGTGGGAGGGTTGCTCACCACTCGGTAGGATTTTTCAAACTTAGGCGAGTACTGGACTGAAGCTAAGCCCCCGAGTGGGAGGGTTGCTCACCACTCGGTAGGATTTTTCAAACTTAGGCGAGTACTGGACTGCAGCTAAGCCCCCGAGTGGGAGGGTTGCTCACCACTCGGTAGGATTTTTAAACCTTAGGCGAGTCTGGGACTGCAGCTAAGCCCCCGAGTGGGAGAGTTGCTCACCACTCGGTAGGATTTTTCAAACTTAGGCGAGTACTGGACTACAGCTAAGCCCCCGAGTGGGAGGGTTGCTCACCACTCGGTAGGATTTTTCAAACTTAGGTGAGTACTGGACTGCGGCTACGCCCCTGAGTGGGAGGGTTGCTCACCACTCAGTATGATTTTTCAAACTTAGGTGTGTACTGGACTGCGGCTAAGCCCCCGAGTGGGAGGGTTGCTCACCACTCGGTAGGATTTTTCAAACTTAGGCGAGTACTGGACTGCAGCTAAGCCCCTGAGTGGGAGGCTTGCTCATCACTCGGTAGGATTTTTCAAACTTAGGCGAAACGGATTCGCGACTAAGCCCCCGAGTGAGATGCTTGGTCATCACTCGGTAGGATTTTACAAACTTGCGAAACGGATTCGCGACTAAGCCCCCGAATGAGAGGCTTGCTCATCACTCGGCAAGATTTTTCAAACTTAGGCGAAACGGATTCACGGCTAAGTCTCCTACTGGGGGATTTGAGACGCAAACTAAAGCAACAACAGTCGTTTAAGAAGACTGTAAAGCTCTTGTCTTTGATAAACAAACTACAAAGGTATTTCTTATTACATCTCATCAGAATGAGTGCTTAAGTATAAAAGGGGCAGAGCAGCTCCGCATTCCAAGCCCATGGCTCGTCTTTCTGATGCTCGACATTGTAAAGATGGTATGCCCCATTGTGGAGAACTTTGGTGACGATGAAGGGACCTTCCCAAGCAGGGGCAAGCTTATGAGGTTTCTGCTGATCCACTCGAAGAACCAAGTCTCCCTCTTGAAAGGATCGACCCCTCACGTTTCTGGCGTGGAATCAACGCAAGTCTTGCTGATAAATAGTCGACTAGATTAGGGTCATGTCTCTTTCCTCTTCTAGGAGATCGACTGCGTCCTGTGGGGCCTGTTCTGCTTCATCTTCAGAGAAAAGCTCGACTCGGGGTGCATTGTGAAGCAAGTCACTAGGTAAAATAGCTTCAGCTCCATAGACCAAGAAGAATGGAGTTCGGCCAGTCGACCGATTGGGAGTTGTCCTCAATCCCCAAAGAACTGATGGAAGTTCATCGACCCAGGTGCCTGCTGCGTGCTTGAGATCATGCATCAGTCAGGGTTTCAGTCCTTTGAGAATCAAGCCATTTTCTCTTTCCGCTTGTCCATTCGACTGGGGGTGGGCGACTGAAGCATAGTCGACTCATGTGCCTTGGGAAACGCAGAAGGCTCTGAACTCATCAGAATCGAAGTTCGACCTGTTGTCAGTGATGATGCTGTGCGGAACCCCATATCTGAATGCCAACTCTCTGATGAAGCTGACGGCAGTACTGGCTTCAAGATTCTTGATAGGCTTGGCTTCAATCCATTTGGTAAACTTGTCGACTGCTACAAGCACATGAGTGAAGCCGTTCCTACCAGTCCTCAGGGGTCCAACCATATCTAATCCCCAAACAGCAAAGGGCTAGACGAGTGGAATGGTCTCCAGGGCTGACGCAGGCTTGTGGGACATATTGGAGTAAAACAGGCAGCCTTCACATTTGTCGACTATATCTTTCGCCATTTCATTTGCTCATGGCCAATAAGATCCAGCTCGGTATGCTTTGGCCACAATGGTCCGAGAGGACGCATGGTGGCCACAAGTCCCCGAGTGGATGTCATTGAGGATCACTCGACCTTCTTCTGGTGTTATGCATTTCTGGCTGACTCCAGTTAGACTTTCTCTGAACAGCTGTCCTCTTATCACAGTAAAGGCTTTGGATCGACGGACGACCCGTCGAGCCTCCTCTTCATCCTCTAGGAGTTCCTTCCTAAGGATATACGGAATGTATGGCACTGTCCAGTCGGGAGTGATGACCAAAACCTCCATGATCAGGTCGACCACGGCCTGGACTTCGACTTCAGTCGGATCTGTGGCACTCTTAGGCTGCCAGGGCTCTTAAGTGAAAGGATCTTCTTGAACTGAAGGTGTATGAATGTGTTCCAAAAACACATTGCTGGGAATAGCTTCCCTCTTGGAACCTATCTTTGCCAAATCATCGGCTGCTTGATTTTTCAGTCGGGGTATGTGGTGGAGCTCTAACCCCTCAAACTTTTTTTCCAACTTCCTCACCGCATTACAGTAACCAGTCATAGCTGGGCTTCTGACGTCCCACTCCTTCATCACTTGATTGACTACCAAATCTGAGTCGCCGTGGACCATGAGACGACGGACACCGAGTGAGATGGCCATACGTAACCCATATAAGAGTGCTTCATATTCCGCTTCGTTATTGGAGGAATCAAAGTGAATCTGGAGAACATATCTGAGCTTGTCCCCTCGGAGGGATACCAGTACCACCCCAGCACCGGAACCATTCAGCATCCTGGAGCCATCAAAGAACATGGTCTAGTGCTCCGAGTGTGTCGGAGTAATGGGCCACGGGTAGGCAAACCCGAGCCCCGGACCTTTCGAGACATCGGGGCAGGCTGCGCTCCTCAAGACCCCAAGACAAAGAGCCGCCTTTCGAGAATCGGCGGCAAGGCCGCCGACTGCCCCTCACGGCCGAGTCCCAGGGACGGCTTTGAGATAAGCCGACTCCCAACTGGCGGCTTCCAGAGAAGCCGGCTATGGGGAGTCGGCCCGCGACTCCAACCACCTCCCGCCTACGCAACTACGGACGGGATGGGGTGCGGCCGCCGCGCGGCCCATCCCTGCCCGGCTCATGAAGGGCAGGCATGGCCACAGTGCGCCGTACTGACGGAGATCTCCGTCCGGCACGGCACTGTTGCCATGCCGGGCCTGACATCAGCCCGTGGGCGGCGCCCTCAGCCCACAACGGCCTGTCTGTACGACCCGAAGACGGCGGTACCCGCCTGCCGGCAGGGGTGCAGAAGACGGCGAGAGCACCACAAGCCGGACCCATTGGGAGTCGGCCCCCAGGAGTCGGCCGGCCCCTCCCACGGGCCCCGCACGCCATTAACCAGACAAGACTGGGAATGGCAACAGTGATCGCCCGTCTGGCGGCGGCACTGTTGCCATGACCCCATGACCAAGCCAGCGTCATTAGAGGCGCGGCTACAGTAATCCACAGCCGGCAAGACCCGCCAGCGGCGGACAAGGCCTGTCGGCCCCATGACTGGGCCATCAGCGGGGACCACTAGTCGGCGGGCCCCGGCAGTCGGTGGAGAAGACGGCGACCTGAGAGACAGACGGCTGGGACCCGCGCCCAGCCGGATTACCATTGTACCCCCGGGGGGTAGACCTATATAAACCCCCCGGGGCACCCATGCAAGAGGTTGGACCCTAGTAGTTTTAGACACGCATAGAGGGAGGAGAAGAGCTAGCCGTGCCCTTCTCCTTCCTCACCCCGAACAGCTCAAGGAGCAACCTTGTACCCACTTTGCCATAGTGATCATGCGGAGACCCCGCAGAGCAGAAGTAGGGGTATTATCTCCACGGAGATCCCTGAAGCTGGGTAAGATCCGCCGGCGTGCATGCCTTCGCCTCATCCTGTTTCCAGGCACCGGCGACGTTCTACTCGCCCCCACCATGATAAGCCATCCTTTGGCATATGTCGCACCCAACCCCCGACATTTGGCGCCCACCGTGGGGCTAGGTGCACCGTCGTCCGGAGACCTGCTCTGGACGGGAACCCTTTTCCTCCCTGGCGAGCGCAGCCAGCCCGGCACGCCAGACGGAGTCTGCGCCGACGCGCTGCACGGCGCTGAGATCGCCTGCGCGGCCAGCTGCCTCGCCGAACTTGTCGGCGAGGTTCGCCTCTCCGACGAGCCTGCATCCGACGCAGGCACAGGCGGCCCCGAGCTCTCCTCGCGGGCCTCCTCGACCAACTCCACGTCGCCGGTGAGCCTGCCACGAACACGAGTCCGTAGGCTCCACCGACCGATGCTGGTCGACTCGACACCGCCGCTCGGACGCGTTCCCCACCAACGTGGTGGTCTCGATGAAAGCCGCTCCCTCGCTGGAGAGCGGCGGAAGCACCGTCACAAAAGTGCTGCGTCGCCGGTCATGGCGAGCATTCCGGCGAAGGAGCTCATGACCCTCTCGACGCGGCTCTGCAAGACCTGACCGCGCCTATTCCGGAAGACGCTGACGCCGAGATGCTGGAGGCACGCCGCCTTCAGCTCGTTGAAGGCGCGAGGAAGCTCGCAAGCATGAGATGCTTGTCAGAAGCCTACCAGCGTGAGATGGATCGCGCTGTGGGCGGCTCGCCAGCCCCGACTGGGCCTAGCCGCCTAGGCGCAGTCCAACCGCGCGGCGTGGCCATCGCCAACCTGTTCGGGGCCAATCGCCTTGTGTACGCCACACCCGCAGAGAACATCCGCGCCACCCAGGCGGCGGTGGACGAGCTAGAAAACTTTGAGGGTCAGGAGCGCCGCCTGATGACGGAGCGAGTCCAGCGGCTCCTCGACGCGGCTGCCGCGCAGAACGAGGCCGGCTGCCGCACAGAGGCGCCGCAACGACAAAACGACGACCTGCCTCCCCGCCGAGATCAAGGCGCGACGTCTCGGACACCGACTGGCGGTGTCCGCGGAAGAAAAAACAAGGATCCGGCTGTCAACCACAGTCGGACTCATATCTCCATCTAGCGTGACCAAGACGGCCGCCCAAGAGCAGTGGAGCAGCGGGACGACTATCTGCCTCCTCCTCCTCGCAAAGAAAGGCGAGTCTCCCCGCCACCCATCGAGCATCCGACTCTCGGCGACTGCCTTGTCCGCTGAGAGGGAGTCGGAGAAAACGACGCCCGCCTCCGGATCGACCGACTCCACCGATCCCTGGCGCTGGAAGAAGAAGACGAGTTGGGTCCGCCCTGTTTCGGACCTCGCATCCGAGATGAGCCCTTTCCCAGAGGGTTCACGCTCCCCCGAGATACACCCAAGTACACCGGCTCAGAAGCCGGAAGACCGGGCTGGTCGACTACCCACTCCGGCCGCCAACATAGCGAACGGCAACAAGCGTGTTGCCGTAAAGTATATTCCGCTCATGCTCCAAGGCACGGCCCGGACGTGGTTGAACAGCCTGAAGCCCCGCAGCATCAACAGCTGGGTCGACTTCACCGAAGCCTTCGTCTACAACTTCACAAGCACGTACAAGCGACCTCCCAAGCCCCGCCAGCTTTCCTTGTGCGTGCAAGGCCCCAACGAGCCGACTCGCGACTACCTCACGCGCTGGGCCGAGCTTCGGAACTCCTGCAAGGGCGTGCACGAGGTGCAAGCTATCGAGTACTTCACCGCCAGGTGCAGAGAAGGCACCCTCCTCAAGCACAAGCTCCTTTGCGACGAGCCAGAGACCCTCGACGAGCTGCTGATCATAGCAAACAAATGCGCCAGCCGACTCCTCCATGAAGGCGGAGATTGAAGTCAGTCATGACCGCAAGGTGGCTCCTCGAGGATCTCGTAACTCCGGTGGAGACACCAGTTGGCAACAAAGAATGTATGATCACACGCCGTTAGGCCCCACAGCCCGGCTTCCAAAGAGTCGGCAGTAGCGACAATCGAAGACCAAAGCGGAGGGGCAGCCTCCGCCAAGCAATGTAAAGGCGGCAAGTCCAACTGGTTGCCGGCCTTCTCTTACGAAAGCGACTCTAGATGGTCCCTGCAAGTTCCATAGCGGCAAGCCATCAAACCACACCACCGGAAGTGCCATCGGCTCACCGGGATCGCCGAGGATACAGCCTCCTGCCTCCCCCGCTGGGCCGCCGCCTCCGCCGCCCCGGCCGGTGTCGAGCTACCGGCCTGATACAAGACGAGTACCGGAAGAGCATGGAGCCTATGTGGTGTTCACGGTGTGGCCAGGTCGACGATCGACGCAGCGGGCTGCAGAAGAAGAGGTGAATGCACGGTAGCATCGATACTCGTAGTTCATGCACCCGGGTCCGAGAGGCCTATCGGTTGAGCAGAGCTGATCACCCGTAGGTGATGCCGAATCCGGGCTCCTACGCCCTGGTCTTGGGGGGCCACCCTTGCAGCGGATAGGCGGGCCGCTCGCTTCTCGCGAAAGTGCCGATAGACGGAGGCAAGAGCATCAACATCCTGTACAAGGACACGATGGAGAAGTTAGGAATCAAGAAAAGACAGCTTGAGCAGCCGGACTGTGTTCCACGGCATTGTACCTAGCCTTTCCTGCTCACCGATCGGCAAGATCCTGATAGATGTCCTCTTTGGGGACAAAGATCATTTCCGCCGAGAGCCAGTTTGGTTCGAAGTGGTGGAACTCGAAAGTCTGTACCACGCTCTGCTTGGCCGACCTGCTTTGGCCAAATTCATGGCGGTCCCCCACTACGCTTACCTCAAGATGAAGATGCCGAGTTCCAAGGGATTGACTGTAGCCGTGGCGACTCTGAAAAGTCGTCCGCTTGCGCGGCTGAAAGCAGTCGGCTAGCCGAGTCCCTGGTGATCGCAGCTGAGAAGCGGCTTCTTGATCGGGTTGTGGCGATGGCCGGCAAGCAGCCCGAGATATCGCCCAACCCCAAGGAGTCGGAAGCTGAGGGCTCGTTCAAGCCGGCCAAAGAAACGAAGAAGATACCCTTGGACCGGAGCACCCAGAGAGGTATGCTGTCATAGGTGCAAACCTTGTCAGCAAATAGCAAGGCGAGCTCGTCGATTTCCTCCGTGAGAATCGGGACATTTTTGCATGGTCCCCTAAAGACATGCCAGGTGTACCGACGGAATTCGCCGAGCACAAGTTACATGTCCGATCTGATGTGAAGCCCGTCAGGCAGCCCTTGCGCCGCCTGTCAGAAGAGAAGAGAAGAGTTGTTGGAGAAGAGATAGCCCGGCTCCTAGCAGCCAGTTTCATTATGGAAGTGTTCTTTCCAGAATGGTTAGCAAACCCGGTCCTGGTATTGAAGAAGAACAAGCAATGGCGTATGTGTATTGACTACACAAGCCTCAACAAAGCTTGCCCCAAGGACCCGTTCGCCCTGCCGAGAATTGACCAGGTGATAGACTCCACAGCCGGATGCGAGCTGTTGAGCTTCTTAGATGCATATTCAGGATATCACCAGATCAAGTTGAACCCGGCTGACAGACTGAAGACCGCCTTCATCACGCCGTTTGGAGCCTTACGCTGCGACCATGACGTTCAGCTTAAGGAATGCCGGCGCCACCTTTCAGCGTTGCATGCAGAAGTGCCTCCTCAAGCAACTCGGCAGAAACGCCCATGTCTACGTGGACGATGTGGTGGTGAAGAAGGAAAAGCAAGGAACACTGCTGGAAGACCTTAAGGAAACCTTAGAGAACCTGCACCGATTCCAGATCAAGCTCAACCCTGAGAAGTGCGTCTTTGGAGTACCAGCCGGCCAACTCCTTGGTTTCCTGGTCTCCGAATGCGGCATAGAGTGCAACCCTGTGAAGATCAAGGCCATCGAGAGGATGGAAGTACCCCGCCGACTGCTAGATGTGCAAAAGTTCACCGGCTGCTTGGTGTCCATCAGCCGATTCATCGATCGGTTACAGAAAGCTCTCCCTTTATATCAGCTCATGAAGAAGACCACCTTCTTCGAATGGAAACACAAAGGCGGACGAAGCTTTTCTCCGATTGAAGAAAATGCTGACTACTCCCCTGTCTTTGGCGGCCCGACTCCTAAAGAGCCCATGCTCACATACATTGCCGCCACTAGCCGGGTAGTCAGCACAGTCATTGTAGTTGAGCGCAAGGAGGAAGGCATGGCGCTACCTGTCCAGAGACCGGTATATTACCTGAGCGAAGTACTGTCGACCTCCAAGCAAAACTACTCCCACTACCAGAAGATGTGCTACGGCGTGCACTTTGCTGCCAAGAGGTTGAAGCCTTACTTTCAAGAGCATCCGATCATTGTGGTTTGCATAGCCCGACTAGCCGAGATCATCGGAAGCCGAGATGCTTCTGGCCGAGTGGCCAAATGGGCCATAGAGCTGGCCCCCTACACCATCCATTACCAGCCCTGCACCGCCATCAAGTCACAAGCACTGGTCGACTTCGCCGACCGGGCGAGACTCCGATACCTGCCGCCGCCCCGACTCCACCCATTGGCGGATGCATTTCGATGGCTCCAAGATGCGCACCGGCTTGGGAGCGGCGTTGTCCTCACTTCCCCAAAGGCGACAAGCTCAAGTATGCGCTGCATATCCATTTCGCCACCTCCAACAACGTCGCCCGAATCTGGCGCTCATTCACGAGCTCCGGCTTGCCAAAGAACTTGGCATTCGCCGGATCCTGTGTTATGGCGACTCCGACTTGGTGGTCCAACAGTCATCTGGCGATTGGGACGCCAAAGATGCAAACATGGCGAGCTACCGTTTCCTGGTACATCAACTCAGTGGATATTTTGAGGGATGCGAGTTCCTTCACGTGCCAAGAAATGACAAGGACCAAGCAGACACCCTGGCACGAATCGGCTCCAGCCGCCAGGCAATACCATCCGGCGTCGCCCTTTAGCGCCTCCTCAAGCCATCTGTCAAGCCTTCACTAGAATCAGATTCCATTTTCGTGCCGGCTCCCCCTGAAGAAGTCGGATCCGACTCAAGAGCCTCAGCAGACGGCACGAGAATTCTTGCAGATGGCTCCAAGAATACCGCAGTCGAAGCCGGTCCGGGACTTGTAACCCGGCGCGGGGACTGCGGCGACCATTGCGAAGACTCCAGAGCTCGGCTCAGGGAATGCACCAGTCGGCCCGGGGACTTCATCAACCCAGCAAGCGGCCGCGGACTCTAGCCCGCCGCCTCCCAGCCCAGCCGCCCTCGTCCAAGTAGCAGTACTGGCAGTTGAAGAAATAGCAGCACCCTCATGGGCCCAGCCCATCCTGAAGTTCCTAGTAAGCAAAGAGCTACCAACCTACGAAATCTTGGCTCGACAAGTTCAACGCCGAGCGGCAGCCTACACGATAGTCAACAGAGAGCTGGTCAGGCGTAGCGTCACTGGAGTTTACCAGCGTTGCGTCGAGCCATAGCAAGGCCAAGCGATTCTCAAAGACATTCATCAAGGCGAGTGCGGCCACCATGCGGACTCAAGAGCACTCGTCGCCAAAGCCTTCCGACACGGTTTCTTCTGGCCAACTGTCCTAGAAGAGGCCAAGGAATTAGTCCAAAAATGCAAGGGGTGCCAGATGTTCCGCTCCAAGCCGTGTCAGACGGCTTCCGGCGCTCAAGACTATCCCCATCACCGCCCTTTGCTGTTTGGGGCCTGGACATGGTGGGACCATTCAAAAGCGACCGCGGCCTAACTCACTTACTTGTCGCGGTGGACAAGTTCACCAAGTGGATAGAAGTAAAGCCCATCAAGAAGTTGAATGGTCTAACTGCAGTGACTTTCATCGCCGACATCACGACTCGGTACGGTGTACCACACAGCATCATCAGCGACAATGGCACAAATTTTAGCAAAGGCGCCCTGGCCCGTTTCTGCGTGACGCAAGGCATCCGACTGGACTTAGCGTCCGTTGCCCATCTGCAGTCAAACGACCAGGTGGAGCGAGCAAACGGCCTCATCCTGTCTGGCATCAAGCCTCGACTGGTCAAACCACCGGAAGCGTTCGCCGGGCTGTTGGCTTGAGGAGTTGCCGGCCGTCCTCACGGAGTTTGCCGCGACTCCAAACAAGTCAACCGGCTTCACACCTTTCTTCCTCGTCTCACGGTGTTGAAGCCGTCATCCCAACGGACATAGAGTTCGACTCCCATGAGTCACCATGTACACCGAGGAGGAAGCAGAAGAAGCACGTCAAGACGGCGTCGATCTGCTGGAAGAGGGCCGGCTGTTGGCACTCAGCCAGTCCAGCATCTACCAGCAGAGCCTGCACCACTACTACAACAGGAAGGTCAAGCCGAGATCTTTCCAAGAGGGCGACCTTGTGCTCCGGCTGATCCAACGAACAGCCGGCCGGCCTGGTATCGGCGCCTTTGGGAAAACCCCTTCATTATCGACAAAGTCTTTGAGCAACGACTCTACTACCTGATCGACGCTCAGAAGCCCCGAGCACGCAAGAGGGACGACTCCGGCAAAGAGACGGAACGGCCATGGAATGCAAATCTTCTCCGAAGATTTTACAATTAATGCAGTATGTACCACGCTACCTTTTGTGTTAAAGTACCAAGACTTCGGCCCCCCCCGAGATGAGCTCGGGGACTGCCCTTTTTTGTTATCTGTATGATAAGAATTATGCCTTCGAGTATGTTACTCTTTGTTATGCCGCTTGGCACCGGGTTCGACTAGTCGGCCCGAGGACTCGCCGCCTTGCGCTATGAAATGCTTCCTGCAGTCGAACAAGCAGTGTGCGGTGCCTAAGCCGTCTCCTGCCAAATGCCGAAGCTCGCAGATCGACTGTTTGGTGGGCAGGAGTAAGGAAGAATGGGCACCCACATGAAAAATGGCTAAAGACCCAAAGCATAAACATAGCTTAAGCCGGCTTCCAGCCCCTCTTCGCAAAACCGACTCTTGAATAGTCGGCTTGCTGCTTCCTATCCAACTTGTTAAAAAGACTCTAAAAAATGGCCAAGTATTTGCCTTCCCAAGAGTAGCCAAGCACTTGATCCAAACGGCAGTCCGCAGAGCGGTTGTCCGACTGGCAAGGCGGCGACTAAGGGAAGGCGGCAAAGGAAAAAGCCATAGGAGCAATGAGCAAGGAAAGATAAAATTAGGATAAATATTTACATAGCACAGGCCCTTGGCCGAATCTTCAAGCAGAAGTTCAAAAATACACCCCGGGGGTGGAACTGTGCGAATTAACAAGTTTTTCAAAGACTACTAAAGCAGATAAAATAAAGGAAAGACGGCAGCCTAGGAAGCGGCAGACGGGTTTGGAGGGCCGGAGGAGACGGCGGTGTCAGGTGCCGGGGCAGCCGGCTGGGCAGTCTCGGCTTGATCATCTCTGGCGGCAGTCGTCCTAGACGTGCGCGGCTCGTTGCTGGAGCCACGGTCGAGCAGAGGCTGGTCGCCCGCTCCATCTTCTGGCGCCTCCGTCTCACCTCCGTCCTCCGCCTCGCCTTCCTCCTTGGTGATGGAGCCGATCACCTCCGCCGAGTCTTCGTCATAATCCGGGTTCATCCCGAACCACTCCGGCGGTGCCTCCCCGCCGTCCTCAGCCCGCTTAGGGATGAAGATGCTGGTGTCCGTGTAGTCGGTGATCGCCGCCGCACGCTCGACAAGGGCATCTTCCGTAGCCAGCAGCTCTACCTGGGCCTCTGACCAGAATGCAGCCAGCCGGTCCAGATCAAGCCCTGGATACCATGCCTTGACAAATTACAAGGCCCGGCGCGCTCCAGCCCGGGCCGAGGAACTCTTCCAGGCCTCAAGACGGCTAGCCGAAATCTCTAGCCAGTCGGAAGTCCGACTGGGAGTGTGCAGAACCAGCATGTCTGGCCATAGGGCAGCAATCGCCTGGGCGCCGGCGCGTTGAAGCCGGTGTAGCATCCGATGGGCCGGCCGCAGACGAGCCTCGATGCTCAGAAGCTGCTCGTCAACGGTCCGGGGGGCGTTGGCAGCAATCTCCGCACCATTTGCCCTCCACGCCTCGTGATCAGCCTCGATGGCTTGATTATCCGCCTGCGTATGGCCGGGGAAGAAGTCTGCCAGGACGAAAAAGAAGCAAGTCAAAAAACCAGGAGTCAACCCTACCTATAGTCAGCGGCTCAAAGAAGGAAAGTAAAGAAACTCACCGTCGATGATGTCCTCAATTTCATGGAAGCCGGAGGTCAGCTGTGCCTCCTTGTCGGTCCAGGAGGAGCACTCGCTTTCGAACTCGGCCAGGAGAGCAGCCTCTTTCTTCTCCGCCTCGTCCTACGCCTTCTTAAGCAGCTCCCTTTGCTCCGCCAGCTGCGTAGCCAGCAGGTCACGCTCTGCGGCAAGCTTGCTGCACTCCTCCTTGCCCGCATAAGCGGTGTCGGCCACGCCTGCCACGCCGAGAGTGGCGCGTTGGCCTCTGAAGAATGAAAAGAAAAAAGGGCGTTAAGTCGCCAACTAAGAAGGTCGCTGGGAAGATCCGCCCGACCGCTCAGCGATCGGCCGAATCTCGGGACTACAGCCACGGTGCGCCTTGTGCGCCCTGAAATAGAAAGAAGACTCACCCCGGCTCCTCGACAAGTCGGCGGTCCGCTTGCCCAGCTCCTCAACATTGCGGTTGAAGGCAGTGGCGTGGAGGTTGTGATACTCCTGTGATAAGCATTTCAGACAAAGGTAAATGTTTGGAATTCGCCAGATAGAGTTCCGAGCCGCTTTGCTTTCGGCCCCGAAACTCGGGACTACACTCGGTCTTGGCGCGCCTTACAGAGAAGAACAAGAAAAAACTCAAAGAAGAAACATACCCGAACGGCGGTTCACGACGCCAGGTGCGCCTTGGTGCAGTTCTGAATGGCGTCACCCTCGGCCCGCAGCAGCAACCGCTGAAGCGTCGAAGCGCTGGTTTAGCGGGCTGTACGCCTCGCACTCGCACCCAACGGGCGCGGCGCTTGTCGCCTCGGCGTCTAGGATGGCCTGGCGGCGCGCTGGTCTCCAAGCGTGGCGCGAAGTCGCCTTCTCAAGACGGCGGCGCTGGCGGCGACGAAGGAGCAACCGCCACAGCCTCGTCTTCGATCGGCGGCACCGGTGGGTCCGCTTTGTTTACCACGCGCTCTCGGGCGGCGGCGGCAGGCGGCGAAGCGTGCGGCCGTACCCGACATGGAGGTCTCGCCGCCTTCCCTCACCATGATGGGGAACCCGCCGCCGGCTCCCTCCGTCTGCCCCGTGAAATCCGGCGGCGGCGGCGCGGAGCTCAGCGGGGTGACGAGCAACGCCGATTGGAGGCGCGCGGACTCCTCGGCCCGCCGCTTAGCTGCGACGGCGGCTTCAGCCTCCTCCAGCTTCCTCTGGGCGGAAGCCGCCGCCTTCTCGGCCTCCGCCTTCTCCAGGCGGGCGGCTTCTTCCTCGTCGCGCTTCTCCTGCGCGTTCCGCTCCGTCGCCTCCCGGAGGTCGGGTGGCGGGTCAATCCTCGCTGTCATCTTGAGGCCGGTCGGCGAAGGTAGCCGAGGGCTGAAGTCGTCGGCCCCTCCTCCTCCTCCTTCAGCCGGCCTCCATCGCCGCCGCCCCCAAGTCAGGGTCGTCGACGTCGCTCTCCGCCCGGTCGGGGACGAACTCACGGGCCGGCCCCGTGGTGCCGGCTGAGGGCTGCATGAGGGGGTTCTGACTCGAAAAAACCAAAAAAGATCAGAGGTAGGATTTGGCTGAAAAAGAAAATAGAAGAGGAAGAGAGACGACTTACCACAGGCGGGGGGTTGGCGCATGAGTACGGCTCCTTGCCGAACTGCCAATCCGCCGTGAGATTGTAGTTCGCAATGTAGTTCACCGTGTCTGCCACCTCCGCGTGGGGCATGTCCTTGGAGCACAGCCGACTGGGGTCCGCACTAGGCTCTTGCAGGGGAGGCGGCGCGTCTGGCGGAGGAATTCAATGTGGTCGTCATCCACCTCGGAGCCGTCCCAAACGCCGGAGCGTGTGGCAGGAGGTGCAGCGGTGGAGGAAGAGCTCATCGCCGCAGCCTAACGTGGTTCGGCGCGGCGGCGGCAAGAGGGAGACGAAGCAAGAGGGAGAAGGAGCAACAGGAAGCGGGGGAAGCAGGGAGATGGGTGCGCGTGCTTCGTCGCTCCCCTCCTCCCGCCTACTTATAGGCTCGTGGGCTGAGAAGCCGATGGGGCGGGCGTGGGATTAACTGCGCCTAGGCCCCCACGCCCCCCATGATTTAACCCCACGGTTATCAAGCGCGCAGAACGATGTGGGAACTAACCGCCCGCACGGCCGCGAACGGATCTGTTCGCGTCGAGGCGCGGTAGTGGCGGGTCCCGCCCGACGGCCTGTCTCGTCACGCGCGTGGGTGGGCAGATCGACCGCCACAGCGGCGTCACACGACGGGCTCGCAACGGGCCGCCGGAAGCTTATCGTGCATGCTGCCCGGTTCCCGCCTTCGACTTTCGAACTCTCCAAGGGGCAAGGCGGCCTTCCGCGAGTCCAGCTCCAGCTAGTCGGCCTGGAGGAAGACGGCGAGCAAGGCCCAGATTCCACCACCAGAAGGATAAAACTGTTGAGGCTCCTCGACCTGTCGCCCTCGACGCCTCACCAGCTTCGGGGACTACTGTTGGAGTAATGGGCCACGGGTAGGCAAACCCGAGCCCCAGACCTTTCGAGACATCGGGGCAGGCTGCGCCCCTCAAGACCCCAAGACGAAGTGCCGCCTTTTGAGAATCGGCGGCAAGGCCGCCGACTGCCCCTCACGGCCGAGTCCCAGGGACGGCTTTGAGATAAGCCGACTCCCAACTGGCGGCTTCCAGAGAAGCCGGCTATGGGGAGTCGCCCGCGACTCAACCACCTCCCGCCCTACGCAACTATGGGCCAGGATGGGGTGCGGCCGCCTTGCTGCCCATCTCTGCCCGGCGCCACGAAGAGGCGAGGCATGGCCACAGTCTGCGCCCGTCTTGACGGAGATCTCCCGTGCAGTGCGGCATCATTGCCATGCCGCCACGACATCAGCCCGTGGATGGCGCCCTGAGCCCACGACGGCCTGTCTGTATGACCCGAAGACGGCGGGACCCGCCTATCGGCGGGGGTGCAGAAGACGGCGAGAGGACCACAAGCCGGACCCATTGGGAGTCGGCCCCCAGGAGTCGGCCGGCCCCTCCCACGGGCCCTGCACGCCATTAACCAGACAAGACAGGGAATGGCAATAGTGATCGCCCGTCAGGCGGCGGCACTGTTGCCATGACCCCATGACCAAGCCAGCGTCATTAGAGGCGCGGCTACAGTAATCCGCAGCCGGCAAGACCCGCCCGCGGCGGACAAGGCCTGTCGGCCCCATGACTGGGCCGTCGGCAGGGCCCACTAGTCGGCGGGCCCCGGCAGTCGACGGGCCCCGGCAGTCGGCGGAGAAGACGGCGACCTGAGAGACTGATGGCTGGGACCCGTGCCCAGCCGGATTACCATTGTACCCCCGGGGGGTAGACCTATATAAACCCCCCGGGGCACCCATGCAAGAGGTTGGACCCTAGTAGTTTTAGACACGCATAGAGGGAAGAGAAGAGCTAGCCGTGCCCTTCTCCTTCCTCACCCCGAACAGCTCAAGGAGCAACCTTGTACCTACTTTGCCATAGTGATCATGCGGAGACCCCGCAGAGCAGCAGTAGGGGTATTATCTCCACGGAGAGCCCTGAAGCTGGGTAAGATCCGCCGATGTGCATGCCTTCGCCTCATCCCGTTTCCAGGCACTGGCGACGCTCTACTCGCCCCCACCATAATAAGCCATCCTTTGGCATATGTCGCACCCAACCCCCGACAGAGTGGACTTGAGTTGGCAGTTGCTGTTCGATCCACTCGGCGAGGAAATCTGCTATTGCTTGGGACTTGATAGCTTTCTTTGCCTCAAACTTGATATCCAGGGGAAGGAGTTCAATCGCCCACTTTGCCACTCGACCAGTTGCATCTCTATTGTTCAGAATCTCTGCTAGTGGAGCATCGCTGACGACTGTAATGGAGTGGTCAGAGAAGTAGTGAGCAACCTTCTTCGTGGTCATATAAATCCCATAAACAAGCTTCTGATAATGTAGATATCTTTGCTTTGATGGTGTCAGAACTTCAGAAACATAATATACTCGGCACTGAACCTTATAGGATTTTCCTTCTTCTTCTCGCTCGACCGTAAGTACTGTACTGACAACTTGTCAAGTGGCTGCAACGTAAAGCAATAAAGGCTCTTTGTTGATTGGGGCAGCAAGCACCGGCTAGGTGGAAAGCAGGGCTTTGAGCTCTACAAACGCTGCATCAGCTTCAGGAGTCCACTCGAACTTATCAGACTTTTTCATCAGTCGGTAAAGAGGCAATGCCTTTTCACCGAGGCGAGAAATGAATCAACTTAAGGCGGCCAAATAACCAGTAACCTTCTGGACATCTTGCACACGCACAGGGCGTTTAATCCGGAGTATGGCACCAACTTTCTCTGGGTTAGCATCGATCCCTCGTTCGAAAACGAGGAAACCGAGTAATTTTCCGCCCGGAACACCGAATGTGCACTTTGATGGATTAAGCTTGATATCATACCTTCTGAGGTTGGCAAAAGTTTCAGCAAGGTCAGCCAGCAGGTCAGAACCTTTACGTGACTTGACCATAATGTCATCCATGTATGCTTCCACATTCCGACTGATTTGAGCGAGTAAACACTTCTAAATCATCCTCATGAATGTGGCTCCAGTGTTTTTCAGGCCGAATGGCATGGTGAAATAACAGAAGCACCCAAATGGAGTGATGAAAGCTGTTTTTATCTCAACGGGTTCATACAGTCGGATCTGATGATACCCGGAATAGGCGTCCAAAAAGGACAAGCGCTCACACCCCACAGCCGAGTCGACTATTTGGTCGATGCGGGGGAGAGGAAAGTGATCTTTCGGGCAGGCCCGATTGATATGCTTGAAGTCAATGCACATGCGAAGTGAGTCGTCCTTCTTGGGGACCATGAATACATTGGCTAGCCACTCGAAGTGGTAAATCTCTCTGATAAACGCAGCTGCTAGGAGCCGAGCCACTTCTTCACCAATGGCTTTTCTCTTTTGTACGGTCGACCGTCGAAGATGTTCTTTGACTGGTTTCACTTTTGGTTCGACTCGCAAACAATGCTCAACCAGTCCCCTGGGAACACCCGGCATGTCAGAAGGTTTCCATGCAAAGATGTCCCAGTTCTCACGGAGGAACTGGATGAGCGCTTCTTCCTATTTGGAGTTGAGTGTTGTCGAAACGTGAGTCGGAGCAGCATTGGGATCAGTCGGGTGAATATGAATCGGCTTCGTTTCACCAGACAACTGAAATGCAGAATCTGTGGCAGGCTTCTTAGCTCGCAACAAATCACTCGGATCTGCATTTTTTTATACTCCTGCAACTTTACTATTGCCATTTGTGCATCGGCGATCTTTGAGCCCTTCTGTAAGCACTCTTCTGCCTTCTTCCGATTGCCAGTGATAGTGATCACTCCTCTAGGACCGGGCATCTTCAATTTGAGGTACGCGTAACATGGTCGAGCCATAAAACGTGCATAAGCCGGCTTGGCAAGAATAGCATGATAAGCACTCTGGAAATCCACGACTTCAAACGTCAACTTTTCTTTGCGGTAATTCTTGGAATCACCGAAAACCACATCGAGGGCGATCTGGCCGAGTGACTCAGCCTTCTTGCCAGGAATAACCCCATGGAAACTTATATTGCTTTCACTGAGTCTGGACATCAGAATGCCCATTCCCTTCAAGGTCTACGCATACAGTATATTCAGGCCACTGCCACCATCCATCAGAACCTTAGTCAACCTAGTACCTTCGACAACTAGGTCGACCACCAACGCTTGCCTCCCAGGGGTGGCTATGTGCGCTAGGTGATCAGACTGGTCGAATGTAATGGCAGTCTGAGACCACTTCAAATAACTGGGTGTCGCCGGAGCGACCATGTTCACTTCTTTGTTGATGAGTTTCAGTCGACTTTTGCTCTCAACATCAGCAAAAATCATCAGAGTGGAATTGACGTGGGGGTAACCATCATCATCTTCCTCTTTATCCTCAACTTTGACCGAATCATTTTCCTTCTCTTTGGGTTGTTTCTCTCGGAACTGCTGGATTAGGAGCCGACACTGTCGAGTGGTATTTTTCGGGTAAATGAGATTACCCTCTTCATCTTTTTTGGTGTGAATGTGGCATGGTAAATCCAACACATCATTTCCATCTTGATCTTTTACTTTCTTGGGGTTCCATGGCCCCTTTGGCTTCCCCTTGAACTTTCCTTGAGCCACGGCTAAGGCTTCTCCAGGAGCAACTGGCTCGGCTTTGCGCTTCTGCTTCCGAGTGGAGTTCCCTCCTCTGGTTTCGTGGGCGACTGTTTTGTGCTTGCCACTCCGGAGCCGATCCTCCTCTTCACCATTAGCATACTTGGTGGAAATTTCCATCATTCGACTCAGAGACATATCTCCAGTCCGACCGAACTTCAGATTCAATTCTCGATACTTGACACCTTCCTTGAAGGCACAAACTGCTTGGTGATCAGACACATTCTCCACCGTGTGGTGCAACGTGATCCATCTCTGGATATAATCCCTCAAAGTTTCATTCGGCTTCTGCACACAAGATTGCAGCTCTGTTAGCCCTGCTGGCCGTTTGCATGTACCTTCAAATGTTCTAACAAACACTCGGGCAAGGTCTTCCCAACTATAAATACTGCCAGGTGCTAACTGATTCAACCACGCTCTGGCCGAGCCCTCCAACATCAGAGGAAGGTGCTTCATGGCCACTTCATCATTGCCACCACCAATCTGCACGGCCACTCGGTAGTCCTCAAGCCAAGTGTCAGGCTTGGACTCACCAGTGAATTTTCTGACTCCAGTCGCCAATTTGAAGTTCGGAGGAATCACTGCTGCTCTAATGGCTCTGCTGAAACACTCGGGACCTGAAACATGCACTCTGTTGCCGGTCGGATAATCTCTATCGTGGCCATCTCTGTGTGCCCTGTTCCTGTCAACCAGACCTTGAACGAGAATAGATCTCGCATCAAAGCCCGCCTCCTGGGGGTCGATTGGAATCCTTCACCCACCACTGTGAGGGCGTCTGTCATCGTGTTGCCGAGGCGCATATGACCCACTCCTTGGGGGAGGCGTGGGCACTCGACGATGATCATCACGGTCGAGTCGGTGATCATACTGCTCACGGTTTCTGTACTGATCCTGTCGATCTCGACGTCCCTCACTCCTTGGAGGCGATCTTGGGCTGTGAGCCGACTGAACTGTGCCTGCCCTTACAGATCTACTTTGAATCCTATTCGGAGACTGTGACACTGCTGTGTTCTGCTCCCCCCTGCCTGGAGCAAAGCCCGGATCTGCATCAAACCTCTACCAGCTTCCGACAGGGAAGGCTGAATCGACTCTGCTATTCGGGCCGCAGCTGTGAGATTCTGGATCGGAGTTCGATATACCTGGGTTGGAGGAGGAAAAGTTGTCATCGACTGGACTCAGGAACCTGCTGCCGAGCACGCTCGTCGAGTGCATGCTAGAGGTTCTCCAGTCGAGTGCGCTCGGCCAAGTTGGCCAGGCGCACCTCCTCCAAGGCCCGGGCCTCGGGGGTTTCTCCAACGATAGGAGTGTGGAGTGCATCCATGTTACGGCGGCGAAGCTCTTCCCTCTGCTGCGAAGAGAGGGGCTCGGGGCGGTACTCCTCATGGACACGTGACGGATCGCCTCCTCCATCAGCACCGTCATCATGGGGGAAGCCAGGTGGACTGCGTAGGGTCACTGTTGTCGCCCTCGGATGCAGTCTCGACAGAGCCAGTCGAACAGGCCGTAGAGAGTTTCGTCGGGCTCAATTGCCGCGACTTGTGGTGTGGCCGACTGGCGAGCCACCGTGTGCCTCACCCACCGCTGGAGCCGCGACCGACCAGAACGCTTACATCGGCGAGCAGCAGGGGATGAAGACGCCACAGAAGCCGACCGATACTGGGTCGACGGCTGCCGCAGAAGGACGCCGCGAACGCACGCGCGAAAGTGCGTTGCGCCACGGACGGGGAGCGCCTCGACGTCGAGTGGATCCTCCTGGAGCCAACGGAATCATCGGCGACCAACACGAGCGCGCCGAGACGGATCTCGCGGCCTTCGGCCAATCCTACGCCTGAAACCATGCTGATGGGGATCAGAAAAATTGCAACTTCTCCAACAAGTCGCTAAGACACATGCCCCACAGTGGGCGCCAACTGTCGTGGTTCTAAGTCTGACAGTAGAATGCGGGGTAGGTATGTAGAGGCAAGATCCTAGCTACGGAGAAGTTGTGCGCACGAGTTTACGAGTTCAGGCCCTTCTCGGAGAAGGGAACAGCCCTACGTCTCGGTACCCGGAGGCGGTCGACTGGATTATATGCGTGTGTGTTATAGGGGTGCAAACCCTTGTGCATGTGGAGGGGGCTGGCTTATATAGAGTGCGCCAGGACCCCAACCAGCCCACGTTACAAGGGATTTAAGGTACATCAAGAGGGGTGCGTTACTGGTAACGCTAGTAATAAAGAGACATAATGACCATTAAAGCTACGATGTAGTGACCGACCGTTGCAGTACGGAGTGGCTTTAGATCTTCTGGCAGTCGAGTGATAGTCTCCATGGTCGGGTGACTTCGAGTCTTCCGAGTGGAACGCTTCATGGTTGAGTGAATGATGATTCTTCTTTGAATGCTTCTGGTTTTAGGGTGATGTCCTTGGGGAGGGTATCTTGGACAGGCCTATGACCCTACCCTAGGTACATGGCTTCATCAGGCGGTGACAAAGTCACCTATGTTAGAGTATATTGACTAAGGAGTCAAGTGAGAACACTTGATCATAAGTCATACTCATCGTTTAAGCTCAAAATGGGGTTACCATTTTTCGTTTAAGCTTTTGATGTATTCGCATCTTGTTGAGCTGCTTTGACCCATGACTTGGAGTAAAGCTTCTCTAAGATGGAATAACATACCTTGGGTGGTGGTGTTGAACTTGATCATGTAGTTGAACTTGCGTGGAGTGCTCAAGGTTGATGTAGCGCATCAAGGATTGGGAGCACCACTTGGAGTTGAGGTCATCTACCTACATGGGTTAGTCTTGCAAGGAAGATCACTTGTGTATCCAACATGACAATCATGAAATTTGATACAAAATAAAATTTGATATATAGGATTTTTCAAAGGATATGTTGAAGGGTTTCACGCTTCCTTGTCTTCAACCACCACGTTATAGAGACTTGGTGATGTAGATATTGCTCAAGATGTGAGTGAGTTGCAATCCCATGGATTTTAGATTCATCCAAGTACCTACAAGGGTTAGATAGCATGCAAGGGTAAAAATGTATCCAAGACATATGATTATCATCATAAGAGAAAAAGTCAAGGATTAGTCATAGGCTCATGCCTTGCACGTATCCACAAGGAGTTCCTACTCCAAGTTTGAATCATCAATGATGTTCAGTTCACCTCTCAAACGGCAAAATACTTTCTCATCAAGCGGTTTTATGAATATATCCGCCAATTGCTTATCGGTACGAACATGCTTAAGATCAATGTCCCCTTTAGCAAGCTTAAGATCAATGTCCCCTTTAGCAACATGATCTCGAATGAAATGATGACGAACTTCAATATGCTTTGTTCGAGAATGTTGCACGGGATTGTGAGCAATCTTAATAGCACTCTCATTGTCACAAAGCAACAGAACATGTTTCACATAGATCCCATAATCCTTAAGAGTTTGGGTCATCCAAAGTAACTGAGCACAACATGAACCGGCAACAATGTATTCCTCTTCGGCAGTGGATAAGGATACCGAGTTTTATTTCTTGGAGGAACAAGATACAAGATATCTACCAAGAAATTGACAAGTACCTGAAGTGGATTTTCTATCAACCTTGTCTCTGACATAGTCTAAGTCGGAATAGCCAACAAGATCAAAAGAGGACCTCTTAGGATACCAAATGCCAAAATTTGGTTTATGTATTAAGTATCTCACTATCCTTTTCACAGCCTTAAGATGAAATTCTTTGGGGGTCGCTTGATATCGTGCACACATGCACACACTTAGCATAATGTCGGGACGGGAGGCACATAGATATAACAATGAACCAATCATAGATCGGTAAACCTTTTGGTCAACCGATTTTCCATCCTTTGTCAAGTCAAGATGTCCACTAGTAGGCATGGGAGTTTTCATACCTTTGCTTTCTTGCATGTTGAACTTCTTGAATAAGTCCTTGGTGTACTTTGTTTGAGAAACAAAGGTGCCTTCCTTAGTTTGCTTGATTTGCAAACCAAGAAAGAACTTGAGTTCACTCATCATAGACATCTTGAACTTTTTTGACATTAGCTTTACAAACTTTTCACTAAAATGAGGGCTAGTCGAACCAAATATGATATCATCAACATAAGTTTGGCACACAAATAATTCACCATTAATCCTTTTAGTAAAAAGAGTAGAATCTATATTTCCAATGTCAAAGCCTTTCTCAATAAGAAACTTGGTCAAGCATTTATACCACACTCTAGGAGCTTGTTTAAGACCACAAAGAGCTCTGTGAAGTTTTTAAACATGATCGGGTTTCTTAGAATTGACAAAGCCTTGAGGTTGTTTAACATAAACTTCCTCCTCAATTTCACCATTTAGAAAAGCACTTTTAATATCCATTTGGTACAAGGTGATATCATGGTGATTAGCATAGGCAAGTAAGATGCGGATGGACTCAAGTCTAGCAACGGGGGCATATGTCTCACCATAGTCCATACCTTCGACTTGAGTGTAGCCTTGGGCGACGAGACGTGCTTTGTTGTGAACGACTTGACCATCTTCGTCTTGATTGTTGCGAAATACCCATTTGGTACCAATGATGTTGTGGTTGTTGTCGGGCTTCTCGACCAATGTCCATACTTGATTTCTCTCAAAGTTGTGTAGCTCTTCATGCATAGAATTTATCCAATCCGGATCTTCCAATGCTTCTTCAATCTTCATCGGTTCAATGCTAGAGATGAATGAATAATGTTCACAAAAATTAGCCAAACGAGTTTTAGAGCGAGTGATTCTCCCGGTTTGGATATCATTGAAGATTTGTTCGACGGGATGGTCTCTTGAGACTCTTGCTCGAACTCGTGAGAGCTTTTGCTTGGGTCGGGGTGGAACATCTTCTTCATCATCTTGTTCTTCTTCTTGGCCTTCTTCATTGTTGACGTTGTCGTTCTCTCGTCGTGGTGTAGAAGGAGGTTGATGAGGTTCATCTTGGTGTACTTCCTCGATTTCTTCATCTCGATGTGTCCCACTTGTGGATGCTTCCGTGTCAACTCTTGGTTCACCTTGTCGTGAGGTAGAAGCTTCCACTTGGATGGACGAGGTACTCTCCTTCACCTCCGTTGGACGAATCTTGCCAATAGACAAGTGTTGGATTGCTTCCGAGGGGTCTTTGTCTCCTACATCAATTGGCAATTGCTCTACTTGCGAGCCATTAGATTCATCAAACTTCACATCTACCGTCTGTTCAACCTTTTGGGTGAAATTGTTGTAGACACGGTAAGTGTGAGAGTTTGAGCCATAACCAAGTAGGAAACCCTCGTGAGATTTAGGAGCAAATTTAGAACGACGATGCTTATCAAGAATGTAACACTTTGAGCCAAATACTCGAAAGTATCCAACTTGGGGTTTGTTACTGGTGAGGAGCTCGTATGCCGTCTTGCCGACTAGCTTGTGAAGATACAAGCAATTTGTTGCATCACAAGCCGTCTCAACCTCTTCCGCCCAAAAGTGTTTTGGAGTCTTGTACTCATCAAGCATCATTCTTGCCATTTCGATAAGAGTTCGGTTCTTCCTCTCAACAACTCCATTTTATTGAGGAGTGTACGTAGCCGAGAACTCGTGTGAAATCCCTTCTTCATCAAGAAAGATATCCACATTTGCGTTCTTGAACTCTATTCCGTTGTCGCTGCGAACCTTCTTGATCTTCACTTCAAATTGATTTTGGGCCTTCCTAGCGAAGTTCCTGAACATCTTTTGGACCTGCGATTTTTCATCAAGAAAGAACACCCACGTAAATCTTGAAAAATCATCAACTATGACTAGACCAAATGAGTTACCACCGAGAATTTTGTAGGCATTGGGACCAAAAAGATCCATATGAAGTAGCTCGAGCGGTCTTCTCGTGGTCATGATGTTCTTCACTGGGTGACTTCCTCCTACTTTTTTCCTTCTTGACAAGCACTGCACAAACTATCCTTGTCAAATATAACATATTTTACTCCGAGGATATGATCACCTTTAATAAGCTTATCAAGATTTCGCATGCCCACATGACCTAACCTTCTATGCCACAACCAACCTTTTGAAGATTTTGCAATTAAGCAAGTTCTAGGTTGAGCCTTTTTAGTGAAGTCAACAATGTAAAGATCTCCTCTACGTATACCGGTAAAGTACATTTTATGATTATCTCTACGAAACACTTGGCAATCTACTTTAGTGAATAGGACATTGAAACCAAAGTCAGCAAGTCTAGATACGGAAAGTAAATTGTAGCCAAGAGATTCAACGAGCATAACATTTTGTATGGAGCTATCATGTGAGATGGCCACCTTACCAAGGCCAACCACCTTACCCTTTGAGTTATCACCAAAAGTAACATACTTCCGAGGGCCGTCGTTTTCAGCAAGCTCACGAAACATATCCTTATCTCCGGTCATATGATCAGTACATCCACTATCAAGGACCCATTCCTTTCCTCCAGCCATGTAGCCGCGAAGATTAGCCATAAGACCAAAGTGTCTCATAAACTCATCGAGATCAAAGTCCCTATCATCATCCTCATCATAGTATCCATGTTCAACATCGTCTTGTGATGGATCAATTCCTAGAGAGAGTGATTCATTAGATTTATGACCATGACAATGTGCATCTTTATGGATTCTAATGACTTCGGAGATGATGTTGCTAATGATTCCAACATCTCCTTTGGCACGCATGAGGTTAGTAAGCTCAAATAGACAATCACCAAACATAGGATCATTGGAATTCATCTCGCTCAAGCCAATAGACTTATGGAGAATCTCATCTAGATTTTTCAAGGAATAATTTGGGAATCGTTCCTCTAGAAATCTCCATATGGTGTAAGCACAATAAAGAGCAGGTAAGCTAGCAATCAAAATTGGGCAATCCTCTAACAATAAGATTGATAGTTCTAAGATTGCGAATCATGTCAAGATCCTCATTGGGGGTGGGATGCAAAGGATCACTAGGGGGAATGCAAGGACTAGTAATGTACTTGTTCAAGTGATATTCATTGAAAATCCCAAGCATCTCATTTTTCCACTCATGAAAGTACTTTCCATCAAGAATAGGCACTCTATGTATCAGACTCCCCAACGTAGACACATCCATCTTCCTCCTAAGGTGTTTAAACCAAAGCAATGGATACCAAAGCTCTGATACCAATTGAAATGATCAAGAAGAGGTGTCTACAGGGGGGGTGAATAGACTCTTAACAAGAAAAAGTTACAGTTTTTATTTTCTTCAAGTTAAGGTGGAGTTTTAGCACAAGATTAAACATTCACAATACATATCAAGCAAGCATGACAAGAGTATATGAGCAGTGGAAAGTAAAGCATGCAATTTGCAAGAATGTAAAGGGAGGAGATTGGAGTGTGCAAACGCAATTGGAGACACGGAGATTTTTGGCGTGGTTCCGATAGGTGGTGCTATCATGCATCCACGTTGATGGAGACTTCAACCCATGAAGGGTAACGGTTGCGTGAGTCCAAGGAGGGCTCCACCCACGAAGGGTCCACGAAGAAGCAACCTTGTCTATCCCACCATGGCCATCGCCCACGAAGGACTTGCCTCACTAGGGTAGATCTTCACGAAGTAGGTGATCTCCTTGCCCACACAAACTCCTTGGTTCAACTCCACAATCTTGACGGAGGCTCCCAAGTGACACCTAACCAATATAGGCGACACCACTCTCCAAAAGGTAATAGATGGTGTGTTGATGATGAACTCCTTGCTCTTGTGCATCAAATGATAGTCTCCCCAACACTCAACTCTCTCTAACAGATTTGGATTTGGTGGAAAGATGATTTGAGTGGAAAGCAAGTTGGAGAAGGCTAGAGATCAAGATTTATGTGGTTGGAATGGAATATCTTGACCTCAACACATGAGTAGGTGGTTCTCTCTGAGAAAATGTATGATGGAAGTGTAGGCATGTTCTGATGGCTCTCCTCACGAATGAAGAGTGGGTGGAGGGGTATTTATAGCCTCCACACAAAATCTAACCGTTACACACAAATCACCAAACTCGGTGGGACCGAATCAGAAAACTCGGTTGGACCGATTCAGTTCATAATGTGACCGTTAGGCATTTCGGTGGGACCAATATGATCAACTCGGTGGGACCGATGTGCTAGGGTTAGGGTAAAACCTCATCTCGGTTTGACCGATTACACAAACTTGGTGGGACCGATTTTGGTAATAGGCTAACCAGAGAGTTGGCCAGGCAAACTCGGTGGGACCGATTACAATACTCGGTAAGGCCGAATTTAATGCAACAGGATCCAGAGAGTTTGCAAGCCCATCTCGTGAGACCGGGATCCCATCGGTGAGACCCAACTGATTAGGGTTTGTGGCAGTGGATATGTCAACTGAACTCGGTGGCGCCGGATAGAAAGTTTCGGTGGGGCCGAGTTTGACTTTTGGTTTGGGACATATGTGGATATGAGAAAATGATTGAGGGTTTTGGAGCATATCACTAAGCACTTTGAGCAAGCAAGCCAGTAAGCAACACCTCATCCCGTTTTAATAGTATTGGCTTTCTTATGGACTCAATTTGATCTTGGATCACTAAAAGTAAAATGTAGAGTCTTGAGATTTTGAACTTGAGCCAATGCTTTATCCTTAGCACCTTGAAGGGGTTCCATATCCTCTTGTCCACACCACTCCATCTGTTGAACTTGTCTGAAATATACTAGATGAAAACATTAGTCCAACAAGAGATATGTTGACATTAATTACAAAAACCACCTAGGGAGCACTTGTGTTTTCAGCATCCCACCCCACTTCGGATTGTGGCTAAAGACCTTCAATGTGAAGCCGAAGGTGGTGGGTGGTCAACACACAGAGTGCGGAGGCGCTATGGTGAGGAATATGTCCAACGTCACGTGGCCCAAAGGCACCTATGTGGAGACTGTCAAAGGGTGGCAGCAGCAGTGGTTCTACGTCATAGAGCCCCGCAACACCACCTGGGCCGTGGCTCCCGAATTCATGTCTGGGGCCCCAATGCGGCTCACCTCCTGGCTAGAGAAGGGCCTGGACTGGGCGTCGTCGGACGAGGTGTCAGCGCTGCAGATGCGCATCAAGAGCATGGTGGACAAGAACATCAAGCTTGTCAATGTGATCCAGGTGATGCTTTTTCACTATATCCTTCCTTGCCAAAGCCGTACTTGCAATTTGTGGGAGTTCGATCCGGCCAAGCACCAGACCTTGCTGCAGTTCTTCGGCTCCATGCATGAAGGCATCTGGAAGGTGCTTTTTAAGGCCAATGAGACGTGGCCACAGACGACCAATGACCGTGGGTACAACCTGACCCATCCTGCTAGTTCGGTAAGTTGTTCATATTTCAAGGGGTATCCTTCACCTGTACATCCAAGGAAGATCTCTGAGCTTCCCTATCTATCTTTTCAGGGCTGGACAAAGAAGGTGGAGCGGATACAGTGTCCAGCTCCGCTGCCCGAAAACCCAGCAATCCCACTTCTGACGAAGATGCTGGTTCCAGCGCCGTACTAGGCGCCGGAGAAGAAGGCCAAGGAGACCAGAAGTGGCCTCCGCCGTAAAGGCACTTCGGACATGACATCCGAAGACGCCGAAACCCACTCCTCCCCCGTCGAGAACGACAAGGAGGAGGAGGAAAGAAATTCTCCCCCCAAGGGGGGAGGGAAGAAAAGGGCGGCCTCCACGGATCTGGAGGCAGAGGCGTCCAAGAAGGGGAAGGTCTCCCTCGCGGACAACTTCGTGTTGGACACGGCTAGCAGCTCCGAGTGGTGCCCCAGGGAGAAGCCCGTACACAAAGGCACGAACGCACACATATATCCAGCTCCTTTACTTCATGGTTCTAACATGTTGAATCATGCACTGCAGTCCGGCTCGTTCCCACCTCCAGCGATCCTCATCTTCAGGGAATTCGCTGGATCCCAAGGTGATGGACAGTGGGTTGCCTCCGCCGGCCTTCTCCCCCAAGACTACGGACGACACTGAAGTGTTGTCCCGAAGGACCCTCCCAGGTCGGGGGGAGGCACAGGAGGCCATCACAGTGGCGCCAGAGGATGATACCTTGGCCGCCGGACACATGAGGGAGCAAATACCCCTGGACACTGGCTATGGGGGCCATATCCAATTCGTCCCCCAGCCGAATACTATTCCGGAGGCCTATACGGCTCCGGAATCAGGCAAGCAGCCTTCTTCGAAAGAAGGAGGTTCACCTATTTCGCCGGTGACCTCTGTCCATCCAGAGGCACCGGATACTCTACCGGAAGCGCTACAAAGTGCTTCCATTGTTGAGGAACACCGTACCCTCATGGGTACGGTGGTTGAAAGGGTTCAGTCCGCTAAGAGCGGACTGACCGAAGCCTGCACCAGCCTTCTAACAGGCTTTGAGGTATGCGGCGTAATTATGCAAAAAGAATGTTATAGTATAGACAGTAGCCCCAGAGACTCTGTCCGGTGTTCGAAAATAAAAGTCGGACAGAGGATCAAATAATTTTCGCAGGAGACTAACCATACATGTCTATGTGAATAAGCAGGCGTCGATGCTACCTGCGACCTCCCATTTTGCCAAAGTCTCTAAACTAAAGCAGAGTCTGGAGCGGGCCAAGGAAGAGCTCGGCCGTGTGAAAAAACAGCTAGAGGACAAGCAAGGTATGCAATGGCCTATTCCGATCTAGAAAGATATGAAGTTTGTGTTGGTCATGTTAGCATGATACTTCGTAGGAGCTGCGACCGAGGTGGAGACCCTCAAGAACACGCTGGCTGAGGCCCAGGAGAGAGCGGTAAAGGAACAAGCCGCATGTGAAAAACACGAGGAAAGGGTCGGGGAGGTCCAGTAGGAGCTCCAGGACGCCATAAAGAAATGCGAGTCCTTGGAGCGCAAGTTTGCAGACCAAGAGTCCAAACTTGCAAAGGCCCGCCAAAGAGCACAAGAGGCCCGGGTTGAAGCCTAGGGTGCCCTCCAGGAAATCCAGGAGGCCAAGAAAATTGCGGCGGGTAAGGCCTTTATTAGTCTCGTATGTTCTTGGTCTTCATGAAGATCTGCATGCCACCACATTGGCGCCCCCGAGCCTTGGTTCCAATGTGGTTGAGGGCTTTGGAACTCTTAGGCTCAAGGGTGGCAACCCTGCTGGTGTTGGGCAAGTTTCGTCGGCAAGGTTCTTGCGGGCATGAAGGTCAGCCTGACAAGGACCTTGCTTGGGAGTTTCACCTTGCCCCTCAGCTCTTCATGCTTCTGGTCTCGAGCGCATATGTGGTAGCCTTTGCCTCTTCTACCCCGCCAAGCATGGCCACGGGCATGGGGCTGCGACTGCGCGTGCATAAGTAAAGGGGTACAAAAACGGACTCCTACTTTTGTACACCGACAGGAGCCCCCGGGCCTGGGCCACATATAAGCGTGGGGCGTTATTGGGCCAGGCCCAGAACGGTGCGGGGGCGCGCGTGCGGCAGAGTTTTTACTGCAGTAACTCCCTCAACATGCCCACGATCCGTGTTGAATGCGTGACGTGGGGGTCGTGCATTGAATGACCGCAGCATGCTCGCGTGATCCCGTGGTGAACATTAAAGAGGCGGCTTGCGTGTCCCTTTAAAACTACAGGGCTGCTGCTCATTTGCTCTCTCTGCCTTGGAACTGTTGTTCCACGTTTCCCACTACACCTACCCCTTGCACCACGTACGCCGCATGCACGGCGTGGGGTAGGTGACAGACGCATGGAATATGGGAAGGCGCGCGGGGGCCGATACTCACGTGCCTTTGATTGGGCGGGGAGGGCGGTCGATGGTCTTGATCGTTGCCACATAATGAGCCGGACTTGAGTGGGCTCTTCAGAGGCGTAGAGCTAGTCTTTCGGCCTTCCCCACCCAACTATAAAAAGGGAACTCAGGGGTAGGAGGAAGAGCGTCTCCCTGCGTCTCCCCTCCATCTCCATTCTTCACCCATGGTCATGGCGAGAGGGCGTGGCCGCGACCGTTCTTCCATGGAGCCGACCAGGTCCTCCTCTCGCTAGAGAGCTGCGGCGGTCAAGGAAGAGCCAGACGCTCAGTGTGAAGGCCATGCTCGAGGCGGGGCCGCTGGACGGGGCCGCGGTCAGCGAGGTGGCCGAGGCAGAGGTGGGCGCGGAAGAGGGACGCCTGCATCATCTCTGTCTCCGTTGCCATCTCCCCCACCATCTACTCCTGCTTCGTCGAGTGGTCACGTCGGGGACACGATGCTCGAGTTTATCCTGCTGTTGCATGGGCCGCTGCGCAGCCGCCTTCGTCTTCCCGGGGCGTTCGTGAGGGTGCTGGAGATTGATCGGCCAGCACGGCTGAGGCTTCACATGAAGGGGCGTTTCCATGGCGACATGTGGGTGAACACAAGGTTTCCCGCCCCTCAAGTGATGCTCCTTCATCGGGGCTGGAAAACCTTTGCACGTGCCCATTGATTGATGGATTGGCACATCCTCTGCTTCAAGCTAGCGGAGAGGGACCTGCTCTCCATCAAGGTCTTCGGGCGCTCAGGACAGAGGCTAGGGTGTTGTGCAGAGAGCTCGACCGATGACGAAAGCTCCTCCTCAGGCGACAATGACGAGGAGGAGGACAGCGACGGTGACGACGAGGCTAGCGGGCGGGAGGATGACGGGTCTAACTAGGTGTCGGACACACCATCCGTGGGCGACGCCAGCAGCACCACCATTTGCACCGCCAGCTCCTTGAACTTCTCGAGGTCGTAGCTTCTGGTGGCTGGCGCTGGAGGGCCGGAGAAGGCGAAGAAGGCGGGTGGCGGGCCGTCAACTCGGAGTACGAGGGCACTGACGCCTTCATCGTGTATTGTCGGCCCGCTGCCTCATCTTTCAGGCCCTTCCCCGGCACTGTCATCACCAGGCTTCTCTTGGAGTCTTCTGCTGCTCGTACCTCGCCTAGGCACCCCCTTTGCCCTCCTGCTTCTCCCGATCCGTTTCCTGAGGAGAGGGACAAGAAAGGGATTACGGGCATCTTATCCTTTTTTAGTTTTTAAGCCTGTGGGCATTTTTCAGATTTAAACCTTGTTATCCCCTTGCTCATGTTTACATTCCGTATGAACTGTACTTGTTTGGGACATATTAGTGAAAAACAGTGCTTGCCGGGTTCTTTGTGCGTGAGCGAGGCCCATGCCAAGGAATGAATCCTTGTTATTTTTAAAATAAACATTGTCACCCAGCAACAGGCCTTGCCATCCCCTCACTTCATGGCACGGCCATACTCACGCTCTTGGCGGAGGCAGGGCCAAAGTAGGATTAGGCCCTTCGTATGCTTCCTCGTCACCGCGACTACAACCAAGTTCCGGCCGAGAGAATAGTTCTTGGGCATAGGAAAGGGGGAGCACGGTGGCCCAAGAATAAACGAGGCTTCATACATCCCAATTCCATACGGAAATGCATAACAGTGGATAAAAGACTTATCTGAATCTGCAGCCCCCTGGCAACCTTGGCTTGCCGTGGTCGGATACTTGAATCTGCAGCCCCCGGTAATGGCTTGCCGGGGTCGAGGATGTCGATCTGTCCCCCTGCCCTTAAATGGCTTAGCAAAAACGCCTGCGCAGCCTGCGAACCAAAAGAAAAGACTGGAAAGGACGGAAAGACACACACCCGACCTCTATGCTAGGGGTTAGTAGCCGTCGGGCACTATCAACCCTACTGTCGGTGTCAAAACCGATGGATCTCGGGTAGGGGGTCCCTAACTGTGCATCTAGGCGGATGGTAACAGGAGAAGAGGGACACGATGTTTTTACCCAGGTTCGGGCCCTCTCGATGGAGGTAAAACCCTACTCCTGCTTGATTAATATTGATGATATGGGTAGAACAAGAGTAGATCTACCACGAGATCAGAGAGGCTAAACCCTAGAAGCTAGCCTATGGTATGATTTTTGTTCGTCCCTCTGAGACTAAAACCCTCCGGTTTATATAGACACCGGAGAGGGCCGGGGTTACACAGAGTCGGTTACAATGGGAGGAGATCTACATATCCATATCGCCAAGCTTGCCTTCCACGCCAAGGAAAGTCCCATCCGGACACGGGACGAAGTCTTCAATCTTGTATCTTCATAGTCCAGGAGTCTAGCCAAAGGTTATAGTCCGGCCATCCGGACACCCCCTAATTCAGGACTCCCTCAGTAGCCCCTGAACCAGGCTTCAATGACGACGAGTTCGGCGCGCAGATTGTCTTCGGCATTGCAATGCGGGTTCCTCCTCCGAATACTTCATAGAAGATTTTGAACACAAGGATAGTGTCCGGCTGTGCAAAATAAGTTCCACATACCACCGTAGAGAGAATAATATTTACACAAATCCAATCTGCTGACGTATTCCGCAGCGTGACATCACACCACGGCCAAGACTTTATTCGAATCGTTTTATCGTCTCCACCTCAACAGACTTAGCGAGGCGGTTTCCTTGGCACGTCTTGTCGAAGCAGAGATCGTGTCCCCTTATTCCGGGATTCTCATCAATACGGGCGTGGGTGACCCAACTGTGCCATTAATTATGGCGCTTGGGAGATAAGCGAGTTTTACCAGGCTGGTGGGGGCACATAGTTTCGTCCGCCCATATAAGGGGATAAGGATCCACCTTTCTCATCTACGCCTTCTTCCTCCTTTTCTTATCCATTTCCGCGCAATCGAGCTCCAGCGCCCAAGTCCGCACATCCCACCTCAACCTTCTCCAGCGATGTCCGGAGTCGGAGGCAAGTGGATGGCCTCCTCCGTCACGGAGGGACACATCAAGAAGCTGAGGAAAGCCGGATACTTGTCCAATGACATCGCGCACCGGCTCCCCGACAAGGGGCAGCTCATCCCCACCCCCAGGCCCCATGAGAGGGTGGTGTTCCTCATCCATTTCCTCTGCGGACAAGGTTTCCCACTTCACCCATTTGTCCGGGGACTCATGTTCTACTACGGCCTGGATTTCCACGATCTGGCCCCGAACTTCATCCTCAACATCTCGACGTTCATCGTCGTGTGCGAGGCCTTCCTCTGCATCCATCCCCACTTCGGCTTATGGCTGAAGACCTTCAATGTCAAACTGAAGGTAGTGGGCGGCCGCCAAGAGGAGTGCGGAGGCGCCATGGTGGGCAAGATGCCCAACGTTACATGGCTCGAGGGCTCCTTCGTGGAGAACATAAAGGGGTGGCAATCGGGGTGGTTCTACATCACCGAGCCAAGGCGTGACCTGAATGGGCAGCAGCCCCAATTCGATCTGGCATCCCCACACGGCTCACCTCCCGGAAAGAGACGGGCCTGTCGTGGGGTAGTTCGGAGGAGCTGACCGACTCCAAGCTCAAGGCCCAAAACCTGGTGAGCAAGAAGCTCAAACTCGTCAACGTAGTCCAGGTCATGCTCATCCGCCGGGTCCTCCCGTGCCAACAACGGGCTTTCAGTTTGTGGGAGTTTGATCCGGCACAGCACCGAACCCTGAGTAGGCTCTTCGACACTATGTACGAAGACGCCTAGAAGGTGCTGTTCAAGAGCGCCGAGGCTCCCGTATCCGCTACCGAGGATCGCGGATTCAGTGCACAACATCAAGCCAACGCGGTAAGCTATTTTACCCTTTACGGGTTACTTGTTTTCCATAGTTTGTTTCTATGCGGGATCTAAACTCCCTTACCTTTGACAGGATTGGCAGAAGACGTCCGGGCAGATTGACTGTCCGGCTCCCTTGCCCGAAGACCCAGCGGACGCCCGCTGACGGGTTGCTGGTTCCGCACCTTACGTGGTGCCGGAGAAAAGGTTAAGAAGAAGGCCACGAGAACTCGAAAGAGTTCCCGGCGCCTGGTGGTGTCGGACTCATCGTCAGATGACTCCGAGGCGGACTCCTCCTGCGAAAACGAGGAGGAGGAAGAAGAGGCCTCTCCCCCTCCAGCAGGGGGAGGAACGTAAAGGAAGGCTGCCCCAACTGGGGGGGCCGGAGGGTCCAAAAAGGGAACAACCCTTCCTCCAGACTACTCCACCAGCGCCGACGACGGCGAAGAGGAGTGGTCATCCAGGGCCAATCCCCTGGCAAAATCGTAAGTATCCGGATACCAGAATAACTCATGGCGTTCCTCTCGCTGTACAAGATCTTCTCGACGCCGAATATAATCATGCAGTCCGCCCAAGGCCGGGCTCGACGCTTCGTCGAGCGGCTCCCTGGGTTCTTCGGATGTGAATAGCACTTCACTTCCGGCCGCTTCCTCCCCTCGCCCAGCGGATGATGACGAGGTGGAGTCCCAAAAGGTTCCAAGCTAGGAGGAGGTGGTCCTGGAGGCGCCGCAAGGCGACCTCCCGGACTCCAGGCGCAAAGGGGATAAAACCCCCAAGGGCTCCAAGTCCGCCCCGGGTCGACACCGCACCGAACCTTCAACGGTTCCGAATCCGCAGCGGCCCCTAGTAAGAAGGGCAAGTTTATGACGCTGGTGACCTCCGGCCCAACCAAGGCACCAGATAATCTGGCCGAGGTGCTTAACGGCGCCTCCATCGACAAGGAGCACCGCATTATTATGAGTGTGGTGATCCGGAAGGTTCAGCCGCCAAGAGCGGGCTGACTGGTTCGTGCTGACCTTCTAACAGGCTTTGAGGTATGTATTTAAGATATGTAAAAATATTACCGCATAGACAGAGAGCCCCGATGCTTAGTTTGGTGTTCGGAAAGAAAAGACGAACCGAGGATCAAAAAGATATATGCAGGAGTCTAACATAAGTATGTCAATATGGGAATGCAGGCTGCGCCGACCTCTCGCCAAGACCGACCGAGGAGGTCGATGCATTGAAGCAGAGCCTCGAGCGGTCCGAGAACGAGCTCGGCCTTGCCAAGAAGCAGCTCGAAGACAAGGAAGGTAAGTAATACCTTATGTAAGTGTATAAAAAGATGTGGTTGCAAAAATGACAGGACCAACGTGAGTATTACAGGGGCCACAACCGAGGTGGCGACCCTGAAGGAAGCGCTGTCCAAGGCCGAAGACAAGGCGGCCGTGGAGCGCACCGAGCGAGAGAAGCAGGAGGCGCGGGTGGCGGAGGTGCGGCAAGAGCTCCAGGCTCTCATGAAAAAACACGAGAGTTTGGAGCTTGACTCAAAGACTCGAGAGTCCGAGCTCGCCTCAGCCCTTGAGAGCGCCAAATCTGCCAAGGCCGAAGCCCAAAAAGCCCTCCAGGAAATTGAGGCGATGAAGAAGATAGCGGCGGGTAAGGCATTCTTTATGCAAAGCAAGCATGTGAAAGTGAATTACTTATTACTTACCCGAGTCCGAGCTCTCCAGAGCATTCGCAGATCTTCCCTGAGTGTGTCCGACATCGCCCCATTCTACCGAAATAAGAGGGGAGCTCGACAGAGAAGGTGTTCTGGTCTCAGTATGCTGAGGCCAGACACCCGGTGCCCTTGAGCGACCAGTAGAAGCAGCTGGTCGAGCTCCATAAGGTGGACGAACAGGCCATGAAGGGTCTCATAGTCCGGCTGTGGCCTGGGGAAGCCATGACTAGGAGCTACTTCGGGCTGGTGAGGCGGCTGGTGGATGCCTGTCCATGGCTTGAAGTCATCAAGCGCTCCGTATGCATCGAAGGTGCCCGTAGGGCCCTTGCCCGTGCTAAAGTGCACTGGGGCAAGATGGACACTGA
Organism: Aegilops bicornis; assembly: GCA_021605145.1. Lineage (NCBI taxonomy): Eukaryota > Viridiplantae > Streptophyta > Magnoliopsida > Poales > Poaceae > Aegilops > Aegilops bicornis. The sequence continues at coordinate 337,301,240 of CM038672.1, read as the reverse complement.
GAAGCTCGTGACGGACGGACCACCGCCGGGCAAGGAGCATCGCAAGCCCGAGATGTATTATGAGGGCGTCCTGAAGGGTGCCTGCCTTAGAGCGGATGATTGCTCCAAAGATGTAATTTTTTAGTAAACTCGCATTTGTGATCCTGTACGCTGAAAACTTGTTCATATGCGCTAAGCAACGCTTTTGAATTTAAAATATTATCTTCTGTGCGGTCGTTTATTAAAATTGAGAGATGGGGAGTCGTCGGCTTCTGCCCCCATGTCATGAAAGTGCCGGGTGTTCGGGATAAACTTGAGCGCTTTTTTCCCATTCTTGGGTCCTTCAAGGGAGGCGCTCAACACAACGGTAACAAGGCAATCAGACTATAATGCTTGAACACTCTCACTTAGCCATAGAATTCTATAATTTTAAATTTCGCTAAGCCCTAGTATTCGGAAGACCGAGTTCGGGGCGCTATCCACACCTAGGCCGGACAAAGCCGACTCCTCGCTCTAAGCGACATAAGTCTTTAGTGACTCGAAAACCTCTCGAACAGCGACCAGCTCTCGCCCTATCATGACGGTCATTTTTAGCTTTCTCCACTGAGGTGCTTAGCCCAGCTCAACCGGGGCACAATTGCAGTGGTTCTCCCAGTGCTACCTTAGCAGATATAACGGAACGTAAGACCAAAACATGGGAGCCGGGCAAACCCAACTATTGACCCAAGACATGATTCGGAGCCGATGCATATAATGCTATAAGTTCGGGGTGCCGCACTTGTGAAAGTGTTGGGACTTATCACACCGTATGTTGGGGTACTTAAGCCCCTGGTGTATTTGGCCGTACCAAAGTGTATGGGTGCAACATGTCATTAATGAACATATATAGCTAAAAAAAGGGAATGCAATAATAGACAAAAGGGAATGCAACATGTCAGACGTGTAGTTCAAACTTCCAAATCTGACCTGATGGCCAGGGGCGTAACTTTCGATCTGCTCCAGATGGCTGCTTAATTGGCCCGCAGCAAAAGCCGCCGAATACGAAGATCTGTCCGGGAGAAAAATCTCACCTGGACCGCGGCTGTTGTTGATGATCGGAGGAGCCATCGGGCCTAAAGATGACGGCTACGTAGGAACTCTCAATGAAAGCACCAATGTCGGTGTCAAAACCGACGGATCTCGAGTAGGGGGTCCCGAACTGCAAGGCCTAGGGCGGATGGTAACAGGAGACAAGGGACACGATGTTTTTACCCAGGTTCGGGCCCTCTCGATGGAGGTAAAACCCTACTCCCGCTTGATTAATATTGATGATATGGGTAGTACAAGAGTAGATCTACCACGAGATCGTAGAGGCTAAACCCTAGAAGCTAGCCTATGGTATGATTGTTGTTCAGATTACGGACTAAAACCCACCGGTTTATATAGACACCGGAGAGGGCTAGGGTTACACAGTAGTCGGTTACAATGGGAGGAGATCTACATATCCATATCGCCAAGCTTGCCTTCCACGCCAAGGAAAGTCCCATCCGGACACGGGACGAAGTCTTCAATCTTATATCTTCATAGTCCAGGAGTCCGGCCAAAGGTTATAGTCCGGCCATCCGGACACCCCCTAATCCAGGACTCCCGCACCTACCAGAGAGAGACTTAACTTAGCATGCATGGTAAAACTTAGGGCGTCGGTGCTTCATTTATTTATGCTCAGGGTCTGCGCCTGAGTCTGTACGAAGGGTTACATGCCTTGTCTGCAAGGCTTGTACAGAAGGTGGTTTGCCGGGAGGCCCGGCAACCGCGCCTTATTTATAAAACTTACGAAGTTGTTCGATGTTCGAGGACTTGCTCACTGGGATACCATCTTTGGTCTCCAGGCGGAATGCGCCAGGCCTGGTGACTCGTATTACCCGATAAGGGCCTTCCCACTTCGGTGTCAACTTGTTGGAATTCTTGGCCGACTGAGCGCGCCGAAGAACAAGTTCGCCTTCCTCAAGACTTCGGGTATGAACCTTGCGGCTATGGTAGCGACACAAGGCTTGCTGGTAGCGTGCAGCTCGCATAGCCGCCCGAAGACGATCTTCATCAAGGAGCATCGCGTCATCTTATCGCAACTGCTCTTGCTCAAGCTCGTCATAAGTGAGCACTCGAGGTGACCCGTATCTGAGTTCCGTGGGGAGAACTACTTCTGCTCTGTACACCAGGGCAAAGGGTGTCTGGCCGGTGGCTAAATTTGGCGTCGTTCTAATCGACCAAAGAACCGCCGGCAACTCATCAATCCAGTGCCTTCCACACTTATGCAGCCTGTCAAAAGTTTTTGTCCTCAGGCCTCGCAGTACTTCAGCATTTTCCCTCTCCGCCTAGTCGTTGCTCCGTGGGTGTGCCACCGAAGCGAAACATACCTTGCTACCGAGGTCCTGGATGTATTTCTTGAAGGTGCGGCTTGTGAACTGCTTGCCGTTGTCGGTTATGACCCTGTTCGGCACACCAAAATGACAAACTAGCCCCTTGAAGAACTTGACGGCTGACTGTGCCATCACCTTCCTCACTGCTTCCACTTCGGGCCACTTTGTGAACTTGTCGATCGCGACGTACAAGTACTCAAAGCCCCCGACAACACGAGGGAAGGGGCCTAGTATGTCGAGCCCCCAGACCAAAAATGGCCAGGAGAGAGGGATTGTTTGAAGGGCTTGAGCTGGTTGATGAAGCTTCTTTGAATGGAACTGACACGCTTCACACTTGGTTACTAGCGCAGCTGCATCCTGGAGGGCTGTGGGCCAGAAGAAACCTTGCTGGAATGCCTTGCCAGCAAGGGCCCTTGACCCTATGTGGGAGCCACATACACCTCCATGTATCTCTGCCAACAACTCTAGTCCGTCCTCTTGAGGAATGCACTTCAGCCTCACACCGTTTGGCCTCCTTCTGTACATGGTAGCATCCACAAACTGGTACATGTTCGACCGACGGGCTACTTTCTCTGCTTCTTCCTGCTCCTCGGGGAGCTCTCCTGTTTGGAGGAAATGGACGGTGGGCTGCGCCCATGCCGGAGCCTGGGGCTCGACTGCAAGGACCAAAGGCACATCTTCAGCCACAGGGGCAGCTGCCTCTACGGTCAGGGCCTGGGGCCTTGTCGGAGGTAGTTGCCCCTCGGCAAGCTTGGGGTACCCGGCAACCTCCTTGCCGGCGGATCCTGGGACCTCGGCGGGGTGGTACTTGTTGGGGCTTGTCTTCCTTTGCTTGTTCTGCCCTGCTGATGGCTCAACGGATGGCTAAGTTAACTGAAGTACAATGGTACCTGGTTTCACAGGGAACTTGAGTGCAACGCGTTTCGACAAGTCATCGGCAACGCCGTTCTCCGCTCGGGGAACATGCTCTGCTTGTAGGCCGTCGAAACGTTCTTCCAACTTGCTCACTTCATTAACGTAGGCCTCCATCAGCGGGCTCTGGTATATCCTTGTTAACTTGCTTGACGACAAGCTGCAAATCACCTCTGATAATGAGCTTCTTGATTCCGAGGTCTGCCGCCAACCCCTCGTAGTCCGCCTTATTGTTCGTTGATTTTTCTCGGGGAAAGTACATCTAGATTACGTACTTGAGGTGCCCTCCGGTGGGTGTGACGAGTAGCACACCAGCACCAGCACCTTGGAGTGAGAAAGCTCCGTCAAAGTACATAATCCACTCACTGCTCGTCTCCTTGCCGGGAAGGGCGGTCACTTGAATCTCCTCATCGGACGTTAATGGTGTCCTGGACTAGGGGGTACTCACGACACCGTCTCCCGACTAGATGGATCGAGTCGAGTACCCCCATGGCGGTTCACTCATGGGCCACTTCGGGCAGCCCATGCCGCATATAAGGAGTATTCCACAAGACTTGGTGATCAAGACAAGGACTCCTCTCCACCAACGTATTCGGTTAGGACTCTTGTTATCCTAGGCCGTTTGTGCATTACATAAGCCAAGGTCAGGCTAGTCGATAGATTATTATGACATGACTCATCATACCCTCAGGTTTATACCACAACATATGATCTCGGGGTAGATCAACTCTTGTAACCCTATATTCATCAAGATCAATCAAGCAGGAAGTAGGGTATTACCTTGATAGAGAGGGCCCGAACCTGGGTAAACATCATGTCCCCTTTCTCCTTTTACCCATCGATCCATGACACGCAGCTTGGGATCCCCTACCCGAGATCTCCCAGTTTTGACACCGACAATGGTGCTTTCATTGAGAGTCCCGCTATGTGGCCGTCAAAAGGATCAATGGCTCGCCTGCAGATCAATAGCGACATCGGCGTCTTCGTCGCCGCCTCGACTGGTCACCTTGGCTTGACCGAGGACTATGCCCTACCTCCAATCATCATGTTCGGATGAGGGCCTTCGTCAACATCAATTCCGATATCTATCAAGACCATGGAGGAATCATCCATGGAGCTCGGGGGCTCAATGTCAACATTGCCCTCGGGTGACCGTGCTGTTTTTCTAGACAACGAATTTGTATCCGCCTCCACCGCCTCCTCGAGTGTTGTTTTAACGATTTCTTTGGTGGAATTGTGCGGAATTAAGTCTACAACAACGATGCAAAATTTCGTCAAGTTCCGATGGAGGAATCTCTGGCAATCTACCATATACCAGGGCCCTGTCAAATCTGGACAGGAATCTGGACGAGTTTAGGGCGTGGTCTCTAGAGCCAAGCTCTGAGGTCCTTTGGATGATTCAACCATTCAACTGCAGAGGAATTCCCATATCTACCACCCCTCAAAATTTCAGCTCGATCCGACGATTCAAACTCCGGGAACCTTCCAATGAGTGGACCAATTTTCTGATCTGTTTTCTGCATGAATACGGATCTGGCCCGAATTCATGTTTCTTTACGAATGTGATATTGGACAACCTTTTTAAAGGATTTTCTTCTAGGGTATTGTGCGTTGTTCTTAACACGTGCCCATAAAATTTAAAGCCTTCTCTGAGGTACTCTTCATCATCACGCTGGTGTCAAACCAGTCCGGTAACATTGCTCCACGGCGGCCGACCTACGCTAGACATGTCTTCGCTTTGTTCAGCCGAGCTAAACTTCTTCGGATCCCCATCTCGGCGAGCTGAACAAGAGTTCGGAATCGCCAAGGATAAATCATCACCAACACCATCGCCCCGCGGGTTGCACGGGTCAGGCGCGCCACATCGCCTCTCGGTCACTTCATCAACCCGGCATTGACCGCGTCACAAGTTATTACCAGTGTCGGCATGGCCGCACTGTGGCTTCTTCAAGCCGATGTCCATCATGCCGAACTGCTTCAACACCTCGGCTGACATTGCAGCTGCAATGTCTCCTTATGGACCCCCTCCGTCATCTCGGCTCGACCGAGGGCTTCGCCATCTCTTCATCAACCTACTCCGGAGACTTCGGCATCACCAGCCGACCAACTTCGTCACGTTAGCTGGACCGGGGGCTTTGCCTCGACGAGCCAACCTTTGTCAGCATCGCCATGTCGTCGCTTCATCGCCCATCATGCAATGGGTGAGTGGATCAAGTCCCAATTTTGGGAGTAACCTTTCTTCATATTGCTACAACAGATAAACCAGGTGCTATTAATCCTAGTAATCTTTTTCTTGCTTGGGTTTATTTTTCTAAGGAATTACTACTCTGGTTCGTTCCATCATCTGTACAAAGGTCTGTCAAAGGGTGGCTATCAGGACCCCGATTCCAAGTCACATCGATCTAGCCGGTAACTATCGGCGTACAAAAAGAGGGGCACGCTTTTGTATCCCTTTACCTGTGCACGGGCAGTCGGAGCGGCGCCCACGGTCACACCAAGCAGAACAGGGGAGGTGAGCCAAGGTAAGACCGAAGCCCAAGATAATCAGAGCAACACCAAGGCCGAGACAACAAGGAGTAGAGGGACGAAGCAGGCTCCCCCGGCATGACCCTTGCCGGGGCAGCCTTAGCAGCCCCGGCAAAACCCTTGCAGGGGCAGCTCGCCCCACACCAACAGAGCGAGCCACCCTTGAGCCCATGGTCCCCAACGCCATCATCCACGTGGGGCCAGGGCTCGGGAAGGCATCTCTGTGGTGGCATGCAGATCTTTGTGAAGACATATTCAAGATCAGATGAGGATTAGAAGACGACGATCCTCGGCAAGATCCTTGCCGAGGAAGGCCACAAGACCCCCGGCAAGTCCCTTGCCGGGGATGACAGCACGCCACGGCAAGACCCTTGCCGGGCCACACGGCAAGACCCTTGCCAGGCCAAACGGCAAGACCCTTGTCGGGCCACCCGGCAAGGCCCTCACCAAGGACGCCAGCAGGGCCACCGCCAGGCCCACGCCAACCAAGCTTCCACCGATGTTCACATGAAGCTGCCAGCCCAATCAACTGGGCAGGCACTTGCGTGGCAACATGCAGCCCCCAGGCCAACTGATCGAGCACCTGCGTAGCGGCATGCAGATCTTCGTGAAGGCTCCACCATCGCGCCACCTTAGCTGCCTGCCTTCCTACATGGCGCCGCATGCATCGCTGGCCAAGGCGCGTGTCGAAGCAAGAAGGAGCGGCAACGGACGGGACGGGCCTCGCCCCGTCCCTGATAAAGCAGGGGGACACCTAAGCTACGCATTAAATGCATCTTGTCCTTTAATACAAGCAATAAGCTTAGGGCACTGTGTGCCTTTCCACCTCCTGTGTGCCACTGTGGCAGCCTCTTTCGACTATAAAAGGAGGCCCATGGCATACTGGAAAAGGATTCGGTTCTTTGGAACCACGCACTCACCACAGCTAGTTCGAGAGCTCAAGAACTCTCTGAAATACACCCACCAAAGCAGGACTAGGGCTTTACGCATCCTCGCGGCCCGAACCTGTGTAAACGCTCCTTGTGCTGGCTACTGATCCTGCTCTTCTTGCAACCCTGTGCCCCGACAACCATAGTAGGGATTCTTGTGATCCCATAGGTGTCGTTTCCCCCGCCATCTTTGGCGCGCCAGGTAGGGGGCACAATTGTGAGAATCTGGTCTAGTAGTTAGCCTAGCAGTTCTTCGTCGCCATGGCTCCTAAGAAGAAGACGGCCACGGCGATCTGCTCGTTGGGAGCCGAACGGCCCGTGCCGGTGCGGACCAGCAGTGGACCGGTCGCGTGCAGGACCCGGGCCACGGTCCGCGAGCACCAGCATCGCCCGGAAAGTCGGAGCCTGGCGAGCGGCGTCATTCGCGCGCCAGACAACCGGCCGCCCGTCGCCAGATCCAAAGACGGAGCTGCCCCCCCCCCCCCCGCAGGCGGCACAGAGCCCTCCAGGGGTGTCGTTGTGCAACCTCTGGGCGGCGCAGCGACCTCCAAGACACCCACACCGACGACCACCGCGCGTTCTTCCCATGGTGTGCGCCGAGCAGCATCACCACGTTGGTGACCCTGGGCACCGACGTGGGAAGAGCCATGTGCGTCATCCGCAAGATGAAGGGGTTCAACACGCTCGCCGAAGCGCTGGCGAAAATGGCATGTAGCCGCTGGGTCATAACGGAGCTCCGCCTAACGTAGTTAGAAGTCGAAGCGCGCTGCGATCCACGCAGCCGTCAACGCCTCCCACGCCAGCGGAAGCTTTGGCACGCGCACAGCTGCTCCTCGACTTCCCTCCTGCTGTGGAGAAGCTCGACAAGTGGAGGGCCACCTTCCGGAGCCTCGTCGCCGTTGCCAATAAAGACGATACGTGACCAGCGGGGCCCTTGGGTCGGCGCTCCACCGAGCCACCACATGGTGGCGCTGGGAGGACCGAGGGAGCTGTGGCCACGGTGCACTCTCCTCCTCCTCGCCAGCCGCCGCGGGCGTCGGCCCGTCGTGACAACGTTTGTAATAACATCTCTGTAGCATCGTCCGATCCGTGGACCCTCCGCGACCAGCGCCAGATCCTTCGGGAACGAGCTCACTAAGACCTTTCGAACCACTGCCGGCGTCGGCGCCAAACGCGCCACTGGCCGTATAAGCGGGCGGGACCCGCTATGGACCACCGGGCACAGGGGGGCCCCGGCGGCCTACCTTACGAGGTGGGCTGCCTGGCCTTTACCCGTGAGTTGTGGCAGTTCTTGTGGCCGTCCCACCGCACGTTCAAGCCCGACGGCGGTGAGAAGTGCACTGGCAAGACCCATCCATCCGAGTTCCTCAACATCTACACCATCGCGATGCAGGCTGCTGGAGCTCGCGACGACAAGGTGCTTGCCAACTATTTTCCGCTGGCGCTGAAGCCCAATGTGATGTCTTGGTTGATGCACCTTCCAGTGGATTCCATTTCTTCTTGGTCGGATCTGCGCCATGAGTTCATTGGCGCCTTCACAAGAGGCCACCAAGCTCATGGCCAGGCCAGTGATCTGCATATCATTCCCCAGAAGGAAGGGGAAACCCTGCGCAAGTACATCCAGAGATTCAGCCGGGTGCAGTACAACATCCCCGACGTTCATCCCGCCGCTGCTCCACCGTAATACGCGCAACCGCAAGATGCGCGAAGAGCTGGCGATGACCAAAGTTAAGGATGTGGCGAGCTCTACGTTCTGGCCGATAGGTGTGCCCGGGCTGAAGAGGGAAGGAAGTACCCCGGCGAAGATGCCGGCGGGGAAACCGACTCTACCGACGAAGACGCCGCTACCCCGACGAAGAAGGGACGGTGTCGCAACAGGAAACACAAAGGCAAGGACGTGCTTGCCGTTGAGGGATCTGACGACACCAGTGCCGGCAAGAAGGTAAAGGCAGACGCCCTCGGCAAGGAGGTTGCTGGGTGTGCCGCCTGCCGGGTCGTGGCGGCTACCGACAAGCCAGGAAACTCCGGCAAGCAATACTGCAAGATCTACCGCACCAAGAGCCATGACCTCCAGAACTGCCGACAAGTCGAGCTGCTCGCTGAGAAGCAAAAAGCCAGTATGAGAGGCGAGACAAGGAGAAGGACCAGGACGGTGCTGAGGGATCCGGCAAGAAGCGTGGCAGCCAAGGAAGCTGCCCCGGCAAGGACAACCGGCAGGAGAGGCCCGCCCGGGGCCGTGACAAGAAACAAGAAGAAGATGACCACGACGAGGACGACGAGTCTGGTGAGCAAGGGTTCCAGAAGGCTATGGAGGCCATGTGCGTCGATGGCGGCGCCTCGCTGTATACCTCTCACCGCCAGCTCAAGCAGCGGGCACGTGAGATTACAGCAGCGGAGCCGTCGTTCGACGCTCAGAAGCCCCTGAAGTGGTCCAGCACGCCCCTCATCTTTGACGCCGAGGACCACCCAGACCACACTACCGCGGTCGGGTGTTTGCCATTTTTGGTCTCACCAATGATATGCAACCTCAGGGTGAACAAGATGTTGGTTGACGGCGGGGCTGGCCTGAACCTGATCTCGCCTGTCGTGATCAAAATATTGCAAATCCCTGATGGAGGCCTCGAGGAAACGGGCACGTTTCAAGGGGTCAATCCGGGGTGGAGCCAGCCGAAGGGGAAGGTCACACTACCCATGACGTTTGGAGGAGAGTTGAACTACAGGACGGAGAGGATCATCTTCGACGTGGCCGAGATCCCCTTGCCCTACAACGGGATCCTCGGCCGCCCGGCACTAGCCAATTTCATGGCGGCATCACACTACGCCTACAACATGCTAAAGATGCCCGTGCCGTTGACCATCATCTCCGTCCCCTCCGGCAAGAAGGACGCACTGATTTGTGCCGACCAACTCTACTAGGAAGCAGCTGCAGCAGCTGCCATCAAGGCACCTGCTCCTGCCCCTGAAGGACCGGGAGGGAAGAAGAAGCCCGTCAAGACCTCTCGCACCCACTCCGACAAGCGCACCTCCTCGGAGTGTTGTGCTACCATCAAGGACGTGCCAGAGAGCTCTACCGACAAGAGCAAGAGATCCAGAACCGAGCCGCCGCAAACCAAGAAGGTGCCCATCGAGGAGAATGGCACAGGAGGGGCCTTCACCATAGGCTCCAGCCTCGACATCAAATAGGAAGGCGCGCTCGTCACCTTCCTGCGGGCGAATGTCGACGTGTTTGCGTGGCAAGCATCCGACATCCCTGGTGTTCCCAGGGAGGTGATTGAGCACCACCTAGTTGTCTGCCCCCACGCACGGCCCGTCAAGCAGAACGTCAGAAAGCAGGCTCTGGAGAGGCAGGAATTCATCATAGAGGAGATCAAGAAGTTGGAAGCGGCAGGTTTGGTGAGAGGAGTGCTCCACCCGACGTGGTTGGCCAATCCGGTAGTGGTGCGTAAGGCGAATGGGAAGTGGAGGCTTTGTATTGATTACACAAATATCAATAAGGCTTGTCCTAAGGACCCCTTCCGCTGTCACAAGATCGACTGCATTGTTGACTCCACGTACCGGTGTGATCTGTTATCATTCCTCGATGCCTACTCGGGCTACCACCAGATCTTCATGACAAGAGATGATGAAGAAAAGACAACATTCATCACCCCATGTGGTACGTATTGCTTTTTATGGATGCCTTTCGGCTTGAAGAGTGCTGGCTCCGTGTTCGCGAGAGCAGTCCAAATTGGTTTTGAACCTCAGCTCCATAGAAATATGGAGGCATACATGGATGACATAGTGGTCAAAACCAAGGACGGGCCAACTCCTGTGGAAGATCTGGAAGAGACATTTGCCAACCTGCACAAGATCAACCTCAAGCTGAACCCTGAGAAGTGTGTCTTCGGCGTTCCATCCGGCAAGCTTCTCGGGTTCTTTGTGTCATAGCGCGGGATCGACACAAACCCATACAAGATCAAGGCTATTGAGCAGATTGAGGCGCCCAAGCGGATCAAGGATAAAGGCCGGCTCACCGCTGCGCTGCCGCCGATGAGCCGATTCATCTCCAAGTCCGCTGAAGCGCCCTTCCCTTCTTCAAAATCTTGAAGAAGGCAGGCCCAATAGAGTGGACCCCTGAAGCCGAGGCAGCATTGCAGGATCTGAAGAAATAACTTTCCTCCACGCCAATACTGGTTGCGCCTAAACCACAAGAGCCGTTGCTGCTGTATCTGGCAGCGACAAATCAATTGGTCAGCGCCACGCTGGTGGCACAGAGGGAGGTCAACGAGGAGGCAGTGAAGGTGGCAGAACCAGCGGATGGCAAGGTCAAAATTCCCCTGGCAGGGCCTGGTGCTGGCAAGGCGAGGCCCCCGGCAGATTCTGATGCCGCCGAGGCAGTGCCCACGCAGTCAAGTGAGGTGGTGCGGAAGAAGAAGATGATGCAGCACCTGGTTTACTTTGTTAGCTCCCTCTTGCAGGGAGCTAGATCGAGGTACTCCGGTGTGCAGAAATTGCTCTTTGGCCTCCTTATGGCCTCGAGAAAGCTACGTCGTTACTTCCAAGCCCACGAGATCACTGTCGTCACCCGCCTCCCATTGCAACGGATACTGCATAACCCAAATGCGACTGGAAGGATTGTGGAATGGGCCTTGGAGTTGTCAAGCTTTGGTTTAAAGTTTGAAATTACCTCGACAATTTAGAGCAGAGTCTTGGCAGAGTTCATTGCAGAATGGACCTCGACGCCTAACGAAGAAATCTAGGAGACCACTCTCCCCGGCAAGGAAGCTGACCGCGACTGGATCATGTACTTTGATGGGGCTTTCTCGCTGCAAGGCGTCGGTGCCGATGTGCTGCTCGTTGCACCCGCCGGAGAGAAACTCAAGTACGTGATCCAGAAGCACTTTCCCAGGGAGATGTCCACCAACAACACTGCTGAGTACGAGGGATTGCTTGCCGGTCTCAGGATCGCGGCAGACCTTGGGGTTAAGAAGCTCATCGTCAGGAGTGACTCGCAGCTCGTTGTCAGACAGGTCAACAAGGATTATCATAGCCCATTGATGGAAGCTTACGTAGATGAGGTGAGGAAGCTAGAGGAATGCTTTGACGGTATCCAAGCGGAGCATGTCCCCCGAGCGGAGAACGACATCGCCGATTACGTGTCAAAGCGTGCCGCATTCAAGCTACCTGTGGAACCAGGTACCTTTTTGCTCCGATTAACTCAACCATCTGTCGAACCATCAGCGGGGCAGAACAAGCAGAGGAAGTCAGGTCCCGGCAAGTACTTTCCTACCGAGCCCCCTGGGGCTGCCGGCAAGGGTGCTGCCGCGGACGCTGAGCCTACCCAAGAGCAACTGGCTCCGGCAGGGCGTCAAGCCCTGGACGTAGAGACAGCCGCTCCCATGGCGGAAGAAATGCCTTTGGTCCTTGCCGTTGAGTCCCAGGCTCCGGCATGGGTGCAGCATACCGTCCAATTCCTCCAAACAGGGGAGATTCCTGAGGAGCAGGAAGAAGCGGAAAAAGTAGCCCGTCGGTCTGCCCTGTACCAGTACGAAGATGACGTCCTATACAGGAGAAGGCCAAACGGTGTGAAATTGAAGTGCATCTCCCGAGAGGAAGGACTGGAGTTGTTGGCGGAGATACATGGTGGCATATGTGGCTTCCACATAGGGTCGAGGGCCCTTGCCGGGAAGGCGTTCTGACAAGGTTTCTTCTGGCCCACCGCCCTCCAGGATGCGACGGCACTAGTAGCCAAGTGTGAAACATGTCAGTTCCATTCAAAGAAGCTTCTTCAACCAGCTCAAGCCCTTCAAACTATCCCTCTATCCTGGCCATTCTCGGTCTGGGGGCTCGATATACTGGGCCCTTTCCCCCACGCTGTCGGGGGCTTTCAGTACTTGTATTGTGATCGACAAGTTCACAAAGTGTCTTGAGGCGGAAGAAGTGAGAAAGGTGACTTCTCGATCAGCTGTCAAGTTTTTCAAGGGACTGGTCTGTCGTTTTGGTGTGCCAAACAGATTCATCACCGACAACGGCACACAATTCACGAGCCACACCTTCATGCAATACATTCAAGACCTCGGCAGCAAGGTCTGTTTTGCTTCCGTGGCACACCCATGGAGCAACATCCAAGCGGAGAGGGCAAATGCTGAAGTGTTGCGAGGCCTAAGGACAAAGACTTTTGACAAGCTGCGCAAGAGCGGAAGGCGCTGGATTGATGAATTGCGGGTGGTTCTTTGGTCGACCAAGACGACGCCAAATCAAGCCACCAGCCAGACACCTTTTGCCCTTGTATACGGGGCAGAAGTAGTTCTCCCCACGGAACTCATATACGGGTCAACTCGAGTGCTCGCTTATGATGAGTTTGAGCAAGAGCAGTTGCGCCAAGATGACACAACGCTCCTTGAGGAAGATCGTCTTCGGGCAGCTCTGAGAGCAGTGCGCTACCAGCAAGCCTTGCGCCGCTACCATAGCCACAAGGTTCATGCCCGAAGCTTTGAGGAAGGCGACCTTGTTCTTCGGTGCATTTAGCCGGCCAAGAATTCCAAGAAGTTGACGCCAAAGTGGGAAGGCCCGTATCGGGTAATACGAGTAACCAAGCCCGGCGCAGTCCGCCTGGAGACGGAAGATGCTATCCCAGTGAGCAACTCCTGGAACATCGAGCATCTTCGCAAGTTTTACCCGTAAGGCGCGGCTTGCCGGGCCTCCCGGCAAGCCACCTTTTGTACAAGCTTTGCCGACAAGGCATGTAACCCTTTGTACAAAGCCAGGCGCAGACCCTGAGCATAAATAAATGAAGCACTGGCGCCCTAAGTTATAGCATGCATGCTAGGTCGAGTCTCTTCCTTGGTTAGGGTTGATAGTTCTTAGCGGCGACTAACCCCTAGCCTAGAGGTCGAAAAGTGCTTCATCTGCTTTCTTTTGTCCTCCTTTGTTCGCAGGTCACGTGAGCACTTCTGCTGAGCTACTTGGAAGAAGGGAAACAGACCGGCATCCTGACCCCGGCAAACCAGAGTTGCCAGGGGCTGCAAGCACAAGGATCCAACCGTGGCAAGACAAGGTTGCCGGGGGCTGCAGATCCAGATAAGTCTTTCATCCTCTATCATGCATTTCAGAACGGAACTGGGATATGTGAAACCTCGTTCTATTTCTAGGCCACCGTGCTCCCCTTTTATATAGCCAATGATTATCTCCTGGGCCTGGATTTGGTTGTAGCCGCGGTGGCAAGGAAGTAGAACAAGGAGCCTAAGCCCGCTTCATCCCTGCCTCCGCCAAGGGCGCGAGAATGGTCGAGCGAAGTAGGGGGACGGCAAGGCCTGTTGCCGGGTGAAAACGTTTATCTTAAATTATAACAAGGATTCGTTCCTTGTCGCGGGGTGTGCCCACGAATGAAAAACCCGGCAAACATCCCTTTTTCATTAAAAGCATTGCACACAGGTATAGTCCGTACGGAAAGAAAAACATGAACAAAGGGGATTACGAGCTTTAAATTTAACAAGGCCCAAAGGCTTACAGATTAAAAAAGAGATAAGGTGCCCGTGATCCATTTCTTGTACCTCTCCTCAGGAGGCGAGAGGACGAAAGGGGCGCCTAGGCGAGCTACGAGCAGCAGAAAGCACCAAGAGAACACCTCGGTGGCCGCCCACGGGTAGGCCGGTGATGACGGTGCCAGGAAAGGAGCCGGAAGACGAGGTGGCAGGACTGGCAGTACGCGACGAAGGCGTCGGTGCCCGTGTACTCTGAGTTGATGGCCTTGCCGCCTGCCCTCTTCCTCTTCCGCACCCTCCCGACGCCAGCCGGCCAAGGAGAAGGCCCTGAGAAGTTGAAGGAGCTGGCCCCACCCCCGGCAAAACCCTGCTAGAGGAGCGGCTAGGTGTAGATGCTGCTGCTGCCGCACCCGCCCAGGCGCGGGGCGTCCGACACCTAGTCGGACTCATCCCCGTCATCTGCCCCGCTGTCCTCCTCATCACTTTCGCTCGAGGAAGAGCTTCCATCGTCGGAATCTCCATCGGAGGAGCTCTCCACGCAACACTTCAGGGGAGTCCCGAAGTCTCCGAAGACCTTGACGGAGAGCACGCCGTCCTCCATCAATTTGAAGTAGAGGACGAGCCCCGCCGTCAGGCTGTGGATGCGAGCGAACGTCTTCAACCCACGACGGAGGTACATGACCCGAGGAGCCGTAAAGTCGACGTCGACCCGCGTGCCCCCATTCCCACAACCCCTCATGTGCAATCTGAGGGATTGGGGCCGGTCACGCTCCATCTCCCGAGCGAACGGGGCGGGAAGACGGAGATGGCGACACGGAGGCCGGCGCAGCCTAATGAAGAACAAGTAGGGCTGGTCTCCAACATGGCCTTCCATCGGGAAAGGCACCATTGGCGGGGGCGAAGCCGGCCGCCGCCCCGTCCTCCTCTTCCCTGAGCACTACGACCTCTGCCCCGGCCTCGCCCCCTCCCCCTTCCCCTCGCGGCCGTTTCCACCACCATGGGCTCAGGAGGAGGAGGGACGCGCTGTCGAGCGGCGACCCTCGCCCCCATCATCGAGGGAACCGGATTCCCTTTCTCCATGGCGAGTGAAAGGAAGAAGCAGAAGCAAGAGGAGACAGATGACAGAAGAATGCGGGACACCATTGTCGGCGTTCTGGGAACGGGGGTCCCCAGACTTGCTCGCTCAAGGCCCACAAAGATGGCCAAGCAGCGAGTCAGATGGCCCATCTTCGTCAACAAGGCACCCAAGACCCTCGCGAGGGTCCAAGCCTCGTGAGGCGGACGATGCAATACCTCCTCTGGAGTGGCCTAGCCAAGCAGGCTCATGAGGAGCGGAGATATCAAGGCGAGGTAAACCTCACGAGGCTCTCCTGACGTGAGCCATGACGAACGGTACCCGGCGGGTGCCAGGCGGGCGCCTGTGCGCGCATCGTCCCTATTTCCTCTTTGGTGCTAAGTAGGCCAACGCATGCAAAGAGTACCGAGGAATCAGGCAAAGGTTGCCATATTGGTGCAACGAGACCGAGACCAGGAGGACGGGAAGGCGGAGGTCATCGTGGATCCCAAGACGGCGTCACCCCAGAGCTTTTCGCAGGCAAAGACCGCTTTTGTCAGGATAGCTTGTACTAGCTGTCCCCCTTCAAATTTGCCTGCTGTTTTTGGCTCCCTTCCCGCTCAATATTTGGGAAGAGGACCAGGGCCTCTATAAATAGGACTAGCCACCACAATAGGAGGCAACTGATTCCGAACTAGTTCAGATCATCCTCAGCTACACAAGCACAAGAACACCTCAACTTCAGGAGGCTATTCTTCCCTTGTACTGTTCATCATCAGCCCAAGAGGCAATCCACCACCACCACACTGGAGTAGGGTATTACACCACAACGGTGGCCCGAACCAGTATAAACCTCGTGTCTTTCTGTGTTGCGAGTTCGTCGAGTTTGTCCGCGAGATCTTAGCGGGCTAGAGCGTAGATTGGTAGGAGGGAGAGACTTCGCGTGCACCCCAGTGTTCGAACCTTAAGGATTTTCCGGAACCCCACATCAGACATTTGGCATGCCAGGTAGGGGTGCGTCGTAGTTTCCCTTCCATCAGTTCGTTGCTCCATCGCTCCGCCGTTTCCATGGCGGACGCTCGCCGTGCTCGAGCTGAGCGTCGGGCTGCCCTCTCCGGCCGTGTCGCTCAGACGGCTCCCGTAGGCGGGCCACCTCGTCGTTCTCCGTCTCCTGCCGCCAACGCTGCCCCCGGCGGGGAACGAGCAGCCGGCGTCCTCGCTGCATCCTTTGGTGCGGCAAGACGGCCGCACCGCGGCTCCATCAGTTACCCCTGCCGGTTCTTCGTCTCACGCGCACCACGCTCCCATGGAGGCACGGGCCGCGCTCATCACGGCGAACGAGCTCCTGCGTTACCGCCCCGTCGATGACCTCTATGAGGAGTGGCTCGACCGTGTCACCGAGCTCGTCCGCGCCATAGGGGGCTCTCCGGCGCCGTCCCACTCTCTGCCTCCCCCTCAACTAGCCGCGGGCGACGGGGCTCATGGCATGCCTCCACCACCTCAACTCCAAGACGGAGCCTTGGCACCAAGGCGCGCGCCTCCGCGGCGTGATCCACCGCGCACGACGCCTGCACGTGAAGAAAGAAGCTGCCAACAAATCCCGCGGCCGCGAGAAGCTGCGTCGGAGCTCCCCGCTCCACCTCGTCAAGACCACGTGCCGCCTGCAGTGGCGCAACGCTGTGGGGACCCCGACTCATAAGTCGAGATCACCGAATGCACGTGTATAGTGATCCCAGAGATCAATGCTCGTTGAACACACAAAAGCTGAATAACAAGTCTTCATCCATACATACCGTTTTACACAAGTAGGACCATTATGGTCAAGTCTTGAGTGTATCATCGCAGCGGAAATCTTCAATAAAAACTTAGACCCATGCCATCTGCCCTAACCCTACAGGCATTCTGACAGGGAAGCATCCTAGCTCGCATGTTGGTCACCAAGGTACTCTTCATTGTATCCTGTTCTTTCATGCCTGGCCAATAACATAACCAGTGGCAAGCCAATGAGTACTTTGAATGTACTCGCAAGCAACCCATGTTTTGGTTCAAGATACAACAATGCATGATATAGGTAAATTTTTGCAGAAAGCTAGTTTTGAGTGCAATGACATGTTCAACAACTTTTAAGACATGCATCAGGAGAATTCAAGTAACCATGAGGACAGATTACAGATATCAACATAAATAGAGAGGGCATCAACCCAACTCAATCATGTCAAGTCCTTTGACTTGACCCAAGTAGATCTTCCCACTTATCCAAACACACACACCGGGGTTTGCAAACATGTGGACGTAGCCCAAGAGCGGTTACCCAACTGTCCTTGACCGTGGACACGGCTATTCGAATAGTTTGACACTCTGCAGAGGTTGCACACTTTACCCACAAGATCCAGGGAAATTCCATGTCATCCACGACCCGCGATACCTCAAGTACCTGGGTTAAGCACCCGATCACTATCTTTCCCTAGACGACACTAACAAGGAGTCCACTCGTTGTTCCGTATCCTCACGATGTACATCATACGAGACTCACTCGAGATCGTAACATCCGAGAGGAGACACAACGGTGTATCCGGTGCCCTGTAAAAACATTCATGGCCGCCCTACCTGGCATGACCCCGTCCCGAGAGAGAGCACCAACTCTTCCCCGTCACTAGTAATGCAGGCTCCAAGCTAGTATCGGCCTAGGTAATCAATAATGCCCTTTCCCATACAAGGGTAGAGTGGTTGCGTATGTAAGGTTGGAATAACGGTCGCAACTTAAACCAATCCGTTTTGAAAACAACACACACTTGCCTCGGTACACCACTTCGTCATCAAGTGGCTACCCAACTCATCATCTCCCCCGGGCATAAGTGGCACCCGATGGGGTTTTTGAAAAGTCTTTTGAAAATACTTTGTCTCCATCACCATGCATATTCCCATCCCTTTATGTAGCACTACTTTAGCATCCTATCTACTCCCACCCAAGATAACCCTCATAAGAAGGTAGGGTCATGCACAATGCAAGTATCAACAAGGAAGTACGGTGGCAAACCATCAAAGTGGTTACCACCTCATCATGATTCCGTTGCAACAACAATATGGTGCTATATGACATGCATAAAAAGGGTTTCATAGACATGGTCAAAGGGCTGCTTGCCTGGTTCATCGAGTCTCCAAGTCTTCGGTCCTTCTCCAAGTACTCCGTCTACTTCACAACTAACGCCGAAAACAATCACAATAAGCAACACAACAAGGAAAAATAAAAGTGCTCTAAAATGCAAGTTGGACTTTTCTAGGATACCTTTGGTCATATGAGGTATGACCAAAGTGGTTTCAATGGGATTTGATCAATGGATATCTCTGAATATTTCAATATGATGGAATCAAGGGATTTGTGGATTTGCAAGAAGTGTACAAAAATATTATTTTAAAAAATGAGCAAAGGCACCCATTTATCAAAGAATGATTTTAGAAGCATCTAGGAGTTGGTTTCGCTGGATTTGGAGTTCAAATGAATTTCCTATGAATTTGCAAAGTTGACAAATATGAAGAAATGGATCATTATATTGTGTGGCACAGAAATTATTAATAAAAATGTTCATAACATAAGTTATGAACTTAGAAGCATATAGAAATTTGAATCATGGCATTTGGATCAAAGATGATCTCTCTGTGATTTTCCAAAGTCCATCACAAAAATAGGGAAATGGGGTTTTGTGAAATATGTGTGAAAGAAACTATTCTGGAAAAATTTGTAAGGTACTCCTTGAGGTAGAGAATGATTTATGGGGTCACTAGGAATTTGAATCAGCAAATTTGGAGTTAAAATGAATTGATTATGGATTTTAGGATTTCAAAATAAAAGAAAAAGGAAAAGTTTAGGCTTATACCTAAAACACGAACTGGGCGTGAGATAGCTAGTGGGCGCCCAAGAGCTCGGCCAGTGCAGGAAAAGGCCACGTCGAAGGCGTGTTTCACGCGGGCGCCTCCACTTATGCCAGCTGGGCGTGGCGCTTCGATGGCTGACGGGCGGGTCCTGTGAGCAGGTCGCTCGCCCTGCCCCGCGTCGTCTTCAACCCCGCGACGCCAGGCAGAGGGCGCCAGCCTCGCTCGCCGTCGGCACTGCTCTGCCCATCTACGCCGGCCGGCGGTGTGGGAGGAGCCGTGCGGCTCGACCGCGCCCGAAGGAGGAGGCAGGGGGAAGGCGGCGCCTTCCTCGTGCGTGTGCGGACGCCGTCGGAGCAGTGGCTTGGCCTCCGCCCGTGCCGGCGATTCCGGCCACCTCCCGCGGTGTGTTGCGCACGGGAGATCTCAGGATGGAGTGCCGCATCCATCCAGATGCACAAGGCATGTCGGGGAGGTCTGAAGAGGCGGAGAGCGGGATGGCCATGGAAGAGGCCACCGGCCATGGAGGTGGACAGTGGGCACGAGGGGGCAAGAGAACTTGTCCGGGATGTTGCTGGGGGAGTAGGAGAGCGAGAAGAGGCCAGAGCGCTCAAGGGGGGGCTCTATATAGAGGGGGCGGTGCACAGCATGCTGGGTCTAGGGCGCGCTCGGTGAGCTCCGTAGAGGGAGAAGGAGGGCCAGGGAGGAAGAGCCCGACAGTGTTGCGTGTCTTCGACATCGAGGAAACCTTGGGAGACACGAGGGAGAGGCCCGAGGTCTACGGGAGCATTGGGCAGAGGGCGGCTACAGTGCGGGAGTGCACTGTAGCACGCTCCAAAGCGTGCATTTTCCGGCATGGCCATTTTTCTAGCGCTCTGGGCTTGGCCTCTAGTGTCTGGGGGCTCTAGGGGGAAGTAAATAAGTGGGGAGGGGCATTGGATGCCCTGGATAGCCAGTAGGAGAGGAGAGAGGTTGAGGGAGAGAGAGAAACTGTTGTCCAGAGGGGTAAATGATGGTGCTTCACCCATCAATCATTGAGCAAAAGCCAGGGGAGAGCTACTGGAGGTAGAAGAGGTCTAGGAGGAGCTGTGGTAAGAAGTAGAACTCATGGAGATTAGTGGAAGTGGTCAAAGTGGTGTTTTTAGAAAAATGGCAGAAGGTGTTTGTTGTTGGTTTGGGCAAGAATGTGGACTCCTCTTGCCATAAGGCTTGACAGGGTCAAATGGCATGAGAAAATAAGTGGTTCCACCAAGATTGAGTCCATGTGGGCAAAGTTGCCAATGCAACTTTTGTAAACCCTAGAAATCAATAGAAATGAGTTTTCCAAGATCTAGTCATGCAAAACTATTCTCCTTGATGCACCACTTGGTGTAGTGTCATCATTTAGGGTTTAAATCACGTCCACAAAAACTCAGATCAAAAGTACACACTTGGCAATGTAGAGTTATTCAAATTTGGTTCTGGACAGGAAGGGTTTTGGGGCACTTTGATCAATATAACATTTTCTCCAACTTGTGACGTTTGGTCTAGATGAATGATTACACCATTTGAGCATGTTCACAAGGTTTGAGAACATTTGGACATGTTTGGCAATGTAAAGTCGCTCAAACTTCAAAATGGACAGAAATGGTTTTGAGGGGATTTCATGGGGTTATACTATTCTCCATGACATGATACTTGTCAAGATCATCAAATATGTCATATGAGACATGCTAGAATTTTCTTGGAATTTTTGGAGAATATTTCCTATGTAAATATTTCAAAAGCTTGAAATATCCAGAAAGGGTTTTGAGGGATTTAACCAATATTTTGAACATGACCATGTCTTGAAACTCTTATATATGGACAATATATGTCCACTGAGTTTCCCTAGGTTTTACCAAATATTTTTAAAGCATGAAAATAATTTTAACCTATTAAAGACCATTTCTGGCCTAAAGAAAAAGACTTTAAATAAAATAGGTAAATAACTTTTAAAATTATATTTTTGTGGTTTCTGGGTATCCTATATCTAATAGGAGTCAAATATATTTTTGGGAAGATTTCTACTGCCTTTAATTAAGTACTTGCACTGCAAACCTCAATTTAGGGTTTTTGGAAAACTAATTTTAAAAAAATACTATTTGGACAAATTATTTTTGTAAGAAATTATTTTTATGTCCTATACACATGGCATGATCATTGGTTCAAGAGATTGGAGCAAGGAGATGAAGTATAGGAGTTGGAGGATTTATTAGATTTTTAGAGCACTTGCAAACAGCAGACAAAAACCAATCAAAGCAAGGTCCAAAACACTCAATAGTTTTTGTCAAACCACATTTTATAGTGATTGTTAGCTTAAGTGTAGTGGCATGAAAATCAGGGTGTGACAAGCGCGGACCTCGCCAAGACCAAGCTCCACCTCAGATGCGGGCCTCGGCGACCACGGCCGGCTGCCGCGCCTTCACCCCCGAGCTGCGTAGCGTCGCCTGGCTAGGCTAGTTCAAGCCAGATCTGCCTCCTCACTGTGACGGCACCGCCGACCCCGCGGAGTTCCTACAGCTCTATGAGCTGAGCATCGAAGCGGCCAACGGCGACGAAAAAGTCATGGCGAACTGGTTTCCCATGGCTCTCAAGGATGGGGCCCGCTCCTGGCTCCTGAACACAGAGCACGGCTCGATCTCCTCCAGGGGCCGAGATCTTGCGCGACCGCTTCGTCGCCAACTTCCAGGGCACTCGCGACCGCCCACCGGCCGCGGGTGATCTACGCCGCATCAAGCAACAACCAGGAGAGACCCTCCAGAAGTACATCCAGCGCTTCAAAAACACCCGCCTCAAGATCCCCAAGGTCACAGACGAAGCCATCATCTCCGCGTTATCGGACGGTGTCAAGACCGGTTTTTCGGGATATTAATTTCCTAGAAAATGGCCCTTGTGCTCACCAGCCCCAGGATTACTGTTAGCTGATGAGGCACCAACTTGATACAGAAATTCCAAGAAAAGTACATAATATGTAGTACAAGACCATTCTGGCCTATGAGTACACCAATTTGTTTCTAGAGGTTGATGGCGGAAGCGGTTTGTGGATCATCAGCGTCTATGGGACTCCATTTCCCACAGGAACAGCTGACCTGGATAATTCCTATCTTCGCGAGGCTGCTATCACCATTGATTAGGTTCCGGGGCTGACATCGCAACCTCCTCTCCATGTTGGAAATCTGGCCAAGACAATAGCCAGGGACAAGCCAGTGAGTACTTTGAATGTACTCGCAAACATTATGAACACGGGTATAATATAACGAACGATAAACATGCTCTGAAATATTCTATGATCACAACATCAGTCATAAATATAAAATCCCTAATGCATGCAAGCATGTTATTTATATACAACATGAATATGCAATAACAGAGTAGTAATAAAATGCACCGATCGGGTGTCTGAAGCGACGCCTCGAAAGGATAGTAAATAACGAGCATGCCTCAGTCGGGTGTCTGAGCGACACCACATAAAGGGCTTATAACATAAACAACAAGCATGCCACAGTCGGGCGTCTGAGCGACACCACATAAAGGGCTTATAAAGTAAACAACAAGCATGCCACAGTCGGGCGTCTCAGCGGCACCACATAAAGGGCTTATAAAGTAAACAACAAGCATGTTACCCGCGATCGAGGCCCCGAGCGACACCACATAAAGGGCTTATAAAGTAAACAACAAGCATGCCTCGGTCGGGCGTCTGAGCGACACCACATAAAGGGCTTATAAGAAAACAATCATAGTGAATATCCAGGAGGTAGAACCGTCCAAGGGATACTCAATAATTCAAATAATAAAAATGGTTAGTCCATAATAATAATAATCACAATCACCATAAGTCACAAGTCATGTTCCATGTTCTGGTTTAGTAGTTTCTTCTCCGAAGACCGACACTAAGACCAACATTTGACCCATCCCAGACTGTAGTCCTTAACCATGGACACGGCTATTCGAATAGATTTAACCTCTGCAGAGGGTGTAATCTTTACCCACAAGTAACGGATTCCTTTAGTCCATCGGGACTAATTCCATTTACGGTCTTTTAATTGAAAACACACCTGACTGCACACACCAGATTAACTTACCGGTGTCTGGAATCACCCACGACACCTGTTAAGAAAAACTCTAAGTGGGGAGGCTACAACCTCGCGTAGCATGGGATCAAATTTATATCGCGCGCTCTAAGGGGTGCCCCCCTCTCGGTCCCAACCGGAAACACCCATGCCCCCGGACCAGGTGGCATGCCTACCGGATGCAGCCGGTATCTTCCACCATGGCCTCTATGTACGGTGTGTGCTAGGAAGGGGTTGACAACTTACTGAATCATACCCTACCTATGGCAGGAACACGTGGTAGTACGAAACAAGCATGGGGGTTACGGGAACAAGACTCGATCTACGGTCGACTCAGGAGGTTCAAGTATTCCCTGCAAGATTAGCATAACAAACATATTTCAATCAACAGACAGAATCACCACCCCTCATACCCCGTCATGCCATACCGGACACACTCGTCTCGACGAGGAACTAGGGACAAGCTCGAGTCTACCCAGGACAGAGACTTTCCTGGCTTCCTTCCAGTATGCATGAAAGGTATACGAGGGTGATTACTGTCACAACTTATCAAATTTCAGTAGCACGGGATCATCAATATGGACTTATGAGTAGGTTTATGTCATCACACAAAATAACGGAAACTCCGAGACAAGGAGTGTTGTAACCGTGTCAAATGACACACAAAAATATTATGCCGGGGTTCAGAATGCTTGCCTTCAAGTTGTCGAGGGGTAGGGGGCATTCCAAAACTTTTTAAAGTTTTCTTCCCTCTCCAAAAAAATCCTATTTTAAAGAATTGAATTAATTCATAGTTTTAAAAGAGTACAAGAAAGTTGTCTAATTTTTTTTCAATTAAATCTGAAAATAAACTAGACACTATTTGAGAGAGGTAGGAAAAATAATCAACTCATTTGGAGTTATATTTAAAAAGTTATAGCCAGTCAAAGTTTAGACAAATTTCTGTTTTTAAAAATAAAACAGAAAAAGAAAAACGTTTCGAAATGAGTACACATCGAAGACGTACTTTGTGTTTACGCCTACACTTACACCTGCATGGACCGACGCTGGGGTTACTGACAGTGGGTCCAGGGGGCCCACTGGTCAGGTTTGACCGGTCGCCCCCGCCTCCTTCCTCCTCTGGCCGAACAGAGGTGGGGCTCCGGCGATCGACGCCGGCGAACGGCGGATCCCCGCGGGCTCCGGAGGGCAGGGATGGACCCGCCAGTCTAGGGCGGTCCTCCCGGTGGTCGAGGGGGTGGCGGGGATGGAGGGAGTCGCCAGCGGCGAGCTTCGCGGCGGCCGGTGGCTTCGGGAGGTTTGGGGCTTTGGGCTACGGTGGTTCCCCGACGCAGCTGAGGGTTTGGGCAGCTCCGCACGGTCGAGGGGAGGAGGGTGGTGGTGCTAGATGGATGGGGGAGGCTCTGGTTGCGACTGAATGGACCGGAGGGTGGCGGCGGCTGAACTGGCCGGAGACGGCGAAGACGGCCTTCCCTGGTCGATTGCTGGCTGTGGGGGCCCAAGGGGAATGGCACGAGGTTGCTTGAGGGTCGGACGAGCTCGGGGGGGGGGGGGCTCCATTTATAGTGTAGCTAGGTCGGTTCCTCGGCCGGGGATGAGAACGCCAGTGAACCGCCGCGGTCTTTGTTGCAGCAGGGACGTGGCGGCGGCGATGAGCGCTTGCATAAGCTTGTGGATGAGCTCGGACCGCCTGAGGGCAGCCGGGCGCCTGGGTGGTTTTCGGGCGGCGCCGTCCGGGGCAGGAGCCCACTGTGGCCGGCCGCTAGCCGCCGTGGCCGACCTGACGGCGGAACTGTAGGGCCCTAGGGGTGGCCCTGCGGCAAGGGAGGGGTCGGGGCGTGCTGGCGGTGAGTGGGGAGGGGCCAGGATGGGCGCGGAGGGGTGGCAGTGGGACGCGGTGACTCGTGCGCACGCACGTGCAAAATGCGTGCTCTGGGCGCGCCCAGCGCACACATGCTGCGTGCTCGACGCAATGCCAGAGCGTGCTAGAGGATTAGGATGAGGCTGGGGATTAGCAGGCCTGGGTTAGGGTTAGCTAGGAGCTTAGTGGACAAGCTTGTTGGGTCAGAAGATCAAGTTTACAATGCAAACAAAAGATCATGCCAAAATCTGTGCATGCACTCAAGGTGTTTGACAGAATGCCATGTGCATCTAGGTAACTCTTGGGGTGGCCAAAAGCTCCAGACCAGTGTCTCTTTAGGTGTAGGTGGTGGTGGCAAGATCAGTTGGTAAAGACTAGAAACTTGATAGTGCAAGTTTTTGGGAATACCATTTCTGGACAGAAAGAAAAGGGCATAGTTTCATGGACCAAAAATACTCTAATGGTTCCACTCTCCTGGACTTAAGGGTTTTGCAGGGTGGTCTATAAGTAGGGAAAAGAATCATGGGAAAAAGGGCAAGTTAAAATATGGTTGCAGTAGAAAATGCCAAACTGGACCAGAAGGCAAAAGAGGATGATTTTCCCAACTTTTACAAAGAACATTAGTTGGTTTTTGCACAAAGATGTATAATATACTCCTACTAACATCCCCTAATTTTGGTGGAAGTTTTAAAGAAATATTTAAATAGGTTGTAGTGCAAAAGTGCAATTTGACCAGATTTGAAAACTTGTGGTAAAACTCAAAATCTCCAAATGACTAAGGAATATTTTTTCACAAAAGTGCTTTAGGGACATCACATGTCATCCCCAAATTTTGGTGGGATTTTTAAATGAATTTATCAAAGGGTAGCAGTGCAAATGTGACCCTAAAACTTATGAAAAACCATTTTAGAGAAATAAAGCTCAGGGAAAAATAATTATATAAATAATCCCACTGATAAAAGAATTGTTTTATTAGGGAGGGTAAACAAGTCCAATAATAATTGAAAGGTTTTTACTTGGGGTGAAAACTCCACAACTTAGAAGAAAAGAGAGGTTCTGAGATAAAAAAATAAATCCAAAAAAAATGAAAATTTAATTTCCCGGCAAAATTTTAATAAACAAAGCATGGTTAAATTTTTGGGGTGTTACATACGGCGTCCGTGATGTCAAGATGAAGGAAGAGCTCGCTATCCACGAGGAGCTCTGCACATCTCAGGAGCTGTTCAACCTGGCGACCAAGTGCGCAAGAGCTGAGGAGGGGCGCATCTCTCTCTCCTAGAGCTTCCAGCTGCAGGAGCGGAGGAGAAGAATGCCAAGGCCAAGGACGTGAAGTGCAAAGAGGTAGTAGTGCTCGCAGCGGAGCCCGACACCAAGCGAGGCAGAGATCAGCCCGAGTCATCCAAGAACGGCCGACAGTTCTGCGCCTTCCACAACCTGAACACCCACAACACCAGCGACTGTCAAGAGCTCAGAGCCATACGGGAAGGACGCTACGGTCAACGCCCCGAGCGCAACGACCGGGGCTACGGCCGTGGAGGCGGACGCTGGGACGACCGTGGCCCGTGCCAGGAGTGGCGCGACCGGCCTTGTGAGGACCGCTGGCAGGACCAACCTTGCGAGGGTGCCTGGAGGGACCTGCCTTGTGAGGATTGCCCACAGGGAAACGCCGGTCTTCCCCCACTGCCGGCACCAAGAAGGAACGACGACCACCACCAGGACGAGGGGCTGGGGGCTTCAGAGTCAAGGCGATCGTCAAGGCCTTGGGCGGTGCCCAGCCCCAGCCTCTCAGCGCATCTTCAAACAGTTCGCTCGCGAGGTGAACGCAGTGCTCCCCAAGCTCGAGGCCACGCGCCCGCTCAGGTGGTCCCAAATGTGCCATCACCTTCAACATGGCAAATCAGCTCAAGTGCGCAGCCACTGCTGGCGCCCTCCCTATGCTGTGCTCCCCAGTCATCAGCAATGTGCAAGTCACCAAGACTCTCATCGACGGTGGCGCAGGGCTCAATCTCCTGTCCGTCGACACGTTCGACATCCTCCAAGTGCCATATGAGCAGCTCCAGCCAACCAAGCCTTTCTCAGGAGTGACCGACGGTTCCACCACACCGATAGGGCAGGTCCGCCTGCCTGTCACCTTCGGGGAACGCAAGAACTATCGCACCGAGCTCATCGACTTCAACGTCGCGCACATCCGCCTGCCGTATAATGCCATCCGCGAGTATCCAGCCCTGGCCAAGTTCATGGCGATCACTCATCACGGCTACAACGTTCTCAATATGCCAGGAAGCGGAGGAATCATCACGGTCCCGTGTGAAGAGAGGGATGCGGTGTGCTCCCTTGAGTGCGCCTTTCAAGCCGCAGCAATCGACGACCCCGACAGTAGAAGTGAAGGCCCTCCGGAGACCATCCACAAGAAGAAGCTGCCGCGCCGTGTAGGACCCCAAGAGGATGGCATCGCAGCAGGAGCCTCATCAGGACCAGCGCCCGCTCTAGGGGCGCCTCCCTCCACCGCATAGGAAAGTGCGTCCGGCGCCCTCCTCAGGCAGGGCTCGGGGGCTCTCTTCTGGAGAGCCTCAGACCTTGCCAACCTCACGAGGGAGGCGCTTGGGTACCACTTGGAAGCGTGCCTCACAGCACACTTTCCGCAGGAGAGCACAGGGCAAGGAGTGCCCACCACCCAGGAGTTCATCACCAAGACCACCCAGGAACTGCAAGAAGCAAGAGCTGCGGCGCCGCCACACCACAAGGCGCAGCTCCCCATCCAGGCGAGCATGCCGGACTGCGTGTCTGCATCGACGTCCCAGGGATCAACAGGGCCGAATCTCAGGAGCGCTTCTGGCCATCGCGTGTGGGCCGCTGCGAGGGCCCACCACACAGCTATGTTCGCATGCCCTTCGGCTTGCCGAGCGTGGCGTCAGCCTATCAGCGCAACATGCGGCAAGTCCTGGCGGCTCAGGAGGCCAGGTTCCACGCCGTCCTGGAGGAGATGGAGACGGTCTTCAGGGAACCTCCTGAACCCCCAGAGCCTCCCGAGGCTCAGGGTCCCGGTGGCTCATGAGGAGCCATTCCTTCAACGCGTGGCTTCAGCTGCACCAACTCTACTTCGTCTACAGAACCAGGTGACATCTTCCAAGTTTGTTTAAGCTGGGAGCGCCCCTCGGGCTGCATTATTCCCAGGCAACATGGGTCCGTCCCTGTGGCATGTATCCCGGTTGCGCTCGGCGTCATGCTTCTTCCCCAGCTCCGCCAACTCAGCATCACGGTTCTTGATAGCTTCCTCCTGGGCCTTCACCTCCTCCTCCTTCGCTTGGCGGCAGCGCACCTCTTCGGTGTGCTGGTCGCGCAGGCTCTGCAGCTCGCCCTCCAGCACTTGGCAGTGGTCACGGGCGGCCTTGGCATCATTTAGCGCCGCCTCACGATCGGCTGAAGCGTTGGCGGCTCCTTGCTTCTCCTTCTCGGAAGCCGCAGCAGCCTAGCCCAGCGCCGCGTGAACTGCCAGGTCGGAGTGAAGCCAGCCAGAGGCCAACTCCAGACGCCCGGGTTAGGGTCCCGGTGACTCATGAGGAGCCATTCCTTCAACGCGTGGCTTCAGCTGCACCAACTCTACTTCGTCTACAGAACCAGGTGACATCTTCCAAGTTCGTTTAAGGGGCGCCCTCGGGCTGCATTATTCCTGTGCAACATGGGTCCGTCCCCGTGGCATGTATCCTTTTGCTTAAGTCTTTAGCATACCTTGTTGGGGCGCCCCTCGGGCTGCATCATCCCTAAGCCGCTCGGGCCAGACCCGGTGGCGTGTATCTTCCTGCATTTATCCAAGTTGATCTGCTCTTCATGCTTAACCTGCCAACGGCTATCGCCTGCTCGATTGTCGCCTGCCACGGGTCTGTTCATCCTATGCAATTCACTTGCACGTTAAAAGGAGGGCTCCTGAGCATCGTGACTCAGGAGCTCTTACTGGCTCTCCAGCCCTCACCCCTGGCCTTGTCCACGGCATCGCGACCTGGCATACCAGCGGCGGCTGAGCTCGCTCGAGGGCCGGGACCTGAGGACGTAGAGTGCTTGCATCTAACTGCCTTGCAGGAACACAAAGTCACCAAGATTCAAGACCAGGCGCAACCCGCCTTGAGGTAGGGCCTCGTGAGTCCCGCGCTAGCTCACGAGTTCCCAGATACACCTCGCAGCCCTGCCGTGCAAGCCACGTGCCAGGGCGGGGCTGTACACGCCCCGAGGGCTCCTCCCGTAGGGGGGCCCCCATCCCACACCAAAGTAGAAGCACCATGCTCCGCGCTGGCTCTCGACACTGCCGAGGAGCGGCTATGCCCGTGCACAAGTGGAAGCACTATGCTCCGCGCTGGTGATAAACAACTGAGGGTGATCCCACGGTCGAGCCAACCTAAGGGAGCCCAGAGCTCAGCGCCCAGCCTTACCGCAACGCCTCCCCTCGGGAAGGCCGCGCATAGGGGCTGGGCACGGGGGCTGCGCTCGGGTCACGCCCAAGCGCACGCCACCTAACCAGGTCCCCCGGACTTGGGCATCGCGCACCCCTCCCGAGGGCCCGGCGAGGGCAGGTATGGGAATTGTTTGCACGGCAAGGGGGACTCCTGAGCATCGCGACTCAGGAGCCTAACTGGTCACGTAGCCCCTCACTCCTTGGTCCGTCCGGGTCTCCGGTCGGCACAATGGCGGTTGAGGTATGTGCGGGGCCAGGCCCTACCGACGTAGAACATTAATCTACCCCCACAAACTCTCCCTATATGCTGTTTGCGCGTCAAGGGGGACTCCTGAGCATCGCGACTCAGGAGCCTAACTGGTCACGTAGCCCCTCACTCCTTGGTCCGTCCTGGTCTCCGGTCGGCCCAATGGCAGTTGAGGTATCTTGTGAGGGCGGGCTCTGCTGACCTTGAGCATAAAGCAAATAGGATGGAAATCGCGAAATCTCGAAGCAAATATTACAAGCATATTGTCCTCACAATACCAAATAAAAAGTCTAAACGCCTTCACAAGGCCTGATACATATCACAGGAGCGGAACGACAAGAATGGCCGCGGGTCACCTCTAGACATCGCCGTCGCCTGCGGAAGGCGCTCCCTTGTGAGTAGTTTTGTCTTCACCACCAGCCGCAAGGTCGACGACGCCAGACAAAGGAGCGGAGAAAAAGCCGCGGAACCTCCTCAACAAGGCCCCCACCTGATCCTGCACGGCCGCGGCAGCCGCCTCATATTGATCTTCAGCTACATGCTCCAGCAGCTCATCAAGGCAAGCGTTGGGTCGCGAAGGTGCAGGTGGCTAAAGACGCGAGTCGGCGCGGCTAAAGACAAGACGCGAGCTTCTGCCTCCCCCATGGGACCGAGACCATCAACGACCTCCTCAAGCGCTTTCACCATGAGAGGAAGCAGCTGGGCGGGGCCGTCCTCGTCGGTGTCCAGAGGATTCTCCTGGCCGTGCTCATAGAGCATCTTCAGCGCCTTGCGAGACCTCTTCTCAAGATCGGCAAAGGCCACACGGTCTTCGGCCAGGAC
The DNA here is from genome assembly GCA_021605145.1 of Aegilops bicornis. NCBI lineage: Eukaryota > Viridiplantae > Streptophyta > Magnoliopsida > Poales > Poaceae > Aegilops > Aegilops bicornis. Next base: position 337,270,643 of record CM038672.1, on the reverse strand, counting down.
TCGCGCCTTGGCATCCAGATCGGCCTCCCTCGTCCCCATCTTCCGCTCCAACTCTTCCAACCGGTTGCGCTCGGCGGCCTGCTTCTTCCCCAGCTCCGCCAACTCAGCATCACGGTTCTTGATAGCTTCCTCCTGGGCCTTCATCTCCTCCTCCTTCGCTTGGCGGCAGCGCACCTCTTAGGCGTGCTGGTCGCGCAGGCTCTGCAGCTCGCTCTCCAGCACTTGGCAGTGGTCACGGGCGGCCTTGGCGTCATTTAGCGCCGCCTCACGATCGGCTGAAGCGTTGGCGGCTCCTTGCTTCTCCTTCTCGGAAGCCGCAGCAGCCTAGCCCAGCGGCGCGTGAACTGCCAGGTCGGAGTGAAGCCAGCCAGAGGCCAACTCCAGACGCCCGGCGACCAGGCGCGAGTCCGCGCTCAGGACATCCGCCTGCAGCTGGGTCATCTCCGAAAGAGCACGCTTCAAGATGGCAGCAGGAGTAGAAGAACCAGGGAGTGGAGATGCAACAGTGGGAGGATGCGATATCGTCACTAGGGCTTGGGAGACAGCGGGTTCCGGAGCAGCTGGGACCTCGTCAGCCGTGCAAAGTACCGGCACCTCCGGAGCCAGCGGGGCCATGGGGGCTGACTCCACGCGGCGATGCTCCTCCTAGCTTCGCGAGGACGATCGGGCCGAGGAGATGCGGGCGCTGTTGCCTCCTTTCTCCGCGGGATGCACGGCCGCTGCGTCTTCCTTCCTCCTCTTTGCCAAAGATGTCGGCTTGATCAACCAGGGGCGAGTATCAGGAAACAACGAGTACAAACAAGGACAAGGCGAAGCTTAAGACAATTACTGATCCACTGCGATGTATTCCACTAACCGCTTGGGAAGCTTGAAGCCTGACAGCTTCGGGACCTGAGGAGCAGGCGTTCGGGCTCCGGCGGCGCCAGGCGGAGTAGAGACAGAATCAGAGCCCGCCCCATGAGGCTCCAGGGCAGGGGCGGCACCACGAGCTAGCAGTGACGACCTATCCTTCGTCGGGATGAGGGGTTGCTCCCTCTCCCCTTGGAAAACGTCGGCCTTGGCATCATCAGGAAGGGCGCGGAGAATCTCGGCCTTGCTCAGGAGGGAAGTCTCCCCCACCTCTTCCAGGGTCTTCTCCGAGTCCTCCTCCTCTTCTCCCTCTCCGCTCGACTCACCAGAAGACACCTCCACCGGTTTCTGCACCGTAGGAACTCCCAGAAGCATTGGCGGCACCAGTCCGCGCGCATCAAAGGTCGGCCTGGAGGCGACAAATTCTTCCCGGTCCCTGCGTTGGAACAGGGGAACGAAAGCGCTAGGCGGGTACTCCTGGTTGTCCCCGACTATGAGGCGTAGGACGGTGTCCAATTCATCGCCAGGCAGGTCCCCTGGCCTCAGGCAGGTCTTGTTCTCCTCTTCTTCAAGCTCCCAGAGGGCGCGCACGCGCGCCTGGAGTGGGGCAACCCGCCGCGTCAAGAACTCCCTCAGGAGCATCGCCCCCGTTACCTTGGCCACCCTCGCGTTGCCCGGCCTCAGGTCGGTCATCATCTTCCACAACACCAACGATGCCCGCTCGTCGACAAGCTCCGCCTTGGGCCACCCCCCATTTGGAGGGGGCGCCGTTGTTGGCAACGCCAGACGCGGGTAGGCGCGCTGGGCATCCATCATGACCCATTTGGATCGGATGTTGTCGGCCCTCTTCCCGGTGCTCGAGATCGAGTTGGCCTTGCCGCATGCAACGAAAATAGCGCACCTGGAGGTGTGCTCGCCGCTGATGTAGAGGAAGAAGAAATGGCGAAGGAGCACCACGGACGGCATAACGGCAAGGTACGCCTCACAGTAGTAGGCAAAGATGGACAGGAGGAGGACAGAGTTGGGATGGAGATGCAACGCATGTAGCCCATAGTGGTCGAGGACTACATAAAAGAAATCAGAGAAGGGAGGAACCAACCCGACGACGACGCTGCTCGAGAAGAAGGGGAAGAAGGTGCTCCCCTCATGCTCTGGCTCGTCGGACGGGAGCCGGAGCTCCGTCTTCCCCCAATCATTGCTCTCGCCCGCTGTCAGCAGGCGCATGGAGGCGAGGCTCCTCTCCATGATGGTGGGCGCCTCGAGGGCCGGCTCATACCAAGCCGGTGTTGAGGAAGTCTTGACCTTGCGCGGCACCATGGGCGGTGGATGCAGAGCAAGGATGGAGCAGATCTGGAGATAGCGGCGGCAAAGAGCGAGAAAGGGGATCTGGAGCGAGGCAAGGAAGAGGCAATGAAGGAAAGAACCGCCCGCGCCAGCCTTTGTTAGGCAAGCAGTTGCCGAGGCAGCGTGGGTAAGCGGAGACGCCCACGTCCAATCAACCAACACGCGTCAATCGAGGCCGCATGCCTGTTGGGGCCCGTGGTGCTCCGAACTTGACCTTTGGCTTCACTGCGAAGCCAAGCCCGAGTGCAGCTTGGGCCCGGAGGCTAATGTCGGCGTTCTGGGAACGGGGTCCCAGATTTGCTCGCTCAGGCCCACAGCGTGGCAAGCAGCAGCAGTCAGACGCCCATCTTCGTCAACAAGGCACCCAAGACCCTCGCGAGGGTCCAAGCCTCATGAGTCGGACGACACAAGACCTCCTCTGGAGTGGCCTAGCCAAGCAGGCTCACGAGGAGCAGAGATATCAAGGCGAGGTAAACCTCATGAGGCTCTTGTGACGTGAGCCATGACGAACGGGACCAGGCAGGTGCCAGGCGGGCGCCAGTGTGCGCAACGTCCCTATTTCCTCTTTGGTGCTAAGGAGGCCAGCGCGGGCGAAGAGTACCAAGGCATCATGCAATGGTTGCCATATTTGTGCAACCAGACCGAGACCAGGAGGACGGCAAGGCGGAGGTCATCGTGGAGCCCAAGACGGTGTCACCCCAGAGCTTTTCACAGGCGAAGACCGCTTTTGTCAGGATAGCTTGTACTAGATGTCCCCCTTCAAATTTTCCCGCCGTTGTTGACTCCCTTCCCGCTCGATATTTGGGAAGAGGACCAGGGCCTCTATAAATAGGGCTAGCCACCACAGTAGGAGGCAATTGATCCCGAACTAGTTCAGATCATCCTCATCTACACAAGCACAAGAATACCTCAACCTCAGGAGGTTGTTCTTCCCTTGTACTGTTCATCATCAGCCCAAGAGGCAATCCACCACCACCACACTAGAGTAGGGTATTACACCACGACGGTGGCCCGAACCAGTATAAACCTCGTGTCTTTCTGCGTTGCGAGTTCATTGAGTTCGTCCGCAAGATCTTAGCGGGCTAGAGCGTAGATCGGAAGGAGGGAGAGACTTCGCGCGAACCCAGTGTTCGAACCTTAAGGGTTTGCCGGAACCCCATATCCGACAGCCATCCACCCTTCCCCCTCTTTATAAAGGGGCGGGGTCGGGGCTCGGCCGCCCCGCTCGGCCAATCCAGCCACTAGAGGCGTAGGGAATCAGGACCGACCCGCTGCCCCAACCAGCGACAGCCCGGTTTCCCGCCTCCACTGCTTGCCACCCCAGGTGTATGAAGGATGCGTGGCGGACGTGCAGAACTGAGGGGACGGGTGAAGCGACCTCTCCCTTCCCGTGATCGTGGGGAGTGGACGCCTTGAAGACCGCGACCCAGCCCCGTTCAGTAAATGAGCCGCGCCTCCACGCCTCCCTCTTTTTACGAGGAAGGTGCGAGCCGCCTATTTACTGCGATATGACGAAAGCGTGTGGAAACCGCCCCACACATGTCGCCCACGTCACGCACACCCCTCCACGCCACGCCGCGCGCGCGGGTCATGGGAAGCGAAGCGCGCGAAGAGTTTTACCGCGGTAAAAACCGACCCGCCTGCTCGCGCACCGTTTTGGGCCTGGCCCAACAACGTGTCACGCTTATGTGTGGCCCGGGCCTGGGGGCTCCTGTCGTTGTACAAAAAGAGGGCATGCTTTTGTACCCCTTCACCTGTGCACGGGCAGTCGGAGCCGCGCCCACGGTCTCACCAACCAGAACAGGAGAGGTGAGCCAAGGTAAGACCGAAGCCCAAGATAATCAGAGCAACGCCAAGGCTGAGACCACAAGGAGCAGAGGGACGAAGTAGGCTCCCCCGGCATGACCCTTGCCGGGGTAGCCTCAGCAGCCCCGGCAAGACCCTTGCCGGGGCAGCTCGCCCCACACCAACAGAGCGAGCCACCCTTGAGCTCACGGTCCCCAACGCCATCATCCATGTGGGACCAGGGCTCGGGAAGGCACCTCTGTGGTGGCATGCAGATCTTTGTGAAGACATATTCAAGATCAGATGAACATTAGAAGACGACGATCCTCGGCAAGATCCTTGCCGAGGAAGGCCACCAGACCCCCGGCAAGGCCCTTGCTAGGGACGACAGCGTGCCACGGCAAGACCCTTGCCAGGCCACCCGGCAAGGCCCTCACCAAGGACGCCAGCAGGGCCACCGCCAGGCCCACGCCAACCAAGCTGCCACCGCCGTTCACATGCAGCTGCCAGCCCAACCAGCTGGGCGGGTACCTGTGTGGCAACATGCAGCTCCCAGGCCAACTCATCGAGCGCCTGCGTGGCGGCATGCAGGTCTTCGTGAAGGCTCCACCACCGCGCCACCTCAGCTGCCCGCCTGCCTACATGGCGCCGCACGCATCGCTGGCCATGGCGCGTGTCGAAGCAAGGAGGAGCGGCGACGGACAGGACGGACCTCGCCCACGTCCCCAATAGAGCAGGGGGACACCTAAGCTACGCATTAAATGCGTCTTGTCCTGTAATACGAGCGATAAGCTCAGGGCACTGTGCGCCTTTCCACCTCCTGACTGCCACTGTGGCAGCCCCTTTCGACTATAAAAGGAGGCCCATGGCATACTGGAGAAGGATTCGGCTCTTTGGAACCACGCACTCTCCACAGCTAGTTCGAGAGCTCAAGAACTCTCTGAAATACACCCACCAAAGCAGGACTAGGGTTTTACGCATCCTCGCGGCCCAAACATGGGTAAACGCTCCTTGTGCTGGCTACTGATCCTGCTCTTCTTGCAATCCTGCGCCCCGGCAACCGTAGTAGGGATTTTTGTGGCCTCACGCACGGTATCCCCACGAGTGTCGCCTTACCATGGCCCGGGACCGTTTGCGCCTTTTGCCTCACGTATATGATAGTGTCGCTAGCATCCATATGATAGAGAACCCGGGCCGACATGACTAGTCGTGAAACCAAAGTGGCACTAACTTACGGGAAAAGGCATACATGAATCAACATCGAGCATGTCGGTCAGCAGCGTGAGAATCCGGGCTGTAGCACTGGGCTAACAGGACTCCGATGAGTCGGGATGTAGCAGGCTAGGCAGGACTCCGGATGTCACCGCGTGATATTTCCCCGAAGGGACAGACACAGGAACAAAGTGAATCACATGCCGGCCAGTCAAGTGTTCCGGAGCAGTAGTGCTGGGCTAGCAGGACTCCGGTGAACCGGGCTGTAGCGGACTGCTATGGCTCATGGAAGCACAAGACTACATTTCCCCATAAGAGAGGCTACCAAGGATAAACAACTAGGTTGTCGGATCCCACACATACCAAGCATTTCAATCATACACACCATATGCTCGATATGTGTAAATACAACATGGCGTCACAACAAAACTCTACGACTCAAAGTATTTATTCATTAGGCTCCGAGGAGCGAGATATTACAAACATGGGTCTCATGACCCAACATTTAGAGCATACAAGTCAAAGCACATGGGGAAGCTTAAAATGTACCCAGCAAGACTTACATCAGAACTAGCTACATATGCATCAGTATCAACAAAGGGGGTGGTGGAGTTTGACTGCAGCAAGCCAGCTTTGACTCAGTGGCTATCCTAAGCTATGACTACAAGTAACTCTTTTGAGGTGGCGCACACGAGTCCACATATTCCCCATATCAACACATCACTATGGATCCGCTCCCGTCTCCCTACGAGAACGCTATCCATAGCACTCATGCTTATCTTGCGCATTTTAGAGTATCCACTTTCACTTGTCTATGAACTGTTATAGGCAACCCAGAGGTCCTTTCCCGCGGACGCGACTATTCGAATAGATGATGTTAACCTCATGGGGTGTACTTCTTCACACACGCTCTCGCCACTTACCACCATGTACACGTCGTGTATCTCGGCAACCTTCAAGCGGAAGCCCAACGAGGGTGTCGGCCACAGCCTACCTAAACACTCAAGTCTCTAGTCCAGGTTTATCGCCTATTCAGGTTCCATCCGCAGGGAGTCCGGCCGAGGTTTCCACATACGGCCCCGAACGATGTGTACAGGGTTCCGCGACACCAAACGGGCGCCCGGCATACCCGGCCACGTGCCTACCGCATCACAGCCCACCCAACGGGTCAGCGCTGCACACAGCCTCCAGCATACTACAAAAACCAGAAACTACTTGCAACTCCTGGACAGAGGACAAGGGCGGTTAAGAAGCCGAGAGGGTCCATTGGTTTCGGGCCCAATGCATGGTAGTAGTTGTTTATGGATCACAAACACAGATCTTAGTTCCTGAGGACGGCTTCAATGAGACAACCCACCATGTACTCCTACATGGCCTCTCACCGCTACCTTTACCAAATTGTGTTCACACACTTAGCTCACGCACAAATAGGACATGTTCATCACCATTCCAATTCATTCCTGATGAATCAGACCTGACTCAACTCTAAGCAGTAGCAGGCATGACAAACAAGCATGAATGAGTAGGCACATCAGGGCTCAAACAACTCCTACTCATGCTAGTGGGTTTCATCTATTTACTGTGGCAATGACAGGTCATGCAGAGGAAAACGGGTTCAACTATCGCAGCAAGTAACAGATGGATCGTTGTTGTCCTAATGCAGTAAAAGAGAGCAGGAGCAAGAGAATGAGATTGTATTGGAATGAACAAGGGGGTTTTGCTTGCCTGGCACTTCTGAAGATAGTATAGTTCTTCATTAGTGTCATCGATCACATCGTCGGTAGGTCGTCTATTGAGAGGGGGCAAACACCGGAAACAGAGAAGGAAACACAATCAATGCAATGCACAATATGATGCATGAATGTGACATGGCAAAATGAGTGTGTTGAGCTAATGCAACTAATCCCAGAAGGGTTTGAGTCAATTTGAACCAAGGGATCAAATTCCAACTCAAGTTATGAATTTATAAAGTACATTATCATGTTTTGATCTAAACATCAAGGTTAAGTTGCTTTTTCAGGCATGAAACTAGTACCAATGGATAGATTGAATTTTTATGATCAAATTTCATATATAAATCTTTTCATTTGGAGTTACAGATTAATTTCTATGAATTTTTGAAGTTTGTAGCATTTTCTGGAATTTCCTATATAAGAATAAATCCAGTAAATGCTTTATTGCGTCAGCAGTGTGTCAGGGTGACGTCAGCAGTCAACGGGGACGGTCCAGGTCAAATCTGACCGGTGGGTCCCGCGTGTCAGTGTCATTAGTCTTACTAATTTTTAGTTAGTCCTAATCCTAACTTAATTAGCAGGCGGGTCCCACTTGTCATAGACCCAGGGGGGTCAAACTTGGTTCAAATTAGTTGATCAGTGGGGTCAAACTCGCCGGGTTTAGCCGCCAGCGAGGCCAAACGCAGCGGGGCAGTGTGGGATTCGTGCTCCGGCGATCAAAACGACGGCGGAGCACATCTACGTGATGCGGGGAGTGTGGCGCGTCGAGTGGTGGAAGTGGGTGGAGCTGGGGTGGCCGGAAACGTCGCCGACGACGACCTTGGCGGTCACCGGAGTTTGGGCGAGGTCGAAGACGTCGCTATGAGGCACAGCGAGGCGCGTGGGGAGGTGCTATGGGCTTCTGCGAGTGCGGTGAAGACGATGGTGTGCTCAGAATCAAGCCAACGTGGTTGTGGCCACGACGGCGATGGGCTCAGGCGGCTTCGCGTTTCGGTCCTCGGTGAAGCGGCGGCTATGGCGAAGAAAAGAGCATGGGAGAGAGGGAAAAAGAGGCAGGGGCTCACGGTGTTTCGAATGAAGGAGACGGCGAGCTCGAGGGCGGCCTGACGGCGACGTACGGGCGACGGCGATCTTGGTCAACCCGAGGTTGAAGAAGACAGCGGTGAGGGCGTTTGGGGGCGTCTGGCGACGGGTGGCTCGGCGGAGGGCTTCAGCGAGAGGATACGAAGCTCGGGGGCATGAAGGCGAGGTGAGGCAGTTGTTCTGGGCGCGGTGGCAGCGACGGTGGCGACGGTGGCGCTCGGTTGCTCAGTTCTTGCGGCAGAGAGGGCCAGAGGGAAAAGTGAGAGAGGAGAGAGGCAGAGGGAAATGAGGGCATCTCCGTGGCACGGTTGGAAGCGCCGAGACGCCGTGAGGTGGCAAGGAGGGGCTGGCGCGGCTCGTCTGTGCGCCGGGCACGCAGCTGCTTCTCCTCCTGGCAGAAGGAAGAAGACAGTTCTGCCCCTGGTGGGCTGGGCCGCCAAGTGGACTGGCCAGGTGGGCTGCCCAGGTGAGCCATGTAGGTTTCTCTCTCTCCTTTATTTCATGTTTTTCTATTTCTTCTGTAACTTTGTGGCTTTTCTAAAAATACTAAAACTAACTCAAAAATCATGAAACTTCTCATGCCCACTGTATGGAATATTTCCAACAGTAAACATTTTAGTTTATGATTATTTGGACATTTAGAATATTTTATAGCATTTAAATGTCCAAATGCAAATAACATATGATTTAATCGAGTTACCTTGTGATGTCCTAGAAAAGTGTGCACCATTTTTGTCAAAGGTTCTAGACCAAGGCAAAGATGATGACCATTTTAGAAGGGCATTTCAGGTTCATTCAAAAGAATTTTGGTAAACCCTAGTTGGATTAAGGGGGTGCTGGGGGTTCTGTCATCCCCATTTCAAGTTTCTGAGAAATTTAAACATGATGCACACATGAAGGGCTAGCCTAGTGCATACCAGAACTAGGGATGTGACAACTCACCCCTACTAAGAGAAGAATCTCGTCCCGAGATTCAGGTCGTGAGGTAAGAAGACAGATGGACACAAGCTAATACAATCTTCACGATCCAGATGTCTTTCTCGAGGATGTTGATTCATTGCATCACCTTGATCTTGACGTCTTGCTTGAGAACTACATGCAACATGACAACGAGAAGAAAGTGAGAATTTTAGAAGAATCGATCTTCTTGAGGTTCGAGCAACTTAGGATCATCTTAATGATCACAAGATTAACTCACGTAATGAGACGTAGAAACATCTCTGGAGCTGAGAGGCAAAACATGCAGCAGGAGGGACAGAAGAAACAATTTGACGAGGGTTTGAAAGTAGCAAGGAAACAATTACCATGATTCCATAATGGGACACCTTGGGAAAGGTGACTCGTAGAATTATTCCCTTAAGTGGCAAAAGAATTACTTTTGATACAGAGATCATTGGAACTCTCTATACCAGCCTAAGGTAATTCACAAACGACTGTTTGAAGGAGTTCGGAGGAATGGCACATTCGGGCTAGAATGGATGATGTGGACTACCTTGTTGAAGACAACGCAATGGATGATTTTTCTTATCATCAGAAATGGATGGGATCCATGGTAGGTCCACTTTGGAAGATGATCTTGGACATCAACTGCTGAGAGGGGCAGCCCATGGGAAATTGGCACAATGGCGGTGCAAGCTGGGAACAAAATACAAATGTTGGGAATGTTCCAACCATCATATCTGCCTGAGATTCAGATCTAGTTGGTGTCAGGATACTCCAGACTCATCAAGTCTAGAAAAAAAATGAAAGTTTGCAACACAAATCGACGAGATGACGTTGCGAGATTCTCGGGGAGTGAACTACGATAGCAAGCTCCAAAACATGAGTTGGTTCTGCTACATACATGTGAACACGTTGTCCAAGACAAGCATGACTACATAGTAGTCTTACAATGAAACACTACCGAGTTCTGATTGGGAACCATCATTACAGAGAGCGAAGTCCTGCGCATGTACCTTCGGGTCCTTAAGGATTAGCACTTAAGAACTTCTTTTCCTTGAACAAATCAATCAGTGGCTTGGTTTGCTAGGGAATACATATGGAGTGGAGTTAATTAATCTACCAAACCATAGAATACATTCGCACATGCATAACTGACTTGGGATGGCACCGGAGGAAACAAAAACAATCTTTCTCGAACTCTCGGCGGCAACTTGAACCAAATGCACATGAATTCGAGGAAGTCACTTCTTCCATCCAAGCATAAGCTTCATGAACGGAACACAAAGGCATTGCTTACAAAGTTTTCAACACTAGGTTGATGTTCAACATGAATCATGGGGGAGACAAAATGCTATTGATGGGCTCAACAACAACTCATCGGAATTTCCATATCACTGGACTTCCACCATCATGTGAACACGGTGATAGCATTGGTCGCACTAAAAGATGTAATGGTGTATGCTCGAGGGATCAACCACGAGTAAGACAACATTACGAACATCGTTGGTTCTGATTTGACTTGATGATAGCCCATACTCAAGTCAAAGTTTTGACAAGGCAATAGATCCAACAACTGATCACAAGGACCAATCGATGGAGATATCATCTTTCTTCAACACACACACACACAAAGATATCCCTTAACATGAACTAAGTCAGACAAGCTTTTATCTTCCAACTCTCCAAGTTGTTGTTTGGCTTAACCAACTAGCTCAGGGGTATCCAACACAGATTCTTGGAGAATGGGTGGTTTGGAGGAAAACCAACATGATCACGAACTCAACATAGAAGTCAGGTGACAACCTGGTAATACTTCCGAGAAGATATTCGAAACATCACGAACCACCGATATGTTACTAAGCTCGAGAACAATCTTGCTTTTTCAAGGCAACGCGATGTGATCAAAAGAGCAAAGGTTTGACAAAATCCTAACTCATTGATCGAAGAGTGCACCAAAAAAATGGACTAGGTAGCACAATCAGTCCTAGGATGGTAATTCAATAACCAACACGCTAAGGATGAGAAAATTGTCCCATAACTACCAAGCAAAGGACTTGCTAGGAGTATTGATTTCACACATCACAGTTCACTTGTCGGCATTCTGATTACAATAACATGGAACCGAGGAATGAAGCAATGATGGCGAGAAGTATCACTGCGTCAAGAATTCATAAGAGATGGTGCAATTCTCATGACAATCCTGACATAAAGGGGTAATACTCCAAGGTAGAACAGAGCAAAAGCTGGATTGGCATTTGATCTGCAATACACAACTACTTAGACTCAATCCTGGATATGGATGAGGTACTCGAGTTTGTTTCTCCTAGTTATTCTGGAATAGAATGGCTTGATGAACCACAAGAGTAATAGGCATCGATACCACGAGTGCTCGACTACTCCTGACTACAAATTGATAGACGGAGGTCAGAATACAACTAATGTGGGACAACTCAAAGAACATATGATTTTCTGAGTTATGGATGCATGAATTAGCATGTCGAAGGAGCTCAACATATTTCTTCCGGATAACCCATGCAGAAAGGTTGAACTGGCAGAGTCACAATATAGAATGGAGAACTCATCGAGGGCACTCCTGTTGTGATCTTTTGATCCAACAAACTTCTGCCATAAGTGGTTCATAGTATTTGGAAGAAGGAAATACCACGGACCCTGAGGACTAATGCAAAGGTTACTAATAACATAAAGGAACAAGCAAACACTATCAACATGAAGTAAGTAGGGTGAATCTCAGGTTAAAAAACCGAGGAATAGAATGCCTACTAACTAAGTGGCATAACGGGATGCTTTTGAGAATGATGGCCAGAATCATCACACTGGGACACAAAACATGGCTAGATTACTAGGTAATCTTCTAAGACACCTAGGGTCATAATAATAAATCCAACATATATGTCAAGGCAATGGAGTACATAAACAGAACGATTAGTGCGCTTAATCTGGCCCAAAAGGACATCAGGAACTGGGAGGAAGGATTTGCAAATGCATCATATTCTTTAGAAACCTTGGATGAATCGGACAGCATAACGGCTATAAATGCCCAAAAATATTAGAGACATCCTGCAAAATAGTGGCATGACCACTCAACATCACAATATCAAGGTTCTGAGGCCAGCTATGAACATACGGAAGTAGTAGAAACTGAACTGAAACTTGAAACTATCAACTCTATAAGTTTATGGATTAGTAACACGTCATCCTGATAGATAGATGATAGGGCCTAGTTCTTAATCCCCGTAGAAAAGAAGAGGTTGACTCGGATCAGAAGGGCATAAGGTAAAGGAGTAAAAAGAACATTACGTTCCTTTCCACAATCTCTTCCCTTATATAACTAAAGAATTTCTAGACTCAACTTCGACCAGTTTGGCTTGGTAATCCTACAGGCAGTCAGGCTCTGATACCAAAGCTGTCAGGACCCCGATTCCAAGTCACATTGATCTAGCCGGTAACACCTCATATCAATCTGCGGCCTCATGCACGGTATCCCAACGGGTGTTGCCTTACCATGGCCAGGGACCGTTTGCGCCTTTTGGCTCACGTATATGATAGTGTCGCTAGCATCCATATGATAAAGAACCCGGGACGACATGACTAGTCGTGAACCCAAAGTGGCACTAACTTACGGGGACATGCATACATGAATCAACATCGAGCATGTCGGTCAGCACCGTGCGAATCTGGGCTATAGCACTGGGCTAACAGGACTCCGGTGAACCGGGCTGTAGCAGGCTAGGCAGGACTCCGGATGTCATCGCGTGACATTTCCCTGGAGGGACAGACACAGGAATGAAGTGAATCACATGCCGGCCAGTCAAGTGTTCCGGATCAGTAGTGCTGGGCTAGCAGGACCTCGGTGAACCGGGCTGTAGCGGACTCCTATGGCTCATGGAAGCACAAGACTACATTTCCCCATAAGAGAGGCTACCAAGGATAAACAACTAGGTTGTCGAATCCCACACATACCAAGCATTTCAATCATACACACAATATGCTCGATATGTGTAAACACAACATGGCATCACAACAAAACTCTACAACTCAAAGTATTTATTCTTTAGGCTCCCAGGAGCGAGATATTACAAACATGGGTGTCATGACCCAACATTCAGAGCATACAAGTCAAAGTACATGCGGAAGCTTAACATGTCTGAGTACATACATCTACAAATGAAAAAGGCTGAGAAGCCTGACTATCTACTGTGATCTCCGCCGAGGGCACAAGATCGTAGCTGAGGTATCAAGCTAAACCTCGAAGTCCACACGGAACTACTAGCGAGACTGGCGTCTCTCTGCAAAACATAAAATAGACAAACACGAGTACAAATTTACCCAGCAAGACTTACATCAGAACTAGCTACATATGCATTAGTATCAACAAAGGGGGTGGTGGAGTTTGACTGCAGCAAGCCAGCTTTGACTCAGTGGCTATCCTAAGCTATGACTACAAGTAACTCTTTTGAGCTGGCGCACACGAGTCCACATATTCCCCATATCAATACACCACTATGGATCCGCTCCCACCTCCCTACGATAATGCCATCCATAGCACTCACGCTTATCTTGCGCATTTTAGAGTATCCACTTTCACTTGTCTATGAACTGTTATAGGAAACCCAGAGGTCCTTTACCGCGCACGCGGCTATTCGAATAGATGATGTTAACTCTACAGGGGTGTACTTCTTCACACACGCTCTCACCACTTACCGCCGTTTACGTGACATGTACTCGACAACCTTCAAGAGGAAGCCCAACGAGGGTGTCGGCCACGTCCTACATAAACACTCAAGTCTCTAGTACAGGTTTATCGCCTATTCAGGTTCCATCCGAAGGGAGTCCGGCCGAGGTTTCCACATATGGCCCCGAACGATTTGTACAGGGTTCCGTGAATACCCGGCCACGTGCCTACCACATCACAGCCCACCCCTCGGGTCAGCGTTGCGCATGACCTCCAGCATACTACAAACACCAGAAACTACTTGCAACTCCTGGACAGAGGACAAGGGCGGTTAAGAAGCCGAGAGGGTCCATTGGTTTCGGGCCCAATGCATGGTAGTAGTTGTTCATGGATCACAAACACAGATCTCAGTTCCTTAGGACGGCTTCAATGTGACAACCCATGATGTACTCCTACATGGCCTCTCACCGCTACCTTTACCAAATCATTTTCACACACTTAGCTCACACACAGTAGGACATGTTCATCACCATTCCAAATCATTCCTGATGAATCAGACCTGACTCAACTCTAAGCAAAGATGTGCATGACAAACAAGCATGAATGAGTAGGCACATCAGGGCTCAAACAACTCCTACTCATGCTAGTGGGTTTCATCTATTTACTGTGGCAATGACAGGTCATGAAGAGGAAAACGGGTTCAACTACCGCAGCAAGTAACAGATAAATCATTGTTGTCCTAATGCAGTAAAAGAGAGCAGGAGCGAGAGAATGGGATTGTATCGGAATGAACAAGGGTTTTTGCTTGCCTGGCACTTCTGAAGATAGTATAGTTCTTCATCCGTGTCATCTATCACATCGTTGGTAGTTCGTCTACTGAGAGGGGGCAAACACCGGCAACTGAGAAGGAAACACAATCAATGCAATGCACAATATGATTCATGAATGTGACATGGCAAAATGAGTGTGTTGAGCTAATGCAACTAATCCCAGAAGGGTTTGAGTCAATTTGAACCAAGGGTTCAAATTCCAACTCAAGTTATGAATTTATAAAGTACATTATCGTGTTTTGATCTAAACAACAAGGTTAAGTTGCTTTGTCATGCATGAAACCAGTACCAATGGATAGATTGGATTTTTTGATCAAATTTCATATATAAATCTTTTCATTTGGAGTTACAAATTAATTTCTACGAATTTTTGAAGTTTGTAGCATTTTCTGGAATTTCCTATAAGAATAAATCTAGTAAATGATTTATTGCGTCAGCAGTGTGTCAGGGTGATGTCAGCAGTCAACGGGGACTGTCTAGGTCAAACCTAATCGGTGGGTCCCGCATGTCAGTGTCATTAGTCTAACAAATTTTTAGTTAGTCCTAATCCTAACTTAATTAGCAGGCGGATCCCACTTGTCATAGACCCAGGGGATCAAACTGGGTCCACCCGGGGTCAACTCGGTCAGCGGGGTCAAACTTGCCGGTGTTTAGCCGCCGGCGAGGCCAAACACGGCGGGGCAGTGCGAGAATCGTGCTCCGGCGACCAAAACGATGGCGGAGCACATCTACGTGATGCGAGGAGTGAGCCGCGTCGAGTGGTGGCATTGGGTGGAGCTGGGGTAGCCGGAAACTTCGCCGGGGACGACCTTGGCGGTCGCCGGAGTTCGGGCGAGGTCGAAGCCGTCGCTATGAGGCACAACGAGGCGCGTGGGGAGGTGCTATGTGCTTCCCCGAGTGCGGTGAAGACGATGGCGTGCTCGGAATCAAGCCAACGTGGTTGTGGCCACGACGGCGAGGGGCTCAGGCGGCGGCGTGTTTCGGTCCTCGGTGAAGCGGCGGCTATGGCGAGGAAAAGAGCACGGGAGAGAGGGGAAAAGAGGCATGGGCTCACGAAATTTTGAATGAAGGAGACAGCGAGCTCGGGGGCGGCCTGACGGCGACGTACGGGCGACGGCGATCTCGGTCAACCGGCGGTGGGTGGTGAGGGCGTTCGGGGGCGTCCGACGATGGGTGGCTCGGCGGAGGGCTTCAGCGAGAGGATACGAAGCTCGGGGGCATGAAGGCGAGGCGAGGCAGTGGCTCTGGGCGCGGTGGCAGCGAACGGTGGCGACGGTGGCGCTCGGTTGCACTCTGTTCTTGCGGGAGAGAGGGCCAAAGGGGAAAGTGAGAGAGGAGAGAGGCAGAGGGAAACGAGGGCATCTCCGTGGCATGGTTGGAAGCGCCAGACACCGTGAGGTGGCAAGCAGGGGCTGGCGCAGCTCGGCGATGCGGATATGTAGACAGTGATGTGTAGATACGGATATGTAGATCTCCTACCATTGTAACCGACTCTGTGTAACCCTAACCTATCCGGTGTCTATATAAACCGGAGGGTTTTAGTCCGTAGGACGAACAACAATCGTACCATAGGCTAGCTTCTAGGGTTTAGCCTCCTTGATCTCGTGGTAGATCTACTCTTGTACTACCCATATCATCAATATTAATCAAGCAGGAGTACGGTATTACCTCCATCGAGAGGGCCCGAACCTGGCTAAAAACATCATGTCCCTTGTCTCCTGTTACCATCCGC
This sequence comes from Aegilops bicornis, assembly GCA_021605145.1. Classification (NCBI taxonomy): domain Eukaryota; kingdom Viridiplantae; phylum Streptophyta; class Magnoliopsida; order Poales; family Poaceae; genus Aegilops; species Aegilops bicornis. The sequence goes on along the minus strand of CM038672.1, from coordinate 337,254,440 downwards.
CTAGACGCACAGTTCGGGACCCCCTACCCGAGATCCGCCGGTTTTGATATCGACATTGGTGCTTTCATTGAGAGTTCCTCTGTGTCGTCACCGATAGGCCCGATGGCTCCTTCGATCATCAACAACGACACGGTCCAGGGTGAGACTTTTCTCCCCGGACAGATCTTCATATTCGGCGGCTTTGCACTGCGGGCCAATTCGCTTGGCCATCTGGAGCAGATCAAAAGCTACGCCCCTGGCCATCAGGTCAGATTTGGAAGTTTGAACTATACCGCCCATATCCGCGGAGACTTGATCTTCGACAGATTGGAGCCGCAGCCAAGCATGCTGCACTTTCTCGATGGGCATGATCTAGCTCTGCAGCCGAACAGTGCCCTGGAGGCCGCACCCGCTTCCGCTCCGACCCTTAATCCGGAGCTGGATTCCCCGATCGAGGACGAGTGGTTGGACACCGCCTCGGGGGCTACCATATCTACGGCGATTGAGCCAAACTCCATCCCTGTCCTTTGTGAAGACCTCGACTCCAGGGTGCTGAACTCCTCTCCGGACTCCGAACCCTCCGCGCCCCTGCCAATCGAATCCGATTGGGCGCTGGTCATGGAGTTCATCGTCATGACATCTTTCAAAGACTCGCCCTTTGGCGACATCCTGAATTCACTAAAGTCTCTCTCTTTATCCGGAGAGCCCTGGCCGGACTACAGACAGGAAGGTTGGGATGTGGACGACGAAGAAATTCAACGCCCACCCACCACCCACTTTGTAGCCACCGTCGATGATTTAACCGACATGCTAGACTTCGACTCCGAAGACATCGACGGTATGGACGACGATGCCGGAGACGACCAAGACCCAGCGCTACTGTGGCAATCGGAAGGCCACCTCACATACGACATGTACATGGTGGATATCCCAAAAGATGGGAACGGCGATGGAACAACGGACGATGACCCTCCAACAACAACCGGTTGCCGGGCGCTGGCCGGGCGCCGCTCTAAATCCCGCCACAAAGAAAACGGTGATTCCGGTATGGGAGATAATAACACCCCGGACAAGATTGAAGACAACCCTCCAGCAGACTCAGCGCAGGAGGAGGAGAAGCAAGTCCGCACGACAAAGTCTGCAGAAAGAGAGTTCGAGGACGATAATTACGCGGCCTCCCTCTCAAGATGAGGCAAGCCTCGACGACGCATTTAATTTTTCGTGCTCGAGGATCCCGCCGAACAGAGCTGCTTTCAAACGCAGGCTTATGGCCACGGCAAACAGCCTCAAGAAAAGCAAAGAATACTTAGAGTCGACTAAGACCTGCTAGTCGACAGATGGATCAAGTCCTTGCAGCCAAGAGTATGAACTCGAACGCCCCTCCAAAAGCTACCCCAAACGCAGGCCGTTGCCTCGATGAGAGGAGGAAGCACCCAAGTCACCAATACGACATGGCGGACTGCCACCCCTGCGGGTCAGCGACAGAAGCCTCTCGGCCTCCGCTCAAGCCACACCCCGACGCCGCTCAAAAAGTACCAAGGCATGGGAAAACGCGCCGGACTTGCGAGATATATTGGAGGATAAGGCAAAACATACAAGATCGATCTACGGATAGCGTGGGCGCCCAACAACGTGGGATGATTACCGTCGCTCCGGATACAGTAAACCCGGCCGGGCCAAACACAGTAGACAAAACTCATATGAGCTACGTCGTGATATAGCCCAATACAGAGGCGCCGCACACCCACTATGCTTCACAGATGAAGTAATGGATCATCAAATCCCTGAGGGCTTCAAACCCGTAAACATCGAATCATACGATGGTACCACAGATCCCGCGGTCTGGATCGAGGACTATCTCCTCCATATCCACATGGCCCGCGGTGATGATCTACATGCCATCAAATACCTCCCACTCAAGCTTAAAGGACCAGCTCGGCATTGGCTCAACAGCTTGCCGTAAGAATCAATTGGTTGTTGGGAGGACCTCGAAGCCGCATTCCTTGATAACTTCCGTATGCATATGTGCGACCACCAGACGCCGATGACCTTAGCCACATAATCCAAAGAGCGGTAAGAATCGCCGGACAATTCTGGACACGGTTCCTAACAAAGAAAAAATCAAACTGTTGACTGTCCGGATGCAGAGGCCCTTGCAGCCTTCAAACATAACATCCGCGACGAGTGGCTTGCCCGGCACCTAGGACAGGAAAAGCCAAAATCCATGGCAGCCCTCACAACACTCATGACCCGCTTTTGTGCGAGAGAGGACAGCTGGCTAGCTCGAAGCAACAACTTGGCCAAACATCCTGATAGTTCGGATACCAAGGACAGCAATGGCAGGTCGCATCGCAACAAGAACAAGCGCCGCATTAACGGCGATAACACTGAAGATACGACCGTCAATGCCGGATTCATAGGCTCTAAACCCGGTCAGCAGAAGAAGCCACTCAAAAGAAATTCCCAGGGCCCGTCCAACTTGCACCGAATACTCGATCGCTTGTGCCAGATACATGGCACCCCCGAAAAACCAGCCAATCACACCAACAAGGACTGTTGGGTGTTCAAGCAAGCAGGCAAGTTAAGTGCCGAACTCAATGACAAGGGGCTGCATAGCGATGACGAGGAAGAGCCCCGACCGAACAATAGAGGATGTAAGGGTTTTCCCACGCAAGTGCGGACGGTGAACATGATATACGCAACCCATATACCCAAAAGGGAGCGGAAGCGTGCACTAAGGGACGATATGCGATGGAGCCACGCCTCAAGTTCAACCCATGGTCTTCCTGCCCGATCACCTTCGATCAAGGACCACCCCACTAGCATCCGCCACGGCGGTTTCGCCGCATTGGTTCTTGACCCAATTATCAACGGATTTCACCTAACCGTAGTCCCGATGGACGGCGGCAGCAACTGAACCTCGCTTATCGTGATACAAGGCGCAAAATGGGCATAGACCCTCAAGGATTAAACCTACAAAGACGACCTTTAAAGGCGCCATACCGTGTAGAGGCCAGTTATGCGGGCTCGCTTACACTCAAGTGGTCTTCGGATCCCGGATAACTTCCGAAGCAAAGATTTAATCTTCGACATCGCCCCATTCCACAACCGGCTATCATGCATCGCTCGGACAAACCGCATTTGCAAAGTTCAATGCGGTGCCGCACCACGATACCTCAAGCTCAAGATGCCAGGCCCTCGAGGAGTAATCACGGTCAATGGAAACACCGAACGCCTCTCTCCGAACGGAGGAGCACATGGCGGCCTCGCGCGGAGGTACAAAGCAGCCTCTCACAACAACTCTCGAGTCCGCCATTAAGCGTCCGGACACCGCTGGCGCGCCTGAGTAACTTACAACAAGACCGCCTCGCACGATTCAAGCACGCCAGAGCAATCCGCCCCAACCCCAGCCCTCGCGAAATTGCGAAGTTAGTGTTACGCTGCATATAATTACGCTCTGGATATACCATGGGCATATGGGGAGGGGCAAGACCACGGCACGCCAAGAATGCGGCTCGACCGCACCAGGGGCTCCCGATTGTGTCATTCTTTTCCTTTTTTTCCTTTTTCTTCCTTTTCCTTATTTCCAGGACTCCGTCTTTCAGAAGTTGTCAGGACCCCGATTCCAAGTCACATCGATCTAGCCGGTAACACCTCATATCACTTTGCGGCCTCACGCACGGTATTCCCACGGGTGTCGCCTTACCATGGCCCGGACCGTTATGGCGCTTTTGGCTCACGATATGATAGTGTCGCTAGCATCCATATGACAGAGAACCCGGGCCGACATGGCTAGTCGTGAACCCAAAGCGGCACTAACCCATGGGGACAGGCATACATGAATCACATCGAGCATGTCGGTTATCAACGTATGAATCCGGGCTGTAGCACTGGGCTAACAGGACTCCAACCCGGCTGTAGCAAAGGCTAGGCAGGACTCGAGATGTCATCAGGTGACATTTCCCCAAAGGGATGTATACAGAACAAAGTGAAACACATGCCGCCACCAAGTGTCCAGAGCAATAGTGCTTTGGGCTAGCGGGACTCGGTGAACCGGGCCGTAGTGGACTACTATCGCCAGAAGCACTAGACTAGATTTCCCCATATGAGAGACTGCCAAGGATAAACAACTAGATTGTCGGATCCCACACATACCAAGCATTTCAAACATACACACAATATGCTCGATATGTGTAAATACAACATGGTATCACAACATAACTCTACGACTCAAGTATTTATTCATTAGGCCCGAGGAGCGAGATAATACAAACAGGGTCTCATGACCCAACATTCAGAGCATACAAGTCAAAGCACATGCGGAAGCTAAACATGTCTCGAAAGTACGCATAACTATAAATGAAAAAGGCTGAGAAGCCCGACTATCTACCACATCCTGCCGAGGGCACAAGATCGTAGCTGAGGTAACAAGCTAAACGTCAAGTCCAAGCGGAACTACTAGCTAGACCGACGCCTCTCGCAAAACATAAAATAAGAAAACGTGAGTACAAACGTACTCAGCAAGACTTACATCGTAACTATCTACATATGCATCATTATCAACAAAGGGGTGGTGGAGTTTGATCGCAGCAAGCCACCTTTGACTCGGTGGCTATCCTAAACTACGATCGCAAGTAACTCTTTTGAGGTGGCACACGAGTCCACATATTCACCAATCAATACACCACTATGGATCCGATCCCGCCTTCCCACGAGAACGCCATCCATAGCACTCCACGCTTATCTTGCACATTTTAGAGTATCCACTTTCACTTGTCTATGAACTGTTATAGGCAACCCGTAAGTCCTTTACCTTGGACACGGCTATTCAATAGATCATTTATAACCCCGCAGGGTGTACTTTTTCACAACGCCTCGCCACTTACCGCCATGTACACGCCATGTATCTCGGCAACCTTCAAGCGGAAGCTTTGGCGAGGGTGTCGGCCACGGCCTACCTAAACACTCAAGTCCCTAGTCCAGGTTTATCGCCTATTCGGGTTCCATCCGCAGGGAGTCCAGCCGAGGTTTCCACTAACGGCCCCGAACGATGTGTGCAGGGTTCCCGAGATACCAAACGGGAATTCGGTACACTGGGCCACGATGTATCTACCGCATCATAGCCCACCCCTAGGGTAGCGCTACGCACGGCCTCCAACACATATCCTACAAACACCAGAAACTAGTTGCAACTCCTGGACAGAGAACAAGGGTGGTTAAGAAGCCGAGAGAGTCAATTAAGGATCCCAATGTGTGGTAGTAACTGCTCATGGATCACAAACACAGAACTCAGTTCCTGAGGACGGCTTCAATGAGACAACCCACCATGTACTCCTACATGGCCTCTCACCGCTACCTTTACCAAATCATGTTCACACACTTAGCTCACACACAGTAGGACATGTTCACACACCATTCCAATTCATTCCCGATGAATCAGACCTGACTCAACTCTAAGCAAGAGTGTGCATGAAAACAAGCATGAATGAGTGGGCACAACAGGCTCAAACAACTCCTACTCATGCTATGGGTTTCATCTAATTATCGTGGAATGACAGTCATGCAGAGGATAAAGGGGTTCAGCTACCGCAGCAAGTAACAGATGAATCGTTGTTGTCCTAATGCCGTAAAAGAGAGCAGGAACGAGAGAGTGGGATTGTATCGGAATGAACAAGGGGGTTTTGCTTGCCTGGCACTTGTGAAGATAATATAGTTCTTCATCGGTGTCATCGAACTCATCGTCGGTATGTCGTCTACTGAGAGGGGACAAATACTGGCAAACAAGGAAGAACACAATCAATGTGGTGCACATTATGATGCATTATCATGACATGTCAGAATGCTGTGATTTGAGCTAATGCAACTAGCACCAGATTAAATGAAGTTGGTTTGAATCCAAGATTCAAATTCAAACTCCATATATGGATATTAAATTGCCATTTATATGCTTTGTGCTAAACAGCAGCTATAAGTCGTTCTAACATGCATGAAAATGGTACAGATGGATAGATTGGATTTTTCTGATCATTTTTCATATATAAATTATTTCAATCTGAGCTACGGTTGAATTTCTATGATTTTTAGAAGTTTATACTATTTTCCTAAATTTCCTGAATTAAATTAAATCCAGAAAATGAGTTATTGCGTCAAGATTAGGTCATGCCGACCTCAAAGCAGGTCAACAGGCGGTCCAGTCAAACCTGACCAGTGGGCCACCGGTCGCTGACACGGTGCTGGCTGTGGTCACGCATGTGTGGGCCCGTTCAACGTTGACTAGGCCAAAGTCAAGGTTGACAAGTGGGGTCCACAGATTTAGCACTAATCAAAACAGAAAATTAGACTAATCTAAGCAGGCTCGGGGGCCCACATGGCAGTGGCTCTAGAAGGTTAATTAGTGGGCATTAGTAGCTAATCCACCCCACCACATCATCATCGCCGGAGTTCAACCGGCGACGAACACAGCCGACGGCGGAGGACCGCCATGCTCTCGCTATAGGGCACCATTCCATACGTGGTTTGTGGCTACGAGTTCCTGGGGTTCTCGTGCATCCGATGGGACAAGTGGCATCGCCGGAGATGGCCTGAATCGACGGCGGTGTCCGCTTGGCGCGCGCCGTAGTTCGACAAAGACGGGTTCGGCGTTGCAGCTCGCAAACGAACCAACTAATGCGCTAGCTAAGCTCTACAAGCGGCCACGAGCTCGTTGGACGCTTGCGCATGACCAAATGGTCACCGGAGGGACACCGGCGTGGAGCTCGTGCGGCGGCGCGTTTCGGTCTCGATAAACGCGACGACTATATGACAAGAAATATGTGGGAAAGAGAGGGGAAATGCGGCAGAGCTCACTGGGAGGTCGTTGAGCAGCTCAGTGGCCTCGAGGAGACGGCGGAGACGGTGAATCGGGCGGCGGCATCCGGCGGCCGTGGACGGGGAAGAAAGGTCGCGACATCGTCTTGGGGTCCTCCGGCCTTGCGTGGGTCGGCGGAGAGGTGCGCGGCAGCGAGGCGGAGCTCGTGGGCTAGCTAGATGGGCGTGGGGATGTCGGTGTCCCCGGTGGTGCTCGTCGGCGTTCTCGGATGCATACGGGGGAGAACGTGGGAGAGAGACAGAAGAGGGGGATGGGCGCGGGAAGAGTCGAGAGGGAGCCAGGGGGTAGCGTGGCGTCGTCTGGGGTCGCCTAGGGCGTCGGCGGAAGCAGGAGGTGGTCGTGGGCTAGGCTAGGCCGGCCTGCGATCTTGGGCAGTTGGTGGCGCCTGTAAGTTAGGTAGGCCTCTGCTCCTTTTAATTTTTCTTCTGCTTTTGTTTAATTTACTTCCTTTTGCCACTGCTTCTAAATAAAACAAATTCAAAAACAGTGACAAAATTCACTGAACATTTTATTTAGCACAATGGAATTATACCAAAGCACATAAAATTGTTTCAGCTTATTTGAACATATATTCAGTATATATTTGAATATAAGTTCAAATTCAAAAATAGTATTGATTTAAATTCAAAGTCCCAAAATAATTCCTTAAAAATGTTCCTAAATTTTGGTTTGATATATAGCTCTTGCCAAAATTCTCAAACATTGCAAAAGGACATCTTGGAACAAAGAATGAGATTTCTAGGGTTCTTTTCCCTTCTTTTAACTAAGTTTTTGAGGCTTTCAAAATTCCTTAATTCAAGTTTCAGAAATTTAGACATGATGCAAGGGTGCAAAGCCACTATTTACAAACATTATTCTAGGGCTGTGACAACTCACCCCCACTAAACAAGAATCTCGTCCCGAGATTCAAGACGTGAGGTAAGAAGACAGAGGGACACAAGCTAATACAATCTTCACGATCCAGATGTCTTTCTCGAGGATGTTGATTTGGTAACTCAAGTCGATCTTGACGTCTTTGCTTTCGAGATCTTCATCCAACACGAGGACAAAAAAGTGAGACATGTCTACATGGATGGATCATCCTAATGATCACAAGATCAGCTCATGGAATGAGACGTAGAAACATCTCTCGAGCTGAGACACGAAGGATACATCCAAAGGGATGGAGTGGGACGGATGACGAAGGTTCACTAGGTAGACAACAATTTCACACTTAAGGAGGTGGTGATCGGTTGTCAACGTAGCGAGGGGTTGATTTGCCATGATACCATAACGAGACATCTTAGAGGGGGTGACTCGTGAAATTATCCCTTTAGTGGCAAAGAGAATTACTTTTGATATAGAAATCATTGAAACTCTCTAAACCAGCCCAAAGAAAATCACAAACGACCGTGTGAAGGAGCTTGAAGAAATGGCATATGCATACTAGAATGGATGATGTGGACTACCTTGTTGAAGACAACGCAATGGATGACTCTTGCTTATCACCGAAAATGGATGGGACTCATGACAGGTCCACTATTGAAGATGATCCTAAACAACAATTACTGAGAGAGCAGGCCATGGGAAATTGGCACAATGGTGGTGCAAGCTGGAACAAGACGCAACTGTTGGGAATGCTCCAACCATCATATCTGCCTGAGATTCAGATCTGGTTGGTGTCAGGATATTCCAGACTCATCAAGTATAGAAAGGAAAATGAAGGTTTGCAACACAAATCAACGAGATGACGTTGCGAGATTCTCGGGGAGTGAACTATGATAGCAAGCTCCAAAACATGAGCTGGTTCTGCTACATACATGTGAACATGTTGTTCGAGACAAGCATGACCACATAGTAGTCTTATAATAAAACACTACCGAGTTCAGGTGGGGAACCATCAACGAGGATATGGAAGTCCCTACATAAGTCCGGATTAGCTCTTATGAAGGAACTCCTTCTCCTTGAACAAATCAATCAGTGGCTTGGTGTGCTAGGAACACATGTAGAGCGAAGGTTGCAAGTCTCTGAACCACAGAATACTTCGCACGTATGCATGACCGATTTGGGTTGATTCCAAAGAAGCAACATTGACTTTCTCGAATCCACGGCGGCAACTTGCATCAGATGCACATGAATTAGAGGAAGTCACTACTTTCATCCAAACATATGCTTCATGAACGAAACACGAAGAAATGCTTACACAAGTTTCCAACACTAGGTTGATGTTCAACATGACTCATGGGGAGACAAAATGCTGCGATGGGCTCAACAACAACTCATCGGAATTTCCATATCATCGACTTCCACCATCATGTGAACACGGTGATAGCATTGGTCGCACCAAAAGATGTAATGGTATATGCTCGAGGGATCAACCACGAGTAAGACAACAATACGAAAGCATCGTTGGTACTGATTTGATTTGACGATAGCCCACACTCAAATCAAAGGATTGATAAGACAATAGGTCCAAAGAATCGATCACAGGGACCAATCGATGAAGATATCATCTTTCTTCAACACACACTACACAAGAATATCCCTTTGGAACGAACTAAGTTAGGAAAGCTTTTATCTTCCAACTCTCCAAGTTGTTGTCTAGCTTAACCAACTAGCTCAGGGATATCCAACACAGATTCTTGGAGAAAGGGTGGTTCGCAAGAAACCAACTTGATCACTAGCTCAACATAATAGTCAGGAAACAACCCGGTAACACTTCCAAAAAGATATTTGGAGAGTCACGAACCACCGGTATGTTACTAAGCTCGAGAACAATCTTGCTTTTGAGGGCAAGACGATATGATCAAATGAGTGAGGACTTGAAAAGATCCTAACTCATCAATCGAGGTGTGCACCAGAAATAAGGACTATGTAGCACGATCAATCTTAGGATGATGATTTAATAAACAACACGCTAAGAATGAGGATATTGTCCATTAGCTACCAAGCAACGAATTGCTCGGAGTATTGATTTCACACATCACAATTCACTTGTCGGCATTCCGGTTACAACAACACGAGGACCGAGGAATGAATTATGATGGTGAGAAGTATCACTACGTCAAGAATTCATGAGAGTTGGTGCAGTTCTCGTGACAATTCTCGATGTAAAGGGGTAATACTCCAAGGTAGAAATGTAACAAAGCTGAATTGGCATTTTGATCTGCGGGATACAACTACTTTGACCCAATCCTAGAAATGGATGAGGTACTGGAGTTTGTTTCTCCTAGTCATTCCGGATAGAATGGCTTGACGGACCACAAGAGTAAAAGGGCATCAATGAACACAAATGCACACATACTCTTGGTTATCAACTGATAGAGGAGGGTCGGAATACAACTAAAGAGAACAACCCAAAGGAACATATAATTTTCTGAGTTGTGGATGCACAGATTAGTATGTCGAGCAAAGCTCAACATTTCTTCCGGATAATCCATGCAGAGAAGGTAGAACTGGCAGAGTCACAATATAAAACGGAGTACTCCTCAAGAGCACCCTGGTTGTGATCTTTTAATTCAAAGACTTCTGCCTTATTGGTTCATGGTATTCGCAAGAAAGAAATACCACGGACCTCAAGGACTAATGCAAAGGTTGCTAATAACCTAAGGGAGCTAGCAATCACTATCAACATGAAGTAAGTAGGGTGAATCTCGGGTTCAGAAACCCAGGAGTATAATGCCTACTACTAAATGGCATCACGGGATGCTTTCGAGAATGGTGGCCAGAATCATCAGACTGGGGACACAAAGCATGGCTGAATTGCTAAGTGATACTCTAGACACCTAGAGTCATAATAATAACTCCAACATATATGTCGAGGCAATAGGGTACCTTAACTCACCGATTAGTGTGCTTAATCTGGCCCAAAAGGACATCAGGAACGAGAGGAAGGGATTTGCAAATGCATCAGATAGTTTAGAAACCTGGGATGACTCGGACAACATAACGGCTGTAAATGCTCAAAAAGATTTGGGACATCATGCAAAATGGTGGCATAACCACTCAATAACATCATATCAAGGTTCCAAGATCAAAAGTTAACATACGGAAATTGTAGAAACTGAACTGTGCTTAAAACAAACAATCTTAAAAGTCTATGGATTAGTAACACGTCAGCCTGATAGATAGATGAGAAGCCTAGTTCTTAAACCCCGTAGAAGAAAAGAGGTTGACTCAGATCAGAGGGCCATGAGGTATAAGGAGTAAAAAGAGCCTTACGTTCCCTTCCCCAATCAATTCCCTTACATAACTAAAGCATTTCTAGACACAACTTCGACCAGTTTGGCTTGGTAATCCTCTGAGCAGTCCTGCTCGATACCAACGCTGTCAGACCCGATTCCAAGTCACATCGATCTAGCCGTAACACCTCATATCACTTTGCGGCCTCACGCACGGTATTCCCACAGTGTCGCCTTACCATGGCTCGGGACCGCTTATGCCTTTTGGCTCACGATATGATAGTGTTGCTAGCATCCATATGACAGAGAACCCGGGCCGACATGGCTAGTCGTGAACCCAAAGCGGCACTAACCCATGGGGACAGCATACAGAATCGCATCGAGCATGTCGGTCATCAACGTATGAATCCGGGTTGTAGCACTGGCTATCAGGACTCCATTAACCGTCAGCAGTGAGCTAGGCAGGACTCGATGTCACCGTGTGACATTTCCCTAAAGGGACGGAACCACAGGAACGAAGCGAAACACATGCCGCCACCAAGTGTCAAGAGCAGTAATCTTGGGCTAGCAGACTCCGGTGAACTGGTCAGAAGGACTACTATCGCCAGAAGCAATAGACTACATTTCCCCATATGAGAGGCTGCCAAGGATAAACAACTAGATTGTCGGATCCCACATATACCAAGCATTTGAAATATACACACAATATGCTCGATACGTGTAAATACAACATGGTATCACAACATAACTCTACGACTCAAGTATTTATTCATTAGGCTCCGAGGAGCGAGATAATACAAACAGGGGTCTCATGACCCAACATTCAGAGCATACAAGTCAAAGCACATGCGGAAGCTAAACATGTCTCGAGTACGCATAACTATAAATGAAAAAGGCCGAGAAGCCCGACTATCTACTACATCCTCGCCGAGGGCACAAGATCGTAGCTGAGGTAACAAGCTAAACGTCAAGTCCAAGCGAACTACTAGCGAGACCGACGCCTCTCGCAAAACATAAAATAAGCAAACGTGAGTACAAACGTACTCGTGCAAGACTTACATCGTAACTATCTACATATGCATCATTATCAACAAAGGGGTGGTGGAGTTTGACTGCAGCAAGCCACCTTTGACTCGGTGGCTATCCTAAACTACGATCGCAAGTAACTCTTTTGAGGTGGCGCACGAGTCCACATATTCACCAATCAATACACCACTATGGATCCGATCCCGCCTTCCCACGAGAACGCCATCCATAGCACTCACGCTTATCTTGCGATTTTAGAGTATCCACTTTCACTTGTCTATGAACTGTTATAGGCAACCCGTAAGTCCTTTACCTTGGACACGGCTATTCGAATAGATCATTTATAACCCCTGCAGGGGTGTACTTCTTCACACACGCCTCGCCACTTACCGCCATGTACACGTCATGTATCTCGGCAACCTTCAAGCGGAAGCCTGGCGAGGGTGTCGGCCACGGCCTACCTAAACACTCAAGTCCCTAGTCCAGGTTTATCGCCTATTCGGGTTCCATCCGCAGGGAGTCCGACCGAGGTTTCCACTAACGGCCCCGAACGATGTGTGCAGGGTTCCGAGATACCAAACGGGCATTCGGTACACCGGGCCACGGTGTATCTACTGCATCATAGCCCACCCCTAGGGTCAGTGCTACGCACGGCCTCAAACACATATCCTACAAACACCAGAAACTAGTTGGAACTCCTGGACAGAGAACAAGGGTGGTTAAGAAGCCGAGAGAGTCAATTAAGGATCCCAATGTGTGGTAGTAACTGCTTCATGGATCACAAACAAAGAACTCAGTTCGAGGACGGCTTCAATGAGACAACCCACCATGTACTCCTACATGGCCTCTCACCGCTACCTTTACCAAATCGTGTTCACACACTTAGCTCACACACAAGAGGACATGTTCACACACCATTCCAATTCATTCCCGATGAATCGCACTGCACTCAACTCTAAGCATGTAGCAGTGCATGAAAAACAAGCATGAATGAGTAGGCACAACAGGGCTCAAACAACTCCTACTCATGCTAGTGGGTTTCATCTAATTCGTGTGGAATGACAGTCATGCAGAGGATAAAGGGGTTTAGCTACCGCAAACAAAGTAATGTATGAATCGTTGTTGTCCTAATGTAGTAAAAAGAGAGCAGGAGCGAGAGAGTGGGATTGTATCGTAATGAACAAGGGGTTTTGCTTGCCCGGCACTTCAAGATAATATAGTTCTTCATCGGTGTCATCGAACTCATCGTCGGTACGTCGTCTACTAAGAGGGGACAAATACCGACAAACAAGGAAGAACACAATCAATGCAGTGCACAATATGATGCATGATCATGACATGTCGTATCGCTGTGATTTGAGCTAATGCAACTAGCAGCAGATTAAATGAAGTTGGTTTGAATCCAAGATTCAAATTCAAACTCCATATATGGATATTAAATTGCCATTTATATGCTTTGTGCTAAACATCAGCTATAAGTTGTTATAACATGCATGAAAATGGTACAGATGGATAGATTGGATTTTTCTGATCATTTTTCATATATAAATTATTTCAATCTGAGCTATGGTTGAATTTCTATGACTTTTAGAAGTTTATACTATTTTCTGAAATTTCCTGAATTAAATTAAATCCAGAAAATAAGTTATTGCGTCAGCATTAGGTCATGCTGACCTCAGCAGGTCAACAGGCGGGTCCAGGTCAAACCGGACCATTGGGCCACTGGTCAGTGACACGGTGCGGGCAAGGGTCACAGACAGGTGGGCCCGGTCAACGTTGACTAGGCCAAAGTCAAGGTTGGCAAGTGGGGTCCGCAGATTTAGCACTAATCTAAACGGAAAATTAGACTAATCTAAGCAGGCTCGGGGGCCCACATGGCAGTGGCTCTAGAAGGTTAATTAGTGGGCATTAGTAGCTAATCCACCCCACCACGTCATCATCGCCGGAGATCAACCGGCGACGAACACAGCCGACGGCGGAGGACCGCCATGCTCTCGCTATAGGGTACCATTCCATGCGTGGTTTGTGGCTACGAGTTCCTGGGGTTCTCGTGCATCCGATGGGACAAGTGGCATCACCGGAGATGGCCTGAATCGACGGCGGTGTCCGTTTGCGCGGCGGCCGGAGTTCGGCAAAGACGGGTTCGGCGTTGCAGCTCACAAACGAACCAACTAACGCGCTAGCTAAACTCTACGTGCGGCCACGAGCTTGTTGGACGCTTGCGCATGACCAAATGGTCACCGGAGTGACACCGGCGTCGAGCTCGTGCGGCGGCGCTTTTCGGTCTCGATGAACGCGACGGCTATATGACAAGAAAGATGCGGGAAAGAGAGGGGAAATGCGGCAGAGCTCACTGGGAGGTCGTTGAGCAGCTCAGTGGCCTCGAGGAGACGGCGGAGACGGTGAATCGGGCGGCGGCATCCGGCGGCCGTGGACGGGGAAGAAAGGTCGCGACATCGTCTTGGGGTCCTCCGGCCTTGCGTGGGTCGGCGGAGAGGTGCGCGGCAGCGAGGCGGAGCTCGTGGGCTAACTAGATTGGCGTGGGGATGTCGGTGTCCCCGGTGGTGCTCGTCGGCGTTCTCTGATGCATACGGGGGAGAACGAGGGAGAGAGAAAGAAGAGGGGGATGGGCGCGGGAAGAGTCGAGAGGGAGCCAGGGGGTAGCGTGGGCGTCTGGGTCGCCAGGCGTCGGCGGAAGCAGGAGGTGGCCGGCGTGGCGGCCACGCGCCTCCCTTCCGGGCGAGGGAGAAAGACGACAGGAGGAGGTGGTCGTGGCTGGGCCGGCCAGCAAGGCTTGGGCAGTTGGTGGCGCCAGTAAGTTAGGTAGGCCTCTGCTCCTTTTTAATTTTTCTTCTGTTTTGTTTAATTTACTTCCTTTTGCCACTGTTTCTAAATAAAACAAATTCAAAAACAGTGATAAAATTCCCCTGAACATTTTATTTAGCACAATGGAATATACCAAAGCACATAAAATTGTTTCAGTTATTTGAACATATATTCAGTATATATTTGAATATAAGTTCAAATTCAAAAATAGTATTGATTTAAATTCAAAGTCCCAAAATAATTCCTTAAAAATGTTCCTAAATTTTGGTTTGACATATAGCTCTTGCCAAAATTCTCAAACATTGCAAAAGGACATCTTGGAACAAAGAATGGGATTTCTAGGGTTCTTTGCCCTTCTTTTAATTAAGTTTTTGAGGCTTTCAAAATTCCTCAATTCAAGTTTCAGAAATTAAACATGATGCAAGGGTGCAAAGCCACTATTTATAAACATTATTCTAGGGCTGTGACAGAAGTCTGTCCGGCACTAGAATCACCGAACTCACGATGCAACAGCCAGGGAAGCAGTAAGCCACGTTGAAGTGTTCAGGTGGTCTCTATTACGAGCATTATACCTGTTTTACATACCATCCCGCAGCTTACCCCTGGAGGGGGACATGTTAGATAGTCCCATCCCTTGCTTATCGCACTATTTGTATCGCTCGCTTTCATTGCAGTACCTTTTGAATAAACAATACATAGCTTTTTCTTATTATTGCTCTACTTCCTTTATCTATACATATGTTCATTTCACGACATGTTACAACCGTACACGTTGGTACGGCCAATACACCAGGGGCTTAAGTATCTCAAAATTATGGTGTGATAAGTCCGAACACTTTCACAAGTGCGGCACCCCGAACTTATAGCATTATATGAATCGGCTCCGAATCATGTCTTAGGTCAGTAAGTTGGGTTTGCCCGGCTCTCGTGTTTTGGTACCTTACGTTCCGTTATATCGGCTAAGGTAGCACCGGGAGAACCACTTCGATTGTGCCCCAGTTGAGCTGGGTCGAGCACCTCAGTGGAGAAAGCTAAAACTGACCGTCATGATAGGGCGAGAGCCGGTCGCTGTTTGAGAGGTTTTTTAGGGTCCCTAAAGACTTATTCCAATTAGAGCGAGGAAACGAAATTGTTAGGACAAGGCGTGGATAGAGCCCCGAACTCGGTCTTCCGAATACTAGGGGCGTCGCCGAAATTTAAAATTATAGAATTCTATGGCTAAGTGAGAGTGTTTGTCGGCGTTCTGGGAACGGGGGTCCCCAGACTTGCTCGCCATGCTGCCTTGGCGTGGCTCAAGGAGGCCCAGCACGTCTGCCTTCATAAACGCAAGCTCAAGACCCTCGCGAGGGCCAAGCCTCATGGGGGTGGACAACAAGGAGCTTCCTCGGCACGGCCTCGTCAGTTGGCTCATGAGGAGGCGGAGAGTTCAAGGCAGGGTACTCGCGAGGCGCCCATCACGCAAGCCATGACGACCAAGGGCGCCATCGCGCCAGCCCACAAGTTGTCCTCCTTTCCTCTTTGGTGCAAAGGGAGCAAGCGCAGCGTAGAGCATCAAGCAAAGGCATCCGCTTCATGCAACAAGACCAAGACCAGCCCAACAGCTAGAAGGGAGTCATCGTGGAGCCCAAGCAAAGGCCATCACCAGAGCCTTTGGCAAAGCGAGGACCAACTTTAGTTAGTATAAGTGTACCATTGTTCCCCTTCAAAATGGCCAATTGTTGGCGCCCTTCCCGCTCAATATTTGGGAAGAGGCCCAGGGCCTTCGCCTATAAATAGGAGTAGCCACCCCCCAGGGCAGCAGGAGAGATCGGGAATACTCATCAAGAAACCAGTAGCTAGAGCGACTGAGCACCACCTAGCAGCTCATCGCACCCGCCAAGAACAGACCCTCACGAGGCTGTTCTTCCTTGTATTGTTCCTCATCAGCCCAAGAGGCAATCCACCACACCACACACTGGAGTAGGGTATTACACCACAATGGTGGCATGAACCAGTATAAATCTCGTGTCTCTTGTGTCGTTCTGTTTAGTAGTCTAGGTCCCAGCAATTCGGCGAGGTGCGAGACGGTGGAGGGTTGGATCTCCGCGCGCACCCCAGTTTTCGAACCTCAAGGGTCTGCCGGAACCCAAAATCCGACATTTGGCGCGCCAGGTAGGGGTGCGCCAGAATCTGCCTTCCGTCGCCTCGTTCTTCCCCGACCACCGCAACCATGTCTGACGCTCGTCGGGCTCGCGCCGAGCATCGAGCCACCCTCGCCTCCCATGTCGCCCGGACGGCTTCCGATAGCGGGCGCCCTCGTCGTTCCTCACCGCCCGCTGTCAACACCACCACCGGCCCGGCGGGGAACGGGCAGGAAGCATCTTCCCTGCACTCCTCGGCGACCCCAGGGGAGGAGCCGCACAGCTTCCTCGTCACCCGCCCCGTCGCGCCGGTTCCTCCGGTCGTCGCGGCCCTCCTGGGCGGCTCGCAGGCGCCGCCTTCCAGCCGCCATGTCAAGGCATTCGTCTGCTGGTCGGCGCCGCCTCCCACGCGGGGCTCCCTCGGGCCGACGGAGCCGCCGGCCGGGCTGACCTTCGACTCTCGACCACCCCACCAGCTCGGCCCGGCTCGGGTGCGCTCCCCATGCTCTGCACACCCACCATATGCCGTTGCCGCCACCACGACCCTCATCGACGGCGGCGCCGGCCTCAACGCATTTCCTCGCCGAGGCCTTCAACCTCCTCTCGTGATACCCAAAGAAGCGGCCGCAGCCCAACCGCCTTTTTTCGGCGTAGGAGGAGGGTCATCCAGCTCCTTGTGGAAAATCCGGCTTCCTGTGACTCCACGGCACCTACGATAACTTCCGCACGGAACTGGTCGACTTCGACATCGCCCCCATCGGCCTCCCCTACAATGCCATCCTTGGCTATCCAAAGCATTGGCCAAATTCATGGTCGCAACCCACCCGGGTACAACCTCATGAAGATGTCCGGAGCAGCGCGTCGTCACATCGCGTGCCGGGGATACTGGCGGCCATGAGCGCCTTCGGGCTCGCCCTCAAGACGGCGGCCGCGGTGGAGCCTGCCGATGCGGAAGCCTCAAGCCCAAGGGGGCTGCGCCGACCAAGAAGAAGCAGTTGTTCACTCAAGACAAGGCAGAGACCAAGCAGATACCTGTCGACGAGGACGGGTCCACAAAGGCCACCTTCACCATAGGCGCCAACCTCGAGCCCGAACAGGAGGAAGCCCTGGTCAAGTTCCTGCGTGCGAACAAGAAGGTGTTCGCCTGGGAGCCCGATCAGCTGGGCGGAATCCCACGGGCGAATCGAGCACCACCTCAACTCGTGCCCCAACGCGGCCCCCCGTGAAGCGTATACAGAAGGCAGTCCACAGAAAAGCAGGCCTTCATCGTCCAAGAGACACGCAAGCTAGAAGCCGCAGGGGTTATTCGCGAGGTCTGATACCTAGGTTGGCTGGCCAACCCCGTGGTGGTGCCAAAGAAGTGAGGAAAGGAGCGCATGTGTGTCGACTTCACCAACCTCAACAAATCATGCCCACAGGATCCGTTCCCGCCCCTCAAGATCGACCAGATCGCCGATTCCACCGCCGAAAGTGTGACCTGTTATGCTTCTTGGACGCTTTTCCCGTATCACCAGATCAGGATGGCGGTGGAAGACGTGGAAAAGACGGCCTTTAACCCCGTGTGGAGTGTAATCGCTATACATGCATGCCATTCGCTACGCAACGCTGGGCAACCTTCCAGCCGCTCATGCACATCACCTTGGGCCCACAGCTCGGGAAGAATGTGGAGGCTTACGCCGACGACATCGTGGTGAAGTCTCGCGAGGCCAAGACCTTGATACAAGACCTGGAAGAAACCTTCATGAGCCTCAACGCAGTGAGCCTCGCGGCTCAACCCGGAGAAGTGTGTGTTTGGAGTTCCCTGCAAGCTCCTCGGGTTTCCTCGTGTCCCACCGAGGCATCGAGGCCAACCTGTAAAAGGTCAAGGCAGTTGAGGACATGAGCCCACCAAAGACCCTCGTGTAAATGCAGAAGCTCACGGGCGCCAGAATAGCTGGGCCGTTTCATCTCCCGATTGGGGGAGCGGGCGCGTTTTCCTCCACCGATGAAGAAAAAGGGGCCCTTCGAATGGATCAAGAGGCCGACAAAGCGCTTTCAAGACCTCAAGAGGTACCGACCAGCCCTCCAGGATGGTGGCCTCACGCCTCAGAGCCCTTGGTACTCTACCGCCGCCACTCCCTACTCCGCTAGCGCAGCCCTGGTGGCAGTTAGGGAGGAGCGTCAGGCCAAGACCACGGCGGCCACCCGAGCTAAGGCAAGGCCGAATCAGAAGGAACTCGCAGAAGCCAGCACCGCAAAGGAAGAAGATCTGCTGTCGCAGCAGAGCACACCAAGGGCGGGAGAGGCCCTCCATCCAAGCACCCAGCCTCTGGAGGCGTCGTCACCTCGGGAGGCACCACAGCTTCCGGAAGACGCCACCAAAGACCGACGCCCCTAGCCTCGCTGAAAGCACCCGTGTACTTCGGCCAAGACAAGCTGTTACGGATGCGAGGGCGCTGCACCCCATGCCGCAGAAGCTCCTCCTCTGCTGTTGGTGGCTTCGCGCAAGCTGCGGCACTACTTCCAGGGTCATCCAATCAAGGTTGTCTCGGCCACCCCCTGGAGAGGGTGCTCAGGAGCCCCAACTCGGCCGGAAGGGTCGCCGAGTGGAACATTGAGCTACAAGAAGTCCAGCTCGAGTTCAGCACAACCAGAGTCATCAAGGGGGCCGTGCTGGCAGATTTCATGGCCGAATGGATGTAAGCACCGGGCCTCGTGGCACGAGGATCGATCCCTCTCCCGAGGAAGCGGCGCCGAAAAGGTTGGGTCATGTACTTGACGGAGCGTTCTCCGTGACAGGCCGGGCTGGGGCAAAGGTTTCATATCTCCCGCCACGACAAGCTCTACTATGCCGCAGCTCTGCTTTCCAAAGCAGGGCGAGAAGGTCTCCAACAATATAGCAGAATCACGAGGGGCTGATAGCGGGTCTCAAGGCCGCCTCGCCTCGGGGTGAAGCGCCATCTTCGGGCGTTCGGGAACGGGGTCCCCAGACTTGCTCGCCATGCCCGCCGGGCGTGGCTCAAAGGAGGCCCAGGACGGCCCATCTTCATCAACACAAGCTCAAGACCCTCGCGAGGGGCCAAGCCTCGCGGGGCGGATGACCAAGAGCTTCCTCGGGCATGGCCTCGTCAGGCTGGCTCACGAGGAGGCGGAGAGTTCAAGGCAGGGTACCTCGCGAGGTGCCCGTGACGCAAGCCATGACGACCAAGGGCGCCAGTCGGGCGCCAGCCCTGCCAAGAGCGCCCTCCTTTCCTCTTTGGTGCAAAGGGGCAAGCGCAGCAAGAGCATCAAGCAAAGGCATCCGCTTCGTGCAACAAGACCAAGACCAGCCCCAACGGCTGGAATGCGATCATCGTGGAGCCCAAGCAAAGGCGTTATCACCAGAGCCTTTGGCAAAGTAGGACCAACTTTAGTCGATAAGTGTACCCACTGTTCCCCTTCAAAATGGCCAATTGTTGGCGCCTTCCCGCCACAATATTTGGGACGAGGCCCAGGGCCTTCGCCTATAAATAGGGGTAGCCACACTCGTGAGAGAAGGAGGACGATCGGATCGAGCATTCGAATCCGTGAGAGAGAGAGAAACCCGTTCCTCAAGCTAGAGCGACGGGCACCACTTAGCAGTTCATCACACCCACCAAGAATGCAGACCCTCGCGAGGCTGTTCTTCCCTCAGATCGCTCTTCGTCACCCCCCTGCAGGCAATCCACACACCACAAACTAGAGTAGGGTATTACACCACAACGGTGGCCCGAAATAGTATAAATCTTGCGTCTCTTGTGTCGTTCTTGTTAGTAGTTTAGGTCCCTGCGATTCGGCGAGGTACGAGACGGTGGAGGGTTGGATCTCCGTGCTCACCCCAGAGTTCGAACCTTAAGGGTCTGACGGAACCCGTGATCTGACATTTGCGCGCCTGTAGGTGCGCCCAAATCCGCTTCTTCGCCACCTCGTGTCCCGTCAGATCGCCATTGCCATGACCGGCGACTGCCGGCAACCCAGATCCATGGGCAGCGTGGCCCGCCCACACAGAGCCGCCACCTCGGGCGACCCTGCGTTCTGTGCAGCTCAGGGTCCGCTAGGCGCCGCAGGCCGCTGGGCGACGCTGGACAGGTTCGACGATGCTCACACCGCGACAAAGCGCGGTCGGCAGCAAGAGCCTCCAACCACGCCATGACCACATCACCCTACACCCGCTGGGAGCAGTAAACTCGAGGGTCGCCACAAGTGGGCCCGAGAGTTGCAGCAAAGGCTGCCGGAGAGCGGCCGCGACGCGCTTTGGAGCGAGTGGCGGAGCTCCTGGCCGCCACCCGGGCTCACCCCTTCGCACCCAACTCCCACCTCAGGCCGAGGGCGGCCCGCACGGGGCTCCACGCGCTACCGCTGGCTCCAAAGCTACTCCAAAGACCGGGCGAAGTTGTCGTCGGGCCGGTGGCGGGGTTGCCCCTGCCCCCGGCCCGCGGAGAAGAAGGACTCGACGCAACTCACGGCCCTGGTGGACCGCCGCGCCACCACCCCACGGCGGGTGCATCGAGCAGAGCAGCGCGGCATGCTCAGCACTATGGCGTGGCCTTCGGGATGACGGCGCCGGAGGAATACGTGCCCCACATGATGGACCAGGGGCACCCACATGAGGGAGAACAAGACTCGCTCCTCAGCCCAATATGGGGGGATGAGGCGCCAAAAGCCGCGCTCTTCCAGGAGTCTCGAGATGGTCCCACCGGTCACGCCGGGGGCGATGATTATCGGGTACTGCTACTTCCTCAAGAGCAAACATACGCTAACCATAGGTCGCAGGAGGTACAGGTCGCCACGGCGAGCGGCTGCCCCGCTCCCGCAGTTTCCTACCCCTCGGGAGGGGGGCGCAGGGGGCTGCCGGAGAGGGGAAGAGATCCGGCATCACCACCGCGGCGTCTGGAGCAAGGCGTTCTCAGGAGGTAGGCCCTCTGCTGGGGAGGCGCCTCAGGGCCTGCCCCTGGCGGAGGACCCGTGGTCGTCGGGGGAACCGCTGGCGACCGCTCTACCCACCGGCGACGTCCTGGTTTCCGGTCGTCGTTGGTGGCACTAGAGTGTGGCGCAAGGCGGGGCCCTCGTCTAGCGATATGAAGCAAGGCCGGCACCTGTGAAGAAGGCCCAGCGCCTGTGAAGCTCGCCGCCCCGTGACACTCTCACGTAATAATGAGTGGGGTTGTACACGCCCCGGAGTCTCAGGGCAGCCCTCCTCAGGCCCTGGGGCTCCCTCCTACACCCAGTAGCAGAACTTAGCTCCGCGCTGGTGAGAAGACGTCCAAGACTAGACTAGGTGCCGGACGCGGCCTTTTTCTGCTTTCATTTGTCTTTCCCTCTCGCTGTCGTTTTCCCCCGTTGGATTTAAGTTGGATTTGAGCTTGAAGATTTGCGTGTATTCAGGGAAGGGGTGCTTAGTCTCGTTCGAGCAAATCTCTCGCGTTTCGGTTACAACTCCGCCTCAGCTGCCTCCCCTCGCAAGCCCCTCGCGAGCCGGGCTGTGCCAAGCTCAAGCACAGACAGCCCAAATTTCATCACGCTGGCCCCTCTCCGGAGGGTTTTTGCTGCAGGTCCTACGGATTCGATAGATATACACTCGGATTGCCACAGCCTCCCGCAGGCTATCTCGGGGCTCGTACGAAACGAAGGTAAACCATCAAACTAGTGTGTCGCCTAGCCTACCACTTGGCGCGGGCGTATGGGCGATGTAACGCCTGCTAATACGAAGAACACAAGTTTTACATGCGGGGCTCCCCCTCCCAAAATTCTCTCACCTCCATCTGGTTAAAACCTGAGTTCTATCCATGCAGGGTAATGGAACAAGGACAATACATGATCAGTCGGATAAATCCCCCAATGCATCCTCAGGAGCACCTCCCGAGCCGCTTCGGCATCGCTGGCCTCTCGCCGTCATTGTTTCAAGGCGATCGCCGGGCGGCGTCCTGCCATTCACTACGCCGCCTCATCGGCGTGACCACCATGCCCTCGCTATCCGGGCAAAGGCCCCGACGAGGGCATCCACGTTGTCTTCCACCCGGGCGCCAGGCGCCCGGACGGCCCGGGAAACCGGGGCGATGGCTGCGCCAAAGTCAAAGTGGGGTCCATGTCCCGGAGATGACCGAAGACACGAGAAAAGGCGCGCCGAAAGCAGCGCCGGCTCCTCTCCTCCACCAACCTGTCGGCCCTAACCAACCGCGCCTCGGCCAAGCGCCACCACGTCGGTGAAGAATTGAAGGTTGCCGGCGTAATTGGCCGCGTGCGGCTGGCCTACCGCCGCCTCGCAGATATTATCCAAGGCCACGTTAGCTCTTTCCCAGAGTGTGGCGAGCATGGGGCGGTGCTCATGCTCCAAGACTCGCCGCTGACGCATCTCGTCCGCATTCTGGCGCGCGACAGCCTCGGCCTCCTCCACTACCGGGCGAAGAAGGAGCGCCTCAGCCCGAGAGGTGGTGGACTCCTCTGCGCCACCTCAAGGGCGGCTCAAGAGCATCGCCCGCCGCGATAGCCTCCTCCAGTTTGGTCCTCAAGGCAGCAGTCCTGCCTCAGCCTCGGCCTTGATCAACCCCAACCGCTCCTCAAACTTCAAGGCTGAGGTTCGAGCGCCGCCCGCCCTCACTGGCGTCCGACCTCCTCCATGATGCGGGCTTCCCGTGCTGCAACCTCATCCTCCGCCTGTGCCGCCAAGCTGCCTCGCTCCAAGCGCCAGATTTCGCTGCTGCTCGCGGCTTCGAGCGCCGGGCCGCCTCTTCACGCTTCGAGCTCCGCCGAGTCGCCAGAGGCCACCTTCATCAACGCCGAGGGCTGCCTCGCGAGCTCCGCTTTGCTCCTCTAGCGAGTGGCACCGGGCCAGGCTTCCCGTGCCCGCCTCCTCCGCCGCCTCTTGCCGCCTATCAGCTGCCCGGCCTCCTCGACGGCCCGAAACAAACCTCCCGAGAGGCTGCCACGCACCTTGGCCTCTCACATCAAGTTCGCACTGGCGACGCTGCAAGGGCGGCAGCGCCTCCAGCTCACGCCTCATGCGGCCAGCGCAGGCCTCGGCCTCAAGGCGCTGGGCTTCGTCACAAGAAGCTCTTCACCAAGAAGGCTCACCGCGTCGGCCGCCCTTCGAAGAAATCCTTGGCGAAGGGCGCGACGCTCCCGGGCGCAGTTGCGCACGTCCTCCACACCATTGACCGCCCCAGACGGGCGCCGGGAGCCACAAATCAACACTCCCCCTCAGGGCAGGGGGCTGGGGGCTGGCACCCTCGCGATGGTCGGGCGTGCCGCGCCATGAGCCCGGCCTGGAGCTAGCCCATCCCCAAGCGAGGGGCGCAGGAAGCGCCTCAGCCAATCGCCGTCCACGACCAGGCGAGAAGCCCACGGCAGGCTAGCTATGCCTCGGGAAGGCTCACGAGGAAGGATCGCGAGGCGTGAAGGGCCACGACGCGCCTCGGGACGGCTCACCTCCCCGGTCATCCTCACCACAAGAGCTCCGCTGCTTGGAGCACCCGAGGACTGGGGAGGGGGCGAAGCCGGGGAGGACGTCTCCTCACCCGTCTCCATGAGCTCAGCAGAAGGGACTGCAGGCAAGGATCAGCATAAGCAGCAGAAGAATCAGGAGCCGGAGAAGAGGAAGGCTTACTCATCAAGAGCGGCACTTCCTGCGCTTCAAAGAAAGCGACAAGGGTAATCATGGCCTGTGGCCTCCCTTCTCTTCCGGAGGGCCTCAAAGTTCACGCTGAAACGGCCCAAGATTTGGGCGAGGGATCAGCTCATGCAAGGGAGAAGCATCAAGGCGGCTCGCTGTGGGCGCTCGCGCGACGTAACCGCTGGTCGCCTCACCAAGCGGGCAGCAGAGGCCTCGGGGCTCCAGCCAAGGGCGCCGCAGGTGCGGCTGCCTGCCGCCCTTAGCCACAGCAGCATGAGCCTCAGGAGTTGCCCCCTCGCGAGCATCGCCAGGCGTCGACACCCTGGAGGGGGTCCCTTCAGCCTCTGGCGGCTCGTGCCTCCCTACTCCGCCACTTGAGGAGGAGCCGCCTTGGCCGACTGGAAGGGCTGTCACCACCACTGGATTGTCGCGAGGCCCCTAGAGACCAGCGGGGCGCAGCCCCCATTCGTCGAAGATAGGCATCTGGTTCACCAAATCACCCCTATTCCGGCAGCGGTACAGCAAGGTCCCTTCATGCTGAATGCCACCGGGGTTAGGATCGCCAGTCAGGACAAGGAGCACCTTCCTTAGCGCTTCTGGCGTCAGGTCTTCTTCCTGGAGCCTCATACGATCACTGTGCTCACCAAGGCCCACATCCAAAGTGGGAATGGCGTTGAGAGGAGCACTGCGGCGCAGGAACTCCTTCACCACCTTGGGCGCTGTCACTGCGAGCGACCTCAGGAACGCGAAGCGGCCCCAGACGAAGAAGAGCCGAGGGCTTGAAAGCGTCTCCTGGCCCCAGCCAGAATTGGGGACAGCAGGGGAAGTTGGCTCCGATAGCAGGGGCTGGGCACCCCCGCTTCCACGTACAACCACCTCTCGCGGAACTCAACCGCGGGCGGAGGCAGGCTGAAGTCAATCCCTGAGGTCGCGGTCTCGGGCGCGGCGATGAAGCTCACGCACGCCGAGCATTGAGCGGGGTCGACAAGGAGCAGAGAGAAGAAGTGGCGCAGCAAGGCAACCGAGGGAAGGATGCCCATCATTGCCTCACAAACGAAGGCGAAGACTGAGAGAAGAGTAATGGACTCAGGACCCAGATGCATCATGTGGATCTGATAGTGGGAAAGCATGGCATTGAAGAAATCAGAGAAAGGGGGAACCAGCCCCGCCCACAGGGCAGCGGCAAAATACCGGACCTCGGTGACTGTCCTATCGATGGCAAAGTGGGACGCGGGCCATGCCGTCGTGCTCCCGCATTCATTAAAGGAAGTGGCCAGAGCCGAACTGACCTTGCCCAAGCCCTCCAGATTGATTATGATCTAGCGGCGCGAAGGCGCATGTTTCTTCCCTTTCCCCTTCTTCGTCGGAGCCATGGCGATCGAAAGGGGGAAGGGGAGATTTGAGATTGGATTGGAAATGGAAACCGGAGTTCGAGAGAGGGAAGGACTGGGCGCACAAGCAGCAGAGAGGGGAATGATGTGTGCAGGCGTGTCCGCTTAGCAAGGCACGAGATAAGGAGGCGGGGGAACAAAGGTCGCCCATGTCCAATCAATCGCCACGCTGCTGCCAAGGCCGCAGGCTGTTAGGGGCTCATGACGCTTCAAGACTTGCCCTTTCGCCTCTCTGCTCGGCCAAGTTCGGCGCCATGGGCCCGGGGCTCTGTCGGCGTTCCGGGAACGGGGTCCTCAGACTTGCCTCTGCTGCCCGCGGCATGGCTCAAAGGAGGCCCAGGACGGCCCATCTTCATCAACACAAGCTCAAGACCTCGCGAGGGGGCTGGAGATTGCAGGCGAAACGACCAAGAGCTTCCTCGAGCACGGCCTCGTCAGCCGGGCTCACGAGGAGGCGGAGAGTTCAAGGCGGGGTACCTTGCGAGGTGCCCGTGACGCAAGCCATGACGACCAAAGGGCGCTCGGGCGCCAGCTCACAGCGTCCTCCTTTCCTCTTTGGTGCAAAGGGGAAAGCGCAGTAAGAGCATCAAGAAAAGGCATCCGCTTCGGTGCAACAAGACCAAGACCAGCCCCAACGGCTGGAATGCGCCATCGTGGAGCTCAAGCAAAGGCTATCACCGAGCCTTTGGCAAAGCGAGGACCAACTTTAGTCAGGATAAGTGTACCCGCTGTTCCCCTTCAAAATGGCCAATTGTTGGCGCCCTTCCCGCTCAATATTTGGGAAGAGGCCCAGGGCCTTCGCCTATAAATAGGGGTAGCCACACTCAGAGAGAAGGAGGACGATCGGATCGAGCATTCGGAATCCAGAGAGAGAGAAACCCGTTCCTCAAGCTAGAGCGACGGGGCACCACTTAGCAGTTCATCACACCCACCAGGAACAGACCCTTGCGAGGCTGTGCTTCCCTGTACTATTCTTCGTCAGCCCCAGAGGCAATCCACACACCACAAACTAG
This sequence comes from Aegilops bicornis, assembly GCA_021605145.1. Taxonomy (NCBI): domain Eukaryota; kingdom Viridiplantae; phylum Streptophyta; class Magnoliopsida; order Poales; family Poaceae; genus Aegilops; species Aegilops bicornis. The sequence continues at coordinate 337,227,451 of CM038672.1, read as the reverse complement.
AGTAGGGTATTACACCACAACGGTGGCCCGAACTAGTATAAATCTTAAGGCCTCTTGTGTTGTTCTTGTTAGTAGTTTAGGTCCCTGCGATTCGGCGAGGTACGAGACGGTGGAGGGTTGGATCTCCGTGCGCACCCCAGAGTTCGAACCTTAAGGGTCTGCCGGAACCCGTGATCGGACACTTACCATCAAGGGCGATTCACAGCTCCTCGTCAATTTCTCCAACAAGGTGTACGAGCGAAGAGATGAACACATGGAAGCCTACCTTGCGGAGGTCCGCAGGATGGAGAAAGCAGTTCGGGGTTGAGCTGCAAGACGTGCCTCATGCACCAATCAAGAGGCCGACGACATCGCCAAACGAGCCTCCAGGAGGTTACCCAGAGCCGGGCGCCTTGAGGAACGGCTCTTCAAGCCCTCAGCCCTGCCGCCGCCGTTATCAAGCACAACGCAGCCTCGGGTGGAGCTCCTCACCACCGCCTCGGAGTCCCACTGCGGGCTCAGCCTTAGGAGCACGCCTACTCCTGACGATGGAACCTCAAGAGGGGTGCTGGATCATGGAGCTCAAGAGTTACTTAACGCATGGAACTTTGCCAGAGAAGGAGGAGGAGGCAGAGCGTGTGGCGCGACAAGCCACGGCATACAACATCATGGATGGAGAGCTCTACTGGAAATGACCGAACGACCTTTCCCTGCGCTGCATCACCAGGGAACAGAGGAAGGAACTGCTGGCAGATATACATGGTGGGGATTGTGGGCACCATTCTTCGTCACGGGCCCTCGTCGGCAAGGCGTTCCGCAGTGGTTTCTATTGGCTCACAGTGCTCAATGACGCTGTTGAACTCGTGAAGGCTTGCGAGGCTTGCCAATTCCATTCCAAGCAGATACACCAGCCAGCAGGAGGTCTGCAAACCATTCCCCTCACTTGGCCATCCGCGGTCTGGGGGCTGGACATCCTGGGCCCTTTTCCTCGGGCGCCAGGGTGCTATCGCTACCTCTACGTCGTCGTGGACAAGTTCACCTAGTGGGCCGAAGTCGAGGCCGTCCTCACCATCCCCGCTAGTTCTGTGGTCAAGTTCATCAAGGGCATCGTGAGCCGGTTCGGAGTGCTGAACCGCATCATCACCGACAACGGTTCGCAGTTCACCAGTAACCTTTTTAAAACGTACTGTGCTAACCTTGGGACGCAGATATGCTACGCTTCGGTGGCGCAACCCCGTAGCAATGGACAGGCCGAGCGGGCCAACGCAGAGGTCCTGAGAGGCCTCAAGACCAGGATGTTCAAGAAGAAACTAGAGGCCTGCGGCAGAGGCTGGTACAACGAGATTCCGTCCGTGTTATGGTCCATCCGCACAACCGCAACCAAGCCAACTGGAGAGACCCCCTTCTTCCTGGTCTACGGAGCCGAAGCGGTCCTCCCTCACAAGGTCAAGCGTCGATTCACAAGACGCCCCGGCATTCGATGAAACGATGCAGACGCCATGCGAGGGACGGCCTCGTGTTGGGGGAGGAGCGCCGTCGAGAAGCTGCGCCATGAGCGGCAAGGTACCGGCGAGCACTCCGCGATACCACCGCCGCAACATCCGCCTGTAACTCTCGAGGTAGGGGACCTCGTGCTCGACGGGTCCTCTCCGGGGAGGGACTGCATAAGCTCTCTCCCAAGTGGGAGGGCCTGTTCAAGGTTGTTCATGTTTCCGAGCCCGGCCCGTGCGCTTGGAGACTCAAGAGGGAGTACCTATACGTAACGCTGTGGAACATCCAGCACCTCCGGAGGTTTTACCCCTAAAAGGCCCAAAGTGTTTATGAAGAAGGCAAATGCCCTGTGAAGCTCATTCTTTTTGGAAAAGGCCCAGTGCCTGTGAAGAAGGCGAATGCCTGTGAAGCTCATTCCTTTTGGAAAAGGCCCAGTGCCTGTGAAGAAGGCGAATGCCTGTGAAGCTCATTCTCTTTGGAAAAGGCCCAGTGCCTGTGAAGAAGGCGAATGCCTGTGAAGCTCATTCTTTTTTGGAAAAGGCCCAGTGCCTGTGAAGAGGGCGAATGCCTGTGAAGCTCATTCTTTTTGGAAAAGGCCCAGTGCCTGTGAAGAAGGCGAATGCCTGTGAAGCTCATTCTCTTTGGAAAAGGCCCAAAGGTTCGTGAAGAAGGCGAATGCCTGTGAAGCTCATTCTTTTTGGAAATGGCCCATTTCCTGTGAAGTAGGCGAATGCCTGTGAAGCTCATCTTTTTCGAGAAAGGCCCAGAGCCTGTGAAGAAGGCGAATGCCTGTGAAGCTGTCACGCTCTGGAAAGCGCCCGGAGCCCGTGAAGAGGGCCAACGCCCGTGAAGCTTGCTTCCCAGAAGAAAGGCCCGGAGCCTGTGAAGATGGCCAACGCATGTGAAGCTCGCCGCCCGTGACACTCTCACGTAATAATGAGTTGGGACTGTACACGCCCCGGAGTCTCAGGAGTGCCGGCCTCAGGCCCTGGGGCTCCCTCCCACGCCCAGTGGCAGCACTTAGCTCCGCGCTGGTGAAAGACGTCGAAGACTAGACTAGGTGCCGGACGCGGCTTTTTCATTTGCTTTCTGCAGTTGACTAGTTATTCCCATTTGGAGTTTTTATCGAAACTATCGCCCTTTTTTGGTCCATGGTTCTTCGATCTTTTTCGCTCTCCTGCCTCGATTTCTCTTGCGTGGGGACTCATGAGGCAGAAGCCTCGGGACCCCCGCGAGCGTTCCTGCCTCTATCGCTCAAGTTTTCACGGCCCTGGTCCACAGCTGGAGCACCCCTCCTGACCATGCCTCACGGGCAGCACAACGCGAACACGGGGCCTGGATCGGTCGCTCCCGCGGCCATGGCTCGAGTTCACTTGCGAATGGGCGTACGGCAGAAGGGAACAGTATCAGGATAACAAAAGCAGTACAATAATTAACGACGTTAACCTAAACGCGCCCCCACGGGGCCACACATTGTTGCTTTTTTGCGTAGGAGAAAAGAAAGGAAAAGGACAAAAGCAGGTGAAGCACGCCCCGTGCCGGCTCTCTTGGAAGGCTCGAGCCGCCTCCGGAGCTCAGGCGGACTCCCTCTCGCGCTTCACCGGGGCGTGGCGGCAAGCGGACCCGCTGCCACCCCCCAAGCAGGCGCGGCGGCGTGGGGGCTGGCCGCGGCCGCTGCTGGAAGAATCACCACCCGAAGAAGAGCTGGTGAAGCGTGAGGAGTCACGGGCATCGCCAGCCGCCCGCGCGCTGCCCTCTCCATCCACGCCGGGGCTGAGTCCTCGGCAGCGGTCGTCGTCTTCAGGGCAGCACCCCATGCGGCGACCGTCTTCCCCGAACACCCTCACGTAGAGGGTGGCGTCGCCGTCGTACTTGAAGTGCAGGGAGCACCGGCGGCGAAGACCATGCGCGCGAGCGAACGTCTGCCAGCCGCGGGTCAGGAACAGGTTCCCTGTTGCAGAGACCTCCAGAGAAGCCCACGAAGCCCGGCTGCAGCAGCCATCCGCCTGGAGCCAGAGGCCACCCAGGGTGCCATCTGGGAGCTCACCCAGGTGGAAGCGCGGGAGCTGAAGCCAGACGCCGGACGGCTCCTCCGCCCTCACCATGAACTCCGGCAGCGCTTCAGCAGCTTGGAGGCGTGGCCTTGGGGGGCGCGCGGCCAGGGCACGCCCTGCGACCATGGCCAGCCGCTCGTCGCCATGCTGAGAGCCTCCCCCACGACCGCGGGGGACCTCCGTGGAGGCCACGGGATGCTTGCGAGGGTGACTTCGACCACGCATAGGCGGAGGAGAGGAAGACTCGACCTGACGGCCCTCCCCCTTCTCTGCGGCCGAGAACTTCCTTGGTGGAGCCATGGAGAAGAAGGAGAGACAAGAAAGGATAGACTGGAAGGGCGCGCGCCGTTCCATACTTATAGCCAGCGAAGGCCAACCGTCGGCCTCCAAGATCACCAGTAATCATGACGAACTCTGCATGCAGGGGCTTGCCGGGTGGTTACCGAGGCATCGTGGGGAAGCAGTGCGCATGCGTCCAATCAACCGCCACGCGTCACCCAAGGCCGCAGGCTGTTAGGGCCCGCAACGCTTCGCACTTGCCCTTCCGCCTCTCTGCTCGGCCAAGTTCGGGCGTGCCGTGGGCCCGGGGGCTACTGTCGGCGTTCTGGGAATGGGGGTCCCCAGACTTGCTCGCCTGCTGCCTACGGGCGTGGCTCGAAGGAGGCCCAAGACGTCTGCCTTCATCAACGCAGCTCAAGACCCTCGCGAGGGGCCAGACCTGGGCGGACGACAAGGAGCTTCCTCGAGCACGGCCTCACAGGCTGGCTCATGAGGAGGCGGAGAGTTCAAGGCAGGGTACCTCGCGAGGCGCCCATGACGCAAGCCATGATTTACCAAGGGCGCCAGTTGGGCGCCAGCCATGCAGTGTCCTCCTTTCCTCTTTGGTGCAAAGGGAGCAAGCACAAAGTAGAGCATCAAGCAAAGGCATCCGTTTCGGTGCAACAAGACCAAGACCAGCCCAACGGCTGGAAGGGAGTCATCGTGGAGCCCAAGCAGGCGTCATCACCGGAGCCTTTGGCAGGCGAGGACCAACTTTAGTCAGGATAAGTGTACCCGTTGTTCCCCTTCAAAATGGCCAATTGTTGGCGCCCTTCCCGCTCAATATTTGGGAAGAGGCCCAGGGCCTTCGCCTATAAATAGGAGTAGCCACCCCCAGGGCAGCAGGGGAGATCCGGAATCCTCATCAAGAAACCAGTAGCTAGAGCGACTGAGCACCACCTAGCAGCTCATTGCACCCGCCAAGAATAGACCCTCACGAGGCTGTTCTTCCTTGTATTGTTCCTCATCAGCCCAAGAGGCAATCTACCACACCACACACTGGAGTAGGGTATTACACCACAATGGTGGTCTGAACCAGTATAAATCTCGTGTCTCTTGTGCCGTTCTGTTTAGTAGTCTAGGTCCCAGCGATTCGGCGAGGTGCGAGACGGTGGAGAGTTGGATCTCCGCGCGCACCCCAGTGTTCGAACCTCAAGGGTCTACCGGAACCCGAAATCCGATAGTGTTCAAGCATTATAAGTCCGGTTGCCTTGTTCGTTGTGTTGAGCGCCTCCCTAGATGGACCCAAGAATGGGAACAAGAGTGCTCAAGTTTATCCCAAACACCCCAGCACTCGTGGCATGGGGGCTGAAGCCAAGGACTTGCCATCTCTCAAATTTGATAAACGGCCACACAGAAGGTAATATTTTAAATTAACAAGCATTGCTTAGCGCATATGAACAAGTTTTCAGCGTACAGGATAACAAATGCGAGCCTATTCAAAAATTACATCTTTGGAGCACTCATCCGCTATTCGGCAGGCACCCTTCAGGAGGCCCTCCTAGTACATTTCGGGCATGCGATGCTCATGGACCTTCGGTGGCCCGTCCGTCACAAGCTTCTCCGCATCCAGCTTGCCCCAGTGCACTTTAGCGCGGGCAAGGTCCCGACGGACACTTTCTGTGACGCCCCAAGACCGGAGCTTCAGTTGCCTTCCAGGGTTTCCGAGTTTTGTCGTGCGATTTGTTTTGTTTGTGCATTCATCATGTCATCTCTTGCATTGCATCATCTCATCATGCCATCATATCATTAATTTTCAAAACACAACTAAATAAATTGTATGGATTTTTCTCGATCCATTTAAACCGAGGGATTCACATGGTGACTTCTCTTTATAACATATCGTCCCAATATTATTAGGGAGCTATAATAATTATTCCATTTATTTGGAATTGATCTTAACACACTTGCAAAATAATTCCAATGCCCTTTCTACTTCAAGTTTGGTCTCCACACTTTGCCCTAAATTTCTTTTATCATATTCCGGAGCTCCACCAAAAATCCGAACATTTTTGGACCTTCCCAAACCCTCACTTCCATTCCAATCATTCGAATTTAAATTCAAATGAATTTGAATTCAATTCTTTCAATCATGCCTCTTTTATTTTCCTGGATCGAGCTCATTTTTATGAAGCTCGGGAAAATAATCCCTGTGCCCAAACTCTTTCTCTAATCTTTTCTTTTCTTCCCTTTCCTTTCTTTTCTCTGTTTTAAGAGTTTAAAGAGAGAGAGAGAGGAGCTAGGCCCAGCCGCCCCTGGCCTTTCTCCTCCACCAGGCCGACTAGCCTCCCGAGGCCCAAGGCCCAGACGCCTCGCTCTCTAACCCTAGGCCTCTCGACCCGATCCCTCGATCCCTCCTCGCTTCCCAGCGCCGCCACCCCTCGCCTCCTTCCCGATCCCCTCGTCCTCCCCATCTCTCCCGAACCCCCTGCCCGATCCTCGCCTCCCGCCGCTTCTCTCCCGATCCCCCTCATCTCTCCGTCAGCCTAAGCGCCCGAGGAGAGGAGCTCCTCGAGCACCTGCACCCGATCCCCGCCGCTCCTCCGCGCGACCAGGCCGGACCCCCCGGTGGCCTCCTCGTCGCCTCCACCGCGCCTCAACCCTCCTCGCCGCCCTTGGTGCCGCGCCACCGCAACCTGCCCCGTCGCCCTCGTCAACGACCCTCGCCGCTCCCTGCGCCGGTCCCCCTCGCCCGTCGCCTCGATGCTCGTCGCCGTCCTCGCCTCGTCCGCCTGTTCGGCTCCCACGGCGGAAGCCACCGCGCCTGGTCCCCGAGCTCGGCTAACTCCGGACGCCCGCGCCACCGGTGCTCCCTCCGGCCCCCAAGCATCATCAGCCCCTGCCATGGCCGCCGCCCGTTCGTCGCCTCCGGCCGGGTCCAGCCGCCCTCGGCCTCCCCTCGAGCAACCGAGGCCCTGCGAGCCTCCCGCATCCGCATCTGCCTCTGCTTCGTGCCACTCCTCCATGGCGCCATGGCCTCTGCCTCTTTTGGATGAACCGTGGCTGCCGTGTCTGCACAGCGTTCTCTTCCGCTGCTCGGCACTGTTGACGCTAAGACCGTGGGCGCCAAGTTCGCCTTTCCACTATCATCTCCGAGGATTTCTCCAAGACCAACCGAAACGCCAAGTACCGACACCGTGGGTTCCTCAAGGCCGCCAAGTTCGACTACACGATGATGCGACAAGTACCTGACGATACACCAAGTACCCCTACGCCGTAATGACTACCATCGCGAGACCGCAAGTACCACGACAACCCCGGCGATTCGGACCCGTCAAGTACCTCTTCAAGACGAACGTGAAACACTACTTCCTCTACCGTCGCCGTGTACCACTACTTCCCTCAGCGATCATCGCGAGAACGACTACTTCCTCTACTTCCCTCGACGACCCGTGAACGTCTACTTCCCTCTACGAACGCTTTCCGCCTCAACGACGCTTCAAGGTATAACCACCGAGATGACCGACCGTGATCGAATCATCCTTGCGATGCCCTCTCTTTGCCATGCCACTGCTCCGTGGGAACCCGGTACCGGATCACCCCACCTTCTTGCATGACTCGCTCACACGCTTTCCTTTGTACCGATATCTCAATCGAGTTATCGGAACCGATGTGTTGCCGTGGCACCATTTTCGGATGTGTTGCCGTGGCACCCCTTTCATCCACCACGGTGACATAATGCTTCATAATGCTCTTGCCAACATTTTCATAAATTGCATAACTTGTACATGTCATCCGCATCATGATAACAACAATTAAAATGTTTAGAATTGTTGTTTGCATTAATTTGCTTAAATGCCATGCTAAAATGATTTATTGCATAACTAAATAACCGTAACTCGGATTTAAATAAATTATATATGTAAATGGGGTAGAAAAATGCATAGATTAACATGATAGCATTACTTTGCATGTTTAACAACTCTAAAATATGCTGTAGGTCAGATCAGTACCGAATCCATAATTTGCATATGGGGATTTTCCGGAATTGTTGTTTCTTATTTCCGGCCTCATTTAAACTTGCCTAAATAGTTAGTTTACTTATGCTTTCACTTCTTGCCATGTTTAACAACATTTAATATTGTTGAGTACCTAACCGAGAGAGAACTAAATAAGTGTTGTGGTGTTCCGTCAATATGCAACTCGTTGCATATTGAGCTCCACTTAACTTGTAGTGTTGTTTGTGCATATTGCCATGCCATGCTATTTAAACCGGTCATGCATCATACTTGTTTGTGCATCATGACATGTTTATGTGATGGTTGTTTACTATGTTGTTTGTTTCTTTCCGGTTGTTTCTCTCGTTAGCTTCGGTTTCGCTCCGGAGTTGTGAGGATTCATTCGACTACGTCCGCTTGTCTTCTTCATGGATTCGTTCTTCTTCCTTATGGGATTTCGTGCAAGATGACCATACCCTCGAAATCACTACTATCTTTTGCTTGCTAGTTGCTCGCTCTTTTGCTATGCCTATGCTTCGATGCCTAACACTTGCTTATCATGCCTCCCATATTACCATGTCAGCCTCTAACCATCCTTTCCTAGCAAACCGTTGTTTGGCTATGTTACCGCTTTGCTCAGCCCCTCTTATAAGCGTTGTTAGTTGCAGGTGAAGATGAAGTTTGTTCCTTGTTGGAACATGGAGATGTTGTTCCTTGTTGGAACATGCTTACTTGTTGGGATATCACAATATATCGTATATTATTAATGCATCTATACACTTGGTAAAGGGTGGAAGGCTCGGCCTTATGCCTGGTGTTTTGTTCCACTCTTGCCGCCCTAGTTTCCGTCATATCGGTATTATGTTCCCGGATTTTGCGTCCCTAACGCGGTCGGGTGATTTATGGGACCCCCTTGACAGTTCGCTTTGGATAAGACTTTTCCAGCAAGGCCCAACATTGGTTTTACCATTTGCCTCACCTATGCCCTTTTTACCTTGGGTTTCGAGCCCGAGGGTCATCTTTATTTTAGCCCCCGGACGGTGCTCCTTCGAGTGCTGGCCCGAACTAGAGCCCTCAGGTAGCCCCTCAAGGCAACTTGAGGTCTGGTTTTAGTTGTATGGACTGCTCATCCGAGTGTGCCCCGAGACCGAGATATGTGCAGCTCCTATCGATTTGTCGGCACATCCGGGCGGCTTTGCTGGTCTTGTTTTATTGTTGTCGAAATGTCTCGTGGCGGGATTCCGAGACCGATCGGGTCTTCCCGGGAGAAGGAATATCCTTCGTTGATCGCGAGAGCTTATCATGGGCTAAGTTGGGACACCTGCAGGGTTTGAACTTTCAAAGCCGTGCCCGCGGTTATGTGGCAGATGGGAATTTGTTAATGTCCGTTGTAGAAAACCCGAAGTTGATCTTAATTAAAATACACCAATCAAGCGTGTGTAACCGTGATGGTCTCTTCTCGGCGGAGTCCGGGAAGTGAACACGGTGTTGGAGTTATGCTTGACGTAGGTTGTTTTAGGATCACTTCTTGATCATAGTTGTTCGACCGCTTTGCTTCTCTTCTCGCTCTCTTTTGCGTATGTTAGCCACCATATATGCTAGTCGCTGTCTGCAGCTCCACCTCACTACTCTGTCCTACCTTTAAGCTTAAATAGTCTTGATCTCACGGGTGTGAGATTGCTGAGTCCCCGTGACTCACAGATACTTCCAAAACCAGCTTGCAGGTGCCGATGAAACCGTGCAGGTGATGGACCCGAGCTCAAGGAGGAGCTCGATGAAGATCTTGTTCATTGTGTTGTTTCGTTTTAGTTGGTCAAGAGTGGAGCCCAGTTGGGACGATCGGGGATCTGTGTAGCATTTGGGGTAGTCTTCTTTTATTTTGGTTCCGTAGTCGGACCTTGATTGTACTGTATGATGTAATGTTTTACTCATGTATTGTGTGAAGTGGCGATTGTAAGCCAACTATGTATCCTTTTCCCTTATGTATTACATGGGTTGTGTGAAGATTACCTCACTTGCGACATTGCTTTCAATGCGGTTATGCCTCTAAGTCGTGCCTCGACACGTGGGAGATATAGCCGCATCGAGGGCGCTACAAGTTGGTAATCAGAGCCTTCCCACTTAGGAGCCCCCTGCTTGATTGTTTGTCATGCGTTGTTGAGTCTAGAATGGAAAAATGTTTTGAGTCTTAGGATTATATATATCGGAGAGTAGGATTCTTTTTACTTCCCAGTCCTTCGTCCTGGTGAGGTATCCCGACGTAGAGTTTTGACTTTTCTCTCCTCAAATTTCACTAAAAAATTTTAGGATCACGTGGGTATCTTGGAATCGTTCCGATGGGTTTGTGACGAGAACATTGTTCTTGGTGCCTCCCCGACATTTAGGGGTTGTGGCGGTGTCCCGGAGTTGAGCTCCGAGGTGTTGTCGTCACAATTTTATCGCTGCGATTCGAATACCGAAGTTTTACCGACATCGAAATCTCTTTTGTGCAGTTGTTGGTGAGATAACCTCGATAGCCCGATCGTATGAAAAGGGAGTATTGCCATGACTCAGATAACGGATGTTTTTCAAGGTCGAGGTACACGATTTCCGAGGATTTCTTGGTTATGTGTTGAAGGATGGATACAATTTGGATCTAGGTATTGTTAGTTTGGGTGATATATTTTGTGTCCTCAGTATCCCCAACACCAGATTGCATAACCGTAAAGTTTCGGGAGTTTATAGGTGGGAATTCAAGTAGCTCCTAGAATATCTTTCCGACGGATGCATGATATGGGATTGGGTAAATCTCTATCATATGTATTTGTTCCGCTTATTCCATAAGCCAAATCCTTTGTTTTGTTCCGTTTTGTGGTATTCAAGTTGCTTCAATGTCAAGTGTGGATTCCATACCTTCCTAAACGGTGTTCTCATATTGCTATGTGAATACTAATCCTTCTTGATCACTGAGCTTGTCATGTCAATTCTTTTTTCTCAACCGGTGTGCTTTTCTTCAAGTGGATCCGACTATTTCAACGTTTGCAAGATCAATTCTAAGTTTTCTCAACGGTGTTCGTTTCATCCGACCCAAGTTGTTTTGATTTCCCGCCCTCCCACCCTTTTTCTTCAAGGACTCAGATTTCTTAATCAAGTATCCATTTTTATTGAGTGAAGTTTCTTCATTCTTTTCTTTCAATGTTCTATCCGTGATTTCTCATGAAGATGCTAAAGGAAGCTTTAACCTTATCATTGTTCCATTCTAATTTTCTTCTCCGGTGGATTTAAGTCAAGTTTTCAGTGTTGATCGTATTCTTTTCATCGTTTCAAATGCTTTCTCATGTCGGTGCATCTCTTAATCATCCATTTCTCGCTATTCAATTGTTCCGGAGTGTTGAAGATACCTCAGAAGATTCTAGTTTCCATTCTCAATTCACTCAAGTTCTTTTGAGGATGCTATCTCATTCAAGCCATTTAATTCTACCGGTGCAATATCTATTTCAAACAATTGTTCAACGGTGGTTCTTTTGAGTGGGCCCTAACCCACAGGTCTTTTTCCAGGATCTTACCTGACTCTTTTATTTTCCCGGAGCTATTCCCAAATTCTTTTCGAAGCTTGACGTAAGAATGAATTGTCATCAGTCATATGTCTTTCTCCAAGATCTTTCACATTCTTTTTATTGTTGGTTCAACCTTCCTAATTTTCATTCCGGAGTGCTTCAATAATTCATGGTGATGTTTCTCGTCGTCATTCTCGAATTTTGAAGACCGAAGAAGAGTTTCTCTTAAATCTCGCTCCTTTCTCTTCAAGATTCATGGTTTTAGCTTGATGCCATCCTCTCATAATTATTTTCGGTTGTGAGAATTCTTTTAACCCACCCGGAGCATTTCAGAGTCTTTCAATTTGATTCTTGAGCCCATCATCTCGTAATTATTCATTCAAGCGTTCAACTCTTGTTTTCCAAATCTCACCGTGCATCGTCGAAATATCCTCTAATCAGTTCATGATCTCTTCGTTCTAATGTATCTAAATGCCCTCAAATATCTTCATTCGCTTTCCAATTCTTCCCGGTGAATTGTGCCTTTGCTACGTTCATTCTCAATTATTATGGTGGTTTGTTCAAGAGTTCTCTTCCTTCGTTATCATATAGATTCATTCGTTCTTCCCAAATCCTACCGGTGGTTCGTTGAATACCTTCACAAGTTTGCGCCATATCTATCTTAATCCTTTCTACGGGAATAAGTAGTATGCCAAATCCGTTGCTTATCATCAATCTATATTGGTGAAGGATCAGCATAATGTAATTCTTATTCTTGTTTCATCGAGTAAGTTCAATTCCTTATTCCGGAGGTTCATCAAAATTCTTGATTTCATTTGTTCATCTTTCTTTCCGGAGTTCCAAGTTTTCTCGGTTATATCATTTCAAAGCTTCATCTTATCACTGCAAGGCTTCACCTTGTGTTGTCAACTTCTCTTTCTTTTATCATCCTTTTGTTTACCGGAGTTCTTCGTGGAGGATCTACATGGTGCTTCCTCAAGGATTTTTTCATTTCTCCAATTGTTCATCAAGATTTCTCTCGGAGTTAAGATCCGTCAAGCTATACTCAAAATTGAACATGGTGCTCAACACATGTTTTGTTTTGAGGAGTTCAACATTCTTCTTCTTGCATTTCAAGTGCAATTCTCTCTATCTTATCTTTTGAGATGGTGTTATGTCATTCTTGATAATTTCCCTTCGTGTTTCATGATTCACATGTTGTCAAGAATGAGGTATTTTAAATCCATCAATCTCTTCATTGGAGTTGTCTTGGGCTATATTTCACCTAAAGCTTTCCCTAAGGATTGTTGCTATTTATGGTGCTTATAAATGACCCAAGCTCTTCATTTGTCCTCCCGGTGATATAAGTTTCGCCTCCTTGTTGATATCAATCCAATCAATTGTTTCCGTTGGTGGCAGAAGCTCGCCTCATAATTTTGAGATGTTTTCATAAGCCCACTACAAGCTTATTCTTACCGTTGTTGTTTTTCAAACAACTCCGTTCTAGCCTTCATCGTAAGGATGTTTCTTTCCAAACTCATTTGTGGTAGAAGTTATCATTTTCTTCTCCATTCCTTTATTCCAATGACCTATCTTCAATTTTTTCTTCCGGAGGCTTTGTGATGTTGCTCTCTTCGAACCATCGTCTCGCTTTTGTCAAGATCATGTTCTTTTTCTTGCTTATCCATTTAACCGGAGGTTGTGTCATCTCTTCAAGTTCTTTTCATCTTATCAAGTTTTCCTTCTTCTTTAGCCGAGTGCTGCCCAAATTTTATCAATCTTATTCTTTGTCTATCTAGTTTTAACCGGAGTGGTTTCAATATCTATCTTATCACTAAACCTCTTGGTTTTCGTCGTATCCCTTGTTCCTCTTTTCTAACAGAGTGTTTTTCAACTTTCTTCATCTTCATTGTTTTCTTTCTTTCATTTTGTTCAACCTCTCAAGGTTCTTTGGTTTCACTCGTTTGTCGGAGAAGCAACTTTGTTTTACCTCTTCCTCTTCCGCTTTTCTCCGGTGCCATCTTAGATCTCGGGACGAGATCCTCTCGTAGTGGTGGAGTGTTGTGACGCCCCAAGACCGGAGCTTCAGTTGCCTTCCAGGGTTTCCGAGTTTTGTCGTGCGATTTGTTTTGTTTGTGCATTCATCATGTCATCTCTTGCATTGCATCATCTCATCATGCCATCATATCATTAATTTTCAAAACACAACTAAATAAATTGTATGGATTTTTCTCGATCCATTTAAACCGAGGATTCACATGGTGACTTCTCTTTATAACATATCGTCCCAATATTATTAGGGAGCTATAATAATTATTCCATTTATTTGGAATTGATCTTAACACACTTGCAAAATAATTCCAATGCCCTTTCTACTTCAAGTTTGGTCTCCACACTTTGCCCTAAATTTCTTTTATCATATTCCGGAGCTCCACCAAAAATCCGAATATTTTGGACCTTCCCAAACCCTCACTTCCATTCCAATCATTCGAATTTAAATTCAAATGAATTTGAATTCAATTCTTTCAATCATGCCTCTTTTATTTTCCTGGATCGAGCTCATTTTTGCGAGCTCGGAAAATAATCCCTGTGCCCAAACTCTTTCTCTAATCTTTTCTTTTCTTCCCTTTCCTTTCTTTTCTCTGTTTTAAGAGTTTAAAGAGAGAGAGAGAGGAGCTAGGCCCAGCCGCCCCTGGCCTTTCTCCTCCACCAGGCCGGACTAGCCTCCCGAGGCCCAAGGCCCAGACGCCTGCTCTCTAACCCTAGGCCTCTCGACCCGATCCCTCGATCCCCTCCTGCTTCCCAGCCGCCACCCCCTCGTCTCCTTCCCGATCCCCTCGTCCTCCCCATCTCTCCCGCACCCCCTGCCCGATCCCCGCGCTCCCGCTCGCGTCTCTCCCGCTCCCCCCTCAGCTCTCCCCGGCGCCCAAGCGCCCGAGGAGAGGAGCTCCTCGAGCACCTGCACCCGATCCCCGCCGCTCCTCCGCGCGACCAGGCCGGACCCCCCGGTGGCCTCCTCGTCGCCTCCACCGCGCCTCAACCCTCCTCGCCGCCCTTGGTGCCGCGCCACCGCAACCTGCCCCGTCGCCCTCGTCAACGACCCTCGCCGCTCCCTGCGCCGGTCCCCCCACGCGCCCGTCGCCTCGATGCTCGTCGTCGTCCTCGCCTCGCCCCGCCTCCGTTCGGCTCCCACGGCGAAGCCACCGCCCGCGCCTGTCGTCCCCGAAGCTCGGCTAACTCCGACGCGCCGCGCCACGGTGCTCCCTCCGCCCCCAAGCATCATCAGCCCCTGCCATGGCCGCCCGCCCGTTTGCGCCTCCGGCCGGGTCCAGCCGCCTCGGCCTCCTCGAGCAACCGAGGCCCTGCGAGCCTCCCGCATCCGCATCTGCCTGCTTCGTGCCACTCCTCCATGGCGCCATGGCCTCTGCCTCTTTGGATGAACCGTGGCTGCCGTGCCTGTTGTGCGTTCTCTCCGCTGCTCGGCATCGTTGACGTCAAGACCGTGGGCGCCAAGTTAAATCTTCCACTATCATCTCCGAGGATTTCTCCAAGACCCGAACCGAAACGCCAAGTACCGACACCGTGGGTTCCTCAAGGCCGCCAAGTTCGACTACACGATGATGCGACAAGTACCGACGATACACCGTACCCCTACGCCCGTAATGACTACCATCGCGAGACCGCAAGTACCACGACAACCCCGAAGGATTCGGACCGTCAAGTACCTCTTCAAGACGAGCGTGAAACACTACTTCCTCTACCGTCGCCGTGTACCACTACTTCCCTCAGCGATCATCGCGAGAACGACTACTTCCTCTACTTCCCTCGACGACCCGTGAACGTCTACTTCCCTCTGAAACGTTTTCCGCCCAACGCACGCTTGAAGGTATAACCACCGAGATGACCGACCGTGATCGAATCATCCTTGCGATGCCCCTCTTTGCCATGCCACTGCTCTGGGAACCCGCACCCGGGATCACCCACCTTCTTGCATGACTCGCTCACACGCTTTCCTTTGTACCGATATCTCAATCGAGTTATCGGAACCGATGTGTTGCCGTGGCACCATTTTCGGATGTGTTGCCGTGGCACCTTTCATCCACCACGGTGACATAATGCTTCATAATGCTCTTGCCAACATTTTCATAAATTGCATAACTTGTACATGTCATCCGCATCATGATAACAACAATTAAAATGTTTAGAATTGTTGTTTGCATTAATTTGCTTAAATGCCATGCTAAAATGATTTATTGCATAACTAAATAACCGTAACTTCGGATTTAAATAAATTATATATGTAAATGGGGTAGAAAAATGCATAGATTAACATGATAGCATTACTTTGCATGTTTAACAACTCTAAAATATGCTGTAGGTCAGATCAGTACCGAATCCATAATTTGCATATGGGGATTTTCCGGAATTGTTGTTTCTTATTTCCGGCCTCATTTAAACTTGCCTAAATAGTTAGTTTACTTATGCTTTCACTTCTTGCCATGTTTAACAACATTTAATATTGTTGAGTACCTAACCTAGAGAACTAAATAAGTGTTAGAGAATTCGTCAATATGCAACTCGTTGCATATTGAGCTCCACTTAACTTGTAGTGTTGTTTGTGCATATTGCCATGCCATGCTATTTAAACCGGTCATGCATCATACTTGTTTGTGCATCATGACATGTTTATGTGATGGTTGTTTACTATGTTGTTTGTTTCTTTCCGGGTTGTTTCTCTCGTTAGCTTCGGTTTCGTTCCGGAGTTGTGAGGATTCATTCGACTACGTCCGCTTGTCTTCTTCATGGATTCGTTCTTCTTCCTTATGGATTTCAGGCAAGATGACCATACCCTCGAAATCACTACTATCTTTGCTTGCTAGTTGCTCGCTCTTTTGCTATGCCTATGCTTGATGCCTAACACTTGCTTATCATGCCTCCCATATTACCATGTCAGCCTCTAACCATCCTTTCCTAGCAAACCGTTGTTTGGCTATGTTACCGCTTTGCTCAGCCCCTCTTATAGCGTTGTTAGTTGCGGTGAAGATGAAGTTTGTTCCTTGTTGGAACATGGAGATGTTGTTCCTTGTTGGAACATGCTTACTTGTTGGGATATCACAATATATCGTGATATTATTAATGCATCTATACACTTGGTAAAGGGTGGAAGGCTCGGCCTTATGCCTGGTGTTTTGTTCCACTCTTGCCGCCCTAGTTTCCGTCATATCGGTATTATGTTCCGGATTTTGCGCCCCTAACGCGGTCGGGTGATTTATGGGACCCCTTGACAGTTCGCTTTGGATAAGACTTTTCCAAAGAAGGCCCAACATTGGTTTTACCATTTGCCTCACCTATGCCCTTTTTACCTTGGGTTTCCGGAGCCCGAGGGTCATCTTTATTTTAGCCCCCCCGGACCAGTGCTCCTTCGAGTGCTGGCCCGAACTAGAGCCTCAGTAGCGCCCCTCAAGGCAACTTGAGGTCTGGTTTTAGTTGTATGGACTGCTCATCCGAGTGTGCCTCGAGACCGAGATATGTGCAGCTCCTATCAGGATTTGTCGGCACATCCGGGCGGCTTTGCTGGTCTTGTTTTATTGCTTTGTCGAAATGTCTCGTGGCCGGATTCCGAGACTGATCGGGTCTTCCGGGAGAAGGAATATCCTTCGTTGATCGCGAGAGCTTATCATGGGCTAAGTTGGGACACCCCTGCAGGGTTTGAACTTTCGAAAGCCGTGCCATGGTTATGTGGCAGATGGGAATTTGTTAATGTCCGGTTGTAGAAAACCCGAAGTTGATCTTAATTAAAATACACCAACCGCGTGTAACCATGATGGTCTCTTCTCGGCGGAGTCCGGGAAGTGAACACGGTGTTGGAGTTATGCTTGACGTAGGTTGTTTTAGGATCACTTCTTGATCATAGTTGTTCGACCGTGCTTTGCTTCTCTTCTCGCTCTCTTTTGCGTATGTTAGCCACCATATATGCTAGTCGCTTGCTGCAGCTCCACCTCACTACTCTGTCCTACCTTTAAGCTTAAATAGTCTTGATCTCACGGGTGTGAGATTGCTGAGTCCCCGTGACTCACAGATACTTCCAAAACCAGCTTGCAGGTGCCGATGAAACCGTGCAGGTGATGGACCCGAGCTCAAGGAGGAGCTCGATGAAGATCTTGTTCATTGTGTTGTTTCGTTTTAGTTGGTCAGTAGTGGAGCCCAGTTGGGACGATCGGGGATCTGTGTAGCATTTGGGGTAGTCTTCTTTTATTTTGGTTCCGTAGTCGGACCTTGATTGTACCTGTATGATGTAATGTTTTACTCATGTATTGTGTGAAGTGGCGATTGTAAGCCAACTATGTATCCTCTTCCCTTATGTATTACATGGGTTGTGTGAAGATTACCTCACTTGCGACATTGCTTTCAATGCGGTTATGCCTCTAAGTCGTGCCTCGACACGTGGGAGATATAGCCGCATCGAGGGCGTTACACCTTCAATGCAGACGGAGCGCTTGATGACTTCAATCCGCGGACAGGCATCCACCAGCCGCTGCACCAAGCCGAAGTAGCTCCCGGGCATGGCCTCCAATGGCCACAGCCCGGCTTATAAGGCCCTTCATGGCCTGTTCGGCGACCTTGTGGAGCTCGACCAGCTGCTTCAGCTGGTCGCTCAGGGGCACCGGATGTTCGGCCTCAACATACTGAGACCAGAACACCTTTTCCGTCGAGCTCCCCTCCTTGGCGCGGTAGAATGCGGCAGCATCAGACACCCCACGGGCAAATTCTGCGAATGCTCCTGAGAGCTCCGAATCCGTAAGTAATAGGTAATTCACTTTCACATGCTTGCTTTGCATAAAGAATGCCTTACCCGCCGCTATCTTCTTTAACGACTCAATTTCTTGGAGGGCTTTTTGGGCCTCGGCCTTATGACTTTGGCACTCTCAAGAGCCGAGGCGAGCTCGGACTCTCGAGTCTTCGAGTCACGCTCCAAACTCTTGTGTTTTTCCACGAGAGCTTGGAGCTCTTGTCGTACCTTAGCCAGCTGCGCCTCCCCCTTCTCTCGCTCGGTGCGTTCCGCAGCTGCTTTGTTTTCAGCCACGGACACCGCTTCCTTCAGGGTCACCACCTCGTTCGTGGCCCCTGCAGTACCCATGTTATTCCCGTTATCTTTTGCAACCGAAACCTTTCTATATGGTATTTCTTTAATAAGGTACTATGTACCTTCCTTGTCCTCGAGCTGCTTCTTGTCTTGGCCGAGCTCGTTCTCGGACCGCCGAGGCTCTCGCTTAACGCATCGACCTCCGCAGTCAAGGCGGCAGGGTCAAGAGGTCGGCGCCTCGCATTCCCATATTGACATACTTATGTTAGACTCCTGCAGATATCTTTTTAGATCCTTAGTCCGCTTTTCTTTACGAACACCGAACTAAGCATCGAGCTACTATCTATGCGGTAATATTTTTACATATTCTAAACTTACCTCAAAGCCTGTTAGAAGGCTGGTATAAGCTTCGTCAGCCCGCTCTGGCGGATCGAATCTGTCCGGATCACCGCACTCATAACAGTGCGGTGCTCCTCCTTGATGGAGGCGCCGTTGAGCGGCTCCAATAAGCTATCCGGTGCCTCCAGTTGGACGGAGGACACCGGCGTCTTACACTTCTTGCGAAGGGACCGCTTGCCCGACTCCGGAACCGCTGAAGGTTCCGGCACGGAGTCCGGACAAGGGTCGGGCTTAGAGCCCCTGGGGGTCTTGCCCCCCACGCGCCTGGAGTCCGGGAGGTTGCCTTGTGGCACCTCCTGCGCTACCTCCTCTTGACCAAGCCCCCCTTGGGGCCCCACCACGGCGTCGTCCGCAGCTTGAGGCGAGGAGGCGGTCGGAAGCGAAGTACTCTCCATTTCTGACGAGCCTAGGGACCCGCTCGATGAATCGGCGAGCTCGCCCTTGGGCGGGCTGCACGATTGTTCGACATTAGAGAACACTCTGCAATAATAAAAAGCCATGGGTATCCGGACACTTACGATCTCGCCAGTGGCTTGGCCCTTGTAGGCCAATTCTCCTGCCGCCGTCGGCGTTGGTGGAGAAGTCCGGAGGAAGGGTTCTTCCCTTCTTGGACCCTCCGCCTCCCCAGCTTGGGGCGGCCTTCCTTTCCTCTCCTCCCACTGGGAGAAGCTTCTTCTTCCTCCTCCTCGTCTACAGGAGAAGATTCTGCCTTGAAGCTGACATCACACAGCATCGGGAGCTCCTTGAGTTCCCGTGGCCTCCTTCTTAGCCTTCTTCTTCGGCACCACATGGTGCCGGAGCCAGCAACCCGTCAATCGGGCGTCCGCTGGGTCTTCTGGCAAAGGAGCCGGACAGTTAATCTGTCCGGACGTCTTCAGCCAGTCCTGTCAAAGAATAGCGAGTTTTTAGATCCCACGTAGAGTCAATCTATGAAAAAAGAGTCCCGTAAAGGATAAAATAACTTACCTCGCCGGCTTGATGCCACGAGCTGTATCCACGATCTTTGATAGCGGATGCGGGGGCTTCGGCGCCCTTGAACAACACCTTCCAGTCATCTTCTTATGTAGTATCGAAGAGCCGGCTCAAGGTTCGGTGTTGTGCCGGATCGAACTCCCACAAATTGAAGGCCCGTTGTTGGCATGGGAGAATCCGGCGGATGAGCATCACCTGGATTACGTCGACAAGCCTGAGATTCTTGTCCACCAGGTTTCGGACGCATGTTTGGAGTCCGGATAGCTCGTCCGAATCCCCCCACTTCAGGCCCGTCTCTTTCCATGACGAGAGCCGTGTGGGGAATCCAGATCTGAATTCGGGGGCCGCCACCCATTCGTGGTCGCGTGGCTCGGTGATGTAGAACCACCCCGATTGCCACCCCTTTATTGTCTCCACAAAGGAGCCCTCGAGCCATAGGACTTTGGCCATCTTGCCAACCATGGCGCCTCCGCACTCCGCTTGACGGCCGCCCACAACCTTCGGCCTGACATTAAAGGTCTTCAGCCATAGGCCGAAGTGGGGCTGGATGCAGAGGAAGGCCTCGCACACAACGATAAACGCCAAGATGTTGAGGAAGAAATTTGGGGCCAGGTCGTGGAAGTCCAGGCCGTAGTAGAACATGAGCCCCCGGACAAATGGGTGAAGTGGAAAACCTAGTCAGCGGAGGAAGTGGGGGAGAAACACCACCCTCTCATGGGGCCTGGGGGTTGGAATGAGCTGCCCCGCGTCGGGCAGCCTGTGCGCGATATCGCTGGACAAGTATCCGGCCTCCCGCAGTCTTGTGATGTGCCCCTCCGTGACGGAGGAGGCCATCCATCTGCCTCCCGCTCCTGGCATGGTTGGAGAAGGTTGAGGAGGAATGTGCGGACTTGGGTGGTAGAGCTCGAGTGCGCGGAAATGGATGAGCAAAGGAGGAAGAAAGCGTAGCTGAGAAGGTGGATCCTTTTCCCCTTATATGGACGGACGAAGCTATGCGTCCCCCACCAGCCTGGTAAAACTCGCTTATCTCCCAAGCGCCGTAATCAATGGCGCGGATGGGTTACCCACGTCCGTATTGATGAGAATCCCGGAATAAGGGGGCACGATCTATGCTTTGATAAGACGTGCCAAGGAAACCGCCTCGCTAAACGCGCTAAGGCGGAACGGTAAAAAACAATTCATAAAAAGGCCTGGCCGTGGTGTGATGTCACGCCATGGAATACGTCAGCAGATCTGTGCAAAAGTTATTCTCTCTACGGTGGTATGTGGAACTTGTTTTGCAGAGCCGGACACTATCCTGGTGTTCAAAACCTTCCATGAAGTATTCGGAGGAGGAACCCGCCTTGCAATGCCGAAGACAATATGCGCGCCGGACTCGTCGTCATTGAAGCCTGGTTCAGGGGCTACTGAGGGAGTCCTGGACTAGGGCTGTGCGGATAGCCGAACTATCATCACGGCCGGACTCCAAGACTATGAAGATACAAGATTGAAGACTTTGTCCCATGTCCGGATGGGACTTTCCTTGGCGTGGAAGGCAAGCTTGGCGTCTGGATATGTAGATCTCCTACCATTGTAACCGACTCTATGTAACCCTAACCTATCCGGTGTCTATATAAACCGGAGGGTTTTAGTCCGTGGGGATCGAACAACAATCATACCATAGGCTAGCTTCTAGGGTTTAGCCTCCTTGATCTCATGGTAGATCTACTCTTGTACTACCCATATCATCAATATTAATCAAGCAGGAGTAGGGTATTACCTCCATCGAGAGGGCCCGAACCTGGGTAAAAACATCGTGTCCCTTGTCTCCTGTTACCAACCGCCTAGACGCACAGTTCGGGACCCCCTACCCGAGATCCGCCGGTTTTGACACCGACAAGGGGTGCTGGGGGTTCTGTCATCCCCATTTCAAGTTTATGAGAAATTTAAACATGATGCACACATGAAGGGCTAGCCTAGTGCATACCAGAACTAGGGATGTGACAGTGGCCACATTAACAACGGTTGCGTGGTGGTTCGGACAGTTTCCGTATACCGTTCGACGAACGCCGCATCCGAAACTCGGACCGACTTGTGAATTCTGGCTTTGCCACGCCTTCACCACGTCACACCGACACCCTGCATTGACATTGACTTCGGCGCCAGGCCACATCTCTTTAAATAAATTATTTTTGCGAAAAGCAATTATGCAAGGGTTTTTTATATATTTATATTGTTCTTTTTGGACCGCACTATTTATGTGTGTAGGTGATCTACTTCGACTGCATCACACGGTCACTTCCGCAAGCCGACGTTGTCGTCCCAATCGGTATAAATCGGCTCGCGTGATCACCTTTTTGGTCGAATTGCCATACCAACATGTTTGGTTGCCTCGGGGACTTCGGCATCGTTGAGAGAACTCTACCTCATCGAGTGTTCGACACACGGGCCATATTTCTTTTATTACTCACTTTGCATAAATTGTTAATTATGCAACCTTTTTTTTAATTTATTATTATTCCTATTATCTTCGGCTTGCACTATTTTCTGTGCATAGGTAAATGATCCGGGTCGGGCAGCACTGTCACCTCGGCGTACCGATGTACCACGTCACCTCGGCTGGACCGGGGGCTTCATCATCACTTCATTAACCCATGCCGGGGACTTCGGCGTCACACTGTCGGCCTGCATTGGCCATGCTATGTCGCCACTTCGGAGTGCCGAGCTCTTCGCTCCGCCACCTCGGGACCGGCTTGGGGGCTGGGACATTGTCCCGCCACAAGCTTGGGCCACGCATCAACACCAAGCACATTAACCAGCTAAGTCACTTTCATGCTCGAAAACTTTCAGTTTTAAATTTTGTTCGGTTCGACCAAGCATTATACTTTTTTGGCAAACAGTTGTATGTGAAAAACTTCCTGGTCAAAACTTTTTTTGTGACACACAAAATCAAATACCCCGTTTACTTGGGGGCTTCATTTATGTAGCCTTTCGTCCTGCATAAGATTATACTTGTATAGCTTCGTTCCTTGTTTGTGTATTACGCCACAATATGCACCATGTTGACTTAAGTGTTCCACAAGCTGGGTTGCCTTGCTCCTATGTTTACCCCTAAGGGAGCACCTCTGCGATTCTCACGATTGGGTCATCCGAGCTCGGACCCCAGACTGGGTGAATCCGAAAGCTATGATATGTCTCCGTCGTATCCATAATTTTTTATTGTTCCATGCTAATATTAAACAACTTTCATATATTTTTGGCATCTTTTTATACTATTTTTGGGACTAACATATTGATCCAGTGCCCAGTGCCAGTTCCTGTTTGTTGCATGTTTTATGTTTCACAGAAACACCATATCAAACGGAATAAAAACGGACAGAGAATATTTTTGGAATATTTGGGAAATATGGGAGGAAGAATCAACGCGAGACGGTGCCCGAGGTGGCCATGAGGCAGGGGGTGCTCCTGCCCCCCTGGGCGCGCCCCTGACCCTCGTGGACACCCCGTAAGGCGGTTGTGTCGGATGTGGGGTTCCAGCAAACCCTTAAGGTTCGAACACTGGGTGCGCGCGAAGTCTTTCCCTCCTACCGATCTACGCTCTAGCTCGCTAAGATCTTGCGGACGAATTCGACGGGCTCACAACACAGAAAGAGACATGGGGTTTATACTGGTTCGGGCCACCGTTGTGGTGTAATACCCTACTCCAGTGTGGTGGTGGTGGATTGCCTCTTGGGCGTATGATGAACAGTACAAGGGAAGAACAGCCTCCTGAGGTTGAGGTGTTCTTGTGGCTAGACTCTCGATCGGATTGGATCAAGCTAAGAACTTGTGGTGGCTAGCTTTACTTATATAGGCCCTGGTCCTCTTCCCAAATGTTTGAGCAGGAAGGGAGCCAACAACGGCGGGCAAATTTGAAGGGGGACAGCTAGTACAAGCTATCCTGACAAAAGCGGTCTTCGCCTGCGAAAAGCCCTGGGGTGACGCCATCTTGGGCTCCACGATGACCTCTGCCTTGCCGTCCTCCTGGTCTTGGTCTCATTGCACCAATATGGCAACCTTTGCCTGATGCCTCGGTACTCTTCGTCTGCGCTTGCCTCCTTAGCACCAAAGAGGAAATAGGGACACTGCGCGCACCTGTGCCCGCCTGGCACCCGCCTGGCACCGTTCGTCATGGCTCATGTCACGAGAGCCTCGTGAGGGTTCACCTTGCCTTGATATCTCCGCTCATCGTGAGCCTGCCTGGCTAGGCCACTCTAGAGGAGGTCTTATGTCGTCCACCTCACCAGGCTTGGCTCCTCGCGAGGGCCTTGGATGCCTTGTTGATGAAGATGGGCCATATGGCCCGCTGCTTAGCCACGCCATGGGCCGCAGGCAGGCAAGTCTGGGGACCCCCATTCCCAGAACACCGACAGTAGCCCCCGGGCCCAAGGTGCGCTCGGGCTTGGCTTCGTGGCAAAGCCAAGGGTCAAGTTCGGAGCACCGCGTGCCCCAAAAGCCTGCGGCCTTGGACGACGCGTGGTGGTTGATTGGACGTGGGCGTCTCCGCTCCTCCATGCTGCCTCGGCAACTGCTTGACCTGACAAATGGCTGGCGCGGGCAGTTCACGCCTTCATTGCTCCTTCCCTGCCTTGCTCCAGATCCACTTTCTCTCCCTTCGCCGCTGCTATCTCCAGATATTCTCCACCCTTGCTCTGCTCCTGCTACCCATGGCGCCGTGCAAGGTCAGGGCCTCCTCGTCACCGGCTTGGCATGAGCCGGCCCTCGAGGCGCCCATTTTTACGGAGAAGAGCCTCGCCTCCGTGCGCCTGCTGACAGCGGGTGAAGGCAACGAGTGGGGGAAGACGGAGCTTCGGCTTGCCTCCGACGAGCCAGAGCCTGAGGGAAGCACCTTCTTCCCCTTCTTCTCGAGCAGCGTTGCCGTTGGTTGGTTCCCCCCTTCTCTGATTTCTTTTACGAAGTCCTCGACCACTACGGGCTGCAGGTGTTGCATCTCCATCCCAACTCTGTCCTCCTCATGTCCATCTTTGCCTACTACTGCGAGGCGTACCTGGGCGTCATGCCGTCCATGGTGCTCTTGCGCCATATCTTCTTCCTCCGTGTCACTAGCTAGCATATCACCGGATGTGCTCATTTCGTCGCCTGCAGCAAGGCCAACTCGATCTCGAGCACCGGGAAATGGGTCATGATGGATGCTCAGCGTGCCGACCCGCGTCTGGAATTGCCCACAGCGGCGCCTCCTCCCAACAGGGGGTGGCCCAAGGCGGAGCTTGTCGAGGAGCGGGCGTCGCTGGAGTTGGGGCAGATGATGACCGACCTGAGGCCAGGCAACGCGAGGACGGCCAAGGTGACGGGGCGATGCTTCTGAGGGAGTTCTTGATGCTGCGGGTTGCCCCGCTCCAGGCGCGCGCGCGCCCCCTCTGGGAGCTTGACGAACAGGAAACCAACACCCGCCTGAGGCCGGGGGACTTGCCTGGTGATGAATTGGACGCCGTCCTGCGCCTCATAGTCGGGGACAACCAGGAGTTCCTGGCTAGCGCCTTCCTTCCCCTGTTCAAGCGTTAGGACTGGGAGGAATTTGTCGCCTCCAGGCCAACTTTTGATGCGCGTGGGCTGGTGCCACCGGCGCTTCCGGAAGCCCCTATGGCACAGAACCCGGTGGAGGTATCTTCTGGCGAGCCCCACGGAGAGGGAGAAGGGGAGGAGGACTCGGAGAAGACCCTGGAAGAGGTGGGGGAGACTTCCCCGCTGAGCAAGGCCGAGATTCTCCGCGCCCTTCCTGATGACGCCGACGCCGTCGCCCACCAAGGGGAGAGGGAGCAACTTTCCGTCCCGACGAGGGGCAGGTCATCGCTGGTGACCCGAGGTACCGCCTCCGACCCGATTCCTCCTGGGGCTAGATCCGGTTCCGCCTCCGCTCCGCCCGGCGCCGCCGGTGTCCGAATGCCCGCTCCTCAGGTCCCGCAGCTGTCGGGCCTCAAGCTTCTCAAGCGGTCAGTGGAATACGTCGCAGTGGATCGGTAAGTGTCTTAAGCTTCGCTTTGTCCCTGCTTGTACTCGTCGCTTCCTGATGTTCGCTCCTGGTTGATTAGGCCAACACCTTCGGCAAAGAAGAGGAAGGAGGATTCGGCAGCCGTGCCTCCCTTCGCAAGGAAAGGAGGCAGCAGCGCCCGTGTCTCCCCAGCTCGATCGTCCTCGCGAGGCCAAGAGGAGCCTCGCCGCGTGGAGTCAGCCCCCATGGCCCCCTAGCTCCGGAGGTGCCGATACTTGGCGCAGCTGACAAGGTCCCAGCTGCTTCGGAACCCACAGTCTCCCAGGCCCTGGTGATGATGTCGCTTCCTCCTACTACTGCATATCCACCTCCTGGTCCTTCTGCTCCTGCTGCTGTCTTGGAGCGTGCCATTTCGGAGATGACCCAGCTGCGGGCGGACTTCCTGAGCGCGGACCCGCGCTTGGTGGCCGGGCGTCTAGAACTAGCCTCTGGCTAGCTTCACTCTGACCTGGCAGTTCACGCGGCGCTGGGCCAAGCTGCTGCAGCTTCCGAGAAGGAGAAGCAAGGCGCCACCAGCGTTGCAGCCGATCGTGAGGCAGCGCTGCAAGACGCCAAGGCCGCCCGTGACGGCTGCCAAGAGCTAGAGGGCGAGTTGCAGAGCCTGCGCGACAAGCATGCTGAAGAGGTGCGCTACCGCCAGGTGAAGGGGGAGGAGATGAAGGCCCGGGAGGAGGCCGTCAAGAACCATGATGCTGAGCTGGCAGAGCTGGGGAAGAAGCAGGCTACCGAGCGCAACCGGTTGGAAGAGCTAGAGCAGAAGATGGGGGCAAGGGAGGCCGATCTTGATGCCAAGGCGCGAGTCCTGGCCGAAGACTGCGTGGCCTTCGCCGATCTCGAGAAGAGGTCTCGCACGGCGCTGAAGACGCTCTACGAGCACGGCCGGGAGAAGCCTCTGGACACCGATGAGGACGGCCCCGCCTAGCTGCTTCCTGTTGTGGTGAAGGCGCTTGAGGAGGTCGTCGACGACCTCGCTCCCATGGCAGAGGCAGAAGCTCGCGTCCTGTGTTCAGCTGACTGACTCAGGTCTTTAGTCATCTGCACCTCCATGACCCGAACGCTCGCCTCGATGAGCTGCTAGAGCCTGTGGCTGAAGATCAATACGAGGCAGCTGCCGCGGCTGTGTGGGTTCAGGTGGGGGCCTTGTTGTAGAGGTTCTGTGGCTTTGTCTCCGCTCCTCTGTCCGGCGTCGTCGACCTTGCAGCTGGCGGTGAAGACAAACCCGATCGCGAGTGAGTGCCTTCGCAGGCGTTAGCAACGTCTAGAGGTGATCTGTGGCCATTCTTCTCGTTCCGTTCCTGCGACATGTAATTGGCCTCCTGGAGGCGTTTAGACTTTTATTTGGTATTGTGAGGACAATATGCTTGTAATATTTGCTTCGAGATTTTGCGATTTCCTTCCTATTTGCTTTGATCTGCGTCGGCAGAGCGTGGCCCCGCGCATACCTCAACCGCCATTGGGCCGAACGGGGACCAGGACGGACCAAGGAGTGAGGGGCTACGTGACCAGTTTGGCTCCTGAGTCACGATGCTCAGGAGTCCCCCTTGACGCGCAAACAGCATATAGGGAGAGTTCGCTAGGATAGATTATTGTTCTACGTCGGCAGAGCCCAGCCCCGCGCATGCCTCAACCTCCATTGGGCCGATCAGAGACCAGGACACACCAAGGAGTGAGGGGCTACGTGACCAGTTAGGCTGCTGAGTCGCGATGCTCAGGAGTCCCCCTTGACGTGCAAACAATCCCGTACCTACCCTCGTCGAGGCCTCGGGAGGGGCGCGCGATGCCCAGGTCCGGGGGACCTAGTTGGGTGGCGTGTGCTTGGGCGTGACCCGTGTGCAGCCCTCGTGCCCAGCCCCCATGCGCGGCTTTCCCGAGGGGAGGCATTGCGGTAAGGCTGGGCGCTGAGCTCTGGGCTCCCTGAGGTTGGCACGACCGTGGGGTCGCCCTCAGTTGTTTATCACCAGCGCGGAGCATAGTGCTTCCGCTTGTGCACGGGCATAGCCGCTCCTCGGTAGTGTCGTCAGCCAGCGCGGAGCATGGTGCTTCCACTTGGGCGTGGGATGGGGGGCCCCTCCGGAAGGAGCCCCAGGCGTGTCTGGCCCATACGACACGTGGCTTGCACAGCACGGCTGCGAGGTGTATCTGGGCACTCATGAGCCAGCACGGGACTCACGAGGCCCTACCTCAAGGCGGGTTGCACCTGGTCTTTAGTGTTGGTGACTATATGTTCCTGCAAGGCGGTTAGATGCAAGCACTCTACGTCCTCAGGTCCCGGCCCTCGAGCGAGCTCAGCCGCCGCTGGTATGCTAGGTCGCGATGCCGTGGTCAAGGCCAGGGGGTGATGGCTGGAGAGCCAGTAAGAGCTCCTGAGTCGCGATGCTCAGGAGCCCCCCTTTTAACGTGCAAGAAGATTGCATAGGGTGAACAGGCGGGCGGCGGGCGGCGATCGAGCAGGTGATAGCCGTTTGCAGGTTAAGCATAAAGAACGGATCAACTTGGATAAATGCAGGAAGATACACGCCACTGGGTCTGGCCCGAGCGGCTTGGGGATGATGCAGCCCGAGGGGCACCCCCAGCAAGGTAAGTTAAAGACTTAAGCAAAGGGATACATGCCACAGGGACGGACCCGTGTGGCCTGGGAATAATGCAGCCCGAGGGGCACTCCCAGCTTAAACGAACTCGGAAGATGTCACCTGGTCCTGTAGACGAAGTAGAGTTGATGTAGCTGAAGCCACGCGTTGAAGGAATGATTCCTCATGAGCCACCGGGACCCTGAACCTCGGGAGGCTTTGGGGGCTCAGGAGGTTCCCTGAAGAGCATCTCCATCTCCTCCCGAACAGCGTGGATCCTGGCCTCCTCAAACGCCAGGAGTTTCCGCAAGTTGCACTGATGATCTGACACCATGCTTGGCAAGCCGAAGGGCATGCGAACGTAGCTGTGTGGTGGGCCCTCACAGCGGCCCGCACATGATGTCCAGAAGCACTCCTGAGATGCAAGCCTGTTGAGCCGTGGGACGTTGATGCAGAGACGCAGCCTGGCATCCTCGCCTGGATGGGGAGCTGCGCCCTATGAGCGGCTGTGGCCGCGCATGGCTCTTGCTTCTTGCAGTTCTTGGGTGGTCTTGGTGATGAACTCTAGGGTGGCGAGCACTCCTTGCCCTGTGTTCTCCTGAGGAAAACGTGCCGCGAAGCACGCCTCCGAGTGGTGCCCAAGCGTCTCCCTCGTGAGGTTGGCAAGGTCTGAGGCCCTCCAGGAGAGAGCCCTCGAGCCCTGCCTGAGGAGGGCGCCGGGCGTGCCTTCCTATGTGACGGAGGGAGGCGCCCCTGGAACGGGCGCTGATCCTGACGAGGCTCCTAACGCGGCGCCATCTCCTTGGGGTCCTGCGCGGCACGGCAACTTCTTCTCGGGGATGGTCTCCGGAAGGCCTTCACTTTTGCTGTTGGGGTCGTCGATTGCTGCGGCTTGAAAGGCGCGCTCAAGAGAGCACACCGCATCCCTCTCTTCACACGGGACCGTGATGATTCCTCCGCTTCCTGGCATCTTGAGAACATTGTAGCCGTGAAGAATGACTGCTATGAACTTGGCCAGGGCTGGATACCCGAGGATGGCGTTGTACGGCAGGCGGATGTGCCCGACGTCGAAGTCGATGAGCTCGGTGCGGTAGTTGTCGCACTTGCCAAAGGTGACGGGCAAGCGGACTTGCCCTATCGGTGTGGTGGAACCATCAGTCACGCCTGAGGAAGGCTTGGTTGGCTGGAGTTGCTCATAGGGCACTTGAAGGTTGTCGAACGTGTCGACGGACAGACGGGGCGTTGAGCCACAATGCCGCCGTCGATAAGAGTCTTGGTGACTTGCACATTACTGATGACTGGGGGCACAGCATAGGGAGCGCGCCTGTGGTGGCCGCGCACTTGAGCTGGTCTGTCGAGTTGAAGGTGATGGCGCATTGGGACCACCTGAGCGGGCGCATGGCCTCGAGCTTGGGGAGTGCCGCGTTCACCTCGCGAGCGAACTGTTTGAAGATGTGCTGAGAGGCTGGGGCCTGAGCACCGCCCAAGATGCAAGCGATCGCACGCGGCTCCTGGAAGCCCCCAGCCCCCTCGTCCTGGTGGTGGTCGTCGTTCCTTCTTGGTGGCGGCAGCGGGGGAAGACCGGTGTTGCCCTGAGGGCGATCCTCACGAGGCGGGTCTCTCCAGGCGCCCTCGCGAGGTTGGTCCTGCCAGCGGTCCTCATGAGGCCGGTCACGCCACTCCTGGCGCGGGCCACGGTCGTCCCAGCGTCCGCTTCCAAGTCCTCCTCCGCGGCAGTAGCCCCGGTCGTTGCACTCGGGGTGTCGACCGTAGCGTCCTTCTCGTATGGCTCTGAGCTCTTGGCAGTCGCTGGTGTTGTGGGTATTCAGGTTGTGGAAGGCGCAGAACGGTTGGCTGTTCTTGGACGACTCAGGATGATCTCTGCCTCGCTTGGTGTCGGGCTCCGCTGCGAGCACCACTGCCTCTTTGCGCTTCACGTCTTTGGCCTTGGTCTTCTTTTCTTCTGCTCCTGCAGTTGGCAGCTCGAGGAGAGAGAGGCGCCCCTCCTCAGCTCTAGCGCACTTGGTCGCCAGGTTGAGCAATTTCTTTGAGAGGTGCAGAGCTCCTCGTGGATAGCCAGCTCTTCCTTCATCTTGACGTCACGGATGCCGTCAGAGAACGCGGAGATGATGGCCTCGTCCGTGACCATGGGGATCTTGAGGCGGGTGTTGATGCGGCGTAGATCGCCCGCGGCCGGTGGGCGGTCGCGAGTGCCCTGGAAGTTGGCGACGAAGCCGTTGCGCATCTCGTCCCAGGAGGAGATCGAGCCGTGCTGCAGGTTCAGGAGCCAAGAGCGGGCCCCATCCTTGAGAGCCATGGGAAACCAGTTCGCCTTGACTTTTTCATCGCTGTTGGCTGCTTCGATGCTTAGCTCGTAGAGCTACAGGAACTTCACAGGGTCTACGGTGCTGTCGTAGTGAGGAGGCAGATCTGGCTTGAGCTTGCCTGGCCAGGCGACGCTACGCAGCTCGGGGGTGAAGGCGCGGCCTGCTTCGGGGGCGGAGCTTGGTCTTGACGGGGTCCGCGCTGCGCCGTCTTGACGAGGTGGCGCGGGGAGTGCCAGCGCAGCTTCTCGCGGCCACGGGATTTCTTGGCAGCTCCTTTCTTCACGCGCCGGCGCTGGGCATGGTGGATCATGCCGTGGAGGTGCGCGCCTTGGTGCCAAGGCACCGTCTTGGGGTTGAGGCGGTGGAGGCATGCCATGAGCACCGTTGCCCGCGGCTGGTTGAGGGGTAGGTAGAGAGTGGGACGGCACCGCAGAGCACCCTGCGGTGCGGACGAGCTCGGCGACGTGGTCGAGCCACTCCTCGTAGAGGTCGTCGATAGGGCGGTAATGCAGGAGCTCGTTCGCCGCGAGGAGCGCAGTCCGTGCCTCCATGGGAGCGTGGTGCGTGTGAGACGAAAAACCAGCAGGGGTGAGCGACGGAGTAGTGGTGCGGCCATCTTGCCGCACCGAAGGA
Organism: Aegilops bicornis; assembly: GCA_021605145.1. NCBI lineage: Eukaryota > Viridiplantae > Streptophyta > Magnoliopsida > Poales > Poaceae > Aegilops > Aegilops bicornis. Next base: position 337,196,146 of record CM038672.1, on the reverse strand, counting down.
TGCAGCGAGGACGCCTGCTGCTCGTTCCCCACCAGGCCGGTGGCAGCATTGGCGACGGGAGATAGAGAAAGATGAGGTGGCCCACCTACAGGAGCCGTCTGAGCGATGCGGGCGGAGAGGGCAGCCTGACGCTCAGCTCAAGCATGGCGAGCGCCCGCCATGGAAACGATGGAGCGACGGAGCAATAAACCGATGGAAGGGAAACCATGGCGCACCCCTACCTGGCGCGCCAAATGTCGGATGTGGGGTTCCGGCAAACCCTTAAGGTTCGAACACTAGGTTGCGCGCGAAGTCTTTCCCTCCTACCGATCTACGCTCTAGCTCGCTAAGATCTTGCCGACGAATTCGACGGGCTCACAACGCAGAAAGAGACACGGGGTTTATACTGGTTCTGGCCACCGTTGTGGTGTAATACCCTACTCCAGTGTGGTGGTGGTGGATTGCCTCTTGGGCGGATGATGAACAGTACAAGGGAAGAACAACCTCCTGAGGTTGAGGTGTTCTTGTGGCTAGGCTCTCGATCGGATTGGATCAAGCTAAGATCAGATGAGATGCCTCTACTGTGGTGGCTAGCTCTACTTATATAGGCCCTGGTCCTCTTCCCAAATATTTGAGCGGGAAGGGAGCCAACAATGGCGGGAAAATTTGAAGGGGGACAGCTAGTACAAGCTATCCTAACAAAAGCGGTCTTCGCCTGCGAAAAGCCATCGGGTGACGCCGTCTTGGGCTCCACGATGACCTCCGCCTTGCCGTCCTCCTGGTCTTGGTCTTGTTGCACCAATATGGCAACCTTTGCCTAATGCCTCGGTACTCTTCGTCTGCGCTTGCCTACTTAGCACCAAAGAGGAAATAGGGACACTGCACGCACCGGTGCCCGCCTGGCACCCGCCTGGCACCGTTTGTCATGGCTCACTTCACGAGAGCTTCGTGAGGTTCACCTTGCCTTGATATCTCCGCTCCTCGTGAGCCTGCCTGGCTAGGCCACTCCAGAGGAGGTCTTGTGCCGTCTGACTCACGAGGCTTGGCTCCTCGCGAGGGTCTTGGATGCCTTGTTGATGAAGATGGGCCGTACGCCCCGCTGCTTAGCTACGCCATGGGCCGCAGGCAGGCAAGTCTGGGGACCCCCGTTCCCAGAATGCCGACAGATTGGAGCCCTTGTTTCACCGCAAGAAAGCTAATATCCCGATAGAGATCGTGTCCAAAATTCAGCCCAATCGGAGTTATGGATCTCCGGTTATAACAGAAACGGTGAAAGGGCAAAATCAAGAGGGCACAAATAGAGAGAGACAGAGAGACAGATCCAATCTCGGAGGGGCTCTCGCCCCTTCCATGCCATGGAGGCCAAGGACCAGAGGGGAAATCCTTCTCCCATCTAGGGAGGAGGTCAAGGAAGAAGAAGAAGAATAAGGGGGCCCCTCTCCCCCTCTCTTCCGGTGGCGCCGGAACGCCGCCGGGGCCGTCATCATCACCGCGATCTACACCAACACCTCCATCATCTTCACCAACATCTCCATCACCTTCCCCCATCTATCTACAGCGGTCCACTCTCCCGCAACCAGCTGTACCCTCTACTTGAACATGGTGCTTTATGCTTCACATTATGATCCAATGATGTGTTGCCATCCTATGATGTCTGAGTAGATTTTCGTTGTCCTATCGGTGATTGATGAATTGCTATGATTGATTTAATTTGCTTGTGGTTATGTTTCTGCCCTTTGGTGCCAATCATATGATCGCGCGCGTGGATCACACCATAGGGTTAGTTGTATGTTGATAGGACTACGTATTGGAGGGAAAGTGTGACAGAAGCTTCTACCTATCATAGAAATTGATGCATACGGGATTGAAGGGGGACCAATATATCTTAATGCTATGGTTGGGTTTTACCTTAATGAACGTTAGTAGTTGTAGATGCTTGCTAATAGTTCCAACCATAAGTGCATAGAATTCCAAGTCAGGGATGACATGCTAGCAGTGGCCTCTCCCACATAAAACTTGTTATCATTCTAGTAAAGTAGTCAATTGCTTAGGGACAATTTCGCATCTCCTACCACCACTTTTTCCACAATCGCTATACTAACTTTATTGTATCTTTATCTAAACAACCCCTAGCTTTTATTTACGTGCTCTTTATTATCTTGCAAACCTATCCAACAACACCTACAAAGTACTTCTAATTTTATACTTGTTCTACGTAAAGCGAACATTAAGCGTGCGTAGAGTTGTATCGGTGGTTGATAGGACTTGAGGGAATATTTGTTCTACCTTTAGCTCCTCGTTGGGTTCGACACTCTTACTTTTTGAAAGAGGCTACAATTTGTCCCCTATACTTTTGGGTTATCAAGACCTTTTTCTGGCGCCGTTGCCTGGGAGCCATAGTGTGGGGTGAATATTCTCGTGTGTGCTTGTTTGCTTTATCACTAAGTAATTTTTATTTTATGTTCTAAGTTGTTCTCTATCCTTAGTTATGGATATGGAACACGAAATACAAAAAAATAGGTTTACTTCCTACTCATGGATATGGGGAACCTCCTAAAACCCTCGATGATCATTATGTGAAAAATATTATGTACTACTTTGATAATCCTGAGAAAACCTCATTCAATTATGTAATGAGAGACACGTTGGATCAACGTGAATACTTTAGGGATTATTGCTTGACTCAAAAAGGGAAACTATTATGGAATCAAATTTATATGTTGAAGTGGTATGCTAGGCAACTATGCTTGAGATATGATTATACTTGTTGCTCTAGGATGAAGTCTCCACACCTTCCCTTTTCATGCAAATATAATGACAATGAAACCTTGGCTTCTTATGCTAGAGGTATATATGATTACTATGATGTGGAACAAATAGAAGAATTTGTTGCTTTTATGGGTGCTTATGAAATTGAATCTTTATTTAAGGAGTGTGAAAATCTTTATGATGTTGTTTATAGACCTGAAAATTTAGCTATCCTTAAATATTGCTATGAGAATTATGAATACAATGCCGATATTGATGCATTTATTGAGAAAGTCTCCGCTGTCCAAGAAGAGATTAATATTTTGCAGGAGTCTATGGAAGAAGAAATTGATGAAACTGTGAGCTCATTGGATGAAAAAGATGAGGAGGAGAGCAAAGAACAAAATGAGGAAGAGCGGATTGATCACCCGTGCCCACCTTCTAATGAGAGTAACTCTTCAACTCATACATTATTTAAATTCCCTTCATGCTTACCGAAGGATGATTGCTATGATGACTGTTATGATCCCATTGATTCCCTTGAAATATCCCTTTTTGATGATGCTTGCTATGCTTGTTGCCAAGATGCCAATATGAATTATGCTTATGGAGATGAACTTGCTATAGTTCCTTATGTTAAACATGAAATTTTTGCTATTGCACCCACACATGGTAGTCCTATTATCTTTTTGAATTCTCCAAATTACACTATATCAGAGAAGTTTGTGCTTATTAAGGATTATATTGATGGGTTGCCTTTTACCGTTGCACATGATGATTTTGATAGATATAATATGCATGTGCTTGCTGCTCCTACTTGCAATTATTATGAGAGAGGAACTATATCTCCACCTCTCTATGGTTCCAATACGATAGAATTGCAAGAAACTGTTTATACTAAGCATTGGCCTTTACTATGTGTGCATGAATTGTTCTTTTATGACATGCCGATGCATAGGAAGAGAGTTAGACTTTGTCATTGCTTGATATATGTTGCCTTGTGCTCACTACTAAATGCCAAATCATTGCTAATTAATATTGGCTTTGATATACCTTGGGCTCCGGGTGGATCCATTACTTGAGCACTATATGCCTAGCTTAATGGCTTTAAAGAAAGTGCTGCCAGGGAGACAACCAGGAAGTTTTAGAGAGTCATTTATTTCTGTTGTGTGCTTTTATAAAGTTTAAAAACAAAAAAATAAAGAGGCGAACCTAAAACGTTTTCAAAAAGAAAAGGGAAAGTGAGAAAGACGAGCGTTGTTAAAGTGGGAGCTAGCCTTGAACTTTGTTCATGCTCAGGGAAACTTTGTGAGTCTTGATTATAGAAACTTTTCAACAAAAATAATTATCCCCTTGTACAATTCCATTGTATTATAAAAATAATGTGCCAAGTTTTGCCTTTAGGATGTTTACAATGTCTGTTGGTTTGTGCGGTGCAGGACAAAAACTTTGGCTGTAGTTCGCGATTTTTAGTATTCTGCTGGAATGTCAAATGGTTCTGAAACGATTTGCACTGTATTTTTATATAAATTGTTTATTTTCCTAATTTTGGCCTAATTTTTCAAGTATCTTAAGTATGGTGAATGTTCAGATTATTACAGACTGTTCTGTTTTAGACAGATTCTGTTTTTGATGCATAGTCTGCTTGTTTTGATGAAACTATTGATTTATATCAGTGGATTAAGCCATGAAAAAGTTATATTACAGTAGCTACAGTGCAAAAACAAAATATGAATTGGTTTGCAACAGTAGTTAGAGTAGTGATTTGCTTTATTATACTAACGGATCTTACCAAGTTTTCTGTTGAAGTATTGTGTGGATGAAGTGTTCGATGATTGAGAAGGTCTCGATGTGAGGAGAAGAAGGAGAGGCAAGAGCTCAAGCTTGGGGATGCCAAAGGCACACCAAGTAAATATTCAAGGAGACTCAGCCGTCTAAGCTTGGGGATGCCCCGGAAGGCATCCCCTGTTTCTTCAACAAGTATCGGTATGTTTTCGGATTCGTTTCATTCATGTGATATGTGCAAATCTTGGAGCGTCTTTTGCATTTAGTTTTCTCTTTTATTTTATGCACCATGCTGGTATGAGATAGTCCTTGGTTGATTTATAGAATGATCTTTGCACTTCATTCATGTGAGTATGGCTTTATAGAATGCTTCATGTGCTTCACTTATATTATTTGAAGTTTGGATTGCTTGTTTCTCTTCACATAGAAAACCGCCATTTGTAGAATTCTCTTTTGATTCACTTATATTTGTTAGAGAATGGGCATATCTTTTTTAGAAAGAATTAAACTCTCTTGCTTCACTTATATCTATTTAGAGAGATGACAGGAATTAGTCATTCACATGGTTAGTCATAAAATCCTACATAAAACTTGTAGATCACTGAATATGATATGTTTGATTCATTGCAATAGTTTTGTGATATAAAGGTGGTGATATTAGAGTCGTGCTAGTTGAGTAATTGTGAAATTGAGAAATACTTGTGTTGAGGTTTGCAAGTCCCGTAGCATGCACGTATGGTGAACCGTTATGTAATTGAAGTTGGAGCATGAGGTGTTCTTTGATTGCTTTCCTTATGAGTGGCGGTCGGGGACGAGCGATGGTCTTTCCCTACCAATCTATCCTCCTAGGGGCATGCGTAGTAGCACTTTTCTTCGAGGGCTAATAAACTTTTTCAATAAGTATATGAGTTCTCTATGACTAATGTGAGTCCATGGATTATACGCACTGTCACCCTTCCATCATTGCTAGCCTCTTCGGTACCGTGCATTGCCCTTTCTCACATCGAGAGTTGGTGCAAACTTCGCCGGTGCATCCAAACCCCGTGATACGATATGCTCTATCACACATAAGCCTCATTATATCTTCCTCAAAACAGCCACCATACCTACATATCATGGCATTTCCATAGCCATTCCGAGATATATTGGCATGCAACTTCCATCATCATCATATACATGACTTGAGCATTCATTGCCATGTTGCTTTGCATGACCATAAGATAGCTAGCATGATGTTTTCATGGCTTGTCCTTTTTTTGATGTCATTGCTATGCTAGATCATTGCACATCGCGGTACACCGCCGGAGGCATTCGTATAGAGTCATATCTTTGTTCTAGTATCGAGTTGTAATATTGAGTTGTAAGTAAATAAACGTGTGATGATCATCATTGTTAGAGCATTGTCCCAGTGAGGAAAGGATGATGGGGACTATGATTCCCCCACAAGTCGGGATGATACTCCGGACGAAAAAAAAAGAGAAAGGCCCAAAAAAACAAAAAATGAGAGAAAAAGACAGAAGGGACAACGCTACTATCCTTTTACCACACTTGTGCTTCAGAGTAGCACCATGCTCTTCATATAGAGAGTCTCTTGAGTTATCGCTTTCATATACTAGTGGGAATTTTCATTATAGAACTTGGCTTGTATATTCCAACGATGGGCTTCCTCAAATGCCCTAGGTCTTGATGAGCAAGCAAGTTGGATGCACACCCACTTAGTTTCTGTTTGAGCTTTCATACACTTAAAGCTCTAGTGCATCCGTTGCATGGCAATCCCTACTCCTCACATTGACATCAATTGATGGGCATCTCCATAGCCCGTTAATTAGCTGCGTCGATGTGAGACTTTCTCCTTTTTGTTCTTTTTTGTCTTCTCCACACAACCTCCATCATCATATTCTATTCCACTCATAGTGCTATATCCATGGCTTGTGCTCATGTATTGCGTGAGGGTTGAAAAGGCTGAAGCGCGTTAAAAAGTACGAACCAATTGCTTGGCTTGTCATCGGGGATGTGCATGATGTGAATATTTTGTGTGCTGAAGATGGAGCATAGCCAGACTATATAATTTTGTAGGGATGAGCTTTCTTTGGCTATGTTATTTTGGTAAGACATAATTTCTTGGTTAGTATGCTTGAAGTATTATTGTCTTAATGTCAAATGATAGACTATTGCTTTGAATCACTCGTGTCTTAGTATTCATGCCATGATTAGATTGTGCGATCAAGATTATGCTAGGTAGCATTCCACATCAAAAATTATCTTTTTTATCATTTACCTACTCGAGGACGAGTAGGAATTAAGCTTGGGGATGCTTATACGTCTCCGTCGTATCTATAATTTTTTATTGTTCCATGCCAATATTATACAACTTTCATGTACTTTTGGCAACTTTTTATACTATTTTTGGAACTAACATATTGATCCAGTGCCAGTTCGTGTTTGTTGCATGTTTTATGTTTCGCAGAAACCCCATATCAAATGGAATCCAAACGGAATAAAAATGGACGGAGAATTTTTTTGGAATATTTGGGAAATATGGGAGGAAGAATCAACACGAGACGGTGCCCGAGGTGGCCACGAGGGAGGGGGCGCCCCTGCCCCCCTGGGCGCGCCCCTGACCCTCATGGACAACCTGTAAGGCGGTTGGAGCCCTTCTTTCGCCGCAAGAAAGCTAATATCTGGATAGAGATCGTGTCCAAACTTCAGCCCAATAGGAGTTACGGATCTCCGGTTATAAAAGAAACGGTGAAAGGGATGAATCAAGAGCGCAGAAACAGAGAGAGACAAAGAGACAGATCCAATCTCGGAGGGGCTCTCGCCCCTCCCATGCCATGGAGGCCAAGGACCAGAGGGGAAACCCTTCTCCCATCTAGGGAGGAGGTCAAGGAAGAAGAAGAAGAAGGGGGGCCCTCTCCCCCTCTCCTCCGGTGGCGCCCGAACACCGCTGGGGCCATCATCATCACCGCGATCTACACCAACACCTCCATCATCCTCACCAACATCTCCATCACCTTCCCCCATCTATCTATAGCGGTCCACTCTCCCGCAACCCGCTGTACCCTCCACTTGAACATGGTGCTTTATGCTTCACATTATTATCTAATGATGTGTTGCCATCCTATAATGTCTGAGTAAATTTTCTTTGTCCTATTGGTGGTTGATGAATTGCTATGATTGATTTAATTTGCTTGTGGTTATGTTGCTGTCCTTTGGTGCCCATCATATGAGCGCGCGCGTGGATCACACCATAGGGTTAGTTTTATGTTGATAGGACTATGTATTGGAGGGCTAGAGTGACAGAAGCTTCTACCTAGCTTAGAAATTGATGCATACGGGATTGAAGGGGACCAATATATTTTAATGCTATGGTTGGGTTTTACCTTAATGAACATGAGTAGTTGCGGATGCTTGCTAATAGTTCCAACCATAAGTGCATAGAATTCCAAGTCAGGGATAACATGCTAGCAGTGGCCTCTCCCACATAAAACTTGCTATCGGTCTAGTAAAGTAGTCAATTGCTTAGGGACAATTTCGCAACTCCTACAACCACTTTTTCCACACTCGCTATAATAACTTTATTGTGTCTTTATCTAAAATCCCCTAGCTTTTATTTACGTGTTGTTTATTATCTTGCAAACCTATCCAACAACACCTACAATGTACTTCTAGTTTTATACTTGTTCTAGGTAAAGATCATTAAGCGTGCGTAGAGTTGTATCGGTGGTCGATAGAACTTGAGGAAATATTTGTTGTACCTTTAGCTCTTCGTTGGGTTCGACACTCTTACTTATCGAAAGAGGCTACAATTGATCCCCTATACTTGTGGGTTATTGTCGTGGATTTGTCACGACAGATGTCTTTAGTGTCAGGACTTAGTCGCTAGGCCAACACATCTGTGTAGTAGCTTGAGAGGGGTTGATCGGAATCGAGAGACACAACACAAGACAAGGGTTTAGACAGCTTCGGGCCCCGGGAAACATCATCCGGTAATAGCCCTACATGCTATTTGTGGCTAGATCTCATTGGGCTCATCATGGAGACGCCGCATAAGTCGGCTCCCCCTTTGTGTCTAGCCCTAGATATTGTTTCTTGTTGCCTGTCCTCTTTGGGGAGCCCTGCCCCTCCTTATATAAGTTGAAGAGGCGAGTTACATGTAGAGTCCAACTCGGACTTAAGACTTAACTATTCTAACTTATCTTCATGGGCTTCTTAACATCTTGGGCTTCATAACATCTCGGGCTTCATAACCCCTGACAACCCAGTTAACATTGTCTGCCGGTTTAACATTGTCTGTCGGTTTAACATTGTCTGCCGGTTTAACATTGTCTGCCGGTTTAACATTGTCTGCCGGTTTACCATTGTCTGTCGGTTTACCACCAGCCGGTTTACCGTCTGTCTTAGCCATCTGTCTTGACTTTCTATCTTAACTCTTCGCCGGTTTACCATCCGCCGGTTTACCAAGTCGCGAGCCGGTTTACAACTCCAGCCGGGTCATACCGCGGGGTATATCCCCGACAGTTATCAAGCTAGCACTCTTATTGTTTTCAATCATGGTCGGCAGACAACGGAACTCATGAGTACAAAAAATCTATTGCACAAGTCTCATAGTAACAATGAGCAACCGAAGAAAGGTATCAGTGGGGGTACTATTTTCTTCGAAGATGCTTCTTACACTTCGTTAGTAGTATAACATAAGTTCCCTGAGCGCGCTTTATCTGTTACAGCCTTATGGCTGATTGCCTGGTTATTGGAAACACCATCGATATTCTCGACAGGTAGAGTACATAACACTTTTCGGCCCTTGACCGAAGAGGGACAAGCCGACGGTCGGTTAAGACGTGTTTAAAGTTCGGGTGAACACAGATATGACATAAGTACTTCTGTACATACAATCATTCATAAAATTCTTTTATCCAAGTCACTTGGGGGCTCTTAAATTATTATGAGTTGTTTTATAATAAGTGTTCCTCTTAGTCGTTGCAAATTCTTTTTCTATCACTCCTTTTTTTCAACGCGAATGTGTGGTCAATAGCCGGGGAGCCTAATTTCTCTCTCAAAGCCGCTAGAGTGTAGCTTGCTAAACTGGCCTAACGAGAAGTACTCCGCCTTTGGGATAGGAGTTTGAAACCATAGGCTGACCCGCTTTAAGTCTAGAGATAGGATGTGTCATGTTAAAGCACGACAGAAGCACAATTTTTTTTCTAAGGCCAATTTTCGGATCGGCACCGAACACTTGATCTAGTTCGGACGTCAAATTTTTACTGAAGTTTTTTGGTCTTCCAAGCCTATGGCACTTTTAAACTATTTGTTTGTTTCCAGCATAAGTCTCGCAGTGCAACGCCGGACACCTTTAGAGATTCGACAAAAACATTCTCGGATATTGCTATATATGCATCGGTTTCGAATTGTGACTTCGGTCAATAGTTAGGTTGCCCAGCTCCTGTGCTTGCCTCCTACGTTCTGCTTTATTCGGCTAGGTGTGCAAAGGGAGAACCATTGTGATTGTGCTTCCGACTAGCATGGTTAAAGCACCTCAGTGGAGAAAGCGGAAAACTGACTGTTACAATAAGGGCAAACTAGTCAGCGATCTGATGACTGTGTTAAACTATAAGATCGATAGAGGTCACCCCATGTTAAATACGGGCCGTCCATAATATTGGCCGAAGTGTTTACGGCTTGACCTTCACTGTCGTCGAACACTAACCGGGGGCTCATAGCTAGCTTCCCAGTTTAAAGCTCCTATGACTAAGTGAAAGTTATAAAGCCTGCATATCTGATTGCCTCGTTTCCGCTAACACAACCGCCTTCGGGCACCGAGACGTCGGCTAAGGGTTGTTTTGTTAATATGGAAACACCCTGTGTAGCATCTACAAGGGGGTGGACACTACTAGAAAAAGGCATGTTAGTGGCGCACCTATTTTGCCATTAATGGCGCACTATAGATGCGCCACTATTATCACGCCATTAGTAACAAATAGTAATGGTGCACATTTGGTGCGCCATTACTATCACAGATAGTAATGGCGCACGTGTAGTGCACCATTACTATGCCTATCTGGTGCGCCATTACTATCTGACTTAGTAATGACGCACCACATAGAAGTGCGCCGTTACTAACAATTTTTGTCAAATTTTTTTTCAGAATTTTTTTTTCAAATTTTTTTTCAAAAAAAAAATTCAATTTTTTTGTTTGTTTCGTAATCTCGGGTCACTATGGCTTAATCTCGGGTCAATATGCTTAATCTCAAGTCAAATTGCACTTCGTGGTCAAACTTCCCGGAATGTCACCATCCTCACACTACTCCAGCCCGAGCACGCTTAACTTCACAGTTCTATCCAACCCCAGCACCACCTCACTTAACAGGCACTTGTTGATATATCTATCATATCAATCCTATTAAACCTTGTTGATGTCTAGGACTTTGTTCATGTTCATGAGTGTGATGAAATTTAAAAAAAATATTTCAAACTTCCCGGTCATATTACGTATCATATTTCGAAAAAAATCAAAAAAAATTTCAAAACCAAATTTTTTTCTGTTACTAGTGGCGCACCTAGCAAATGGTGTGCCATTACTAAGTTTAAAACTTTTTCCAATTCCCCCCCCCCTCTAGATCTTAAAAGCCCCGTATCTTTCGTTCTGTTAGGTTTTTGGGGATTCTGAAAATCTTCAACGGGGTTCCCCCGGTTGAATTCAGATGTAACTTTTCGAGTAGATGATTTTTCATATAAAAAACTTTTTAATCCGAGTTTGTATGCGAAAATTATGCCCATTTTTCTAAATTCCAGAGAGATTTTGCAAATAAAGTCGAAATTCATATTTGTAAATTTCCCAACAACTAGACCACATATCACATGGGAAACTTATATTCTTTTATTTATTTGACATTTCAATCATTTTAAAAAAACTGAAAAGGTGGTCCACGGGGGGGGGGGGGGGGGCAAAGAAAGATAGTAATGGCGCACCTTCACAAAGTGCGCCATTACTATGTGTATGACTTGGTCAAAGTTAGTAATGGGGCACTTTGTGTATGTGCGCCGTTACTAAGTTTGACATAGTAATGGCGCACCTATGCAAAGTGCGTCATTACTAAGTTTGACCAAGGTTTGACCCAGTCATACACATAGTAATGGCGCACTTTGTACAGGTGCGCCATTACTATGTCAACTATTAATGGCGCACTATCTCCTGGTGCGCCACTGCTAACAAATTTTGTTTTTTTCAAAACTAGTAATGGCGCACCACACATCAGGTGCACCATTAGTAATATGTCAATAATGGCGCACCTGTATCTGGTGCGCCACTGCTATATAGCAGTGGCGCACCACATACATGGTGCGCTATTTATGTCCATATTAGCTATAGCCCTTTTCCTAGTAGTGGGAAGCCGACGATGGGCCACTTTCAACTGATAAACGGTCGCAACGGAGTCAAAATAAACATATCATCGGCGTTTGTATATAATATATGAGGGCTGCCTTCCGTAATCATCGTTATAAATCCATAAATATGCATCAATTTGACTTAAGATTTTGGTCAAGCTGGGTTGCCTGGCTCCGGTGCTTACCCCTACGTTCCCGATTGGTTGGCTAGGCGGTAAAGGGTGCACCTCTGTGATTGTTACTACCGGGTCATCCGAGTTGGTACCTCAGACTGGATGAAGCCGAAAGCTAGCGATCTTAAAGGATATAATTGGTCGGCAACGATCGAAGTGAAAATTTCAGTTCATTAATACCATAGAGTTTGGAAACTTTCTCCGAACTAAATCCTCAATATTTTTCCTCCCACATTGATCGGAGGTGAGGTTTCATGATCATGGTCAGCATGAAAACCCAAGGAAAAGAAACGATAGCGGGACTGTTTTCCTTATGTTTCTTACATTAAAAAGTAATATAACATATCTCTGCGCGTACCTTTGTTTATAAAACCGTATGACTTGATTGCCTTGTTTGCCATAAACCTTTGCCCTTATAAAGGCTTAGTAAAGTAGGAAAAACACTCCCTAGCTACTGGCCGAGGAGGTTGAAGACGATGGTCGGTCAACAAAGTTTTGGACAATACGGATTCGAGCATTAATGATGTCAAGTACTTGGATACATAGAATCACTACACATAATTTGTGATTTTACTCGGGATATCGATCCTTAATTCGGCCACCCGTGCCCATATTAAGGCTCGGGGGCTACTGGGCTTCACGCTCATTATTTATAAATATTAAAGGGGCACATCGATCCCCTAATCTGGTGTTGCCGCCCGACCAGTGTCTCCGGGGCTACTAGGTTGGCAATCCAATGCAGAAAATTTAAGTGCAATATTGTTTTCGAGGAGATTATGATCCTCAGGTTGGTCAGCCGCACCCAACCTGAGTCTCGAGGACTTTGCACACGGCTTTTTGTGTCCCGGAGTATTCTGCCGAGCTAGGAGTTGATTCTCAAGCCGATTTTGTGAATCAACGTGAGTCTCAGAGGCTACTGGGATCAGCGGTCTTATGTCATCCTTCAGGTGCAACTCGGGTTTTTCACTGATACACACCTTGAGGGATACTGGCTATATATCTCAGCAGAGAATAAATTGCACCAATCAAAAATATTCTGAAAAAATCGGCCCGTACTTTCGGTGGTGCACCACCTCGATGTGATCCGGCAAAAAGCTCGGGCGCCAGTGGCTGGCTCCATAGAGGGCATTTCCGGCATTAAGCTCGGCTAAACTCCTTCAACCTTTTTGAACCAAGGTGATCTATGACACCTCGGATATAGTCCGGCCTTGGAGCTTGGACATAGTCTGGCACTGGAGCTTGGACATAGTCTGGCGTTGGAGCTCGGATACAGTCCGGTGTTGGAGCTCAGATACATTCCGGCATTGGAGCTCGGAAGTGGTTCGGCGTTGGTGCTCGGCTGCAAAAGACACCTCAAATACAGTCCGGCGTTGGAGCTCCGACGCAAGAGGACACTGCCGCCCGGGAACAACTTCACACCCAAGGTGTGGCATAAAAATAACAAGGCATTGATAAAGGCCGATAACTTAAAGGGGCTCCTCGGATACCCAACGTGTAAATTCTTCGGATTTACTTCGGCGATCCTCAAGATCGAAGAAGAGAAGATTTGTTGAACCAGTTTTCAAGACCGATGACCGAAGATGAAGAACAGTTCGGAAGGATCAGGAGCGTCCCCAACTTGAAGACCGGTTAAGGGGTGCTACTGACAGTGTCCTGGACTAGGGGGTACTCACCACATCGTCTCCCGACTAGATGGATCGGGCCGAGGACCCCCATGGCGGTTCACTCATGGGCCACGCGCCGGGCCACCTCCTGCTTGCCGCCGCTTCCTCGACGCCCTGGGGGCTCCACGCAGACCCCTGGACCCCCTCGACCACTCCCCTCTCTCCCTGCCCCGCCTCTCTCGCTCTCTCTCCCGAAGCCGAGCGAGCTCGTCGCTGCCGCTCACTGCCACCGCGCTCACCGCCCGTCCCTCGACCAACCGCCATGTCTATCGGCTCCGCCTCATCGTCTGCATCATCCCAGACGAGCCACACATCCTTGGGCACCCTACAACGTTGCCATCGCCGTCGTCTTCCACCTCGGGCTCCGACCACCGCCACCGTCGATCCGCCGTCTCCGACGCGTCCACGAACCCGCTGAGCTTCTCTGCCGCATCCTTGTGAGCTCCTACACCTTCCCCCGTGCTCGCCCCATCTGTTCCTGTCCTCTAACCGCAACCCCGCCATGGCCGAGCAATCACCGCCGCCACCGCGAAGCTCACCGTCGCTAGCCGCCCCGCCTCACCAACCCAAGCATGGATTCGTGCTCTGGGCTTCTCCAGGAACCCATAGCGCGCCTCAAGTCGTCTGCTCGTGCACCGTGGCCCTCGCACCCATGCAAGCCGCAGCTGCGCCGCCGTGGAACTCGACGCTGTCGATGTTCCCGGCAACCCTAGCATCGCCTGAGGCCACCAACCGACGTGCCTCCTTGCTCCGGTTCCAACGCGCCCAGCCGCGCGAGCTCCCGTCGGTGGAGTTGGCCGGACGGGCAATGCCTCCGCGTCCTGGTTACGCCGGCGATTAGCCGCCGGTGATAGCAACTGTTAGGGGTTAATCACCCAACTAACTAAGCCCCTATGCCACCAACAGCCGGGCCCCACCGGCTTAGTTAAACCACTAACAAAATTATTTAGACTTAACTTAATCCTGGTGGACCCAGGCGTCAGATTTGACCCTGCTGACGTAGTCGTCGACCAGGCCCACCTGTCAGCCACACAAAACAGCCCTGGGTCACTGGCCAGTGGACCCCACTGGTCAGGTTTGACCAGGACCGCTCATGTTGACTTGCTGAGGTCAGCATGACGTATTGATGATGCAGTAAACATTTTCTGGGATTTTAAATAAATCAGAAATGATTTATTTATTTCAGAAAATGTCTTAAACTTCCAAAAATCATAGAAATTCAACCGTAGCTCAGAATGAAATAAGTTATATATGAAAAATTATCAAAAAAATCCAATCTATCCATCTGTACTAGTTTCATGCATGTTTAAATAAGTTAACTTGTTGTTTAGTGCAAAACATGATAAAGCACTATTTAAGATCACAAATGAGTTTAAACATTGAATCTTTGGTTCAAAAATAGCTCAAACCCACCTGTTTGTAGTTGCATTAGCCCAACACACTCATTTTACCATGTCATGATCATGCATCATATTGCGCATTGCATTGATTGTGTTTCTTTCTCTGTTGCCGGTATTTGTCCCCTCTCGATAGACGTGGTTTCGGCGATGAGATCGATGACACCGATGAAGAACTATACTATCTTCAGAAGTGCCAGGCAAGCAAAACACCCTTGTTCATTCCGATACAATCCCAATCTCTCGCTCCTGCTCTCTTTTACTGCATTAGGACAACAGCGATTCAACTGTTACATGATGCGGTAGTTGAACCCCTTTTCCTATGCATGACCTGTCATTGCAATAGTAAATAGATGAAACCCACTAGCATGAGTAGGAGTTGTTTGAGCCTTGATGTGCCTACTCATTTGTGATTGTTTGTCATGCCTGCTGCTGCTTAGAGTTGAGTTCGGTCTGATTCATCGGTGATGAATTGGAATGTGGTGAACATGTCCTACTGTTGAGAGCTAAGTGTGTGAACACGATTTGGTAAAGGTAGCGGTCAGAGGCCATGTAGGAGTACATGGTGGGTTGTCTCATTGCAGCCGTCCTCAGGAACTGAGTTCTATGTTTGCGATCCATGAACAGTTACTACCACACATTGGGTTCTGGTAACTCGACCCCTCTCGGCTTATTAATCAACTCGATCTCTGTCCAGGAGTTGCAACTAGTTTCGGGTGTTTGTAGGTAGTGTTAGTAGCCTACCAAGTGGCACCCGGTACAGGTGGGCTTGGGACAGACTAGGCGCCGTGGCCGGGTATACCAAGCGTCGCCCGTTTGGTGGACTTGGGAACCCTGTACACATCGTTTGGGGCCGTGAGCGACACCCTGGCCGGATCTCCTTGCGGATGGAACCCGAATAGGCGATAAACCCGGACTAGAGACTTGTGTGGTTAGTCAGGTCGTGGCCGACTCCCTCGCCAGGCTTCCGCTTGAAGGTTGCCGAGATACACGACGTGTACATGGTGGTAAGTGGCGAGAGTGTGTGTGAAGAAGTAGGGTTAACATCATCTCTTCGAATAGCCATGTCCACGGTAAAGGACTACTGGGTTGCCTGTACAGTTCATAGACAAGTGAAAGTGGATACTCTAAAATGCGCAAGATAAGCGTGAGTGCTATGTATGGCGTTCTCCTAGGGAGACGGGAGCGGATCCATAGTGGTGTATTGATATGGTGAATATGTGGACTCGTGTGCGCCACCTCAAAAGAGTTACTTGCAGTCATACTTTAGGATAGCCACTGAGTCAAAGCTGGCTTGCTACAGTCAAACTCCAGCACCCCCTTTGTTGATACTGATGCATATGTAGCTTGTTCTGATGTAAGTCTTGCTGGGTACATTTGTACTCATGTTTGCCTATTTTATGTTTTGCAGAGAGACGTCAGTCTCGCTAGTAGTTCCGTGTGGACTTCGACGTTTAGCTTGATACCTTAGCTACGATCTTGTGCCCTTGGCAGGATCTGGTAGATATTCAGGCTTCTTAGCCTTTTTCATTTGTAGATGTCTGTACTCAGACATGTTAAGCTTCCGCATGTGCTTTCACTTGTATGCTCTGAATGTTGGGTCATGAGACCCATGTTTGTAATATCTCGCTCCTCGGAGCCTAATGAATAAATACTTTGAGTTGTAGATTTTTGTTGTGATGCCATGTTGTATTTACACATATCGAGAATATTGTGTGTACGATTGAAATGCTTGGTATGTGCGGGATCTGACAACCTATTTGTTTATCCTTGGTAGCCTCTCTTATGGGGAAATGTAGTCTTGTGCTTCCATGAGCCATAGTAGTCTGCTACAGCCCGGTTCACCGGAGTCCTGCTAGCCCAGCACTACTGCTCTAGAACACTTGACTGGTCGGCATGTGATTCACTTCATTCCTGTGTCTGTCCCTTCGGTGAAATGTCATGCTGTGACATCCGGAGTCCTGCATAGCCTGCTACAGCCCGGTTCACCGGAGTCCTATTAGCCCAGTGCTACAGCCCGGATTCCCACGCTGCTGACCGACATGCTCGATGTTGATTCATGTATGCCTGTCCTCGTAAGTTAGTTCCACTTTGGATTCACGACTAGTCAGGTCGGCCCGGGTTCTCTGTCATATGGATGCTAGCGACACTATCATATACGTGAGCCAGAAGGCGCAAACGGTCCCGGGCCATGGTAACGCGACACCCATGGGAGAACCGTGCGTGAGGCCGCAAAGTTATATGAGGTGTTACCGGCTAGATCAATGTGACATAGATTCAGGGTCCTGGCACACTTTACCCAGGTTCGGAGCTCTCCTAGGAGATAACACCCCTAGTCCTGCTCTACGGGGTCTCCGCATGATCACTAAGGCACTAGTGAGTACAATGGTGCTCCTAGAGCTGTATGCCAGAGGTGGAAGAAGGCCAGGCTTGCCCTCCTCCTCCCCTAGGTGTGTGTCTAACTCTAAGAGGTTCGAACCTTTTGCATGGGTGCCCTGGGGGGTTTATATAGGCCTTCCCCCCAGGGGTACAATGGTAATCTGGTCGGGTGTAAGACCCGGCTGTCTGTCTCTCTGGTCACCGGCTTCTCCGCCGACTGCCGGGGCCCACAGCCTGGTGGGCCCCGCCGGCTGGTCTGGTATGGAGCCGACAGGCCGCCTCCACCGGTCACGGGTCTTGCCGGCTGCGGATTACTGTAGACAGTGACGCTAATGACGCTTGCTTGGTTAGGGGAGCGTGGCTACAGTCCCGCCGCCTAGCGGGAGATCTCTGTAGCCACTCCGCGTCTTATCTTGTTAATGGTGCGTAGGGCCCCGAGGAGGGAACGGGCCGACTACTGGAGCCGGCCTCCCTCGGGTCCGACTGGTGATGCCCCCGCCATCTTCCGGGCTCTCGCTGACCGACAGGGCCCGCCGGCTTCGGGTCGTACCGACAAGCGGTCGTGGGAACAGGGCTTCGCCTGACAGGAGTGATGTCAGGGGCGGAGTGGCAACAGTGCTGCGTCGGGCGGAGATCTCCGCCTGTACGGAGCACTGTGGCCACGCCCGGCCCTAGATACGGGGGGATGGGCTATACTCCAGCCACACCCGTTCTTGTCTTCTTAATGGGGGCGCAGACTTTGAGGGCGCCATGGGCCGACTGCTCGGAGTCGGCCTCTATGGAGGCCGCCTGCTTAGGAGTCGGCCCGCCTCGGAGCCATCTTCCCAAGCATGGCCGTCTTCCGGCAGTCGACCGCTCAGCCGGCCGGCCACCAGAAGGCGGCGCTTCATCTTGACGTCTTGAGGGGCACAGCCGGCCCCGATGCCTTGAATGGTTCTGGGGCTCGGGTTAGGCTACCCGTGGCCCATTATTCCGACAGTAGTCCCCGAAACTGGTGAGGTGCCGCAACAGTTTCCTCCTCCGGGTGCTCTGAAGGAAGCTTCATCCGACTCTTGGGAAGCCAGTTGGCAGGAGTCGGGTACATCCAGTCGGAGGTTTCTGGGATTTCGAACGCAACGGCGGGAACCGGGTGTCGTGCTAGCTAAGCTTCTCGGCCCGCCGCCCGTCGTGGGTGCGCCATGTGGCGCCTGCCAGGCGGGCCAGCCTGTCAGCCCACGCACGTGATGGGACGCGACTGCAGGCTGGGCCCGCCACCACGGGGCCTCGGCACGCAAGCGGATCCGCTATGGCCGAGGCGGGCGGTTGGGTTTCCCCGCGGAGTTATTGCGCGCAGTAGCTCGCACGGTAAAGGCGGGAGCGTGGGGTCGTGGGAACAGTTAATCCCACGATCCCACGCCCGCCCCCTCGGCTTCATAGCCCATAGACTATAAGTAGGGAGGGGAGATGGAGCAGCGAAGCACGCGCGCCCCTCCACCCCATTTTCCCTCCTTCTTCTTCCTCTCATCGTAGCGCCCCCGAGCTCTGCCGGAGCGCCACCGCTGCTCGTCTCCGAGGCATCTTGGCCCCGCCCCAATCTCAGCTCTCCTGCCGCGCCGTTCTCTTCATCGAGCCCTCCATGGAGGAGACTGAGATGGGTCGAATGTCCATGAAGACCACATCGCTTTCCTCCGCGAGACGCAGCGTCTCCCCGGCAAGGGCTACGTGAAGGCGCGCGTGCCGCTGGAGGGAGAGATCTCGCCGGCGCCGGGGGAGGGCGAGCGGGTCGTCTTCCGCTCGCACTTCATCCGCGGCTTCGTCCTGCCGGCGAGCAGCTTCCTCCACACGTTCCTCGAGTTCTATCACCTCCAGCCTCATCACCTCACGCCCAACACGGTGATGCTCCTGGCCGCCTTCGTCACAATGTGCGAAGGCTATCTCGGCATCCTCCCCACCATCAAGCTGTGGGGAGCGTTTTTCTACACCAAGCTGGGCACCTCCGTCCGGGAGGTGGCTGCCCAGTGCGGTGCCTTCATCACGGTGCGCCGGCCGTCTTCGAAGAACGCCTTCCCCACCATCAAGCTGCCATAGTCGGTTAAGATGTGTCAACAATCTTACTTCTACGTGGAGAACAAGGACCCGGCCGTCGACTTCCTCAACCTGCCGGCTTATGTAGCTACCCTGCCGGCTGAGCCTCGAGCCAGCTTGGGCTACAAGCCGAAGCCGGTGTCGGCAGATGGCGCCGCCGCCATCCAACAACTCCGTGAGCTAACCAACACCGAGGGCCTCAAGGCGACCAACTTGTTGGTTGCCTTCGTCGTGCGCCGGGTTCTTCCGCTCCAAGGCTGGCCTCACCTGATCAGCCAGATGAGCGGGCATCGCGACCCATGCCGGCTGAGCACCAAGGAGATGCCGGCTGCCGAGGTGGCCAACTTGGTGAACGAAATCTCCAGCTTCAAGCTGGAGGGGTCCTGGCAGTTCGGCAAGCCGCCACACTCCCACGCGGATCCGCCACCCGCCGTAATTCTTTCGGTCTCTCCTTTCTATAACACTTCATCTTGATTCCGTCTGGTGGTCTTGAGCAGTCAAACTTTGGGATGCAGATATACATGTCTCCGGCGACGGCTGCTGTCGTGGGGCCGGGTGGTGACTACGCACCGGACCGGGTCGTGAGCGACGTGGACGACCCCGACTTGGGGGCAGCCGCCTTGGAGGATACCACAACAGGCGGCATCTATGGAGCCGGCGTCTCCGAGGAAGGCGGCATCGAGATCTGGCCCGACGACGACGATGAGGAAGACGAGTCGCGCCCTTCACGAGGCGCAGGTAAGGCGGACGCGGGTCCCTCCACCGAACCGACTGCTCGAGGCTGCACACGGAAGCGAAAACAGGGCGCCGTCTTGTTCGGCAGCGTGCCGAAGAAGGCCAAGAACCCGACAGCCGCGACCCGGCGGAAGGAGGCCACTGCGAAGGCGACCAACTTTCGGAAGCTCCCGAAGGTGCCTCCCATGGTGTCGGCGTAAGTATCTTTTCTTGTGCTTTTTCTTTTTTCCTTGTTGATTCTTTCTGAGTTTCCCTTGCTTTATTTTCTTGACTTAGATCCCCACTCTCTCTTGAGAAGTCGGCCGCTGCCTCCATCGTTGGGTCGGCGGAGACCTCCACCACCACCCGGCGAATCGATCCGGCCGCTGACCTCTGGGAGACGACGGGGCAAAACACACGGGAGGCGTGCGAGGAGGAGGAGGCCGCCCGCCTGCAGAAGGCGGAAGCGGAGAAGGCGGAGGCCGCCGCCCTGAAGAAGCTGGCGGAGGACGAGGCCGCTGCCGCGGCAAAGAAGCAGGCTGAGGAAGCCGCACGCCGCCAGTCAGCGATACTCGTCACCCCCTGAACTCCGCGCCGCCGCCACCAGAATTTGTGGCAGCGACTGGGGGAGCCGGCGACGAGCACCAGATCATGGAGAGGGACAGCGGCAACGTCGTCATGTCGGACGTAATCGTGCCTCCGCCGCTGCCTTCTGAGGAGGCGCGAGACAAGTAGCCGGCTGATCCATGATGACCCACAAGTATAGGGGATCTATCGTAGTCTTTTCGATAAGTAAGAGTGTTGAACCCAACGAGGAGCAGAAGGAAATGATAAGCGGTTTTCAGCAAGGTATTCTCTGCAAGTACTGAAATAAGTGGTAACAGATAGTTTTGTGATAGGATAAATTGTAAGGAGCAACAAGTAACAAGAGTAAATAAAGTGCAGCAAGGTGGCCCAATCCTTTTTGTAGCAAAGGACAAGCCTGGACAAACTCTTATAATAGGAAAAGCGCTCCAGGGACACATGGGAATATCGTCAAGCCAGCTTTTGATCACGTTCATATGATTCGCGTTAGTACTTTGATAATTTGATATGTGGGTGGACCGGTGCTTGGGTGTTGTTGTTACTTGAACAGGCATCCCACTTATGATTAACCTCTATTGCAAGCATCCGCAACTACAACAAAAGTATTAAGGTAAACCTAACCGTAGCATGAAACATATGGATCCAAATCAGCCCCTTATGAAGCAACGCATAAACTAGGGTTTAAGCTTCGGTCACTCTAGCAACCCATCATCTACGTATTACTTCACAATGCCTTCCTCTAGGCCCAAATAATGGTGAATTGTTATGTAGTCGACGTTCACATAACACCACTAGAGGCTAGACAACGTACATCTCATCAAAATATCGAACGAATACCAAATTCACATGACTACTAATATCAAGACTTCTCCCTTGTCCTCAGGAAAAAACGTAACTACTCACAAAGTATATTCATGTTCATAATCAGAGGGGTAATAATATGCATAAAGGATCTGAACATATGATCTTCCACCAAATAAACCAACTAGCATAAACTACAAGGAGTAATCAACACTACTAGCAACCTACTAGCACCAATCCCGGACTTGGAGACAAGAATTGGATACAAGAGATGAACTAGGGTTTGGAGATGAGATGGTGCTAGTGAAGATGTTGATGGAGATTGCCCTGTCCCGATGAGAGGAGCTTTGGTGATGATGATGGCGATGATTTCCCCGTCCCGGAGGGAAGTGTCCCCGGCAGAACAGCTATGTCGGAGCCCTTGATTGGTTCCGCCAAGGTTCCGCCTCATGGCGGCGGAGTCTCGTCCCGAAAGGTTGCTTCTTGTTTTTTTCTTGACGAAAGACTTCATATAGGAGAAGATAGGCGTCAGAGAGCCACCAGGGGGCCCACGAGGTAGGGGGCGCGCCATAGGGGGGCAGGCGCCCCTGACCCTCGTGAGCAGGGTGTGGGCCCCCTGGCCTTCATCTTTGGCGATGATTTTTCTTTATTTATTTCAAGATATTACGTGGAGTTTCAGGACTTTTGGAGTTGTGTAGAATAGGTCTCCAATATTTGCTCCTTTTCCAGCCCAGAATTCCAGCTGCCGGCATTCTCCCTCTTCGTGTAAACCTTGTAAAATAAAAGAGAATAGCCATAAGTATTGTGACATAATGTGAAATAACAGCCCATAATGCGATAAATATCAATATAAAAGCATGATGCAAAATGGACGTATCAACTCCTCCAATCTTAGACCTCGCTTGTCCTCAAGCGAAAAGCCGATAACAATAAATATGTCCTCATGTTTAGAGGTAGAGGCGTCGATAAAAATAAAATACGGGCATGAAGGCATCATGATTGATCTCATAACAGCAACACAAATAAATTTTGTCATATGATTACTTATGTTCAAGTGATGATCTTTTCACAATGCAAAAGTATGAATCAGAAACCTTATTGAGAACCAACAAATTATAACCTCAGTCACTGAAACAATTGTAATTTATCATAACATCGGAAAGAGTCTATGTCAGAGCTTAAAAGCAAGTTCACATACTCAACTATCATTTAGTCCTTCATAATTGCTAACTCTCACGCAATACTTGTGGTTATGGATTTTTAATCAGACACGGAGAAAGATAGGGGCTTATAGTTTTGCCCCACAACCTTTTACCTCAAGGGTAATGTCAACAATAATAATTCATGCTCCCTTGCATCCAATTAGATATATATATCACGTTCCTTCCAACATGCTGGGCTTGCCAAAGGATAAAATGAAAAAGGAAAGGTGAAGATCACCGTGACTCGTGCATAAGGTAGAGGATAATAATAAAATATAAGCCCTTCGTAGAGGGAAGCAGAGGTTGCCATGCGCTTTATGGTTGGATGCACAAAATCTCAATGCGAAATAACGTCACTTTATATTGCCCCTTGTGATATGAACCTTTATTATGCAATCCGTCGCTTTTATTACTTCCACATCACAAGATCGTATAAAGCTTATTTCTCCCACACCAATCAATCGTACATGTTTAGAGCAATTTTTATTGCTTTGCACTGATGAAAACTTACTTGAAGGATCTTACTCAATCCATAGGTAGATATGGTGGACTCTCATGGCTAAACTGGTTTAAGGGTATTTGGAAGCACAAGTAGTATCTCTACTTGGTGCTAAGAATTTGGCTAGCATGAGGAGTAAAGGCAAGCTCAACATGTTAGAGGATCCATGAAAACATACTTTATCTCAGATATAAGAAAACATAACTCATCACGTTGTCTTCCTTGTCCAACATCAACTCTTTAGCATGTTATATTTTAATGAGTGCTCCCAATCATAAAAGATGTCAACGATAATATATCTATATGTGAAACCTCTCTTTCCTTATTACTTCCTATTAATTGCAACGATGACAAAAGCTATATTTGCCACTCCCAACAACTTTTAATCGTCATACTCTTTCTATGTGAAGTCATTACTCTCAATAAGATCAATATGAACTATTTGTTTCTCTTTATTCTTTTTCTTCTTTCTTTCTATTCACCCAAGATCATGGCAAAATAATCAAGCCCTTGACTCAACACTAAACTTTATTATATATATAGCTCACGGACTCGATTCCATAGAGGGATCATAAAGCAAAACTCAAAACTAGATCATGCCATAAAATTTATTATACTAAATCAAGATACTACTAATAGGATCGAACTAAGAAAAACGATAAAGATAGGAGTTGTGATGGTGATATGATACCGGGGCACCTCCCCCAAGCTTGGCAGTTGCCAAGGGGAGTGCCCATACCCATGTGATTATGTCTCCTTCTTTGTTGTTGGTGTAATATTCTTGGCGATGATTCCCCTCAAGATATGGTTCTCCTCCTCGAGCTTATTGGCTTGCTGCTTAAGGTCCATTATTTCCTTGCACAGGTTTCCTGTAACGGCTAAAGCTCCTTGCACCCAAGGGTGCTGCATAGCTGCGGGGGAACAAGAGACACTCCTCCTCATATTTTCATAAGAAAGAAATCTAACATTGAAAGGGATAACCGAGTTTGGAATAGCTAAGCTCTATAGTTCCCCCATCGTAAACCCAGCTCGGAGGCGAGAGGTGACTTCTTGATCCTCCATGGCATCTACCCTCATCAAGTCGGCCTCCATCTCTTCCTCCGTTGCTGGCCCAAAGTGGTCAACGTTGCTGTTTGCCCTTGGTTCCGGTGCTGGATTAGATACCCGGCTCTCCCCGACTGACTCTTGAGAAGACATCTTGCTCTAATCTGCAGCAGCAATGGCTCAAAAAATCAGAGGGGATTTGCGTGATACGGGAGTCAAAACCTTCGGGAAAATATACAATGAATTTTTACCGATCAAAATACGTATCGTGCAAGAAAACGGAGTCCGGAGGGCACACGGGTGCTCACGAGGTAGGGGGCGCGCCAGGGGGGTAGGGCGCGCCCACCACCCTCGTGGGGCCCTCGTGTCCTTCCCGGACTGCCACTTATTTTTCTATTTTTCTAAATATTCCAAAACGGAGAAATATTGCCTTAGATATTGTTTTCGAGTCGGTTTACTTACCGTACCACATACCTATTCCTTTTGAGTCTCAAGCAGTGCAGAAAGTGTCCCTTATGTATTCCTCCGGGGTTACGGTTTCAATAATATTGGTTTCAACATTTATGGGATTACCTGAGATATAATGTTTGTCGGCGTTCTGGGAACGGGGGTACCCAGACTTGCCTGCCTGCGGCCTGCGGCGTGCCTCAAGGGGTGGCCCAGTACGGCCCATCTTCATCAACAAGAAGCTCAAGACCCTCGCGAGGGGCCAAGCCTCCGCAGAGGCGGACTGACAGGAAGCTTCCTTAGGCACGACCTCGCCCAGCTGGCTCGCGAGGCGGAGAGATCAAGGCGGGTACCTCACAAGGTGCCCATGGCGCAAGCCATGACGACCAAGGGCGCCAAGGCGGGCGCCAGTGAGGCGCCAGCGCCCGGCCAGTGTCCTCATTTCCTCTTTGGTGCAAAGGGGGCAAGCGCAGGCGAGAGCATCAAGCAAAGACAGCCGTTTCGGTGCAACAAGACCAAGACCATCACAATGGCAGGAAGGAGGTTATCGTGGAGCCCAAGCCGGCATCACCACCAGAGCCTTTGGCAGGCGAGGACCAACTTTAGTCAGGATAAGTGTACTAGATGTTCCCCTTAAAAATGGCCAATTGTTGGCGCCCTTCCCGCTCAATATTTGGGAGGAGGTCCAGGGCCTCTGCCTATAAATAGGACTAGCCACCCATAGGGTAGAGGCATCTTGGAGCAGCCGGCATCTTGGATCCAGAGTCCAGGACAGGGCTAGAGATCAAGCAGTCCAGAGAGAGAGAGAGAGAGAGAGAGAGAGAGAGAGAGAGAGAGAGAGAGAGAGAGAGCGACCGAACTCCCCTTAGCAGTTCGTCGCACCGGCCAAGAACAGACCCTCGCGAGGCTGTGCTTCCTTGTATTGTTCGTCATCAGCCCCTGAGGCAATCCACCACACCACACACTGGAGTAGGGTGTTACACCACAATGGTGGCCCGAACCAGTATAAACCTTGTGTCTCTTGTGTTGCTCTTTTGGTAGTTTAGATCCTTGAGGCGACGAGGTGCAGGTAGGTAGGGGGTGAGATCTCCGCGTGCACCCCAGAGTTCGAACCTAGAGGGTCTGCCGGAACCCGAAATCCGACATTTGGCGCGCCAGGTAGGGGTGCGCCGGAGCTTTCCCTTCCGCCGACCCGCTCTCCGCCGACATCGCGACTCGCCCTGCAATGAGCAACGCGCCGCCCACTCCGGTCGCCAGCCCCGGCGCGGGGGCCAGGGGGTTCCGAGCCTTGGCCCCAGCCTTGCAACAGGTGCGGTGGCCGAACAAGTTCAAGCCGTAGAAGCCTCCGCGCTACAACGGCACAACTGATCCACTGGCCTTCCTGCTGGCGTACGAGGAGGTCGTCCTCGAAGTAGGAGGCGACGACAGGGTCATGGCTAACTGGCTTCCCATGGCCCTCACCGGCACCCCGCGCATGTGGCTGCTCCACCTGCCAGCGGCTTCCGTGGACTCTTGGGAGGAGCTGCGCAACCTCTTCCTTGCCCAGTACGCTACGCCGGCGCCCCCGGTCGTTGCAACTCTCCTGGGCGGCTCGCAGGCACCACCTTCAGGCCGCCGTGTCAAGAAATTCGTCCGCCAGATCGGCGCTGCCTCCGAGTGGCAGGGGGCTCCCCCAGGTCGGTCGGCGCCCAAGGCCGATCTGGCCTTCAGCTCGGAGGACCACCCCTCCAACTCAGCCTGCTCGGGCGCGCTCCCAATGTTGTGCACCCCCACCATCTGCCAGGTGGCCGTTACCAGGACCCTCATCGACGGCGGCGCGGGCCTCAGCGTGCTCTCGGTTGAACCCTTCAGCCTCCTCCACATACCGCTGGAGCGGCTTGAGCCTAGCGGGCCCTTCTTGGGCGTCGGAGGCGGTTTAGCCGGCTCCCTAGGGCAGATCCGTCTTCCGGTGACCTTCGGCACCTACGACAACTTCTGCACGGAGCTAATAGACTTCGACATCGCCCCATCGGCCTCCCATACAACGCCATCCTCGGCTACCCAGCATTGGCCCGATTCATGGCCGCGACTCACCCGGCGTACAACCTCATGAAGATGCCCGGGAGCAACGGCTTCCTCACCGTGTCCGGAGACGCCGGGGATGCGTTGCAAGTGCTCAAGCTCGTCTTCAAGACTGCGGTGGTGGCACAGCTTGCCGACTCAGGCGCCCCTGAGCCCAAGGGGGCTGTGCCGGCCAAGAAGAAGCAGTTGTTCACCCAAGACAAGGCAGAAACCAAGCAGATACTGGTCGACGAGGACGCATCCACTGACGCCACCTTCACCATAGGCGCCAACCTCAAGCCCGAACAGGAGGAGGCCTTGGTCAAGTTCCTGCGAGCGAATAAGAAGGTATTCGCATGGGAACCAGATTAGTTGGCAGGGATCCCGAGGGGCGTAATCAAGCACCACCTCAACGCAGCCCCAACGCGCGCCCGTGAAGCGAAAGCAAGACGGCAGTCCACCGAAAAGCAGGCTTTCATCGTCAAGAGACCCGCATAAGCTGGAAGCTGCAGGGGTCATTCGCGAGGTCCGATACCCAGATTGGTTGGCTAACCCGGTTGTCCTGCCAAAGAAAGGGGGAAGGAACGCATGTGTGTCGACTTCACCAACCTCAACAAAGCCTGCCCGCAGGATCCATACCCGCTCCCTCGTATCGACCAGATCGTCGATTCCACCGCCGAGTGTGACCTGTTATGTTTTCTGGATGCCTTGTCTGGCTATCACCAGATCAAGATGGCGGGAGAATACGTGGAAAAGACGGCCTTCCTGACCCCGTGCGGAGTGTACTGCTACACATGCATGCCGTTCGGGCTGCGCAATGCAGGAGCGACCTTTCAGCGGCTGATGCACATCACCTCGGGTCCGCAGCTCGGGAGGAATGAGGCTTACGTCGATGACATTCTGGTAAAGTCTCGGGAGGCCAAAACCCTGATACAAGACCTGGAGGTAACCTTCGCAAGCCTCGACGCAGTGAACCTGCGGCTCAACCCGGAGAAGTGTGTGTTTGGGGTCCCCTCGGGCAAGCTCTTGGGCTTCCTCGTGTCCCATCAGGGCATCGAGGCTAACCCAGAAAAGGTCAAGGAAGTTGAGGACATGAGCCCGCCGAAGACCCTCAGAGAAATGCAGAAGCTCACTGGGTGCGTGACCGCGCTAGGACGCTTCATCTCCATGCTGGGGGAACGAGCACTACCCTTCTTCAAGCTAATGAGGAAAAAGGGCCCCTTTGAATGGACTGAAGAAGCTGACAAGGTGTTCCAAGACCTCAAAAGATACTTAACCAGCCCCCCGGTAATGGTGGCTCCGCGCCCCCAAGAGCCCCTGGTGCTCTACATTGCAGCCACCCCCTACTCTGCCAGCGCAGCCCTGGTGGCGGTTAGGGGGGAGCGTCGGACCAAAGCCGCGGTAGCTGCCCGGGTCAAGGCGAAGCAGGATCAAGGGGGGCCCACAGAGACCACTACCACAGCCGAGGAGGATCATCCGCCGCAGGGAAGCGCACTCGGGACAGAAGAGACCCCTCCCCCTGACGACCAGCCACTTGGGGCTCCATTGCCCCAGGAGGCGCCGCAGCCTCCGGAGGACGCCAACGACACCAACACTCCCAACCTCGTCGAACACCCTGTGTACTTTGTCAGCACAGTGTTGTGGGACGCGAGGGCGAGATACCCCATGCCGCAGAAACTCCTCCTCGCGCTCTTGGTGGCCTCGCGCAAGCTGCGACACTATTTTCAGGGCCATCCCATCAAGGTTGTCTCGGCGTACCCCTTGGAAAAGGTGCTCAGGAGCCCCAACTCGGCCGGAAGAGTCGCAGAATGGAACATCGAGTCGCAAGCATTTCAGCTAGAATTCAGCACTACCAGAGTCATCAAGGGATCCGCGCTAACAGACTTCGTGGCGGAATGGATGGAGGCGCCGGGCCTCAAGGCTGGTGAGGATCGATCACTCTCCCCGGGAAGCGAGGCACCGGACGGTTGGGTCATGTACTTTGACGGGGCGTTCTCCGTGACATCGGGCAGAGCTGGCGCAAGATGCTTATATCTCCTACTCAAGACAAGCTCTACTACGCCGTGCAGCTCTGTTTCCAGCACGGAGAAAAGGTCTCCAACAACATAGCGGAATATGAGGGCCTGATAGCAGGCCTGAAGGCCACGGCTGCCCTAGGAGTGAAGCGCCTTACCATCAAGAGTGATTCAAAACTCCTCATCAACTTCTCCAACAAAGTATACGAGCCAAGGGATGAGCACATGGAAGCCTACCTCGCAGAGGTCCGCAGGATGGAGAAGTAGTTCTGGGGGCTGGAGTTGCACCATGTGCCTCGTGGCACCAACCAGGAGGCTGACGACATCGCCAAACGGGCATCCAGGCGGCTACCTCAGGAGCCCGGCGTCTTCGAGGAACGGCTCTTCAAACCCTCGGCAACGCCATCGCTGTCAAGCATGGTGCAACCTCGGGAAGAGCTCCCCCAGCCACCTGCCTCGGGAGCCCCAGTCTGTGGCCCGGCCTCGGGAGCGTGTCTGCTCCTAACGCTGGAGCCTCAGGAGGGATGCTGGATCACAGAGCTCCGGAGCTACCTGACGCAAGGGACCTTGCCGGAAAAGGAGGAGGAAGCGGAGCGTGAGGCGCGGCAAGCCACGGCGTACTGCATCAGGGATGAAGAGCTCTACCGGAAGCGACCAAATGATGTGTCGCTGCGGTGCATCTCCAGAGAGCAAGGGAAGGAGCTGCTGCCAGACATACACGGTGGAGACTGTGGGCATCATTCGTCATCACGGGCCCTCGTTGGCAAGGCGTTCCGCAGCGGGTTCTATTGGCCCACTGCGCTCAATGATGCTGTCGGCGTTCTGCGAACGGGGGTCCCCAGACTTGCCTGCCTGCGGCCTGCGGCGTGGCTCAAAGGAGGCCCAGGACAGCCCATTTTCATCAACACAAGCTCAAGACCCTCGCGAGGGGCCAAGAGCTTCCTCAGGCACGGCCTCGTCAGGCTGGCTCATGAGGAGGCGGAGAGTTCAAGGCAGGGTACCTCGCGAGGTGCACATGACGCAAGCCATGACGACCAAGGGCGCCAGTCGGGCGCCAGCCGCGCAGCGTCCTCCTTTCCTCTTCGGTGCAAAGGGAGCAAGCGCAGGCAAGAGCATCAAGTAAAGTCATCCGTTTCGGTGCAGCAAGACCAAGACCAGCCCCAACGGCCGGAATGCAGTCATCGTGGAGCCCAAGCAGGCGTCATCACCAGAGCCTTTGGCAGGCGAGGACCAACTTTAGTCAGGATAAGTGTACCCGCTGTTCCCCTTCAAAATGGCCAATTGTTGGCGCCCTTCCCGCTCAATATTTGGGAAGAGGCCCAGGGCCTTCGTCTATATAAGCAGAGCTAGCCACCCTAGTAGAGTCTCTCCCCCGGGCAGGCATTTTGGAATCCAGGGAGAGAGAGACCCGATCCTCAAGCTAGAGCGATGGGACACCACTTAGCAGTTCATCACACCCACCAAGAACAGACCCTCGCGAGGCTGTTCTTCCCTGTACTGTTCTTCATCACCCAGAGGCAATCCACCACACCACAAACTAGAGTAGGGAATAACACCACAACGGTGGCCCGAACTAGTATAAATCTTGCGTCTCTTGTGTTGTTCTTGCTAGTAGTTTGTGTCCCTGCGATTCGACGAGGTACGAGATGGTGGAGGGTTGGATCTCCGCGCGCACCCCAGAGTTCGAACCTTAAGGGTCTTCCGGAACCCGAAATCCAAAATTTGGCGCGCCAGGTAAGGGTGCGCTGGAATCTGCCTTTCGTCGCCTCGTTCTTCCCCGACCACCGCAACCATGTCTAACGCCCGTCGAGCCCGCGCCAAGCGCCGAGCCGCCCTCGCCTCCCATGTCGCCGGGACAGCTCCCGTCGGCGGGCGCCCTCGTCGTTCCCCGTCACCTGCCGTCAACACCGCCATCGGCCCGGCGGGGGACGGGCAGCAAGCATCATCCCTGCACTCCTCGGCGACCTCATGGGAGGGGCTGCGCGGCTCCCTGGTCGCCCGCCCCCTCGCGCCGGCTCCCCCACTCGTCGCGGCCCTCCTCGGCGGCTCGCAGGCGCCGCCTTCCAGCCGCCATGTCAAGACATTCGTCCGCCGGGTCGGCGCCGCCTCCACGCGGCAGGGGGCTCCCTCAAGCCGGACGGAGTCGTCGGCCGGGCTGACCTTCGACTCTCAAGACCACCCCACCGGCTGGCCCGGCTCGGGTGCGCTCCCCCTGCTCTGCACACCTACCATCTGCCAGGTCGCCGTCACCAGGACCCTCATCGACGGCGGCGCCGGCCTCAACGTACTCTCAGTCGAGGCCTTCAACCTCCTCTGCATACCCAGGGAGCGGCTGCTGCCCAGCCGGCCTTTTTCGGGCGTAGGAGGAGGGTCATCCAGCTCCTTGGGGCAAATCCGGCTTCCGGTGACCTTCGGCACCTACGACAACTTCCGCACGGAATTGGTCGACTTCGACATCGCCCCCATTGGCCTCCCCTACAACGCTAT
This sequence comes from Aegilops bicornis, assembly GCA_021605145.1. Classification (NCBI taxonomy): domain Eukaryota; kingdom Viridiplantae; phylum Streptophyta; class Magnoliopsida; order Poales; family Poaceae; genus Aegilops; species Aegilops bicornis. Next base: position 337,164,737 of record CM038672.1, on the reverse strand, counting down.
CCTCGGCTATCCGGCATTGGCCAAATTCATGGCCGCAACCCACCCGGGGTACAACCTCATGAAGATGCCTGGGAGCAGCGGCGTCCTCACCGTGCCCGGGGATACTGAAGGTGCGCTGCGGCGCCAGTCTCACCCTCAAGACGGCAGCCGCAGACATGCCGATGCAGAAGCCCCCCAAGCCCAAAGGGCTGCGCCGACCAAGAAGAAGCGATTGTTCACTCAAGACAAGGCGGAGACCAGCGAATACCCGTCGATGAGGACGGGTCCACAAACGCCACCTTCACCATAGGCGCCAACCTCGAGCCCGAGCAGGAGAAGCCCTTGTCAAGTTCCTGCGTGTGAACAAGAAGGTGTTCGCCGGGAGCCCGATCAGCTGGCGGGGATTCCACGGGCGTGATCGAGCACCACCTCAACGTGTGCCCCAACGCGTCGATTGAAGCGGTATACAGGAGGCAGTCCACCAAAAGCAGGCCTTCATCGTCCAAGAGACCCGCAAGCTAGAAGCGGGGTTATCTGCGAGTCCTATACCCAGTTGGTTGGCCAACCCGTGGTGGTGCCGAAGAAGGGAGAAAGGGCGCGTAATGTGTCGACTTCACCAACCTCAACAAAGCATGCCTGTAGGATCCGTTTCCGCTCCCTCGCATCGACCAGATCGTCGATTCCACCGCCGAGTGTGACCTGTTGTGCTTCCTGGATGCCTTTTCCGGGTATCACCAAATCAAAATGGCGGTGGAAGACGTGGAGAAGACGGTCTTCCTAACCACGTGTGGAGTATACTGCTATACCTGCATGCCATTCGGGTTGCGCAACGCAGGGGCAACCTTCCAGCGGCTCATGCACATCACCTTGGGCCCACAGCTCGGGAAGAATGTGGAGGCATACGTCGACGACATCGTGGTGAAGTCTCACGAGGCCAAGACCTTGATACAAGACCTGGAAGAAACCTTCGCGAGCCTCAACGCAGTGAGCCTGCGACTCAACCCGGAGAAGTGTGTGTTTGGAGTTCCCTCAGGCAAGCTCGTGGATTTCCTCGTGTCCCACCGAGGCATCGAGGCCAATCCAGAAAAGGTCAAGGCAGTGGAAGACATGAGCCCACCGAAGACCCTCAGGGAGATGCAGAAGCTCACAGGGCGCGTAACGGCGCTGGGCCGTTTCATCTCCCGATTGGGGGAGCGGGCGCTGCCTTTCTTCCAGTTGATGAACAAAAAGGGGCCCTTCGAGTGGACTGAAGAGGCCGACCAAGCGTTTCAAGACCTCAAGAGGTACCTGACCAGCCCTCCAGTGATGGTGGCCCCGCGCCCTCAGGAGCCCTTGGTACTCTACCTCGCCGCCACTCCCTACTCCGCTAGCGCTGCTCTAGTGGCGGTTAGGGAGGAGCGTCAGGCCAAGACCACGGCGGCCACCCGAGCTAAGGCAAGACCGAATCAGAAGGAACTAGCAGAAGCCAGCACCGCAATGGAGGAAGATCAGCCGTCACAGCAGAGCGCACCAAGGGCGGGGGAGGCCTCCCGTCCAAGCACCCAGCTTCCGGAGGCGCCGACGCCTCAGGAGGCACCACAGCTTCCGGAGGACGCCACCAGCACCAACGCCCCTAACCTCGTCGAGCACCCGGTGTGCCCGTCGATGCCGTGCTCACGGGATGCGAGGCATGATACCCCATGCCGCGAAGCTCCTCCTGGCATCGCTAGTGGCTTCAGCGCAAGCTGCGACACTACATCCGTGGTCATCCAATCAAGGTTGTCTCGGCATACCCCCTGGAGAGGGTGCTCAGGAGCCCCAACTTGGCAGGAAGGGTCGCCGAGTGGAACATTGAGCTGCAAGCATTCCAGCTCGAGTTCAGTACGACCAGAGTCATCAAGGGGGCCGCGCTGGCAGATTTCATGGCCGAGTGGACAGAAGCATCGGGCCTCGTGGCAGCGGATCGGTCCTCTCAAAGGGAGCGGCGCCGAAAGGTTGGGTCATGTACTTGACGGAGCATTCTCCAGACAGAGCTGGGGCTGGGGCGATACTCATATCCCCTCTCGGGACAAGCTCTACTATGCCGTGCAGCTCTTGTTTCCAGCATGGCGAAGGTCTCCAACAATATAGCGTATCTGAGGGGGCGATAAGCGGGTCTGAAGGCTGCCGCCGCCCTGGGGGTGAAGCGCCTTTACCATCAAGGGCGATTCACAACTCCTCGTCAATTTCTCCAACAAGGTGTACGTGCCAAGGGATGAACACATGGAAGCCTACCTTGCGGAGGTCCGCAGGATGGAGAAACAGTTCTGGGGGTTGGAGCTGCGGTACGTGCTTGTGGCACCAATCAAGAGGCCGACGACATCGCCAAACGAGCCTCTAGGAGGTTACCCCAGGAGCCGGGTGTCTTCGAGGAACGGCTCTTCAAGCCCTCAGCCCTTCCGCCGTTATCAAGCACAGCACAGCCTCAGGAGGAGCTCCCTCAGCCACCAGCCTCGGGAGCCCCAGCCTGTGGCCCGGCCTCGGGAGCACGCCTGCTCCTAACGATGGAACCTCAAGAGGAGTGCTGGATCACGGAGCTCAAGAGTTAATTAACGTGTGGGACTTTGCCAGAGAAGGAGGAGGAGGCAGAGCGTGTGGCACGGCAAGCCACGGCATACAGCATCATGGATGGAGAGCTCTACCGGAGACGACCAAACGACGTATCCCTATGCTGCATCACCAGGGAACAGGGGAAGGAATTGCTGGCAGATATACATGGCGGAGATTGTGGGCACCATTCATCGTCACGGACCCTTGTCGGGAAGGCGTTCCGCAGCGGTTTCTATTGGCCCACCGCGCTCAATGACGCCATCGGCCTCGTGAAGGCTTGCGAGGCTTGCCAATTCCATGCCAAACAGATCCACCAGCCCGGCGAGGCCTGCAAACCACCCCTCACTTGGCCATTCGCGATCCGGGGCTGGACATTACGGGCCCTTTCCCTCTGGCGCCCGAGGCTATCGCTACCTCTACGTCGCCGTGGACAAATTAACCAAGTGGGCCAAGTCGAGGCCGTCCGCGCCATCCCGCTGGTTCTGCGTGGTCAAGTTCATCAAGGGCATCGTGAGCGGTTGAGTGCCGAACCGCATCATCACCGACAATGGTTCAAGTTCACCAAGAACCTTTTAAAACGCATCATGCGCTAACCTTGGGATGCAGATATGCTACGCTTGGTGGCGCACTTCGCAGCAATGCATGTGCCGAAGCGGGCCAATGCAGAGGTCTTGAGAGGCCTCAAGACCAGGGCGTTCAAGAATAAACTGGAAGCTTTGTGGCGTAGGCTGGTACGACGAGCTTTAAATGCATGTTGTGGTCCAGCCGCACAACCGCAACCAAGCCAACTGGGGAGACCCCCTTCTTCCTGGTCTACGGAGCCGAAGCGGTCCTCCCTCACGAGGTCAAGCGTCGATCCGCGCGGGTCCTGGCGTTCGATGAAACGCTGCAGGACGCCATGCGGGGGACGGCCCTTGTGCTGGGGGAGGAGCGCCTGGCTAAGAAGTCATAGGCCATGAGCGGCGAGGTACCAGCAAAGCGCCTCGGCGATACCACCGCCGCAACATCCGCCCAGAACTCTCGAGGTAGGGGACCTCGTGCTCAGCAGGTCCTCTCCAGGGAGGGACTGCATAAGCTCTCTCCCATGTGGGAGGGCCCCTTCAAGGTTGTTCATGTTTCCAGGCCTGGCTCCGTGCGCTTGGAGACTCAAGAGGGAGTGCCTATACAGAACGCGTGGAACATCCAGCACCTCCGGAGGTTTTACCCCTAAAAAAGGCCCAGAGCCTGTGAAGAAGGCGAATGCCTGTGAAGTTCATCTTTTTTGGAAAAGGCCCAGAGCCTGTGAAGAAGGCGAATGCCTGTGAATTTCATCTTTTTTGGAAAAGGCCCAGAGCCCGTGAAGAAGGCGAATGCCTGTGAAGTTCATCTTTTTTGGAAAAGGCCCAGAGCATGTGAAGAAGGCGAATGCCTGTGAAGTTCATCTTTTTGGAAAAGGCCCAGAGCCTGTGAAGAAGGCGAATGCCTGTGAAGCTCACCTCACAGGAAAAGGCCCAGCACATGAAGAAGGCGAACACACATGAAGCTATCGCGTTCTGGAAAGGCACAGGAGCTCGTGAAGAGGGCAAACGCTGTGAAGCTTGCTTACTGTAAGAAAGGCCCGAGCTGTGAAGAAGGCGAACGCCTGTGAAGCTCGCCGCCCGTGACACTCTCACGTAATAATGAGTTGGGGCCAGTACACGCCCCGGAGTCTCAGGAGTGCCGGCCTCAGGCCCTGGGGCTCCCTCCCACGCCCAGTGGCAGCACTTAGCTCTGCGCTGGTGAGAAGACGTCAAAGACTAGACTAGGTGCCGGACGCGGCTTTTTCATTTGCTTTCTGCAATTGACTGGTTAATCCCATTTGAAGTTTTTATCAAAACTATCGCCCTTTTTTGGTCCGTGGTTCTTCGATCTTTTTCGCCCTCCTGCCTCGATTTCTCTTGCGCGGGGACTCGCGAGGCGGAAGCCTCGGGAGCCCCCGCGAGTGTTCCTACCCCTATCGCTCAAGTTTTCACGGCCCTGGTCCACAGCTGGAGCACCCCTCCTGACCATGCCTCACGGGCAGCACAACGCGAACACGGGGCCAGGGTCGGTCGCCCCCGCGGCCACGACCGGGGTTCACTTGCGAATGGGCGCACGACAGAAGGGAACAGTATCAGGATAACAAAAGCAGTACAATAATTAACGGCGTTGCCCTAAACACGCCCCCACGGGGCCACACATTGTTCCCTTTCCACGCAGGAGAAAAGGAAAGAAAAGGACAAAAGCAGGCGAAGCACGCCTGCGTCGGCTCTCTTGGGAGGCCCGAGCCGCCTCGAGCTCGGGCCGACTCCGTCTCGCCTTCATCGGGCGTGGCGGCGAGCGGACCCGCTGCCACCCACCAAGAAGGCGGCGTGGCGTAAGTGGCAGCGACTGCCTTTGGAAGAATCGCCACCCAAACAAAAGCTGGTGAAGCGTTAGGAGTCGCGTGCATCGCCAGCCCGCCCATGTTGCCCTCTCCGCCCGCGCCGGGGCTGAGCCCTCGGCCGCGGTCGTCGTCCTCAGGGAAGCACCCCATGCGGCGGCCGTCTTCCCTGAACACCCTCACGTAGAGGGTGGCATCGCCATCATACTTGAAGTGCAGGGAGCACCGGCAGCGGAGACCACACGCGCGCGCGAATGTCTGCCAGCCACGGGCCAGGAACAGGTTCCCTGCAGCAGAGACCTCCAGAGAAGCCCACGAAGCCCGACTGCAACAGCCATCTGCCTGGAGCCAGAGGCCACTCAGGGCGCCATCTGGGAGCTCACCCAGGAGGAAGCCTGCAGGAGGCTGAAGCCGGACGCTGGACTGCTCCTCCGCCCTCACCATGAACTTCGGCAGTGCTTCAGCAGCATGGAGGCGCAGCCTCGGGGGACGAGCGGCCGGGGCACGCCCTCCAACCATGGCCAGCCGCTCGTCACCACGCTGAGAGCCTCCCCACGATCAAGGAGACCGCCCGTGGAGGCCACGGGGTGCTTGCGAGGGCGACCTCGACCACGCTTAGGCGGAGGAGAGGAAGATTCGACCTGGCGGCCCTTCCCCTTCTCTGGGGCCGAGAACTTCCTTGGTGGAGCCATGGAGAAGAAGGAGAGATAGGAAAGGATGGACTGGAAGGGCATGCGCTGTTCCGTACTTATAGCCGGCGAAGGCCAACCGTCGACCTCCACGATCACCGGTAATCATGACTGAACATGCGTGCAAGGACTTGCCGAATCTGGGCGGTTACCAAGGCGTTGTGGGGGAGCAGTGCCGCCCCACGTCCAATCAACAGCCACGTGGCGCCCAAGGCCGCAGGCTGTTAGGGCCCGCGACGCTTCGCACTTGCCCTTTCGCCTCTCTGCTCGGCCAAGTTCGGGTGCGCCGTGGGCCCGGGGGCTACTGTCGGCGTTCTGGGAACGGGGGTCCCCAGACTTGCCTGCCTGCGGCCTGCGGCGTGGCTCAAAGGAGGCCTAGGACAGCCCATCTTCATCAACACAAGCTCAAGACCCTCGCGAGGGGCCAAGCCTCATGAGGCCGAGACGACCAAGAGCTTCTCGAGCACGGCCTCAGCCTCGTCGGGCTCATGAGGAGACGGAGAGTTCAAGGCAGGGTACCTCACGAGGTGCACATGACGCAAGCCATGACGACCAAGGGCGCCCGGTCGGGCGCCAGCCGTAGTAGCGCCCCTCCTTTCCTCTTTGGTGCAAAGGGAGCAAGCGCAGGCAAGAGCATCAAGCAAAGGCATCCGTTTCGGTGCAACAAGACCAAGACCAGCCCCAACGGCCGGAATGCAGTCATCGTGGAGCCCAAGCAGGCGTCATCACCAGAGTCTTTGGCAGGCGAGGACCAACTTTAGTCAGGATAAGTGTACCCGCTGTTCCCCTTCAAAATGGCCAATTGTTGGCGCCCTTCCCGCTCAATATTTGGGAAGAGGCCCAGGGCCTTCGTCTATATAAGCAGAGCTAGCCACCCTAGTAGAGTCTCTCCCCCGGGCAGGCATTTTGGAATCCAGGGAGAGAGAGAGAGACCCGATCCTTAAGCTAGAGCGACGAGACACCACTTAGCAGTTCATCACACCCACCAAGAACAGACCCTCGCGAGGCTGTTCTTCCCTGTACTGTTCTTCATCACCCCAGAGACAATCCACCACACCACAAACTAGAGTAGGGTATTACACCACAACGGTGGCCTGAACTAGTATAAATCTTGCGTCTCTTGTGTTGTTCTTGCGAGTAGTTTAGGTCCCTGCGATTCGGCGAGGTACGAGACGGTGGAGGGTTGGATCTCCGCACGCACCCCAGAGTTCGAACCTTAAGGGTCTGTCGGAATCCGAAATCCGACAGATGTCGTGGAACTGATAAAGGCTTGCGAGGCCTGCCAATTCCATGCCAAATCCATCAGCCAGCGGGAGGTCTGCAAACTATACCCCTCTTGTGGCCATTCGCAGTCTGGTGGCTGGATATCCTGGGCCCGTTTCCTCGGGCGCCAGGAGGCTATCGTTACCTCTACATCGCCGTGGACAAGTTCACCAAGTGGGCTGAAGTGGAAGCCGTCCGCACCATCCCTGCAGGTTCTGCGGTCAAGTTCATCAAGGTCATCGTAAGCCAGTTCGGGGTGCCGAACCGCATCATCACCGGCAACGGTTCGCAGCTTCACCAAGAACCTCTTCAAAACATATTGTGCTAACCTTGGGACGCAGGTATGCTACGCCTCGGTAGCGCACTACAGATCAATGGTCGGGCAGCGAGCCAATCACGGAGAGGTCCCGAGGGGCCTCAAAACCGCATACATTCAAGAAGAAGCCGGAGGCCTCGCGCCGAGGCTGGTGCGACGAGCTTCGATCTGCATCTTGTGGTCCATCTGCACGACATCGCGACCAAGCCGATCGGGCGAGACCCCGTTCTTCCTGGTCTATGGAGCTGAAGCAGTCCTCCCTCACGAGGTCAGACGTTGTTCCGCACGGGTCCTGGCATTCGACGAGGCACAGCAGGACGCCATGCGGGGGACGGACCTCGTGCTGGGGGAGGAGCATCGTCGAGAAGCCACGCTACGAGCGGCAAGATACCAACAAGCACTGCGGCGATACCACTGCCGCAACATTCGCCCCAGGACTCTTGAGGTAGGGGACCTGTGCTCAGACGGGTTCTCTCTAGGGAAGGACTGCATAAGCTATCTCCCATGTGGGAGGGCCCGTTCAAGGTTGTTCATGTTTCCAGGCCCGGCTCAGCGTGCTTGGAGACTCGGGAGGGGGTGCCCGTCTAGAACGCGTGGAATATCCAGCACCTCCGGAGGTTTTACCCCTAAAAAGGCCCGGTGCCTGTGAAGAAGGCAAACACCTGTGAAGCTTATCTTTCTGGGAAAGGCCCGGTGCCTGTGAAGAAGGAAAACGCCTTTGAAGCTTATCTTTTGGGGAAAGGCCCGGTGCCTGTGAAGAAGGCAAACGCCTGTGAAGCTTATCTTTCTGGGAAAGGCCCGGTGCCTATGAAGAAGGCAAATGCCTGTGAAGCTTAACTTTCTGGGAAAGGCCCGGTGCCTGTGAAGAAGGCGAACGCTTGTGAAGCTTATCTTTCTGAGAAAGGCCCGGAGCCTATGAAGAAGGCCAGTGCCTGTGAAGCTCTCTGCCCGTGACACTCTCACGTAATAATGAGTTGGGGCTGTACACACCCCGGAGTCTCAGGAGCGCCGGCCTCAGGCCCTGGGGGTCCCTCCCACGCCCAGTGGCAGCACTTAGCTCCGCGCTGGTGAGAAGACGTCGAAGACTAGATTAGGTGCCGGACTTGACTTTTTTCATTTGCTTTATGCAATTGGCTTGTTCATTCTCATTTGAAGTTCTATTGAAGTGGTTGCCGTCTTTGGCTTGTGACTCTTCGCCTTCTTCGCTCTCCTGCCTCAATTTCTCTCGCGCGAGTCTGGCGAGGGAGCAACGCGGGCACCCTCGCGAGTGTTTTCTGCCCCTATTGTTTGAGGCTTCCCCAACCGGGTCCACTACGGGAGCACCCCTCCAGTCCGCGCCCCATGGGCGCCGCGACGCGAACACAGGACCTGGGTCGGTCGCCTCCACGACTGAGGCCGGAAGCTACCTCTCCTGGCTAATCTTTGTATGGCATGAAGCGTTCGACGAGGCCTCGTCCTCGGGAGGCGAAGACCGCGACAGGCCGCCCCCAAGCTAAGTAATTTCTACGCGCAGGCGTGTGGCACAGAAGCCTAATATAGAAATAGCGGAAACAGTACGATAATTAACAGCAATAGTCCAAGCATGCCCCGCGGGGCCCTACACTACTATCTCTTTGCGCAGGAAAAGGAAAAGAACAAAACAGGCGCGACTCGCCTGACACCCACTCGCGGCGAAGGCTCGAACCGCCTCCGGAGCTCAGGCGGACTCCCTCTCGCGCTTCACCGGGGCGCGACGGTGGGCAGACCTGCTACCTCCTTCCAGGCGGGCACGGCGGCGCGGAGGCTGGTCGCGGCCACCGCTGGAGGAGCCGCTGTCCGAAGAAGAGTCGCCGAAGCTTGACGAACCCCGAGCACCGCTGACCACGCGCGCGCTGTAATCTTCATCCCGATCGTCGCCGGGACTAGGCCCAAGGCCGCGGTCGTCGTCCTCGGGGCAGCACCCAGCGCGGTGACCATCTTCCCCGAACACCCTCACGTAGAGGGTGGCATCACCGTCGAACTTGAAGTGCAGGGTGCACCACCGGCTCAGACCACGCGCGCGGGCAAACGTTTGCCACCGCAGTCAGTCGTACACACTCCCGGCTGCGGAGACCTCCAGCAAAGCCCAGGAGGCCCGGCTGCAGCAACCGTCCGCTTGGAGCCAGAGGCCGCCCGGGGCGCCGGCCGGAAGTTCACCTAAAAGGAAGCGGGGAAGCTGGAGCCGGGTGCTGGTCGGTTCCATCGACCACACGACAAACTCCGGCAGCACCTCGGCCGAGTGGAAGCGTGGCCTAGGGGGTCGTGCGGCCGTAGCGCGCCCCCCATCAACGGCTTGACGCCCGTCGCCGCGTGGGAGATCGCCTCCATGTCCGCGCGAAGCCGCTACGGGAGCCACATGGTGCTTGCGAGGACGGCCTCGACCGCGCTTGGCCAGGGGAGAGTCAGGCTCCACCTGGTGGGCCTTTCCTTTCTCCGCGGCCGAGAACCTCTTCGGCGGAGCCATAGAGAAGAAGGAGAAGCAAGAAGAGATGTACTGGCAGGGCACACGCCGTTCCGTACTTATAGCCGGGGAAGGCCAACTGTCGACCTCCACGATCACAGGTAATCATGACCCACTTTGCATGCAGGGACTTGTCAATTCGTGCAGTCGTCGAGGCATCGTGGGGAAGCAGGGACGCCCACGTCCAATCAACCGCCACGTGGCGCCGAGGCCTTGAGGCTGTTAGGGGCCAGCGGTGCCAGACTTGCCCCCTTCGCTTCTCTGCTAAGCCAAGTCCAGGTGCGCCTTGGGCCCGGGGGCTACTGTCGGCGTTATGGAAACGGGGGTACCCAGACTTGCCTGCCTGCGGCCTGCGGCGTGCCTCAAGGGGTGGCCCAGTACGACCCATCTTCATCAGCGCAAGCTCAAGACCCTCGTGAGGGGCCAAGCCTCGCGGGACGGATGACAGGAAGCTTCCTCAGGCACGGCCTCGCCAGGCTGGCTCGCGAGGAGGCGGAGAGATCAAGGCGGGGTACCTCACGAGGTGCCAATGACGCAAGCCATGACGACCAAGGGTGCTAGGCGGGCGCGAGCCCGCGCAGTGTCCTCATTTCCTCTTTGGTGCAAAGGGGGCAAGCGCAGGCGAGAGCATCATGCAAAGGCAGCCGTTTTGGTGCAACAAGACCAAGACCATCACAACGGCAGGAAGGAGGTCATCGTGGAGCCCAAGCCGGTGTCACCACCAGAGTCTTTGGCAGGCGAGGACCAACTTTAGTCAGGATAAGTGTACTAGATGTTCCCCTTCAAAATGGCCAATTGTTGGCGCCCTTCCCGCTCAATATTTGGGAGGAGGCTCAGGGCCTCTGCCTATAAATAGGACTAGCCACCCACAGGGTAGAGGCATCTTGGAGCAGCCAGCATCTTGGATCCAGAGTCCAGGACAGGGCTAGAGATCAAGAAGTCCAGAGAGAGAGAGAGAGAGAGAGAGAGAGAGAGAGAGAGAGCGACCGAACTCCCCTTAGCAGTTCGTCGCACCGGCCAAGAACAGACCCTCGCGAGGCTGTTCTTCCTTGTATTGTTCGTCATCAGCCCCTGAGGCAATCCACCACACCACACACTGGAGTAGGGTGTTACACCACAATTGTGGCCCGAACCAGTGGCGATGGCTTGACGGACGGCTTAAGGAGGCATTGTAGGGCAATGCCGGCTGGTATTGCTTGCCGGGTGGAGCCGATCCGTGCCAAGGCAACAGCTTGCTCGTTGTCATTTCTTGGCACATGGAGAAACTCGCACCCTTCAAAGTATCCACTGAGTTGTTGTACGAGGAGGCGGTAGCTCGCCATATTTGCATCCTTGGCGTCCCAGTCACCCGATGACTGTTGGACCACCAAGTCGGAATCTCCATAACACAGGATCCGGCGAATGCCGAGTTCCTTGGCAAGCCGGAGCCCGTGAATGAGTGCTTCATATTCAGCAATGTTGTTGGAGGCGGCAAAGTGAATTTGCAACACATATCTGAGCTTGTCGCCTTTGGGAGAGGTGAGGACAATGCCGTCCCAAACCGGTGCGCATCTTGGAACCAACAAAGTGCATTCGCCAATGGGTGGAGTCTCACGCCGGTGGCAAGTACTGGGTTTCGGCCCAGTCGACGAGGAAGTCAGCCAGTGCTTGTGACTTGATGGCGGTGCGAGGCTGGTAATAGATGATGTAGGGGGCCAAATCTATGGCCCACTTGGCTACTCGGCCTGAGGCATCTCGGCTTCCAATGATCTCGGCAAGGGGAGCAGTGCAGACCATAGTGATTGGGTGCTCTTGGAAGTATGGATTCAGTTTCTTGGCAGCAAAGTGCACGCCATAGCACATCTTCTGGTAGTGGGGGTAGCTTGGAGGCGGACAACACTTCACTTAGGTAATACACCGGCCTCTGGACTGGTAGTGCTTTGCCTTCTTCCTTGTGTTCCACTACTATGACTGTGCTGACCACCTGGCTGATAGCGGCGATGTAGAGGAGCATGGGCTCCTTAGGAGTCGGAGCCGCCAGAACAGGCAGAGTGGTCAACATCTTCTTGAGCTGGAGAAAAGCTTCATCTGCCTTGTCGTTCCACTCGAAAAAGTGGTCTTCTTCATGAGCTCGTACAGGGGAAGAGCCTTCTCGCCCAGCCGACTGATGAAACAGCTGACGGATGCCAGGCCGCCGGTGAACTTTTGCACGTCCAGCAGTCAGGTGGGCACTTCCATCCTTTCAATGGCCTTGATCTTCACAGGGTTGCATTCTATGCCACGCTCTAAGACCAGAAAGCCAAGAAGCTGGCCGTCTGGTACTCCAAAGACGCATTTCTCCGGGTTGAGCTTGATCTGAAATCGGCGCTAATTCTCAAAGGTCTCCTTGAGGTCTTCGAGCAGCGTTCCACGCTTCTCCGTCTTCACCACAACATCGTCCACATAGACGTGGGCATTTCTACCGAGTTCCTTGAGGAGGCACTTCTGCATGCAATGCTAAAATGTGACACCGACATTCCTCAAGCCGAACGTCATGGTCAAGTAGCAGAAGGCTCCAAATGGTGTTATGAAGGCGGTCTTCAGCCTGTCGGCCGGGTTCATCTTGATCTGATGATATCCCGAGTATGCATCCAAAAAGCTCAATAGCTCGCATCCGGCTATGGAGTCTATTAGTTGGTCAATCCTTGTTAAGGCAAAGGGATCTTTGGGGCATGCTTTGTTGAGGCTGGTATAATCGATATACATGCGCCACTGCTTGTTCTTCTTCAACACTAGGACTGGGTTAGCTAACCACTCTGGAAAGAACACCTCCATGATGAAGTCGGCTGCTAGAAGCCGGGCTATCTCTTCTCCAACAACTCTTCTCTTCTCCTCTAACAGGCGGCGCAAGGGCTGCCTGACTGGCTTGGCATCAGACCGGACGTGTAGCTTGTGCTCAGTGTATTCGGTCGGAACACCTGGCATGTCCTTGGGAGACCATGCAAATATGTCCCGATTCTCACAGAGGAAATCGACGAGCTTGCCTTCCTATCTGCTGTCCAGGTTTGCACCTATGACAGCATGCCTCTCCGGGTGCTGCGGGTCCAAGGGTATCTTCTTTGTTTCTTTTGTCGGCTTGAGGCGATCCCTCAGATTTCGACTCCTTGGGGTTGGGTGATATTTCCGGCTACTTGCCGGCCATTGCCACAACCTGGTCAAGGAGCCGCTTCTCAGCCGTGATCACGAGGGACTCGGCTAACCGGCTGCTCTCTGCCATGCAAGCGAACGACTTCTTGTAGTCTCCTGCTATGGTTAGGATTCACTTGGAGCTCGGCATCTTCATCTTCAAGTAAGCATAGTGGGGAACTGCCATAAATTTGGCCAGGGCAGGCTGGCCAAGCAGTGCATGATAAGGGCTCTCAAGGTCCACCACCTCAAACCAGACTGGCTCTCAGCGGAAATTATTTTTGTCCCCGAAGAGGACATCTATCTGGGTCTTGCCGATTGGTGAGCAGGAAAGGCCTGGAACAATGCCATGGAAAACAGTCCGGCTGGGCTGAAGATGTCTCTGCTTGATTCCCAACTTCTGTCAGGACCCCGATTCCAAGTCACATTGACCTAGCCGGTAACACCTCATATCACTTTGCGGCCGCACGCACGGTATTCCCACGGGTGTTGCCTTACCATGGCCCGGGACCGTTTGCGCCTTTTGGCTCACGTATATGATCGTGTCGCTAGCATCCACATGACAGAGAACCTGGGCCGACATGGCTAGCCGTGAACCCAAAGCGGTGCTAACCCATGGGGACAGGCATACATGAATCAGATCGAGCATGTCGGTCATCAACATATGAATCCGGGCTGTAGCACTGGGCTAACAGGACTCCGGTAACCCGGCCAGCAATGTGCCAGGCAGACTCGATATCACCGCGTGACATTTCCTCAAGGGACGTATACACGAACGAGGTGAAACACATGTCGGCCGATCAAGTGTCCAGAGCAGTAGTGTTGGGCTAGCGGTGACTCGGTGAACCGGTCAGAAGCGGACTACTATCGCCGTGAAGCACTAGACTACATTTCCCCATATGAGAGGCTGCCAAGGATAAACAACTAGATTGTTGGATCCCACATACCAAGCATTTCAAACATACACACAATATGCTCAATATGTGTAAATACAACATGGCATCACAACATAACTCTACGACTCAAATATTTATTCATTAGGCTCCGAGGAGTGAGATATTACAAACATGGGTCTCATGACCCAACACTCAGAGCATACAAGTCAAAGCACAATCGGAAGTTTAACATGTCTGAGTACAGACAACTATAAATGGAAAAGGCTGAGAAGCCTGACTATCTACCACATCCTGCCGAGGGCACAAGATCGTAGCTGAGGTAACAAGCTAAACGTCGAAGTCCAAGCGGAACTACTAGCGAGACTGAAGTCTCTCTGCAAAAACATAAAATAAGAAAACGTGAGAACAAACGTGCTCAGCAAGACTTACATCGTAACTATCTACATATGCATCATTATCAACAAAGTGGGTGGTGGAGTTTGATCGCAGAAGCCAGCTTTGACTCGGTGGCTATCCTAAACTACGATTGCAAGTAACTCTTTTGAGGTGGCGCACACGAGTCCACATATTCACCAATCAATACACCACTATGGATCCGATCCCGCCTTCCCACGAGAACGCCATCCATAGCACTCACGCTTATCTTAGCATTTTAGAGTATCCACTTTCACTCTGTCTATGAACTGATATAGGCAACCCACAAGTCCTTTACCGCTGACACGGCTATTCAATAGATCATTTATAACCCTGCAGGGTGTACTTCTTCACACACGCTCTCGCCACTTACCGCCATGTACACGCTATGTATCTCGGCAACCTTCAAGCGGAAGCTTTGGCGAGGGTGTCGGCCACGACCTACCTAAACACTCAAGTCCCTAGTCCAGGTTTATCGCCTATTCTGGTTCCATCCGCAGGGAGTCCGGCCGAGGTTTCCACTAACGGCCCCGAACAATGTGTGCAGGGTTCCCGAGATACCAAACGGGCATTCGGTACACCGGGCCATGGTGTATCTACCGCATCATAGCCCACCCCTAGGGTCAGTGCTACGCACGGCCTCCAACACATATCCTACAAACACCGTAAACTAGTTGCAACTCCCGGACAGAGAACAAGGGTGGTTAAGAAGCCGAGAGAGTCGCTTAAGGATCCCAATGTGTGGTAGTAACTGCTTTCATGGATCACAAACACTAACTTCGGTTCCTGAGGATGACTTCAATGAGACAACCCACCATGTACTCCTACATGGCCTCTCACCGCTACCTTTACCAAATCGTGTTCACACACTTAGCTCACACACAATAGGACATGTTCACACATCATTCCAATTCATTCCCGATGAATCAGACCTGACTAAACTCTAAGCACTAGCAGGCATGAAAAACAAGCATGAATGAGTAGGCACAACAGGGCTCAAACAACTCCTACTCATGCTAGTGGGTTTCATCTAATTACTGTGGAATGACAGGTCATGCAGAGGATAAAGGGGTTCAGCTACCGCAGCAAGTAACAGGTGAATCGTTGTTGTCCCAATGCAGTAAAAGAGAGCAGGAGCGAGAGGGTGGGATTGTATCGGAATGAACAAGGGGGTTTTGCTTGCCTGGCACTTCTGAACATAATATAGTTCTTCATCGGTGTCATCGAACTCATTGTTTGCACGTCGCTCTCGAGAGGGGACAAATACCGGCAAACAAGGAAGAACACAATCAATGCAGTGCACAACATGATGCATGATCATGACATGTCAGAATGTTGTGATTTGAGCTAATGCAACTAGCAGCAGATTAAATGAAGTTGGTTTGAATCCAAGATTCAAATTCAAACTCCATATATGGATATTAAATTGCCATTTATATGCTTTGTGCTAAACAGCAGCTATAAGTTGTTCTAACATGCATGAAAATGGTATAGATGGATAGATTGGATTTTTCTGATCATTTTTCATATATAAATTATTTCAATCTGAGCTACGGTTGAATTTCTATGATTTTTAGAAGTTTATACTATTTTCTGAAATTTCCTGAATTAAATTAAATCCAGAAAATGAGTTATTACGTCGGCATTAGGTCATGCTGACCTCAGCAGGTCAACTGGCGGGTCCAGCTCAATCCTGACCAGTGGGCCACTGGTCAGTGACACGGTGCTGGCCAGGGTCACAGACAGGTGGGCCCGGTCAACGTTGACTAGGCCAAAGTCAAGGTTGACAAGTGGGGTCCGCAGATTTAGCACTAATCTAAACGAAAAATTAGACTAATCTAAGCACGCTCGGGGGCCCACATGGCAGTGGCTCTAGAAGGTTAATTAGTGGGCATTAGTAGTTAATCCACCCCACCACGTCATCATCGCCGGAGATCAACTGGCGATGAACACAGCCGACGGCGGAGGACCGCCATGCTCTCGCTATAGGGCACCATTCCATGCGTGGTTTGTGGCTACGAGTTCCTGGGGTTCTCGTGCATCTGATGGGACAAGTGGCATCGCCAGAGATGGCCTGAATCGACGGCGGTGTCCGTTTGCGCGGCAGCCGGAGTTCGGCAAAGACGGGTTCGGCGTTGCAGCTCGCAAACGAACCAACTAATGGGCTAGCTAAGCTCTACGTGCGGCCACGAGCTCGTTGGACGCTTGCGCATGACCAAATGGTCAC
Organism: Aegilops bicornis; assembly: GCA_021605145.1. Lineage (NCBI taxonomy): Eukaryota > Viridiplantae > Streptophyta > Magnoliopsida > Poales > Poaceae > Aegilops > Aegilops bicornis. Next base: position 337,148,382 of record CM038672.1, on the reverse strand, counting down.
CGGAGTGACACCGGCGTCGAGCTCGTCGCGGCGGCGCTGCTTGATCTCGATGAACGCGACGGCTATATGACAAGAAAGATGCAGGAAAGAGAGGGGAAATGCGGCAGAGCTCACTGGGAGGTCGTTGAGCAGCTCAGCGGCCTCGAGGAGACGGCGGAGACGGTGAATCGGGCGGCGGCATCCGGCGGCCGTGGACGGGGAAGAAAGGTCGCGACATCGTCTTGGGGTCCTCCGGCCTTGCGTGGGTCGGCGGAGAGGTGCGCGGCAGCGAGGCGGAGCTCGTGGGCTAGCTAGATGGGCGTGGGGATGTTTCGGTGTCTCCCGGTGGTGCTCGTCGGCATTCTCGGATGCATACGGGGAGAACGAGGGAGAGAGATGTAAGAGGGGATGGGCGCGGGAAGAGTCGAGAGGGAGCCAGGGGGTGGCGTGGCGTCTGCAGGGTCGCCAGGCGTCGGCGGAAGCAGGAGGTGGCCGGCGCGGGGCGGCCACGCGCCTCCGTCCTTCTGGCGAGGGAGAAAGACGACAGGGAGGAGGTGGTCATGGGCTGGGCCGGCCAGCTGCAGTGCTGGGCCGGTTGGTGGCGCCAGGTAAGTTAGGTAGGCCTCTGCTCCTTTTTAATTTTTCTTCTGTTTTGTTTAATTTACTTCCTTTTGCCACTGTTTCTAAATAAAACAAATTCAAAAACAGTGACAAATTCCCCTAACATTTTATTTAGCACAATGGAATTATACCAAAGCACATAAAATTGTTTCAGTTATTTGAACATATATTCAGTATATATTTGAATATAAGTTCAAATTCAAAAATAGTATTGATTTAAATTCAAAGTCCCAAAATAATTCCTTAAAATGTTCCTAAATTTCGGTTTGATATATAGCTCTTGCCAAAATTCTCAAACATTGCAAAAGTACATCTTGGAACAAAGAATGAGATTTCTAGGGTTCTTTGCCCTTCTTTTAATTAAGTTTTTGAGGATTTCAAAATTCCTCAATTCAAGTTTCAGAAATTTAGACATGATGCAAGGGTGCAAAGCCACTATTTACAAACATTATTCTAGGGCTGTGACAACTCACCCCCACTAAACAAGAATCTCGTCCCGAGATTCAAGACGTGAGGTAAGAAGACAGAGGGACACAAGCTAATACAATCTTCACGATCCAGATGTCTTTCTCGAGGAGGTTGATTTGGTAACTCAAGTCGATCTTGACGCCTTTGCTTTCGTAGATCTTCATCCAACACGAGGACAAAAAAGTGAGACATGTTCACGTGGATGGATCATCCTAATGATCACAAGATCAGCTCATGGAATGAGACGAGAAACATCTCTCGAGCTGAGACACGAAGGATACATCCAAAGGGATGGAGTGGGGACGGATGACGAAGGTTCACTAGGTAGACAACAATTTCACACTTAAGGAGGTGGTGATCGGTTGTCAACGTAGCGAGGGGTTGATTTGCCATGATACCATAACGAGACATCTTAGAGGGGGTGACTCGTGAAATTATCCCTTAAGTGGCAAAGAGAATTACTTTTGATATAGAAATCATTGAAACTCTCTAAACCAGCCCAAACAAAATCACAAACGACCGTGTGAAGGAGCTTGAAGAAATGGCATATCATACTAGAATGGATGATGTGGACTACCTTGTTGAAGACAACGCAATGGATGACTCTTGCTTATCACCGGAAATGGATGGGACTCATGACAGGTCCACTATTGAAGATGATCCTAAACAACAATTACTGAGAGAGCAGCCCATGGGAAATTGGCACAATGGTGGTGCAAGCTGGAACAAGATGCAACTGTTGGGAATGCTCCAACAATCATATCTGCCTGAGATTCAGATCTGGTTGGTGTCAGAATATTCCAGACTCATCAAGTCTAGAAAGAAAAATGAAGGTTTGCAACACAAATCAACGAGATGACGTTGCGAGATTCTCGGGGAGTGAACTACGATAGCAAGCTCCAAAACATGAGCTGGTTCTGCTACATACATGTGAACATGTTGTTCGAGACAAGCATGACCACATAGTAGTCTTATAATAAAACACTACCGAGTTCAGGTGGGGAACCATCAACGAGGATATCGAAGTCCCTACATAAGTCCGGATTAGCTCTTATGAAGGAACTCCTTCTCCTTGAACAAATCAATCAAGGCTTGGTGTGCTAGGAACAGATGTAGAGCGAAGGTTGCAAGTCTCCGAACCACATAAAACTTCGTGACGTATGCATGACCGATTTGGGATGATTCCAAAGAAGCAACATTGACTTTCTCGAATCCACGGCGGCAACTTGCATCAGATGCACATGAATTAGAGGAAGTCACTACTTTCATCCAAACATATGCTTCATGAACGAAACACGAAGAAATGCTTACACAAGTTTCCAACACTAGGTTGATGTTCAACATGACTCATGGGGGAGAAAAAATGCTGCTGATGGGCTCAACAACAACTCATCGGAATTTCCATATCACTGGACTTCCACCATCATGTGAACACGTGATAGCATTGGTCAGACCAAAAGATGTAATGGTATATGCTCGAGGGATCAACCACGAGTAATACAACATTACGAGCATCGTTGGTACTGATTTGATTTGACGATAGCCCACACTCAAATCAAAAGATTGATAAGACAATAGGTCCAGCAACTGATCACACGGACCAATCGATGAAGATATCATCTTTCTTGAACACACACTACACAAGAATATCCCTTTGGAACGAACTAGGTTAGGCAAGCTTTTATCTTCCAACTCTCCAAGTTGTTGTCTAGCTTAACCAACTAGCTCAGGGATATCCAACACAGATTCTTGGAGAAAGGGTGGTTCGCAAGAAACCAACTTGATCACTAGCTCAACATAACAGTCAGGAAACAACCCGGTAACACTTCCAAGAAGATATTTGGAGAGTCACGAACCACCAATATGCTACTAAGCTCGAGAATTATCTTGCTTTACAGGGCAAGATGATATGATCAAAGAGCGAGGAATTGGCACAATCCTAACTCATTGATCGAAGAGTGCACCGGAAATAAGGACTAGGTAGCACGATCTATCTTAGAATGATGATTTAATAACCAACACACTAAGAATGAGGATATTGTCCATTAGCAACGGGGTTGCTCGGAGTATTGATTTCACACATCACAATTCACTTGTTGGCATTCCGGTACAACAACACGAGGACCGAGGAATGACTAATGATGGTGAGAAGTATCACTACGTCAAGAATTCATAAGAGGTGGTGCAATTCTCATGACACTCTTGACATAAAGATGGTAACACTTCAAGGTAGAACAGAACAAAAAGCTGGATTGGCATTTTAATCAGGAATACAACTGCTTGACCCAATCCTAGATATGGATGAGGTACTGGAGTTTGTTTCTCCTAGTCATTCCGGAATAGAATGGCTTGACGGACCACAAGGATAATAGGCATCGATAAACACAAATGCACACATACTCTTGGTTATCAACTGATAGAGGAGGGTCAGAATACAAGTAAAGAGAACAACCCAAAGGAACATATAATTTTCTGAGTTGTGGATGCACAGATTAGTATGTTGAGCAAAGCTCAACATTTCTTCCGAATAATCCATGCAGAGAAGGTAGAACTGGCAGAGTCACAATATAGAATGGAGTACCCCTCAAGAGCACCCTGGTTGTGATCTTTTAATTCAAAGACTTCTGCCTTATTGGTTCATGGTATTCGAAAGAAAGAAATACCACGGACCTCGAGGACTAATGCAAAGGTTACTAATAACCTAAGGGAGCTAGCAATCACTATCAACATGAAGTAAGTAGGGTGAATCTCGGGTTCAGAAACCCAGGAGTAGAATGCCTACTACTAAATGGCATCACGGGATGCTTTCGAGAATGGTGGCCAGAGTTATCACACCGGGACACAAAACATGGCTAGATTACTAGGTGGTCTTCTAAGACACCTATGGTCATAATAATAGTTCCAATATATATGTCGAGGCAACAGAGTACCTCAACTCAGCAATTAGTGTGATTAACCTAGCACAAAGAGACATCGGAAGCGGAAGAAGGAATTTTCAAATGCATCAGATTGTTTGGAAACCTGGGATAACTCGGACAGCATAACGGCTGTAAATGCTCAAAAATATTTGAGACATTATGCAAAATGGTGGCATAACCACTCAACATCACAATATCAAAATTCTGAGACCAGCTATGAACATACGGAAGTAGTAAAAACTGAACTGAGACTTAAAACCAACAATCTTAAAAGTCTATGGATTAGTAACACGTCATCCTGATAGATAGATGGGAAGCCTAGTTCTTAAACCCCGTAGAAGAGAAGAGGTTGACTCAGATCAGAGGGCCATGAGGTATAAGGAGTAAAAAGAGCATTACGTTCCCTTCCCCAATCAATTCCCGTACATAACTAAAGCACTTCTAGACACAACTTCGACCAGTTTGGCTTGGTAATCCCACAGCAGTCTGCTCGATACCAACGCTGTCAGACCCCGATTCCAAGTCACATTGACCTAGCCGGTAACACCTCATATCACTTTGCGGCCTCATGCACGGTATTCCCACGGGTGTCGCCTTACCATGGCCCGGGACCGTTTGCGCCTTTTGGCTCAGGTATATGATCGTGTCGCTAGCATCCACATGATAGAGAACCCAGGCCGACATGGCTAGCCGTGAACCCAAAGCGGCGCTAACCCATGGGGACAGGCATACATGAATCACATCGAGCATGTCGGTCATCAACGTATGAATCCGGGTTGTAGCACTGGGCTAGCAGGACTCCGGTAACCGGTCAGAAAGCACTGGCTAACAGGACTCCAGTAACCCGGCTGTAGCAGGCTAGGCAGGACTCGGATGTCACCGCGTGACATTTCCCGAAGGGATGTATAGGAACGAGGTGAAACACATGCCGCCGGGCCCAAGTGTCCAGTAGTAGTAGTGCTGGGCTAGCAGGACTCCGTGAACCGGGTCAGAAGCGGACTACTATCGCCAGGAAGCACTAGACTACATTTCCCCATATGAGAGGCTGCCAAGGATAAACAACTAGATTGTCGGATCCTACATACCAAGCATTTCAAACATACACACAATATGCTCAATATGTGTAAAAAGAACATGGCATCACAACATAACTCTACGACTCAAATATTTATTCATTAGGCTCGAGGAGCGTAGATATTACAAACATGGGTCTCATGATCCAACACTCGTGAGCATACAAGTCAAAGCACAAGCGGAAGTTTAACATGTCCGAGTACGTATAACTATAAATGAAAAAGGCTGAGAAGCCCGACTATCTACCACATCTCGCCGAGGGCACAAGATCGTAGCTGAGGTAACAAGCTAAACATCAAGTCCAAGCGGAACTAGTAGCGAGACCGACGCCTCTCCGAACATAAAATAAGCAAACGTGAGTACAAACGCATTCAGCAAGACTTACATCGTAACTATCTACATATGCATCATTATCAACAAAGGGGTGGTGGAGTTTGACCGCAAAGAAGCCAGCTTTGACTCGGTGGCTATCCTAAACTACGCATCGCAAGTAACTCTTTTGAGGTGGCGCTACGCAGTCCACATATTCACCAATCAATACACCACTATGGATTCGATCCCGCTCTTCCCACGAAAAACGCCCATCCATAGCACTCACGCTTATCTTGCGCATTTTAGAGTATCCACTTTCACTTGTCTATGAACTGATATAGGCAACCTGAAGTCCTTTACATGACACGGCTATTCGAATAGATCATTTATAACCCTGCAGGGGTGTACTTCTTCACACACGCTCGCCACTTACCGCCATGTACATCGCTATGTATCTCGCAACCTTCAAGCGGAAGCCTAGCGAGGGTGTCGGCCACGGCCTACCTAAACACTCAAGTCCCTAGTCCAGTTTATCGCCTATTCGGTTCCATCCGTTAGGAGTCCGCCGAGGTTTCCACTAACGGCCCCGAACGATGTGTGCAGGGTTCCCGAGATACCAAACGGGCATTCTGCACACCGGCCACGGTGTATCTACCGCATCATAGCCCACCCCTAGGGTCAGCGCTTCATACGGCCTCCAACACATATCCTACAAAACACCGTAAACTAGTTGCAACTCCTGGACAGAGAACAAGGGTGGTTAAGAAGCCGAGAGAGTCAATTAAGGATCCCAATGTGTGGTAGTAACTGTTTCATGGATCACAAACACAGAACTCAGTTCCTGAGGACGACTTCAATGAGACAACCCACCATGTACTCCTACATGGCCTCTCACCGCTACCTTTACCAAATCGTGTTCACACACTTAGCTCACACACAGTAGGACATGTTCACACACCATTCCAATTCATTCCCGATGAATCAGACCGGACTCAACTCTAAGCAAGAGAGTGCATGAAAAACAAGCATGAATGAGTAGGCACAACAGGGCTCAAACAACTCCTACTCATGCTAGTGGGTTTCATCTAATTCTTGTGGAATGACAGGTCATCACGAGGAGGATAAAGGGGTTCAAATGACAAAGTGTAACAGATGAATCGCTTTTTGTCCTAATGCAGTAAAAGAGAGCAGGAGCGAGAGAGTGGGATTGTATCGGAATGAACAAGGGGTTTTGCTTGCTCGGCACTTATGAAGATAATATAGTTCTTCATCGGTGTCATCGAACTCATCGCTTGCGATGCGTCGTCTCATCGAGAGGGGACAAATACCGCAAACAAGGTAGAACACAATCAATGCAGTGCACAATATGATGCATGATCATGACATGTCAGGACGCTGTGATTTGAGCTAATGCAACTAGCAGCAGATTAAATGAAGTTGGTTTGAATCCAAGATTCAAATTCAAACTCCATATATGGATATTAAATTGCCATTTATATGCTTTGTGCTAAACAGCAGCTATAAGTTGTTCTAACATGCATGAAAATGGTACAGATGGATAGATTGGATTTTTTTGATCATTTTTCATATATAAATTATTTCAATCTGAGCTACGGTTGAATTTCTATGATTTTTAGAAGTTTATACTATTTTCTGAAATTTCCTGAATTAAATTAAATCCAGAAAATGAGTTATTGCGGCAGCATTAGGTCATGCTGACCTCAGGAGGTCAACAGGCGAGTCCAGGTCAAACCAGACCAGTGGGCCACCGGGTCAAGGACAAGGTGTCTGGCTGTGGTCACAGACAGTGGGCCCGGTCAACGTTGACTAGGCCAAAGTCAAGGTTGACAAGTGGGGTCCGCAGATTTAGCACTAATCTAAACGGAAAATTAGACTAATCTAAGCAGGCTCGGGGGCCCACATGGCAGTGGCTCTAGAAGGTTAATTAGTGGGCATTAGTAGCTAATCCACCCCACCACGTCATCATCACCGGAGATAACCCGGCGACGAACACAGCCGACGGCGGAGGACCGCCATGCTCTCGCTATAGGGCACCATTCCATGCGTGGTTTGTGGCTACGAGTTCCTGGGGTTCTCGTGCATTCGATGGGACAAGTGGCATCGCCGGAGATGGCCTGAATCAACGGCGGTGTCCGTTTGCGCGGCAGCCGGAGTTCGGCAAAGACGGGTTCGGCGTTGCAGCTCGCAAACGAACCAACTAATGCGCTAGCTAAGCTCGTCTTGACCCACGAGCTCGTTGGACGCTTGCGCAAGACCAAATGGTCACCGGAGTGACACCGGCGTCGAGCTCGTGCGGCGGCGCGTTTCGGTCTCGATGAACGCGACGGCTATATGACAAGAAAGATGCAGGAAAGAGAGGGGAAATGCGGCAGAGCTCACTGGGAGGTCGTTGAGCAGCTCAGTGGCCTCGAGGAGACGGCGGAGACGATGAATCGGGCGGCGGCATCCGGCGGCCGTGGACGGGGAAGAAAGGTCGCGACATCGTCTTGGGGTCCTCTGGCCTTGCGTGGGTCGGCGGAGAGGTGCGCGGCAGCGATGCGGAGCTCGTGGGCTAGCTAGATGGGCGTGGGGATGTCGGTGTCCCCGGTGGTGCTCGTCGGCGTTCTCGGATGCATACGGGGGAGAACGAGGGAGAGAGACAGAAGAGGGGATGGGCGTGGGAAGAGTGGAGAGGGAGCCAGGGGGTAGCGTGGCATCGTCTGGGGTCGCCCAGGGCGTCGGCGGAAGCAGGAGGTGGCCGGCGCGGGGCGGCCATGCGCCTCGGTCCTTCTGGCGAGGGAGAAAGACAACAGGGAGGAGGTGGTCGTGGGCTGGGCCGGCCAGCTGCAGTGCTGGGCCGGTTGGTGGCGCCAGGTAAGTTAGGTAGGCCTCTGCTCCTTTTTAATTTTTCTTCTGTTTTGTTTAATTTACTTCCTTTTGCCACTGTTTCTAAATAAAACAAATTCAAAAACAGTGACAAAATTCCCCTGAACATTTTATTTAGCATAATGGAATTATACCAAAGCACATAAAATTGTTTCAGATATTTGAACATATATTCAGTATATATTTGAATATAAGTTCAAATTCAAAAATAGTATTGATTTAAATTCAAAGTCCCAAAATAATTCCTTAAAAATGTTCCTAAATTTTGGTTTGATATATAGCTCTTGCCAAAATTCTCAAACATTGCCAAAGGACATCTTGGAACAAAGAATGAGATTTCTAGGGTTCTTTGCCCTTCTTTTAATTAAGTTTTTGAGGCTTTCAAAATTCCTCAATTCAAGATTCAGAAATTTAGACATGATGCAAGGGTGCAAAGCCACTATTTACAAACATTATTCTAGGGCTGTGACAACTTCTTCATGGTATCTTCGTACAGGATGTTGATGTTGCTGCCGCCATCTATCAGAACTCGGGAGAAGTGAGCAGCTCGCCTCTCCGTGGCAAAGGTGGCATCCAACACCAGAGCATAAGAACTGGGATTGGGCATCACCTCCGGGTGGTCGGCTCTACTCCAGCTGATGGGCTTCTCAGACCAGTGCATGAATTCAGGGTCTCTGATGCTACTGCATTTACTTCTTGTTGCGGCTGCCATCTGTTGCGCCTGTCGTCGGCCACACTAGTGAACGCGACATAGGTTCCATGCTCTTCTGGGTATTCATCTTGTATCGCGCCGACTGGCCGAACCGCCGGTTGCTGAGGGGGAGGACGCGGCGGGCCGGGAGGCGGAGGGGGCTGGAGTCTGTCAACCTTGGTGATCCTAGTGAGCCAGTGGCACTTCCGAGTTGTGTGGTTGGACGGCTTCACTCTGCTGTGGAACTTGCAAGGTGCATCAAGGGTCTGCTCGTATGAGAAGGCATGCAACCAGTTGGGCTTGCCGCCCTTCTGGCGCTTGGGGGGAGGCTGCCCTTCCGACTGCTGATCTTCGACTGTTGCCACCTACCGGCTCGTGGAAGCCAGCAACATGGACTTGCGCTTGTTATCGTTTGGTTTCTGTCGCCGACTGGTGTCACCTGTCGGGGTCCGAGGAGCTTGAGGGGCCACCTGGCCTGACGCGATAACTTGGATCTCCGCCTTCATGGAGGAGTCGGCCGTGGCGTACTTGTCTGCTATGATCAGTAGTTCGTCGAGGGTTGCCGGCTCGTCGCAGAGGAGCTTGTGCTTGAGGAGGGTGCCCTCTCGGCACCCGGCAGTGAAGTACTCGATGGCCTGCACCTCGTGCACGCCCTCGCAAGAGTTGCGCAGCTCGGCCCTCCGTGTGAGGTAGTCGCGAGTCGACTCGTTGGGGGCTTGGACGCATAAGGAGAGCTTGCGAGGTTTGGGCGGCCGCTTGTACGTACTAGTGAAGTTGCGGATGAACGCTTCAATGAAGTCAACCAGCTGTTGATGCTGTGGGGCTTTAGGATGTTCAGCCATGTCCGGGCCGTGCCCTAGAGCATGAGCGGAACGTACTTTACGGCGACGCGCTTGTTGCCATTCGCTATGCTGACTGTTGTGGAGTAGTCGACCAGCCAGTCCTCCGGCTTCAGGGAGCCGGTGTATTTGGGCGTATCTCTTGGGAGCGTGAACCCTTTGGGGAAAGGTTCGTCTCGGATGCGGGGGCCGAAGCAAGGCGGACCCAACTCGTCTTCTTCTTCTAGCGTCAGGGATCGGTTGAGGCGATCGATCCGGTGGCGGGTGTCATTTCCTCCGATTCCTTCTCGGCGGCCAAGGCGGTCGCCGAGTGATGGGTGATCAATAGGCGGCGGGGAAATGCGCCTCTCCCTGCCGGGAGGAGGAGGCGGATAGTCGTCTCATCGCTGCACTGCTCTTGGGTGGCCGTCTTGGTCGCGCTCGATGGTGATGCGAGTCCGGCTATGGGTAGCAGCCGGCTCCTTGTCTCTTTTATCGCGGGCGCCACCAGTCGGTGTCCGGGATGTCGCTCCTAGGTCTCGGCGAGGAGGCGGGTCGTCGTTTCGCCGGTTGGGCGCTTCAGTGCAGCACCCGGCGTCTTGCTGCTTAGAAGCCTCATCGAGGAGCTGCTGGACTCGCTCTGGCATGTGGCAACGCTCGTCGCCCTCGAACTTGTCTAGCTCGTCAGTTGCCGCCTGGGCAGCTCGTATGTTCTCTGCAGGCGTGGCGTAGACGGGATGATCCATCCCGAACATTCTGGCGATGGTCCACCAGGAGCCGGCGCGCCTCCGACATCACGGTCCATCTCCCGCTGGTAGGCCTCCGAAAGGCGTCTCATGCTGGCCAGCCGGTTGGCGCTCTCGACGAGCTGGACACGGCATGCTTCCAGCATCTCGGAGTCGGCTCTTCCGGGATGGGTGCAGTCAGGTCTTGCATCTCCACTTGCAACGGATCCCGACCACCCCCGCCAGAGTGCTCACCATGGCTGATGACAAGAACTTCCATGACAGTGCTGCCCCCGCTGTCCGCGCGAGGAAGCGGCTCATCATAGACCCCCACATTGGTGGGGAACGCATCAAGCAACGTTGTGTCAACCAACATCGGGTCGATGGAGCCAACTGAGTCCAAGTCAGCAGCAGGCTCGCCGGTGACGTGGAGCTGATCGAGGAGGCTCACGAGGCGGCTCTCAGGGCCATCGGTGCCCGCATCAGACACGGGATCGTCGGAGAGGCAAACCTCGCCAAAAAGATCAGCGAGGCAGCTCGCCACAGGCGACCTCCGCGCCGTGCAAGGCCGTCAGCCGACGCCTATCTGCATGCCGGGCTGGCGCTTCGCCAGAAGGAACAGGGTTCCCGTCCAGAACAGGTCTCCGGGAGACGGTGGACCTCGCCCCACGGTGCGCGCCAAATGTCGGGGGTTGGGTGCGACATATGCCAATGGATGGCTTATCCTGGTGGGAGCGAGTAGAACGTCACCGATGCCTGGAAGCAGGATGAGGCGTAGATATGAACGCCGGCGCACTTTACCCAGGTTCAGGGCTCTCCTAGGAGACAACACCCCTAGTCCTGCTCTACGGGGTCTCCGCACGATCACTAAGGCACTAGTGAGTACACTGGTGCTCCTCGAGCTGTATGCCAGAGGTGGAAGAAGGCCAGGCTTGCCCTCCTCCTCCCCTAGGTGTGTGTCTAACTCTAACAGGTTCGAACCCTTTGCATCGGTGCCCTGGGGGTTTATATAGGCCTACCCCCCAGGGGTACAATGGTAATCTGGCCGGGTGTAGGACCCGGCTGTCAGTCTCTCTAGTCGCTGGCTTCTCCGCCGACTGCCGGGGCCCACCGCCTAGTGGGCCCTGCCAGCTGGTCTGGTACGGACCTGACAGGCCGCCTCCGCCGCGCACGGGTCTTTCTGGCTACGGATTACTGTAGTCGTGACGCTAATGATGCTTGATTGGTTAGGGGAGCGTGGCTATAGTCCCGCCGCCTGGCGGGAGATAACTGTATCCACTCCGCGTCTTATCTGGTTAATGGTGCGTAGGGCCTCGAGGAGCGAACGGGCCGACTGCTGGGAGCCGGCCTCCCTCGGGTCTGATTGGTGAGGACCCTGCCGTCTTCTGTGCTCCCGCTAACCGGCAGGGCCCGCCGTCTTCGGGCCATACCGACAAGCGGTCGTGGGAATAGGGCTTCGCCTGATAGGAGTGATGTCACGAGAGGAGTGGCAACAGTGCTGCGCCGGGCGGAGATCTCCGCCTGTACGGAGCACTGTGGCCACGCCCGGCCCTAGATATGGGGGGATGGGCTATACTGGAGCCACACCCTGTCTTGTCTTCTTAATGGGGGCGTAGACTTTGAGGGCGCCATGGGCCGACTGCTCGGAGTCGGCCTCTCTGGAGGCCGCCTGCTTAGGAGTCGTCCCGTCTTGGAGCCATCTTCCCAAGCATGGCCGTCTTCTGGCAGTCGGGCGCTCGGCCGGCCGGCCACCAGAAGGCGGCGCTTAATCTTGATGTCTTGAGGGGCGTAGCCAGCCCCGATGCCTTGATAGGTTCTAGGGCTCGGGTTAGGCTGCCCGTGGCCCATTACTCCGACAGAGCCTCTCTTGCTGGTTATCTTTGCCGCGGCGAGCCCCTTGGCCGCCACGCTTCTTGCCGGACCCCTCGGCACCATCCTGACCCTTCTCCTTGTCCCGCCTTTCATATTCAGCTTCGCTTCTCGCAAGCAGCTCAACTCTGTCATCATTTCGAGGTCATGTCCCTTGGTGTCTTTGGATCTTGCAAGATCGCTTGTCGGAGCTTCCGGCTTTGTTTGCGAGCCGCCAAGGCTAGGCAAAGGGACACCCGGCAACCTCCTTGTCGGGGTCGTCAGCTTTTGCCTTTTTGGTGGCGCCGGGCTCGCCGGATCCCTCGACGGCAAGCACAGTCTTGCCCTTATGCTTCCTGTTGCGGCGCCCCGTCGGGGCGGCGGTGTCTTCATTTGTGGAGTCGGTTTCCACACCGATGTCCTCGCCGGGGTACTTCCTCCCCTCTTCAGCTCGAGCACATCTATCGGCCAGAACATAGAGTTCGGCCACATCATTGACCTTGTTCATCGCCAACTCTTCACGTGTCTTGCGTTTGCGCACATTCTGATGGAATGCACTGATGACAGCGGCGGGATGGACATCTGGGATGTTGTACTGCACCTGGCTGAACCTCTGTATGTACTTGCGCAGGTTTTCACCTTCTTTCTAGGGGATGATATGCAAATCGCTTGCCTCGCCATGAGCTTGGTGGCCTCCAGTGAAGGCGCCAACAAACTCATGACACATATCCGACCAAGAAGAAATGGAATCTACTGGCAAGTGCATCAACCATGACATGACGTTCGGTCTGAGTGCCAACGGGAAGTAATTGCAAGCTCCTTGTCGTCGCGAGCTCCAGCAGCTTGCATCGCGATGGTGTAGATGCTGAGGAACTCCGATGGGTGGGTCTTGCTGTTGTACTTCTTTCCAACATCGGGCCACTGGAACTGCCGCAGCTCTCGGGTAAGAGCAGGGCATCCCACCTTGTAAGGCAGGTCGCCGGGGCCTCCCGGTGCCGGATGGTCCATAGTGGGCCCCGCACGCCGATCTAACTAATGGCGCATCTCCCATCGTCACCGACGGTAGTTCGAGCGTCTTCATGGGCCCGTTCTCGAAGGAATTGACGTTGGTTGAAGCGGGTTCGTGGGTCGGACGACGCGGTGGAAACGTTGTCACCGACGTCAGCCCGACGGGCCGGTGGCTGCCGTCGCAGCTCCGGGGGGGAGTGCACCATGGTTGCAGCATCTCTTGTCCCCCCACCACCAGCAAGCACCGGCTCAGCAAGACGCTGGTGTGAGGGTCCCGTCGGGAGCGGCTTGTCTTTGTTGGCGAAGCTGGCAATGCTTCGGATGGTGGCCCTCCAATCATCGAGCTTCTCCCCAGCGAGGGGGCGGGGGAGCCGAGCAGCAGCTGCACGCGTGCAAGAGCTGCGGCGAGAGCTGCGTAGACCGTGATGCGCTCCAACTCCTAACCGGGTTAGAAGGGGCTCTATCACGGTCTCGCGGTCGCACGCCGCCTGCACCGGTGTCCAAGCGCGCACGCCGGCCTGGTTTGTCCTGCGAGTGTCGCACATGGCTCTTTCCGCGGTGGTGCCCGGGGGCTCCGGCATCGCGGTGCTGCTCATCGCGCGCGGCCTGGGAAGGGCGCGGCGCGGGTGCCAGCTGGGGTGCCGTAAAGGCTACCGCGCTGCCCGTGGGTAGCGCGGCCCCACCCCCGGACCCAGCACCGTGTGGCTCGTCGTCTCAGATTCGGACGACACCGCTCGTCTGGCTTCGATCGCCAGAATGTCGTGGATGCTCACGGGCCGCATCTCCGGCCCCATCTCTGGGCACCCGGCCGCCTGCCGGCCCCGGACGATCCGATCGCTGTGATCCCCTTTCTCTTGGGGGCCATGGTGATGATGAAGTCGGTGTGCTAACCTTCAAACCGGATTTTCACAGCTTGCACCCCCTACCTGGTGCGCCAAAGATGTCAGGGGAAATGACACCTACGAGATCACGAGGAAGCCCTTTTGCTACGGTTGGCGGGCGTGGGGTTGTGGAAAGAGCTGGATTGAGAGATCAACGCAGGGGGATTATCCAGGTTCGGGCCGCAAGTGATGCGCAATACCCTACTCCTGCTGGTGTTATGTTTATCTGGTGTTCTTGGACTAGCTACAAAGCGTGCAGGGTCCAAAAAATCCGAATCCTCTCTCTGTATGTCGTGGGCCTCCTTTTATAGTCAAAAGGGCTACCACAGTGGCACACAGGAGGTGGAAAGTTGTACAGTAGTCAAGCCTATCTCCTGGCGCCGTAGGACAAACGCATTTAATGCGCTGCCGACATGCCCTTCTTGCTTTATTAGGGATGACAAGGAAGCTTGTCCCAGCTGTCGCCGCCTCGCCTGGCTTCGACGCACGTCCGAGCTAACAAGGCGTGTAGTGCCACGCTAGCTGGCTGGCTGCTGAGTAGGTGCGGTGGCAGAGTCTTCATGAAGATCTGCATGCCACCACACAGGTGCTTGCTGAGTTGGCCTAGAGGCCGTCCTTTGCCATGCAGGTGGTCGCCTAGTTGGTGGGTTGGCAGCTGTGTGGGAAAGGCGGTGGAGTCTTGACAGGTGTGGGCCTGGCTGTGGCCCCGCGGATGTCTTCAGCAAGAGCCTTGCCGCAACGTCGTGGGCATCCCCAGCAAGGATCTTGCCGGGGCGGTCTCGTGGGTACCCTCGACAAGGATCTCGCCGAGGATCTCCGTCTTCCAATACTCACATAGTCTCGTATGTTCTTGGTCTTCACGAAGATCTGCATGCCATCATGGAGGCGCCTTTCGTATTTCGAGTTCCGGCAAAACCCTTGAGGTTCGAACAATGGGGTGCGCATGGAGATCTCTCCCCCTCTAGCTCAAGCCCTCACCGAGATATCAAAGCTCGGTGCGTCGAACTCACAGAACAAGAGACACGAGGTTTATACTGGTTCGGGCCACCGATGTGGTGTAATACCCTACTCCAATGTGGTGTGGTGGATTGCCTTTTGGGCTGAGGATGAACAGTTACACAGGAAGAACAGCCTCCCGAGGAGAGGTGCTCTTGTGCTTGGTGAGCTTGCATGGATGAGGATGATCTGAATGGCTCAAGATCCGTCGCCTCATACTGTGGTGGCTAGTTCTAATTAAAGAGGCCCTGGTCCTCTTCCCAAGAGTAGGCGGGAAGGGATCCAGCAACGGCCAAAGTTGAAGGGAGACAAGTAGTACAAGTTATCCTGACAAAAGGTGGTCTTCGCCTGCCAAAGGCTCTGGTGGTGACGTCGTCTTAGGCTCCATGGTGACCTCCATCCCGCCGTCCTGCTAGTCTTGGTCTTGTTGCACCGATATGGAAACTTTTGCCTATTTCCTCGGGACTCCTCGCCTGCGCTTGCCTCTTTAGCACCAAAGAGGAAACGAGTACACTGCACGCTTTGGCACCCGCCTGGCCTTGGTCATCATGGCTTGCATCACAGGAACCTCGCGAGGTGCCCCTCGCCTTGATCTCTCCGCCCATCACGAGCCAGCCTAGTGAGGCTGCCCCCGACGAGGTATTGCGTCGTCCGCCTCGCTAGGCTTGGACCCCTCGCGAGGGTCTTGACTGTTTGCTGATGAAGATGGGCCGTACAGGGCCGCTGGTGGAGCCACGTCGTGGGCCACGGGTAGGCAAGTCTGGGGACCCCCGTTCCCAGGATGCCGACAGTAGCCCCCGGGCCCAAGGAGCACTCGGGCTTGGCGTCGAGGTGAAGCCAAGGCACAAGTGCGGAGCGCCACGGGCCCCAACAGCCTATGGCCTCGGTTGACGCGTGGCGATTAATGGGACGTGGGCGTCTCCGCTTCCCCACGCTGCCTCGGCAACTGCCCGACTTGACGAGTCCCTGCTGCATGCAGAGAAAAATCATCATTACCTGTGATCGTGGGGGTCGCCGGTTGGCCTTCTCCTTCTATAAATGAGGAGGGGGCGGAGCCCTTGTCGCTCATATCTTCCTTCTCCGCTCGCTTCTTCTCCATTGCTTCACTGCTAGCAGCGACACCCATGGCGCCTGCGAAGAGATTCTCGGCTGTAGAGAAGGGGAAGGCCCGTTAGGAGGGGCCCGGCTCACTGCCGCCCAAGAGGGGGCGCGACCGCCCCGTAAGCACACCGTGACCCATGCTGTGGCCCCCTGCGGCCGCGGCGGCGCCTCTTCACGCGGTGGGGGTTGCCCAAGTTGTGGCAGCCCCATCGATGAAGGTAGGTGCGCCATGGTCGCGCGGCCTCCCCGGCCGTGCTTCCACTCGGCGGAGGTGCTACCGGAGTTCGTCGTTTGGTCGGAGAACTCGGCTGGCACCTGGCTTCAGCTCCTGCGCTTCTTTGCCGGCGAGCTGCCAGCCACGGGTCCAGGCGGTCTCTGGCTGCAGGCGGACGGCTACTGCAGCAAGGCTTCATGGGTCGCGGTCGAAGTCTCCGTCGCGGGCAACGCAGCCCTGGCCCGTGGCTGGCAGATGTTTGCCCGCACGCGCGGCCTGGGCCTGCAGTGTACGCTCCACTTCAAGTACGATGGCAACGCGACCCTCTATGTGAGGGTGTTCGGGGAAGATGTTCGCCGCGTCGGGTGCTGCCCTGAGGACAACGACGACGGTGAGGTGCTCAGCCTTGGCGATGGTCGCGACGAGGGTGAAGGCGGGCTTGTCCTCGGCGTTGGCCGCGGCTCGTCTAGCTACAGAGACTCTTCTTGTTGGTGTCCTGGGAACGGGGGTCCCCAGACTTGCCTGCCTGCGGCCCACGTTGTGGCTGAGCTAGCAGGCCTATACGGCCCATCTTCATCAACAAGGCATTCAAGACCCTCGCCAGGGGCCAAGCCTCGCGAGGCGGACGACGCAAGACCAACTCAAGAGCATCCTAACCAGGCAGGCTCACGAGGGGCGGAGAGATCAAGGCAAGGGAAACCTCATGAGGTTCTCGTGATGTGAGCCATGACGGTCGGCACCAGGCGGGCGCCATGCGGGCGCCAGCGCGCGCAGCGTGCTTGTTTCCCCTTTGGTGCTAAGGAGGCAAGCGCAGGCGCGGAGTACCGAGGCATCAAGCAAAGGTTTCCATATCGGTGCAACGAGACCAAGACCAGTAGGACGGCAAGACGGAGGTCACCATGGAGCCCAAGGCGGCGTCACCACCAGAGCCTTTTGCAGGCAAAGACCGCTTTTGTCAGGATAAGCTGTACTAGTTGTCCCCTTTCAAATTGGCCGTTGTTGCCTCCCTTCCCGCTCAATATTTGGTGAGAGGACCAGGGCCTATATAAGTAGAGCTAGCCACCACCGTAGGGGATAACTCATTCAGAGGCATCTCACCCAATCCTTAGCCACACACCGAGCACAAGAACACCTCAACCTCAGGAGGCTGTTCTTCCCCTTGTATTGTTCATCATCAGCCCAAGAGGCAATGCACCACAACCACACTGGAGTAGGGTATTACAACACAACAATGTCCCGAACTAGTATAAATGTTGTGTCCCTTGTGTTGTGAGTTCGTCGAGTTTGCTCTTGAGATCTTAGCTAGTTAGGATGTGGATCGGTAGGGAGGAAATCTTCGCGCGCAATCCAGTGTTCGAACCTTGAGGGTTTTGCCGGAACTCGTGATCCGACATTTGGCGTGCCAGGTAGGGGTGCGCTATAGCCCTCTCTCTGCCAATCTACGCTCTGCCGCCACCGTGCTCCGCACTCATGGCGGGCGCCCCGCCACCGACTCCGACGGCCAGCGGTGACGGCTTGGCCAGGGGGCTCCGAGCCCTAGCCCCCGCCTTACGGCAAGTCCAGTGGACGCCCAAGTTCAAGCCGGAGATGTTGCCGCACTATAACGGCGTGGCGGACTCGTCGGCTTTCCGGCTGGCATACGAGGAGGCCGTCCTCGAGGCCAGGGCGACGACAAGGTCATGGCCAACTCGATTCCCATGGCCCTCACCAGTGCGCTGTGCGCCTGGCTGCTGAACCTCCTCGGATCCATGGTGGCATCTTGGGAGGAGCTGCGCAACCTCTTCACAGAGCGCTACGCGGCGCCGGTGCACCATGTCGTCGCGGTCCTGCTAGGCGGCTCTCAAGCGGCTCCTTCAGATAGCCATATCAAGCCATTCCTTCGCCAGATCGGTGCCGCTTCTAAGCGCTCGGGGGCTCTGCTGTGTTGGGCTGCGCCTGGGGCCGACCTCACCTTAAACTCAGAAGACCACCGCGTCACCACCGCCGGGTCGGGCAGGCTTCCGGTGCTCTGCACGCCCACCATCTGCAACGTGGCCGTCACCAAGACCCTCATCGACGGTGGCGCCAGCCTCAACTTGCTCTCCGTAGAGGCCTTCGGCCTTCTTAACATACCACTCGAGCGCCTCAGCCTTAGCAAGCCTTTCTCAGGATTTGGTGGCGGCGCCACCCGCTCCTTGGGGCAGATCCGCCTCACCATCACCTTCGGCACGCGCGACAACTACCGCACCGAGCTGGTAGACATCGACATCGCCCGCATCGGCCTTACATACAATACCATCCTCGGGTACCCGGCACTGGCCCGACTCATGGCAGGGACCCATCCGGCCTACACACACATGAAGATGCCTGGAAGCAAGGGCGTCCTCGCCATCAAGGGGGGCGCCAAGGAAACCTTGGAAGCACTCAAGCTTGCCCTCAAGACCGCCGCGGTGGCGCAGCCCGCCGACGCAGGCACCTCCGAGCCCAGGGGAGCCGCACCAACCAAGAAGAAGCAGCTTGTCACATCCCTAGTTCTGGTATGACCTAGACTAGCTAGTCATGTGTGCATCATGTTTAAATTTCATTTAAATTTGAAATGGGGACTTGTGAAACCCTCAAAAATCATCTCTGGAAATAACCCAGTTAAAAATTGCTCCAAAAAGGTCCAAGAAAATGTTCATGTTGCTCTCTAAAAATATTGGTCAGAGATAAAATTCAAACCAATGTTTTTAGGAGCTCGTAATTATTTATTTTTCATTTAGAATTAATGCATAAATATTTGCATTGGATATATATTAGTTATGTATTTAATATATGTCCAATATCTCTGATTTTTGGTGTGGGGCTTTGGATTAATCCAACTAGTCCCTACAAAAATTATCAGAGGCAAACAAATTGATTTAGTATTTTACTAAATTAGAAACAAAAATTACGGAAATAGAAAGAAAACAAAAACAGAAAGGGAAAAGGAGTAGGAGCTTACCTGGGCTTCTTACCTGGCAGCCCAGTGGCCCAACAGGCCGGCCCAGGCGACTGGCCAGTGCCAGTCGTCCTCTCCACCGCGCAAGGAGGATAGGGATGTGTGCCCGCGGCGCGCACGCACGCGTCCGGCCACCTCCTGCCTGCCTGTCCTCCCCCTCATCGCTCTGGATGCTCCGCGCGACGCCATGCGCCGCCCCATACCCCTATCACTCTCCCGTGCCCATTCGTCTCCTCTCCCTCGCTCTTTCGCGCGGCCTTGAAAGCACTTCGTCGCCAAGACGCCACGCGCCGCTTTGCTGCGCCCACCGCCACGGCCTCGCCCTCGCTTCGTGCCCAGACGCTCCGCCTGCAAGTCTCCGACAGCTCCAACGACCCACACGACCAGGGACGTGCTGCATCGCCGCCATCGCTGTCATCTTCATCATCGGCCGCCCGAGATTGCCGTCGCCGCTCCGTCGACTCCAGAGCCTCCCCAGAGCCGCTGAGCACGCCTTCTGAACCAACGTGAGCTCCTGCATGTCTTGCCCCTAACCCCGTGGCTTGCTGCTCGCCGTAGCTTCGTTACCCGCCATGGCCGTAGCTCTGCTTATTTGCCGTCCAGGTTATTCTGCCCGTCGCGCTAAGTCAACAGAGCTCGCAACCACGCACGTCACCGTGCTCCTAGTGACGCCAGGAGGCCGTAGAGGCCTTCCGCAGCCCCTGCCGTGCCCCGTAGCTCGCTCCCGCTCGAAGCCGTTCTCCGGACGCCGCCCAGAGCTCCGCTCCGGCGAGCTTCGGCCACCCAAGCTCCTCCCACCCGCCCTCCTAGATGCGAGAGAGCACGGGCTACGCCCCGGTGCTCTCAGCTGCCGCCCCCGTGCCCTGCAGCATGGACACCGCCGCGTCCAAAGGTCGCCGATGATGACCTCGCCGGCCTGATGTGCGGGCCCGACCTGCCAGGTGATTAGCTTAAGGCTAATCACCACCTAACTAAACCCGTGAGACACTAACAATGGTCCCAGCACCACTAATTTCAATTAGATTAGTAAAACCCCTCCGTTTAACACTGTGACACTGACGTGTGGACCCCACACGTCAGGTTTGACCTGGTCAGCCGCGGTTGACTCGCTGACGTCATGCCTCTTTATCATCTTGCGCACAATTAATCGTTTTCTGGTTTAAAAATAAATCAGGAATCCAGAAAATGATAAAAACTTCTAAAATTCATAGAAATTCAACAGTAGCTCACATTGAAATAATTTACATATGAAAAATTATCAGAAAAATTCAATCTATCCATCTGTACTAGTTTCTTGCATGATAAACTGACTATACTTGTTGTATAGGTGAAAACACATAAATGGCATTTATAAAGACTTAACTTGGAGTTGCATTTGAATTCTTGGTTCAAATGGACTTCATCCAAATGAATGCTAGCTGCATTATCTCAAACAACATCACATCTACATGCCATGATCATGCATCATATTGTTGCATATGCTTGTGTATTGATTGCCGGCACGGTTCTTCTCGATAGGTCCTGCTCCGGAGAGTGTTCGAGAGTACCTGTCTGAAGAGCAATGTTGTACTGTCGATTTATCAGGCAAGCAAACCCCCCTTGTTCATTCCGATACAATCCCACTCTCCTGCTCCTGCTCTCTTTTATTGCATTAGGACAACAACGATTCAACTGCTACTTTATGCTGCGGTAGTTGAACCCATTCATCTGCATGACCTGGCATTGCCACAGTAAATAGTTAAAACCCACTAGCATCTGTAGGAGTTGATTGAGCCATGTTGTGTTCCTACCATGCCTTGCATGCTATTGCTTAGAGTTGTGTCAGGTCTGATTCATTGGGAATGAATTGGAGTGTTACGACATGTTCTGGTGTAGAGAGTTAAGTGTGTGAACACGATTTGGTAAAGGTAGCGGTGAGAGGCCATGTAGGACTACATGGTGGGTTGTCTCACAGGAACCTTCCTTAAGCACTGAGTTCTGTGTATGTTGTCCAATGACCTGCTACTACCACACATTGGGCTCCGGGCGCTCCAAGCTCTCTCGACTTATTGAACAACTTGATCTCTGTCCAGGAGTGCCAATTAGTTTCTGGTGTTTGTAGGTAGTGTTAGTAGTCTACCAAGTGGCACTCGGCCAGGTGGGCTTGGGACAGACGAGGCACAAGTGGCACGATGTACCAAGCGTAGATCCATCCGGCGAGGTGGGCTTGGGAACCCTGCACACATCGTTTGGGGCCGTGAGCGACACCCCGGTCGGATCTCCTTGCGGATGGAACCCGAATAGGCGATAAACCTGGACTAGAATCTTGTGTGGTTAGTTAGGTCATGGCCGACTCCCTCGCTAGGCTTCCGCTTGAAGGTTGCCGAGATACATGATGTGTACATGGCGGTAAGTGGCGAGAGCGTGTGTGAAGAAGTACACCCCTGCAGGGTTAACATGAACTATTCGAATAGCCGGGTCCGCGGTTATGGACTTCTTGGATGCTTACATGGTACATAGACAACTTGAAGTGGATACCCTAAAATGCTCAAGACAAGTGTGAGTGCTATGGATGGCCTTCTCGTAGGAAGACCAGAATGAATCCATAGTAGCGTATTGATGTGGTGATTAGTGGATTCGTGTGCACCACCTCAAAAGAGTTACTAGCAGTCGTAGTTCAAGATAGCCACTGAGTCAAAGCTGGCTTACTGCAAATAAACCCCACATTGCCTTCTTGAAACTAATGCATGTATGATAGGATCTGATGTAAGTCTTGTTGAGTACCTTTGTACTCATGTTGCTTAATTTATGTTTTTGCAGATGAGACTTCTGTCTTAGTAGTAGTTCTGCATGGACTTCGACGAATAGCTTGTTACCTCAGCTACGATCTTGTATCCTTGGGAGGGTCTTGTAGATAGTCAGGCTTCTCAGCCTTTTTCTTTTGTAGTTGGCTATACTCTGACATGTAATGCTTCCGCTTGTTGCTTGTATGCTCTGAATGATGGGTCATGAGATCCCTATTTGTATTGAATGCCATGTGGCTCTTCTGGGCCTTTATATATGAGTTTGAGTTTTGTTGTGATGCCATTGCATGTTATGCGTACGTGTGACGTGTATTGCTATGTGTGGGATCCAACAACCTAGTTGTCTATCCTTGGTAGCCTTTCTTATGGGGAAATGTGGTCTAGTGCTTCCACTGAGCCATGGTAGTCTACTACGGCCGGATTACTGGAGTCTTGTTAGCCCAGTTGCTACTGCTCCGGAACACTTAGACTGGCCGGCATGTGTCCTTCTTCGTTCCTGTGTCTGTCCCTTCGGGGAAATGTCACGTGGTGTCTACCAGAGTCCTGTTAGCCTAGTTGCTACAGCCCGGATTCACTCGCTGATGACCGACACTTCGTTGCTGGTCATGTATGCATGTCCCTGCAAGTTAGTGCAACTTTGGGTTTACGACTAGCCATGTCGACCCGGGTTCTCTGTCATATGGATGCTAGCGACACTATCATATACGTGAGCCAAAAGACGCAAACGGTCCCGGGCTAGGTAAGGTGGCACCGGTGGGAATACCGTGCGTGAGGCCGCAAAGTGATATGTTGTGTTACATGCTAGATCGGTATGACATAGGATCAGGGTCCCGACACAGCTGTTCACCCAAGACAAGGCGGAAACCAAGCATGTGCGGCTCGATGAGGACGTGACCTCAGGGGCCACCTTTACCATAGCTGCCGGCCTCGACCCAAGTCAAGGGCACGCCGCGCCAAGCTACGCTGCCAACCGGGATGACGCAAGATCAGGAAAGCGCAGCAAGAGCCGTAGCGGCATCAACAGAAGACCATGCTCGCCAGGATGACGTCACAGAGATTCCCGCAAGCGATCAGGCACCAGGAGTTCCACCACCTTAGATGACATCCCAGCTTCTGCAAGACACGAGCCTCACCAACGCGCCAGCCCTCGTCGAGCACCCAGTGTATTTCGTCAACATGGTGTTGCAGGACGCAAGGGCACGATACCCCATGCCCCAAAAGCTTCTTCTCGCACTCTTGGTGGCCTCGCGCAAGTTGCAGC
Organism: Aegilops bicornis; assembly: GCA_021605145.1. Lineage (NCBI taxonomy): Eukaryota > Viridiplantae > Streptophyta > Magnoliopsida > Poales > Poaceae > Aegilops > Aegilops bicornis. The sequence goes on along the minus strand of CM038672.1, from coordinate 337,124,839 downwards.
ACTACTTCCAGGGCCACCCCATCAAGGTCGTCTCAGCCTACCCAATGGAGAGATTGCTTAGGATCCCCAACTCTGCTGGAAGGGTCGCTGAGTGGAACATCGAGCTGCAGGCATTCCAGTTGGAGTTCAGCACTACCAGTGTTATCAAGGGATTCACGCTCGCTGGTTTCATGGCAGAATGGACGTATGCCCCGACGCTGGAAGTAGGCGAGGACCGGTCCACCTGCCAGGGAGTGAGGCGCCCGACGGCTGGGTCATGTATTTCGATGGGGCCTTCACACACCAGGGTGCAGGGGCTGGAGCAGTACTCGTGTCACCCACCCAAGACAAGATCTACTACACCGTACAGCTCTGCTTCCAGCAGGGCAAGAAGGTATCCAACAACATCGCAGAATACAAAGGCCTCATAGCTGGCCTGAAGGCCGCGACAGCTTTGGGGGTGAAGTGCCTCACCGTTAGGGGCGACCCATAGCTCCTCGTCAACTTCTCCAACAAAGTATACGAGCCAAAGGACGAACACATGGAGGCATACCTCGCAGAAGTGCGTAGGATGGACAAGCAGTTCCTGGGCCTGGAGTTGTAGCACGTGCCTCGTGGCACCAACAAGGAAGCTGAGGACATCGCCAAGAGGGCGTCAACGCGGCAGCCCCAGGATCCTGGCGTCTTCGAGGAGCGGCTCTTTAAGCCGTCAGCAACGCCACCACTTTCAGGGACAACTCAGCCTCGGGAGGAGCTCCCGCAACCGCCTGCCATAGGAAGCCCAGCCTGTGGCCCGACTTCGGGAGCACGGCTACTCTTGGCGCTCGAGCCCCTGGAGGGATGCTGGACCAAGGAATTCAGGGACTATCTGATGCAAGGGGCACTGCTGGAGAAGGAGGAGGACGGATAACGCGTGGCCCGGCAGGCCACGGCATACTGCATCCAGGATGGTGAGTTGTACATGAGGCGGCCCCATGATGTTTCACCGCGTTGCATTTCTAGAGACGAGGGGAAGGAATTGCTATCTGACATACACGGTGGGGACTGCGGGCAACACTCGTCATCACGGACCCTCGTTGGAAAGGTATTCCGAAGCGTAGACGCCCGCGTCCAATCAACCGCCACGCGTCGGCCAAGGCCACAGGCTTTTGGGGCCCACGGTGCTCCGTACTTGACGTTTGGCTTTGCCTCGAAGCCAAGCCCGAGCACGCCTTGGGCCCGTGGGCTACTGTCGGCGACCTGGGAACCGGGCTCCTAGGACTTGCTTGCCTGTGGCCCACGGCGTGGCTTAGCTAGCAGGCCTGTACGACCCATCTTCATCAACAAGGCATTCAAGACCCTTGCGGGGGGCCAAGCCTCGCAAGGCGGACGACGCAAGACCTCCTCAGGAGCGGCCTAACCAGGCAGGCTCGCGAGGGGCGGAGAGATCAAGGCAAGGCAAACCTCGCGAAGTTCTTGTGACGTGAGCTATGACGATTGAGACCAGGCGGGCGCCAGCGCGAGCAGCGTCCTTGTTTCCCCTTTGGTGCTAAGGAGGCAAGCGTAGGCGCGGAGTACCGAGGCATCAAGCAAAGGTTTCCATATCGGTGCAACAAGAACAAGACCAGCAGGACGACAAGACGGAGGTCACCATGGAGCCCAAGGCGGCGTCACCACCAGAGCCTTTGGTAGGCGAAGACCGCTTTTGTTAGGATAAGCTGTACTAGATGTCCCCTTTCAAATTGGCCGTAGTTGGCTCCCTTCCCGTTCAATATTTGGGGAGAGGACCAGGACCTATATAAGTAGAGCTAGCCACCACCGTAGGGGATAACTCATTCAGAGGCATCTCACCCAATCATTAGCCACACTCCAAGCACAAGAACACTTCAACCTCAGGAGGCTATTCTTCCCATTCTACTTTTCATCATCAGCCCAAGAGGCAATCCACCACCACCACACTGGAGTAGGGTATTACACCACAACGGTGGCCCGAACCAGTATAAATCTTGTGTCCCTTGTGTTGTGAGTTCGTAGAGTTCGTTCTTGAGATCTTAGCTAGTTAGGACGTGGATCGGTAGGGAGGAAATCTTCGTCCGCACCCCAGTGTTCGATCCTTGAGGATTTGGCCGGAGTCCGTGATCCGAAATTTGGCGCACCAAGTAGGGGTGCGCCGAAGCCCTCCCTTTGCCAATCTACGCTCCACCGCCACCGCGCTCCGCCCTCATTGCAGGCGCCCCGCCACCGACTCCGACGGCCAGCGCTGACAGCGGGGCCAGGGGGCTCCGAGCCCTGGCCCCCGCCTTACTGCAAGTCTAGTGGCCGCCCAAGTTCAAGCCGGAGATGCCGCCGCGCTATGACGGCGCGGGGGACCCGTCGGCTTTCCTGGTGGCATACGAGGAGGTCGTCCTCGAGGCCGGGGGTGATGACAAGGTCATCGCCAACTGGTTTCCCATGGCCCTCACTAGTGCGCCGCGCGCCTGGCTACTCAACCTCCCCGGAGTGGTATCTTGGGAGGAGTTGCGCAACTTCTTCACTGCGTGCTACGCGGCTCCAGCGCACCATGCGGTCGCGGGCCTGCTAGGCGGCTATTAAGCGCCACCTTCAGATCGGCGCCATTCCTTCGCCAGATCGGCGCCGCTTCCAAGTGCTCGGGGGCTCCGCTGGGCTGGGCTGCGTGTGAGGCCGACCTCACCTTCAACTCAGAAGACCACCCCGTCACCACTGCCAGCTCGGGCAGGCTTCTGATGCTCTGCACACCCACCATCTGCAACGTGGCCGTCAGCAAGACCGTCATCGACGGCGGCGCCGGCCTCAACTTGCTCTCCGTGGAGGCCTTCATCCTTCTTCACGTACCGCTCGAGTGGCTCAGCCTCAGCAAGCCTTTCTCAGGAGTTGGTGGCGGCGCCACCCGCTCTCTGGGGCAGATCCGCCTCCCCGTCACCTTCGGCATGCGCGACAACTACCGCACCGAGCGGTTTGACTTCGACATCGCCCGCATCGGCCTCACGGGCAACACCATCCTCGGGTACCCGGCACTGGCCCGCTTCATGGCAGCGACCCATCCGGCCTACAACCTCATGAAGATGCCTGGAAGTAAGGGTGTCCTCACCATCAAGGGGGATGCCAAGGAAGCCTTGGCAGCACTCAAGCTTGCCCTCAATAACGCCGCGGCGGTGCAGCTCGCCGACGCAGGCACCTCCGACCCCAGGGGAGCCGCACCAACCAAGAAGTAGTTGTTCACCCAAGACAAGGCAGAAACCAAGCAGGTACCGGTCGATGAGGACGCGACCTCAGGGGCCACCTTTACCATAGGTCCCGGCCTCGACCCAAGCCGAGGGCGCGCCGCGCCAAGATACGCCACCAACCGAGATGATGCAAGATCAGGAAGGCGCAGCAAGAGCCGTCGCGGCATCAATAGAAGACCAAGCTCGGCAGGACGACGTCATAGAGATTCCCGCAAACAATCAGGCACCAGGAATTCCACCACCTCAGGAGACGTCCCAGCTTCCACAAGACACGAGCCTCACCAATGCGCCAGCCCTCGTCAAGCACCCGGTGTATTTTGCCAGCATGGTGTTGCGAGACGCAAGGGCACGATACCCCATGCCCCAAAAGCTTCTTCTCGTGCTCTTTGTGGCCTCGCGCAAGTTGCAGCAATACTTCCAGGGCCACCCCATCAAGGTGCCTACCCATTGGAGAGAGTGCTCAGGAGCCCCAACTTTGCTGGAAGGGTCGCTGAGTGGAACATCGAGCTGCAGGCATTCAAGTTGGAGTTCAGCACTACCAGGGTCATCAAGGGAGCCGCGCTCACTGATTTCATGGCAGAATGGATGGATGCACCAACGCTGGAAGTAGGCGAGGACCTGTCCACCTCGCCGGAGACTGAGGCGCCCGACGGCTGGGTCATGTATTTCAATGGGGCCTTCTCACACTAGGGTGCGGGGGCTGGAGCAGTACTCGTCTCACCCACCCAAGACAAGCTCTACTCAGTCTGCTCACACTTCCCAATGAGGCGAGAATGTCTCCAAAAATATCGCAGAATACGAAGGCCTCATAGCTGGCCTAAAGGCCGTGATAGCTCTGAGGGTGAAGCTCCTCACTGTTAGGGGCGACTCACAACTCCTCGTCAAGTTCTCCAACAAAGTATACGAGCCAAATGACGAGCACATGGAGGCATACCTCGTGGAAGTGCGTAAGATGGAGAAGAAGTTCATGGGCCTGGAGTTCCAGCACGTGCCTCGTGGCACCAACAAGGAATTTGACGACATCGCCAAGAAGGCGTCCAAGTGGCAGCCCCAAGAGCCTGGCGTCTTCGAGGAGCTTCTCTTCAAGCCGTCAGCAACGCCACACTTTCAAGGACAGCTCAGCCTCGGGAGGAGCTCCCGCAGCCGCCTGCCATAGGAGCCCCAGCCTGTGGACCGACTTCGGGAGCACGCCTACTCTTGGTGCTCGAGCCCCAGGGATGCTGGACCAATGAATTCAGGGACTATCTGATGCAAGGGGCACTGCCGGAGAAGGAGGAGGATGCAGAGCACGTGGCCCGGCAGACCATGGCATACGGCATCCAGGATGATGAGTTATAGAGGAGGCGGCCCAATGATGTTTCACTGCGTTGCGTTTCTAGAGACCAGGGGAAGGAGTTGCTATCTGACATACACGGTGGGGACTGCGGGCACCACTCATCATCACGGACCCTCGTCGGCAAGGTATTCCGCAGCGGATTCTACTGGCCCCTGGCAACGTTCTGAGCTTAGCCGGATCACTCCTCGCGCTTCACAGAGGCGCGGCGACGAGACGACCCGCTACCACCTTAGAAGCGAGCGCGGCGGCGTGGCGGCTGGTCATAGCCGCCGCTGCTAGAGCTGTCGCCAAGCGAAGAGCCACCGTAACTGGATGAGGCGCGGCCGGCGGGCTCGCCCTCGCCCTCGTCACAGCCGTCGCTGAGGCCGAGCACCTCCTCGCTGTCGTTCATCTCGGAGCAGAACCCGGCGCGACGACCATCTGCCCCAAACACCCTCACATAGAGGGTCACATCACCGTCGTACTTGAAATGGAGGGTGCACCGCCTGCCCAGGTAGCACGCGCGGTCGAACGTCTGCCAACCTCGGGGCCAGAGCTATGTTGCCCGCGACAAAGACCTCAACCACGACCCAGGAGGCCCTGCTGCAAAAGCCGTCCGCCTGCAGCCAGAGCCCGCCTGGACAAGAGGTTGGCAGCTCGTCGACGAAGAAGCGTGGAAGCTGAAGCCAGTTGCCGGCCGGATCCTCCGACCAGACAACAAACTCCGGCAGCAGCTCTACCGAGTGGAAGCGCGGCCGGGGAGGCATCACAACCACGACACATCTCACTTCATCGACGGGACTTCCGCGACCGGAGCGACCCCTACCACACGCAGCGGCGCCACCCCGGGAGGGGGCCGCGGCGAGAGTCGTGGTGTGCTTACGGGGACGGTAGCGTCCCCGCATGGGCGCCGGGGAGCCGGGCCCCACGCGAGGGGCCTTTCCCTTCTCTGCGGCGGAGAACCTCTTCGATGGCGCCATGGGAGTCGGTGGTGGAGCAGAGGAGGAAGAAGCAAGCGGAATGGGAAAGAACGTGCGACGGGGGCTCCGCCCCCTCCCTCATTTATACCAGGAGAAGGCCAACCAGCACCCCCACCATCACAGGTAATGATGGTTTTCCTTGCATGTCGCAGGGACTTGTCAAGTCAGGCAGTTGCTGAGGCAGCATGGGGAAGCGGAGACGCCCATGTCCAATCAACCGCCACGCGTCGACCAAGACCACATGCTTTTGGGGCCCGCAGTGCTCCGTACATGACCTTTGGCTTCGCCTCGAAGCCAAGCCCGAGCGCGCCTCAGGCCCGGGGGCTACTGTCGGCGTCCTGGGAACGGGGGTCCCCACACTTGCCTGCCTGCGGCCCACGGCGTGGCTGAGCTAGAAGGCCTGTACGACCCATCTTCATCAACAAGGCATTCAAGACCCTCGCAAGGGGCCAAGCCTTGCGAGTTGGACGACGCAATACCTCCTCAGGAGCGGCCTAACCAGGCAGGCTCACGAGGAGTGGAGAGATCAAGACAAGCCAAACCTCGCGAGGTTCTCGTGACGTGAGCCATGACGATCGAGACCAGGCGAGCGCCAGCGCGCGCAACGTCCTTGTTTCCCCTTTGGTGCTAAGGAGGCAAGTGCAGGCGCGGAGTACCGAGGCATCAAGCAAAGGTTTCCATATCGGTGCAACGAGACCAAGACTAGCAGGAAGGCAAGACGGAGGTCACCATGGAGCCCAAGGCGGCGTCACCACCAGAGCCTTTTGCAGGCGAAGACTGCTTTTGTCAGGATAAGTTGTACTAGCTGTCCCCTTTCAAATTGGCCATTGTTGGCTCCCTTCCCACTCAATATTTGGGGAGAGGGCCAGGGCCTATATAAGTAGAGCTAGGCACCACCGTAGGGGATAACTCATTTAGAGGCATCTCACCCAATCCTTAGCCACACACCGAGCACAAGAACAGCTCAACCTCAGGAGGCCGTTCTTCTCCTTGTACTGTTCATCATCAGCCCAAGAGGCAATCCACCACCACCACACTGGAGCAGGGAATTACACCACAACGGTGGCCCGAACCAGTATAAATCTTGTGTCCCTTGTGTTGTGAGTTCCTCGACTTCGTTCTTGAGATCTTAGCTAATTAGGACGTGGATCGTTAGGGAGGAAATCTTCGCGCGCACCCCAGTGTTCGAACCTTGAGGATTTTGCCGGAACCCGTGATCCGACACTTCCTCCGGCGACAGCTCTAGCAGCGGCGGCTACGACCAGCCGCCACGCCCGCTTCGAGGGCGGCAGCGGGTCGTCTCGTCTCCGCGCCCCAGTGGAGCGCGATGAGGGGTCTTGCTGAGCCCAGGAGAGCGCCATGGGCCCACCCTCGCGAACTATTGTGGGGGCACGCGACACTTGTTTTGTTCTTCCTTTTCTTCCTGCATTAAGAGAGAGACAAGTATGGGGCCCCGCAGGGGCGTGCAGCGAACCATGATTACCAAGTTGCTATGTTATGTTTATCGTTCTTGTGTCGTGTTGCAGCATCGACGTTTTATGGAGGCGCGTAGAAATAACTTAGCTTGATGCGCTCAAAGTACTTTCTGCCTCGTGAGACGAGCATTTCCCATTACCTGGCGTGACCTCCTTGGCTTGGGAGGTGTCTAGGAGCTGAAAAAGTTCGTTAGGAAACTCTTATTCTTCCAAGCCCTAGTCATAGGCGCAGCCGGATATGATCAAGCGCTTCGCATCGCGGTACCCAAGGGGCACAGATTTAGAGAGGTGCGCCATCTTGCGAGCTCGAGCGAGGGTGCCTCGCGAAGAGTAGGAAAAACGCTCACGAGCGCGCCTGTCCAGCCCCCTCGCGAGGCATGCGAGGGAGAGTACAGGTCAAAACAAGGAACCTAGGGCAGAAATGGAGGCAAAACGCGATGGAACCAAGCCGGCAAGAAACACCAAAAAGAAAATTTTCATTAAAAGAGGGGCAAGCCAACTACGGAAAGCAAATGAAAAGCCCCGTCCGGCACCTAGTCTAGTCTTCTCACCAGCGTAGAGCTAAGTGCTGCCACTAGGACGTGGGAGGGAGCCCCCGAGGCCCGAGGGCGGCACTCCTGAGACTCCGGGGCGTGTACATCCCCACTCATTATTACGTGAGAGTTTCACGGGCGGAGACCTTCACAGGCACCGGGCCTTGCTTCATGGGTAGAACTTCCGGAGGTGCTGGATGTTCTAGGCGTTCTGGATGGGGACCCCGTCCTGCGTCTCCAGGCGCACAACGCCAGGCCTGGAGACATGGGCGACCCTAAACGGGCCCTCCCACATGGGTGAAAGCTTATGCAGCCCTTCCCTGGAGAGTACCCGCCTTAGGATGAGGTCACCCACCTCGAGTGTCCTGGAGCGGACGTTGCGAAAGTGATACCTTTGCAGCGCCTGCTGGTACCTTGCCGCTCGAAGCGTGGCTTCGCGGCGGCATTCATCCCCCAGCACGAGGTCCATTCCCCGCATGGCGTCCTGTTGCACCTCATCAAACGCTAGGACCCACGCGGAGCGATGCTTGACCACGTGAGGGATAACCGCTTCTGCTCCGTAGACGAGGAAGAACACGGTCTCGCCTGTTGGCTTTGTGGCGGTGGTGCGCATAGACCACAACACGGATTGGAGCTGATCGTGCCAGCCCCTGATGCAGGCCTCGAGCTTCTTCTTGAAGGTCCTGGTCTTGAGGCCCCTTAGGACCTCCGCGTTGGAGCGTTCATCCTGACCATTGCTCCTCGGGTGTGCCACCGAAGCATAGCAGATCTGCATTCCAAGGTTTGCACAATATGTCTTGAAGAGATTGCTAGTTAACTACGAGCCGTTGTCGGCGATGATGCGATTAGGGACCACGAACCGGCTCACGAGACCCTTAATGAACATGACCGCAGACCCGACTGGGATGGTGCGGAAAGCTTCTACCTCCACCCATTTGGTGAACTTGTCGATGGCGACGTAGAGGTAGCGGTAGCCCCCAGGCGCTCGAGGGAACGGGCCTAAGATATCCAGGCCCCAGACTGTGAATGGCCATGAGAGCGGGATGGTCTGGATGCCCTAAGCTGGCTAATGGATCTGCTTGGCGTGGAATTGACAGGCCTCACAGGACTTCACCAGCTCAGTCGCGTCGTTGAGCGCCATAGGCCTGTAGAACCCGCTACGGAATTCCTTGCCGACGAGGGTTCGTGACGACAAGTGGTGCCCGCAGTCCCCGCCATGTATGTCAGTTAGCAACTCGTTCCCCTGTTCCCTGGAGATACAACGCAAGGAAACGTCATTCGACCGCTTCCTGTATAACTCAACGTCCTGGATGCAACACGCCGTGGCCTGTCGGGCCACGTGCTCCGCGTCCTCCTCTTTCTCTGGTAGCGCCCCTTGCGTCAGGTATTCCTTGAACTCTTTGGTCCAGCACCCCTCCCGAGGCTCGAGCGCCAGGACTAGGCACGCTCCCGAGGTCGGGCCGTAGGCCGGGGCTACCGAGGCAGGTGGCTGGGGGAGTTTGTCCCGAGGCGGTGCCGGTCCTGAATGCGGAGGTGCCGCCGAAGGCTTGAAGAGCCGCTCCTCAAAGACGCCAGGCTCTTGGGGTTGTCACTTGGACGCCCTTTTGGCGATGTAATCCGCCTCCTTGTTGGTGCCACGGGGCACATGCTGCAACTCTAGAACGAAGAAATGCTTTTCCATTTTGTGTACCTCCGCAAGGTATGCCTCCATGTGCTCGTCACATGGCTCGTATACCTTGTTGGAAAAGTTGACGAGGAGCTGCGAGTCGCCCCTGATGGTAGGCGCTCCACCCCCAGGGACACCGCGGTCTTAAGGCCAGCTATGAGACCTTCATACTCCGCAATGTTGTTGGAAACCTTCTCACTCTGCTGGAAGCAGAGCAGCACGGCGTGGTAGAGCTTGTCCTGAGTGGGTGAGATGAGCACTGCTCCAGCCCCCGTGCCCTGGCGTGCAAACGTGCCATCGAAATACATAGCCCAGCCGTCGGGCGCTTCACTACCCGGCGAGAGGGATCGATCCTCTCCTGCTTCAAGCCCCGGGGCATCCGTCCATTATGCCACGAAGTCGGCGAGCGCGGCTCCCTTGATGACCCTGGTTGTGCTGAACTCCGGCTGGAATGCCTGCAGCTCGATGTTCCATTCGGCGACTCTTCTAGCAGCGTTAGGGCTCCTGAGTACCCTCTCCAGCGGGTAGGCCGAGACGACCTTGATTGGGTGACCTTGAAAGTAGTGTCGTAGCTTACGCGAGGCCACCAAGAGCACGAGCAAGAGCTTCTGAGGCATGGGGTACCATGCCCTTGCATCCCGCAACATCGTGCTGACAAAATACACTGGATGCTCGACGAGGGCGGGCGTGTCGATGGGGCCAACGTCTGTCGGAGGTTGAGGCGCCTCCTGAGGCGATGGAACCTCCGGAACCTGGTCACTCATCAGGGCCTCTGCGGGCCCAAGGACGCCGTCTTGCTGGGCCTGGTCATCCGTTGGCGTTGCCGCAGCCCTTGCGGTGCCCTCTGGACCTTGTATCGCCCTGGCTGGGGACGTGGCTTGACGTGACGTATACTTGGCCTAGCGCTCTTCCCGAACCGCCACCAGAGCTGCGCTGGCAGAGTAAGGAGTGGCGGCAAGGTAAAGCACCAGGGCTCGAGAGGGCGGGGCGCCACCTTCACCGGAGGGCGGGTTAGGTATCTCTTGAGGTCTTGAAACGCTTGGTCAGCCTCCGGGGTCCACTCAAGCGGGTCCTTCTTCATCGGCTTGAAAAATCGTAGGGTGCGCTCCCCCAGCTTGGAGATGAAGCGCCCCAGTGAAGTCACGCAACCGGCAAGCTTCTGCATCTCCTTGAGGGTTTGAGGTGGGCTCATGTCTTCGATCGCCTTGACCTTCTACCGGTTAGCCTCGATCCCCCTGTGGGACACGGGGAAGCCCGGCAGCTTGCCGGAGGGGACACCAAACACACACTTCTCTGGGTTGAGCCGAAAGTCCACCTGGCGCAGGCTCGCGAAGGTCTCCTCCAGGTCCTGAATCAAAGTTCTCGCCTCCCAAGATTTTACCACAAAGTCGTCGACGTAGGCTTCAGCGTTCCTCCCGAGCTGCTGACCCAGGGTGATGTGCATCAGTCGTTGGAAGGTCGCGCCTAAGTTGCGCAGCCCGAATGGCATGCATGTGTAGCAGTACACCCCACACGGGGTCAGGAAGGCCGTCTTCTCCACATCCTCCACCGCCATCTTGATCTGGTGATAGCCTGAAAATGCATCCAGGAAGCATAGCAGGTCGCACTCGGCGGTGGATTCAACGATCTGTTTGATGCGTGCAAGCGGGAACGGATCTTGGGGACAGGCCTTGTTGAGGTTGGTGAAGTCGACACACATGTGCTCCTTCCCGCCTTTCTTTGGCACGACGATGGGGTTCGCCAGCCACTCGGGGTACCGAACCTCGCGAATGACACCTGCTGCCTCCAGCTTGTGGATTTCCTAGACGATGAAGGACTACTTCTCTGTGGACTGTCACCGCGCCTTCTGCTTCACAGGGTGCACATTAGGGCACACCCTCAAGTGATGCTCGATCACCCCTCTTGGGACCCCTACCAGCTGTTTGGGTTCTCAGGCGAATACTTCCATGTTTGCGTGCAAGAACTTCACCAATGCCTCCTCTTGATCCGGGTCGAGGTTGGCACCTATGGTGAAGGTGGCTCCAGAGTACCCATCTTCCTCGACCGGTACCTGCTTGGTTTCTGCCCGATCTTGAGTGAACAACTGCTTCTTCTTAGCTGGTGCAGCCTCCTTAACTCTGGAGGTGCCCACGTCGGCCGGTCGCGCTGCCGCAGCGGTTTTGAGGGCAATCTTGAGCGCTACCAGAGCCTCCTTGGTATCTCCGACAACAGTGAGGACGTCCTTGCTCCCGAGCATCTTTAGGAGGTTGTAGGCCGGATTGGTTGCCGCCATAAACTGAGCCAGGGCCGGGTACCCGGGGATGGGGTTGTATGGGAGGCCAATATGGGCGATGTCGAAGTGGATCAACTCAGTGTGGTAGTTCTCGCGGGTGCCTAAGGTCACGGGAAGGCGGATCTTCCCCAGGGGGCTGGCGGAGCCGCCGCTGTCGGATTTCGGGTTCCGGCAGGCCCTCTAGTTTCGAACTCTAGGGTGCACGCGGAGATCTCACCCCCTACCTACCTGCACCTCGTCGCCTCGCAAGGATCTAAACTACCAAAAGAGCAACACAAGAAACACAAGGTTTATACTGGTTCGGGCCACCATTGTTGTGTAACACCCTACTCCAGTGTGTGTGTGGTGGATTGCCTCAAGGGCTGATGATGGACAATACAAGGAAGAACAGCCTCGCGAGGGTCTGTTCTTGGCTGGTGCGACGAACTGCTAAGGGGAGTTCGATCGCTCTTTCTCTCTCTCTCTCTCTCTCTCTCTCTCTCTCTCTCTCTCTCTCTCTCTCTCTCCCTCTGGACTGCTTGATCTCTAGCCCTATCCTGGACTCTGGATCCAAGGTGCTAGCTTCTCCAAGATGCCTCTACCCTATGGGTGGCTAGTCCTATTTATAGGCAGAGGCCCTGGGCCTCTTCCCAAATATTGAGCGGGAAGGGTGCCAACAATTGGCCATTTTGAAGGGGAACATCTAGTACACTTATCCTGACTATAGTTGGTCCTCGCCTGCCAAAGGCTCTGGTGGTGACGTCGGCTTGGGATCCACAATGACCTCCTTCCTGCTGTTGTGATGGTCTTGGTCTTGTTGCACCGAAACGGCTGCCTTTGCTTGATGCTCTCCCCTGCGCTTGCCCCCTTTGCACCAAAGAGGAAATGAGGACAACTGCTGGGCTGCCGCCTTGGCGCCCTTGGTCGTCATGGCTTGCATCATGGGCACCTCGTGAGGTACCCGCCTTGATCTCTCCGCCTCCTCGCGAGCCAGCCTGGCGAGGCCGTGCTTGAGGAAGCTTCTGCCTTCCGCCTCATGAGGCTTGGCCTCACGAGGGTCTTGAGCTTGTCTTGATGAAGATGGGCCGTCTTGGGCCACCCCTTGAGCCACGCCAGCCGCGAGTGTGCAAGTCTGGGTACCCTGCTCCTGCACGAATGCCGATAGTAGCCCCCAGGCCCAAGGCGCGCTGGACTTGGCTGGAGCAGAGAAGCGAAGGGCAAGTGCGAAGCGCCATGAGGCCCTAACAACCCTGCGGCCTCGAGCGCCGTGCGTGGCGGTTGATTGGGCGTGGCGCCTTAGCAATCAAGGCGAATCGACAAAAGAGCGGCACCCGTCTAGGCTTTGCCTCCTTTGTCTTCTCCAGTCATTGCCCAGATCCCCTTCCTTGCGCCTTTCCTTCCTTCTTCCAAAATCTCCAGATCTACTTCGACCGTGTGCCCTAGCAAGACATGGCGCCTCGCCAGACCCCGGCCGGAGCTTGGTACTCACCCGCCTTGGACTCCCCGAACGTGTCGGCAAAGAGCCTTGCCCGAGCGCGCCGGATGATGGCGGCGCAAGGCAACGACGGGGCAGCGGTGCTCAGGGCTGGCTCCGCCCTTCCCGAGGACCAAGGAAGCACCTTTTATCCGCTCTTCGTGAGCGCCATTGCTGCCGGTCTGGCGCCTCCTTTTTCTGAGTTCTTCTTTTCTATCCTCCGCCATTACAAACTCCAAGCTCTGCACCTCCACCCCAACTCTGTTCTTCTTCTGGCGATCTTCACCTACTATCGTGAGGCTCATGTCGGGGTGCAGCCCTCAGTGGCCTTGCTACACCACTACTTCTACCTCCGGGTCTCTCGCGGACCCATCTCCGCGTGCACGAGCTTTATCGCGTACGGCAGCTCCAACGCCATCTCGATGCCCGGGAAGAGGATTGAAGGTTTCAGGAGCAAGTGGGTCATGGTAGACGCTGGGCGCATCCATCCTCGGCTGATTCTGCCCACGGAGCAGCCCACGCCTACCGACGATTGGTCTCGCGCGGAACTCGTGGATCCCCGCGTGAAGCCAGTGCTGGAGAAGATGAACGCGGACCTGTGGCCGGGCAACATGGCGACGGCAAAGCTGACCCGGGCGTCGCTCCTGAGGGAGTTCCTGGAGCACCAGGTGGCCCCGCTTCGTCAGTACTCGCTTCCGCTGTGGAGGCCCCGCCCGAATTCCGTAGTCTTGGCCGACGAATATCTGGCCGCGGTCCTCCAATCTTTGGTCGGGGGAGACGTGGCGAGGCGGGAGGGCGCTCCTGTACCCCTGTTCCTTCGAGATGATTGGGAGCAGGTGGTGGACTCCATGCCCGTTTTCAACGGGGACGGGCCCATGCCATGAGATTCCCAGGACCCGGCGGCCACAGCGACGGTGAACGTGTCCTCCGGCGACTCCAGCGGAGAGGAGGAAGAAGAGGAGCGGGGGGAGGGGCCCGACTCCGAGGCGACTGACGGGGAGTCGAGAGCGCCCCTCCCCCGGCGCAGGTCCCGCGCTCTCCGCCTCTTGCCGAGCGACAACGAGGATGGCGATGAGCGGGGTGGCGAGAGCTTGCCCCCGATCTCGAAGAAGGACAGGACAGGCTGGTCCCCTGCTGGTCTGCCTCCGGCCCCAGGCGATCTGCAGATCGCCTCCCGCCTCCCGAGCCTCTTGAGGCTGATCCCTGCACCGCCTCGGGCTTCAAGTTCGGCCGGAGGTTGCTCGAGCCATGAGCGATGACCAGTAAGTGCTTGATTCTTGTTTTATTTCTTGCTTTGTCATTTGAGGCTTGATATCTGTATTCCTTGGCTAGGTGGCGCTGCATGAAGAAGAAGGCTGAAGGGAGCTCCTGAGGCTTCGTCCGGAGCAGCGCCTCCGTCCGCGAAAGAAGGTGATGGCAGGACACGGGCCTCTCATGCCCGGTCATCCTCGCGAGGCCTAGCGGGGCTAGCTGGGGCGAGCTCAGCCCCCATGCCCCAAGCAACTCCCAAGGTATCCTTGCCTGCTGCCACTGCCGCAGCTGCCGGGGCGCAGAAGGTCCCACCTCAAGATGATGTGGTTACGCTGTCGTCCTCTCCTCCTACTCCACCAACTGCTATCTCTCCGACTCCTCCTACTGTCCTGGATCATGCTGCTGCTGAATCGACCAGCCAACAAGATCTTCTGGCGCCCGACCCTCACTTGGTGGCTGGATGCTCGAGCTGGCCTCCATTGGGTTCTCTCTGATGCTTCGATTTGAGCGGCGCTGGTTCAGGCCGCGACGGCTTGCGACGAGGAGAAACAAGCCGTCCTTGGGGCAAAGGCCGCTCGCGACGCCGCCCTGGGAGAGGTAGCCGATGTCCGAGGTCACTGCAAGGCGCTGGAGAGCGAGCTGCAGGGCCTGCGCGACCAACTTGCCAAGGAGGCCAGCGTCTGCCAAGAGAAGGAGGAAGACATGAAGGCTTGCGAGGCGGCCGTCAAGGACCGGAATGCCAAGCTTGACAAGCGTCGTGACCGCTTGGGTGCGCTGGAGCAGGAGTTGGAGGCGAAGAGGGTCGAGCTGGACGGCAAGGCGCTGGTCCTCGCTGAGGACCGCGCGGCCTTCGCCGAGATGGAGGCGAAGGCTCGCACCTTGCTGAGGTCGCTTTATGACAGCGGCCTGGAAGGCCCGCTGGCCGAGGACGGTCCTGCCAAGCTGCTTCCCTTCCTGGTCCGCGCCCTTGAAGATGTCACCCTTGGCCTTGGCCCCACGGTTGAGGCCGAGGCGCGTGGTCTCGTCTTTCCGTGCGGCACGACGCTGCCCCACTCCACGTCTACCTTCGCGACCCCGACGTCGACCTTGACAGCCTGCTGGAGCCCGTGAGCGGTGAGCTTGCCGCTGCCGCTGCTGAGGCCATGAAGGGTCGAGCGGAGGCTCTGCTAGTGAAGTTTCGGGCCTTCAGCACCAAGCCAAAGCGAGGCGCTGCCGATACTGAGGCTTCACGAGGCGAACCCGCCCAGCGCAGCTCCGCCGCCATCAAGTGATTCCTTTGTGGCTCCTGCCCTGCTTTCACTTCCTTGCAACATGCATCATGCCTCGGGGAGGCGTTTAAACTTTCGCTTGGCGTTGTGAAAACAGTTATGGACTGTAATATTTGATTTTGAATTCCTTGAGATTTGCGCTTTTCCATCCTACTTGCTTATATTCTACGCCGGCAGAGCCCGGCCCCGCGCATACCTCAGCCGCCGTTAGCCCCGACTAGAAACCAGGACGGGACCAAGGAGTGAGGGGCTACGTGACAAGTTAGGCTCCTGAGTCGCGATGCTCAGGAGTCCCCCTTGGCGCACAAATGCTTGCAAGTAGGGAGGTGAGATGTATGGGTGAATTTACTATTCTCGCCCGGCAGGGCCCGACCCACGCATACCTCAACCGCCGTTAGCCTTCTGGAACTAAGGGGTGACGGGCTACGTGACCAGCTAGGCTCCGAGTCGCGATGCTCAGGAGTCCCCTTGACGCTCAAATGGCCTTCATATGTTGGCTCCGCCGGGAGGACGGGCAGTGACGAGCCAGGCCCGAGGGGCTGGCCGGGTGGCGCGGCGTCTGGCGTGACCTGTGCGTAGCCTCGTGCCCAGCCCTCGCTGCGGCACTCCCGAGGGGAGGCGTTGCGATGAGGCCAGACACTGAGCTCTGGGCTCCCTGAGGTTGATGCGGCTGGGGGCCACCCTCAGTTGTTTATAACCAGCGCGGAGCATAGCTTTTCCGTATGTGTACGGGCATAGTAGCTTCTCGGCAGTGTCGTCAGGCAGCGCGGAGCATGGTGCTTCCACTGGTGCGTGGGAGGGGGCTCCTCTCCGGAAGGAGCCCCGGGGGTGTGTACAACCCCGCCCTGACACGTGGCCGGCACGGTAGGGCCTGACGAGGTGTATCTGGGCACCCGTGAGCCAGCGCGGGACTCACGGGGTCCTACCTCAAGGCGGGTTGCGCCTGGCACTAGTCCTTAACTTGTGATGTGTTCCTGCAAATTTGGTTAGATGTCGATGTTCTACGTCCGTGGGTCCCAGCCCTCGAGCGGGTCTCAGCCGTCGCTGGTATGCCAGGTTGCGAGGCCCTGGACAAGGCCAGAGGGTGAGGGCTGGAGAGCCAGTAGGAGCCCATGAGTCGCGATGCTCAGGTACCCCCCTTTAACGTGCAAGCGGCCGACATGAAGGAAGAAGGGGTGCCGTGGACATGCATCAAATAACAATCATGATGGGTCAAACGCACGACCCGAATAAACGCAAGAGGGGTACATGCCACTGGGTCTGGCCTGAGTGGCTTGGGGATGATGCAGCCCGAGGGGCACCCCCAACAAAGTAAGCTAGGAACATGAAGCAAAAGGGATACATGCCGCAGGGACGGACCCACGCGGCAGGAATGATGGAGCCTGGGCGCTCCCAGCTGAAAATGAAACTCGAAGGATGTCACCTGATGACGTTGAAGACGAAGGGATGCTGAAGTAGCGGACGTCGCGGGCTGCGGAAGCTGATCTTCACGAGCCCCCAGGCCCAGGAGCCTCGGGAGGCTCCGGAGGCGCCGGGTGGCTCCTCGCGACCATCTCCGTCTCTGCCGGGACTGCGGAACGCTGGCCTCTTGAGCCTCCGTGATGCTCCCATGAGGCGCTGGGCGCGTGGCAGGCCAGCGTTCGGCACGCCTGTAAGGCATGCGAACGTGGTTGTGGGTTGGACCTTCACACGCCCCCTGCGTGAGGGCCAGAGGCGCTCCTGAGAGGCGGCCCGGTTGAGCCCTGGTATGTCGATGCAGACGCGCAACCCACCATCCTCGCCTGGATGGGGAGCTACGGCGGGTAAGCGGCGGCTGCCACTCATGACTCTTGACTCATGCAGCTCCTAGATGATCTGGCTGACGAACTCCTGAGGGTTTGGCCCTCCTTGCCTCTCTCCTTCCTGAGGGAAACATGCTTTGAAACACGCCTCCAAGTGGTGCCCAAGCGCCTCCCTCGTGACCTTAGCAAGGTCAGTGGCCCTCCAGGAGAGAGCCCCCGAGCCATGCTCGGGGAGGGCGCTGGGCGCGCCTTCCTATGTGACAGAAGGAGGTGCCCCCTGAACTGGCGCGGATCCTGAGGGGCCTGCCTCCCGAGGGGTCGGGCCAGGCGATGTCTTCTTCTTCTTGGGAGCAGCCTCGGGGAGCCTCCCGCTCCTGCGATCTGGGTCTTCAAGCGACGCGGCATGAAAAGCACGCCTGTGGAGCACACCACGCTCTCTCTTCACAAGGCACCGTGATGACTCCGCCCGCTCCACGGCATCTTGAGGACGTTGTATCCGTGATGAGTCACGGCCATGAATTTGGCCGAGCTGGAGTACGCGAGGATGGCATTGTATGGCGTGCGAATGTGGGCGACGTCGAAGTCGATGAGCTCGGTCTTGAAGTTGTCGCCGCTCAAGGTGACAGGGAGGCGGACCTGCCCAATCAGAATTGTGGAGCCATCAGTGACTCCGGAGAAAGGCTTGGTTGGCTGAAGCTGATTGTAAGGCACTTGGAGATTTTTGAATGTCTCTACGGACAGGACATTGAGCCCTGCTCCGCCATCGATGAGGGTCCTGGTGACTTGCATGTTGCTGATGATTGGGGAACAAAGCATCGGTAGGACTCCGGTTGTGGCCGCGCACTTGAGCTGATCCGCTGAGCTAAATGTGATGGCACACGCTGACCACCTGAGCGGGCATGTGGCTTCGAGCTTGGGGAGGACTGCATTCACTTCGCGGGCGAACTGCTTGAAGATGCGCTGAGAGGCTGGGGCTTGAGCTCCGCCCAGGATGCAAGCGATCGCGCGCGGCTCCTGGAAGCCCCCAGCCCCCTCGTCCTGATGGTGGTCCTCATTTCTCCTTGGCTGTGGTGGCAGAGGAGGGAGGCCTACGTTGCCTTGCGGGCGATCCTCGCGAGGCTGATCCCTCTAGCCTCCCTCGCGAGGTGGGTCCCTCCAACGTCCCTCACGAGGCTGGTCCTGCCAGTGGTCCTCGCGAGGTCGGTCGCGCCACCCTTGGCGAGGGCCACGGTCTTCCCACCGTCCTGCGTTTCTTCCTCCTCCTCGGTCGTAGCCTCGATCGTTGCGGTCGGGGCGTCGACCGATTCGCCCTTCTCGCACGGCTCGGAGTTCTTGACATTCATTGGTGTTGTGGGTGTGGAGGTCGTCGTACACACAGTACCTGCTGCCCTTGGAAGACTCGGGCTGATCTCTGCCTCGCTTGGTATCTGGTTCTGCCGCGAGCATGGCAGCCCCCTTACGCTTCACATCCTTGACCTTGGGCTTCTTCTCTTCTGGGTCTACGGCTGGCAGCTCGAGGAGGGAAAGGCGTCCTTCCTCAGCCCTGGCACACTTGGTCACCAAGTTGAACAGCTCCAAGGATGTGCACAGATCTTCATGCATCGCCAGCTCCTCCTTCATCTTGACGTCACGCACACCGTCGGAGAAGGCTGAGATGATGGCCTCCTCGGTCACCTTGGGAATCTTGAGGAATGCGTTGTTGAAGCGCTGGATGTACTTTTGCAGGGTCTCTCCTGGCTGCTGCTTGATGCAGCGCATGTCGCTCATGGCAGGAGGCCGGTCGCGAGTGCCTTGGAAGTTGGCGATGAAGCGGGTGCGCATCTCGTTCCAGGAGGAGATCGTGCCAGAGCTGTGTCCAGGAGCCAAAGTGGGCTCATTCTGAGTGCCATGGGAAACCAATTCGCCATGACCTTCTCGTCCCTGTTGGCGGCTTCGATGCCCAGCTCGTAGAGCTGGAGGAACTCCGCAGGGTCGGCCGTGCCGTCGTAGCGAGGAGGCAGGTCTGGCTTGAACTTGCCGGGCCATGCGACGCAGCGCAGCTCGGTGGTGAAGGCGCGGTAGCCTGCTGTGGCCACGGGAGGCCTTGCGGGTCCCCATGCGCTGCCGCTGGGAGCAGCGCGGGGTCTTGGCGTGCTGGAGCAGGAGCACGGTCGTCACAGGCCGGTGCAGGGAGCACTCGGGCAGCTTCTTGGGGGCGAGGGACCTCTTGACAGCTCCGCTCTTGCTGCGTTGGTGCCTGACAGAGTGAGTTCCGCCCAGGGGCCACGCGCCTTGGGTCCAAGGCGCATTCTTGAGGGGGAGGCGGCTGAGGCGCCCCGGGAGCTTCATCACCCGCGCAAGGCGGGGCGCGGTGCAGCAAGAAGGACGGCGTGGGGGAGCCCCCTGCGGCACGGACAAGCACGGCGACACGGTCGAGCCAATCTTCGTAGACGTCGTCGACGGGGAGGTAGCACAGGAGCTCGTTTGCCGCGATAAGCACGGCTCGAGCCTCCATGGGCGCGCGGAGTGCGCGAGACGAAGAACCAGCCGGGGCGAGCGAAGGAGTAGCGGTACGGCCGTCTCGCCTCACTGCAGACGGATCTTTGGGGCGATGCTTGTTGCTCGTTTCCCGCCGGGCTGGCGGCGTTGACGGCAAAGCTGACGAGGAACGGCGAAGCGGGGCAGACGGGGCCGTCACAGGCGAGAGGTGGCGAGAGCGGCCGCGCCAGCGCGGGCCCGACGAAGCGTCCGACATGGATGCGATATGGGCGGCGAAGAACAGGCGGCGGAAGACGGATTCCGTGCACCCCTACCGACGCCAAATGTCGGATTTTGGGTTCCAGCCAGACCCTCTAGGTTCGAACTCGGGTGCACGCGAGATCTCACCCCTACCTACCTACACCTTGTCGCCTCGCAAGGATCTAAACTACCAAAAGAGCAACACAAGAGACACAAGGTTTATATCGGTTCGGGCCACCATTGTGGTGTAACACCCTGCCCAAAGTGTGTGTGGTGGATTGCCCGAGGGGTGATGATGAACAATACAAGGAAGAACAGCCTCGCGAGGGTCTGTTCTTGGCGGTCTGACGAATCGCTAAGGGGAGTTGGTCCTCTCTCTCTATCTCTCTCTCTCTCTCTCTCTCTCTCTCTCTCTCTCTCTCTCTCTCTCTCTCTCTCTCTCTCTCTCTCTCTCTCTCTCTCTCTCTCTCTCTCTGGACTGCTTGATCTCTAGCCCTGTCCTGGACTCTGGAACCAAGGTGCTAGCTGCTCCAAGATGCCTCTACCCTGTGGGTGGCTTGTCCTATTTATAGGCAGAGGCCCTGGGCCTCTTCCCAAATATTGAGCGGGAAGGGCGCCAACAATTGGCCATTTTGAAGGGGAACATCTAGTACACTTATCCTGACTAAAGTTGGTCCTCGCCTGCCAAAGGCTCTGGTGGTGACGCCAGCTTGGGCTCCAAGATGACCTCCTTCCTGCCGTTGTGATGGTCTTGGTCTTGTTGCACCGAAATGGCTGCATTTGCTTGATTCTCTCGCATGCGCTTGCCCCCTTTGCACCAAAGTGGAAATGAGGACACTGCGCGGGCTGGCGCCCGCCTGGCGCCCTTGGTCGTCATGGCTTGCGTCATGGGCACCTCGTGAGGTACCCCGCCTTGATCTCTCCGCCTCCTCGCGAGCCAGCCTGACGAGGCCGTGCCTGGGGAAGCTTCCTGTCGTCCGCCCCGCGAGGCTTGGCCCCTCGCGAGGGTCTTGAGCTTGTGCTGATGAAGATGGGCCGTACTGGACCACCCCTTGAGCCACGCCGCAGGCCGCAGGTAGGCAAGTCTGGGTACCCTCGTTCCCAAAACGCCAACAGCCGCCCACCCCGGAGAAGGGCTTGCTGGGGCGGAGCCGCTCGAGCGGTACGTGAGGGAGGCTAAAAGATTCCACAAAGAGCACGTTGAGGCCGGCGCTGCCGTCGATGAGGGTCTTGGTGACAGCTACGCTGCAGATGGTTGGCGTGCAAAGCATTGGGTGCACGCCCGAACTGACGGTGGTGACAGGGTGATCCCCCGAGTCGGAGGTCAGATCGGCCTTGGGTGCCGCCCAACCCGAGGGAGCTCCCTGCCGCGCGGAAGCAGCACCGATCTGGTGAGAGAATGGCTTGGTGTGACTGTCCAAGGGCGGCGCTTGCGAGCCGCCGAGGAGGGCCATGACAGCGAGGGGCGCTGGTGCCGCGAAGCGCGCAGCGAAGAAGCCGCGCAGCTCCTCCCAAGATGCCACCGTGGATCCTCGGAGGTTGAGCAGCCAGGTGCGCGGTGCACCAGTGAGGGTGATGGGAAGCCAGTTGGCCATGACCTTGTCGTTTCCCCCAGCCTTCAGGACGACCTCTTCATACGCCAGCAGGAAGGCCGTCGTAATGCGGCGACATCTCCGACTTGAACTTGGGCGGCCACTGCACCTACCGGAAGGCGAGGGCAAAGGCTCTGAGCCCCCTGGCCCCGCCATGGGCATCCTTCATCGCAGCCGGCAGAGCAATGAAGGCCATGGGGCAAGGCGCGGTGGTGGAGGAGCGTGGATCGACGGAAGGAAAGCTTCAGCGCACCGCTACCTGGCGCGCCAAATGTCAGATTTCGAGTTCCGGCAAAATTCTTGAGGTTCAAACACTGCGGTGCACACAAAGATCTCTCCCCCCTCTAGGTCAAGCCCTCACCGCGATCTCAAATCTCGGTGCGTCAAACTCACAGAACAAGAGACACGAGGTTTATACTAGTTCTGGCCACCGATGTGGTGTAATACCCTACTCCAGTATGGTGTGGTGGATTGCCTCTTGGGCTGAGGATGACCAGTTACACGGGAATAACAGCCTCCTGAGGAGAGGTGCTTGGTGAGCTTGCGTGGATGAGGATGATCTGAATGGCTCGAGATTCGTCGCCTCCTACTGTGGTGGCTAGTCCTATTTATAGAGGCCCTGGTCCTTTTCCCAAGTGTAGGCGGGAAGGGATGCAACAACAGCCAATTTTGAAGGGAGAGAACTAGTACAAGTTATCCTGAAAAAAGGTGGTATTCGCCTGCCAAAGGCTCAGATGGTGACGCCGTCTTGGGCTCCATGGTGACCTCCGTCCTGCCGTCCTGCTGGTCTTGGTCTTCTTTCACCGATATGGAAACCTTTGCCTGTTGCTTTGGGACTCCTTGCATGCGCTTGCCTCTTTAGCACCAAAGAGGAAACGAGTACGTTGCATGCGCTGGCGCCCGCCTGTCCTTGGTCGTCATGGCTTGCGTCACAGAAACCTCGCGAGGTGCCCCTCGCCTTGATCTCTCTGCCTCTCGGAAGCCAGCCTAGTGAGGCTGCCCCCGAGGAGGTCTTGCATCGTCCGCCTCGCGAGTCTTGGCCCCCTTGCGAGGGTCTTGAGTGTTTGCTGATGAAGATGGGCGTCTGACAGGTCGCTGGTGGAAACCATGCTGTGGGCCGCAGGCAGGCTTGCGCCCACAAGTCCTGGGACCCCTTTCCAGACGCCGACAAGCTTCCCGAGCCTTGGTTCCAATGTGGCTGAGGGCGTTGGAACTCTTAGGCTCAAGGGTGGCATCCCTGCTGGTGTTGGGCAAGTTGCCCCGTCAAGGTTCTTGCCGGGGCCGCGAAGGCCGCCCAGGCAAGGCCCTTGCCGGGGGAGCTTCACCTCACCCGTCAGCTCTTCATGCTTCTGGTCTCAAGCGCAACTATGGTAGCCTTTGCCTCTTCTGCCCCACCAAGCATGGCCACGGGTGTGGGGCTGTGACTGCCCGCGCACAAGTAAAGGGGTAGCAAAAGGGACCCCTACTTTTGTACACCGACACCAACGAGGAGCATAAGGAAATGACAAGTAGTTTTCAGAAAGGTAATGCCTGCAAGTGCTGAAATTGTAAGTAGCAGAGTAGTTTGATAGCAAGATAATTTGTAAAGAGCAAGTAACAGTAACGGTAAGGAAAGTGCAGAAAGGTATCCCAATCCTTTTGAGGCAAAGGACAGGCCAAAACGGTCTCTTATGATAAGCAAAGCGTTCTTGAGGGTACACGGGAATTCCATCTAGTCACTTTCATCATGTTGACTTGATTCGTGTTTGCTACTTTGATAATTTGATATGTGGGTTGATAGGTGCTTAGGTGTTTTTTTACTTGAACAAACCTCCTACTTATGATTAAACCCCTCTCAAGCATCCACAACTACGAGAAAGTATTAAGAATAAATTCTAACCATAGCATTAAACTTTTGGATCCAATCGGTCCCTTACTGAATAGTGCATAAACTAGGGTTTAAGCTTCTGTCACTCTGGCAACCCATCATTTAATAACTACTCCACAATGCATTCCCTTAGGCTCAAATATGGTAAAGTGTCATGTAGTCGACGTTCACATGACACCACTAAGGGAATCACCACATACATACTATCAAAATATCAAACACATATCATGTTCACATGATTACTTGCAACATGATTTCTCCCGTGACCTCAAGAACAAAAGTAACTACTCACAAATGATAACCATGCTCAAGACCAGAGTTATATTAAATAGCATATTGGATATGAACATATAATCTTTCAGCAAATAAACCATATAGTAATCAACTACAATATGTAATCAACACTACTAGTCACCCACAAGAACCAATCTACAGTTTTGGTACAAAGATTGAACACAAGAGATGAACCAGTGTTTGAGAGGAGATGGTGTTGTTGAAGATGTTGATGGAGATTGCCATCCCCAAGATGGGAGAGTTGTTGGTGATGATGATGACGATGATTTCCCCCTCCGGGAGGGAAGTTCCCCTGGCAGAATCGCTCTACCGGAGGGCAAAAGTGCTCCTGTCCAAGTTCCGCCTCGAGACGGCGGCGCTCTATCCCGTAAGTCCTCTCCTTATTTTTTAGGTCAAAATGACTTATATACCATAAGATGGGCAATGGGGGTGGGCTGGGTTGAGCACAACCCACCAGGGCGTGCCTGGGGGGCCAGGCGCACCCTGGTGTCTTGTGCTCACCAGGTGGCCCCCCTCCTGTGGTTATTTTCTCAAGTATTTCTTTTTTATTCCATAAACAATCCTCATGAAGTTTTAGCTCATTTGGAGTTGTGCAGAATAGGTGGCCTGATGTAGCTTTTCCAGGTCCAAATTTCCAGCTGCCAGAATTCTCCCTCTTTGTGTGCACCTTGCATATTATGAGGGAAAAGGCATTAGAATTACTCCAAAAAGCATTATTATGCATAAAAACATTATAAATAATAGTAGGTAAACATGATGCAAACTGGACGTATCAACTCACCCAAGCTTAGACCTCGCTTGTCCTCGAGCGAAAACCGAAATCGAAAAACATGTCCACATGCTTAGAGAGAGAGGTGTCGATAAAAACAAAATACGGACATAGAAGCATCATGTGAATTATTATAACAACAACAAACTTTAACATAAAACTTTTATCATAGAACTTTTTCATAGACTTCTCATGCAAAGTAACAATTCATCACATATCAAAGTCTAAAGCATAAACTCTATTGGAAACCAACAGACTATGTTCTCAGTCAACTTTGCAACTACAATTCATCATCTTTTCAGGAAGGGTCATGTATCGGAGCCTTTAGGCAAGTCAACATACTCAACTATCATATAGTCTTCTAATATTGCTAACATTCACCGCATACACATGAGCAAAACGTTTCAACCGGACACATAGAAAGATAGGGGCTTATAATCTCGCCTCCCAACCTGCTCACCTGGACATTTGTGCCTAGACACTACTGCAGGATGCTGCTAACGCGACACTACGATCAGAGACGCTTTCACAAAACTGTGTGCGATGCATTAATCGCAAACGGGGATGTAAAAACACCGTCAAAAAGGTGCAAAACGTTTGCGATGGCAGAGCCATAAAAAATGGTTCAGATTTTAGTTGTGTGTGTGATGCCGGGCACACAGTTAATCCATTTGAACTGTTTGCGATGAGGCGGAATAACAGAAACAGGCAACCATATCAATATGTGTGCGATATATGGCATACAGTTTGATCCGATGAACTGTTAGATATTAGGGAGTGCAACATAAAAGGTTAGCCAGATCAAGGTGTGTGTGATATACGACATACGGTTCACTCGGACGAACTATTTTTGATTAGGGAACACAACAGAAATGGCTCAACTTAACAAGATGTGTGTGATACGTGGCAAACAGCCGACTCGAATGAACGGAGCGCGCCGCAGCCGCCTCAATGGCGAGCAAAATGCTCGAATGGACGCGATCAGAGCGCGCCGCGGACGCCTCAACGGCGAGCAACCACGTGTCAACCTTCTGCCATCAATAAATGTTGACCTTGTTTCTCGTCACATTGCAGATTACAATATAATAAGTAACTGCAAATCTGCTCACACCTATCAAAGTAATATGTTTTCACACTTAGCACCGGGCTATAAATACTACCCACTCAAAAATTACTTTGCAGTTCCTCTCCTCATAACCCACAGAACTGGCCTTTCCTGTCAAGTCATTCCGCCATAACCTGTAGGAGGAGTTTAGGGTGGACATATAACCAGGCAGCAAAGACCAAGGCCGCAGAAGCAGTAGATAGGTCCCGCAGCGAAGCCGCAGTCGCATCAGAGATGTCCCCGCGCACCGCGGAGCCCTCGAATGAGCTCTCACGGGCACGCGAGGGTTCTCAGAAGTGCACACGCGGCGTCGGCCATCCCGTCGAGCTGGTGTTCCTGAAGTCCTTGGCCGGTGACGATGACATTCTTGCTGCCGTCACTAAGCAGCAGGAGCTAGTCAACGGCTTGATTAAGCTGCTCAAGATCAGCGATGCCTCAGTTGACAAGGCGACCGCCCTCGCGGAGCAACTCATGGGTGACAATGCGAAGCTCCTCATGGCGCTCGTCGAGGAGGAGGAGGAGGAGGCCGCCGGCTGGAAGATGCTGCATGAGCAGAGCAGTGCCTCGGGGATGACACTGACAATGGTCATCGAGGAACTGATGGGTGACTTGAGGAAGCTCGAGATCGAGCGCGAGCAGGAGGTGGAGGAATCCGTGGCTGCTTTCAAGCAAAGTCGTGTGGAATTGAAGAAGGAGCTGGAGGATGTCATCGCTCGACGATCCATCGACGAGTAGAGACAGTAGCGACCCAGAACGTTGTCTGCAATTTCCATCTTCTCTTGCCCCCGTGTTTTATGGTCTTTGTCATATGTGGCATTTTAAATTATCCGGAATATGTAAGAAAATTATTATCACAGCCAATGTAAATTTGTCGTCGTATTATCCGTTGCCATTTTATTTGTGATCGTATTTTACGTTGCCCTATGTGGAAATTTAAATTAGGCTAGAATACGAGTTTAAAACACGAACAAAGCAAATGCTGCCATGGGATCACAAGCAAACACCCTCCGTCCAGGTGCTTTAATTAACCGATTAATGGAGAAGTTGTGAGCGAGGCGGGCGGCGGCTGGTGCATGGAGGTCAAAGAGCACGCTTCCTAGTGAGCATGGGCGGCCTTGCTGCTCGCACATGTCCCATCAAGCCTGCGAGGTGGACATGATGCATGCGTCCCATCGAGCTTGTGTGGTGGACTTCTTGCATGCGTCCCGTCGAGCTGCACGGTGGATTGTCGCGCTCGTCCCGTCTAATCAAACAGTTGCACGCACGCCACCTAGTATGGTTAAATTTTGACACGGTTAATGTAATACAACCGTTTGCGATATTAACATGGCAGCTTTTTGTTTGAAAAAGGACTTCGTTGGCTACTAATGTGTGCGCCTCTTCTCAAACTGGACAATTTTTTTACCACGACATATATGTGCCATGTCATGAAACCATGCCAAGTTTCATGTTTTCTGGGTGAGTTTTTGATTTACTGGGGTTTAAAAACCGAGATTATCAATGTTTCAGGACGACGAAGAGTTTGTAATTCATTCCCATTCCTTAAATGAGACCTAAACATGCATCCAATGACACATGTACGATTTCCCACCCATTTTGCTTCACTGGAGCATGTGCTTGTAGTTCAAATCTGAATTATGGACTACATTAAATGCATAGAAAACTTAATTAGTAATATATACAATTGCCAAACGAACCCTGAACAGTTTCAAATTTCAGCAAGACACACTTGTTATTCTATGTTGCCTATAGAAAACAAGGTTCAAGGCGAGAAGAGCCAGCGATTATCATTTCACCCACAAGAGGGGCATGTTTCCCTACCGGAACCACGAGGGTTGCGACAGACTCCGGTTTGTAAGAGGCTTGTATAGCTTCACCCAAATTGGACAATTATATGTACCATGTAGTGACACCATGCCAAGTTTCATGATTTCCTGGTGAGTTTCGGAATTACAGAGATTTAAAAACCGAGATTCGCAATTTTTGTGGCCAAGCCAGGACAGCGAGACGGTTGAATTCGTTCCCATTCGTTCCATGGGACCTAAACATGCACCCCGAGGAAACATGTACGTTTTTTCTAGCCATTTTGGTGCACTGGAGCATGTATTTGTAGTTCAGATTTGAATTATGGACATTAAATGCCTAGAGACCTCAATTGATGAATAAAAAAGGTCAAACGAACCCTGAATAATTTCAAAGTTCAGGGCGAATCTCTCGTTGTTCCATGTTGCTTGTAGAAGAAAATACGAGGCTAGAAGAGGGAGCAATTATTGTTTGGCCCACAAAGGGACGCGTTTCCCTATTGAAACCATGAGGGTTCATGTGACATGCTCCATTTTTTAGGAGCTTTGTAATAAAGCTTGGCCCAAATTGGCAATGTTTTTACTACGACATATATGCGCCATGACGTGACTCCATGCCACCTTTGATGACTTCCTGTTGAGTTTTCGGTTTATGGGGATTTAAAAACCAAGATTCAAAATGTTTAAGGACGAGCCAAGACACTGGTATGGTTGTAATTCGTTCCCATTCCTGGCATGGGACCTAAACATGCACCCAAGGACACATGTATAAATTTTCTAGCCATTTTGCTGAACTGTAGCATGTATTTGTAGTTCAAATTTGAATTATGGACATTAAATGCCTAGGAAACTCAATTAGTGTATAAAAAGGCCAAACGAACCATGTATAAGTTTAAATTTCAGCACGGATATCCTGTCGTTCCATGTTGCCTATAGAAGAAAATAAAAGGCGAAAAGAGGCAGTGATTACGTTTCGCCCACAAGGGGAACACGTTTCCCTATCGGAACCACGAGGCTTCTTTGAGAGAAGCTCCGATTTGTAAGAGGTTTGTAATAAAGTTTGGCCCAAATTGGACAATGTTTTTACCACGACATATATGTGCCATGACGTGACACCATGCCACCTTTGATGACTTTCTGGTGAGTTTAGGATTTACGGGGATTTAAAAATCGAGATTTCAAATGTTTGAGGACGAGCCAGGACGCGAGTACGGTTGTAATTTGTTCCCATTCCTGGCATGGGACCTAAACATGCACCCAAGGACACATGTATAAATTCTCTAGCCATTTTAGTGAACAGGAGCATGCATTTGAAGTTCATATTTGAATTGTGGACATTAAATGCCTAGGGAACTCAATTAGTGTATAAAAAGGCCAAACAAACCCTGAATAAGTTTAAATTTCAGCACGGATATCCTCTCGTTCCATGTTGCCCGTAGAAGAAAATACAAGGCGAAAAGAGGCAGTGATTACGTTTCGCCCACAAGGGGGACATGTTTCCCTATCGGGGCCATGAGGTTTCTTTGAGAGAAGCTTTGGTTTGTAAGAGGCTTGTAATAAAACTCCTCGAAATACATGTGCCATGTCGTGACACCATGCCAGCTTTCATGATTTTCGAGTGAATTTTGGATTTACGGGGATTTAAAAGACCAAGATTCTTCTCACGAAATGTTTTCAAATAGCACACGGTTCACTCACGAAAGCCGTGTGCCTACCGAACCATGGCCAATGCCCCCCTCCCCCCTTTTTTGCGCGCGTGATCTAAGTCATGCGTTGTCACACCCTGATTTTCATGACACAACACTTAAGATGATAAATCATGAT
The DNA here is from genome assembly GCA_021605145.1 of Aegilops bicornis. Taxonomy (NCBI): domain Eukaryota; kingdom Viridiplantae; phylum Streptophyta; class Magnoliopsida; order Poales; family Poaceae; genus Aegilops; species Aegilops bicornis. The sequence continues at coordinate 337,095,671 of CM038672.1, read as the reverse complement.
AAAATGTGGTTTTACAAAAACTTTTGCATTATTTGACTATTTATTTGGAGTTGGTTTTCTCTGTGTGTTTTTCAAGTGCTCTTTAAAGTCAACACAACTCCACCTTCTATACTTCATCTCCTTGCCCCAAGCCTCTGCCCAATGATCATGCCATGTGTATAGGGAAATATAATATTTTCTTACAAAAATAATTTGGCCAAAAAGTATTTTCTAAAATTATTTTTCCAAAAAGCCCTGAATTGAGGTTTGCACTGCAAGAACTTTATTTGGGGTATGAAAAATATTTCAAAAGGTATATTTGAATCCTATTATATATAGTACTCCCACAAACCACAAAAATATAATTTTAAAAGTTATTTTCCTATTTTATTTAAAATATTTTTCTTAAGGCCAGAAGTGGTCTTTAATAGGGAAAAATTATTTTATGGTTTTAGAAATATTTTACAAAAATCAGGGAAACTCAATGGGCATATATTTCCCATATATAAGAGTTTCAACACATGGTCATGTTCAAAATATTGGACAAAACCTCCCAAAACCATTTCTGCCCATTTCAAGGATTTGAAATGTTTCTACAGGAAATATTTTCATAAAAATCCAAGGAAAATCCAGAAAGTCAAAAATGCATATTGTGTTCACCTTGCAAAGCCTCATGTCAATCAAGGTCATTTTGGTTCACCAAAATGCCCCAAAACCCTCTCTGACCAGAATCAAATCTGAACAACTTTGTACTACCAACTTTCTCTCCTTGACACCAACTTCGGTGAGCATGTTCACATGACCAAACGAGGCCACTACACCAAATGGTGCATCAAGGAGAAGTGATTTGCTCAACTAGATCTACACAAGTTCATTTCTGCTAATTTCTAGGGTTTACAAAAGTTGCATTGGCAACTTTGCCCAAATAAGCTCAAAATTGGTGGAAGGCCCGAATTATATGTGTCATTTCACCCTGTTGAGTCTCATGCCAAATGGAGTTCATTTTCTTAACCAAACAAGCATCAAACACCTTCTGCCACTTTACCAAAATTCCATTTTTGACCACTTCCACTAATCTCCATGACCATATGTTTTTACCACAGCTGCCCCAGGTCACCTCCTACCTCCAATAACCCTCCCCTGGCCATTGATCAATGATTAAGGGATGAAATACCCCCATTTAACTCCCTGGACAGCCCCTCTCTCCCTCTTCTTCTACCTCTCTCTTCTCCTACTGGCCACCCAGAGCATCCAAGGCCATCTCCCACTTCTTTACTCCCCTAGAGCTGCTGGACATCGGTGGTCGCACCCACAAGGCATATAATATGCCATGGCATGCCAAATGCACGCTCAGGCGCGCTACAAATCTGTGACCGAACGAGCCGCTCTCAACGTCTCCGATGACCTCGGCTCTCCCCCACGCGCCAGCAGGACCACCTCGGCGTCCGCAACACGGCACTCTGCCGGCCCCCTCCTTCCTCTCCCTCCCCTGCCCGTCCCACGCGTGGACAGAGCGCCGCCCAGCTTCGCCACTCTCTGCTCAAGCACGGGTCCCGCCCCGAGCTCGCTCCGCTCCTCCTCTACCTCCCCAGCACCGTGCACCATCCCCACGAGCGCTGTAGAGCCCTCCTCGCTTGCTCCCTTGGCCACCAGAGCCATCGCCGCGGCCGCCCGTGCGCCCCGTCCACGGTGCACCATTGTCCCGCCATAAAAGGCCACCCCGAGCCCTCTCTGGCCTCTGTTCGCTCCCTTTCCCTCATGTGCATCATCTCGACCAGCTCACTCCTCTCCCCGCGCCCTCCATCCACCACCATGGCCGGGGACTTGCCGTCGGCCTCCGCCTAAATTCGCGCCCACCATTCCTCCTCCTCCCCTCTAGACCGCACTAGAGCACCTCCACCACCACCGCGAGCCTCTCCCGTTCTTCTCCCTCTCCTTCCCATGGCCGTGCTGTCGAGTTCCATCACCACCGCCGGCCTCGCCGCTGCAGCCGATGATGTGCTCGCGTCCGGCCACCCCTGTGGTCGTGGCACACCTCGGAGGATGCGGCATGCTCTCCTGAGCATGCTGGTGTGTTGGGCGCCGACAGAGGTGGCCGGTGCCACCGGGGAGAGCGCCGGCGCCGCTCGGCCTCGCCTCCTCTGTTTCCCGTCGCGCCGCGTGGGAGGTTGAAGGCGGCCTGCAGCTGGGACCCGCACGTCAGCGACCCAGTGGGCGGGCCCCGCTCGTTTAAGTGGAGACGGTTTCCGCCGGATCCGCTTTCCCCGTGCGTAGGCGCACTTCCGAAAGCCACTTTCGATGTCACCTCCTCTGCCCGCGCAGCCGAGCCGCTGGGCCGGCCCAGTGCGCTGCGGTGCTAAGCTGCGCCGAGGGCACAGTTTAGGTATAGCCCAAATGTTTTTCTTTTTCTTTTCCAGTGAGCTCCTAAAATCCATAGTTAATTCATTTCTTGTCCAAATTTGATGATTCAAATTTCCAGAGACTCCATAAAGCATGTTCTATTTAATGGGCCACAGTGGACATTTTTGTTGTTCTTGGTTTTCACTGGACCTTTTAAAAAGGTCATTTATCCACATAAGTCCACTTCAAAAATCCATATTATATTCATTTCAATTCCAAATCCAGTGAAACCAATTTCTAAATGTTTCTAAAGTCATGCCTGATTTAATGGGTACTTCTACTCATTTTTATAACAAGGCATTCTGTAGACAACTTGCAGATCCTTTAAATCCCTTGTTTCCATCATATTGAAATGTTCAGAAATAACCAATGATCCAATTCCGATGAAACCACTCTGGTTATTTCCCATATAACTAGAGGAATCCTAGAAAAGTAAACTTCATATTTTTAGAGCACTTTTATTTTCTGCCTTGTTGTGTTGCTTATTATGGTTGCTTTCGACGATAGTTGTTAAGTAGACAGAAATACTCGGAGTTGGACCGTAGATATTTGAAGACCTCAAGACTTTGTTAAAACAGGCAAGCAGCCCTTTGACCATGACACCCCTCTTGTTCATCGGGTACCCTTTTTCAGATTGCATGATGCTGAATTATGACGGTGGTAAACTTGTTGTGAGCCACCCCATGATGCATACCCCTACTCATGACCTTACCTTGTTCATGATTGCATTTTCTAGAGACTAGTTGATGCATAATAATGCATGTGTACCATGAACTCTTCATGGTTACATTCTTTCGAAAACCCCATCGGGTGCCCCTAATGCCCTTGGGAGATGTTGAACTAAGGTCACCACTTGAGGAAGAAGTGGTGTACCAAAGAGAGCTTTTGGTGTGTGTGTAAAATGATGGATTAGATTTATGTGTGATTACCGTCCCAACCAAACATGTGCAACCACTCTACCCCTTATGGGACGGGCATTATTGATTACTTAGGCTGATACTAGCATGGTGCCCACATTACTAGTGTGACGGGGTGACTTGAGGTCACTCTTGGGACGGGTCGTGCTTGGATAGGCGGCCATGACTGTTTTCGTGAGGGCACCGGACACACCGTTGGTCCCTTCGTGTATGCGAAATAATGTGAAAAGGGCAGAGTCCCACGATTTTATGCTTATACACGAGGGCCGTGTATCAACGAGTGGACCCTATGTTAGTGTCGTCTAGGGAAAGGTAATGATCGGGTGCTTCCCCCGAGTACTTGAGGTACTGCGGGCTCGTGGATGACACGAAAGCTTCCCAGATCTTGTGGGTAAAGTGTGCAACCTCTGCAGAGTGTCAAACTATTCCAATAGCCGTGTCCACGGTCATGGACAGTTGGGTAACCGCTCTTGGGCTACGTCCACATGTTTACAAACCAGTGTGTGTGTTTGGATAAGTGGGAAGAACTACTTGGGTCAAGTCAAAGGACTTGATATGATTGAGTTGGGTTGATGCCCACTCCATTTATGTTGATATCTGTAACCAGTCCCTATGGTTACCTGAATTCGTATGATGCATGTTTTACCAATTGTTGAACATGTAGTAGCACAACAAAACTAGATTTCTGCAAAATTTACCTATATCATGCATTGTTGTATCTTGAACCAAAACGTGGGTTGCTTGCGAGTACATTCAAAGTACTCATTGGCTTGCCACTGGTTATTTTATTGGCAGGCATGAAAGAACATGATATGATGAAGAATACTTTGGTGGCGAACATGCGAGCTAGGACGCTTTCCAGTTAGAATGCCTGTAGGGTTAAGGCAGATGGCATGGGTCCAAGTTATCGATGAAGATTTCCGCTGCAAAGTTATACTCAAGACTCGACCATAATGGTCATAATTTATGTAAGACGGTATGTATGGATGTAAGACTCTTGTTATTCAGCTTCTGTGTGTTCAGTGAGCATCGATCTTTGGGATCACTGTACACGTGCATTCGGTGATCACGACTTATGAGTCGGGGTCCCCACACCCTAGAAGCCGAGGCAGCATTGCAGGATCTGAAGAAATACCTTTCCTCCACGCCAATACTGGTTGCGCCTAAACCACAAGAGCCGTTGCTGCTGTATCTGGAGGCGACGAATTAAGTGGTCAGCGCCGCGCTAGTGGCACAGAGGGAGGTCAACGAGGAGGCAAAGCGATGACGGCGAGAATCCAGCCGGATGGCAAGCCCAAAATTTCCCCGGCGGGGCCTGGTGCCGGCAAGGCAAGGCCCCCTGCAGAGTCTGATGCCGCCGAGGCAGTGCCCGCGCAGTCAAGTGAGGTGGTGCGGAAGAAGAAGATGATGCAGCACGTGGTTTACTTTGTCAGCTCCCTCTTGCAGGGAGCTAGATCGAGGTACTCCGGTGTGCAGAATATGCTCTTCGGGCTCCTTATGGCCTTGAGGAAGCTGTGTCATTACTTCCAAGCCCACGAGATCACTGTCGTCACCCGCCTCCCATTGCAACGGATTCTGCATAACCCAGATGCGACTGGAAGGATTGTGGAAAGGGCCTTGGAGTTGTCAAGCTTTGGTTTGAAGTTTGAAAGTCCTCGACAATTCAGAGCAGAGTCTAGGCAGATTTCATTGCAGAATGGACCTCGACGTCTGACGAAGAAATCCAGGAGACCACTCTCCCCGGCAAGGAAGCAGACCGCGACTGGATCATGTACTTTGATGGGGCTTTCTTGCTGCAAGGCGCCGGTGCCGCTGTGCTGCTCGTCGCACCCACCGGAGAGCACCTCAAGTACGTGATCCAGATGCATTTCCCCAGGGAGATGTCCACCAACAACACTGCTGAGTATGAGGGATTGCTTGCGGTCTCAGGATCGCGGCAGACCTCGGGGTTAAGAAGCTCATCGTCAGGGGTGACTCGCAGCTCGTTGTCAGACAGGTCAACAAGGATTATCTGAGCCCATTGATGGAAGCTTACGTAAATAAGCTGAGGAAGCTGGAGGAACGCTTTGACGGTATCCAAGCGGAGCACGTCCCCTGAGCGGAGAACAACATCGCCGATTACCTGTCAAAGCATGCCGCATTCAAGCTAACTGTGGAACTAGGTACCTTTTTGCTCCGGTTAACTCAACCATCCGTCGAACCATCGGCGGGGCAGAACAAGCGGAGGAAGTCAGGTCCCAGCAAGTACTTTCCTACCCAGCCCCACAGGGCTGCGGCAAAAAGTCTTTGCCATGACGCCGAGCCTGCCCAAAACAAGCTGGCTCGGCGGCATCAAGCCACTGGCCGTAGAGACAGCCGCTCCCATGGCGGAATAAATGCCTTTGGTCCTTGCCATCGAGCCCCAGGCTCCGGCATGGGCGCAGCATACCGTCCAATTCCTCCAAACAGGGGAGCTTCCTAAGGAGCAGGAGGAAGCGGAAAAAGTAGCCCGTCGGTCCGCCACATGCCAGTTAAATCGATGGCGTCACATGCAGGAGAAGGCCAAACGGTGTGAAATTGAAGTGCATCCCCCGGGAGGAAGGACTGGAGCTGTTGGCGGAGATACATGGAGGCATATGTGGCTCCCACATAGGGTCGAGGGCCCTTGCCGGGAAGGCATTCCGGCAAGGTTTCTTCTGGCCCACCGCCCTCCAGGATGCGACAAAGACTAGTAACCAAGTGTGAAGCGTGTCGGCCCATTCAAAGAAGCTTCATCAACCAGCTCAAGCCCTTCAAACAATCCCTCTCTCCGGCCATTCTCGGTGCAGGGGCTCGATATACTAGGCCCTTTCCCCCGAGCTGTCGGGGGCTTTGAGTACTTGTACGTTGCGATCGACAAGTTCACAAAGTGGCCGGAGGTGGAAGCAGTGAGAAAGGTGACTGCTCAATCAACTGTCAAGTTTTTCAAGGAACTGGTCTGCCGTTTTCGTGTGCCAAACAGAGTCATCACCTACAACGGCACGCAGTTCACGAGCCACACCTTCATGCAATACCTTCAAGACCTCAGAAGCAAGGTCTGTTTTGCTTCCGTGGCACACCCACGGAGCAACGGCCAAGCGGAGAGGGCAAATGCTGAAGTGTTGCGAGGCCTAAGGACAAAGACTTTTGACAAGCAGCACAAGAGCGGAAGGTGCTGGATTGATGAATTGCCGGCGGTTCTTTGGTCGATCAGGACGATGCCAAATCGAGCCACCACCCAGACACCTTTTTCCCTGGTATACGTGGCAGAAGCAGTTCTCCCCACGGAACGCATATACGTGTCACCTCGAGTGCTCGCTTATGATGAGCTTGAGCAATAGCAGTTGCGCCAAGATGATGCAATGCTCCTTGAGGAAGATCGTCTTGAGCGGTTGTGAGCGGTAGCGCTACCAAGAAGCCTTGCGCTACCATAGCCGCAAGGTTCATGCCCGAAGCTTTGAGGAAGGCGACCTTGTTCTTCGGCGCGTTCGGTTGGCCAAGAATTCCAACAAGTTGGCGCTTAAAGTGGGAAGGCCCTTATCGGGTATCTGAGTCACCGGGCCCGATGCGATGCTGCACTGGTGACCGAAGATGCTATCCCAGTGAGCAACTCCTGGAACATCGAGCATCTTCGCAAGTTTTACCCGTAAGGCGCGGCTTGCCAGGCCTCCCGGCAAGCCACCTTTTGTACAAGCTTTGCCGACAAGGCATGTAACCCTTTGTACAAAGCCAGGCGCAGACCCTGAGCATAAATAAATGAAGCACTGGCGCCCTAAGTTATAGAATGCATGCTAGGTCGAGTCTCTTCCTTGGTTAGGGTTGATAGTGCTTAGTGGCGACTAACCCCTAGCCTAGAGGTCGAAAAGTCTTGGCGTCTATCTGTTTCGTTTCTGTCCTCCTTTGGTTCGCAGGGCACATGAGCACTTCTGCTGAGCTACTTGGAAGAAGGGAAACGGACCGGCATCCCGACCCCGGCAAACCAGAGTTGCTGGGGGCTGCAAGCACAAGGATCCAACCGCGGCAAGACAAGGTTGCCGGGGGCTGCAGATCCAGATAAGTCTTTCATCCTCTATCATACATTTCGGAACAGAACTGGGATATGTGAAACCTCGTTCTGTTTCTAGGCCATCGTGCTCCCCTTTTCTATACCCAAGGATTATCTCATGGGCCCGGATTTGGTTGTAGCCATGGTGGCAAGGAAGTAGAACAAGGATCCTAAGCCCGCTTCATTCCTGCCTCCGCCAAGGGCGCGAGAATGGTCGAGCGAAGTAGGGGGACGGCAAGGCCTGTTGTCGGGTGAAAACGTTTATCTTAAATTATAACAAGATTCGTTCCTTGTCACGGGGTCTGCCCACGAACGAAAAGCCCAACAAACGTCACTTTTTCATTAAAAACATCCCATACAGGTATAGTCCGTACGGAATGAAAAACATGAATAAAGGGGATTACAAGATTTAAATTTAACAAGGCCCGAAGGCTTACAGATTAAAAAAGAGATAAGGTGCCCGTGATCCCTTTCTTGTCCCTCTCCTCAGGAGGCAGGTCAAGGAGGCGAGAGGACAAAAGGGGCGCCTAGGCGAGCTACGAGCAGCAGAAAGCACCAAGAGAACACCTCGGTGGCCGCCCACGGGTAGGCCGGTGATGACGGTGCCGGGAAAGGAGCTGGAAGACGAGGCGGCAGGACCGGCAGTACGCGACGAAGGCGTCGGTGCCCACGTACTCCGAGTTGACAGCCTTGCCCCCTGCCCTCTTCCCCTTCCGCAGCCTCCCGACGCCAGCCACCCAAGGAGACAGCCCCGAGAAGTTCAAGGAGCTGGCCCCACCCCCGGCAAAACCCTGGCGGAGGAGTGGCCAGGTGCAGCTGCTGCTGCTGCCGCACCCACCTAGGCGCGGGGCGTCCGACTCTAGTCGGACTCATCCCCGTCATCTTCCCTGCTGTCCTACTCATCACTTTCGCTCAAGGAAGAGCTTCCGTCGTCGGAATCTCCATCGGAGGAGCTCTCCACGCAACACTTCAGGCGAGTCCCGAAGTCTCCGAAGACCTTAACGGAGAGCAGGCTGTCCTCCATCAATTTGAAGTAGAGGATGAGCCCCACCATCAGGCTGTGGACGCGAGCGAACTTCTTCAACCCACGACGAAGGTACATGACCCGAGGAGCCAGGAAGTCGATGTCGACCCGCGTGCCCCCATTCCCACAACCCCTCATGTGCAATCTGAGGGATTGGGGCCGGTCACGCTCCATCTCCCGAGCGAACGGGGAGGAAAGAAGGAGACGGCGACGCGGAGGCCGGCGCAGCCTAATGAAGAACTCATGGGGCTGGTCCCCAACATGGCCTTCCATCGGGAAAGGCACCATTGGCGGGGGCGAAGCCGGAGCGCCGCCCCGTCTTCCTCTTCCCCGAGCACTACGGCCTCTAGCCCAGCCTCACCCACGGCCTCGCCCTGTCCCCCTTCCCCTCACGACCGATTCCACAACCGCGGGCTCAGGACGAGGAGGGGCGCGCTGTCGGGCGGCGACCCTCGCCGCCACCGTCGAGGGACCCGGATTCCCTTTCTCCTTGGCGAGTGAAAGGAAGAAGCAGAAGCAAGAGGAGATAGATGACAGAAGAGTGCAGGACGTCATCCCCCCTTCCCCCTCTTTATAAAGGGGCGGGGTCGGGGCTCGGCCGCCCCGCTCGACCAATGGCTCCACCGGAGGCGCATGGAATCAAGACCGACCCGCTGCCCCAACTAGCGACGGCCCGGTTTCCCGCCTCCGCCGCTTGCCACCCCAGGTGCATGAAGGACGCGTGGCGGACGTGCAGAAATCAGGGGACGGGTGAAGCGACCTCTCCCCACCCCGTGATCGTGGTGAATGGACGCCTTGAAGACCGCGACCCGGCCCCGTTTAGTAAATGAGCCGCGCCTCCACGCCTCCCTCTTTTTACGAGGAAGGCGCAAGCCGCCTCTTTACTGCGATATGACGCATGCGTGTGGAAACCGCCCCACACATGCCGCCCACGTCACGCACACCCCTCCAAGCCGCGCCGCGCGCGCGGGTCTTTGGAAGCGCAGTGCGCGAAAAGCCTTACCGCGGTAAAAACCGCCCCGCCTGCCCGCACACCGCTTTGGGCCTGGCCCAATAACGTGTCGCGCTTATGTGTGACCCAGACCCGGGGTCTCCTGTCGGTGTAAAAAAAGGGGGGCACGCTTTCGTACCCCTTTACCTGTGCACGGGCAGTCGGAGCCGCGCCCACGGTCACACCAAGCAGTACAGGGGAGGTGAGCCGAGGTAAGACCGAAGCCCAAGATAATTCGAGCAACGCCAAGACCAATACCACAAAGAGCAGAGGGACGAAGCAGTTTCCCCCGGCAAGACCCGTGCTGGGGCAGCCTCAGCAGCCCCGACAAGACCCTTGCCGGAGCAGCTCGCCTCAAACCAACAGAGCAAGCCACCCTTGAGAACACGGTCCCCAACGCCATCATCCACGTGGGGCCAGGGCTCGGGAAGGCACCTCTGCGGTGGCATGCAGATCTTTTTGAAGACAAATTCAAGATCAGATGATGATTAGAAGACGACGATCCTCGGCAAGATCCTTGCCGAGGAAGGCCACCAGACCCCCGGCAAGGTCCTTGCCGGGGACGACGGTGCGCCACGGCCAGACCCTTGCCGGGCGACCCGGCAAGACCCTTGTCGGGCCACCCGGAAAGGCCCTAACAAAGGACGCCAACGGGGCCGTCGCCAGGCCCACGCCAACCAAGCTTCCACCGCCATTCACATGCAGCTGCCAGCCCAACCAGCTGGGCGGGCACCTGCGTGGCAACATGCAGCCCCCTGCGTGGCGGCATGCAGATCTTCATGAAGGCTCCACCACCGCGCCACCTCAGCTGCCTGCCTTCCTACATAGCGCCGCACGCATCACTGGCCATGGCGCGTGTCGAAGCGAGGAGGAGCGTTGACGGACGGGACGGGCCTCGCCCCCGTCCATGATAAAGCAGGGGGACACCTAGGCTACGCATTAAATGCGTCTTGTCCTGTAATACGAGCGATAAGCTCGAGGCATCAGGCGCCTTTCCACCTCCTGTGTGCCACTGTGGCAGCCCCTTTCGACTATAAAAGGAGGCCCATGGCATACTGGAGGAGGATTCGGCTCTTTCGAACCACGCACTCACCACAGCTAGTTCGAGAGCTCAAGAACTCTCTGAAATACACCCACCAAAGCAGGACTAGGGTTTTACGCATCCTCGCGGCCCGAACCTGGGTAAACGCTCCTTGTGCTGGCTACTGATCCTGCTCTTCTTGCAACCCTGCGCCCCGGCAACCGTAGTAGGGATTCTTGTGATCCCATAGGTGTCGTTTCCCCCGACAAAGCGCGAGCGAAGGGTGGAGGTACTGGATTAACCATGTGCGATGCAAGTGCGCTGTAAAATCACCACCTGTGCAAGCTAAAGGCGGGTAAGTTTATATGGAAATTAGGACGAACCGTGTGCGATAGACCAGCTAGCTAGAAATATAAAAACAAACTACCCGCCTTGAGCGTTGCAAAAATCGACAGGTCAATGCCACTTTTGCTTACTATCATACATGTATATTGTTATTGGACCGTGAGCGATCTTGGGCACTCCCGCCCCGCATAATTCCTTTAACCAAATTTTGGTAGCCGCCGTACTTCAACTGTCGCCTACACTCCTCCATCACCAACCTTATAATAAAATTGCAGTAGCCGAGGCATTTGAACCGTCGCCCTCCCTCGTCCACCACCATCTCCACCCAACATTACTAAAATTTTCAGTAGCCATGGCATATCCTCAAACACCCCCCCTCCATAGTCCCCCACCCACCCCTCCCCCATAGAAACCTAGCTCGCGGCGGCCGCCGGCGCCGCCGCCAACCCCGCCGGTCTGCCCATTCCTCCTAGCTTAGATAATAAAGTTCAGGTTGCCCACCGATTCCCATACCGACGCCCCACTCCCCTAAGTTTTTAAATGATGCCTGCGGTGTCCCTCCCCGCCAGATCCACATCCCCTACTCTAGAATGTCACAGCCTAAGCTCAACCATGTGTCCCGGGGAGCCCGAAGAGCATTCAGCCAAGAAGAGGTTTATCATGGCCACTCCGGCGGACGTTGGCGTGGTGACCGCCTTTCACCCCAACCTGTCGATCCCGGAGCAACACGTCTCCGCGGAAGCCGGCAAAGACGTGACTATGTTGCTTCATATCAACTGGCTAGTGTATTACTGTATCTTGGGAAAGCTGGCTATGACGTCAAGCTCGTCCACAGTGATGGCTTCACGCGGGCCATGTCACAGGTCAAGTGGTCCATACCCAACCCCTCTGGTTCAACCGCCATCGATCTCTTCAATGGCCCTGCCGCTGATATCCTCCGCCAAGCGGTCAAGGATTTGGGATATTTATACGCCATGGAGCCCATTTTGTCATTTCTGAAGGACACGTTCTACGGCGGCTTGGGATCCTCAATTGCCAAGTCAGATCTCATCGACAACGACCACGACCACGAGGAGGGCACCCACAAAGGTTCTTCCAAGGTGAAACAACCCATCCGTGACATTAGAGAGCGCACCATGCGTTTGTGCTCTTCCAACTGGAAGGATCCTATCCATGAAATGTGAGGCAACATCCAACAAATCTTACATTTTCTATCTTGCCAACCCGTACCTTTTGTTGTAGTAACATTTGTTGTGCGGTGCTTTAACTATGCAAAATGTATTGTTCAATAGGGCTATGTGATGTTTAAGTATGAATTGTTCACTTCAGTTTCACGAATGGCTATATTGGGTTGTTTATAGTGAGTAGATGCCTTGTTTATCTGTATTTGGTTGTTAGGTTGGTTGGCATGACCATTGTTCCAGTTATCGAGCATATGCCATGTTTATATATTTTCTTGTTAGGTTGGTTGCAGTGAGACTCTGTCCAGTTTTCAATGGCTATATTTGGTTGTTATACTAGTCATTTATGCCTTGTTTATTTCAGTCATTCACAATGTGTTATTCAGTATGTGCAAGTCAGGACTGTGCCGCTCGACTACATCAATACCAGTTTGAACGGCTTTATTTGGTTCCAGTTATCCTGGTGTAGTTAAGACATGCCCTTTATTTCAGTTTTACACATTTATCTAGTGTGATGTTTAAGCATTACCTATGTTCTATTCATTTTCAACAATACCGGCTTGAATTGCAATATTTGATGGTTGTTAAGCCTATTGTCGGTAACATTGACCTCCATTTTATATCTGCTTTAACAGCATGGTGAAACCAACACATTCAAGCTATCATTTGGAGAAGATGTTGTTTACCTTTGCTATATTTGTTTGATGTTAAGGTTGCTGTACTAATCATGCCTTCCACTACTTATGTAGGACAACAACGGGAGTGGCCACCATTTTCCGCCGAAGTTAGCTTCATCCCTCGGCTTGTACTCCCCATGTTGTTCCATAATGTAGTGCATATAGATCTAGGCATGGACACTTGTTGGCTTCTAATACTGACTTGGTGCTTGTAGGTACATGTGCCCTTGGCAAGGATCTAGGCATCGACCCTTTTTGCGTATGGCGCAATGAGATATTCATGAACAAGCATCAAGTGAGGAAACTGATAAGGATTATTAGCAAAAAGATACGAATGCTGGCAAGCAAATTATTTGTTTATGCTCTATCTAACACAACAGTGAGCTGTAGGATGGTAACTACAAACTCTGCAGCCTTCTCTTTTTACTGCCCATAATGAGTTATTAGACAACAATGTCTGAATCTTTTTCGTTCACAGTGGTTCCCGAAGCAGTTCACTCAAGATTACCTCGCAAAGTACATGATTGGTGGACACGCAATGAAGGTTACAGTATTTCATGCGGACTACAATTGTCGGGGGGATGGACCCCAGGCAGGCAACGGAACCCGGATCCTTTTCAAAAACAACGGGGCCAACATCGCCCCTCAAGCCGGCTCACGCTTGGCCGGGTAGCTCAACCCGGCCAAGCCCCTCGACCCGGCCGAATTCCTCGACCCGGCCCCGACGGCCGGCGCAAGGCAGCGGAACTCGACGCACCAAGACTTCTTCAACAAGCCAGCTCTGCCTTTGCGTATTCCCCAACCTGACCGCGGGTCAGCTCCCGTCCCATCCCAGCTATACGATGGGACGGGTCTTCATTTAGAGATAAGCAAGGCAACAACGTCCCTCCCATGCCTCTGGTCAGCCGGAGTGTGGCAACAGTGCCCCACCTACCCGACTGGGGTTGGCGTATAAAGGCACCACCCGTCACTGCTGACACCAGCAAGCGGCGACCTGACGGAGCAGCACTGTAGCGGCCTCAACCCAGCCACTCCTTGATGATCGACAAGATGGCAAACAGTGCCCCTGCACCCGGTGGGTCCCCCGCCCGGAGAACTCGGCGAGCCCTGACACCCGGCGGGTCCCAGCACCGGCTTCTCGGACGAAGACAACCCGGCCCCACAGCCTTGTAACATTACCATTGTACCCCTGGGGGGTTGACCTATAAAACCCCCCAGGAGCCCTCATGCATACGGGCACGACGACGAGAACCATAGCAGAAAGCACCAGTTCAACTAGACTAGCCACACACTGGGAGAGGGAGCATCCTAAGCCTTGGCCTACCTTCCTTCTTCCTCCATACAGCTCTAGGAGCAACTCTGTACTGTTACATATAAACCACACTCGGCAGGACTAGGGGTGTTATCTCTCCGGGGAGACCCGAACCTGGGTATGTCTTGCGTCCCACGCTAGCTCATGCCGACCTCGCCTCTAGAGCCCACCAGTGCCCTCGAGCCTCCTCCTCTCTTTAGCCATCCCTTGGCATCTGCCGTGCACCCACCATGATAGTTAGCGCCCACCGTGGGGCAGCTCGAGGTCCTGGACAGAAGCATGTTCCAGACGGGCCTCCCCTCCAACTCCGACGAGCCCGTCACGCTGGCGGACAATGTCATCGACGCGCTCGCCTCCTCCTTCGCCGCGCTACGCATCTCCGATGCGTCCGCGGCCGATGAGTACCCCATCGAGGTACTTGATTTCTCCGACTCCCCCCTCTCCCTCGGTGGCAGCACCCCCGCCGGAGGGATGGACCTCTGCGTGGAGGTCTTTGTCACTAACACCAGCACCTCTTCCTCGTCCAGTGCGGGGAGGAAGGCCCCCGAAGCGAGGGCCGCAGCGTTACGGGCTGGCATGCCCAACCCGCTGTGCGCCACGAGTAGAGCCTTCACGTCCCCATCGCCAGCGAGGTCGACGCCTCCAACATCGCCGAGGCTCGGACTCGGCTCGAGGATTTATGCACATGCACCCTTGCATACAAAGGATTTTCCTAGAATTTTCTAATATAGAGCATTCTTATGTTAAGCGTGCCGCTACTATCTTTTTGGCTCATGAATTCAGATTTATAATAAAAGAGGCCAAAGAAATCTTTGCGCATTATAGGGTGGACGCTGGCCTTCCTCCCATAGAATCTATCCTCTCTGATCAAGAAGAAATAATGCGTTTTCAATCTCTAGACTATGTTGCTTTCAATGAAAACCTTAGAAAAAAGGTCCCTACCAATATTCTAGTTGATAGAATTTCTGAACTTAATGATGATTTGGCTATTCGAAATAATGAGCTAGGATATTCTCTCGAGTATAGGCTCACAAAGTTCAATCAAAAGAATGCTTATAATGATGAATTGGTTGTGCAATATGAAGGGCCGAAGGAGGAACCTATACCTCCTAAAATTGATCTTGGGGACTTTTGTCCCATTAAATTTAGCCTGTTTGATTACTTTTTCTTGCCTCAAAGAAAACTTGCTGCCGAAAGTAGAGAGTATGAAATGAGTTTCACTGACCTATCCTATTACTATGGCACTACCTAGATCTATCCTTGCTTTTATGCCTAGCTAGGGGCGTTAACGATAGCGCTTGTTGGGAGGCAACCCAATTTTAGTTTTAGTTTTTTGCTCTTTTGCTTCTGTTTAGGAATAAATATTTGATCTAGCCTCTGGTTAGATGTGTTTTTATGTTTTAATTAGTGTTTGTGCTAAGTTAAACCTATAGGATCTTCTTGGATCATAGTTATTTGATCTTGCAGAAATTTCAAGAAACTTTCTGTTCACGAAAATAATTGTTAAAAATCACCAGAACGTGATAAAATATTGATTCCAATTGCTGCTGATCAACAAACAAATTGTCTAGGTCATCCTATTTTGTCTGATGTTTTGGAGTTCCATAAGTTTGCGTTAGTTACAGATTACCACAGACTGTTCTGTTTTTGAAAGATTCTGTTTTTCGTGTGTTGTTTGCTTATTTTGATGAATTTACGGCTAGTAAAATAGTTTATAAACCATAGAGAAGTTGGAATACAGTAGGTTTAACACCAATATAAATAAAGAATGAGTTCATTACAGTACCTTGAAGTGGTAATTTGTTTTCTTTTGCTAACGGAGCTCACGAGATTTTCTGTTAAGTTTTGTGTTGTGAAGTTTTCAAGTTTTGGGTGAAAGATTTGATGGATTATGGAACAAGGAGTGGCAAGAGACTAAGCTTGGGGATTCCCATGGCACCCCCAAGATAATCTAAGGACACCTAAAAGCCAAAGCTTGGGGATGTCCCGGAAGGCATCACCTCTTTCGTCTACTTTCATCGGTAACTTTACTTGGAGCTATATTATTATTCACCACATGATATGTGTTTTCCTTGGAGCGTCTTGTATGATTTGAGTCTTTTCTTTTTAGTTTACCACAATCGACCTTGATGTACACACCTTTTGAGAGAGACACACATGATTCAGAAATTATTAGAATACTCTATGTGCTTTACTTATATCTTTTGATTTAAATAGTTTTGCTCTAGTACTTCACTTATATCTTTTAGAGCACGATGGTGGATTTGTTTTATAGAAACTATTGATCTCTCATGCTTCAATTATATTATTTTGAGAGTCTTAAATAGCATGGTAATTTGCTTAAATAATCCTAATATGCTAGGTATTCAAGATTAGTAAAAACTTTCTTATGAGTGTTTTGAATACTAAGAGAAGTTTGATGCTTGATGATTGTTTTGAGATATGGAGGTAGTGATATTAAAGTTGTGCTAGTTGAGTAGTTGTGAATTTGAGAAATACTTGTGTTGAAGCATGCAAGTCCCGTAGCATGCACGTATGGTAAACATTATGTAACCAATTTGAAACATGAGGTGTTCTTTGATTGTCCTCCTTATGAGTGGCGGTCGGGGACGAGCGATGGTCTTTTCCTACCAATCTATCCCCCTAGGAGCATGCGCGTAGTGCTTGGTTTTGATGACTTGTAGATTTTTGCAATAAGTATGTGAGTTCTTTATGACTAATGTTGAGTCCATGGATTATCGCACTCTCACCTTTCCATCATTGCTAGCCTCTTGATGCAGGTGCATTGCCCTTTCTCACATTGAGAGTTGGTGCAAACTTCGCCGGTGCATCCAAACCCTGTGATATGATACGCTCTTTCACACATAAACCTCCTTATATCTTACTCAAAGCAGCCACCATACCTACCTATTATGGCATTTCCACAGCCATTCCGAGATATATTGCCATGCAACTTTCCACCATTCCGTTTATCATGACACGTTCATCATTTTCATATTGCTTAGCATGATCATGTAGTTGACATAGTATTTGTGGCAAAGCCACCATTCATAATTCTTTCATACATGTCACTCTTGGTTCATTTCATATCTCGGTACACCGCCGGAGGCATTCATATAGAGTCATACCTTGTTCTAGTATCGAGCTGTAATCATTGAGTTGTAAATAAATAGAAGTGTGATGATCATCTTTTAATAGAGCATTGTCCCAATAAAAAAGGCCAAATAAAAAAAAGAAGGCCCAACAAAAAAAGAAAAAAAAAGAGAAATAAAAATGGACAATGCTACTATCCTTTTTTCCACACTTGTGCTTCAAAGTAGCACCATAATCTTCATGGTAGAGAGTCTCTTGTTTTGTCACTTTCATATACTAGTGGGAATTTTTCATTATAGAACTCGGCTTGTATATTCCAAGAATGGGCCTCCTCAAGTGCGCTAGGTCTTCATGAGCCAGCAAGTTGGATGCACACCCACTTACTTTCTTTTGTTGAGCTTACATACATTTATAACTCTAGTGCATCCGTTGCATGGCAATCCCTACTCCTTGCATTAACATCAATCGATGGGCATCTCCGTAGCTCATTGATTAGCCTCGTTGATGTGAGACTTTCTCCTTTTTTGTCTTCTCCACATAACCCCCATCATTATACTCTGTTCCACCCATAGTGCTATATCTATGGCTCACGCTCATGTATTGCGTGAAGGTTTATAAAGTTTGAGATTACTTAAGTATGAAACAATTGCTTGGCTTGTAATCGGGATTGTGCATGATGAGAGCATTCTTGTGTGACAAAAATGGAGCATGACTAAACTATACAGTTTTGTAGGGATGAACTTTCTTTGGCCATGTTATTTTGAGAAGACATAATTGCTTAGTTAGTATGCTTGAAGTATTATTATTTCTATGTCAATATTAAACTTTTGTCTTGAATCTTTCGGATCTGAATATTCATACCACAAATAAGTAGAGTTACATTGAAATTATGCCTAGTAGCATTCCGCATCAAAAATTCTATTTTTATCATTTACCTACTCGAGGACGAGCAAGAATTAAGCTTGGGGATGCTTGATATGTCTCCAACGTATCTATAATTTTTGATTGCTCCATGCTATATTATCTTATGTTTTGGACATTATTGGGCTTTATTATTCACTTTTATATTATTTTTGGGACTAACCTATTAACCGGAGGCCCAGCCCAGAATTGCTGTTTTTTGCCTATTTCAGAGTTTCACAGAAAAAGAATATCAAACGGAGCCAAACGGAATGAAACCTTCGGGAACGTGATTTTTGGAATGAACATGATCCAGGAGACTTGGACCCTAAGTCAAGGAAGCTTCAAGGAAGCCACGAGGTAGGGGGGCGCGCTTACCCCCCCAAGCGCGCCCTCCACCCTCGTGGGCCCCATGTTGCTCCACCGACGTACTCCTTCCTCCTATATATACCTACGTACCCCCAAACGATCAGAGACGGAGACGAAACCCTATTTCCACCGCCACAACCTCATGTACCCGTGATATCCCATCTTGGGGCCTTTTTCGGCGCCTCGCCGGAGGGGGCATCGATCACGGAGGACTTCTACATCAACACCATAGCCCCTCCGATGAAGTGTGAGTAGTTTACCTCAGACCTTCGGGTCCATAGTTAGTAGCTAGATGGCTTCTTCTCTCTTTTTGGATCTCAATACAATGTTCTCCCCTCTCTCGTGGAGATCTATTCGATGTACTCTTCTTTTTGCGGTGTGTTTGTTGAGACCGATGAATTGTGGGTTTATGATCAAGTTTATCTATGAACAATATTTGAATCTTCTGAATTCTTTTATGTATGATTGGTTATCTTTGAAAGTCTCTTCGAATTATTAGTTTGGTTTGGCCTACTAGATTGATCTTTCTTGCAATGGGATAAGTGCTTAGCTTTGGGTTCAATCTTGCGGTGTCCTTTCCCAAAGGATGAGGGGCAGCAAGGCACGTATTGTATTGTTGCCATCGAGGATAACAAGATGGGGTTTTTATCATATTGCATGAATTTATCCCTCTACATCATGTAATCTTGCTTAAGGCATTACTCGTTCTTATGAACTTAATACTCTAGATGCATCTTTGGATAGCGGTCGATGTGTGGAGTAATAATAGTAGATGCTTGCAGGAGTCGGTCTACTTGTCTCGGACGTGATGCCTATATACATGATCATACCTAGATATTCTCATAACTATGCTTAATTCTGTCAATTGCTCAACAGTTATTTGTTCACCCACCGTAAAATACTTATGCTCTTGAGAGAATCCACTAGTGAAACCTATGGCCCCCGGGTCTATCTTCATCATATTAATCTTCCAACACTTAGTTATTTCCGTTGGCTTTTTACTACCAAAAATATTATCCTATCATATCTATCAAATCTCACTCTCGTAAGACCGTGTAGGGATTGACAACCCCTTAGCCCGTTGGTTGCGAGGATTTATTTGTTTTGTGTAGGTGCGAGGGACTCGCGCGTAGCCTCTTACTGGATTGATACCTTTGTTCTCAAAAACTAAGGGAAATACTTATGCTACTTTGCTGCATCACCCTTTCCTCTTCAAGGGAAAACCAACGCAGTGCTCAAGAGGTAGCACTCTCCAACCCGGCCGACGTCCGGCTTCATTCGACCCGGCTCCCCACGGCGCGGTCGCCAGCCGGCTAGGCCCGCGCGCCATCGACGACACCGATGCACGCCACCGCCTCGACCGACTCGCCCTCTCCCAGGAGCTGGAGGAGAGCGGCCCTGTCGGGCCGGCATGCTTCGGACCATGCATCCGGGACGAGCCCTTTAGTAAAGGGTTCACGCTCCCCCGCGACACCCCAAGTACAACAGCACCCTGAAGTCGGAGGACTAGCTCACCGACTACATCACCGCCATCGACATCTCGGCGGCAACCACCGTCTCATGGTACGTTACGCGCCGCTCATGCTCCAGGGGTCGGCCCACACGTGGTTGA
Organism: Aegilops bicornis; assembly: GCA_021605145.1. Classification (NCBI taxonomy): domain Eukaryota; kingdom Viridiplantae; phylum Streptophyta; class Magnoliopsida; order Poales; family Poaceae; genus Aegilops; species Aegilops bicornis. Next base: position 337,075,808 of record CM038672.1, on the reverse strand, counting down.
ACAGCCTGCCGGTGGGCAGCATCAACACATGGGTCGATTTCGAGCAAGCCTTCGTGTGCAACTTCACCGGGACCTACCAGCGACCCGGTCGTCCCAGCCAGCTTGCCATGTGCGTGCAGGGGCCGGCAGAAACCGGCCACGAGTACCTTGCACGCTGAACTGAGCTCCAGAACTGCTGCGAGGGCGTCCACGAAATCCAAGCGATCCAGTGCTTCGTCAACGGGTGCAGAGATGGCACCCTCCTCAAGCACAAGCCGGCCACCATGGCCGCGCTCATGGTGATGGCGGACAAGTACGCTAACACCGACTCAGCCATGAAGATCCAGGTGGCACTGGATGAAGCCGCAAAGGCGAAGCCGGTCCCCCCCCCCCCCGGAAGCCTGCCGGTGAAGGAAGACGGCAGCAGCACAACCAGAAAAACCAGTGCAAGGTCGAGCAGCTGGCCCAGCACTACGACAACTGACTCGTCGCGGCCGCCGAGCAGACCGGCAAGACGGCTTGGCAGCCCGCCATGATCTTCGAGGAGATCCTCGACGCACCTTGCAAGCATCACAGCGGCGCGAGGCCGTCCATGCGCCATCACCAAGTGCATCATGAGGGACACATCCCACCTCCTCCGGCCCCGGCTCCGGGAGCGGGGTGATATGTCTTCAACGTATCTATAAATTTTGATTGCTCCATGCTATTATATTATCTGTTTTGGATGTTTAATGGGCTTTATTATGCACTTTTATATTATTTTTGGGACTAACCTACTAACCAAAGGCCCAGTGCAAATTGCTGTTTTTGCATATTTCAGTGTTTCGCAGAAAAGGAATATCAAAAGGAATCCAAACGGAATGAAACCTTCGGGAGAGTTATTTTCGGAACAAACGCAAACCAGGTTACTTGGAGTGGACGCCAAGGAAGCAACGAGGCGGCTACGAGGTAGGGAGGCGCGCCCAGGGGGGTAGGCGCGCGCCCCACCCTCGTGGCTCCATCGACCTACTTCTTTTGCCTATATATACTCATATACCCCAAAACATCCAAGAGCAGCACGAAACCCTATTTCCACCGCCGCAACCTCCTGTACCCGTGAGATCCCATCTTGGGGCCTTTTTCGGCGCCTCGCCGGAGGGTGAATCGATCTCGGAGGGCTTCTACGTCAACATCTTAGTCTCTCCGATGATGCGTGAGTATTTTACCACAAACCTTTGGGTCCATAGTCCTTAGCTAGATGGCTTCTTCTCTCTCTCTTTGGATCTCAATACAAAGTTCTCCTCGATTCTTTTGGAGATCAATTCGATGTAATTCTTTTTGCCGTGTGTTTGTCGAGATCCGATGAATTGTGGGTTTATGATCAAGATTATCTATGAACAATATTTGGTTCTTCTCTGAATTGTTATATGTATGATTTGATATCTTTGCAAGTCTCTTCGAATTATCAGTTTGGTTTGGCCTACTAGATTGATCTTTCTTGCAATAGAAGAAGTGCTTAGCTTTGGGTTCAATCTTACGGTGTCCTTTCCGAGTGACAGCAGGGGCAGCAAGGCACGTATTGTATTGTTGCCATCGAGTATAAAAAGATGGGGTTTATATCATATTGCTAGAGTTTATCCCTCTACATCATGCCATCTTGCCTAATGCGTTACTATGTTCTTATGAACTTAATACTCTAGATGCATGCTGGATAGCGGTCGATGTGTGGAGTAATAGTAGTGGATGCAGAATCGTTTCGGTCTACTTATCGTGGACGTGATGCCTATATACATGATCATGCCTAGATATTCTCATAAAAATGCGCTTTTCTGTCAATTGCTCGACAGTAATTTGTTCACCCACCGTAGATTATGCTATCTTGATAGAAGCCACTAGTGAAACCTATGGCCCCCGGGTCTATCTTCCATCATATTAATCTCCCTTTAATTAGCTATTTCTGTCGCCCATTATTTTGCAATCTTTACTTTCCAATCTATATCATAAAAATACCAAAAATATTTATCTTATTATCTCTATAAGATCTCACTTTTGGAAGTGGCCGTGAAGGGATTGACAACCCCTTTATCGCGTTGGTTGCAAGGTTCTTATTTGTTTTTGCAGGTACGAGGGACTTGTGTGTAGTCTACTACTCGATTGATACCTTGGTTCTCAAAAAACTGAGGGAAATACTTATGCTACTTTGCTGCATCACCCTTTCCTCTTCAAGGGAAAACCAACGCATGCTCAAGAGGTAGCAAGAAGGATTTCTAGCGCCGTTGCCGGGGAGGCTTACGCCAAGTCAGGTCAAGATTTGATCTCCCAGCAACTAGCCATTTTTGGCGCCCTTGCCAGGGAGATCTACGAACAAGTCAAGAAATACCAAGTACCCATCACAAACTCTTATCACTCGCATTACATTATTTGCCATTTTCCTCTTGTTTTCCTCTCCCCCACTTCACCTTTACCGTTTTATTCGCCCTCTTTTTCATTCGCCTCTTTTTACTTGCTTCTTGTGTGTCCGTGTGTTAGATCATTGGTTTTTCTATTATGGCCAGTCCTTCTATCATTGTTAGTACTCCCGATCATGAAGTTCTTAATTTTAAACAAAGGGAGGGAGAAAATTGAAAAGATGCTAGGTATAGAATTTGCAATGCTCAGAATAGATCCACTAGGAAGCAATCCCCTTCTGTTCTTCTTCGCAATTTTTATGTAGGTATCACTCCTTGGAATAAATATATTCTTGATACCATTACCGGAGGGAATTTCTTGGGTAGCCATACTTTTGATTCTTATAATGCTACGATAGATTTGTTTGTCCCACCACCTCTTTTGGTTAATGGAACTATTTTAACTTTGAAACATGTGATGCAAAGGCTTGAAATTATTGAAAATAAGGTTGCCACTTTAGAGTTGATTGAGAATTTGGATAAAAAGATCCACAACCAGATTACCCAATATGGATCTAAGGTAGGAGTTACTCTGATTTTTTTAAAGAAAAAGAACCCATAGTTAACAAAAAGATAGATCAAGATTCCACAAGAATTGATAAACTTGAGGATATTATTACCAACTTGGGGTCTGCCTTTTCTTCCGTGAGAAATACTCCAAATCCTCCTACTGCCAAAGTTGCCAAATTGATGTATGTTCCTAAAAATAAGGGTGAATCTTCTAGTAAGGAAAATGCGGATCTCAAATCAATAAGTGTTCACCCCAATTTGTTTGCTATCATTAAGGAACCTTTTGCTACAAATGAATTCCTAAATTTCTTGCCTAGGAGTTTGATCATTAATAAAAAGAAGGAAAATCCTAAGGGTTATAAGTGTTCTATTTAAGAATTTCCTACCAAAGATGATAATACCTAGATCTATTCTTGTTTTTATGCCTAGCTAGGGGCGTTAAACCATAGCGCTTGTTGGGAGGCAACCCAATTTTCTTTTTCTTTTTTTTATTTAAGTTTCTATTTAGTAATAAATAATTCATCTAGATTCCGTTTAGATGTGGTTTTATGTTTTAAATTAGTGTTTGTGCCAAGTAGAACCTTTGGGAAGACTTGGGTGAAGTCTATATGATCTTGCTGTAAAAAACAGAAACTTTAGCGCTCACGAGATTAGCTGCCACTTTTTACTGGAGAGTGATTTTATGTTGATTCTTTTTGTAGATGATTAATAGATAAATTCCTCACGTCCACCAGTTTATTTCAGAATTTTTGGAGTTACATAAGTATACGTTTGATACAGATTATTACAGATTGTTCTGTTTTTGACAGATTCTGTTTTGTGTGTGTTGTTTGCTTATTTTAATGAATCTATGGCTAGTATCGGAGGGTATGAACCATAGAGAATTTGGAATACACTAGGTTTAACAAAAATATAAATAAATAATGAGTTCATTATAGTACCTTATTGTGGTGGTTTGTTTTATTTCGCTAACGGAGCTCATGAGACTTTCTGTTGAGTTTTGTGTTGTGAAGTTTTCAAGTTTTTGGGTAAAGATTTGATGGATTATGGAATAAGGAGTGGGAAGAACCTAAGCTTGGGGATGCCCAAGGCACCCCAAGGTAAAATTCTAGTACAACCAAAAGCCTGAGCTTGGGGATGCCCCGGAAGGCATTCCCTCTTTCGTCTTCATCCATCGGTAACTTTACTTGAGGCTATATTTTTATTCACCACATGATATGTGTTTTGCTTGGAGCGTTTTGTATGCTTCGAGTCTTTGCTTGTTAGTTTACCACAATCATCCTTTCTGTACACACATTTTGGAGAGACACACATGAATCGGAATTTATTAGAATATTTTGTGCTTCACTTATATCTTTTGAGTTAGATAATTTTGCTCTAGTGCTTCGCTTATATCTTTTTAGAGCACAGTGGTGGTTTTATATTATAGAAATTATTGATCTCTCATGCTTCACTTATATTATTTGCTTTGGCTATAAAATTAGTTCTAATATGATGAACATCCAAGATGGGTATAATAAAAAATATCATATAAAGTGCATCGAATACTATGAGAAGTTTGATACTTTATGATTGTTTTGAGATATGAAGATGGTGATATTAGAGTCATGCTAGTTGAGTAGTTGTGAATTTGAGAAATACTTGTTCTAAAGTTTGTGATTCCCGTAGCGCATGCACGTATGGTGAACCGTTATGTGATGAAGTCGGAGCATGATTTATTTATTGATTGTCTTCCTTATGAGTGGCGGTCGGAGATGAGCGATTGTCTTTTCCTACCAATCTATCCCACTAGGAGCATGCGGGTAGTACTTCGTTTCGATAACTAATAGAGTTTTTCAATAAGTATGTGAGTTCTTTATGACTAATGTTGAGTCCATGGATTATACGACTCTCGCCCTTCCACCATTGCTAGCCTCTCTAATACTGCACACCTTTCGCTGGTATCATACACCCACCATATAGCTTCCTCAAAACAGCCACCTTACCTACCTATTATGGCATTTCCATAGCCATTCCGAGATATATTGTCATGCAACTTACCACCGTTCCGTTTGTTATCACACGTTTTGTCATTGTCATATTGCTTTGCATGATCATGTAGTTGACATCGTATTTCTGGCAAAGCCACCTTTGTAATTCTTTCACACATGTCACTCTTGATCCATTACATATCCCGGTACACCGCAGGAGGCATTCACATAGAGTCATATTTTGTTCTAAGTATTGAGTTGTAAGTAAATAAAAGTGTGATGATCATCATTATTAGAGCACTGTTCCAAGTGAGGAAAGGATGATGGAGACTATGATTCCCCCATAAGTCGGGATGAGACACCGGACGAAAAGAAACAAAAAGAAAAGAAAAAAAGAGGCCATAAAAAAAGAGAAAAAGGCCCAAATGAAAAAAAAGGAGATCAGAGAAAAAGAGAGAAGGGACAATATTACTATCCTTTTACCACATGTGTGCTTCAAAGTAGCACCATGATCTTCATGATAGAGAATCTCCTATGTTGTCACTTTTATATACTAGTGGGTATTTTACATTATAGAACTTGGCTTGTATATTCCAATGATGGGCTTCCTCAAAATTCCCTAGGTCTTCGTGAGCAATCGAGTTGGATGCACACCCACTTAGTTTCTTTTGTTGAGCTTTCATACACTTATAGCTCTAGTGCATCCGTTGCATGGCAATCCCTACTCACTCACATTGATATCTATTGATGGGCATCTCCATAGTCCGTTGATACGCCTAGTTAATGTGAGACTATCTTCTCCTTTTTGTCTTCTCCACAACCACCATTCTATTTCAAATATAGTACTATGTCCATGGCTCACGCTCATGTATTGCATGAAGATTGAAAAAGATTGAGAACCTCAAAAGTATGAAACAATTGCTTGGCTTGTCATCGAGGTTGTGCATGATTTAAATATTTTGTGTGATGAAGATAGAGCATAGCCAGACTATATGATTTTTCAGGGATAACTTTCTTTGGCCATGATATTTTGAGAAGACATGATTGCTTTGTTAGTACGCTTGAAGTATTATTATTTTTATGTCAATATTAAACTTTTGTCTTGAATCTTTCGGACCTGAACATTCATGCCACAATAAAGAAAAATACATTGAGAATTATGCTAGGTAGAATTCCACATCAAAAATTCTTTTTTTATCATTTACCTACTCGAGGACAAGCAGGAATTAAGCTTGGGGATGCTTGATAGGTCTCTAATGTATCTATAATTTTTTATTGTTACATGCTATTATATTACCTGTTTTGGATGTTTAATGGGCTTTATTATGCACTTTTATATTATTTTTGGGACTAACCTACTAACCAAAGGCCCATTGCAAATTGCTATTTTTTTTGCCTATTTTAGTGTTTCGCAGAAAAGGAATATCAAACGGAATCCAAACGGAATGAAACCTTCGGGAGAGTTATTTCTGGAACAAACGCAATCCAAGAGACTTGGAGTGGACATCAAGGAAGGAACGAGGCGGCCACGAGGTAGGGAGGCACGCCCAGGGGGTAGGCACGCCCCCCACCCTCGTGGGCCCCTCGTGGGTCCATCGGCCTACTTCTTTCGCCTATATATACTCATATACCCCGAATACATCGAAGAACACCACGAAACCCTATTTCCACCGCCGCAACCTTCTGTACCCATGAGATCCCATCTTGGGGCCTTTTCCGGCGCTCCGCCGGAGGGGGAATCGATCATGTAGGGCTCCTACATCAACACCAAAGCCTCTCCTATGATGTGTGAGTAGTTTACCACAGATCTTCTGGTCCATAGTTATTAGATAGATTGCTTCTTCTCTCTCTTTGGATCTCAATACAAAGTTCTCCTCGATTCTCTTAGAGATCTATTCGATGTAATTCTTTTTGCGGTGTGTTTGTCAAGATCCGATTAATTGTGGGTTTATGATCAAGATTATCTATGAACAATATTTGGTTCTTCTCTGAATTATTATATGTATGATTTGATATCTTTGCAAGTCTCTTCGAATTATCAGTTTGGTTTGGCCTACTAGATTGATCTTTCTTGCAATAGGAGAAGTGCTTAGCTTTGGGTTCAATCTTGCGGTGTCCTTTCCGAGTGACAGCAGGGGCAGCAAGGCACGTATTGTATTGTTGCCATCGATGATAAAAAGATGGGGTTTATATCATATTGCTTGAGTTTATCCCTCTACATCATGTCATCTTGCCTAATGCGTTACTCTGTTCCTATGAACTTAATACTCTAGATGCATGCTGGATAGCGGTTGATGTGTGGAGTAATAGTAGTAGATGCAGAATCGTTTCGGTCTACTTGTCGCGGACGTGATGCCTATATACATGATCATGCCTAGATATTCTCATAACTATGCGATTTTCTATCAATTGCTCGACAGTAATTTGTTCACCCACCGTAGATTATGCTATCTTGATAGAAGCCACTAGTGAAACCTATGGCCCCCGGGTCTATCTTCCATCATATTGATCTCCCTTTAGTTAGCTATTTCTGTCGCCGTTTATTTTGCAATCTTTACTTTACAATCTATATCATAATAATACCAAAAATATTTATCTTATTATCTCTATCAGATCTCACTTTTGCAAGTGGCCGTGAAGGGATTGACAACCCCTTTATTGCGGTGGTTGCAAGGTTCTTATTTGTTTGTGCAGGTACGCGTGACTTGCGTGTAGTCTCCTACTAGATTGATACCTTGGTTCTCAAAAACTGAGGGAAATAGTTACGCTACTTTGTTGCATCACCCTTTCATCTTCGAGGGAAAACCAACGCATGCTCAAGAGGTAGCACGGGGCAGCCGCCTCCGCCTCCCCCACTGACCCCCACAGGCTGCGCGATGCTCGATGACGCCTACCCGGCCCAGAACGCGACCTATGTTGTGTTCACCAGCCTCGGCGATGACAAGCGTAGCGAGTGCCTGCTCCGGCAGGAAGTGAACACCGTCATCCCGGCCAAGCCGGAGTACATGCACTGGTCGGACCGCCCGGTCATCTAGACCCGGGAAGACCACCCGGCAGTCATGCCAAACCCGGGTGGCTACGCTCTCATCCTCGACCCTACTGTCATTGCGCCTCGGCACGTGCAAGCTCTCCCGGGTCCTCATCAACGGCGGCAGCAGCATCAACATCCTCTACCACGACACCATGACCAAGCTCGGCCTCGAGGCCAAGGACCTAGAACTGACCCAGACGATATTCCACAGCATCGTTCCCGGCCTCTCCTGCTCTCCAATCGGCCATGTCCGGCTTGACGTCCTGTTCGGCGACAGCAACCACTTCTGACGCGAGCCGCTCTGGTTCGAGGTGGTGGACTTGTCCTGCGCGTACCATGCGCTGCTGGGCCGGCCCACGCTCGCCAAGTTTATGGTGGTCCCCCACTATGCTTACCTAAAGACGAAGATGTCATATGGCCTGAAGAACACCGGTGGCACCTTCCAGCGCTGCATGCAGAAACGTTTGCTGCCGCAACTCGGCCGCAACATCCACGTCTACATGGACGACATCATGGTGAAGACCAAGCAACACCTCACGCTACTCAACGACCTGAAGGAAACATTCGCCAACCTGCGTGAATACAAGGTCAAGCTCAACCTGGAGAAATGCATTTTCGACATCCCGACCGGAAAGCTACTCGGTTTCCTCGTCTCAGAGCGCGGCATTGAGGCAAACCTGGAGAAGATCAAGGCCATCAAGCGCATGTGCAAGCCGGCTCGGCTGCGCGATGTCCATAAGTTCACCAGCTGCTTGGCCTCAGTCAGCCGGTTTCTCAGCCAGCTGGGCGAGAGGGCCTTGCCCCTGTATCAACTGATGAAGAAGACGACACCGTTCAAGTGGAATGACCAAGTGGACGAAGCTTTTAGGGACCTCAAGCGCATGCTCTCCACTGCACCCGTCCTGTCCACACAGGCCGAGAAGTAGCCGCTGTTGCTCTACATTGCCGCAACCTCGCGGTCGGTGAGCATGGTGATGGTGGTCGAGCGACCAGAGAAGGGCAAGATCCAAGCCGTCTAGCGCCCAGTGTACTACCTGAGCGAGGTGCTCTCCTCCTGCAAGCAGAACTACCCGCACTACCAGAAGATGTGTTATGGCGTGTACTTCACTGACAAGAAACTGAAGCAGTACTTCCAAGAGCACGTCGTTACCGTGGCCAGCACATCCCCCTCGGCGAGATCATCAGGTGCTGGGACGCCTCTGGCCGGGTAGCCAAGTGGGCGCTCGAGCTAGTAGGCCACACCATCCTCTACGAGCCTTGCACCATGTAAGTGCATCTAGTGCCCCTTAGTGATTTTGGTGTATTGAACACTTATAGGTTAAGGGACTATTCTGTTTGTGAGTGTACACAGGTCTATAAGTCTATGAGGAGTTTGATATTTATAGAGAAACTCGACCCCAAAAAATAAATGTCTTCAACTGAAGACTTTGGCTTTCTGAAGACTTTGAAAGTGAAGAAATTGGTGAGATCCTGAAGACTTGATATTCATGCGAGGAACATGACGCATGAAGACTTTTGTTTTTGTAGTTTCATTTTCTCGTTCTTCAGTCATAGGAAACACCGTACTGTTAAAGGGGGTCGAGGAAAAACTAAGGAAAAGTTTCCAACTGATGCTCAACTCAAAATCCTACACCTACCAATCTCTTCAAGTCAAGCCATTGGAAATCTCATACAGTTCAGTCAATTTCTTCAGTGACAGAGATGAAGTTCTTCTGGTCTCTGAGGAATTTGTTCTGACTGTGGAGTTAGGAATTAGCCAGTGCGGATTGCCTACAAGTGAGGAACATGATAGCCCTGAGGAATATGAGAGCCCAAATTTCCGACCGTTGCTGTGATATGTGCGAGCTGTCCCAAAATATCTTACCCACCTAATGGTCATATCATTGAAGGGCATTTATGTCTTATCATGTCGGGCTGCTCCCTAGGCTATAAATAGCCGCCCCCTACAACCACTATCTGGTTGGCTGCTCCGAGAGAAACTGACACTTGTCATTAAGAGCATCCCATCCTCCGAGGACTTTGAGCGAAAATCATCAAGTGAGGAAAACCCAAACCCAAACACCTACTAACCCAAAGTGATTGAGCATCACTGAAGATATTGATCCTGTGTGGATCCGTCACTTGTTACCTTCGAAGACTGTGCATCTTCTAGACGGCTAGGCATCATGGTCTAGAGCATCCAAGAGGAAATTGTGGATCGCCGAGTGACTGAGTTTGTGAAGGTTTGGAAGTCACCTGAAGACTTACCACGAGTGATTGGGCGAGGTCTGTGTGACCTTAGCTCAAGGAGAATATGGTGAGGATTGTGTGTCCGGGACTGTGTGTCCACAGGTTTAAATACCTAGCCGCTCCAACCAGAAGTACAACTGTCACAACAGTTGGATCTGGTCTACAAAATCACTGTCTTCACCGAGCTAACTGGTTCTATTTCCTCAACCCCTTCATTTCCTCATTACTTTGTTCTGTACTTGATCATTACTGTTTGAAGACTTTAACTGAAGACTTTCTCAATTTCCTCAGTTCAATTTCTTCAGTCAGTTTATCTTCAGCCTGCTTATCCTGTGTTTACTCTTTCTGTACTCTGTGCTTGTTTTCATTTCATCATGATGACTGTGCTGTTGTTCTGTTATGCTTGCATCTGCATACTTATTTTGCTGCTAGTAGTTCTTCGCTGAGGAATTTCCTCACCCTGAATTTCCTCAGTGAAGAATTCATAAAAATCGCCTATTCACCCCCCTCTAGTCGACTTAACGCACTTGCAATTGGTATCAGCGCAAGGTATTGCCTTGTTCTGTGTGATTTTGGTTTCACCCCCTGGAGTTTTAGTTATGTCGACCGCAGGAATGAAGACTGTGTCATGCCCCATCTTTGATGGTCATGATTATCCCAAGTGGAAGGCCATGATGAAGAAGCGACTCATGGCGATGAACAACAAGCTGTGGACTGTCACTGAGACTGGTCTTACCGATCTGTGCAAGATGGCAGAGGTTGATGACATTCACAAGTACACTCTTCTCAACCTCACGGCAAAGTACATCATCAGCTCCTGTCTATCTCAAAATCAGTTCAGGGACATTATGCATCTTAGCCATGTGAAGCTTATCTGGGACCGACTCTTTGAGGTCTATGAAGGTCATCGAACTCATCATGATCCCTGGTTTGAGGATTTCATGGAATCGCGCAAGGCTATGACCTTCGATTCAGAATCATCATCCTCTGCACCATGCCTTATGGCAAAATGTGCCAAGGTAACTGAATGCTACCTATCTGAGTCTAGTGATGATGAATCTGGTGATGAATTTGGACCCACCTATACCAAACTTGCTTCCCTTGCCACTAAACAACAAAGAGCTTTGGAAAAATTTCAAAATATGCTTGATGAGAGCGATGATATGTTGGGTGAAGAAATGGATCGCACTAAAACTTTGACTGAAAATCTTTAGAGACTTCAGTCCAAGTTTGACAATCTTCAAAGTCATCATAACACTCTCTTATCTGATCATGAGAAGCTTTCTTATGAATTTCTTCAAAGAAAGCAAGATCTTGAGAAGCTAAGAGTGAGTTATGAAGATCTTAAGAAGGAGCGTGATTCATTACTTGCTCAACAAATCAGTGCTACTCAAGAAGAATTCATTCCTCCAAGTTTAAAGTGCATTGAACGTGAATCTGCTAATTCTTCACCTGAAAGTTCAAATGCTTCTATTCCTGCAACTTCTTTACCTGTCTCTGTTATTACTGATTCATCATATGAGGACATTGCTAGTATCACTAACAATGCATGGCTGAAGGAATTGTATATGATAGGCATGTACAAAAGCCTCAAAGGGCATCAAGCTCTTTGTGATGTGCATAAAAAGCAGATCCTCAACAGGAACCCTAGGAAAGAGGGTATTGCCTTTGAGAGGAAACTCAATGCTGATGGAACATACTGGAAGCCTGAGCAGTATCCCAAAACCACATGGGTTGCTGCAAAGGGACCTCCTGTAGATCCATCTACTTTATCTGGCTTTACATGTGAATCTCCTCATTCCACTGATGAGTCATTTGACTCCAACTATAAGTTGTTCAAAACTCAGAATGGTGAATTATTTGCTAGATATGTTGGCACTAATTGCAGGAATGGTCCCCCTATGAAGATAATCTGGGTTTCCAAAAGGTGCCTTGAAAGTCTTCACGTGAATGTCATCATGACACCTCCTGTGAAGAATAGGAACCCTAGATCGAATTCTTCATATGTACCAAAATCTTCATATGGATCCAAATCCTCATACGGATCACATTCCTCACGTGGATCAAATTCCTCATATGGATCAAAGTCCTTATATGAACATCATCGTGCTAACACTTCTGTTTCGCAGGGAAAGACTAAGGGTTATGAATATATGCATTATTCTTCAAATCACTATGTTCATAAATCTTCGAAGAATTTATCTACTTATTCATATGCTTACCCTAACCCCTCTTATGTGAAACGAAGTGGATTGGCATATATGCCACCTTTATCTTATGGAGCTCGCAGAATGATGAACTCTTTGCCACCCCTCCAGATGTGGGTGGTGAAGAAAAAGAACTAATCTATTATGCATGGTCAGGTCTCCGGACGAACTTAAACGTCTGAAGAATTTGCCGGAGACCTGAATATGCTTGAAAGGACGCAGGCTAATCATGAAGAAATGAATTTTCATTTGTCACATCCTAATACTGCTATACCTATTCTATTGCTTGATGAAATTGATCTGATGAATTTGATGTAATATTCTTCACTGATGAAGTATATGAGTCCATAAGCTACACTAATTCATCTGCATGATGATCAACCTAAAGCCACTAAGTGGGTCCTCGATAGTGGATGTACAAATCACATGACTGGTGACAATAACTTATTGATGGATGCTCCCTTGTCTCCATCGCATCTGAAGCATATCACCTATGCTGACAAAGGCAAAAGCAAGGTATTGGGTCTTGGTAAGGTTGCGATCTCAAAGGATCAACACATGGATAAAGTCATGCTTGTCGAGTACATAGGATTCATCCTCATGTAAGTCTCAATGCTTTGTGATCTTGATATGGTTGTCATCGTTGGCAAGTATCATTGCGTTGTGATCATGGACGCTGACCATTCCAAAGTCTACGAAGGCTTTAGGGGAGGAGATCTATATATTGTTGATTTCTCTACAGGACCACAACCTGCTATATGTCTACTTGCAAAAGCTTCAGAAGGATCGCTATGGCATCGATGACTCGGTCACGCTGGCATGAGGAACTTGCACACGCTCGCGAAGAAGAAGCACGTCATTGGCATTGAGAATGTCAAATTCCTCAAGGATCACCTGTGCAGAGCCTGTGAAGCTGGAAAGATGACCAAGGCCAAGCATCTCGCGAAGACTATCATGACTACCACTCGTCCATTTGAATTGCTTCACATGGATCTTTTTGGTCCTAATCACTATTCTGCATTCACAAATTTAGCATGTCTATGTGGCTTTGTTATTGTTGATGATTAATGTTGATACACATGGGTGCATATCATCACTTACAAACATTAAGTGCAGGAAGTATTCAAACGATTTTCCTCGAGGTCTTCAACAAACTTTGGTGTGAAGATCAAGCACATCAGAAGTGACAATGGAACTGAGTTCAAGAACACTGGTCTTGATGACTATCTTGATGAACTTGGTATTAGTCATGAGTTATCTGCTCCTTATACTCCTCAGCATAATGGCGTCGTGGAGTGCAAGAACCAGACTCTTGTTGAGATGGCTCGCACTATGCTTGATGAATACAAGATGCCTCGTCACTTCTGGATTAAGGCAATTGACACTGCGTGCCACATCATGAACATGGTATATCTTCACAAATTCTTCAAAAAGACTGCATATGAACTCCTCACTGACAAGAAACCCAATGTGAGTTATTTCAAAGTCTTCGGTGCTAAATGTTGGATTAGTGATCCTCATCACAATTCTAAATTTGCACTGAAAGCACATGAAGGTTTTATGCTTGGTTACGGAAAGGACTCGCACACCTACAGAGTCTTCAACAACTTTCACCACAAGGTCGTTGAAATTGTAGATGTGCGGTTCGATGAAACTAATGGCTCGCAAAGAGAGCACCTACCTCCTGTGGTAGATGAAAAATCACCTGAGGAAACCATCAAGTTCAAGGCTACTGAGGATGTCATTCCTACTGAAGAGTCTGCTGAAGAAGTCATTCCAAATCGTGAAGGTCATCATGCTGGTGCTCCTGAAGAAAATGGCTCTAAAGAAAATACTGAGAAAATTCCTCGTCGTCAACCAGCTCATCCTCGCGTTGCAAATGAAGTGCAAATTGATAAAATCTTCAGCGATGTCAACGCACCAGGTCCTATCACACACTCAAAAGCTTCACATTTGTATAATTTTTGTGGGCACTTTGCTTTTGTCTCTATCACAGAGCCCACTAAGGTAGATGAAGCGTTTATGGAGCCTGAGTGGATTCAAGCTATGCAAGAGGAATTGCATCAATTCGAGATCAACAATGTGTGGGAACTTGTCAAGCGACTAGACCCTCGCAAGCACAATATCATCGGCACAAAATGGATCTACCAAAACAAGCAAGATGAAAACGACCTTGTGGTGAGGAATAAGGCACGTCTTGTAGGTCAATGCTACACACAGGTTGAAGGAATTGATTTCAATGAAACTTTTGCACCTGTTGCTAGACTTGAGGCTATTCGCATATTAATTGCTTATGCTAACCATCATAACATCATCTTATATCAAATGGATCTGAAAAGTGCATTCCTCAATTGTAAGCTTGAGGAAGAAGTATATGTTGCTCAACCCCGAGGTTTTGAAGATCCAAAGCATCCTGACAAATTCTTCAGACTCAATAAGGCCCTCTATGGCCTCAAGCAGGCCCCTCGGGCGTGGTATGATACTTTTAAGGAATTCCTCATGAAGAAAGGCTTCAAACCTGGTCACTTGTCCCAACTCTTTTCAACCAAACCTATGATGATGAATTATTCGTGTGCCAAATATATGTTGATGATATCATTTTTGGCCGTATTGACCAATGTTACAATGATGAATTTGCCTATATGATGAGTGAAGAATATCAAATGTCTATAATGGGAGAATTGAAATTCTTCTTAGGTCTTTAGATACGTCAACAACGAAACGACATCTTCATATCTCAGGAGAAATACCTCAAGGATGTATTGAGGAAATTTGGCATGCAAGATTGCAAAGGAGTCAAAATCCCTATGCCCACAAATGGCCATCTATGCACTACTGAAAATGGTATTGACTTTGATCATAAGGTATACTGCTCCAGGATTGGCTCTTTATTGTATTTACGTGCATCTAGGCTATATATTATGCTTAGTGTTTCCATGTGTGCCCGATTTCAAGCTACACCGAAGGAATCACACCATAAGGCTATGAAGCATATTCTTTGATACCTAGCTCACACTCCAACACTTGTATTATGGTGTCCCAAGGGCTCGGCTTTTGATCTCATTGGATATTCTGACTCTAACTATGTTGGTGATCGTGTGGACTGCAAGTCAACATCAGGCACATGTCATTTCCTCATATGATCCTTGGTATGTTGGTCCTCGAAGAAACAGAACTGTGTATCAGTGTCTACTGCTGAAGCTGAGTACATTGTTGCTGGTTCGTGCTATGCTCAACTGCTATGGCTGAAGCAAACCCTCAAGGACTACGGCATCAAGATTTCTCATAACCCAGTTCAGCACTCGAAGACAAAGCACATTCAGATTCGTCATCATTTTCTTCGTGATCATTTGTTGAAGGGCGACATCTCTATCGAGCACGTGAAGACTGAAGAACAGCTAGCCGATATCTTCACAAAGCCCTTGGATGAGAAGAGATTTAGCAAGTTGCGGTGTGAGCTAAATATCTTAGAATCTTCGAATGTCCTTTGAAAAGGACACACATCCTATGCAAAATTGATGACTTAGATGTGCAACACACGAAGTAACGTTTTTTTTCAATCAATGAAGACTAACCCTCTAAGTGTGAAGAAATTAACGAAGAATTTGATTCTCAGAGCCCTACGACAATTGTACGCGGCGTCTGAAATTATCATTCTTATACGGTGTGTTACGCCACCAACAAAAGTTGGAAATCTTCAATTTGAGTTTTTCTTTTGGAATTCCTCAGTTGTTCAATTTCTTCAACTTTGCTTAGTCTTCACTCTTTCCGTCGTTGTTCTTCATTGACTATATATATATGAGTTTAAGTCCTCTATAACATTCACTTATTTCTATTTCCTCAAGTTACTTTTCTGCTAAGTGAATGTGATCGGACCGTTCCCCCTCTATGCTATACTCAACCCAATCTGTTCACAAATTCTTCATGTGCGTTCTATTTGAAACATGTTCAAAGTCTTCACTGTGTCCTTGTCACCTGAAGAATTTGCGAACGAAACATTAAAATTTTCTTATCTCAATTTTCGGCTTTTGCCGCTCAAACCGTTCCACATCCCATGATAGGATTTATCTATTCACCCACGATCTCACACGATCACCACTGCTCTGTACGTGGGTGACACATGTCGCTAGGATCAGAAGAGTCAGGGTCACGTTCGTCCAATTTCCTCGGGCGAGCGATTTTTCACCTCGGCTATATATACCCCTCACCCTCCTCAGACTTCATTTACCCAGCTCGACCTCACTCCCTCGCTCGAGCTCTCAAGACCTAGTGCCTCCACTACCTTCATCGTCGCCAGTGAGGAAGAGCTTCACTTCCTCGACCTTGTCACCGTCGTACTCGCGCTGGCCGCGGATTTCTTCACTCCGCCGTTGTTGTAGATGTCTTCCTCTGCCAAGTTAGGGCGTGGAAGATCTGGACTGATGAACTTCCAATCTACTATTCCCAGGTTGTCGTGTTCTTTGTCAAGGGTAATTAAAATTTACTTTTACTGCCCTTGTTGATTATGTTGATTTCTTCAAAAATCTTCGAAAGGTGTTATTCTTCAACCCCCACACTTTAAACACCTCACACGAGCATCTGTTCTTGATCTATTTCTCTTAAGCAACATTTTTCTTCAAGATTCCTCAATTGTGTGGATTTTCAATCTATACAACTCTGGAACCTAAGTCAAAAAGTGCTTAGTGAAATTCTTCAAGACGCCACTGGTCAAATTCCTCAAACTTGTTCTTTTTGCAAAAACTTCTGAGAATGCATATGACTTCTGCAAATTCTTCACACCTAGGTTCACAGGTACTCATGTCCGCTGCTGAATCTCTAGGTTCTCATCAACTTAACTCATTTGCAGCGTTCCTTGAAGAAAAATTGCATACCTCTTCAGAGAACTCAATTGTTCAAAACCCTCAGCTGAAGAATATGGCAGATGGCAAGAAGCCTCAGAAGGGAGGCAAGAGACTGGAAGTCAACACAGCATTTGAGATCCCTGAGGAAATTTATGAAGAATATTGTACTCCTGATGAGGCCAAACATGGCAAGGAGAACAAGAATCAGTGCAAGGTGTGCATTCAAAGGATAGAGAGGAGATGGGCACGAGAATGGAGGGAGTACAGGTATGTCACTCCAAAGTACATGAAGAAATTCGCTCTTCACCCTTCTTTCCCAAGACCTCCATTGGCACCTGGCCAAGAAGCTGATCCCACCAGCCTCAAGCGTGGTGAGGATTATCCTGATGAATGGGCAAAACGGCAAGCGAAACTGGCCAAAATGGCCAAGGAAGCCGTGAGGAAATTCAACAAATACTATGCTGCTGTCGCTGCTGAGGCTTCTGCTGGCAAGCCTAGGAAGTCTATGCAAAAGAAGCCAGCTCGCAAGCCCAGTTCTTCACCAAATCCCTCACGGCCAAGCTCTTCTATGCCCTCACGGCCGATTCCTCAAGCTGCTCCAGTTCCTCAAGTTGCAAAGTCCTCAACTCCTCCGGCAAATTCCTCTTCACCTGTGCATCTCGCCTCGTGTCAAAGGACAACTGGCATCTCAATTACCTCAGGAGCCTCTGCAAGTTCTTCAGCTCTTCTGCAATCCTCAATAGGCCCCACCTTGCTGAAGACTAAGTCCACTGCTGGACGAGGCTCTAGACAAAGTCCTCAGAAGAAGCAGGTTGCCTTTCATGTGCCATCTAGTGATGACGAAGCTAATGATGAAGAACTCGCTGAAATCATCATGGACAGACAACAAAGGGCCGCTAGAGCCAAAGGAAGTGAAGTGCCACTACTAGGGAAAACCCTAGTAGTAGCGCGGGTTTTGAGGCTATCAGCAGCGCGGGCAGCCGCGCTACCAATAAGGCGCTACAGCTAACTATTAGTAGTAGCACGATCTTTACCCGTGCTACTACTATGGATCAGACAAGCAGCGCTTCCGTAACAGCGCTACTATTAATTAGTCAGAAGCGATTTCTCGCCCCGCACGCATCGCTATATCTTTCATCATTTCCCCCCGGCTTCCTACCCTATTTCAGCTTCAATAAACATCAATTTCGAGATACTAGGTACTACTAGATATCAATTTCATAAAGCATTATAGGTACTAGGTAGTACTCCCTCAGTTCCAAATTACTCGTTGTGGTTTTAGCTCAAATTTGAACTAAAACCATGACGAGTAATTTGGAACGGAGGGAGTACTAGATAATAATTTCATATATACTCAACATGCATCGTCAAGCAGTACAAGGTGATATCAACGACGATCATCATATGTAGTTCTAGATAATATCCACGACGATCATCATATGTAGTTCTACATGATATCGACGATGATCATCATATGTAGTTCTAGATGATATAGGCACACACACGCATATGTAGTTCTAGATGATATCGACGACGATCATCATCCTCAAGCCTGGGCGGTGGGTGTTCCTCATAGTAATTAGGATGGCCTATCCAACACGAAGATTCTTGCCAACGAGGAATCTCTTCCACCCAACCAAGTTTAAGTGTGTGCGGCCATCTGTGTCCATGCGGTAAGTACAGGTGGTGACAGAGCCCTTGCGGTAAAGGCGTAGTCCAGCTGAGCCTTCTTCATCAGGTCGATACCACAACTCACAGATAGGTTCTTTGGCAATTTCTGAATAAGAAAAACATATCAATTAATAAATAGCCTCGCACATACTCTTGCAAATATATTTCTATTAAGTATAGATTTCTACACTATCAAAAGACACAGTACTACGCATTTGTACTAACTAATCATGAATTCTACCAATAAGTATATATGGATTATCTACACTATTAATAGTTCCTTGGATTCTACACTAATAAGAGCATGTGATCAGACTCTACACTAAAGCATATCATCGACTAGATTCCACAAAGCATATCATTGGACTCTACACTAAGAATATCATCGGATTCACTAAGCATATCATTGATTAATTTGCAGTTGTAAGTATAACAATAAAGCATATATATATATATATATATATATCATCAAATTACTACAGGCAGTACGTACAACATACCATTTCATGCCGATCGACCATGGTACTTGTCAGGCGGGTCACGAATGGCACCCTGACAAAGTCATCACGTGGCGGAATTATGTCCAATAGGTTGCACACCTCCTCCTCGCTGAGCCTCATTCTTTGAGCTATGATGGCTTCATGAAGTTGGTTCTCATCATCTTCATCGAGTGGGTCCTCATTATCTTCATCATCTTCGTCATCTTCATCATCTTCGTCATCTTCCACCAGGTTGAGATAAATGACAGCCATCTTGGGTCTTTCTGCTCTGAAGGAGAAGCTAATCAACTCACCACCAGTAAGACGCATGTGGGCAAGGAAACGGGCCCATCCATCTCCTCCAATATGTGACATATTGCGTCCTTTCTCGACCTCCATAGTGTACGGCCCCCTGTGAGCCCTCGAAATGTCACAAAGTGTCTCCTATCGATTGTTGAATTTCAACCTCACATTGCATGGGACGATCTGTGTAAAAAAAGCAAAATGACACAATGCAGTAATGTCAACACTAAAAATAAAAAAGTTGTTACATTTCATCTAATTTCTTACCGCCGCATGACGAAAACTCGGCTGGAAGTAGATGCCGAACAGCTTGCCAGTTGCAAGGCTGCTGGCACACCTTGACTTGCATAGTCGACATAGTGGTGGTGGTGGCGCCATTTTCCTAAAGCAATATGAGCAAAGGATTAACGATTCACTTCACAGGAAAGAAAAATAGTAGCATGTGATATTTTTGGTTCTTCCGCGAGAAGCAATTTTATGGACAAAGCATTTCGGTGGCACCTATTGCCGAAAAAACTTTTCACAAATACGTACCAAATAAGGTACCACCTACCAAGACATTTCATCTCATTTGTCCCCTATTGCCTGAGATAATTGATTAAAAAAACAAGTGGCAAATTTTACTAAATTGGCACCTACATTTTGCCAAAAATAACTTCTTACAAAAAAACAAAAGCATCTACCTATCCATGCACAGAAAAAATAAGAATAAAATGGTGCATACTAAATCAACTAAATCAACTAGCCTACTAAATCCACTAGCATACTAAATCAACTAAATCAAAATTTTCTAAATCAACTAAACCAACTAGCCTTATAAATCAACTAAATCAACTAGCCTACTAAATCAACTAAATCAAGATGTTCTAAATCAACTAAATCAACTACATACAAATCAACTAAATCAAAATGTTCTAAATCAACTAGCCTACTAAATCAAAATGTAGTAGGGAGGAGGGGTTGTGGATGGAGGAGGGAGGAGGGAGAAGGAGGGGCGACTCGAGGAGGGAGAAGAGAGTAGGACGAATGAGGAAGACAGAGTGAGGAGGGGCCAGCCGGCGGCGAGTGGAGGGAGGACGGAGGAGGAAGGCGGAGCGAGGAGGGACCGACCAGTGGCGACTAGAGGGAGGACGGAGGAGGAGGCCGGTACCGAGTCCAGCGAGGAGGAGGAGGTGGCGGCGGTGCAGATCGGAGGAGGGGCGACGGGGGAGGACTGGCGTGGGGGGTTGAGGGGGAGATCGATTGAGTGTGAGTGTGAGTGGATCGGATAGGTCGGAGAGGGGGGAGATGGAATGGCTTAGCAGTAGCACGCTATAGCAAAAGGCGCTATTGCTAAACGACCTAGCAGTAGCGCCTTTCACAAAGAGCGCGCTACTGCTATGTGTCAGCATGTAAAAATAGACATAAAAAATACATTTATCATCAATGATATTTTGTACAATATGATTTGTCAATATGAGTCCTCACCAGTTTAGGAACTGGTGAAGACTCATATTGCAGCCACAAATTCTACACATAGAGTACAATGTAGACCAAGTGGTTGTGAAAGTTTGAGAAGTAACATATTTAAGGTGGTACAAACTCTCTTCATGAAGCGAGGTGGGACTAATTTTTTTAGTAAACTTAGTAGTAGCGGTTATTGTGTAAATGCGCCATCGCTATGGTCCCTAGCAAGTAGCGCTCTTCATATTAGCGCTGCTGCTTGAACTAACCTCATGGCGTCGTGGCAATTATAGCGATGCGCGTCTT
Organism: Aegilops bicornis; assembly: GCA_021605145.1. Classification (NCBI taxonomy): domain Eukaryota; kingdom Viridiplantae; phylum Streptophyta; class Magnoliopsida; order Poales; family Poaceae; genus Aegilops; species Aegilops bicornis. The sequence goes on along the minus strand of CM038672.1, from coordinate 337,054,413 downwards.
ATAGTGGGCGTTACATTAATACATTTATTTCAGCAATGAGGTTTGTGCGCAGCTCATCAAGCTAGTTAGCAGCAGCGCCTTATTTTAAATTGCGCTGCTGGTAAGATTCTATGTATAGGCTTTTCCCTAGTAGTGTGCCTCTTCTTCTAGATCCCAAGCTGATCCTTGAGTACATTGATCTTTTGCACAAGGACCCCAACACACCTATGCCAGACTTCAAGCTTACTCCTCGCCAGAATCACGTGCTGACCGCCTTCATTGGCGAAGAAAAGTGGAAATAAGAGAAGGCCACATAGCTGAAGAAAGCTCAATACAAGAAGGGGCGCTTTCTAAAGAAGAACGTTGTCAAAATGGCAACTGATGAACTTGTGGCTGCACAAGCGGAGATCAAGGCATCAATGATGAATTCCAAGCCTGTTTGGCATTGCGTTACTACTCGTCCCATATTCAACGACAGCTCACATTGGCCCAAAGCCCCAAACAAGTGTACATCATCAAAAAGTAAATGATCTCAAATTATAACTTGAAAAAAAGATATATATACTGAACACCGGAGAATGGTGATGCCCTCATTTAGCACATCAGTAGTTTGAAACAATAAATAGTTCGAAACAACAATATATACAACATGCAATCACTGACTAGTGACTACTACTAACATAAACAACGAGACATGAAAGTTCATAAGAAGTCTTGCTGCACCACCAAAACGCACCCGTCTGCAGTGCTTAGACTCTCATGATCCAGATGAGAATGACATTCTAAAGAGAGCCAACTATTACATAGTAAGGGTGACATAGATGAGGATGACCAAATTACAAGGAGTCTGCATAACAAAAGAGAACACTACCCATCTAGAACAAGTAGGAATGAAATCAAGTCATTCAAAGAGGGATGATCCATTACCATCATAATTTGCAGCGCTCTTTCAGCCACCAGTGATTCAGAGACACCAGGACTCCACCCTATCGACGCAACAACCCAATTACCTATCAACCTGAAGGCTTGAGCCACATCACTGACCGTCAGAGTTGAGACATCCAACGATCAAAGTCAATACATATGCCTTTCTCATTTTCACCTTCCTTTGGCTACAGGATGTGTCATTAACAATCAGGGGGTCTAATCCCGAACTCCTAGGGTTCACCATGTAGACATAGTTTTCCCAAGAAAACACAACCTCTCTGCCATCATGAACCTTGCCAAGGGTGATCTCCTGGTTAATCGGATAATTGAGTCCGAGAAACAGAGAGTGTGAACCAAGGCTCTTTACCTACCTCCAACTCAAAATCCTGAAGGTCCGAATAAGCTAGTATCTTGCTCATAGATGTAACAGCCTATCCCTGGATACTCACGTATTTCATGCTGCTTGTACACAGTGTTTTTTTTTTTGCAATATGACTTCACCGGCTCATGTGTGCGAATGATCATCACTCTTTCGCCATCGTCTGATCCAGCGAGGAACCATTTATGGTTCGCTGTTTCCGGTAAAGGTGGTGTGATTACAAAGGGTAGTAATTATGGGGACACTGCTATTGGGGAATGTTGCATGGGAAAAAAATTCCCTACGCTCACCAAGATCAATCTAGGAGATGAACATCTATGAGAGGAGAGATTGCATTACATACCCTTGTAGATCGTTAAGTGGAAGCATTAAGAAACACAGTTGATGTAGTCGAACGTCTTCGCGATCCAAACATGGTTGATTGCATCTACCTAGTTCAATCTTGTTAACGGCAAGTCTCTTTACTCGTTCTGTAATACAAGATCTCGTGGCTAACTCTTTAGTCACATTGCTTGCAAGCTCATTGTGATGTTGTATTTACCGACAGGGCCCAGAGATACCTCTCCGTCACACGGAGTGACAAATCCCAGTCTTGATCCATGCCAACTCAACAGACACCCTCGAAGATACCTATAGAGCACCTTTATAGTCACCCAGTTACGTTGCGACGTTTGGAACACACAAGGTACTTCTCCAGTGTTAGTGCTTTGCATGATCTCATGGTCATAGGAACATATACTTGACATGCAGAAAACGATAGCAATAAACTTGACACAATCATATGCTACGTTCATAGTTTGGGTCTTGTCCATCACATCATTCTCCTAATGATGTGATCCCGTTATCAAATGGCAACTCATGTCTACTAGGAAACCATAGCCATCTTTGATCAACAAGCTAGTCTAGTAGAGGCTTTACTAGTGACATGTTGTTGCCTATGTATCCACACATGCATTTGAGTTTCTAGTCAATACAATTATAGCCTGGATAATAAATGATTATCATGAACAAGGAAATATGATAATAACCAATTTATTATTTCCTCTAGGTCATATTTCCAACAACTGCATCATATCAAAAAGAAGAAAAAAAGGACAGACATTGTTAATGTAAGATCAGCATTATTCAGACTATGAGTAGGATAATGTAAAAAATAGTATTGATCTGTCCCCGTTCGAACTTAGAGGAAAATACAGGGAAATGTATACTGGGGTCGAAAATATAGCAGTGCCATGCATGTTTATACTCATGTTATCTCACAGGAAACTACTATGCCATGCATGTTATGTACTCATGTTGTATCCTCACAAAAATATTCGTCAGAGGAAACTAACACACCATGCATTGTTATATACTCATGTTTTGTGTGCAAAATTCTTCTGAGGATTTATTCTAGCCATTGATTGCTGAAGGGGGTGAATATATGTACGTAGACATGGTAAGCATGACAGGATTTCACCACTTCCAAATATAGAGTTTTCCATATGCACATTTATTTCCCTAATGTATGGTTAGATGAAACCAACAGTGTTATGCATGTTTCTACATCATGAAAAATGAGGAAACTAACATTGCTATTGGTACGCACTCATATTAGGTAGCATATAGATTACTATAAAGTTAGTAGAATATCCATATCTTCCTAACTATTTGATTATTCAAGGGTCCAAATTGGCTATAAGGACATGGTCACGATCACATGATCTAACTACTTCAAATATAGCTGATTTATAGCGTCACTAATACATTGCCATTGTTCTACTCAAATTATGTTATAACATGTATATGCCAATCATCACAAAAGTTCAAACAATGTCAAGGTGTGATCATTAAAAGCAGAAGAAAACACTTACACACACCGTTCCAGCAATACATGGTGCCATCTGCTTTGTCGATCGCGTAGATGATGCCATTGTGTTCAGTAGCATCACAGAAGTGTGTATTATCTTTGTCGATCGACTCCGAGGTGAGTTGTCCCCACCTAAAGAAGGCACCGATGGAAATATAGGCGAGTGCATGGTCGAACAAGGCAATTAGCTCGAAGTCTACGTAATGCGCATATCGTGTGGGCACTTGGTAGATTACAATCTTCTGCAAAACAAGGTTCATCCAACTGACGTAGTAATTTAGATGACTTCAGTCGCGACGGTTAAACCCTGTATGATGCAAGGGAGGAAGGGTAATCTCATGGGAGGTGTGGAAGTTCACGAGCACCAACTTGTTCTAGCCTTCTTTGGTACCATCCATCCAATGGGAGTTCATGCCGACCCAGTAAATACCTTCGAAGAAGTTTCGGGTGATGGTGATCAGATCCAAGTCGAGGGGCATGATGTACGGCGACCCACTACATACCTGCGAAGAAGCTTCAACTGATGGAGGTTGGCTCGAAGTTGTGGGGCATGTTGTCCCTCGAGCATGCAGCCAGCCGCACGGTGCTCAACATATCTATACGTTAACAACAGAGGTCTAGGATGTTACTTGGGATATCACTCCACTCGCGACTCATAGGTATGTTGTGCGGTATGGGTTCGGCCATGGTGGAGTTTGGAAGGTGGGGATTTTGGGGCTTGATTTACGGGGTAGAAGGCTATCGATGCGGGGGGAGGTGAGCGAGGGAATAGAGGTACTAGGGGAGGTGAGCGAGGGAATAGAGGTACTAGGGGAGGCGAGCGAGGCAAGGGTACGTGATGGCACAGTGAGATGATAAAGAGTGACCTCAGGATCTCCGGCCAGATGGAGATGGAGATAGAGTGGTGCAAGGGGAGAGGGAGACAAGGTGAGGCATGCTATACAGCTGTGGTGACAATGACTACATAGTGCACAAGCTGAGCTGACTTTGGTAACCCGAACAAGACGCTTGGACTAGTGTCACATTGTGAGGACCAGATGAATAATATTTTGACCAATAAGTGTACTACCGTTGTACTAGTACTAGTAGTAAGATACGAAGTAGTACTGTATAGCGGAAAGAGCTCGTTCTAGCATGCCTCTGGGTTCACTTCATCCTCCAAGTAACATCCATATTGCGACCAGAACCAAATTCTCATGCATGCGAAAGCATGAAGGACATTTTCTTTTGGGGATAACCACATATTCCTTAACCATAGAAGGTTGTGTCTCGCACGCACGCGCCAATATCCATCCGAACCAGCTACGGCACATTTTTTGTGTGCAAAGAGATGGATATGTTTGCATATCTATTCGTCCACCCAAGTGGGTTTTGCATAGGTCCCACCTGTCAGGAGGGGTGCAGAAATAAAATGGAATCATAAAATGTTTCGCCACTGTGATTCGAAAGTGTGACCTCAACTAGCCAGTGGCACATGTAGTGATAGAAGGATGGGCACATACACGGACATGTACCACTCCTTAGTACGCTACCCGCATAGCCTTTTTGATTTACAGGTTTGTCTACCTAGCCGACTAATCATCTGCCTGCATTCCACTTCTCCCATTTACTTCTCCATTGGGAACCGATTTTCTTTGGCTTCTTCACCTCTCCTTTAGATGCATTCAAACCTCACTGGATTCACATTGTTTTAACCTCTTCAGATACTCCTGGAGTAATTCTGAAGCCCCTTTAAATAATCATCTTCTTCTAGTTAGACTAGCCACCTAATTCTAATACTCCAAACCATATCCCTCAGGTCCAGTGGTTCCAAATGGCGAAAGAGATCCCTATGCAGCTTTTTAGTGTCAAACATGTGCTCAGCGAAGGCTCATTGAGCATAGCTTCCACTGTCACTGACCACCCAAGGGTTGTTCAGGAGTGGATCAACAATGTATCCAACTCCCTCAAAAAGGTGGAGATGAAGGTCATCGGTCTTAACGTAGAGTACGCGGAGCATGCCACCGAGAAGATCCAACACACCGCCGACCTTCAGCTGTGCCTCGAAGATGAAGTTTTGGTGTATCACATCATAGACGCGCCCTCTATACTAGGTAAGCTCCCCTATTTCATGTTTTAGGAGGACATATACTTCTGTGGGGCAGCCATTGAAGGGGACAAATAAAAGCTGGCATCGTACAACCTTGACTCTAAAAACATTGTTGACCTACAAACCAAAATTCCTGTAGACGGTTGTGATAAACAAACACCATCCCTATTCGACATAGCAAATTCTCTGCTCGAAAAAAATCTTGAGAAGGGCAATCAGACGTTGGGATTAAGGTCATCTGGATGGGAGAAATATCCTGACCTACGAGCGGATAAAATATGGTAACCTCGATGACCGTGTGAGTTTTGAGATAGCTACAAGGTCGAAAGAGCTTGTTGCGAGAGAAGAAGAAGAAGAAGAAGAAGAAGAATAAGAACAAGCTATAGCAACATGGCATTATAGATCGATGAACTATTTCCTCTCTTATTTGTAAAAAATATGTCCAATCTATATATATTTATAGATGAACTATTTTGCTGGTGTGCATGTCTTTGGAACAAGCATAGTAGCGTAGGTCCGCTTGACTATAATGAACTATTTATCCGCCTAGTTTTCTCTACTACTCCTTGTAGTGATCGGTACGGAATGCATGTGTCAGTAGACATGACATCTTGTCCATGGAAGTTGAACTTGTCTGATCATGGGTTCCGGCAAAACCCTCAAGGTTCGAACACTGGGGTGCGCACGAAGATCTCCCCCTACCGATCCACGTCCTACCTTCGCTGAGATATCAAGGGCTAACTCTACGAACTCGCAACACAAGGGACACAAGATTTATACTGGTTCGGGCCACCGTTGTGGTGTAATACCCTACTCCAGTGTGGTGGTGGTGGATTGCCTCTCGGGCTGAGGATGAACAGTACAAGTGGATGAACATCCTCCTGAGCTTGAGGTGTTCTTGTGCTCGGTGTATGGCTAAGGATTGGCTAAAGATCATATCCTTCGCCTCCTACTATGGTGGCTGGTCCTATTTATAGAGGCCCTGGTCCTCTCCCCAAATATTGAGCAGGAAGGGAGCCAACAATGGCCAATTTGAAAGGGGACGACTAGTACAGCTTATCCTGACAAAAGCAGTCTTACCGCAAAAGGCTGCAGTGGTGACGCCGCCTTGGGCTCCATGGTGACCTCCTTCTTGCCGTCCTGCTGGTCTTGGTCTCATTGCACTGATATGGAAACCTTTGCTTGACGCCTCGTTACTCCGCGCATGTGCTTGCTTCCTTAGCACCAAAGAGGAAACAAGTACACTGTGCTCGCTGGCGCCCGCCTGGTCTCGATCGTCATGGCTCACGTCACGAGAACCTCGCGAGGTTTGCCTTTCCTTGAACTCTCAGCCCCTCGCGAGCCAGCCCTGTGAGGCCGCTCCCGGGGAGGTCTTGTGTCATCCGCCTCGCGAGGCTTGGCCCCTCGCGAGGGTCTTGAGTGCTTGTTGGTGAAGATGGGCCGTACGGGCCCGCTCACAGAGCCACGCCGTGGGCCGCAGGCAGGCAAGTCTGGGGACCCCCGTTCCCAGAACGCCGACAGTAGCCCCCGGGCCCAAGGCGCGCTCGGGCTTGGCTTCGAGGCGAAGCCAAAGGTCAAGTGCGGAGCGCCGCTGGCCCCAATAGCCTGCGGCCTTGGTCGACGCGTGGCGGTTGATTGGACGTGGGTGTCACCGCTTCCCCACGCTGCCTCGACAACTGCCCGACTTGACAAGTCCCTGCTACATGCAAGGAAAAACCTTCATTACCTGTGATTGTGGGGGCGCTGGTTGGCCTTCTCCAGCTATAAATGAGGAGGGGGTGGATCCCCCGTCGCCCATCTCTTCCCATTCCGCTTGCTTCTCCTCCTCTGCTCCGTCGCCGACACTAATGGCACCGTCGAAGAGGTTCTCTACCACGGAGAAGGGGAAGGACCCTCGCGAGGGGCCCGGCTCCCAGGCGCCCAAGCATGGACGCGGCCGTCCCGGCAAGCACACCGCGACCCCCGCCGCGGCCCCTCGTTCCCGCGGTGGCGCCGCTGCACGTGGCAGGGGTCGTTCCATTCGTGGCAGCCCTGTTGATGAAGGGAGGCGTGCCATGGTTGCACGGCCTCCCCGGCCGCGCTTCCACTCGGCGAGGTGCTGTCAGAGTTCGTCGTCTAGTCGAAGAACCCGGCCAGCAATTGGCTTCATCTCCCCCGCTTCTTCGCCGACGAGCTGCTGCTACCTCTTGAGCACTGCGTTGGTTTTCCATTGAAGAGGAAAGGGTGATGCAACAAAGTAGCGTAAGTATTTCCCTCAGTTTTTGAGAACCAAGGTATCAATCCAGTAGGAGGCTACACGCGAGTTCCGAAAATCACGTTCCCGAAGGTTTCATTCCGTTTGGACTCCGTTTGATATTCTTTTTCTGCGAAACTCTGAAATAGGCAAAAAACAGCAATTCTGGGTTGGGCCTCCGGTTAATAGGTTAGTCCCAAAAATAATATAAAAGTGTAAAATAAAGCCCAATAATGTCCAAAACAGAAGATAATATAGCATGGAGAATCAAAAATTATAGATACGTTGGAGACGTATCAAGCATCCCCAAGCTTAATTCCTGCTCGTCCTCGAGTAGGTAAATGAAAAACAGAATTTTTGATGTGGAATGCTACTTGGCATAATTTCAATGTAATTTTTCTCCATTGTGGTATGAATATTCAGATCCGAAAGATTCAAGATAAAAGTTCAATATTGACATAAAAATAATAATACTTCAAACATACTAACTAAGCAATTATGTCCTCTCAAAATAACATGGCCAAAGAAAGTTCATCCCTACAAAATCATATAGTTTAGTCATGCTCCATTTTCATCACACAAGAATGCTCTCATCATGCACAACCCCGATGACAAGCCAAGCAATTGTTTCATACTTTAGTAATCTCAAACATTTTCAACCTTCACACAATACATGAGCGTGAGCCATGGATATAGCACTATGGGTGGAATAGAATATGATGATGGGGGTTATGTGGAGAAGACAAAAAGGAGAAAGTCTGACATCAACGAGGCTAATCAATGAGCTATGGAGATGCCCATCGATTGATGTTAATGCAAGGAGTAGGGATTGCCATGCAACAGATGCACTAGAGTTGTAAATATATGAAAGCTCAACAAAAGAAACTAAGTGGGTGTGCATCCAACTTGCTTGCTCACGAAGACCTAGGGCACTTGAGGAGGCCCATTGTTGGAATATACAAACCAAGTTCTATAATGAAAAATTCCCACTAGTATATGAAAGTGACAAAACAAGAGACTCTCTATCATGAAGATTATGGTGCTACTTTGAAGCACAAGTGTGGTAAAAGGATAGTAACATTGTCCCTTCTCTCTTTTTCTCTCATTTTTTTGGGCCTTCTCTTTTTTTATGGCCTTTCTCTCCCTTTTTTTATTCCTCACTTGGGACAATGCTCTAGAAAATGATGATCATCACACTAATATTTATTTACAACTCAATTGTTACAACTCGATACTAGAACAAAGTATGACCCTATATGAATGCCTCCGACGGTGTACCGGGATATGCAATGATCCATGAGTGACATGTATGAAAGAATTATGAAAGGTGGCTTTGCCAAAAATACTATGTCAACTACATGATCATGCAAAGCAATATGACAATGATGAACGTGTCATGAAAAACGGAACGGTGGAAAGTTGCATGGCAATATATCTCGAAATGGCTATGGAAATGCCATAATAGGTAGGTATGGTGGCTGTTTTGAGGAAGATATAAGGATGTTTATGTGTGAAAGAGCGTATCATATCACGGGGTTTGGATGCACCGCCAAGTTTGCACCAACTCTCAATGTGAGAAAGGGCAATGCATGGTACCGAAGAGGCTAGCAATGATGGAAAGGTGAGAGTGCGTATAATCCATGGACTCAACATTAGTCATAAAGAAATCAAATACTTGTTGCAAAAATATACAAGTCATCAAAAACCAAGCACTACGTGCATTCTCCTAGGGGGATAGATATGTAGGAAAAGACCATTGTTCGTCCCCGACCGCCACTCACAAGGAGGACAATCAAAGAACACCTCATGTTTCAAATTTGTTACATAACGTTTCCCATACATGCATGCTACGGGACTTGCAAACTTCAACTCAAGTATTTCTCAAATTCACAACTACTCATATAGTAGAACTTTAATATCACTACCTCCATGTCTCAAAACAATCATCAAGCATCAAACCTCTCTTAGTATTCAAAACACTCATAAGAGAGGATGCCTTCTGGGGCATCCCCAAGCTTTGGCTTTTAGGTGTCCTTAGATTATCTTGGGGGTGCCATGGGAATCCCCAAGCTTAGGCTCTTGCCATTCCTTGTTCCATAATCCATCAAATCTTTCACCCAAAACTTGAAAACTTCAAAACACAAAACTCAGCAGAAAATCTCGTGAGCTCCGTTAGCGAAAGAAAACAAAGGACCACTTCAAGGTAATTTAGTGAACTCATTATTTATTTGTATTGGTGTTAAAACTACTGTATTACAACTTCTCTATGGTTTATAAACTATTTTACTAGCCATAGATTCATCAAAATAAGCAAACAACACACGAAAAACAGAATCTATCAAAAACAGAACAGTCTGTAGTAATCTGTAACTAACGCAAACTTCTGGACCTCCAAAAACTCATCCAAAATAGGAAGACCTATAAAATTTGTTTATTGATCAGCAGCAATTGGAATCAATATTTTATCACGTTCTGGTGATTTTTAACAATTATTTTTGTGAACAGAAAGTTTCTGGAATTTTCTGCAAGATCAAATAACTATCATCCAAGAAGATCATATAGGTTTAATTTGGCACAAACACTAATTAAAACATAAAAACAAATATAACCAGAGGCTAGAACTAATATTTATTCCAAAACAGAATAAAAAAGCAAAAAAAACTAAAACAAAAATTGGGTTGCCTCCCAACAAGCGCTATCATTTAACGCCCCTAGCTAGGCATAATAGGAAGGATAGATCTAGGTATTGCCATCTTTGGTAGGCAATCCATAAGTGGTTCTCATAATAGATTCATAAGGTAATTTAACTTTATTTCTAGGAAGTGTTCCATTCCTTTCTTTAATGGAAATTGGAATCTAATATTCCCTTCCTTCATATCAAGAATTGCACCAATCGTTCTAAGGAAAGGTCTACCAAGAATAATAGGACATGAAGGATTGCAATCTATATCAGATAATAAAATCTACAGGCACATAGTTCCTATTTGCAACAATAAGAACATCATTAATTCTTCCCATAGGTTTCTTAATAGTGGAATCCGCAAGGTGCAAGTTTAAAGAGCAATCATCAAAATCACGGAAACCTGGCAAATCACACAAAGTTTTGGAATCGTGGAAACACTAGCACCCAAATCACACAAAGCATAGAATTCGTGATCTTGAATATTAATTCTAATAGTGGGTTCCCACTCATCATAAAGTTTTCTAGGGATAGAAACATCCAACTCAAGCTCTTCTTCATAAGATTGCATCAAAGCATCAACGATATGTTTGGTAAAAGCTTTATTTTGACTATAAGCATGAGGAGAATTTAGCACGGATTGCAACAAGGAAATACAATCTATCAAAGAGCAATTATCATAATTAAATTCCTTGAAATCCAAAATAGTGGGTTCATTAACATCTAGAGTTTTGATCTCTTCAATCCCACTTTTATCAATTTTAGCATCAAGATCTAACAACTCTGACTTTTTGGAACGCCTTCTAGGTAAAGGTGGATCATATTCAGTCCCATCATTATCAAGATTCATATTGCAAAACGAAGATTTAATAGGGGACACATCAATAACTTTTAGATCTGCATCTCTATTTCATTGAAATTTGAAGAACACGCTTTCATAAAGCAATCTTTCTTAGCACGCATCCTAACGGTTCTTTATTTGCACTCATCAATGGAAATTCTCATGGCTTTGAGAGACTCATTGATATCATGCTTAGGAGGAACAGATCTAAGTTTTAAAGAATCAACATCAAGAGAAATTCTATCAACGTTCCTAGCCAATTCATCAACATTAAGCAATTTCTCTTCAAGAAAAGCATTGAAATTCTTTTGCGAATTCATAAATTCCTTAACACTAGTCTCAAATTCAGAGGGAATCTAATTAAAATTTCCATAAGAATTGTTGTAGGAATTACCATAATTATTAGAGGAATTACTAGGATAAGGCCTAGGATTAAAGTTTCCTCTATATGCGTTGTTACCAAAATTATTCCTACCAACAAAATTCACATCCATATATTCATTATTATTCTTTAATCAAAGTAGACAAAGGCATATCATTAGGATCAGAAGAAACACTCTTAGTAGCAAATAACTTCATAAGTTCATCCATCTTTCCACTCAAAACATTAATTTCTTCTATCGCATGCACTTTTTTATTAGTAGATCTGTCAGTGTGCCATTGAGAATAATTAATCATAATATTATCTAGGAGTTTAGTAGCTTCTCCTAAAGTGATTTCCATAAAAGTGCCTCCCGCGGCCGAATCTAAATGATTTCTAGAAGCAAAGTTCAATCCGGCATAAATTTTTTGTATAATCATCCACAAATTCAAACCATGAGTAGGGCAATTACGTATCATTAATTTCATCCTCTCCCAAGCTTGTGCAACATGTTCATGATCTAGTTGCTTAAAATTCATAATGTCGTTTCTAAGAGAGATGATCTTAGCGGGAGGAAAATACTTAGAGATAAAAGCATCTTTGCACTTATTCCAATAATCAATACTATTTTTAGGCAAAGACGAAAACAAAGATTTAGCATGAACTCTAAGCGAAAAAGGAAATAGCTTCAGTTTAACAATATCATTATCAACATCTTTCTTCTTTTTCATATCACACAAATCAACGAAGCTATTTAGATGGGTAGCGGCATCTTCACTAGGAAGTCCGGCGAATTGATCTTTCATGACAAGATTCAACAAAGCGGCATTGATTTCGCAAGATTCAGTATCGGTAAGAGGAGCAATCGGAGTGCTAAGGAAATCATTGTTGTTGGTATTGGTAAAGTCACACAATTTGGTATTATCTTGAGCCATCGTGAAAAACAAGCAATCCAACACACGAGCAAACAAGAAGCAAGCGGAAAAAGAGGCGAACGGAAAAGAGAGGGCGAATAAAACGGCAAGGGTGAAGTGGGGGAGAGGAAAACGAGAGGCAAATGGCGAATAATGTAATGCAGGAGATAAGGGTTTGTGATGGGTACTTGGTATGTTGACTTTTGCGTAGACCTCCCCGGCAACGGCGCCAGAAATCCTTCTTGCTACCTCTTGAGCAATGCGTTGGTTTTCCCTTGAAGAGGAAAGGGTGATGCAGCAAAGTAGCGTAAGTATTTCCTCAGTTTTTGAGAACCAAGTTATCAGTCCAGTAGGAGGCTACACGCGAGGCCCTCACACCTACACAAACAAATAAATCCTCGCAACCAACGCGATAAGGGGTTTTCAATCCCTACACGGTCACTTACGAGAGTGAGATCTGATAGATATGATAAGATAATATTTTTGGTATTTTTCTGATAAAGATGCAAAGTAAAGAAAACAAAATAAGAACGGTGCCAGAAATAGCTTGTTGTAGGGAGATTAAATATGATGGAAAATAGACCCGGGGCCATAGGATTCACTAGTGGCTTCTTTCGAGAGCATACTAATTTTACGGTGGGTGAACAAATTACTGTTGAGCAATTGACAGAATTGAGCATAGTTATGAGAATATCTAGGTATGATCATGTATATAGGCATCACGTCCGAGACAAGTAGACCGACTCACCTGCATCTACTACTATTACTCCACACATCGACCGCTATCCAAAGATGCATCTAGAGTATTAAGTTCATAAGAACAGAGTAACGCTTTAAGCAAGATGACATGATGTAGAGGATAAATTCATGCAATATGATATAAACCCCATCTTGTTATCCTCGATGGAAACAATACAATACGTGCCTTGCTGCTCCCTCATCCTTTGGGAAAGGACACCCCAAGATTGAACCCAAAGCTAAGCACTTCTCCCATTGCAAGAAAGATCAATCTAGTAGGCCAAACCAAACTGATAATTCGAAGAGACTTGCAAAGATAACCAATCATACATAAAAGAATTCAGAAGATTCAGATATTGTTCATAGATAAACTTGATCATAAACCCACAATTTATCGGTCCCAACAAACACACCGCAAAATAAGATTACATCGAATAGGTCTCCACAAGAGAGGGAGAGAACATTGTATTGCGATCAAAAAAGGGAGAGGAAGCCATCTAGCTAATAACTATGGACCCGAAGGTCTGAGGTAAACTACTCACACTTCATCGGAGAGGCTATGGTGTTGATGTAGAAGCCCCCCGTGATCGATGCCCCCTCCGTGAGTCTCAATTAGGCCCCAAGATGGGATCTCACGTGCATGTAAGGTTGCGGCGGTGGAATTAGGTTTTTGGCTCAGATCGTTTGGGGTGCGTGAGGTATATATAGGAGGAAGGAGTACGTCGGTGGAGCAACGTGGGGCCCATGAGGGTGGAGGGCGCGCCTGGGGGGGGGGGGGGTAGGCGCGCCCCCCTACCTAGTGGCTTCCTGGTGGCTTTCTTGATGTAGGGTCCAAGTCCTCTGGATCATTTTGTTCCGAAAATCACGTTCCCGGAGGTTCCATTCCGTTTGACACCGCTTGATATTATTTTTCTGCGGAACTCTGAAATAGGCAAAAAACAACAATTCTGGGTTGGGCCTCCGGTTAATAGGTTAGTCCCAAAAATAATATAAAAGTGTAAAATAAAGCCCAATAATGTCCAAAACAGAGAAGATCAGTAGCATGGAGAAATCAAAATTATAAATACATTGGAGACATATCACCGCCACCTCTCTGGTCCAGTGGGCTCACAGGCTGCGGACGGTTGCTGCAGCAGGGCTTCTTGGGTTGCAGTCGAGGTCTCCGGCGTGGGCAACATAGCTCTGGCCCGCGGTTGGCAGACGTTCGCCCGCGCGTGTGGCCTGGGCAGGCGGTGCACCCTCCATTTCAAGTATGACGGTGATGCAACCCTCTACGTGAGGGTGTTTGGGGAAGATGGTCGCCGCGCCGGGTGCTGCGCCAAGATGAACGATGGCGAGGAGGTGCTCGGCCTTGGCGACGATCGAGACGAGGATGAGGGCGAACCCGCCATTGGTGCCGACCGCGACATGTCCAGCTACGGTGGCTCTTCCCCCGGCGACAGCTTCAGCAGTGGTGCCTACCACCGGCTGCCTCGCCGCCGCGCCCGCTTCGAAAGTGGCAGCGGGTCGTCTCGTTGCCGCGCCTCCGTGAAGCGCGAGGAGAGGTCTAGATGATCCCAGGACGACGCTAAGATCCCGCCCCCGTGAACCAATGCAGGGGCAGGCGCCACTTTTATTTTGTTCTTCCTTTCCTTCCTGTATCAAAAAGAAACCAGTACGGGCCCCGGAGGGGCATGTATCGAACCATGATTCCTTAATCACTATGTTATGCTTATTGTTTCTGTGCCATGCCATTGTTTTGTGAAGAGACAACTTAGCTTGGAATGTTCGGGGTAGCCTCCTCTTCACGAGGCACTTGTTTCCAGGTGCCTGTCAAGGCCTTCCTTGACTTAGTGGGCGCTTAGGGGCTGCAAAAAATTCGTTAGGAAGCTCGCTAGGAGGCTTATCATTCACCTGATCTTTGACCCAGCGCTTCATATCGCGGTACCCGAGGGGCACGGATTAGGAGAGATGCGCCAGCTTGTGGGCTCGAACGAGGGTGCCTCGCGAAAAAACAGACGGGAGGTAGAGAAAAAGAAAAACGCTCGCGAGGGCAGAGAAAAGGAAAGACGCTCGCGAGGGCACCTGCCTAGCCCCCTCGCGAGGAATGCGAGAGAGAGAAAATAGGTTAAACTGGAGTCGGAAATAGCGGCAAAAGGCGACGGAACCAAATCAACAAGGAACACAAGAAGCAAATTTCAATTAAAAGGAGACGAGCCAAGTACAGAAAGCAAATAAAAAGCCGCGTCCGGCACCTAGTCTAGTATTCAAGTCTTCTCACCAGCGCGGAGCTAAGTGCTGCCACTAGGACGTGGGAGGGAGCCCCCGAGGCCCGAGGGCGGCACTCCTGAGACTCCGGGGCGTGTACATCCCCACTCGTTATTACGTGAAAGTGTCACGGGCGGCGAGCTTCATAGGCACTGGGCCTTTCTTCACAGGCACTGGGCCTTTCTTCATGGGTAGAACTTCCGGAGGTGCTGGATGTTCCAGGCGTTCTGGATGGGTACCCCGTCTTGTGTCTCCAGGCGCGCGGCGCCAGGCTTGGAGACATGGACGACCTTGAACGGGCCCTCCCACATGGGTGAGAGCTTATGCAGCCCTTCCCTGGAGAGGACCCGCCTCAGGACGAGGTCACCCGCCTCGAGCGTCCTGGAGCGGATGTTGCGGCGTTGGTATCGCTGCAGTGCTTGCTGATACCTTGCCGCCCGCAGTGCGGCTTGGCGGCGGTGTTCCTCCCCCAGCATGAGGTCCATCCCCCGCGTGGCATCCTGTCGTGCTTCATCAAACTCCAGGACCCGTGCGGAGCGATGCTTGACCTTGTGAGGGAGGACCGCTTCTGCTCCGTAGACGAGGAAGAACAGGGTCTCGCCCGTTGGCTTGGTGGAGGTGGTGCGGATGGACCACAACACGGAATGGAGCTCGTCGTACCAGCCCTTGCCGCAGGCCTTGAGCTTCTTCTTGAAGGTCCTGGTCTTGAGGCCCCTCAGGACCTCTGTGTTGGCGCGTTCGGCCTGACAATTGCTCCTGGGGTGCACCACCAAAGCGTAGCAGATCTGCGTTCCAAGGTTAGCACAGTATGCTTTGAAGAGATTACTAGTGAACTGTGAGCCGTTATCAGTAATGATGCGGTTGGGGACCCTGAAACGGCCCACTAGACCCTTGATGAACTTGACCGCGGAGCCCGCTGGTATGGTGCGGACGGCTTCCACCTCCGCCCACTTGGTGAACTTGTCAACGGCGATGTAGAGGTAGCGGTAGCCCCCAGGCGCTCGAGGGAACGGGCCCAAGATATCCAACCCCCAGACTGCGAACGGCCATATGAGTGGGATGGTCTGGAGGCCCTGAGCCGGCTGATGGATCTGCTTGGCATGGAATTGGCAGGCTTCACAGGACTTCACCAGCTCAGTTGCGTCGTTGAGTGTCGTGGGTCAGTAGAATCCGCTGTGGAATGCCTTGCCGACGAGGGTCCGTGATGACGAGTGGTGCCCGCAATCCCCAGCATGTATCTTAGATAGCAACTCCTTCCCTGATCCCTGGAGATGCAACGCAGTGAAACGTCATTTGGTTGCTTCCTGTACAACTCACCGTCCCGAATGTAGTATGCCCTGGCTTGCCGGGCCACGCGCTCCGCGTCCTCCTCTTTCTCCGGCAGTGCCCCTTGCATCAGGTATTACTTGAATTCCTTGTTGGAGAAGTTGATGAGGAGCTGCGAGTCGCACCTAATGGTGAGGCGCTTCACCCCCAGAGCTGTCGCAGCTTTCAGACCAGCTATGAGGCCTTCGTATTCTGTGATGTTGTTGGAGACCTTCTCGCCCTGCTGAAAGCAGAGCTGCACGGCGTAGTAGAGCTTGTCTTGAGTGGGCGAGATGAGTACTGCTCCAGCCCCCGCGCCCTGGTGCGCGAAGGCGCCATCGAAATACATGACCCAGCCGTCAGGCGCCTCACTTCCCGGCGAGGTGGACTGGTCCTCGCCTACTTCAAGCATTGGGGCATCCATCCATTCTGCCATGAAATCAGCGAGTGTGGCTCCCTTGATGACCCTGGTAGTGCTGAACTCCAACAGGAACACCTGCAGCTCGATGTTCCACTCAGTGACCCTTCCAGCAGAGTTGGGGCTCCTGAGCACTCTCTCCAACGGGTAGGCTGAGACGACCTTGATGGGGTGTCCTTGGAAGTAGTGCCGCAACTTCCGTGAAGCCACCAAGAGCGCGAGCAAGAGCTTCTAAGGCATGGGGTGTTGTGCCCTTGCGTCCCGCAACACCGTGCTGACAAAATACACCGGGTGCTCGACGAGAGCCGGTACGCTGGTGAGGCTCGTGTCTTGCGGAAGTTGGGGCGTCTCCTGAGGTAGTGGAACCTCTGACGCTTGGTCGCTTGTCAGGATCTCAGCGGCATCGCCCTGCCGAGCTTGGTCCTCTGCTGATGCTACTACGGCTCTTGTGGCGCCTTCCTGATCTTGTGTCATCTTGGCTGGCGGCGTAGCTCAGCCGACGCGCCTCTGGCCTGGCGCTCTACCCGAACCGCCACCAGGGCTGCGCTGGCGGAGTACGGGGTGGCGGCAAGGTAAAGCACTAGGGGCTCAAGAGGTCGCGGCGCCACTATTACTGGAGGGCTGGTCATGTATCTCTTGAGGTCTTGGAAAGCTCGGTAGGCCTCCGGGGTCCATTCAAACGGGCCCTTCTTCTTCTTCAGCTTGAAGAAGGGTACGGCGCGCTATCCCAACTTGGAGATGAATCGCCCCAACACAGTCACCCGGCCAACCAGCTTTCTGCATTTCCTTGAGGGTCTGTGGTGGGCTCATGTCTTCAATGGCCTTGATCTTTTCTGGGTTTGCCTCGACCCTCTTTAGGATACGAGGAAACCCAGCAGCTTGCCGGAAGGGACACCAAACATGCACTTCTCCGGGCTAAGTCGCAAGTTCACCTGGCGCAGGCTCGCGAAGGTCTCCTTCAGATCTTGGATAAAGGTTCTGGCCTCCCGAGACTTCACCACAATGTCGTCGACGTATGCCTCCGCGTTTCTCCCGAGCTGTCGCCCTAAGGCAATGTGCATCAGCCGCTGAAAGGTTGCACCTGCGTTACGCAGTCCGAAAGGCATGCAAGTGTAACAATACACCCCGCACGGGGTCAGGAAGGCTGTCTTCTCTACATCTTCTACCACCATCTTGATCTGGTGATACCACGAACGCATCCAGAAACACCGCAGTCGCTTTTCGGCAGTGGAGTCGACGATCTGGTCGACGCATGGAAGCGGGAACGGATCTTGGGGGCAGGCTTTGTTGAGGTTAGTGAAGTCAACGCACATCCGTTCCTTCCCGCCTTTCTTCGGCACAACGACGGGGTTTGCCAGCCATTCGGTGTACCAAACCTCGCGAACGGCTCCCGCCGCCTCTAACTTGCGGGTTTCTTGGACGATGAAGGCCTTCTTTTCCGTGGACTGCCGTCTCGCTCGCTGCTTCATAGGACGTACATTGGGGCACACCCTTAGGTGATGCTGAATCTGTTGGGGAACGTAGTAATTTCAAAAAACTTCCTACGCACACAAAGGATCATGGTGATGCATAGCAACGAGAGGGGAGAGTGGGTCCATGTACCCTCGTAGGCCGAAAGCAGAAGCGTTAGCACAACGCGGTTGATGTAGTCGTACGTCTTCACGATCCGACCGATCAAGTACCGAACGCACGTCACCTCTGAGTTCTGCACACGTTCAACTCGATGACGTCCCTCAAACTCCGATCCAGCCGAGCTTTGAGGGAGAGTTCCGTCAGCACGACAGCATGGTGACGATGATGATGTTCTACCGATGCAGGGCTTCGCCTAAGCACCGCTACGATATTATCGAGGTGGACTATGGTGGAGAGGGGCACCGCACACGGCTAAAAGATCCAAGAGATCAATTGTTGTGTCTATGGGGTGCCCCTTTCCTCGGTCTATAAAGGGGGAGGAGAGGGCGGCCAAGGGAGGAGGCGCCCAGGGGAGTCCTACTCCCACCGGGAGTAGGACTCCTCCTTTTTCCTATTTGGAGATGGAGAGGGAAGGAAGAGGAAGGAGGGAGGAAGGAAATGGGGGCCGACCCCCCTCCCAATTCGGATTGGGCTTGGGGGGGGGGGGCGCCCCCTCCCTTGCTCTTTTCCCCTCCTTTCCACTAAAGCCCATTAAGGTCCATATACCTCCCGGGGGGTTCCGATAACCTCCCGGAGCTCCGGTATTATCCCGATCTCACCCAGAACAATTCCGGTATCCAAATATAGTCGTCTAATATATCGATCTTTACGTCTCGACCATTTCGAGACTCCTCGTCATGTCCGTGGTCACATCCGGGACTCCGAACAACCTTCGGTACATCGAAACACATAAACTCATAATATAACCGTCATCGAACTTTAAGCGTGCGGACCCTATGGTTTTGAGAACTATGTAGACTTGATCGAGACACGTCTCCGGTCAATAACCAATAGCGGAACCTGGATGCTCATATTGGCTCCCACATATTCTAAGAAGATCTTTATCGGTCAAACTGCATAACAACATACGTTGTTCCCTTTGTCATCGGTATGTTACTTGCCCGAGATTCGATCGTCGGTATATCAATACCTAGTTCAATCTCCTTACTGGCAAGTCTCTTTACTCGTTCCGTAATACATCATCCCGCAACTAACTCATTAGTCGCAATGCTTGCAAGGCTTAAGTGATGTGCATTACCGAGTGGGCCCAGAGATACCTTTCCGACAATCGGAGTGACAAATCCTAATCTCGAAATACGCCAACCAAACAAGTACCTTCGGAGACACCTGTAGAGCACCTTTATAATCACCCGATTCGTTGTGACGTTTGGTAGCACACAAAGTGTTCCTCCGGTAAACGGGATTTGCATAATCTCATAGTCATAGGAACATGTATAAGTCATGAAGAAAGCAATAGCAACATACTAAACGATCAAGTGCTAAGCTAAGTCAATCACATCATTCTCCTAATAATGTGATCCCGTTAATTAAATAAAAACTCTTTGTCTATGGCTAGGAAACATAACCATCTTTGATTAACGAGCTAGTCAAGTAGAGGCATACTAGTGACACTCTGTTTGTCTATGTATTCACACATGTATCATGTTTCCGGTTAATACAATTCTAGCATGAATAATAAACATTTATCATGGTATAAGGAAATAAATAATTACTTTATTATTGCCTCTAGGGCATATTTCCTTCAGTCTCCAACTTGCACTAGAGTCAACAATCTAGATTACACAGTAATGATTCTAACACCCATGGAGCCTTGGTGCTGATCATGTTTTGCTCGTGGAAGAGGCTTAGTGAACGGGTCTGCAACATTCAAATCCGTATGTATTTTGCAAATCTCTATGTCTCCCACCTGGACATGATCCCAGATGGAGTTGAAGCGTCTCTTGATGTGCTTGGTTCTCTTGTGAAATCTGGATTCCTTTGCCAAAGCAATTGCACTAGTATTGTCACAAAAGATTTTTATTGGACCCGATGCACTAGGTATGAAACCTAGATCGGATATGAATTCCTTCATCCAGACTCCTTCATTTGCTTCTTCCAAAGCAGCTATGTACTCCGCTTCACATGTAGATACCACTACGACGCTTTGTTTAGAACTGCACCAACTGACAGCTCCACCGTTCAATAAAAACACGTATCTGGTTTGCGATTTAGAATCGTCCGGATCAGTGTCAAAGTGTCAGGGGAAACGACACCTATGGGATCACGAGAATCCCTACTACGATTGCCGGGGCATGGGTTTGCGAGAAGAGCAGGATTAGTAACCAGCACAAGGATCGTTTACCCAGGTTCTGGCCGCGAGGATGCGTAAAACCCTAGTCCTGCTTTTGTGGGTGTATTTCAGAGAGTTCTAGAGCTCTCGAACTAGTTGTGTCGAGTGCGTGGTTCGAAAGAGCCGAATACTTCTCCAGTATGCCATGGGCCTCCTTTTATAGCCGAAAGGGGTTGCCACAGTGGCACACAGGAGGTGGAAAGGCGCACAGCGCTATGAGCTTATCGCTCGTATTACAGGACTACACATTTAATGCGTAGCTTAGGTGTCCCCTTGCTTTACTGGGGACGGGGGAGAGGCCCGTCCCCTTCGTCGCTACTCCTCCTCGCTTCGACACGTACCCTGACCAGTGAGGCATGCGGTGCCATGTAGCCAGGCAGGCATCTTAGGTGGCGCGGTGGTGGAGCCTTCACGAAGATCTGCATGCCGCCACGCAGGCGCTCGATGAGTTGGCCTGGGAGCTGCATGTTGCCATGCAGGTGCGCGCCTAGCTGGTTGAGCTGGAAGCTGCATGTGAACGGTGGTGGAAGCTTGGTTGGCGCGGGCCTGGCGATGGCCCCGCTGGCGTCCTTGGCAAGGGTCTTGCCGGGTGGCCCGGCAAGGGTCTTGCCGTGTAACTAACAAGGGTCTTGCCATGGCGCTACTGCCGTCCCCCGGAAAGGGCCTTCTTTGAAGTCTGGTGGCCTTCCACGGCAAGTATCTTGCCGAGGATCGTCGTCTTCTAATCCTCATCTGATCTTGAGTGTTCCTTTTCTTCACAAAGATCTGCATGCCACCATGGAGGTTCCTCCCGAGCCCTGGCCTAACATGATGTTGGAGACCGTGGGCTCAAGGGTGGCTCGCTCTGTTGGTGTGGGGCGAGCTGCCCCGGCAAGGGTCTTGCCGGGGCTGCTGAGGCTTCCCCAGCAAGGGTCTTGCCGGGGGAACCTGCTTCGTCCCTCTGCTCTTTGTGGCCTTGGCCTTGGCGTTGCTCTGATTATCTTGGGCTCCGGTCTTACCTTGGCTCACCTCCCCTGCTCTGCTTGGTGTGACCGTGGGTGCGGCTCTGATTGCCTGTGCACAGGTAGAGGGGTACAAAAGTGCGCCCCTCTTTTTGTACACTGACAGGAGCCCCCAGGCCTGGGCCACACATAAGCGCGAGACGTTGTTGGGCTAGGCCCAAAATGGTGCGCGGGCAAGCGGGGCGGTTTTTACCGCGGTAAAACTTTTCACGCGATGTGCTTCCCACGACCCGCGTGCGCGGCGCGGCGTGGAGGGTTGCGTGTGACGTGGGCGGCATGCGTGGGGCGGTTTCCACACGCATGCGTCACATCGCAGTAAAGAGGTGGCTCACGCCTTCCGCGTAAAAACAGGGAGGCGTGGAGGCGCGACTCATTTATTGAATGGGGCCTGGTCACTGTCTTCAAGGAGTCCACACCCCATGATCACAGTGTGGGGAGAGGTCGCTTCACCTGTCCCCTCGGTTCTGCACATCCGCCACGCGTCCTTCATGCGCCTGTGGTGGCAAGCGGTGGAGGCGGGAAACCGGGTTGTCGCTGGTTGGGGCAGCGGGTCGGTCTCGATTCCCTGCGCCTCTGGTGGTTGGATTGGCCGAGCGGGGTGGCCGAGCCCCGACCTCGCCTCTTTATAAAGAGGGGGAAGGGGGGATGGCGTCCCACACTCTTCTGTCATCTATCTCCTCTCGCTTTTGCTTCTTCCTTTCACTCGCCATGGAGAAGGGGAATCCTGGTCCCTCGACGCTGGCGGCGAGGGTCGCCGCTCGATAGCGCGTCCCTCCTCCTCCTGAGCCCGCGGTGGTGGAACCGGCCGCGAGGGGAAGGGGGAGGGGGCGAGGCCGTGGGCAAGGCCAGGGCAGTGGTCATAGTGCTCGGGGAAGAGGAGGACGGGGCGGCGTGCCGGCTTCGCCCCTGCCAATGATGCCTTTTCCGATGGAAGGCCATCTTGGAGACCAGCCCCACGAGTTCTTCATCAGGCTGCGCCGGCCTCCGCGTCGCCGCCTTCGTCTTCCTGCCCCATTTGCTCGGGAGATGGAGCGTGACCCGCCCCAATCCCTCAGATTGCACATGAGGGGTTGTGGGAATGGGGGCACGTGGGTCGACATCGACTTCCCGGCTCCTCGGGTCATGAACCTCCATCATGGGTGGAAGACATTCGCTCGCATCCACAGCCTAATGGCGGGGCTCGTCCTCTACCTCAAATTAATGGAGGACGGCCTGCTCTCCTTCAAGGTCTTCGGAGACTTCGGGACTCGCCTGAAGTGCTGCATGGAGAGCTCCTCCGTTGGAGATTCCGACGATGGAAGCTCTTCGTCGAGCGAAAGTGATGAGGAGGACAGCGGGGCAGATGACGGGGACGAGTACGACTAGGCGTCGATGCCCCGCGCCTGGGCGGGTGCGGCAGTAGCAGAATCTGCACCTGGCAGCTCCTCCGGCAGTGTTTTGCCGGGGGCAGGGCCAACTCCTTGAACTTCTCGGGGCCGTCTCCTTGGGTGGCTGGCGTTGGGAGGCTGCGAAAGAGGAAGAGGGCGGGCAGCAAGGCCGTCAACTCGGAGTATGCAGGCACCGACTCCTTCGTCGCGTACTACCGGTCCTGCCGCCTCGTCTTCCATCTCCTTCCCCATCACCGTCATCACCGGCCCACCCATGGGCGGCCACCGAGGTGTTCTCTTGGTGCTTTCTGCTGCTCGTAACTCGCCTAGGTGCCCCTTTTGCCCTCTCGCCTCCTTGACCCGCCTCTTGAGGAGAGGGACAAGAAAGGTATCATGGGCATCTTATCTCTTTTTTAATCTGTAAGCCTTCGGGCCTTGTTAAATTTAAAGCTTGTAATCCCCTTTGTTCATGTTTTTCATTCCGTCTGAATTTGTACATGTGGGATGCTTTTAATGAAAAAAGGGATGTTTGCCCGGTTTTTCGTTCGTGGGCAGACCCGGCGACAAGGAACAAATCCTTGTTACAATTTAAGATAAACGTTTTCACCCGGCAACAGGCCTTGTCGTCCGCCTACTTCGTTCGACCATTCTCGCGCCCTTGGCGGAAGCAGGGACGAAGCGGGCTTAGGCTCCTCATTCTACTTCCTTACCACCGCGACTAAAACCAAATTCAGGCCTAGGAGATAATCCTTGGGTATAGAAAAGGGGAGCACGGTGGCCTAGAAATAAAACGAGGTTTCACATATCCCAGTTCTGTTCCGAAATGCATGATAGAGGATGAAAGACTTATCTGGATCTGCAGCCCCCGACAACCTTGTCTTGCCACGGTTGGATCCTTGTGCTTGCAGCCCCCGGCAACTCTGGTTTGCCGGGGTCGGGACGCCAGTCTGTTTCCTTTCTTCCGAGTAGCTCACCAGAAGTGCTCATGTGCCCTGCGAACCAAAGGGGGACAGAGAAGAAACAGATAGACGCGCACTCGACCTCTAGGCTAGGGGTTAGTCGCTGCTAAGCACTATCAACCCTAACCAAGGAAGAGACTCGACCTAGCATGCATGATATAACTTAGGGCGCCATCGGTTCATTTATTTATGCTCAGGGTCTGTGCCTGGCTTTGTACAAAGTGTTACATGCCTTGCCGGCAAAGCTTGTACAAAAGGTGGCTTGCCGGGAGGCCCGGCAAGCCGCGCCTTATGGGTAAAACTTGCGAAGATGCTCGATGTTCCAGGAGTTACTCACTAGGACTGCACCGGGCCTGGTGACTCGTATTACCCGATAAGGGCCTTCCCACTTTGGCGTCAACTTGTTGGAATCCTTGGCCGACTGAACGCGCCGAAGAACAAGGTCGCCCTGCTCAAAGCTTCGGGCATGAACCTTGCGGCAATGGTAGCGGCGCAAGGCTTGCTGGTAGCGTGCTGCTCTCACAGCCACCCGAAGACGATCTTCCTCAAGGAGCGTCGCTTCATCTTGATGCAACTGCTCTTGCTCAAGCTCATCATAAGCGAGCACTCGAGGTGACCCGTATATGAGTTCCATGGGGAGAACTGCCTCCGCCCCATATAATAGGGCAAAGTTTGTCTGGCTGGTGGCTCGATTTGGCGTCGTCCTGATCGACCAAAGAACAGCCAACAATTCATCAATCTAGCGCCTTCCGCTCTTGTGCAACTTGTCAAAAGTCTTTGTTCTTAGGCCTCGCAACACTTCAGCATTTGCCCTCTCTGCTTGGCCGTTGCTCCGTGGGTGTGCCACGGAAGCAAAATAGACCTTGCTGCCAAGGTCTTGGATGTATTGCATGAAGGTGTGGCTTGTGAACTGCGTGCCGTTGTCGGTGATGACTCTGTTTGGCACACCAAAACGGCAGACCAGTCCTTTGAAAAACTTGACAGCTGACTGAGCAGTCACCTTTCTCACTGCTTCCACCTCCGGCCACTTTGTGAACTTGTCGATTGCAACGTACAAGTACTCAAAGCCCCCGACAGCGCGGGGGAAAGGGCCCAGTATATCGAGCCCCCAGACCGAGAATGGCCAGGAGAGAGGGATTGTTTGAAGGGCTTGAGCTGGATGATGAAGCTTCTTTGAATGGAACTGACACGCTTCACACTTGGTTACTAGTGCCGTCGCATCCTGGAGGGCGGTGGGCCAGAAGAAACCTTGTCGGAACGCCTTTCCGGCAAGGGCCCTCGACCCTATGTGGGAGCCACATATGCCTCCATGTATCTCTGCCAATAGCTCCAGTCCTTCCTCCCGGGGAATGCACTTAAATTTCACGCCGTTCGGCATTCTTCTGTATAGGACGTCATCGACGAACTGGTACAGGGCGGGCCGACGGGCTACTTTCTCCGCTTCTTCCTACTGTTCAAGAAGCTCCCCTGTTTGGAGGAATTGGACGGTATGCTGCGCCCATGCCGGAGCCTGGGGCTCGACGGCAAGGACCAAAGGCGTCTCTTCCGCCATGGGAGCGGTTGTCTCTACGGCTAGGGCTTGACGCCTTGCCGGAGCCAGATGCTCTTGGGCAGGCTCAGTGTCCGCTGTAGTACCCTTGCCGGCAGCCCTAGGGGGCTTGGTAGGAAAGTACTTGCCGGGACCTGACTTCCTCCGGTTGTTGTGCCCCGTTTATGGTTCGACGGATGGTTGAGTTAACCGGAGCAAAAAGGTACATGGTTCCACAGGTAGCTTGAATGCAACACACTTTGACAGGTAGTCGGCAATGTCGTTCTCCATTCGGGGGACGTGCTCCTCTTGGATACCCTCAAAGCGTTCCTCCAGCTTCCTCACCTCATCTACGTAGGCCTCCATCAATGGGCTCTAGTAATCCTTGTTGACCTGCCTAACAACAAGCTGCGAGTCACCCCTGACGATGAGTTTCTTAACTCCGAGGTCTGCCGCGATCCTAAGACCGGCGAGCAATCCCTCGTACTCAGCAGTGTTGTTGGTGGACATCTCCCTGGGGAAGTGCATATGGATCACGTACTTGAGGTGCTCTCCGGTGGGTGCAACGAGCAGCACACCGGCACCAGCGCCTTGCAGCGAGAAAGCCCCGTCAAAGTACATGATCCAGTCGCGGTTTGTTTCCTTGCCGGGGAGATTGGTCTCCAAGATTTCTTCGTCGGGCGTCGAGGTCCATTCTGCAATGAACTCCACCAAGACTCTGCTCTAGATTGTCGAGGTACTTTCAAACTTCAAACCAAAATTTGATAACTCCAAGGCCCATTCCACAATCCTTCCGGTTGCATCTGGGTTATGCAGTATCCGCTGCAATGGGAGGCGGGTGATGACAGTGATCTCGTGGTCTTGGAAGTAATGACGCAGCTTCCTCGAGGCCATAAGGAGGCCGAAGAGCAATTTTTGCACACTGGAATACCTCAACCTAGCCCCCTATAAGAGGGAGCTGACAAAGTAAACCGGGTGCTACATCATCATCTTCTTCCGCACCACCTCGCCTGACTGCGCGAGCATTGCCTCGGTGGCACTAGATCCTGCTGGGCGCCCTGCTTTGCCGACACCAGTCCCTGCCGGGGGGATCTTTGGCTTTCCATCCACCGGTTCTGCCGCCGCCACTGCCTCTTCATCAACCTCTTTCTGTGCCACCAGTGCGGCGCTGACCAATTGATTTGTCACCGCTAGATACAACAGCAACGACTCTTGTGGTTTAGGCGCAACCAGTATTGGCGTGGAGGAAAGGTATTTCTTTAGATCCTGCAATGCTGCCTCGGCTTCTGGGGTCCACTCCATTGGGCCTGCCTTCTTCAAGATTTTGAAGAAAGGAAGGGCGCCCTCGGCGGACTTGGAGATGAATCGGCTCATGGCAGCGACGCAGCCGGTGAGCCGACGCACATCCTTGATCCGCTTGGGCGCATCAATCTGCTCGATAGCCTTGATTTTGTCTGGGTTTGCCTCGATCCCGCGCTGTGACACAAAGAACCCGAGAAGCTTGCCGGACGGAACATCGAAGACACATTTCTCAGGGTTCAGTTTGAGGTTGATCTTGCGCAGGTTGGAAAATGTCTCTTCCAGATCTTGCACAAGAGTTGGCCCATCCTTGGTTTTGACCACTATGTCATCCATATATGCCTCCATATTTCTATAGAGCTGGGGTTCAAAACCAATTTGGACTGCTCTTGCAAACGTCGAGCCAGCACTCTTCAACCCGAAAGGCATCCGTAAAAAGCAATACGTACCACATGGGGTGATGAATGCTGTCTTTTCTTCATCCTCTCTTGTCATGAAGATTTGGTGGTAGCCCGAGTAGGCGTCGAGGAATGATAACAGATCACACCCGACCATGGAGTCAACAATCTTGTCGATGCGCGGCAACAGGAAGGGGTCCTTGGGACAAGCTTTATTGATATCTGTGTAATCAATACACAACCTCCACTTCCCATTCGCCTTGCGCACCACTACCAGATTGGCCAACCACGTCGGGTGGATCCCTCCTCTCACCAAACCTGCCGCTTCCAACTTCCTGATCTCCTCTATGATGAACTCCTACCTCTCCAGAGCCTGCTTTCTGACCTTCTACTTGACGGGCCGTGCATGTGGGCAGACAGCTAGGTGGTCCTCGATCACCTCCCTGGGAACACCGGGGATGTCGGATACTTGCCACACAAACACGTCGACATTCGCCCGCAGGAAGGTGACGAGCGAGCCTTCCTATTTGCTGTCGAGGGTGGAGCCTATGGTGAAGGCCCCTCCCGTGCCATCCTCCCCAGCGGACACCCTCTTGGCCTGCGGTGGCTCAGCTATGGATTTCTTGCTCTTGTCGGTAGAGCTCTCTGGTACGTCCTCGACGGTAGCACAACACTCCGAGGAGGTGCGCTTGTCGGAGTGGGTGCGAGAGGTCTTGTCGGCCTTCTTCTTCCCTCCCGAGCCTTCAGCGGCAGGAGCAGGCGCCTTGACGGCAGCTGCTCCAACTGCTTCCCGGTAGAGTTGGTCGGTGCAGATCAGCGCGTCCTTCTTATCGGAGGGGACGGAGATGACGGTCAACGGCCCGGGCATCTTTAGCATGTTGTAGGCGTAGTGTGATGCTGCCAAGAACTTGGCTAGTGCCGGGCGGCCGAGGATCCCGTTGTAGGGCAAGGGAATCTCGGCCACGTTGAAGTTGATCCTCTCTGTTCTGTAGTTCAACTCCCCTCCAAAAGTCATGGGCAGTGTGACCTTCCCCTTCGGCTAGCTCCTCCTCAGATTGACCCCTTGAAACGTGCCCCTTTCCTCGAGGTCTCCATCAGGGATTTTTGATCTTTTGATGACGACAGGCGAGATCAGGTTTAGGCCGGCCCCGCCGTCAACCAACATCTTGTTCACCCTGAGGTTGTGTATCGTTGGTGAGACCAACAATGGCAAACACCTGACCGCGGTTGTGCGGTCAGGGTGGTCCTCGGTGTCAAATATGAGGGGCGTGCTGGACCACTTCAGCGGCTTCTGAGCGTCGAACGACGGCTCCGCTAGTGTAATCTCATGCGCCCACTGCTTGAGCTGGCGGTGAGAAGTATGCAGTAAGGCGCCGCCATCGACGCACATGGCCTCCGTAGCCTTCTGGAACCCTTGCTCACCCGACTCGTCGTCCTCGTCGTGATCATTGTCTTCTTGTTTCTTGTCACGGCCCCGGGCGGGCCTCTCTTGCTGGTTATCCTTGCCGGGGCGGCTTCCTTGGCTGCCACGCTTCTTGCCCGATCCCTCAGCACCGTCCTGGTCCTTCTCCTTGTCCCGGCTCTCGTACTCAGCTTTTTTCTTCTCTTCAAGCAGCTCGACTTGTCGGCAGTTCTGGAGGTCGTGGCCCTTGGTGCGGTGGATCTTGCAGTATTGCTTGCCGGAGCTTCCTGGCTTGTCGGTAGCCGCCAAGGCCTGGCAGGCGGCGCACCCGGCAATCTCCATGCCAAGGCCGTCTGCCTTGACCTTCTTGCCGGCGCCGGTGTCGTCAGATCCTTCAATGGCAAGCACGGCCTTGCCTTTGCATTTCCTGTTGCGACACCGGCCCTTCTTCGTCGGGGTGGCGGCGTCTTCGTCGGTAGAGTCGGTTTCTGCACTGGCATCTTCGTCGGGGTACTTCCTTCCCTCTTCAGCGCGGGCGCACCTATCGGCCAGAACGTAGAGCTCGGCCACAAACTTAAACTTGGTAATCGCCAGCTCTTTGCGCATCTTGCGGTTGCGCGTATTCGTGGAATGCGCTGATCACAATGGCGGGATGAACGTCGGGCATGTTGTACTGCACCCGACTGAATCTCTGGATGTACTTGCGCAGGGTTTCCCCTTCCTTCTGGGGAATGATATGCAGATCACTGGCCTGGCCATGAGCTTGGTGGCCTCCTGTGAAGGCGCCAACGAACTCATGGCACAGATCCGACCAAGAATAAATGGAATCCACCAGCAAGTGCATCAACCAAGACATAACATTGGGCTTCAGCGCCAGCGGGAAATAGTTGGCAAGCACCTTGTCGTCGCGAGCTCCAGCAGCCTACATCGCGATGGTGTAGATGCTGAGGAAATCGGACGAATGAGTCTTTCCAGTGTACTTCTCGCCGACGTTGGGCTTGAACATGCGGTGGGACGGCCACTGGAACTACCGCAGCTCACGGGCGAAGGCCGGGCAGCCCACCTCGTAAGGTAGGCCGTCGGAGCCCCCCGGTGCTGGGTGGTCTATAGCGGGTCCCGCCTGCTTGTCCGACTGGCGGCGCGTCTCGCGCCGGCGCTCGACGGTGGTCCGAGCGTCTTCGTGAGCTCATTCCCGAAGAACCTGGCGCTGGCCACGGAGGGTCCGCGAGTCAGACGACACTATGGAGATATTATCACAAGCGTTGTCACGACGGGCCGACGCCCGCGGCGGCTGGAAAGGAGGGGGAGAGTGCACCGTGGCCGCAGCTCCCCCGGTCCTCCCAGCGCCAGCATGTGGTGGCTCAGTGGAGTGCCGGTCCGAGGGCCCCGCCGGCCGCGGATCATCTTTGTTGGTGATGGCGACGAGGCTCCGGATGGTGGCCCTCCACTCGTCGAGCTTCTCAGTAGCAGGAGGGAAGTCGAGGAGCAGTTGCGCGCGCGCCAAAGCTTCTGCTGGCGTGGGCGGCAGTGACAACTGCGTGGATTGTGGCGCGCTTCGAATTCTAACTATGTTAGAAGGAGCTCAGTTACGACCCAGCGGTTGCGTGCCATTTTCGCCAGCACTGCGGCAGGCATGCTGAACCCCTTCATCTCGCGGGATGACGCAGAGGGCTCTTCCCACGGCGGTGCCCAGGGTCACCAGCATGGTGACGCTGCTCGGCGCGCACACCATGGGAAGAGCGCGAAGTGGTCACCGGTGTGGGCGTCTTGGAGGTCACTGCGCCGCCCGGAGGTGGCACAACGACACCCCTAGAGGGCCCCGCGCCTCCTGCGGGGGGCCCAGCTCCGTCTTTGGATCTGGCGACGTGCGGCCGGTCGTCTGGCGCGCGAGCGACGCCGCTCGCCAGGCTCTGACTGCTGCTACCTCTTGAGCACTGCGTTGGTTTTCCCTTGAAGAGGAAAGGGTGATGCAGCAAAGTAGCGTAAGTATTTCCCTCAGTTTTTGAGAACCAAGGTATCAATCCAGTAGGAGGCTACGCGTGAGTCCCTTGCACCTACACAAAACAAACAAATCCTCGCAACGAATGCGATAAGGGGTTGTCAATCCCTACACGGTCACTTATGAGAGTGAGATCTGATAGATATGATAGGATAATAAGTATTTTTATGATAAAGATGCAAAGTAAAATAAAAGCAAAGTAAAAAGGCAATGGAAATAACTAAGTGTTGGAAGATTAATATGATGAAGATAGACCCGGGGGCCGTAGGTTTCACTAGTGGCTTATCTCAAGAGCATAAGTATTTTACGATGGGTGAACAAATTACTGTTGAGCAATTGACAGAATTGAGCATAGTTATGAGAATATCTAGGTATGATCATGTATATAGGCATCACGTCCGAGACAAGTAGACTGACTCCTGCCTGCATCTACTACTATTACTCCACACATCGACCGCTATCCAGCATGCATCTAGAGTATTAATTTCATCAGAACAGAGTAACACCTTAAGCAAGATGACATGATGTAGAGGGATAAATTCATGCAATATGATAAAAACCCCATCTTATTATCCTCGATGGCAACAATACAATACATGCCTTGCTGCCCCTTCTGTAACTGGGAAAGGACACCGCAAGATTGAACCCAAAGCTAAGCACTTCTCCCACTGTAAGAAAGATCAACCTAGTAGGCCAAACCAAACTGATAATTCGAAGAGACTTGCAAAGATAACCAATCATACATAAAAGAATTCAGAAGATTCAAATATTGTTCATAGAAAAACTTGATCATAATCCCACAATTCATCGATGTCTCAACAAACACACCGCAAAAGAAGATTACATCGAATAGATCTCCATGAGAGAGGGGGAGAACATTGTATTGAGATCCAAAAAGAGAGAAGAAGCCATCTAGCTACTAACTATGGACCCGAAGGTCTGAGGTAAACTACTCACACTTCATCGGAGAGGCTATGGTGTTGATGTAGAAGCCCTCCATGATCGATGCCCCCTCCGGCGCAGCTCCGGAACAGGCCCGAAGATGGGATCTTGTGGGTACAGAAGGTTGCGATGGTGGAATTAGGTTTTTGGCTCCGTATCTGATCGTTTGGGGGTACGTAGGTATATATAGGAGGAAGGAGTGCGTCAGTGGAGCAACATGGGGCCCACGAGGGTGGAGGGCGCGCCTGGGCGATAGGTGTGCCCCCCTACCTCATGGCTTCCTCGAAGCTTCCTTTACGTAGGGTCCAAGTCTCCTGGATCATGTTCGTCCCAAAAATCACGTTCCCGACGGTTTCATTCCATTTGGACTCCGTCTGATATTCTTTTTCTGCAAAACTCTGAAATAGGCAAAAAAACAGCAATTCTGGGCTGGGCCTCCGGTTAATAGGTTAGTCCCAAAAATAATATAAAAGTGAATAATAAAGCCCAATAATGTCCAATACAGAAGATAATATAGCTTGGAGCAATCAAAAATTATAGTTACGTTGGAGACGTATCAAGCATCCCCAAGCTTAATTCCTGCTCGTCCTCGAGTAGGAAAATGATAAAAACAGAATTTTTGATGCGGAATGCTACTAGGCATAATTTCAATGTAATTCTTAATTGTGGTATGAATATTCAGATCCGAAAGATTCAAGACAAAAGTTTAATATTGACATAGAAATAATAATACTTCAAGCATACTAACTAAGCAATTATGTCTTCTCAAAATAACATGGCCAAAGAAAGTTCATCCCTACAAAATCATATAGTTTAGTCATGCTCCATTTTCTTCACACAATAATGCTCTCATCATGCACAACCCCGATGACAAGCCAAGCAATTGTTTCATACTTAAGTAATCTCAAACTTTATAAACCTTCACACAAGACATGAGCGGAATAGAGTATAATGATGGGGGTTATGTGGAGAAGACAAAAAAGGACACAGTCTCACATCAACGAGGCTAATCAATGAGCTATGGAGATGCCCATCAATTGATGTTAATGCAAGGAGTAGGGATTGCCATGCAACAGATGCAGAGCTATAAATATATGAAAGCTCAACAAAAGAAACTAAGTGGGTGTGCATCCAACTTGCTTGCTCACGAAGACCTAGGGCACTTGAGGAGGCCCATTGTTGGAATATACAAGCCAAGTTCTATAATTAAAAATTCCCACTAGTATATGAAAGTGACAAAACAAGAGACTCTCTATCATAAATATTATGGTGCTACTTTGAAGCACAAGTGTGGAAAAAGGATAATAGCATTGTCCCTTTTATTTCACTTTTTTTTGGGCGTTCCTTTTTTTTATTTGGCCTTTCTCTTTTTTTCGGACATTGCTCTATTAAATGATGATCGTCACACTTCTATTTATTTAGAACTCAATGATTACAACTCGATACTAGAACAAAGTATGACTCTATATGAATGCCTCCGGTGGTGTACCGGGATATGCAATGAACCAAGAGTGACATGTATGAAAGAATTATGAACGGTGGCTTTGCCACAAATACTATGTCAACTACATGATCATGCTAAGCAATATGACAATGATGAACGTGTCATGATAAATGGAATGGTGGAAAGTTGCATGGCAATATATCTTGGAATAAATATTTATGGTCCTTGTGACCCATAGGACAAAATTGAGTTCATTGAGTGGTTTTTGAACATTCATATGCCTGATGATGTAGACTGGATTCTTATGGGAGATTTCAATTTCATGAGGGCCCCATCAGACAGAAATAGACCTGGTGGAGATGTTAACGACATGCTCATGTTCAGTGAAGCGATTAGTAATCAAGGTTTAGTGGAGCTACCTTTGCATGGAAGGAAATTCAGCTGGAGTAACATGCAGCAAAATCCTCTGCTGGTTAAACTTGATTGGTTCTTCACTTCAGCTTCTTGGATGACCACATTCCCAAACACTATGGTGCTACCTCTTGCAAAACCAATTTCAGACCATTTGCCATGTGTAATCAAAGTTGGTACCTCAATTCCCAAGGCAAAAGTCTTTAGGTTTGAGAACTATTGGTTGCAGCACTCAGACTTCAAAAAGGTGGTTCATGCTACTTGGAATATTCCAGTTGAGAACCTTGATTCAGTCAAAGGTTTGAATGCAAAGTTTAAAATTTTAAGCAGAGCTTTGAAGTTGTGGGCCAGATCTCTAGCTTGTCTGAAAGCCCAAATTGCTAAAATCAATGAACTCATTTTTCTTTGGGACTTTTTTGAGGAGTTTAGAGCTTTGGACACTTATGATTGGAATTGTAGGATTCTCCTCAAAGAACATCTTCTAGTTCTTTTGAGGAACCAAAAGATTTATTGGAAGCAGAGGGGAAAAATTAAAGGGGTAAAGTTTGGGGATGAAAATACCAAATTCTTTCATACCAAGGCCTCTATCAATCACAGGCATAATCATATTGCTGTCCTGCAAAATGAGGATCAAGTTGACATATCTGATCATGCTGGGAAAGCTGCTATTCTATGGGATACATATAAGAAAAGAATGGGGACTTCTCACAAAACTTCCATGCATTTTGAGTTGGAGTCATTGTTTCAACAGAGACAGGATCCCACACTTTTTGAGTCCTTGGAACTGACTTTTTCTGAGGAAGAAATCAATGATGTTGTAAAAGAATTACCTGTGGATAAATCACCTGGTCCTGATGGCTTCAATAATGAGTTTTTTAAAGCTTGTTGGGACATAATTAAAGGAGACGTGCTCAAATTCATTTTTGATTTCCATGCTGGACAAATCTCTCTGGAAAGTTTGAACACCCCATTCATAACTCGTATTCCAAAAGGAAATTCTCCTCTCACAGCAAATTATTACAGGCCAATCTCCCTCCTTAATTGTTGTCTCAAGCTAGTCACTAAACTGTTGGCAAACAGGTTACAGAAAGTCATCTTAAAGCTGGTCCACATTAATCAATATGGCTTCCTCAAAGAGAGATCTATCCATGACTGCTTGGGATGGGCTTATGAATATTTGCATCAATGCCATAAATCAAAGGAAGAGATTATTGTGTTGAAATTGGACTTTGAAAAAGCTTTTGACACCATTGAACATCAGGCAATTCTGGATATTTTAAAAGCTAAAGGCTTTGGAGATAGATGGATTAACTGGATCAAAATGTTGTTCACTTCGCCTCTTACGCCATCTTGCTTAATGGTGT
Organism: Aegilops bicornis; assembly: GCA_021605145.1. Lineage (NCBI taxonomy): Eukaryota > Viridiplantae > Streptophyta > Magnoliopsida > Poales > Poaceae > Aegilops > Aegilops bicornis. The sequence continues at coordinate 337,019,537 of CM038672.1, read as the reverse complement.
GCACAGTAAAAATTCTATTGCCTGAGAGGCGTGAGACAAGGAGACCCTCTGTCACCACTTCTCTTTGTGCTTGCTGCAGATCTTCTTCAGTCAATCCTCAACAAGGCCATGCAAATGGGTTTGCTTTCTTCACCACTGCAAGTGAACTCTTGCCCTGATTTCCCAATAGTGCAATATGCAGATGACACTTTGGTCCTCCTTCAAGCAGATGGCAAACAACTTCACTGCCTCAAGGCCCTCCTCAATTCTTTTGCTGATGCTACTGGATTGAAAGTTAATTACTCTAAATCTAGCCTCATCCCACTCAATGTATCTGAAGAGAAAGTTGAAATTCTGACCAATACTTTTCATTGTAAAAGGGAATTCTTTTCCATCCAATATTTGGGTGCACCTCTGGGTATTTATAAACCAACTATTGAGCAATGTTTACCTATGGTCACAAGACTACAGAAGAAGCTTATGGGCCTATCATCTTTTTGACCATGGTGGAAGACTTTTGTTGGTAAAATCTGTGCTTAACTCTTTGCTGATTTACCTTATGGGATGTCTTGATGTACCTGTCACCATTAAAGCTCAAGCTATTAAACTGTTGAGGCACTGCCTCTGGAGAGGCCCTGATTTGGAGGATCATAGGCCTGCCATGGTGGCTTGGAGTACTATCTGTAGGCCAAAGGACCAAGGAGGATAGGGAGTGATGGATATCTTTGTCCAAAACAAAGCTCTGCTGCTCAAGAATCTGCACAAGTTTTATAACAGACACAACATTCCATGGGTTAACTTGATCTGGGAAGCACATTACAGTGCTGATTCACTGCCTGGCAACAATTGGATAGGTTCTTTCTGGTGGAAAGCTAATCTTAAGCTCATTGACAATTTCAAATCCATGGCCAGATGCCACATTGGAGATGGAAAACGTGCCTTTTTCTGGTCTGACCTTGGCACTCAGCTTGCATGAAAGACATGTTCCCTCATCTCTTTTCTTTTGTGAAGAATAGGAACTCCACTTTGTATACCATTATTCACACTGAATTTCTGGAGGATCTCTTTCACTTACCATTGACAGTTGAAGCATTCCAAGAATTTGAAGCAATGGAAGACATTTGTATAGCTTTGAGGGGTTCTGAATACCTGGAATGTACTGATACTCGGAGCTATATTTGGGGAAGTGATCAATTCTTACTTGCAAAGGCATATAAACTGATGATGGGAGTTAAAATAGTGCCACAACAATTTAACTGGATCTGGAATAGCTCTTGTCAACCCAAGCACAAGGTGTTCTTTTGGAGATTACTACATGACAGACTCAATACTAGGAATCTCCTTCGAAGGAAAACTTTTGACTTGGACAATTACAATTGTGTTGTAAACAATTGCCAGCTGGAGGAAACACTTCAACACCTCTTTTGGACATGTCCTTTTGCTGCACAGTGTTGGGATATGATTTGTCCCACTAGGCAGGCCAATGCCCCAGTTCTTGAGGCTTTTGCTGATCTAAAACTAAAACTTCATGTGCCTTTCTTCCTGGAAATCATCATCCTGGCTTTATGGGCCATCTGGATCACTAGGAACAATCTCATTTTTCAAGACATTCAACCAAGCATTCAAGGATGGAAAGGCATCTTCTTGGAGGAACTCAATTTGCTAAGATTCAGAATTAAGAAGAGCTATGCGAGCTTTACATCTGCGGCTTGACAACCTTGTCCTGTAATCTTTTGTTTTTTAGTAGCTGTTAGCTGGTAGCTTCTTTTTCTCTTTCTTTCTTTCTTTCTTTCTTTCTTTCTGTCTTCTTGTTTCTTGGCTTATCTCAAGCCTTTTTGTATTGCTGGATCTCTTTGTTGTTATAATTTAAAAATTGCAGTGGGGTTTTGCCCTACTGTGTATAGTCAAAAAAAATATCTCGGAATGGCTATGGAAATGCCATAATAGGAAGGTATGGTGGCTGTTTTGAGGAAGATATAAGGAGGCTTATGTGTGAAAGAGCGTATCATATCACGGGGTTTGGATGCACCGGTGAAGTTTGCACAACTCTCAATGTGAGAAAGGGCAATGCACGGTACCGAAGAGGCTAGCAATGATGGAAAGGTGAGAGTGCGTATAATGCATGGAATCAACATTAGTAATAAAGAACTCACATACTTATTTCAAAAATCTACAAGTCATCAAAAACCAAGCATTACGCGCATGCTCCTAGGGGATAGATTGGTAGGAAAAGACCATCGCTCGTCCCCGACCGCCACTCATAAGGAGGACAATCAAAAAACACATCATGTTTCAAATTTCTTACATAACTTTTACCATACGTGCATGCTACGGGACTTCCAAGCTTCAACACAAGTATTTCTCAAATTCACAACTACTCAACTACCACAACTTTAATATCACTACCTCCATATCTCAAAACAATCATCAATCATCAAACTTCTCTTAGTATTCAAAACACTCATAAGAAAGTTTTTACAAATCCTGAATACCTAGCATATTAGGATTATTTAAGGAAATTACCATGCTATTTAAGACTCTCAAAATAATCTAAGTGAAGCATGAGAGATCTATAGTTTCTATAAAACAAATCCACCACCGTGCTCTAAAAGATATAAGTGAAGTACTAGAGCAAAACTATATAACTCAAAAGATATAAGTAGGCACATAGAATATTCTAATAATTTACGAATCATATGTGTCTCTCTCAAAAGGTGTGTACAGCAAGGATGATTGTGGTAAACTAAAAAGCAAAGACTCAAATCATACAAGATGCTACAAGCAAAACACATATCATGTGGTGAATAAAAATATAGCTCCAAGTAAAGTTACCGATGGAAGTAGATTTAAAGAGGGGATGCCTTACGGTGCATCCCCAAGCTTTGGCTTTTAGGTGTCCTTAGATTATCTTGGGGGTGCCATGGGCATCCCCAAGCTTAGGCTCTTCCCACTCCTTGTTCCATAATCCATCAAATCTTTCACCCAAAACTTGAAAACTTCACAACACAAAACTCAACAGAAAATATCGTGAGCTCGGTTAGCGAAAGAAAACAAAAGACCACTTCAAGGTAGTGTAATGAACTCATTCTTTATTTATATTGGTGTTAAAACTACTGTATTCCAACTTCTCTATGGTTTATAAACTATTTTACTAACCATAGATTCACCAAAATAAGCAAACAACACACGAAAAACAGAATCTGTCAAAAACAGAACAGTCTGTAGTAATCTGTAACTAACGCAAACTTCTGGAACTCCAAAAAATCAGCCAAAATAGGAAGACGTAGCAAATTTGTTTGTTGATCAGCAGCAATTGGAATCAATATTTTATCAAGTCCTGGTGATTTTTAACAATTATTTCCATGAACAGAAAGTTTCTGGAAATTTCTGCATGATCAAATAACTATCATCCAAGAAGATCCTATAGGTTTAACTTGGCCCAAGAACTAATTAAAACATAAAAACACATCTAACCAGAGGCTAGATAAAATATTTATTCTAAACAGAAGCAAAAAGCAAAAAAATAAAAAATAAAATTGGGTTGCCTCCCAACAAGCGCTACCGTTTAACGCCCCTAGCTAGGCATAAAAGCAAGGATAGATCTAGGTATTGCCATCTTTGGTAGGTAATTCTTCAATGAGGCATCTACCATCCTTAGGAACTTCTTTCTTTTTATTTATTATCAAACTTTTAGTCATAAGATCAAAAAATTCATTTGTAAAAAATGGCTCCTTAATGATAGCAAAAAGATTGGGATGAATACTTATAGATTTGAGATCCGCAGTTTCCTTACTAGAGGATTCACCCTTATTTTTAGGAACATACATAAGCTTGGCAATTTTAGTAGGAGGACTTGGAGTATTCTTTACGGAAGAAAAAGTGGTTCCCAAGTTGGTAATGATATCCTCAAGTTTATTGATTCTAGTGGAATCCTGATTTATTTTCTCATTAACTATGGGTTCCTTCTCTTTAATATTTTTCAAAGTGACTCCTACTTTAGATCCATATTGAGTGATTCGGTTGTGGATCTTTTTATCCAAATTTTCAATTAACTCTACAGTAGCAACCTTATTTTCAATAATTTCAAGTCTTTGCATTACATGCTCCAAAATTAACATAGTTCCATTAACCAAAAGAGGTGGTGAGCCAAACAAATCTATCATAGCATTATAAGAATCAAAAGTATAGCTACCCAAGAAGTTCCCTCCGGTAATGGTATCAAGGATATATCTGTACAAAGGAGTAGCACCTACATAAAAATAGCGAGGAAGAACGGAAGTAGATTACTTCCAGGTAGATCTATTTTGAGCATTGCAAATTCTATACCAAGCATCTTTTAAATTTTCTCCCTCCATTTTCTTAAAATTTAGAACTTCATTCTCGGGAGACAACGGAGAAGATAGAGGACTAGCCATAACGACAAGCAAATGAAAAGTAGGCAAACAGAAAAGAGAGGGCGAATAAAACGGCAAGGGTGAAGTGGGGGAAAGGAAAACGAGAGGCCAATGGCGAATAATGTAATGCGGGAGATAAGGGTTTGTGATGGGTACTTGGTATGTTGACTTTTGCGTAGACCTCCCGACAGCGGCGCCGAAATCCTTCTTGCTACCTCTTGAGCACTGCGTTGGTTTTCCCTTGAAGAGGAAAGGGTGATGCAGCAAAGTAGCGTAAGTATTTCCCTCAGTTTTTGAGAACCAAGGTATCAATCCGGGGAGGCTACGCATAGTCCCTCGCACCTACACAAAACAAATAAATCCTCGCAACCAACGCGATAAGAGGTTGTCAATCCCTACACGGTCACTTACGAGAGTGAGATCTGATAGATATGATAAGATAATAATTTTGGTATTTTTATGATAAAGATGCAAAGTAAAATAAAAGTAAAGTAAAAAGGCAACGGAAATAACTAAGTGTTGGAAGATTAACATGATGAAGATAGACCCGGAGGCCGTAGGTTTCACTAGTGGCTTCTCTCAAGAGCATAAGTATTTTACGGTGGGTGAACAAATTACTGTTGAGCAATTGATAGAATTAAGCATAGTTATGAGAATATCTAGGTATGATCATGTATATAGGCATCACGTCCGAGACAAGTAGACGACTCACCTCGCATCTACTACTATTACTCCACACATCGACCGCTATCCAACATGCATCTAGAGTATTAAGTTCATAAGAGCAGAGTAACGCCTTAATCAAGATGACATGATGTAGAGGGATAATTTCATGCAATAGGATAAAAACCCCATCTTGTTATCCTCGATGGCAACAATACAATACGTGCCTTGCTGCCCCTACTTTCACTGGGAAAGGACACCGCAAGATTGAACCCAAAGCTAAGTACTTCTCCCATTGCAAGAAAGATAAATCTATTAGGCCAAAACCAAACTGATAATTCAAAGAGACTTGCAAAGATAACCAATCATACATAAAAGAATTCAGAAGATTCAAATATTGTTCATAGATAAACTTGATCATAAACCCACAATTCATCAGTCTCAACAAACACACCGCAAAAGAAGATTACATTGAATAGATCTCCACGAGAGAGGGGGAGAACATTGTATTGAGATCCAAAAAGAGAGAAGAAGCCATCTAGCTACTAACTATGGACCTGAAGATCTGAGGTAAACTACTCACACTTCATCAGAGAGGCTATGGTGTTGATGTAGAAGCCCTCCGTGAGCGATGCCCCTCTGGTGGAGCTCCGGAACAGGCCCCAAGACGGGATCTCGTGGGTACAGAAGGTTGCAGCGGTGGAATTAGGTTTATAGGAGAAAGGAGTACGTCGGTGGAGCAACATGGGGCCCACGAGGGTGGAGGGCGCGCCTGGGGGGGGGGGGGGTAGGCGCGACCCCCTACCTCGTGGCTTCCTCGAAGCTTCCTTTATGTAGGGTCCAAGTCTCCTGGATCATGTTCGTTCCAAAAATCGCGTTCCTGAAGGTTTCATTCCGTTTGGACTCCGTTTGATATTCTTTTTCCGCGAAACTCTGAAATAGGCAAAAAACAACAATTCTGGGCTGGGCCTCCGGTTAATAGGTTAGTCCCAAAAATAATATAAAAGTGAATAATAAAGCCCAATAATTTCCAAAACAGAAGATAATATAGCATGGAGAAATCAAAAATTATAGATACGTTGGAGACGTATCAACTGCCAGAAGCGATCTTTGGTGCTTTCGCGGACCCCCACTGGTCTGTCATGACCGGTCCACTTTTCGTCACGCACCGCGGCCGTTTGGCTCCCAACGAGCCGATCACCGTGGCCGTCTTCTTCTTCGGAGCCATGGCGACGAAGAACTACTAGGCTAGCTACTAGACCAGATTCTCACAATCGCGCCCCCTACCTGGCGTGCCAAAGATGTCGGGGGAAACGACACCTATGGGATCACAAGAATCCCTACTATGGTTGCCGTGGCGCAGGGTTGTAAGAAGAGCAGGATTAGTAACCAGCACAAGGATCGTTTACCCAGGTTCGGGCCGCGAGGATGCTTAAAACCCTAGTCCTGCTTTGGTGGGTGTATTTCAGAGAGTTCTTGAGCTCTCGAACTAGCTATGTCGAGTGCGTGGTTCGAAAGAACCGAATCCTTCTCCAATATGCCATGGGTCTCCTTTTATAGCCGAAAGGGGTTGCCACAGTGGCACACAGGAGGCGGAAAGGCGCACAGTGCTATGAGCTTATCGCTCGTATTACAGGACAAGACACATGTAATGCGTAGCTTAGGTGTCCCCTTGCTTTACTGGGGACGGGGGCGAGGCCCGTCCCGTCCGTCGCTACTCCTCCTCGCTTCGACACGTGCCCTGGCCAGTGAGGCATGCGGTGCCATGTAGGCAGGCAGGCAGCTGAGGTGGCGCGGTGGTGGAGCCTTCACGAAGATCTGCATGCCACCACGCAGGCGCTCGATGAGTTGGCCTTGGAGCTGCATGTTGCCACGCAGGTGCCCGCCCAGCTGGTTGAGCCGACAGCTGCATGTGAACGGTGGTGGAAGCTTGGTTTGCGCGGGCCTGGTGGTGGCCCCGCTGGCGTCCTTGGCGAGGGCCTGGCCGGGTGGCCCGGCAAGGGTCTTAATGTGGCGCACTATCGTCCCGGGCAAGGGCCTTGCCGGGGGTCTGGTGGTCTTCCTCGGCAAGGATCTTGCCGAGGATCGTCATATTCTAATCCTCATCTGATCTTGAGTGTTCCTTGTCTTCACAAAGATCTGCATGCCACCATGGAGGTGCCTCCCGAGCCCTGGCCTTACGTGATGTTGGAGACCGTGGGCTCAAGGGTGGCTCGCTTTGTTGGTGTGGGGCGAGCTGCCCCGGCAAGGGTCTTTCCGGGGGAACCTGCTTCGTCCCTCTGCTCTTTGTGGCCTTGGCCTTGGCGTTGCTCTGATTATCTTGGGCTCCGGTCTTACCTTGGCTCACCTCCCCTGTTCTGCTTGGTGTGACCGTGGGCGCGGCTCCGACTGCCCGTGCACAGGTAGAGGGGTACAAAAGTGCGCCCCTCTTTTTGTACACCGACACAAAGCTTGCATCGACGTAACCATTTACTACGAGCTCTTTGTCACCTCCATAAACGAGAAACATATCCTTAGTCCTTTTCAGGTATTTCAGGATGTTCTTGACTGCTGTCCAGACATCCACTCCTGGATTACTTTTGTACCTCCCTGCTAAACTAATAGCAAGGCACATATCAGGTCTGGTACACAACATTGCATACATGATAGAGCCTATGGCTGAAGCATAGGGAACATCTTTCATTTTCTCTCTATCTTCTGCAGTGGTCGGGCATTGAGTCTTACTCAACTTCACACCTTGTAACACAGGCAAGAACCCTTTCTTTGCTTTATCCATTTTGAACTTCTTCAAAACTTTGTCAAGGTATGTGCTTTGTGAAAGTCCAATTAAGCGTCTCGATCTATCTCTATAGATCTTGACGCCCAATATATAAGCAGCTTCACCGAGGTCCTTCATTGAAAAACTCTTATTCAAATATCCTTTTATGCTATCCAGAAATTCTATATCATTTCCAATCAACAATATGTCATCCACATATAATATCAGAAATGCTACGGAGCTCCCACTCACTTTCTTGTAAATATAGGCTTCTCCAAAAGTCTGTATAAAACCATATGCTTTGATCACACTATCAAAACGTTTATTCCAACTCCGAGAGGCTTGCACCAGTCCATAAATGGATCGCTGGAGCTTGCACACTTTGTTAGCTCCCTTTGGATCGACAAAACCTTCCGGTTGCATCATATACAACTCTTCTTGCATAAATCCATTCAGGAATGCAGTTTTGACATCCATTTGCCAAATTTTATAATCATAAAATGCGGCAATTGCTAACATGATTCGGACAGACTTAAGCATCGCTACGTGTGAGAAGGTCTCATCGTAGAAAATCCCTTGAACTTGTCGAAAACCTTTTGCAACAAGTCGAGCTTTATAGACAGTAACATTACCACCAGCGTCAGTCTTCTTCTTGAAGATCCGTTTATTCTCGATGGCTTGCCGATCATCGGGCAACTCAACCAAAGTCCATACTTTGTTCTCATACATGGATCCCATCTCAGATTTCATTGCCTCAAGCCATTTTGCGAAATCTGGGCTCACCATTGCTTCTTCATAGTTCGTAGGTTCGTCATGGTCTAGTAACATAATGTCCAGAACAGGATTACCATACCACTCTGGTGCGGATCTTACTCTGGTTGACCTACGAGGTTCAGTAACAACTTGATCTAAAGTTTCATGATCATCATCATTAACTTCCTCACTAATTGGTTTAGACGTCACAGGAACCGGTTTCTGTGATGAACTATTTTCCAATAAGGGAGCAGGTATTGTTACCTCATCAAGTTATACTTTCCTCCCACTCACTTCTTTCGAGAGAAACTCCTCCTCTAGAAAGGATCCATTCTTAGCAATGAATGTCTTGCCTTCGGATCTGTGATAGAAGGTGTACCCAATAGTTCCCTTTGGGTATCCTATGAAGACACATTTCTCTGATTTGGGTTCGAGCTTATCAGGTTGAAGCTTTTTCACATAAGCATCACAGCCCCAAACTTTAAGAAATGACAACTTTGGTTTCTTGCCAAACCACAGTTCATAAGGCGTCGTCTCAGCAGTTTTGATGGTGCCCTATTTAACGTGAATGTGGCCGTCTCTAAAGCATAACCCCAAAACAATAGCGGTAAATCAAGAAGAGACATCATAGATTGCACCATATCTAGTAAAGAAATACGATTACGACGTTCGGACACGATTACTGTTGTGGTGTTCCAGGTGGCGTGAGTTGTGAAAGTATTCCGCATTGTTTCAAATGTAGACCAAACTCGTAACTCAAATATTCTCCTCCACGATCAGATCGTAGAAACTTTATTTTCTTGTTACGATGATTTTCAACTTCACTCTGAAATCCTTTGAACTTTTCAAATGTTTCAGGCTTATGTTTCATTAAGTAGATATACCCATATCTACTTAAATCATCTGTGAAGGTGACAAAATAACGATACCTGCCGCGAGCCTCAACATTTATTGGACCACGTACATCAGTATGTATGATCTCCAATAAATCAGTTGCTCGCTCCATAGTTCCGGAGAACACCGTTTTAGTCATCTTGCCCATGAGGCATGGTTCGCAAGTACCAAGCGATTCATAATCAAGTGATTCCAAAAGTCCATCAGTATGGAGTTTCTTCATGCGCTTTACACCAATATGACCCAAATGGCAGTGCCACAAATAAGTTGCACTATCATTATCAACTCTGCATCTTTTGGCTTCAACATTATGAATATGTGTACCACTACTATCGAGATTCATCAAAAATAGACCACTCTTCAAGGGTGCATGACCATAAAAGATATTACTCATATAAATAGAACAACCATTATTCTCTGATTTAAATGAATAACCGTCTCGCATCAAACAAGATCCAGATATAATGTTCATGCTCAATGCTGGCACCAAATAAAAATTATTTAGGTCTAATACTAATCCCGAAGGTAGATGTAGTGGTAGCGTGCCGACGGCGATCACATCGACTTTGGAACCGTTTCCCATGTGCATCGTCACCTCGTCCTTAGCCAGTGTCCGCTTAATCCGTAGTCCCTGTTTCGAGTTGCAAATATTAGCAACAGAACCAGTATCAAATACCCAGGTGCTACTACAAGCTCTGGTAAGGTACACATCTATAACTTATATATCCAATATACCTTTGTTCACCTTGCCATCCTTCTTATCCTCCAAATACTTGGGGCAGTTCTGCTTCCAATGACCAGTCTGCTTGAAGTAGAAGCACTCAGTCTCAGGCTTGGGTCAAGACTTGGGTCTCTTCTCTTGAGTAGCAACTTGTTTGCTGTTCTTCTTGAAGTTCCCCTTCTTCTTCCCTTTGCCCTTTTTCTTGAAACTGGTGGTCTTATTGACCATCAAGACTTGATGCTCCTTCTTGATTCTACCTCCGCAGCCTTTAGCATTGCGAAGAGCTCGGGAATCGTCTTATCCATCCCTTGCATGTTATAGTTCATCACGAAGCTCTTGTAGCTTGGTGGCGATGATTGAAGAATTACATCAATGGCGCTATCATCCGGAAGATTAACTCCCGGTTGAATCAAGTGATTGTTATACCGGACATTACGAGTATATGCTCCTTGTGAACTATTCTCCTCCATCTTGCAGCTGTAGAACTTATTGGAGACTTCATATCTCTCAATCCGGGCATTTGCTTGAAATATTAACTTCAACTCCTCGAACATCTCATATGCTCCATGACGTTCAAAATGTCATTGAAGTCCCGGTTCAAAGCCATAAAGCATGGCACACTAAACTATCGAGTAGTCATCAGCTTCGCTCTGCCAGACGTTCATAACATCTAGTGTTGCTCCTGCAGCAGGTTTGGCACCTAGCGGTGCTTCCAGGACGTAATTCTTCTATGCAGCAATGAGGATAATCCTCAAGTTACGGACCCAGTCCGTGTAATTGCTACCATCATCTTTCAACTTTGCTTTCTCAAGGAACGCATTAAAATTCAACAGAACAACAGCATGAGCCATCTATCTACAACAAACATAGACATGTAAAATACTATCAGATACTAAGTTCATGATAAATTTAAGTTCAATTAATCATATTACTTAAGATCTCCCACTTAGATAGACATCCCTCTAGTCATCTAAGTGATCACGTGATCCAAATCAACTAAACCATAACCGATCATCACGTGAAATGGAGTAGTTTTCAATGGTGAATATCACTATGTTGATCATATCTACTATATGATTCACGCTCGACCTTTCGGTCTCGTGTGTCCGAGGCCATATCTGCATATGCTAGGCTCGTCAAGTTTAACCTGAGTATTCTGCGTGTGCAAAACTGGCTTGCACCCGTTGTAGATGGACGTAGAGCTTATCACACCCGATCATCACGTGGTGTCTGGGCACGACGAACTTTGGCAACGGTGCATACCCAGGGAGAATACTTTTCTCATGAAATTTAGTGAGAGATCATCTTATAATGCTACCGTCAATCAAAGCAAGATAAGATGCATAAAAGATAAACATCACATGCAATCAATATAAGTGATATGATATGGCCATCATCATCTTGTGCTTGTGATCTCCATCTTCGAAGCACCGTCATGATCACCATCTTCACCGGCGCGACACCTTGATCTCCATCATAGCATCATTGTCATATCGCCAGCTTATGCTTCTACGACTATCGCTACCGCTTATTGATAAAGTAAAGCATTACAGGGCGATTGCATTGCATACAATAAAGCAACAACCATATGGCTCCTGCCAGTTGCCGATAACTCGGTTACAAAACATGATCATCTCATACAATAAAATATAGCATCATGCATTGACCATATCACATCACAACATGTCCTGCAAAAACAAGTTAGACGTCCTCTACTTTGTTGTTACAAGTTTTACGTGGCTGCTACGAGCTGAGCAAGAACCGTTCTTACCTACGCATCAAAACCACAATGATATTTCGTCAAGTTAGTGTTGTTTTAACCTTCTCAAGGACCGGGTATAGCCACACTCGGTTCAACTAAAGTTGGATAAACTGACACCCGTTAGTCACCTGTGTGCATAGCACGGCGGTAAAACCAGTCTCGCGTAAGCGTACGCGTAATGTCGGACCGGGCCGCTTCATCCAACAATACCGCCAACCAAAGTATGACATCTTTGGTAAGCGGTATGACTTGTATCGCCCACAACTCACTTGTGTTCTACTCGTGCAAATAACATCAACGCATAAAACCAGGCTCGGATGCCACTGTTGGGGAACGTAGTACTTTCAAAAAAAAATCCTACGCACACACAGGATCATGGTGATGCATAGAAACGAGAGGGGAGAGTGTGTCCACGTACCCACGTAGACCGAAAGCGGAAGCATTAGTACAACATGGTTGATGTAGTCGTACGTCTTCACGATCCGACTAATCAAGTACTGAACGCACGACACCTCCGAGTTCTGCACATGTTCAACTCGATGACGTCCCTCGAACTCCGATCCGGCCGAGCTTTGAGGGAGAGTGCCGTTAGCACGATGGCGTGCTGACGATGATGATATTCTACCGACGCAGGGCTTCGCCTAAGCACCGCTACGATATTATCGAAGTGGACTATGGTGGAGAGGGGCACCGCACACGGCTAAAAGATCCAAGATATCAATTGTTGTGTCTATGGGGTGCCTCTCTCCTTCGTATATAAAGGGGGGAGGAGAGGGCCGGCCAAGGGGGGGAGGCGCGCCCAAGGGGGGAGTCCTACTCCCACCGGGAGTAGGACTCCTCCTTTTTCCTATTTGGAGAGGGAGAGGGAAGGAAGAGGAAGGAGGGAGGAAGGAAAGGGGGGCCAGCCCCCCTCCCAATTTGGATTGGGCTTGGGGGGGCTCCCCCTCCCTTCCTCCTTTCCCCTCCTTTCCACTAAAGCCCATGATGGCCCATATACCTCCCGGGGGGTTCCGATAACCTCCCGGAGCTCCGGTATTATCCTGATCTCACTCAGAACCATTCCGGTATCCAAATATAGTCGTCCAATATATCGATCTTTATGTCTCGACCATTTCGAGACTCCTTGTCATGTCCGTGATCACATCCGGGATTCCGAACAACCTTCGGTACATCAAAACACATAAACTCATAATATAACCATCATCAAACAGTAAGCATGTGAACCCTACGGGTTCGAGAACTATGTAGACATGATCGAGACACGTCTCCGGTCAATAACCAATAGCGGAACCTGGATTCTCATATTGGCTCCCACATATTCTACGAAGATCTTTATCGGTCAATGCGCATAACAACATATGTTGTTCCCTTTGTCATCGGTATGTTACTTGCCCGAGATTCGATCGTCGGTATCTCAATACCTAGTTCAATCTCGTTACTGACAAGTCTCTTTACTCATTCCATAATACATCATCCCGCAACTAACTCATTAGTTGAAATGCTTGCAAGGCTTAAGTGATGTGCATTACCGAGTGGGCCCAGAGATACCTCTCCGACAATCGGAGTGACAAATCCTAATCTCGAAATACACCAACCCAACAAGTACCTTCAGAGAACCTGTAGAGCACCTTTATAATCACCCGATTCGTTGGGACGTTTGGTAGCACACAAAGTGTTCCTCCGGTAAATGGGAGTTGCATAATCTCATAGTCATAGGAACATGTATAAGTCATGAAGAAAGCAATAGCAACATACTAAACGATCAAGTGCTAAGCTAACGGAATGGGTCAAGTCAATCAGATCATTCTCCTAATGATGTGATCGCGTTAATCAAATAAAAACTCTTTGTCTATGGCTAGGCAACATAACCATCTTTGATTAACGAGCTAGTCAAGTAGAGGCATACTAGTGACACTCTATTTGTCTATGTATTCACACATGTATCATGTTTCCGGTTAATACAATTATAGCATGAATAATAAACATTTATCATGATATAAGGAAATAAATAATAACTATATTATTGCTTCTAGGGCATATTTCCTTGAATCACCTCTCTCTGAACCCCCACCAGCTGCTTGGGTTCCCATGCGAATATCTCCTTGTTTGCGCACAAGAACTTCAGCAATGCTTCCTCTTGGCTTGGGTCGAGGTCGGCACCTATGGTAAAGGTGGCTCCTGAGGACCCGACCTCATCGTCCGGCACCTGCTTGGTGTCCGCCTTGTCTTGGGTGAACAGTTGCTTCTTCTTGGTTGGTGCGGCCCCCTTGGCCTCGGAGGCGCCCGCGCCGACGGGTTGTGCTGCCGTGGCGGTCTTGAGGGCAAGCTTGAGCGCCGCCAGGGCCTCCTTGGCGTCCCCCTTGATGGTGAGGACGCCCTTGCTTCCGGGCATCTTCATGAGGTTGTAGGCCGGATGGGTCGCTGCCATGAATTGGGCCAGTGCTGGCTACCTGAGGATGGCGTTGTACGGGAGGCCGATGCGGGCGATGTCGAAGTCGACCAGCTCGGTGCGGTAGTTGTCGCGCGTGTCGAAGGTGACGGGGAGGCGGATCTGCCTCAGGGAGCGGGCGGTGCCGCCGCCAACTCCTGAGAAAGGCTGGCTGAGGCTGAGCCGCTCGAGCGGTACGTGAAGAAGGTTGAAGGATCCTTGGAGAGCACGTTGAGGCTGGCGCCGCCATCGATGAGGGTCTTGGTGATGGCCACGTTGCAAATGGTGGGTGTGCAAAGCATCGGGAGCATACCCGAGCCGGTGGTGGTGACGGGGTGGTCTTCTGAGTCGAAGGTGAGGTCGGCCCCAGGCACGGCCCAGCCCGGCGGAGCCCCCGAGCGCCAAGCGGCGCCGATCTGGCGAAGGAATGGCTTGACGTGGCGATTTGAAGGCGGTGCTTGAGAGCCGCCTAGTAGGGCCGTGACCGTGTGGTGCGTCGGTGCCGCATAGCACGCAGTGAAGAGGTCGCACAGGTCCTCCCAAGATGCCACCATGGATCCAGGGAGATTGAGCAGCCAGGCGCACGGCGCGCCAGTGAGGGCCGTGGGAAGCCAGTTGGCCATGAACTTGTCGTCACCCCCGGCTTTGAGGGCGCCTCCTCGTATGCCAGCAGTAAAGCTAACGGATCTGCCGCGCCGTCGTAGTGCGGCGGCATCTCCGGCTTGAACTTGGGCGGCCATTGCACCTACCGCAAGGCGGGGGCCAGGGCTCGGAGCCCCCTGGCACCGTCGTCGGTGTCAGCCGTCGGAGCTGGGAGCGGGACGCCTGCCATGAGGGTGGAGCGCGGATCGACGGAGGAAGCTACGGCGCACCCCTACCCGGCGCACCAAATATCGGATCACGGGTTCCGGCAAAACCCTCAATGTTCGAACACTGGGGTGCGCACGAAGATCTCCCCCTACCAATCCACGTCCTAGCTTCACTGAGATCTCAAGGGCTAAATCTACAAACTCGCAACACAAGGGACACAAGATTTATACTGTTTCGGGCCACCGTTGTGGTGTAATACCCTACTCCAGTGTGGTGGTGGTGGATTGCCTCTCGGGCTGAGGGTGAACAGTACAAGGGGAAGAACAACCTCCTGAGATTGAGGTGTTCTTGTGCTTGGTGTGTGGCTAAGGATTGGCTAAAGATCAGATCCTTCGCCTCCTACTGTGGTGGCTGGTCCTATTTATAGAGGCCCTGGTCCTCTCCCCAAATATTGAGCGGGAAGGGAGCTAACAACGACCAATTTGAAAGGGGATACCTAGTACAACTTATCCTGACAAAAGCAGTCTTCGCCTGCAAAAGGCTCTGGTGGTGACGCTGCCTTGGGATCCATGGTGACCTCCGTCTTGTCATCCTGCTGGTCTTGGTCTTGTTGCACTGATATGGAAACCTTTGCTTGATGCCTCAGTACTCCGCGCCTGCGCTTTCTTCCTTAGCACCAAAGAGGAAACAAGTACACTGTGCTCGTTGGCTCCCGCCTGATCTCGATCATCATGGCTCACGTCACGAGAACCTCGCGAGGTTTGCCTTGCCTTGAACTCTCTGCCCCTCGTGAGCCAGCCCTGTGAGGCCGCTCTCGAGGAGGTCTTGTGCCGTCCGCCTCGCGAGGCTTGGCCCCTCGCGAGGGTCTTGAGTGCTTGTTGGTGAAGATGGGCCGTCCGAGCCCACTCGCAGAGCCACGCCGTGGGCCCCAGGCAGGCAAGTCTGGGGACCCTCGTTCCTAGAACGCCGAAATAACTACAACAACCATCATGTTTCTACCACTGCCAGACGCGATTCCCACGATGCCGATCCAACCCACGGACCACGACGTGCGCCTCACCCCTGATGTCTACTATACAACCTTCTTCTTGTAGACGTTGTTGGGCCTGTAAGTGCACAGGTTTGTCGGACAGTAGCAAATTTCCCTCAAGTGGATGACCTAAGGTTTATCAATCCGTAGGAGGCGTAGGATGAAGATGGTCTCTCTCACGCAACCCTGCAACCAAATAACAAAGAGTCTCTTGTGTCCCCAACACACCCAATACAATGGTAAATTGTATAGGTGCACTAGTTCGGCGAAGAGAAGGTGATAAAGTGCAATATGGATGGTAGATAAAGGTAATTGTAACATGAAAATATAAAAACAGCAAGGTAACTAATAATAAAAGTGAGCGTAAATGGTATTGCAAAGATAGGAAACAAGGCCTAGGGTTCATACTTTCACTAGTGCAAGTTCTCTCAACAATAATAACATAGATAGACCATATAACAATCCCTCAACATGCAACAAAGAGTCACTCCAAAGCCACTAATAGCGGAGAACAAACATAGAGATTATGGTAGGGTACGAAACCACCTCAAAGCTATTCTTTCGGATCAATCTACATAAGTGTTCGTACTAGAATAACACCTTAAGACACAAATCAACCAAAACCCTAATGTCACCTAGATACTCCATTGTCACCTCAAGTATCCGTGGGCATGATTATACAATATGCATCACACAATCTCAGATTCATCCAACCAACATAAAGTACTTCAAAAAGTGCCCCAAAGTTTCTACCGGAGAGTCAAGAACGTGCCAACCCCTATGCATAGGTTCATGGGCGGAACCCATAAGTTGGTCACCAAAACATACACCAAGAGGCACATGATATCCCATTGTCACCACAGATAAACACGTCAAGACATACATCAAGTGTTCTCATAAAAGACTCAATCCGATAAGATAACTTCAAAGGGGAAACTCAATTCATCACAAGAGAGTAGAGGGGGAGAAACATTATAAGATCCAACTACAATAGCAAAGCTCGGGATACATCAAGATCGTGCCATAGAGGGAACACGAGAGAGAACACGAGAGAAATAGATCAAACACATAGCTACTGGTACATACCCTCAGCCCCGAGGGTGAACTACTCCCTCCTCGTCATGGAGAGCGCCGGGATGATGAAGGTGGCCACCGGTGATGGGTTCCCCCTCCGGCGAGTGCGAGCAGGCTCCCGAGAGGTTTTGGTGGCTCTGAGAGGCTTTCGGCGGTGGAACTCCCGATCTATCTTGATATTCGAAGTTTTTAGGGTACGTAGGCATATATAGGCGAAAGAAGTCGGTCGGGAGGTGCTTGAGGGATCCACGAGACAGGGGGCGCGCCCAGTAGGGGTGGGGGGCGCCCTCCTATCTCGTGGAGTCCTCGGGGATCTTCTGACCTGAACTCCAAGTCTCCAGGATCGTATTCTTCCAAATAATCACGTTGCCGAAGGTTTCATTCCGTTTGGACTCCGTTTGATATTCCTTTCCTTCGAAATACTGAAACAGGCAATAAAACAACAATATGGGCTCGGCCTCTGGTTAATAGGTTAGTCGCAAAAGTAATATAAAAGTGAATAATAAAGCCCAATATTGCCCAAAACAGTAGATAATATAGCATGGAGCAATAAAAAATTATAGATACGTTGGAGACGTATCAAGCATCCCCAAGCTTAATTCTTGCTCGTCCTCGAGTAGGTAAATGATAAAAAGATAATTTTTAATGTGGAATGCTACTAGGCATAATTTCAATATAATTCTTCTTAATTGTGGTATGAATATTCAGATTCAAAAGATTCAAGACAAAAGTTTAATATTGACATAAAAATAATAATGCTTCAAGCATACGAACTAAGCAATCATGTCTTCTCAAAATAACATGGACAAGGAAAGTTATCCCTACAAAATCATATAGTCTGGCTATGCTCTATCTTCACCACACAAAGTATTTAAATCATGCACAACCCCGATGAGAAGCCAAGCAATTGTTTCATACTTTTGACATTCTCAAACTTTTTCAATCTTCACGCAATACATGAGCATGAGCCATGGATATAGCACTATGGGTGGAATAGAAGGGTGGTTGTGGAGAAGACAAAAAGGGAGAAGATAGTCTCACATCAACTAGGCGTATCAACGGGCTATGGAGATGCCCATCAATAGATATCAATGTGAGTGAGTAGGGATTGCCATGCAACGGATGCACTAGAGCTAGAAGCATTTGAAAGCTCAACAAAAGAAACTAAGTGGGTGTGCATCCAACTTGCTTGCTCACGAAGACCTAGGGCATTTTGAGGAAGCCCATCATTGGAATATAAAAGACAAGTTCTATAATGAAAATTCCCACTAGTATATGAAAGTGACAACATAGGAGACTCTCTATCATGAAGATCATGGTTCTACTTTGAAGCACAAGTGTGGTAAGAGGATAGTAGCATTGCCCCTTCTCTCTTTTTCTCTCATTTTTTTATTTTTTTATTTGGGCCTTTTCTCTTTTTTTTATGGCCTCTTTTTTCCCCTTTTTTTTATTTTTCATCCGGATTCTCATCCCGACTTGTGGGGAAATCATGGTCTCCATCATCCTTTCCTCACTTGGGACAATGCTCTAAAAATGATGATCATCACACTTTTATTTTCTTACAACTCAACAATTACAACTCGATTCTTAGAACAAAATATGACTCTATATGAATGCCTCCGGCGGTGTACCAGGATATGCAATGAATCAAGAGTGACATGTATGAAGGAATTATGAATGGTGGCTTTGCCACAAATACGATGCCAACTACATGATCATGCAAAGCAATATGACAATGATGGAGCGTGTCATAATAAATGGAACGGTGGAAAGTTGCATAGCAATATATCTCGGAATGGCTATGGAAATGCCATAATAGGTAGGTATGGTGGCTGTTTTGAGGAAGATATATGGTGGGTGTATGATACCGCGAAAAGTCTTGCGGTATTAGAGAGGCTAGCAATAGTGGAAAGGTGAGAGTGCGTATAATCCATGGACTCAACATTAGTCATAAAGAACTCATATACTTATTGCAAGAATCTACCAGTTGTCAAAGCAAAGTATTACGCGCCTGCTCCTAGGGGGATAGATTGGTAGGAAAAAACCATCGCTCGTCCCCGACCGCCACTCATAAGGAAGACAATAAATAAATAAATCATGCTCCGACTTCATCACATAACAGTTCACCATACGTGCATGCTACGGGAATCACAAACTTTAACACAAGTATCTCTCAAATTCACAACTACTCAACTAGCATGACTCTAATATCACTACTTCCATATCTCAAAACAATCATCAAGCATCAAACATCTCATAGTATTCAACACACTCATAAGAAAGTTTTTACTATTTGTGAATACCTAGCATATTAAGATTATTTAGGAAAATTACCATGCTATTTAAGACTCTCAAAATAATATAAGTGCAGCATGAGAGTTCATCTATTTCTTCAAAATAAAACCACCACCGTGCTCTAAAAGATATAAGTGAAGTACTAGAGCAAATGACAAACTACTCCGAAAGATATACGTGAAGATCAATGAGTAGTCGAATAATTATACAACTATGTGAAGACTCTCCCATTTAATAATTTCAGATCTTGGTATTTTATTCAAGAATCAAGCAAAGCTAAATAAAATGACATGACGGTCCAAGCAAAACACATATCATGTAGTGAATAAAAATATAGCTCCAAGTAAAGTTACTGATGAACGAAGACGAAAGAGGGGATGCCTTCCGGGGCATCCCCAAGCTTAGGCTCTTGATTACCTTTGAATATTACCTTGGGGTGCCTTGGTCATCCCCAAGCTTATGCTCTTTCCACCCTTTATTCCATAGTCCATCGAATCTTTACCCAAAACTTGAAAACTTCAGAACACAAAACTTAATAGAAAACTCGTGAGCTCCGTTAGCGAAAGAAAACAAAACACCACTTCAAGGTACTGTAATGAACTCATTATTTATTTATATTGGTGTTAAACCTACTGTATTCCAACTTCTCTATGGTTTATAAACTATTTTACTAGCCATAGATTCATCAAAATAAGCAAACAACACAATGAAAACAGAATCCGTCAAAAACAGAACAGTCTGTAGTAATCTGTAACTCACGCAAACTTCTGGAACTCCAAAAATTCTAAAATAAATTGGTGGACCTGAGGAATTTGTCTAGTAATCATCTGCAAAAAGAATCAACTAAATAGCACTATCCAGTAAAAGGTTCTAGCTAATATCGTGAGCGCTAAAGTTTCTGTTTTTTACAGCATCATCATAAAGACTTCACCCAAGTCTTCCCAAAGGTTCTACTTGGCACAAACACTAATTAAAACATAAAAACACATATAACCAGAAGCTAGATGGATTATTTATTCCTAAATATAACCAAAAAGCAAGAAACTAAAATAAAATTGTGTTGCCTCCCAACAAGCGCCAACGTTTAAAGCCCCTAGCTAGGCATGATGATTTCAATGATGCTCACATAAGAGATAAGAATGGAAACATAAAGAGAGCATCATGAAGAATATGACTAGCACATTTAAGTATAACCCACTTCCTATGCATAGGGATTTTGTGAGCAAACAACTTATGGGAATAATAAGCAACAAGCATAGGAAGACAAAACAAGCATAACTTCAAAAATTTAAGCACATAGAGAGGAAACTTGATATTATTGCAATTCCTACAAGCATATGTTCCTCCCTCATAATAATTTTCATTAGCATCATGAATGAATTCAACAATATAACCAGCACCTAAAGCATTCTTTTCATGATCTACTTGCATAGAAATTTTATTACTCTCCACATAAGCAAAATTCTTCCCATCAATAGTAGTGGGAGCAAACTCAACAAAATAACTATCATGTGATTGAAAATTAAGATCAAGATCACAAGTTTCATGGTTATCATTATTCTTTAAAGCGTACATGTCATCACAATAATCATCATAGATAGGAGGCATGCTTTCATCATAGTAATTTTGCTCATCATTCAAAAATTTAGTATCAAACATTTTAAAGCATTCTTCTTCTAGCACTTGAGCACAATTTTCCTTTCCATCAAACTCACGAAAGATATTAAAAAGACGACGCGTATGAGACAAACTTAACTCCATTTTTTGTAATTTTCTTTTATAAACTAAACTAGTGATAAAACAAGAAACAAAAAGATTCGATTGCAAGATCTAAAGATATACCTTCAAGCACTCACCTCCCCGGCAACGGCGCCAGAAGAGCTTGATGTCTAATACACAACCTTCTTCTTGTAGACGTTGTTGGGCCTGCAAGTGCACAGGTTTGTAGGACAGTAGCAAATTTCCCTCAAGTGGATGACCTAAGGTTCATCAATCCGTAGGAGGCGTAGGATGAAGATGGTCTCTCTCAAGCAACCCTGCAACCAAATAACAAAGAGTCTCTTGTGTCCCCAACACACCCAATACAATGGTAAATTGTATAGGTGCACTAGTTCGGCGAAGAGAAGGTGATACAAGTGCAATATGGATGGTAGATAAAGGTAATTGTAATCTGAAAATATAAAAACAGCAAGGTAACTAATAATAAAAGTGAGCGTAAACGGTATTGCAAAGATAGGAAACAAGGCCTAGGGTTCATACTTTCACTAGTGCAAGTTCTCTCAACAATAATAACATAGATAGACCATATAACAATCCCTCAATATGCAACAAAGAGTCACTCCAAAGCCACTAATAGCGGAGAACAAACATAGAGATTATGGTAGGGTACAAAACCACCTCAAAGCTATTCTTTCGGATCAATCTATAAAAGAGTTTGTACTAGAATAACACCTTAAGACACAAATCAACCAAAACCCTAATGTCACCTAGATACTCCATTGTCACCTCAAGTATCCGTGGGCATGATTATATGATATGCATCACACAATCTCAGATTCATCCAACCAACATAAATTACTTCAAAAAGTGCCCCAAAGTTTCTACCGGAGAGTCAAGAACGTGTGCCAACCCCTATGCATAGGTTCATGGGCGGAACCCCGCAAGTTGGTCACCAAAACATACATCAAGAGGCACATGATATCCCATTGTCACCACAGATAAACACGGCAAGACATACATCAAGTGTTCTCATAAAAGACTCAATCCGATAAGATAACTTCAAAGGGGAAACTCAATACATCACAAGAGAGTAGAGGGGGAGAAACATCATAAGATCCAACTACAATAGCAAAGCTCGGGATACATCAAGATCGTGCCATAGAGGGAACATGAGAGAGAATACGAGAGAGAGAGACAGATCAAACACATAAGTACTGGTACATACCCTCAGCCCCGAGGGTGAACTACTCCCTCCTCGTCATGGAGAGCGCCGGGATGATGAAGATGGCCACCGGTGATGGGTTCCCCCCTCCGAGGTGCGAGCAGGCTCCCGAGAGGTTTTTGGTGGCAACAGAGGCTTGCGGCAGCGGAACTCCCGATCTCTCTTGATATTCGATGTTTTTAGGGTACGTAGGCATATATAGGCGAAAGAAGTCGGTCGGGAGGTGCTCGAGGGGTCCACGAGACAGGGGGCGCGCCCAGTAAGGGGGGGGGGCGCCCTCCTATCTCGTGGAGTCCTCGGGAATCTTCTGACGTGAACTCCAAGTCTCCAGGAGCATATTCTTCTAAAAAATCACGTTGCCGAAGGTTTCATTCCGTTTGGACTCCGTTTGATATTCCTTTCCTTCAAAATACTGAAACAGGCAATAAAACAGCAATATGGGCTAGGCCTCTGGTTAATAGGTTAGTCCCAAAAGTAATATAAAAGTGAATAATAAAGCCCAGTATTGCCCAAAATAGTAGATAATATAGCATGGAGCAATCGGAAATTATAGATACGTTGGAGACGTATCAACCCCTCTCGGCCCTGCCGCCCCTCTGCCTTTGTGTGCATGACATGTGGGCCAGCTGAACTATGGCGACCATCAAGTTTCTACCACTCGAAACCATGACACCACGTCCCCTAACCTGCCCCTCACCCCTTTAGGCCCCATTGCCCCTTTGCCTTTGTGAGCATGACATGTGGGCCAGCCACCTGTAGGGTCCACATGTCAAGGACTCAAAGGCAGGTGTAGTAAGGCACTGAAGCTCAGTCCCATGGGCCCTGAGAGGGAAAGTAACTCCTGCGCCCGGCCTTGTGGTGCTACCACTACACGAACTCATGCCAAATTCGAGATTTGTTTCTTGCTACTAACAATGTGCATGCTGATAACCCACAAGTATAGGGGATCGCAACAGCTTTCAAGGGTAGAGTATTCAACCCAAATTTATTGATTCGACACAAGGGGAGCCAAAGAATATTCTCAAGTATTAGCAGCTGAGTTGTCAATTCAACCACACCTGGAAAACTTAGTATCTGCAGCAAAGTATTTAGTTGCAAAGTAGTATGGAAGTAATGGTAACGGTGACAAAAGTAACAGTAGTAGCTTTGTAGTAATTGTAACAGAGGCAACGAAAAAGTAACAACGCAAAGATCAATATGTGAAAACCTCATAGGCATTGGATATGTGATGGATAACTATGTCGGATGCGATTCCTCATGCAACAGTTATAACATAGGGTGACACAGAACTAGCTACAGTTCATCAATGTAACGTAGGCATGTATTCTGAATATAGTCATACATGCTTATGGAAAAGAACTTGCATGACATCTTTTGTCCTACCCTCCCGTGGCATCGGGGTCCTATTGGAAACTAAGGGATACCTTCTTTTAATAGAGTACCGGACCAAAGCATTAACACTTAGTGAATACATTAACTCCTCAAACTACAGTCATTACCGGTAGTGGCCCCGATTATTGTCACACGGGATTGCCGGATCATAACACATAGCAGGTCACTATAGACTTGCAAGATAGGATCAAAAACTCACATATATTCATGAAAACATAATAGGTTCAGATGTGAAATCATGGCACTCGGGCCCTAGTGACAAGCATTAAGCATAGCAAAGTCATAGCAACATCAATCTCTGAACATAATGGATAGTAGGGATCAAACCCTACCAAAACTAACTCGATTACATGATAAATCTCATCCAACCCATCACTGTCCAGCAAGCCTACGATGGAATTACTCACGCACGGCGTGAGCATCATGAAATTGGTGATGGAGGATGGTTTGATGATGACGACGGCGATGGATTCCCCTCTCCGGATCCCCGAACGGATTCCAGATCAGCACTCCCGAGAGAGATTAGGGCTTGGCGGTGGCTTCGTATCGTAAAACACGATGAATCCTTATCTCTGACTTTTTTTCTCCCCGGACGTGAATATATAGAGTTGGAGTTGATGTCGGTGGAGCCTCAGGGGGCCCGAGGCGGGAGGGGGGGGGGGCGCCCTCCACCCTCGTGGACAGGGTGTGGTCCCCCTGGTGTTGATTCTTTCGCCAGTATTTTTCTTATTCCAAAAATATTCACCGTGAAGTTTCTGGTCATTCCAAGAACTTTTATTTCTACACAAAAATAACACTATGGCAATTCTGCTAAAAACAGTGTTAGTCCGGGTTAGTTCCATTCAAATCATGCAAGTTAGAGTCCAAAACAAGGGCAAAAGTGTTTGGAAAAGTAGATACGTTGGAGACATATCAACTCCCCCAAGCTTAAACCTTTGCTTGTCCTCGAGCAATTCAGCTGACAAACTGAAAATGATAAAGAAAAACTTTTACAAACTCTGCTTGCTCTTGTTGTTGTAAATATGTAAAGCCAGCATTCAAGTTTTCAGCAAAGATTATGAACTAACCATATTCACAATAACACTTAGTTCTCATGTTTACTCATGTCAATGGCATAATCAACTAGCGAGCAATAATAATAAAACTCGGACGTCAACACTTTCTCAAAATAATCATAATATGATATAACAAGATGGTATCTCGCTAGCCCTTTTTGAGACTGCAAAACATAAATGCAGAGCACCTCTCCAACTGGTGCTTTTTAATAAGAGGACGATGACTCAACATAAAAGTAAATAGATAGGCACTTCACAGAGGGTAGCAGGGATTTGTTAGGTACTAGAGCTCGAGTTTTGAAATAGTGATAAATAATATTTTGAGTGGCATACTTTCATTGTCAACATAACAACCAAGAGATCTCGATATCTTCCATGCTACACACATTATACGCAGTTCGCAAGCAGAATGGTAAAGTTTATACTCCCCCATCACCAACAAGCATCAATCCATGGCTTGCCTGAAACAACGGATGCCTCCAACTAACAACAATACTGGGGGAGTTTTGTTTGCAATTATTTGGATTTGAGCATGGGACTGGGCATCCCGGTTACCGGCCATTTTCTCATGAATGAGGAGCAGAGTCCACTCCTCGTGAGAATAACCCACCTAGCATGGAAGATATAGACAACCCTAGTTGATACATGAGCTATTCGAGCATACAAAATAGAATTTCATTTGAAGTTTTAGAGTTTGGCACATACAAATTTACCTGGAACGACTAGTAGATACCGCATATAGGAAGGTATGGTGGACTCATATGGAATAACTTTGGGGTCTATGGAAGTGGATGCACAAGCAGTATTCCCGCTTAGTACAAGTGAAGGCTAGAAAAAGACTGGGAAGCGACCAACTAGAGAACGACAACAGTCATGAACATGCATTAAAATTAATCAACACTGAGTGCAAGCATGAGTAGGATAGAATTCACCATGAACATAAATATCGTGGAGGCTATGTTGATTTTGTTTCAACTACATGCGTGAACATGTGCCAAGTCAAACCACTCGAATCGTTCAAAGGAGGATACCACCCTATCATACAACATCACAACCATTTTAATAGCATGTCGACACGCAAGGTAAACCATTATAAACTCCTAGCAAATCAAGCATGGCATGAGCAACTATAATCTATAATTGTCATTGCAAACATGTTTCATTCATAATAGGCTGAATCGGGAACGATGAACTAATCATATTTACAAAAAACAAGATAGGTCGAGTTCATACTAGCTTTTCTCATCTCACTCAGTCCATCATATATCTTCATTATTGCCTTTCACTTGCACGACCGAACGGTGTGGATAATAATAATAATGCACGTGCATTGGACTAGGCTGGAATCTGCAAGCATTTAATACACAGGAGAAGACAAGGTAATATGGGATCTTTGTTAAATCCACAATAATGCATAAAAGATCCACTTCAACATTTTCATCATGGTCTTCTCGTCTCGACCCCCAAAGAAAAGAATTAAAATAAAACTATTTACACGGGAAAGCTCCCAACTAGCAAAAGAAGAACGAGAAATCTTTCTTTGGGTTTTCTTTTAATTATTACTACTACATGCATGGGAAGTAAACTAGCTAAGAGCTACAGCTAATTTTTTTGGTTTTCTTAAGGTTTCTCAGACACACAAGAAAAAGACTTAGAAAAGAAAATAAACTAGCATGGATAGTACAATGAAAAAGTATGAGTACCGACAACTGGCATGAGTGTGTGAACATGAATGTAATGTCGGTGAGAAATACGTACTCCCCCAAGCTTAGGCTTATGGCCTAAGTTGGTCTATGACCACTGCTGGCCTCGCGGATATCCAAAGTTGTAACAGGGGTCATACTGAGATGCAGCGGCTACTGCCTAACGAGCTGCAGCTTGGAGGCGAGCTGCCTTCGTCCTCCTTTCATACTCGTTCGTCTCCTCCCTGGTTATAACATATCTCCTTTTTGCCTGAAAGTCAACGAAAGTAGGAGCAGGGAGAGCAATATGGACGGTGCGACGTCTGTCAAAGATAAGTCGGTACTGGAGGAACTGTTCATTCCTCTCAACAAACTGATGGCGGACCATAGTGTTATAATCTAGATAAGAAGGAGGTAAAACCAAATCATTTCTATGTATGGGTACATCAAGATAATTAGCTACACAAGTTGCATAAATTCCACCAAACAAATCTCCACTTGTACCGTTATGATGCAACCTTCGTGCAACAATAGACCCCAAGTTATATTGTCTATCACCTAATACCACACTTTTGAGGACACAAAGATCTGGAACGCACATGTGACAAGCTTCATCTTTACCGTTAATGCATCTACCTATAAAGAGAGCAAAATAATGTATGGAAGGAAAGTGAATGCTCCCTATGGTAGCTTGTGTGATTTCTCTAGATTCCCCCACAGTGATACTAGCAAGAAAGTCTTTATATTCAGATTTGCGAGGTTCACTAACAATGCCCCACTGCGGGAGTTTGCAAGCATTTTAAAATCTTCTAAATCCATGGTATATGATTTACCATAAAGATCAAATAAAATAGTGTGAGAATTGCGCGAGGATGTAAATTTAAACCTTCTCACAAAGGAATCAGTTAGGTAGCGGTATTCAGGCACTTATCTGACACGAAGTCCTCAAGATAAGCATTTCTCACATATGCGTCATATTAATCCTTGATACCTGCTTGAACCATAAACTCCTATGACAACCATTCACAAGGCTGCACTTGAGCTTTTCTTGGTAGTTCATTGTCTCGCTCACGTATCGCGAGCCTTGGGCCTTGCTTCCTTGAGGAACGACCTTGGTACATTTTCCTAAACATATTTCTTCCTCTGATTTTTTTTTGAAATTTTTAGTGACTCAAAATAAAAGTGAACCAAACTCGACAAGATTGATAGAAACTACTCCCACAAGTGCCTAGAGGCTATATCATACATGGTCTTCACACTAGGTTACCATTCAAGTAGAACAAGTACCTTATGGCTATATCATGCATTATCCTGAGCTTTAATCACTTGTTCTACTTGAATGGTAACCATAGAAGCATGTTTGCTAATAAGTTTAAGTTCACCCTTAACTCTAGAGATATAGTCACTCAAGTGTTCAATCATATAAGCATTAAGTTTCAATTGTCTACCAACATAAGCATTGAAGTTTTCTTGTTTAACAATAAAATTATCAAACTCATCTAAGCATTGGCTAGCAGACTTATAACGAGGAATATCACCTTCATCAAATCTATAGAGAGAATTTACCTTTACTACATGTGTCGGGTTATCAAGACCATGTATTTTTTCAATAGGTGGTAAATTCTTAACATCTTTAGCTTTAATATCTTCAGGACTGAGAAATAGGATACCCCTTTTCTTCGGAGTTGGTTTAGGAGTTGGTTCAGGAAGTGTCCAATTATTATCATTACTCAACATATTATTCAATAGCAATTCAGCTTGATCAACAGTTCTCTCCCTGAAAACACAACCAACACAACTATCTAGGTGGTTTCTGGAAGCATCGGTTAGTACATTATAAAAGATATCAAGTATTTCATTTTTCTTGAGAGGATGATCAGGCAAAGCATTAAGTAATTGGAGAAGCCTCCCCCAAGCTTGTGGGAGACTCTCTTCTTCAATTTGCACAAAATTATATATTTCCCTTAAGGCAACTTGTTTCTTATGAGCGAGGAAATATTTAGCAGAGAATTAATAAATCATATCCTGGGGACTACGCACACAACCAGGAGTAAGAGAATTAAACCATATTTTAGCATCACCCTTTAATGAGAATGGAAATAACTTAAGGATATAGTAGTAACGATTTTTTTCTCATTAGTGAATAGGGTGGCTATATCATTCAATTTAGTAAGATGTGCCACAATAGTTTCAGATTCATAGCCATAAAAAGGATCAGATTCAACCAAAGTAATCAACTCAGGATCGACAGAGAAATCATAATCCTTATCAGAAATACAGACATGTGAAGTAGCAAAACCAGGGTCATATTTCATTCTAGCATTCAAAGATTTTTATTTCAGCTCAGCTAACAGTTTCTTAAGATCATATCTATCTTTGCAGGCAAAAAGGTCTCTAGCAGTTTCTTCATCCATAACATAACCCTCAGGTACATCAGGCCGTTCATATCTTGGGGGAGAATCTTCATCATCTCTTTCATCAATATTATCAGTTTCAATAATTTCATTCTCTCTTACCCTAGCAAGTTGTTCATCAAGAAATTCACCTAATGGCACAGAATTATCAAGCATGGAAGTAGTTTCATCATAAGTATCATGCAAAGCAGAAGTGGCATCATCAATAACATGCGACACATCAGAATCAATAGCAGGAGTAGGTTTAGGTGTCGCAAGTTTACTCAAAACAGAAGGTGAATCAAGTGCAGAGCTAGATGGCAATTCCTTACCTCCCCTTGTAGTTGCGGGATAAATCTTGGTTTTTTTGTCTTTCAAGTTCCTCATAGTGATCAGCAGATATAAATCCCAAGTGACTCAAACAATAGAGCTATGCTCCCCGGCAATGACGCCAGAAAATAGTCTTGATAACCCACAAGTATAGGGGATCGCAACAGTTTTCGACGGTAGAGTATTCAACCCAAATTTATTGATTAGACACAAGGGGAGCCAAAGAATATTCTCAAGTATTAGCAGCTGAGTTGTCAATTCAACCACACCTGGAAAAATTAATATCTGCAGCAAAGTATTTAGTAGCAAAGTAGTATGGAAGTAACGGTAACGGCGACAAAAGTAACAGCAACAACTTTGTAGTAATTGTAACAGTGGCAACGTAAAAGTAACTAAGCAAAGATCAATATGTGAAAAGCTCGTAGGCATTGGATCAGTGATGGATAATTATGTCGGATGCGCTTCCTCATGCAACAGTTGTAACATAGGGTGACACAGAACTAGCTCCAGCTCATCGATGTAATGTAGGCATGTATTCTAAATATAGTCATATGTGCTTATGGAAAAGAACTTGCATGACATCTTTTGTCCAACCCTCCTGTGGCAGTAGGGTCGTATTGGAAACTAAGGGATATTAAGGCCTCCTTTTAATAGAAAACCAGACCATAGCATTAACACTTAGTGAATACATGAACTCCTCAAACTACGGTCATCACCGGGAGTGGTCCCGATTATTGTCACTTCGGGGTTGCCGGATCATAACACATAGTATGTGACTATTGACATGCAAGATAGGATCAAGAACTCACATATATTCATGAAAACATAATAGGTTCAGATCTGAAATCATGGCACTCGGGCCCTAGTGACAAGCATTAAGCATAGCAAAAGTCATAGCAACATCAATCTTAGAACATAATGGATACTAGGGATTAAACCCTACCAAAACTAACTCGATTACATGATAAATCTCATCCAACCCATCACCGTCCAGCAAGCCTACGATGGAATTACTCACGCACGGCGGTGAGCATCATGAAATAGGTGATGGAGGATGGTTGACGATGACGACGGTAATGGATTACCCTCTCTGGAGCCCCGAACGGACTCCAGATCAGCCCTCCTGAGAGAGATTAGGGCTTGGCGGCGGCTCCGTATCGTAAAATGCGATGAATCCTTCCCTTTTATTTTTTTCTCCTCAAACGTGAATATATAGAGTTGGAGTTGACGTTGGTGGAGCCTCAGGGGGCCCAGGAGGCAGGGCGCGCCCTCCACCCTCGTGGACAGGGTGTGGGCCCCCTGGTGTTGATTCTTTCACCAGTATTTTTTATTTATTCCAAAAATATTCTCCGTGAAGTTTCAGGTCATTCCGAGAACTTTTATTTCTGCACAAAAATAACACCATGACAATTCTGCTGAAAACAAATAGGTCAAGTTAGTTCCATTCAAATCATGCAAGTTAGAGTCCAAAACAAGGGCAAAAGTGTTTGGAAAAGTAGATATGTTGGAGACGTATCACAGGCCCGTGCATTGCAATCGATCCAAAGTAGAACAATAATACTTGTTCGCGAACTTGAAATAGAAATACTCCAGTTTTGATATATATATATATGAATAAAAATAAATTATCCTTCACTCGAAATATATTCCTCGGGCTGTTTTGATGAGGTGAGGGACGGCTGTGGCTCGTTTCAAGATAATAATAGGTTTTTAAAAAATTGGAGCAGGATTTTTTCTAAAATTTTGTAGTGTGGCACGACATCCGGTACACCTAAGCGTCTGAATTTTTTTTGAGTGCACTCTAAAGATATTTACATGCTCCCATATATTGGAGTGCACTCTAAACATATTATCTATTTATGTTTCTCTAGCCTTTCCTAGCCATGCAACCATGCCACATAAGCTAATCATGCATGCAATCCATAAATTGCAATATACTTGCGTTACTCTCCAGCATGCAGTGCTGCCACATCATCTATTCATGTCCGTTAGTCATAGTTTGTTTTTTGCATTAGTCTTGATCCTTCACATTTTGGTAGACGTATGATTAATCCAGATATTAATGTTCCATACAACTAAACTCCAAAGGTCTGCCGGAGATGAGGCAGAGGACGTATGATGGGGGCTGTGGTGGCGTCTTCATAGGAGGAGGAGAGCTCGAAGGATAATCTTGCATGTCCGCTGCCACCTGCATATCGGCGTGGGATTCCTTGAGCACCCACTGGAGCTCGCACTCCTTCAGGGCGTGGTGGAGTCACGAGATTTTCCTAAACCGCACTCGGCACCATGTAGTGCTCCTTGTCGCCGCCTGGGGTACTGTCTGGAACACGGGCTCATCCACCTCGTGAGTCGTGAGGATGCCGTGCTCATGGCCATGCTGTTGGAGCACACACATGTGTGCCTGAGCGGTAAGGATGCGATGTTCGTGGGCATGCTTCAGGAGCATGCGCTCATCCGCATCGAGAGGTGACAACGCGATGTTAGCGGGCGTGCTCTCATGCACATCAAGAGCGTGAGGATACAATGCTCGTGGGCATGCTGTTGGAGAAAGCGCTCGTCCACATTTTGAGCAGTAAGGATGCGATGCACCTCCTCATGACCGACCAGGGAATGCTACTAGAGCACAGCTATGCCTCATGGCCAACAAGGGCGAGCCACTAGATCACACTATCTTCCGCGTGGTAGTGAGCGCGTGCTGCTCACGTCCGTCGAGGACATGCTCCACCTCAGTGATGTCGGAGACTCCGTCCTCTTCCCAGTCCGCGGTGCTATCCATTTCGGCAACGACTGTGTGCTCTGTAGGGTGTTGTGTCCATGTGGGAGCTTTGAGCTAGAGTACCAGTGGGGGCGGGGGTTGTCCTTTTCATGGTTTCAAATGGTCTGAGGAGGAAAGTAGAATCTCAAGTAGCACAATGTAACATCCCAATTTTCAATTTGGAAGTTAATCATTAGGTCATCATATGCATCTATGATTCTTGAATTTTGGAATTGGTTTTATTTGCACATATTGATCCTAGAGACCTTAAGCAACTCAAGGACCATTTGAGAGAGTTGGAGGTTTCATAAAAATCCATTTTTGAATTTTCCAAATTGGTAAATTGGATCAACGTGATTTTTATTTTAAGTTAATTTTCCAATTATTTCTAAATAAATTAATAATGAGAATAAGATAATATGACTTCTTCAAAACAGAGGAAATAACGGAAATTTAATTTTAAATAAAAAAAATATATTTATTTGAATTTTATTCGATTAGGGAAAAATTGCATTTTTAAAAATTGCATTTTAGCCCAGAAAAATGTTCATGTTGTCCTAAATATTAGGAGAGGACCATGAAAATTATTTTTGGGATTTTAGGATTTTTATTTATTTTATTTTAGATTTTTCCGTTCGGTGAAATTATTAAAAAATATGTTCTGGGCTGCCCAAGAGCCGCCACCGCCTTCCCTCACGGAGACCGCCTCTGCCGCCACGGCAGAGTTCGAGCCGGACTCCGCCTTCGTGCTGTGCCCCATCCTCGAAGCCACCTTGCCCCCCCCCCCTTTAAAAGCCCCCTGCCCCCTCCTCCTCATCGAGCCATCACGCCAAGCAAGAACAGATTCAGCCCGCCGCACTGCAGCCGCCACCGCCGCTAAGCGTCGTCACTGCGGCCACACAGAAGCCGCCACCGCCACTGCCTCGCCCCGCTCGCTGGAGCCGCTCCCGCCGTCGCTGGTTTTTTCGACCCCGAGCCGGTAAAACCGAAGCAAAACCCGATCGGTTTTTTATAAAAGTTTGGTGTATTCTTTTAGATCGGTTTTATATTTAGGTTTGGTTAATTAGCGAGCATTCACTGGTTTAGATCGGTTAACAAAGGAATTCGTTTGTTAGTTTCTACTAGCGGACGTTCATCCGTTAACTTTTTCTTTTTCTGTTTATTTTTCAGCAAGGGACCTTTCCGCGAGTACTTTTCTTACAGATTAGTCCCTGATCTTCAAACCCTCGTTACTTTTTGCTCGATTGTCCAAATCTAGTGAAACCAACGCCAAAATCTTCGCCAAGTTACCTTCTGTCCAGATAAACAACTTGAACATGATTTTAGAAATTTCAAATTTGGTTTCAAACAGATTTGATTTTGAACTTCTTTTGATCGTAGTTTGAGTTTCGTAGCTCTGATTCAATTGATTCTTTTTGCAAATCGAAGCTCTTCACTCGTACTTTCTATTTAGATCTTTTATTTTGGTTTTACCCTTGCATCTTATGCTTGAGTGCTTATGTATTCTATTGTTTGTTCACGATAGAGTTTCTGGAGTGCCAGGCTTGCTACAACGAATCACTAGGGTTTTCCGATCGTCAACAAAGCAAGTAACACTTTGATCATATCCCTTTATTACCCAGTTTTAATGCATTAGTTCAACCCTCAAACATTGCAGGACTAGGATTGATAACATGTGGGTATTGGGAAGTAGTTGATGAGGTAGAACCTATTGTCTTATATCAAACCATGGGTATTTACTATGTTATGCTTATACTGCTATGCTATGCTCGTAGACGTGGTTTGGTTTGAGAGAATTCACGAAAGATGTGAGAGTTATTTTTAACTAAGGTTTAACTTAAGGTGGCTACTTTAATACACGTCTGGGCGGATTGTTTGTGGGCACCTGGGGAATCCAGTGTTGTCCAAGGAGATCCCGGGGTACCCGTGTGATCATCCTATGGTTCGCCACCCAGGCTCAAAGGGATCATAAGATTATTCATGCTAGAAACTTCTGTGTGTAGCCACAAGCCATTATGGGCTCTAACATAGTTGTGTAAGTTGTGGGAATCCTTTCCATGATGGGCTAGCAGATGTAGGGGATTGTAGGTGTACCAGCCTATCTATCGGTTAAGGTGACGTCTTCGGAAAGACTGTTTCTCGGTCATCCGTTTCTCAAACATCATGTAGTGTGAGAAATTCAATGGAGGAGATCGATTCTTGTGGGGAAAAGTGCGCAAACCTATGCAGAGTGTAAAAACTAATCATGGTTAGCCGTGTCCCTGGTTATGGACATCTTGAGTATCTCGTACTTGAATTATTATGTTGATCTCATCACTTTACTTAATTAATTTGTTGGGTTAATACTGTTATTTTGGGAGAGTTGGGGTTACCTTCTCAATGTTTTCAACAAACTTTGCAGTTAAATAAAATATATTCCTTTGTTGTAGGGAAAAACTATCTTTATGCAAATGATAACCATAGAGCCTCCACCAGCCATATATGCATGTAGTAATAGCCATTATTTGTTCATTGCTCTATAGTGTTATTTTTCCAGCATATTCCATGTGCTGACCTACACGGCTGCAATATATTATGTTGCAGAATTTTCAGACGAAGAGTAAGGTGCGCTAGGTCGTGGTCGTGCACTCAGTATTGCCGTGGAGTTGGATGGACCCATTTTATTGTCGATGCTTCCACAGTTATCTTATTTAGATGGCCTTCAGCCATATTATTCTAATAAGTACTATTTTTGAGACACTCGATGTAATAAGTGTGTGATTGAAATCTGTAATAAATCCTCGAGTACTATGTGTGTCAGCAATACCGATCCAGGGATGCCACTTAAACATAGAGACTTGACCGTCCGAGGTTTGGTCGCTAAAAGATGGTATCATAGCCCACACTGACTGTAGGACGCGACCACTAGGATAAGCCACATGATACTGTTCTCTACTCATTTATGACTCATCCATTTTCCACTCTATAGATGGCGGACCCAAGAAACAAGTTCACTCAACCAGATGAGGAAACCCCTTTCGGACGACACTTGAAGGAAGTCATTAGGTACCTGAGCATCAGAATACCAAGCTTTGATGACCCACAAGTATAGGGGATCTATCATAGTCCTTTCGATAAGTAAGAGTGTCGAACCCAACGAGAAGCAGAAGGAAATGACAAGCGGTTTTCAGCAAGGTATTCTCTGCAAGCACTGAAATTATCGGTAAGAGATAGTTTTGTCATAAGGTAATTTGTAACAGGTAACAAGTAATAGAAGTAAATAAGGTGCAGCAAGGTGGCCTGGTCCTTTTTGTAGCAAAGGACAAGCCTAGACAAACTCTTATATAAAGGAAAATGCTCCCGAGGACACATGGGAATTATCGTCAAGCTAGTTTTCATCATGCTCATATGATTCACGTTCGTTACTTTGATAATTTGATATGTGGGTGGACCGGTGCTTGGGTACTGCCCTTCCTTGGACAAGCATCCCACTTATGATTAACCCCTATTACAAGCATCTACAACTACAAAAGAAGTATTAAGGTAAACCTAACCATAGAATTAAACATATGGATCCAAATCAGCCCCTTACGAAGCAACGCATAAACTAGGGTTTAAGCTTCTGTCACTCTAGCAACCCATCATCTACTTATTACTTCCGAATGCCTTCCTCTAGGCACAAATAATGGTGAAGTGTCTTATAGTCGACGTTCACATAACACCACTAGAGGAAAGACAACATACATCTCATCAAAATATCGAACGAATACCAAATTCACATGACTACTTATAGCAAGACTTCTCCCATGTCCTCAGGAACAAACGTAACTACTCACAAAACATATTCATGTTCATAATCAGAGGGGTATTAATATGCATAAAGGATCTGAACATATGATCTTCCACCGAATAAACCAACTAGCATCAACTACAAGGAGTAATCAACACTACTAGCAACCCACATGTACCAATATGGGGTTTTGAGACAAAGATCGGATACAAGAGATGAACTAGGGTTTGAGATGAGATGGTGCTGGTGAAGATGTTGATGGAGATTGACCCCCTCTCGGTGAGAGGATCGATGGTGATGACGATGGTGATGATTTCCCCCTCCCAGAGGGATGTTTCCCCGTCAGAATAGCTCCACCGGAGCCCTAGATTGGTTTCGCCAGGTTCCGCCTCGAGACAGCGGCGCTTCATCCCGAAAGCATCCTCCTAATTTTTTTCCAAGGCGAAAGACTTCATATAGCCAAAGATGGGCACCGGAGGCCTACCAGGGGGGCCACAAGGCAGGGGGGCGCGCCCAGGGGGTAGGGCGCGCCCCCCACCCTCATGGATGGTGGGTGGCCCCCCTCTGGTACTTTCTTCTCCCAATATTTTTATATATTCTAAAACTGAACTTCCCTGGAGTTTCAGGACTTTTGGAGTTGTGCAGAATAGGTCTCTAAGATTTGCTCCTTTTCCAGCCCAGAATTCCAGCTACCGGCATTCTCCCTCTTCATGTAAACCTTGTAAAATAAGAGAGAATAGGCATAAGTATTGTGACATAATGTGTAATAACAGCCCATAATGCAATACATATCGATATAAAAGCTTGATGGAAAATGGACGTATCAAGCTTCACCGGGACCTACACCGCCACTTTACCAGAAGAGGAGTGCTGGATGATTCGAGTTCATGTTCTAGGAAGGACGTTCGCGCCAGTTACCGAGCCCATAGAGTTTTCCTTTGATGCACCAACCTGGAGTATAGGAAAGAGCATGGCCGCCCACATCGCCATGGGACGCATCGGGGAGGTATACAACGAGGATCTTAAGGACACCATCTACCAGATATGTGGACGCCGAGATGAGCAATGGGAGCCGATTTGCACTAGGAAGGACAAATCCATTGCAGCCTAAATACATGAGCTAAATTAGCACATTCGTCGTAAGGAGAACCAGATGTGCGCCAGCATGATAGACATGAAGAAGGTGATGACCAGAAACATGGCGCTAGTAGAGGAACTCAAGTCTGCACGCGATGGATATGAAGAGGAAATTGCAGTACTGGAGCAGAATAAAGACCTGAAGAAGAAGCTAGGAATATGCATGGGAGATCCCGAACCTTAGGAGGACAACCATCCCGAAGACTACATCATAATCGACGACACCGACTCCGACCCTGATAATGATGATGATTATGAAGACGAAGCTGGAGCTGACACTATGGAGTCTTCCACCGATCAAAATTTCTAGTCCACCACCATATTAACAGTAGTATTTCCCCATGTATATAGTAATAGTCCGAGCATTTTGTAACGGTAGTTTAGATCGATTGTATGATCTTGTTTGAATTGAGTGGTGTGAAATGAATGTGTTTGTCTCATGTGCATATGGGTAGTGATTTCTCTTTAGACCTCACTCTATTCTGTTCTCACCCCTCTAAACCTATCAGATGCCTCCGAGACGTGACCCCGGATTTGTCTTCCCACCGGAGCTCACTCAGTTGATCCAACAGCAGAATGCCTTGATGTAGTTGCTAGTCCAGAACCAAGGCAACAACAACAACAACAATCCACTGCCACCACCTCCAGTTGACAACTTAGCCCGGTTTCTAAGGATGAATCCGCCGGTGTTTTCTAGTAGCACCAAGCCGATTGTTGCTGATGACTGGCTCCGCGAGATTGGAAGGGAGCTGACCACCGAAGGTTGCACAGATGCTGAGAAGGTGCGCTTTGCCGCACACCAACTGGATGGACCCGCAACCTCATGGTGGGAGAACTACACGGCCACTTTCCCCGTGGCCAATGTCACTTGGGATCAATTTCAGCAAGCATTACGCATTGCACATGTCTCAGCTGGAGCTATGAGTATGAAGAAGCGTGAGTTTCACAACTTATGCCAGGGAAATCGTACTATGGCACAGTACGTGGATGATTTCAGCAAGTTAGCTCGCTACGCCCCAAATTATGTGGCCACAGATGCCGCAAGGCAGGAGAAGTTTATGGAGGGGCTGAATGACGAGTTGAGTATGCAGTTGATGGTGGCAAGGTTCACTAACTACCAGGATAGCAGACGATAAGCATGCATCAGAACAAACATCACTACTACCTGCATGTACTACTACCAAGCATGACATGAAACAATAATACTAGCAAGAAGTACAAGATAACAAGATGCGGAAGAGCATAGCATGATGGTGAACACAGATCTATAAGCATTACCGAAACAACGATAGCAGTTGCAGATAAACAAGCACTTATTAAATGTTCAAGTAGAAAACCATGGCTATTTCATAGCTATCATGCAAGTGGTTGTCGTGGCTTGCCTAGGGAGGGAAAATGCACCGGCGAGAAGTGCGGAAAGCTCGCGGAAGGAATCGCCGGAAAGGGTTCTCCCTCGGAGGGGGCTGATTAGGGGCAAGGGCATAAAGTTCATTTTCAAAATGCGAACACATCATGAAAATGATAAGAACAAAACGGGCTCGACAATACGAAGATGTGGGCGTTGGAATCAACTCAATCGAATTTACGAGCAAAAAGTTGTGATAGTTTTTCTGCCACGGACCCATCTGTAATAAAAATATTCTCATAGTGGACCTAGATAGAAAAACAGAAAATGCATTTGAAGGGAATACGCTTTCTAAAAGTGAAAACGTACTCTGTAGGTTGACGCTTCCACTTATCCACGTGGCAGAGGCATGGCCGGGCTATATGCGGCTGACGGATGGGGTCCCGCGGGGGATGGGGCCCGCCTTGCCGGCCTTCTTCTTCCTCCCGCCTGGACGCACTGGGCCGAGCAGGGGAGCTCACCCTCACGATGCTCGCCGGCAATCCTGGCCACCATACGGAACGCGCGACCTACCCATCTGCTCAGGGGAGTGAGCTGCGTCGATGGGTGTTGCTCTACGTCGCCGAGGACCCTTGTAGAAGAAGCAGTGGAACTCGTGGTGGAGAGGGTCTTCAGTCGCCTGAGTAAACACGGCAAGGGGTCGCCGGAGGAGGAGGAATGGAGCTGGGGTGGCTTCTAGGTGGTGGAGGAGGCGCCTGGAGGTGGAAAATGAGGGAATGTGGGCCTAGGTCACCGGAATCAGAGGAAGCAGTGGCGGCGGCCGTGGCGACAGAGAGAGGTTGGGAGGGCTACTCCGGTGTGCTGGACTGGTCGGGCAGGGATCTGGGAGTGAGGGGAGGCCTTTATATATGTGGGGACTAGGGGGACGATAGAGGACGCGTGGCCGTTGCTCGGCCATGGCCGCGTACGCGTGTGCACGCCCGCACGCTAGACGGAAGGCGACGGGAAAGGTCAGATGGCATGCATCACGGGGCAGAAGAGGCTGAGGAGCATGGGGAGGAAGAAAACAAAGGAGGAAGACGACGAACTCACATGGGAGCTGACTGTGCATCGATGGGGACGGCTCACCGGGTAAGAAGACGGAGGGGGCAAGGGCCCGAGAGGGACGGTTACGGCTCGGGGAAGGCACTGCACATGCTCAGGCGCCGAGGGGACAAGGGCACCGAGAGGGAGAAGGAAGAAGAGGCACCAGAGCACGCATTTGGCAATGCCAGACTCGTGATCACCGTGTGCATTAGTGCACATAGTGCAACACGGTCTGCCAAAACGTGTCTGGTGTGTAGTCCCTCCAAGATGGATCAGAGCTGAGGTGATAAAACATGTAGAGGCACCTAGAGCAGAGAGAAATGGGCTTCACAAGTTTGCTATAGCAAACTTGACCGCACTGTTGTGATCAACTTAGTGAGGTTAAGAGGAAAGCTTGATGTCAGGGAGGTTTAGGATAGGAAGGACTATAGTACTAAGAATTAAGAAGATATTTGGACAAGTATTTAACATGGTTGCTTTGCAACAGCCAAATCTGGTCCAGGAACAAAATGATGTAGTAGCACTCACTAGGAGTGATGACTTGGGGTGAAAATGAACATGTCAGGAAGAGTTGGGCATAAGAGTGTGCCACACAAATTTACTACCATTTGGACAAGCCAATATGGTACTTCCATCATAAACTACCTCTCTGGACAGAAACCTAGGAAAAATATTGAGGGACAATGGCTACATGAAATGAGCCCAAATCTTGTGGTGATAGGTTATATGGGCAGGAGAAGGTCCTGGAAACTTTTCAGCAGTAATGAAGCAACATAAAATATACTTGCTTCACAAACTAAAAATCTGACCAGAAACAAAGTATTGATGCTGAGCTCACATGGATGCATTGCATGAGCTAAAATTCTGTGGAGGGCTATGATTTGAGGATATGAAGGACCATGCAAAATTTCAACTCATTTGGATCACCCTAGCTAGTACTTCCTTCACACAGACTTCCCTCAGACAGGAACTTTGGGAATTTGCTGAGGAAGGTTCACTACGCAAATTAAGTTGACTTTTGGCATGTGGCAATGATATCGATAGGAAAAGGGGTCCAAAAAGTTTGGAGTCAATCAAGCAAATATAAAGGACACTTCCTTCTCAAAAAGACACTTATGGCAGAATGAGAAAAGTAATATTTGTGAATTATCTTTGATGATACCAAGGAAGGGTTTTGACATATCTGAGGAAGGTATGACCCAAACGATTTATGAGAATTAGGAATTTTGGGAGTGACAGAAATATAGGTTGCTTCACAACCTAGGGCAAACTGGGTTATTCCTTCAACACAAAAAGGAATATTCCCAAGGAAAAGAATACTGGGGTTGGGCCAAGATGAAAATGGCAAGGTCTAGGGATGGATATGAGGATGACAAGCCACTTTGGAAAGAAACAAGAGATCTTCTCTAGTTTCCAGAGCACATAGCCACAGAAAAAATCTCAAGCAAAAATCTCATAAAATCAAAAGAAAAAGAAAGGGCCAAAAATCGGGTGTGACAAACCTCCCCCCTTAAAGAAATCTCGTCCTCGAGATTTTTTTGCTGAAGGAACAAGTATGAATATATCTGAGGTCAGGAAACCGTTTCCAACTCGGGTATCCTTTTCCCCTTATGTTATGTTCCCACTGAGTTTCATATGGCAAGACTGCCTGGCTCTGGGGTGGTTTGCTTCACTGTATCCGCATTCTGATAAATCTTACCTCGCTTGTTCATGCTTATACTTGTTCCAATTCTTTTCTTCTCTGTCGACTTAGCTGAGTGTGATAGATTACCATGACTGAAATATATGTCCGTCTCACAAGTCCAAGAGTGATTTCCGATGGATCTATCATCCAGCACTGACAACCTTTCATGAAGTTGTGAAGAGATTCTTTCTGGTGGATGCCCAACCTTTTACTCCTTGCATTGGGTTTCTCAACTAACTGTAGGTCCTCCAGGTTCAAAGCAGTGGGGTGGTTCATACCCGTTCTCTTGACGGATTCTGACTTCTTGCAGGAGTTTCTGAATCATCTTGACTGGCTCCACTATCTTGAGTATCAGCTCTGTACCAAATATTTGACTGTCGCCTATTGTGGCCAGCATAAAGGGGCACGACCCTATATGATAGTATCCGCAAACTTGACTGACGAGGGTTCTGGCAAATGAATTTTGCTCATGACAGCCTATCCATTGATGATTCTCATAAGTGAGGGCACATGCTTCGAGATTGTTGCTCAACATCCTGATTACTCATTCAATCGGCATACCCATAGGGATAGCAGGCTGTGTGATGCTCTACCTTTGTTGTCGGGGTCAAATTGTTGAACGGCCCCTTGGTCTCGTTTGACAGACCTAGATATTTAATACTGACAAACACTAGTAGAAAAGGGGGCAATGGCCCAGGCCGGTTCAGCCCATTAGTCCCGGTTCAATCCAGAACCGGGACCAATGGAGCTATTTGTCCCGGTTCGTGAGCCCAGGGGCCGGCCGGGCCACGTGGGCCATTGGTCCCGGTTCGTCCATTCCTGTTGGTCCCGGTTGGTGGGACGAACCGGGAATGGGCCTGGCTCCTGGCCCACCACTATTGGTCCCAGTTGGTGGCTTGAACCGGGACCAAAGGCTTCCCTTTAGTCCCGGTTCATGCCACCAACCGGGGCTAATGGTGGTGCCTATATATACCCCCTCGCGCAAGAGCAGAGCACACTGCTCTGTTTTTTCTGGCGAGGGCTTGGTGGTGCTCTAGTTCACCTCCTATGCACACAAGGTGTTCAATGGAATGCCCGAGCCACACTATTTAAGGTTTCTCCTCTCCAAGCTCGACCGCCAAGCTCCATTTTCCTCAATATTTATCTAGGTTTACCGGTCCGTCACGCCCCGTCCCCGTCTTCATCGCCATCGATCACCCGCGCCGATCTCATCGCCGGCACCACCGTGGTGAGCCTCTTGTTCTTATCTTCTTTCTGAAAGGAAAAATATTCTTACTTGTATGTTTAGATAGATACTTGTATTATTTTCTTACTTTTATTATTGCATCTTATATAGTGCGATGGTTTTGGAATCCGCCACCGTCGGCCCTCGTCCTGTCTACGATTCAAATGTGGTATATATTATCTTTTCATAACTATTGGTTCATTTATTGTTTATGAAAATTATGCCGACCAACGTGACATAGATTTTATTTATCTAGGAGGTTGTTGAACCAGAAATTCCAACCAACCCTATTGTCGAGAGGTTAAATTTAGTTGAAGAAGAAAACAATTTCTTGAAGGAAAAAATAAAAAACTTGAGGAGGAGAAGATGATATTGGAGTTGCATGTTGCGGATGTCGTCGATGATCACAAGATCAAGATGGATGCAATGCGCTTGAAGATGAGAAAGATTAGAAAATATGCCATTCATACCGAGGCTTGGTATCATTATGACGTTGGATCAGTTGTTACCTTGGTTGCGATTATGATCGCATTTGTTTTCACATTGAAATGTTTTACATAGTTTCAATGTATGGTTTAATTAATATAGATGCTCTGCAGAGCTTTATGTTGTTATATAAGAACTATGTATGTACTTTGGTTTTTATGTGATGATGAACTTCTATGAATTTGGTCACTTAATTATCTATTCATGATGTTCTCAGAATGATTTTGACACACTTAATTATATATAATGTACGCAGATGAACCGGCAATGGATGTACGGTGACAGACACACCTCCGAGTACACTAAGGGCGTGCATGATTTTCTCGAAGTGGCTGAGGCATGGTTTTATGTGTTGTTCATGCCCTATATGTTGGAATACGAAGTCTTACTCTGACCGGAAAATCCTTCACACCCGCCTACTTTACAAGGGTTTCATGCCACACTATAATGTTTGGACGAGGCACGGAGAAATAGGGGTTATGATGGAAGACAGCGAAGAAGAAGAGTATGATGACAACTATGTGCCCCCTGAATACGGTGATGCTCTTGAACATCAAGAGGAAAAGCAGACGATGTGCGATGGTGTCAGTGAACGGGCGAAGCTGCTGAAGATCAAGAGGAACCAGACGATGTGCCCGGTGATGATGATCTCCGCCGGGTCATTGTCGATGCAAGGACGCAATGCGAAAGTCAAAAGGAGAAGTTGAAGTTCGATCGCATGTTAGAGGATCACAAAAAAGGGTTGTACCCCAATTG
This sequence comes from Aegilops bicornis, assembly GCA_021605145.1. Taxonomy (NCBI): domain Eukaryota; kingdom Viridiplantae; phylum Streptophyta; class Magnoliopsida; order Poales; family Poaceae; genus Aegilops; species Aegilops bicornis. Next base: position 336,975,940 of record CM038672.1, on the reverse strand, counting down.
CGAAGATGGCAACACAAAGCTCGGTAACGTCTTTGGAATTGCTGCGGTGGAAGGCGTAGAATGTCTGTGCTGATAAAGGATTTGAGAAGCTCAAATAATGAAGAAGAAGCTTCCAAAGGATAACGAATTGCCCGACGGTACATACGCAACAAAGAAGGTCGTATTCCTCTAGGATTGGAGGTGGAGAAGATACATGCATGCCCTAATGACTGCATCCTCTACATGGTGCATACAAGGATCTGAACGCATGCCGGTATGCGGTGCATTGCGGTATAAGCTCGAACGAGATGACCACGGTGATGTTGATGGGGAGCCTCCGTGAAGAGGGTCCTGCGAAGGTGATGTGGTATGCTCCTATAATACCACGGTTGAAACGTCTGCTCGTAAACGGAGAGCATGCCAAGTTGATGCGATGGCACAGTGAGGACCGTAAGAAAGACGGAAGTTGAGAGCACCCACGACGGGTCGCAGTGGAGAAAAATCGAGAGAAATCTTTGGGATGAGTTTGCAAAGGACCCAAGGAACGTATGGTTTGCTTTAAGCGCGGATGGCATTAATCCTTTCGGGAGCAGAGCAGCAATCACAACACTGGCCCGTGACTCTATGTATGTATAACCTTCCTCCTTGGATGTGCATGAAGCGGAAGTTCAATATGATGCCGCTTCTCATCCAAGGCGCTAAGCAACCAGTAACGACATTGATGTGTACCTAAGGCCATTAGTTGAAGAACTTTTACAGCTGTGGAATGGAAACGGTGTATGCGTCGTGGGATGAGCACAAAAGGAGGAATTTCACCTAAAGGCGTTGCTGTTCGTGACCATCAACGATTGGCCCGCTCAAGAACTTCGTCAGACGGACAAACAAGGGATACCACGCATGCACGCACCGCTTACTTGACACCGATAGTATATACCGAAGCTGCGGGAAGAATGTGTACCGGGCCATCATCGATTTCTTCCGACCAACCATCAATGTCGAAAAGAAAGGCAAGCATTTCAAAGCGAGGCAGATCACGGAACAAGCCCGCCATGCGTCTCGGTGATCACGTGCTTGCTATGGTCAATGATTTACACGTAATCTTTGGAAAGGGTCCCGCGGACTAGCTGTTCCGAATGACGCCGACAATCACGCACCCATGTGGTAGAAGAAATCTATATTTTGGGACCTACCCTCTTGGAAAGACCTAGAGGTCCGCTCTTCGATCGACGTGATGCACGTGACGAAGAACCTTTGCGTGAACCTGCTAGGCTTCTTGGGCGTGTATGGGAAGACAAAAGATACACCGAGGCACGGAGGACCTGCAACGCTTGCACGAAAAAGAGGGCATGCCTCCGGCAAGCAGATGAAGGTCCCGCCACTACGCTCTTATGAAAAAGAGAAAGAAATCTTCTTTGAATGCCTGCTCAATATGAAGGTCCCGGCGGCTTCGCCGAATATAAAGGGAATAATAAATATGCGGAGAAAAGTTCCAGAACCTAAAGTCTCATGACTGCCACGTGATTATGATGCAACTACTTCCGGTTGCATTGAGGGGGCTTCTACCGATAACGTCCGATTAGCCATTGTGAAGCTATGTGCATTCCTCAATGCAATATCTCAGAAGGTGATCAATCCAGAAATCGTACCAACGCTAAGGAGTGATGTGGCGCAATGTCTTGTCAGTTTCGAGCTGGCGTTCCCGCCATCCTTCTTCAATGTCATGACGCACGTCCTAGTTCATCTAGTCGACGAGATTGTCATTCTGGGGCTCGTATTTCTACACAACATGTACCCCTTTGAGAGGTTCATGGGAGTCCTAAAGAAATATGTTCGTAACTGCGCTACGCCAGAAGGAAGCATCTCCATGGGCCATCAAACAGAGGATGTCATCGAGTTTGTGTTGACTTCATTCCTAGCCTTAAGAAGATAGGTTTCCCTAAATCGCGGTATGAGGGGAGACTGACTGGAAAAGGCACGCTTGGAAGGGACTCAATAATATGCAGGGACGAATATTCTTGGTCTCAAGCACACTACACAGTTCTCTGAACTCTACCTTGGTGACCCCTTATGTCGATGAACACAAGAACAGTCTGCGCTCCAAACACCGGAGCAAGGCGACGACTGGATTACATGTGAACACATCAGGACTTTCAGCAGTTGGTTGGAAACACATCTCAGAGGTGACAGCACTGTTTGTGATGAGCTGTACTTGTTGTCCAGGGGACCATCTTCGACTGTAATGATTTGTAAAGGATACGATATAAATGGGAATACATTTTACACGATTGACCAAGATCAAAAGAGCACCAACCAAAACAGCGGTGTCCGCTTTGATGGAGCAACCGACATGGGAGAGGACACATATTATGGTTACAAAGTAGACATATGGGAACTTGACTACGGACTAGATTTTAAGGTCCCTTTGTTTAAGTGCAAGTGGGTCAATCTGTCAGGAGGCGGGGTACAGGTAGACCCACAGTACGGAATGACAACAGTGGATCTGAAAAATCTTGGGTACACTAACGAACCATTCGTCCTAGCCAATGATGTGGAACAGGTTATCTATGTGAAGGATATGTCTACCAGACCGAGGAAAAGAAAAGATAAGGAAGTGAATACATCATACGATGAGCCAAAGCGCCACATAGTTCTTTCAGGAAAAAGGGACATTAGTGGAGGGCAAGACAGACATGTGTGAAGAGTATGAAAAGTTCCATGAAATTCCTCTATTCAAAGTCAAGGCTGACCCAAGCATCCTGATAAACGATGAAGATTATCCATGGTTACGACGCAATAAGCAAATGACACAAGCGAAGAAAAAATGAAGACTTTCTCCCGCAACTATTATGATGATTCCATGCCAACTTTGTAATAGATGAGTATGGTACCATTGTCCGTTTTGTACACGCACATGCTATGCCAACTTTTTCAGAGCAACAATAAGTATTTTGTTGTAAGTAGAAACAAAATAAAATAAATAAAGCAACAAAGAAAACAAAAAAAGTGTTTTCAAATTTGAAAACTAATGGCACTAACAGAAAGTTTATATTTTTTCTAAAACTAAAACCAAAAGAAGTAAAAAAATAAAGCAAAAAAAAAGAAAATAAAAAATGCAGAAAACAAAACGAAAAAACTGGAAAAATTAAAAATAGCAACAATAAGTATTTTTTTTAAGTAGAAACAAAATTAAATAAATAAAGCAACAAAGAAAACAAAAAACGTGTTTTCAAATTTGAAAACAAATGGCACTAATAGAAAGTTTATATTTTTTCTAAAACTAAAAGCAAAAAGAATTAAAAAATAAAGAAAAAAAACCAAAAGAAAATAAATAATGCAGAAAACAAAACAAAAAAACTGGAAAAAAAATAAAAATAGCAACAATAAGTATTTTGTTGTAAGTAGAAACTAAATAAAATAAATAAAGCAAGAAAGAAAACAAAAAAAAGTGTTTTCAAATTTCAAAACTAATGGCACTAACAGAAGTTTATATTTTTTCTAAAACTAAAAGCAAAAAGAATTAAAAAATAAAGCAAAAAACCAAAAGAAAATAAATAATGCAGAAAACAAAACAAAAAAACTTGAAAAAAATAAAAATAGCAACAATAAGTATTTTGTTGTAAGTAGAAACAAAATAAAATAAATAAATCAACAAATAAAACAAAAAAAGTGTTTTCAAATTTGAAAACTAATGACACTAACAGAAAGTTTATTATTTTTCTAAAACTAAAAGCAAAAAGAATTAAAAAATAAAGCAAAAAACCAAAAGAAAAATAAATCAAAACCAAAATATACTAAATAGAGGAACAAATAAAACAAAAAAACAAAAAAAGTGCCACTTACCGGGCCCCCACGGCCTGAACACGACTAGAAACCCTACCATGGGCCAGGATTCAGGCCCGCGGGAGGCCCAGTAGGCCCACCGGCACATATTGCACGTTTAGGCCCGAAAGCCTGCTTTAGAGAGGAGCTCGAGAGGCAAGGCGCACCGCACCTTATAAACTGGTGCGGTTCCCTCTCAACTAGCGAGGTGGGACTAAACATGTGGCGCGGGGCAGCACAAGGCCTTTGGTCCCGGTTGCCCCCCGGTTGGGGCCACGAACCGGGACTAATGCTCTTGCTATATATACAACACTTAGGAAAATTTGACGAACACATCGCCAGTTGCCCCCCGGCCCGCCCGACGCCGACCTCATCAGCGCCGCCAGTTGCCCAGATCGACGCCGTCCCGCTGACGCCGCCCGCCGCTTAGACGCCGTCCATGCGCCGCCCGTCGCCGTCCGCGTGCCCGGTCGTCGCCCACCTTGTCGCCGCCTGCCCAACGCCGCCCGCCGCCCCGCCGACGCCATCGTCGTCGCTGCGCCGTCGTCGCCGTCGCCGTCGCCCAGCGCGCCCGGTCGCGCCCACCGCCACGACCCGCCCACCACCGCCCTTGGTCGTCGCCACACGCCCTCCACCGGCCCGCCGTGGTCGTCGCCGACGCCCTCGCCGCCCCTGCCATCGCCCTCACCGGCCGCCCCCGTTGTGAGCCGCCGCCGTCGAGGCTCATGTTCAGTGCTTGCATTTTTTTGTTCATTGCATTTTTTGTTTATATATATTTTTTGTTCATTTCATTTTTTCAGATATATAATGTATATATGTATGTGGTAGCTATATGATGAATGGATGTGGCTATGTATGTACGAATATAATGTTCATAGCATTTTTTTATACATACTTTTTCATATATGTATTAATTTTTTATTTAGGTTGTTAGTAGATATCGATTTTAGGTTAGTGCATTTTAATTAGGTTAGTGTAGAGGAAAAAGTAAAATAAGGAAAAGGAAGAAAAGAGGAAGAAGGAAGAAGGAAGATGAAGAAGAAAAAGAAGGAGAGGAAAAAGGAAAATAAGTAGAGAAAGAAGGAGAAGAAGAAGGAGAAGAGGAGGAGAGGAAGAACAGGAAGAAGAAGAAAAAAAGAGGAGAAGAAGAAGGAATAGAGGAGCTTCTTCTCCTTTTTTTCTCCTCTTTTTTTTCGAGGGTGTCGAGGGTGTCGAGGATCGCCGAGGGGTCGAGGGTCGGGAACTAGGGTAGAGGGTCGATGGTCGTTAAGGGGTCAAGGGTCGAGGGTTTCAGGGTCGAGGGTTCTATAGGGTCGAGGGATCGAGGGTCGAGGGTTCCAGGGTCGTCTAGGGGTCGAGGGTTCCAGTGTCTGCCGAGGGTTCGAGGTCGAGAGGTTTCCTAGTGTCAAAGTATAGAAGAAATCCATGGCTTCATCATTGGCGGAAGTAACGAGCATGATGGCAGTCGTCAAAGTTGATACGGAATGGAGTCTGGATAGGATAATTTGCCTTTTGTATGCAATTTCAGCAAAGGCCTTCCAAATAATGATATTCGGAAGGTTCTTGCTGAACTTTGTACCAAAAAGCGAATTATCCTATCTCGGGACTCCGTTCCAAAATAACTTTTGGAGAGCTTCGTACCATCATGCACCTGTTACTTTCGCCTAATGATGAAGACATGGTTTTGTTGAATCCTTTGACACTAGGCAACCTCCCGATCCCTCGGTGATCCTCGACCCCTTGACGCTGAGAGGAAGAAGAGGATAAAAAAAGAAGAGGAAGAAGAAAAAAGAGGAGAAGAAAGAATAGAGGAGTTCTTCTCCTCTATTCTTTCTTCTCCTCTTTTTTTCTTCTTCTTCCTCTTTTTTTATCGGGAACGAGGGTCATCGAGGGTCGCCGAGCGGTAGAGGAAACCCTAATTAAATAGCAAGTATTGTCGGTGTGAGCATGTGGCCGTCGGTGTCGGACACTACATCCACGTCCCACAAGTGACGCGGGCGTCGATGCCCACATCACTTGTGGGACATAGATGTAGTGTCGTCGTTGTTGTTGTCGATATACCCCGATAGCTTCAACATGTGGGGGCGGCGATATTACCCCTCCTTGAAGCGTTCTCGAGGCCACCCCTAACCCTTGAAGCGTTGTCGAGGCCACCCGAAACCCTAGAGAAGCAGCGTCGAGGCCACTAATTAATATGATTCCTTATTGTGATTAGCTAGCTAGTTCTACGTTTGCCACTAATATATCCATATCTTTCATGTTCGAATAATAGTTGCCATGTTGTAAATATTTGTAGAAACTATGGACACCCCGCCCCGAGACAAAGCACAAGAAGCGTTGTTGAGGGACATAATCATGAAGGAAGTGATGCCGTCGGCTCGTTGATGTTTCTCAACGACACCGATGGTCTGGAAGGAGAGGGTGAAGAAGCAGCTGGCTATGATTATGATGGCTCCGATGACCCAATGCCGTGGAAGAAGGAGAGGGTGATTAAGTAGACCGTGAGGACTGCTCCGGTGATCACCGAACTGAGTCCGCCAGGTATATATATTAGTTAAGCTTTGTCTTGACTAGCTAATTGATGCATTCATTGTTTTGGTATGTACACATATTAATTAACTCGCCTTTGTTTCTTTTTTTTCTAGCCCTCCGGATCGAGCACAACTTCGGTAAAGAGACGAGGCCCAAAGAAAAAGTTGAGCTCGGATGAAAGGTTTGAGATCATAGAAATCACGCGCGATGGCCAACCGATTGAACCCATCCGGACAAAGAAGGCATTCGTTGCTCAGTGCGGGGTTCTGGTTAGGGACAAGATCCTGATCAGCATCCAAAGAATGGTATAAGCCTAAGAACGAAGAACCCGAGGTGTCTTATGTCAATGATCTGTAGAAAATGATCTTTGGACCGAGCTGAAGTCAAATTTCACCCTACAGCCGGAGGATGATCCGGAGAAGCCAGTTATAGAGCCATTAATCAAGTCTTTTGCTCTTAAGAAGATGGCGGACCTATTCAGGAATTGGAAGAAAGACCTGAATAAGTTTGTCGATAAAAAGAGACACCAGAATTCAAGGGAAAATATGAGAAGATCGAGATGATCGCCCGCATTTGTGGCCCACAAGACATCGGAAAAGAGTAAAAAGATGTCGGCGACAAACAAGCAAAATGCTGCGAAGAAGAAGCTTCACCATTGCACGGGGTCGGGTGGCTACCTCATAGCCCGGCCTAAGTGGGCCAAGGCTGAGAATGATCTGGTTGATAAAGGGATCGAACCAGAGACAATGAACTGGCCAGACCGTTGCCGTACTTGGTTTTTCGGGGCTGGTGGAACCTTGGACCCTCAGATCGTGGAAGTGCATTTGGACGGACGATCAATTGGACATACCAGTCAAGAGGCTAAAGCAATATATCGAAGCAAAGGCAACAAGGGAAGTTCGTTCCAGACAGGAGAAGGACGAGCTCACAATGGCCCTCGGGAATCTGGCGCCTGGACGGACACGAGGCACGCCAAAGCTGCGTTCGTGGAAGGCTAGATTTCCGGACGCAGGGGGTTACAAAACCCATGAGAGGAGGAAGAAACTGGAGCAGAGCCAAATGCATGCGCTGCACGAATGGGTAATGGGGCTAGAGGAACGAGAAGAAGAACGGAGCAAACGACCTGCCGAAGCTTCCCCCGAAGCTACCCCGCCATCTCAGCAGAGAAGCAGCGTGGCTTACACCGAGCTGCTTCAGCCGGAGCATGCTTTGACGGCTCCTGCCAGCTATCCCGTGGATGCTATCATGGAGTCTCAAAATTTCCACCTTTTGGCGCAATGGAGCAATTTGAAGGTCAAAGTGGCTGTTGGCTTTGTTTATCCTACTAAACCCGACTCAACTTTTCACTGCCGGCCGATTCCAGAAGGATATGCTAAGGTGATGGTGGATGAAATAACGGAGGGATTTGAGGACCTCCGGCTTGACCACCCTACCGTGAAGGGAGTACCGGCTGGGTTCTGCTCAAGACTCCATGCCTATGGTGGAAGGGTCTCATCAACCTTCCGAACTGGGCGCCTCCGCCTCCTCCTCCTCCCGAAGTCAGGCACTCCACCTCCTCCACCGCCTCCTCCTCCGTGAGTGACGATCAGTGGCACTCGGCCGGCTCCTTCTCTGGCGCGTGGCGGCACTCCGCCTCCTTCTCCGCCTGCACCGGCACGCCCGAGCAGCCAGCCTCCTCCTTCTCCGCCTCGTCAGCAAGGGCGGAAGAGACCCACCGCCGCTCCGGCTGCTCCGGTGCGTCGTAGTCCTTCTCCTCCGCCTCGTAAGCAAGGAAAGAAGACATCCGCTCCATCTGCTCTGCCAGCATCTAGCAGTACAGCCAAAGGCGGGAGGAGATACAGATTCGATCCTTCTCTGAAGAATCCAGAGAAGTTACCGTATGAGAGGACCGAGGAGGAAAACGCGAAGATCGCGCAGACCAAAGTGCATGACTGGTTTGAAGGGTTGAAAGCAAAGAGACATCCACCTCCGGAGGAGAAGGTAGATCCGGTGAATGTGAAGCGCACTCTGGCTGCCCTGACAAAACCACCCAAGTCTCCGCCGAAAGGCAACTATGAGCGCATTATTGGAAAGGCATTTGCCGAAGCGGAGAGGTCGGGAAGTACTAAAAGTGATCAAAGAATGAAAGAACGACGAGCTGGGAAACAAATTGCCCATCTCGGCGAACAAGCCGGGCAATCATGCCCCCGCTCAAGGTGCTCGCTAAGCGACATCGTCGATCCGAGGATGGTGCCCGGTTATGGCAATCCTGAAGATTACCTGCCCGACGATGTACATTATGATTTCTTGGAGGTCCAGATACAAAGATACGAGTACGGGAAGCCTCTCGTCAAAGATGAAAGATCTCTATCAACGATGATGCAAAGATTGCATGATTGGTACATGAAAACCTGCAGAGAGTCTGAGGGGAGGAGTACTTTGTATGTGAGAGTTAAAAAGGAGCATGACCTCGTTGGAATTGAACTGCTGCCTATTCCATTTGAGGAGTTCTATCAGTTTTTCAATCAATTGGCCCTCGATAAAGCAACGGTCACCAGCTCATGCGTAAGTAGTACTACTCATCATTAAGTCTCTCTATATAACTCAGCTCTTTCATTGCATGTATTTATAATTATCCTCACTATATTATGCATTGAAGATCGCGAATTGAAGAAAAGACAAGTGGGTGATATTGGGTTCATTAACACATATCTCATAGATGCAACCGAGGTTGAATTTCATGCCGAAAATACCGAGGCCAACTTGCTACAATCATTGGTAATAAATGAACACAAGTATATAATACTCTTTCCTTACAACTTCAAGTGAGTGTTACTGTCTTGTGGCATATTCGGTTTCCCTTATTAGTCCAGATTATAGTAATGTAATATTGATGAGTTATGCATGCGCGCAGTGTACCACTATATTCTCCTAGAGATTAAGCTTGAGCAGGAGTAGTAACTGTCTTAGACTCCAACCGAAAAGATCCCAAGGAGTATGCGGACATGACCGAAATGCTCGAGAAGTAAGTTAAATCGATCATTATCCACCATATCAGCAACTTTGTTCATTTCTGATATCAAGTAATTGTTTTCTTTGTATGGCAGGGTTTGGAGAAAATTCACCAAAAAAGCTCCGGGACTGCCGAAGAAGCTAGTTTCATCAATACCCAAAAGTAAGTTCTATAGTAGCATATTCCACGCATCTCCTAGTGATTCAAGCGCTAGTTTCATCAATACCATTTAACATGCTTGCTAATTATCAGTTTGATTGACCTCTATTTCTTGTAAAGTGGTTGTGGCAGGAACAAGGGAATGATTTACATGGATACTACATATGCGAGTCCATCCGCCACCACGACCTATGAGCGGGCTACTCGACAAACAATATGAAGTGCGTAAATAACAATATTCACAATTTTATTTTATTACCATCATTTGTGTTGAGTTTCATTCATATATATATATATATATATATATCTATTGACCCCCATCTTAAAATTAGATGTTTCAGATATGGATGAACTACTAGCACCAGATCGCTGCGAGCAATTCAAGAGGAATTGGCGGCATTCTTTCTTGACCACGTGATCGCTGAAGACGGAGAATACTATGTGGACCACGCGTCCGTATGTTAGGAGATTATTTTTGTAAAAGATAATTATTGTATATATGTAGCCAGTAGTGTTGGATAGATATACGAGAACTTGTTGTTCGACCAATCTCTCGGAGAAGGAGAGGTGGTCGATATCACTTCCCTTTGTATGCATATATGTTCATGACGATCTTCTGTTTCCTTCGTTTGCTTACTAGCTAGCTAGCGTGTCTAGCTAGTCCTCTCTATACGTATGTATAGTAATGCGTAGCGTCGACCAAGCACCGGACAAAAGAGAGGACACTTCTCTCTATTAATTAGCTAGCTAACACAATATAAGAAACACCTAAATTAACCCCCCAAAACCCCCAAACCCCCCCATAAAAAATAAAAATCCCCACCCACCCAAATGATGAAGCGTGGTTGCCGCTTGGTCCCGGTTGGTGCTAGCAACCGGGACCAAATCCTCCTGCTCGGGCTCAGCAAGACAAAGTTACATGGAGGCCCATCAGTCCCGGTTCGATTGAACCGGGACTAAAGGGCTGTAGTATTAGTACCGACCCTTTAGTCCCGGTTCATGAACCGGGACTAAAGGCCCTCACCAACCGGGTCAATAGGCCCCTTTTCTACTAGTGAAATCTGAACACATATTGTTGACTGAGTGGGTTGTCTGGATATGGGGTCCTTACAAGAATTGAGTAGACCCCTTAGGTGAATAATCATGGTGATTGATACTGACTTAGACTGTCCGGGGTATTTGTACGATGTGGTCCATGCAACAATTATCATGCCTATATCACCGGTCTTACACCATCATTCTTGTTTTTCCTGTTCTGGATTCTTTGCTGAAAGATCTTGGTCATATTACTTTTTCGTGCATCCATAGGTACTGTCAGGTGCAATATTTCGGCAATCATAACCTTATCCACATTCATGTATCATGTGATAGGAATTATACCAGGTTCACCCATACTTGCATATAGCTCATTGTTGTCATCAAGCATACAAAGTTGTGACAAAAGTTAATGATATCACCTTGTCGAGTATGAGGACGTTGGCCTTGCTGAGTACTACCAAAATTTGTTGTCCCATGTTGTTTTCCCCAAAAAAAATCGGGTCGTGCATTACCAACTGAGGTGTATAACTGGCTTTCTTATTCTTGCATAACTCGTGAGGTCTTCGGATTCTTACCTTGACTTCATCATTGTACCAGTGGCTTGCAAGAACTTGGCAGCATGCTCACAATATATATATATATATATATATATATATATATATATATATATATGAGAATTTAATTCCCAAGGCAGACTTGTGTTCTGACTGATTCTTGCTTTTGACCAAACTGTTGCCAATCTGATTCTTGGGATGCACTGCCATAAGCTGTCAATTCACAGTGCAATATCTTCCACCAATGTTGTACTAAGGGATATTCGATGGCTTATGCTGGAAGCCATCGAGAGTATCTTGCTGAGGAAGACTGGATACTATACCTTAGAGGCTTCCCTTCTTAAATACTTCCTGGGGAAGGACTCGGTACCTTATGCCGGAAGCTTTTGCAGTTTCTTACTGCAAAAGACAGAGTACCTTGAACGGGAAGTCATCCATGTATCATATTGAGAAATATCGAGGAATCTTGCATTGGAAGCTTCTCTATAAGCTTGAGAGGGAATACTGGGTTGCCTACACCAGAAGCTTCTCTTTCTGATCTATGGACTGAATGCCACATACATATTAACTTAATATTCATGTTGTTGATTACCTTTGATAATATATTGTGGTCTTGCACACACTTCATCTTGTTGCCGATTTGATCATCACTTCTATGAAAGAGTGCATACTGAGGTAAACTTGATTATCAGTACTGTTGTGAGGAGTGCACACTAATGCAAACTTGATTATCAGCCTCACGATCAGATTTTTCCCATTCCATTGCAGTCCGCTGAGAATTCCATACCGTTCAGCAGAATTTCCAAATATATGATCTCCTTGCTGATTCTTCGGGTCCGGTGTG